>JAHSVA010000003.1:16942500-18192500 GCA_019915185.1 Eucalyptus camaldulensis
ACAAGTGGACTACTCTACTGATTCATGATTTATCAACACTCAAGGAAGTTACTAACCAAGAAAAGACGTAAGTTTTGCCAAAAAAGGTTAAAAGAGTTGCCATCAGTCATTCATAATTACCAATCAGGAATGAAAAAGTATCATCATTTGCATGAGTTTCGCTATGAGAAAAGGACCTATGATGGTTCTATTCAAATTGAACAAATAAATCAAAACTTCCAAACTCGCAGACAACAGTGAGGTCTGTGTATCTACATCACGAGGAGAGACAGCTATAGATTTGGAGTGAGTGGACTATCGGCGATGGCAGCGAGCTACCCACACCTCCACAGTCGGGATCTAGCGAAGGCCATAACCCAACTTCCACTTCCACTTCATAAGTCAATTGGGAATACAAGCAATTGAAACAATGGATTCATCCACATTCATATGACTTGCCCGAGTTGGTGTTCTCCACTCTTCACGACAAATCATCAAACATTTGGCGATCATTCCATTGCACAATCAACTATACGAGAAGTGGAAGTACTAGTCTTCACGGAGATTCCGCATGACAAGGATCACATCTCCCATCCTTACCAACTAGCAAGAATTCACTGATAGAACTCTATTAGCAGTACCTTCCATAATCAGCTGCGAATTATTTCAAGACAATCCATAGCTAATCACACCACCGCTGGACGAAAAAGGAAAACAATAAACAAGTGGGCACAGAGCCCCCTGAATTCCACACAGATTTAACCAAACAATCGGCTAATAAATTCCCACGAGTCGAAGGATCCAAACAAGAGAAATTAGCAACTGAGAAGCAGAGAGAAAGCAAGAATTTCGACCCACCCACCTGAGCAATGCAACCGCCGAGACCCATGCCTTCGAAAATCTGGTGAAACGCCAAGGCGGCGACGAGAGGCTTAATTGTGCATTGGTTCTGAGACATGCCCATGGTGACCCCAATTATCACCGAGTGGAATATTATCCCGATCTCCAGCACCTGCGACACCAGCCTCTGCTTCAGCTTCACCAGTTCCTCGGCCTGATCGACGCCGCAGCTGGCCCCGACGTCGCCCGATTCGGCGACCCCAAGCTCGGCCAGCTTCTTCTCCTCGTGGGTCCCGATGGGCTTGTAGGGGGCCTGGTGGTGGTGGCCCTGCTCCACGTGGGAGCTGGCGGTGATGTCGACGAGGAGGGCGAGGAGGGCGCCGCAGAGGGTGACGAGGCCGGCGAAGGGGAAGTCCCTCCAGGGATGGCGGGAGGCGACGGCGCAGTCGGAGAGGGCGTCGTAGGCGTCGGGGAGGACGTGGACGAGGGAGGTGGAGAGGATGACGCCGGCGGCGAAGCACTTGATGACGAGGACGGCCTTGTCGTAGGCGGGCTTGCCCTGGAAGTAGCGGGCCAGGAGGACCGGGGAGGAGATGCCGACGACGCTGGTGACGAAGATGACGAGCAGGGATATGAGCTTGAGATGGGTCGCCGCCACGGTGTTCCGGCAAGCCAGGGCCCGCGCGGTGTCGGTCACGCACCTCCCCATATCTCCCTCCTCCACCTCCTCCTCCTGCTTCTGCTGGAACTGCAAGGTCCAGCTACCGTTCAAATCTGCTTCTACGGCTGCTGCTTAGCTTTCGGTCTCCTTCTCCTTCGTCTTCCTCGTCTTCCTCGTCTTCTTCGTCGTCGGCGGAGTCAGTGACGGCGGCTTGCGAATGTATTTCTTGTCGGTTCCGGTTTCGTGGCGGACTTGGGGAGAGATCTTATGGTGTGGAGGAGGCGATGGAGACGATGGGAAAACCGGGGTGGGACCCGCTTGGATTTAAGAAGCTGCTTTAAGTTACTGGCATGTGAAAAAAAATGAAAGGTTTCGAGGATTGAAAATTCAATGGGTAAGAGTGTTCAAATTTATCAATAAAGTAATAAAGTGCAATTAAGGTATACAATTTTAAAAAGTACAATTAAGTTCATCAATTTATCACAAAAATATAATTAAGTCTTAAAAATTTTCAAAAAATATAATCATATCCTAAAATTTATCAAGTTGATTCAATTAAATTTTTTGTTTGATTATACTTTTCGAAAATTTGTGATAAGTTTTGGAATTTAATCGTACTTTCATGATATGTTTTAATATTTGATTATATTTTCATTTTAAGTTTTAGGATTTTTTAATATATTAATTTCCAATATAAAGACAGAGTGAATGGGAACTTCATGTTTTATGACGCGGTCGATCCGAAAATAACATATGTCCTAGGATTTAACGAGCACCGATGAGGACAGCGGAATCGTGGAGGCTCCATAAGGTCTAAGTGCTGCCTTCGTTTGATTTCCAACATCGTCTGATTTGATTGATGGAAAGCGTTTTCTCTTCTCGGGTGGAAGAGTCGTCATTCAGCAATTATGGGGCGGAAAAGCTGGGCCCTTTCGCATTCACCACATTTCCCCGGGATCCCACCCCCCGCTCCGTTTTTTCTAACTCGGAATTTTGGCCAACTTTCAGAGCCTCATGCGCTTCTTTTCTTCCTCGCTTTCGACTCCATCCCATCCTATGGAATACAGACGTGGAAACTGGAGAGTCCCCGGGGAATGGTATTTGGAAAAACTCCCCCCCGTCTCTCGAGTACAGACTGACGATGGTCAAGAGGAAAACGGATAGAGCCGACCAATGAAAAAAATAAGAAATCGCCTTCCACGGAAATATTTAGAATAAAATATCGTCGATGATTAAAATATATTTCGTTCAATAATTATTTCAAACGATACTAGCAACTATTTTTAGGAAAATATTGACGATGAAGCCTTTGCTATCGTGCGATCATTTTTTACCTACTTAGTCCCGATAGTGAGTGTTTATTTATACATAGAAATAATGATATAAATGGTCTATAAATTTTGACTAAATGCGTAATATAAAATCTGAAATTTTAATTTATTTAATGTGGTTTCTTAACTTTAACCCATTGTATAATGTCATATAATGTCATCCATCATAATTCCTGAAATTTTAATTTGTTTAATTTAACATTTTCATATAATCTAAAGACTAGTTTGAACATTTACTAAGAATTCAAAAAACACATTGAATAAATTAAAAATTTATGGATGAAATTGCACATTAGTTAAAAAAGAGTAAGTCCTTGGACTTTTACTTTCTCGAATTGATGATGCATTTGAAACTTTTTTAAGTATTTGATCAACTCCTATTTTTTTTTTGTCAGTCCTACTCTATGCCTACTCTACACTCACTTTTAGACTTTTGCCTTGTCTCTTGCAGGGCGTGGGAGTCGAAACTCACTCCTGAAATTTACTCGTCCCCACCCCATCTTCCCATGAGAATGTGGAGATTTGAGCCCCTCACCCCCCTTCAATGTTGGAAGAATGGCCACTGGGACCAATGATCAACTCCTATTGACCATACTAGATTTGATCAATCAATTTGATTCGGTTTCCGGGTGGGCAAAAAGAACCAGTGGATGAAAACACTTTTGTTTTCTGTCTTTTTTTTGGTCATAAAACAACTCAAAACCAAAAGAGCCCATATGAGGAGCGTCATTACAAAGCTGAGCCCATAGGGCTTGAGGCGGGCAAGAAAGTCAATTCCGTGGGAGGGTTTTTTTCCTTTGGGCTTGAGCACATCAACAACTAAATCTGGCCGAATCCTTTTATTAATGGGTCATTTTGTACTTGTACTAGTTGATCGTGGATATGCCTTTCCCCTTATATCTCTTGCCGTGACGTGGGCTTCTTGTTTGGAAACTCTGGCTCGTCACCCACCCACATTTTGGGGCCAAGGCCCTACCCATCTGCACATTCATGAATAAATAATGCTTAATTTATTTGTTTAAAGTTGCCCGGTTCACCCAAAAAAAAAAAAAAAAAAGTGGCTGAGGATTTGTATTGTGACCAAAAGATTAGGGCTTTTTAGGTTTTACAGTTTTTTAAGAAATTAAAATATAATAATAAATAATAAATTGGTTTGATTAGAGTGTTTTGGGTTGATGGTTTCACACATATAATCAAGAATCAAACAAAAAATCACCATTTCCAATATTTTGAAATTGGATATCTGACCCATGCTCTGGAGAACGCCTAGAACCAATTGATTCAGTTCGGTCCAATCTAGGCAACTCATATTGCTCACACATGCCATCAAGTTTTGACAATCTTTTTAAATCTCACACAAGTCAAATAAATCGAAAGTACACGAATATGTGTTGCTAGAAATGACACTGCATTCGAATTAAGTTAGGAAAATTATCCAAAAAATCATAAATTTATTGTACTTTTGTCAATTAAGTCATAAACATTCTTACATTTTGTCAATTAAATCAGTTTGGCCAATTTTGATAGGAAGTTACTGACATAAACGTCGATTTTCCTATGTAGCACGGTTAGGGCAAATTGTGAACACTTTTTAATAATTTTTTTGGAAATTTTTATATTTTTCTATTATTTTTTCTTTTTCCTTCTTCATCCACTAATCATCCGGCCTTAGCAATGGTTGGCGATTGGCCAAAGGCAACTACCAGTGAGGGTTGGTCTCGGGCAAGGCTTGCCTTTGTTGGCCTTTTTTTTTTTGTGGTCAAAATAGCTTCATTTTATTTCAACTTAAGTAGGTAAAGTAGAACACGAACTCAACTGGGCTTCAGAACAAAGAACATCAAACAGCGGTTGGGGTGGGCTTAAGACCCAATTTAGAGAGAGGGACTGCTTGAGTTGGGCTTTAACAACCCAATATGCAGCTTTGTTTTGTTCTCTAAAGCAATGATTTAGGCTTAAATGAGGCAAAGAGGCCATTGAGGCTCGGCCCATCTTGATTTGTACCGCAACTTCCCATGGTACTTGGTTCTCCCCCAATAATGCCTGAACTAAACAACAACAGTCAGACTCAATGGTTGTACTTTCACTTTTTCCTTTATCTTTCTCCCATTCGTGCACGAACTCCATCCCCTCGAGCAGAGCTAGGGTTTCTGCTTGAAGTGCAGATTGCACTCTCACCTAGCGTGCGAATCCTCCTAATAAAATTCCGGCGGCATCTCTGCAAACTCCAGCAATCGCTCCTATAGATGTGCTCGCTCTGAACCCTCCATCAACGTTTATTTTCAGCGACCTCGAGGCAGGGGGATTCCATTTCGTTGCAGAGGTACGTTCTCTCTCCCCACAATTTTTTTTGTTTCGAGTTCCAGATTCCGAAGTTTTCATGCTTTGCGGGGGCTTTGTGAGTACTCCATTTGGGTCCACAGTCTTCTTTCGGAAGATGGCCCCATTCCTCTCTTTCCACACCATCCAGAGCGTTTCGGCAATTAGTTCGAAGGACGGTGCTTCTAGTAAGCCGCTCTTATAATGAAGGAGCCACCGATCTATGCTTGTTAGTCCCTTGCTCTGTATTGGGATTAGGGGTGTGCAAAATACCCAGAAACCGCTCGGACCGCCCGGAACCGGACCGGAACCGCCCGGAACCGGCGGTTTTTGAGGGAACCAGTCCGGTTCCCGGTTCCAATTTTTAGGAACCGGTGGGAACCGGTCTGGTTCCCGGTTCCATGGGCAGATCCGCCCACCCGGACCGGACCGGTTCCCTTTTAATATTAAAAAAATAATACTAAAATTGAATACAAAGCAATTGTTTTGTGGCGATTGTTTTTGCTGTAGGATGAATACAAAGCTAAATATTGGGGAATTCTTATGCTTTTTTCGTTGTTTAGTTTATTTATTAATATAATGATGAAGGTGATGTATTCAATAAGTCTTGTTTAGTTGCACTTCCTTTGTTTTCCTGTGTTTGGATGGTGCCTCATTTCACCTTCTTTGATTTGTTTATGAGACTTGTGATATTTTGCCGAACCTAATGAGGGATATGTCCAAGTTCATAGCTTTAAGAGAGACCAATTTTTCTTAAACACTTACTACTCTCTCTGCCTCTATATCAACTTACATACATCCATTCCTTCATTGGTTGCATTTATAGTTGCAACAAATGAATTTTTGTTCCACGTACTTAAATTTGGTTTTTCTTTTTTTGGCTTGCTTTGATGTCACGTAGTCGTTTTATGTTGAAAATCAAAATTGTTTCGGGTCAAGATCGGTTGCATAGATCCACCTAGGAACCGGACCGGACCGGCCGGTCCGGTTCCTGGGTGGATCCATGCAACAAACGGGTGGATCCCGGTTCCAATTTTTTGGAACCGGTCCTTAGCGGGTGGTTCCCGGTTCTAGGTTGGGAACCGCCCGCCCGGACCATGCACACCCCTAATTGGGATGCTGATACATGGATCTGACCAAACTTTAGATGTCCAAGGGCAAAGCAAAAATAAATGCTCTGCTGTTTCGGGCTTCATTTTGCACAAATGACAAGTCGGTTCAGGTATGATTTTTCGTCTGAATAAATTCTCCTTTGTGGGGAGAGCATTTTGACAGAGATTCCATATAAAAAATTTGATTTTTGGGAGGGTCTGCAAACTCCAGATTTTACACCATAGCGCTCTAGGCTTTTGGTATGAGGTTGATGCTTTGTCATGTGTTGGGTAGATATTTGCTTTCCTTTATTGGCCTTTAGCAAGACTCAATCTCATTGGATTTGGGTGAGGTCAAGCCATGATGGCCTCACCCAAATTTAGGCGAGGGCTTCATTGCCCTCCTCCCAATGGCCAACGACATCAGCAACCACAATAAGAATAAAAAAAGAAAGAAAGAAAAGAAAGTAAGGAAAAAAGAAGAAAATAATTTTTTTTAAAGTATTTATATCAACACCTGTTGTATGACGTAGGATGCCAAATGTTAACGTTGGCAATTTCCGGTTAAAATTGATTGAATGAACTCAATTGGCAAAATATAAAAAGTTTATGACTCAATCAGCATAATAAAAATGTCTAGCACTAAATTGAAGCTCTGAAGTAGATTCTTAGATATTTAAAGAGGATAACAGACGTGGGTATTGTGTATCGAAGGAACAACAATGGCGGTGAAATAACTGGCTATGTGGATTCAGATCACGCTAGTAACTTGAATGATTCCAAGTCTTTAGCAAGGTACATATTTACACTAATAGGTGGTGTAGTGAGTTGGAAATCATTTTTATAAGATCATATTACTTTGTCTTTGACTGAGACAGAGGACATGGCATTAACATCTATAGCAAAGGAGGTGATATGATTACGAAATTTGCTTTCGGACTTTGAGCTGGATTAGAAAAGTGTTGATATACATTGTGATTTTTGGCATATAATCTAGTTTATCTCTAGCAAACGAAGCGCATTAATGTCAAGTACCATTTTAACCAAGATGTCTTAGCGAAGGGTAATGTCATTGTAAAAAAGATTGTAACAGCAGACATATGACATTGTTCATTTGGCGAAGCTCAAGCTCGCTTGAGCTTGATTGGTATTTGTGGAGAGCGAATGCCTATCGATGCGTTGAGAGAGCAACGTGGATGGTGATCACTATAAATTAGCTTCAAATGTCGAGTTAAAGTGGAGAATTATTAAATTAATGTCTCGAGTTTACATCTAAATTGATATTGACCCGCGGCTGTAAAAGTGAAACACACAATTTTCCTGCATTTAATCTGAACAAAGACCAACCCGTGTGCGGCTTGAACTCGTCTTTCGTGGTCATGTAGCGAGGAAGCACGCAATTGAAGAAATGGGATGAGGGTGCATTCACCATTCAGGCAAGACCCGCCCATTTTTGGGCCGGAGGATAAGGTGGGTTGGGTTCATAAACGCATTTGTGAGGCCCAGTAAGCTCTGGATCATCTTGATAGGGCTCCCCATCTACGACATGCTATTCAATCTCCTTTTCTCAACTATTTCAGTTATCAAGTTTCGAGCATTCACTGCAGATCCATAATTTAGAGTCGCATTAAAGACCAAAATCCAATGATTAATCTTGGGCCATGCTTTTTCTACTCCTCATTTGGCTCAGACATTTTTTTTAGAAGGCTTGGACACTTCAGTTTTTTGTGTTTTGACTATGATATCACTTGTGGAGCCCACCACTTCTAGTACAATTCTATAACAGTGATTTTTTAAAAATTACTTGGCAAATGTTTTTTATTTTGTTTCTTCTTCCTCTTTTTTTTTTTAATTCGGGTCTCACTTTCCTTCTTTTTATTTTTTTTTTCCACTCCTTTGATATCTTAGTCTTTACTTCTTCAAATCATCTATATTTTCTCTCTTGCAAGTTATTCTTTTCTTTCTACACCTCTCATTCATTTTTTTTTCTTCTTCTTCTTCCAAAAATCACGTCATCCTCTATTTTCTCTCTATGATGCCAATCCCGTCATCCTCCACACTTTTGTTAGCACCAATATTAGGCTTTCTAGTGACCTCCCCAACAAGCCATTTTTCTCTGTCGCATGCAAGCTCTTCTTGCATCATGGAAGGTAATATTGAGAAGCATTGCTTCTCTCTCTCTTCTTTTTTAATATATATATATATATGTATGTATGTATGTATGTATGTATGTATGTATGTATGTATGTATGTATGTATGTATATTTCTCTCCTCTTCTTGCACATATGATTATCTAGAGAAAGAAAAGATGTCTCTACCATGTGTAGGCATAAAAATCGAGGGCAATACATGAGTTGTATTCTTTTAGGTAATATGAAGCAGGATTCGAATTAGTGATTTTATTTGATTGCAGATGTAGGAGATATTTGTGGAAGAAGAAGAAGGAGTGGGAGGCATAGATAGAATAGAATGGCCTACAAGAGAGAAAATATTGAGAAGATTTACGTGACATCAAAGGCGTGGAAAGAAAAAAGAAGGAAAGTGGGATCCACATAGAAGAAAAAGAAGCTTTGACGACATAAAAAGAAAAATCACTTTTGTAAAGTTGTATCAAGAAAAAGAAGCTTTCACAAGGGATAGTATGGCCAAAATATTACAAAATAAAGGAAGTGTCTAAGTCAAAAGATGAGTGAAAAAAGTGCCGCCCTTAATCTTTAGTAACTCTTCTAGATAAGGTATCATTATCGGTTGATTCCACGTGCTTAATCGATGAAATCTCTTTCACAAGTTTTTAAGTTTCGCACGCAAATTAACAAGATTGCGCATAAACTAATCGAACTGGTGAGAAGATAATGCCTAAAAACATCACTTACGATTAGATAATTCGAGGCAAGCCCATAGATGTGTTTTGAACTGTGGACCGTCAATTTCACCCGGGAGGCAAGGAATAAGGATGGGAGTCCGAGAACTTCTCTAATTTTGATGGGCCTAGTTCGTAATGTAAGCTCTCAATCCATGAAGATTGCGACTTTAGACCAACAAATTCCCCGTGAGATCCAACTTAGCCCATCTTGAAAAAATTAGTCGATTCGAAAACAGCGAGGTTAGAAGCTTTCTTATTTAATTTTTAGAGGAACCCTACTTGGTATTTAGGAAGTTGAGAGCAAAGGGAGACGTGTATCCTAGCAAGTTGTATGTGTAGAAAGGAGAGAAAAGAAAGAATATTCATCTAACCACGTCTAACCTTACGACAAATTCATGGGTTCCTCTCAAAAATCACTATCATCATTCATTGCGATTATGTACGATTATGGAATCAATGTGTATATATTTTACATAATTTGCGTGTTCACTGATTGTATTGACGCTGATGTTTTGGTCGTGAAGTTTTTATATCCAGGACACACTAATCGATGGAGCTGCATGATTTAGACCTTCCATCCACATAAGTCAGCGATGCAGGAATCGACCTGTAATTGTTGCCATGCCGGCAGCTCGCACTATTGATCACTGAGAAAGATCCCGAAAAACCCAGAAAAGTCCGGGCAACAGCGAATCACGAACCCCTAAGTTTGCTGCAATTACCATCGTTTTCATTTGCTTATTGCGCACTAGCGAGGCCATTCAAAGCGTCACCAGCGTTTCCATCATTATTATCACTCTAATCATCGTCGAGACAAACTACAAGTGACCCTAATTATTTCTCGAAGGCGCCTCTGAAGCACGAAAAAGTATCGGACAAGACAGCTCGGAGAGAGTTCCCATCCATGGCAGTAGAACGATCGATATTGCCTTACCTAATCTTCGTATTATTGATGACTCGAGAGCCTCCAACCAACTTTGATTTGTCTCTTTTACTCTTGAACTGGAAAGCAATGGGTATTGGAGGATCATTATTGCCCCTTGAATTTAGCCCACGTCTTCCATAAATAATTTCAAAAGACGCATCGGGTGTGCTCTTTCTTACATGAAAATGCATATCAACTTGGCCTAAAAGTTCGAAAGGCCTCTTCATCTTCATTCACGTTGCCTTTTGTTTTTGTTTCCTTCATTTGGATAGAGTTTCAGTCTTGGAGAATTGAGAGGACCAGCTTCTCAAATTTGCAGTGTCCTGAAAGTTACAATTTCCCAAGTGAGGACAAGGGAACCGAAAACATCTTGGACCACCAAGGAGGAGGGGCTACATTGGTCCATACGTCCATAGATTGGTGCACAAAGTGGAGGTTTCGAACAGAGACATTGGATGGTGGCACCCAATTAAGGAAATCTACTTTCAGATTGTGCATCGACCATGTGAAAGGAACAATGAAAGGAACGACATCATGCGTGCATGAGGTGGGGGCCCTAGGGTTTCTGGCTCGTACTTGGAACCACTGAAAGATGTACAGACCATATATGACGTTTCCGGAAAAATGCGGCATCTTATTGTCTTGTTCATATTAGCCTAGTCACGTTCTCAACATGAAATGGGATGTCGGCAAACTATCAATATTTCTTGGGAGGTTTAATCGATATATTTTGAGAGGTTTAATCGATATCTACGTGTTTCATTTGATAATCTCATAAACCAAGTCGAATTTCGAAACCAAAGTTCTGAATTTAATGTACACCATGCTCATTAGACATTATTGGCCAAGGCTGTGGATGGCTGTCTCGGTCATTTTGTGGCCGAGCCCTACATGTCTTTCTTTTAGGGTTGTACTTATACCTCTCTAGGGTCTACAAAAAGGGCCCTTGTTGGGGGGCTCATTGCGATCTCATGTAAGCTGCTTGGCTCCTGATTGTTCAAGGCCTTGATGCACCACAAGTCTTCAAGGCATTTCCAATGTGGGATGTGAAGCCTCACCTCGTCTCTTGCTCCAATTTCCGTGACCACAAGCTTGCAGCCCTCGGACTTGCGAGCCATGTTCCGCACGAATTGGCACAGGGTCCGAACCAGCTGAGCTGAGGACTTACCCTCACAGTGCACTCCGTACATGAAGTAAAATCCAAATGGGTCGACAAAATCCGGTATCGCCGGGATCTTAAAGCATGGAAAGAATCGATCCATCAACTTACAACTCTTGGTGTATATCCAGCATGACAGGGGTGCTCTCCCTTGCACCCTAAGCTTGAACACCTCCGCACTGTTCCATACACTAACCATGGCCCAGTTCCTTGGACCTCGCCAATACTCCGAGCCAGTCGATACGCCATCATATCTGATGTCTTCCCATGCTTCTCCTTTGTAGAAAGCCACCCATGTGCCCAGACTCAGCCTGTTCTCGAGTATATTGTCAATGTCTTTGGGGAAGAACTCGGCTGAGCTCATGAACTTCCGGTACAACAGCTCAGCTTCTTTGGTCCCGAGCTTCTTGATTTCGACATGCGAAGGCAAGCGAAGAGCCCTGTAGGGGCTAACAGGGTTCACGAGTATAGCAGGTGTCCGGAACTTGACATAGCCGAGGCTGTCAACGAAGAGCTTGATGGAGGCTTTGTTCTCCTTGTCGGTGGCCATGTATGCGAACTCGACGTGGTTGGAGGCGAACCATTGTTCCAGAGAGCGCACCAACCTCGAACCGATCCCTTGGCGACGATGGAGGGGGGAGACCCTCAGGCCTAGTATGTAGCCCACCCTGGCTAAACCTGACTTCCCATGAGGCCTCGCCATTGTCACCAACTTTATAGAGCCTTGGATGACACCAACCAATTCATTGTCCGACTCAGCCACCTAACATACCAGAATACCCACTTTACTAATGTCAGCTCTTGGATAAGACATAAATAAAAAGAGAAAAACAGATCATCATTCATCATCGAATGGAGAAATGACGCGCTCATTATAAGGATTTGTTTTTACCAGCATGTAGAAAGATGGACTATTCCGGATCCTACAGATGGGGTCACCCAAGGTGTCAGTGAAGAGAAAGACGCGATCAGCTGGCCCTACAATCTCACACCCTCGCTCGAGCTCTTCCACGCGAGCGCGATCTTTTTCACCATCGTAGCTTCGTATCTTGAGTCCTTTGTACGGTCCTTGAACCATTATATTGATCAATGAAAGGGGGCTCTGCGATAGTACTGCTAGGTGTACTTGCGCTGGCTTATGCAAAGAGAGGGTGGAGGGAGGGAGATTAAATAATAAGATGAGAAAGAAACAAACTTCAGGAGAGACAAAATGCCAGTGACTGTGTATTGCACTTGGAGGGAAGGGGAGAGCTTTCGGCTATGATTTATACTGGAGAGGAAGGAGAGGGAGGGAGAGAGGGACGGAGGGACGGAGGGAGGGAGGATTGTGTTTTCTATCATCATCAAACCTAGCTAGCGAGGGGTTTTGATGACTTCACTTACCATGATGATAATATCTAAAAGCAACTTAAAAAAGTATATGATTTTCTACACATAGGTTTACTTATGTTAAATATATATAAAAAGAAAACTCCTAAAGAAATGCCATTATATCGACCCGATCCATTTTAAATGAAGCTAAACCTAAAAGAAATACCGAACTTAATCACATACAATGATGATTATTTTGAAATGGATCTCATTTACGTGTACAATCAGGGGACCTCATTCATTTGATGTAAAACTTGGGACATCATAATCTCCTTCATTAAAACCGCTAATGTCCGTCATCATTATTAAACCTATACCACCTAACGATACTCCCTCCCTTGGATTCTTAATCCAACTCATTCTCGTCCCATCGGCATCCTAAAAGCTTGCCGGTAGCTACATGCAATTCGAGCTTTCTCACTTGGGTAATTACTTTCCGGTCTCATCGAATCGAGTTATCACCTGCTTAGACATAGAAACCATCAAGAGTATGGTGAATCAATTTTTCCATTGTACAAGATCATCATTGTCCATTGGCATCTAATAACAATAATCCTAGACAACAAAAAGGTGATTGATAATGAGGGAACGTATGCTTTTGTCTTCTAGCATCCGGCCATCATTAGCTTAATTAAGCCCATCCACGTTGGGATCACCTCAGCCTCACGACACCAGGCACGCCGGGGCGTGCGCGTTGGTGGCTAACCCATGATTCCCTTCCCCATAACGATTGAAAACTCAAGAAATCCAAGGCGGAAAAGTGGAAATCCATCGATTATATTTCTCATATCCAGTTTTGTCCTACATGGTAGATGGGATACGTACCCATCCATGGACGGACTCCATATGTTTTAGCGCCCATAAAATATCTCCTCCGGATATACGGCGCTCGACTGGATTACGGCTTTCTAACCAGATATTCATACTCAAATTCTTTTTGGTCGGTTAAAAAGGAAAGTTCGGTCGGTAGATATTCATATCAATTCACGAGGCGACACTTAGCTTGTGGTTCCGAAGGATCGGATTCTCTTCCACCAGAACGAAGGGCCTTAGATTATATTATGTCGCTGGGGGCAAAGCTACGTGTATCTCAGCAGCAGCTGCCAATGATTAAGTGCTAAGTTAATCGATCGACTTTCAGAGGCTTAGGCCAATTGCTGGTCCAAGGCTCTCTTTTGCAATTTTAAAATCGGCCCTTGCTTTAAAATAAAAGGGGCGAGCCCCTTTCGCTTTCAGGGTACACTGAGCGTCTTTTATTGGGTGGCCCATTAGTGTATCTTGATTTGCCTGCTGCTGCAGCTTTGCCTTTGGGGGGCTGGTCCCGCTCGACACTTAGATTATGAAAGCGAAAGTCATTAATCCCATTATTTCGATGCCCTCCTAGCTTTCCATTTGAGAAAGAACAATATATCATTGAATCTAACCCATTTTTTTTTCGACAAAACGTGCTTTCGTGCAACGGTGGAATCGACTGAGCACCCACGTATTTGTTCATTGATCCAGAGAGGCATCATTAGGAAAGGGTGGAACTAGATTTGTTGCGGCATTCTTTAAGCATTATGAGAGCATTTTAAATGGGAAACCACCTTTTCACCTAAGTTCAACTACCCTCCCTTGGTCTTTCTATTTAATAGAGATAGAACTGTTGCATAACCCTTAAAATAAATCAAGGTAGCCCGAATGGTAACGGCAAAAATTACATTGGGATCTTTTGGTTTCAAAGCATCAGTTTCGAGGCTACACAAGGAGAGAGCATGAGAAGATGTTAATTTAATTCATAGTAATCGGTCTCAAGGTAGATAAGTTTTATATCTTAAACTTGTAACCTACCTCATTTGGGCTCGGTTCCCAATCATTGGAACCGGAAACTCACCATGTTGATCCTAAAACCAGTTTGCAACTTCAAGGGTTAATCTAGGAACTAATTGAGGCTTTTCTTTCCTTTTGTTTCATTTTATTTTATTATATATAAAATACACATGTTAAACAAGAATACAATCCATTCTACTTGAGAGTAACTTATTCAATTCCAACAAATACATTATATTTGAAAAAAAATGGTAAAATAACTTACTTAGGGTTAGAGGTAAATCGGTTCAAAACTTGTTCAGTTCCGGTTTCTATCATAAAACTTAGGAACCGGCCTTGTGGATTTTAGGTTCTACATTCCCCTGTAAAATTGCTAGTTCAAAGTATAGAACCAGAAACTGAATCAATCAAGGTCGCCGACTCATTATTTCACTTTCATGAAGAATATTAGAAAAAGGCACACTTATTCTCTCAGCACCTCACAAATACTCCATGTAACTTCGGGGGATTATAGCTTCGAAATATCTACAAATTCATGTGATACACATGCTGTCGATATAACGATCTCATCGCCAACCCTCGGGCATAGATGGCGGCCTTCGTCCCAAAGAGAGATACGGCACCACGCGCTGCGTGTGCAGCTGGGCTTGCGATGTGGACTCCCCGCAAAAGGACAAATTCCCACACATCCCACCCAATCTCTCTCCCATCGCTCATTATCACCCATCATGTCTTAGACAAAGATCTCACTCAACCTAATTCGTATATTAAAGTCGATCCAAAACCATAAGGATATAGCGAGACCTACTTCTCTAATGATCTAGATTCGATTCAGCATGTGTACTAACTCGGTTCTCGACCCCGCTCACGTCTATACCCTCGCAAAAAAGAGGTTATCAAACATCCTTCTTTGCTCGGTTTCCCTTTTAAGGCAAAATAGGTTATTGAATTTCTGACTCAATCAATCTTCCGCGAATATATGCAGAAGATGGGATTCCAATAGGTAATTTAAATATAAAAAAAATATATGCCACGTCCATACTAAAGGATTCGTCGCCGTGCGATATTTTTCAATTCCCACCTTCCCCTTCTCTTTGTGGCCAATCTTTAACCTACTTAGTTCCAACAACCCCACACCAGCACTTTCTTCACTAATCATAAGGCCTCCCATTCTTACCGGAAAAAGACACGTAAAAGACAGAAGCCCATTATGTGATACGCAGCCCCTTACCCAATCGCCAAGTGTACCGGCATGTAAGGGAGAAATTCCCTTCTGGTCCCGGGACGAACGAATCGGGACCCGGACGGCCTCCCACTATCTCCAAAAGGGCGAGAGTGACATCCTCTTCTCTTTGTCACTCAATTCATGAAAAGGAAAAGAGGCGATACACAGACGTTCGTGTTCTCCTAGTGCTCCGGGCAGCGCTCATTCTGTCGTCCGCGTTTTTTCCTTGCATGCATCATGCTGTCTGCACTGTGCTGCATGCTTTTCTCTAGACGATTTTGATTTATGCTAATGCTTCCACGTGGAAAAATTCCTGCACAGTATTCTATTGCCTTATGCGTGTGTAAGGCAGAACCAATGGGCGAACAAAAAAATTGAACTTTTGAGGGCGAAGGAATGAAACAGCATGTTTTGTAAGAAGTTTCCTCGTGTGAGCGACACGATACACCAATTGTGTAGAGCAAAGGTGATGAAGCGCCACTAGTAGTGAGGTCTATCCTGTCCCTCGCACCAAATCTAGTTGGCATCTCATCATCCCCTCTTCTTCTTTTGTAATTGAATAGATAGATCTTTTGGCTCGACTGAGCAAGTACATGCGAACGAAAGTGGACGATAAATTCTCATCCATATGTGTCGTTAGTTGTACCCACATCTTCTCGAAAGCTAGGCCCGGCATGTATGAGGGCTTCGGGAGTTTGGAGGACCGTGATTGGTTGAACCAGGCTTTCTGGCGGATCCTATCTTTTTCCGAATCAAGACAGATCTCAAATCTCAACACCAAGTTCAGTTGCCACAAGCGTGCATTCACAGTTCTTTGTCAACAATCATCCTTATCCTCACATGCCCAACATCATCAACTTTGGCCACACAATGCCACCTCGCATTGCTGGGAACATCTCCTTAACATTACGGTACCACCGAATCTCAACAGGCGGCGGATATAAAAGAGATTGATGGCAATAACAAGTGGAAATGGCTTGGGTTCGTTTTCATTCGACAAATCCTTTCCGTAGATACATGGGACTTCCATTTTCATATGTCTTATGGAGGACGTGGCCTGATCTGGTGCGCCGAATGGTTCAGACTACCCTGCTTCAACCTTACCAAAGTAAACAACACACCATAGTTCAAATCCAAGGTTATCGAATGAAAAAGTTCTTGAGTGGAAAGAAGCCGATAACCCACCAAGATACCTGCAATCTGAGCAAGGAATATCTTGGGAAAAGCATCAGCACCCACAACTTCAAAGAGAGTTAAAAAAAAGGGAAGAAGCAAAATCTTCAATCGAGTATTGTCCCAACATGTTTCGACGGCAATGAAAAGACAATCAAATGAACAAATTCAAATGAAGGACGTGAACATTCCAAAAGGACGTGAAGCATCTGTCCTATGAGCTTCAATTCCAAGAGGTATCATTTCCTAATCCAACTGCCATCTTATACACTCAATCAGCTGTAAGATTAAGAATTCACATAAACAGATACTGCAAAAAGTTCAGATTAATGGAAGTTATGCTTATATATGAGAGTATATGTACATGCCAAAATAATCGGATGTGACTACCACTGACCCTTAAATTATTGTGTGATCAAGATCTAGACATGGATGTCCACTTTCACTACTCGTGCATTAGTAAATCTTAGCCCAATAGGTAGTGAGGGTTCTTAGAGTTGCTTCAGAGAGTTACTGCCTTGTTCGAATAGAAATTGTAGCGATCCAACCTCAGTGATCTTAACAATTGTAGCTTCATGTGACTTTGGTAATCCACACAACCGATTAGCCTGTACACCACTACTAACTACATCCAAATTGTAAAAAGAAACTTTTAATCTAACATAACAGGGGCCAGGGAGGGAGCAGCCACAAATCCTAAAGTGACAGCTTAGAGAGTGAGTTAACCATAAAAAACCAACTGAAAATTTTTAAAATCTTTCTCAAACAACTTTTGCGAATATTAACAGTTAGTGCCTACTTATCGTTAAGGTCCTCTTCTTTCTAGCATTTTTACTCCCATTGAGTCAGTCTACATAAGGTTGACATCAACAGATGAATTTTGAAGGTTGTGAACACAGTGAGCACTTGTGTATATTTTTCTAGTACATTCCTTTCCGAAGTTAGCACGCACCCCTTTTACATGGCCCCAAAGTTAGCACACACCCCCTTCATACGGCCCCAAAATGTAGCAAGAAACTCACTACTATCTAAACATTTTCCACAGAAACAGCCAAAAGCCTGTAACATGATGGTAAATCAATAAGCGACTACTTTTGCATTGATAAGTATTACCTTCTTGGTATGTGATAGGGCTCCTACCCTCTGGGGAGAGAAATTGCCAAAGCTAGGAGAACCAAGCAGTGTAATAGCTTGCTTACTCTTGATCCACCGCAAGGTGTTCTCAAACTGGCTTAATAAGTATACACAATCTATCATTTATATTTCTCAAAGATTGTAAACTGCATATACAGATCAGTGATGATGTCAATGGACAAACCATTCATCAAGTGGGTGTAACATAGACAGTCTCGAGTTCCCCCTACTCTATTGTCATTAAGTTTCTTCTGTCCTTTCCTCATGGCTCTTCAGAGGTTCCATTTGATAAGTCCTCACCTGCAACACCGGTCGACCCATTTGATAACCGATTTGTGCTGGTGGAATTTGAATAAGGGGAGTATGTGGAAGCAGGGCTGCCTCGTGAATACCGGTTTTGTGCTGCCGTGCTACTTCTTGCAGCCTTTAAGCGAGCCTTTCTGCCCTGAAAGGCGGAAAGAAGCTAGATAGTAAACAATTATGAACCTGATCATAAATGCCATAAAGCTATTCAACCTAAGATGCTCGACTATAAACTCACCTGAGCATTGAAACAAACAAAGCAATTCAAAGTAAGAGCCAATTCAGTGCATTCAGTTTACACCTAAAGCATATTGAGGAACAGAGTGTCACCTTGCCCATGCACTTCTCCAAATGAGGAGCAAACCTTCCAGCCATGATTGATCGTCCACAATTCATGCAGTCAAATATTTCATTGGCTACTGCGGGATGAGTCTGCCCAAAAATGTCAACCACATACTTGCTGTTTGTTTCACCACTATTACTAGGATCGGCAGCCCTTACACGAGCTTGGGTGGAACGCCTCAATTCTTCCTCTTCATCTTCTAAGTTTCTATCGAGCCCCAACTTTGCTATTCGATGACACTCGGAGGCAATATCAACAATAATAGAATCGAGGAGATCTCCAAAAAAATGAGATGAAAGCTGGTGTGAAAGAGGAAAGAGCAGAAAAATGCGATGAGAGAGTGAACACAATAGTTTCTACGGGAGTCAACACCATTACATAATTGACTAATTCCTGAAAATTGGGTGCTTCCTCAAGATTCATTTAAAAAAAAACTATTTCTAGGCAATCTTGCTGAAGCTTGAAGAATGAGAGAGGATTTAGCCATTCCATATAGTACATAATAGAGACAACGCTACTATCGAAATCACGCAACAGGGGAAGCAGAACAGTTAATTCGAGTACAGATACAGAAAGGCAATATTGCTTCCACAGTGAGAAATTGTTGCAGGAACTGAAACCACTCAAAATAATCTGAACACTCGAGTTGTCGGCAGTGAAATGGAAAGAAGAAACAAAACCAAATAAAGAGTTACTTCTAACGAGCACCCTAAACGGAAATTCACCACGAAGCATCAACACAATCTAAACAATGCGACCCTTCATTTCAAAAGGGAACTTCTTTTCAAACTTCCAGCTTTAGCGAGAATCAAAAGGTACTAAATAGTACAAGCAAACGACAAAGGCGGTTCTCAAAGACGGTTTTCTGCCTCAGGAACAGACGAATCCAAACAAACTTCATGGATTTCAACCACACCCTTCGCCCCTTCATCGCGCACCGCATGATTCTTTAGTGCAGATAATTGTATGCATCACATTTGCCCCTCAAAAGCAAAAGACGATTACCTGGGCGTCAGGCGATGTATTATCCTCACGCGACGCCGACATGATGCCTGAGAACTGAGAAAAGAGAGAACCGCAGCTCAGCTGATGCCAATTAAAAACCTCACGTCCGCAATCGCTGATAAAGCAACTCGAAAAAAGCGGACGGAAGGTAGGGATTCTAGCCCCGACCTGGACAGTGTAAGAATAGAATCTACTTCTTCCTCTTTAGCAATTGAATAGCGTAATCAAGAACACCATGCCGATATTACCAAATGCTGGCAACACAGATAGAATCCGTACAGGAGCCTGAGCCCGAGCTACATCTCGAGTTCAATCACGGAGATCGTATCACTACAGAAGTTTACGCGTTAACGCTATGATCCAGCGAGAAGATCTCGCCATGGTCGCCTTACCTAAATCGCTCGTCGAAGAGGCGGCCGCGGATCTGTTAGCGATCTGGATCGCGGGTGCGGCGTTCTCCAGCGATCCTGCTGCTGAAAGCAAAACGAGGAAAGGCCGCTTCAAAACCCTAGCTGAAGGAAGAGGAAGACTTTTTGCTTTGACTGGAAATCCAGGCCATTACTCACAACCCTTCGGCAATTCACAAAGACTAATTGAAAAAACACTTAATTAAAATGCTACATGTAATATGGTCAAGAATTCTTTTTTTTTTAATGACCCGAGAACCGCCGTACACTCGATAAATAACAATATAAACCCGAGCCAGCATCGCAAGGACCCGCAGGGACCCACCTCCCATAATGTCACATGTAAGGTGTGCAATGCGCACACCGGGACTCAAACCTCCTCTCTTCCGCATTTAGAGGTGAAAAAGCCTAGGCCACGCCCACAAGCGGGGTGGGTGTAATATGGTTAAGAGTTAATATTCTGAAAAATAAAAAAAATTAATATATTTATAATAAATTTACTTCAAACTGATATTTTGCTTATAAAAAATCTCAAGTTGATATATTCATGACAAATTTATTCCAAATAATAACAAAAAATTTCAAATTAGTACACTTGTGATAAATTTATGTTAACCGCCAAAAAATTCTAAACTAGTACATTTACGAAATAAAAATGGTACAACCATGACAAATAGAGTAAAATTATAAATCGATCCATTAGGATGCGTTTGGTAACATTTCTGTTTAAAAATTGTTCAACGAAACAGAAATAGAAAAAAGTGTTTCTGTTCCGGGGAACAATTTTTGGATAAAAAAACGCGTTTGGTTAACTTGTTCCGGAAATAAAAAAATGAACAAAAATATGTTTGGTAAATTTGTATAATTTTTTTTATTTCTTTTAATTTTTAAATATTTTTATTTTTATTTTTCTATTTTCTTATTTATTTTTTATTTTTTCTTCTTTTGGCCGGCGACCGGCTGACGAGGGCCGGGGACCTTGCCTAGCCCCGGCGAGGCTCGCCGTAGCTGGGCGAGGCTCGGCCTCGCCTTGGCTAGGCGTGCTCTAGCTCACCCAGATCCGACAAGGCCAAGCTCGCCCAGCCCGACGCGAGGTCAACCTCGCCGGGGGCCGGCGACGCTCCGGTGAGGTCGTCGGCCCTCGACGGCGTCGCTGGCCATGGCCGAGGCCAGTGATTGGCCAAAGAAAAAAGAAAGAAAAAAGAAGAAGAAAAAAGAGAGAAGAAGAAAGTGTTCCTAAATTTTATTCTAGAAATAAGAAACAATTTTTTTTTTTCTTGTTTCTGTTCCAGATGTGTTTCTAGGAACAAAAAATAATTTTAGAACAAAAACACAAACAAACGCGTTTCTATTCCTTTTTTGTTCCCAGGAACAAAAAAACAAAAAAATTATTTAAAAACAGAAAAAAGAAATCAAAACAAACACAATCTTAGTTAACTGTCACATGTCATTCAACTTAATAATTTAAATAATAAAATTTAATTAAAATTTAATATAGGGTAAATTTATTGCAAATATACCAATTTGGAATAAATTTGTTAAATGTATACCGGTTTAAGTTATTGGTAATCAAAAAATTAGTTTATAGTAAATTTATTATAGGTGTACTAGTTTGAGATTTTTCAAGGTATTAACCTTATAATTAAACAATGTAACATAGATGATGTAAATTTTTCGTTAATAATGAGCCTGCAACCGTAATTAGCCGGCTATTTGAAGGGGAACTAGGACGGAAATTGAAATTCGACCATCGGCTCTTGCGTCGAAAGCATAATAAAGCCCGTTCTATTACGATCAATCTTAAAGCGGGTTAAGAAAACTACTACTTTATTACCACATTGCCCTTAATTATACTTTACTTATATAGATGTTCTTGATATAGTAATACTTAGTGCGGTGTTATTTCCATCTTTAGATAATTACATTCACCATATTTTTACTAAAGAAATAAAAGTGTTCCCAGTCATATAATCGTAATTTAAAGTGTTGGGTCTCAATTTATTTGCTCTACTTCTTTTCTTTTCTTTTTTTTTCTATTTTTCTATTTATATTTAGGATCTAATTATCATAATTAAACAAAAAAATTTCAAATAAAGATCTCAAATGCCCTCATTTTTTAAAAAAAATAATAGTTTGAATTGAATTTCATTTTAAATAAGAGTTTGAATTGGTTATATTGGTCTCAAAGAACGGTTTACCTCGTTGGCTTGCCTGCTGGCAAAATTTTTTTTGCCGATAAGGGGTATTTTTATCTGAACACAATTTAAATTCAAATTTAATTATATTAGAACTTAAAAAAGAAAAGAAAGCGAACACACACGTGAGTCGATGACCCCCACTGACCAAAGATGAGAGCCTATTGGCCCTCGTCAAGGACGGGAGAGGGTCGCATAAGAGAGGGCAACCTTCTCCAAGATCTGAGCAAGGCTCGTCGGGCCTAGCGTTAGCCTAGCGGCCCTCGCCCAGGACCCCCAGACGAAGGTGGTAAGGTTTAGGGGCTTTGGGCAAGGTTGACAACCCTCACCTAGATCCGGGAGAGGGTTGCCCCCTGAATGGAATGTCTATTGGTATCATTTATAAGAGGGAATTATAAGTTATTTTTTATTCCTTTTTGTGTAGATAAACACTTTCCTAAAGGAAGCTAACCTAATTGCGTTGCTCCAAAGTGCAATAGTGTGAACCCCCCAACCACAATTGCCACTTAAAATTGGTGGTAAGCATCGGTCTCAGTCCATCCCGAAAATTAGATCGGCCAATTTTGGGTAGTTTTCGCATGAATTGTTTTAGCTCTTGTATATTGGTTGCTCTTGTATATGGGAAGAAACCATACAAACAGGGCTGAATCGGCCCAAAGTACATACGGGGAGATTTATCCAAAAAGTTTTAAACTAATTATATGATAGTCAAATTCATTCATAAAATTTTCAATTGTGCTAATTTAATTCTTCATCTTTTAGTAATTTGCCAAACTAGTCCTAAAATTTTTAATGAATTGCTAATTTAGTCATTTTTGTTAATTTTGACCAGACATCGATAACATAGTTGTACATCAACATCGACTATTCTACATGATGTTGTTGGTGCTAACATGGATAATTTTTTTTCTTTATATTCTATATTTCTCTTCTTTTCTTTATTTTTTTCATCTTTTGACAACTGGCAAGGCCACCGGCAACTGGTAAAGAGCTGATGACCTCCACTAGCCCCTAGCAAGGGTTGTGACACCCTCGCTTCCCCAAATTTGGCTAGGGCGTCGTGAGCCCTTGCCAGATCTAGCGAGGGCTACAACATTTACCCGTAGTTGGCAAGGGCTTCATGGCCTTCATCTAAGGCTTGGTGAGGGTTATCGACCCTTGCCTAGGGGTCAATGACCCCACCAACCTTGCTCAATGTCTTGCGAAGGTTGCTAGCCCTTTGTAAAAAAAAGGAAAAAAAGAAAAGAAAATATAAAATATAAATTCAAAAAATTTTGAAAATTTTAAAATTTATTTACGTCAGCTTTGGCTAAGCCACGTAGAAAGGCTAGCACTAAGTAGGCCGCCACGTCAACAATGTCCAACCAAAATTAGCCGAAAAGATTAAATTAGTAATTTGTTAAAAGTTTTAGGACTAGTTGAGTAAATCATTAAAAATGTTTAGGATTAAATTGACACAATTCAAAGATTTTTAGAATTGAATTGGCAAGTTGTGAAAATGTTTAGGATTGAATTGGCTATCGTATACTAAATTTAGGATTGTCGGTTTATGGTTTCACAAATTGGGAACCAACCCTATCCGATGCAGTTTTTTGTTCCAATGTGGACTAACCTAATCTTGCAACGATTAGTCCTACTTAAAATGGTCTAATCAGTTACCAAGGTTGACATCCTTTGAGCTTGTTTGCTTTAGCTTTCCTAGGAGGCTTTGAGCCCCCAAAGCCCATTAAGGAAAACAGTGTTTGGCAAGCATTTTTGGAAGTCCATTGCATAGATGTCAACATTGAGAATGTTGAAAGATCAAAGTTGGTTTGTGCCAGTTTTAACTATTCGACATTTTGGAAATGCAAGTCCACTTTTACTATTCATTCATTGACTTTTTTCTTTTTTCTTTGGTTGTGACCGTTCATCTTCCGGAGGTTGGATCTGGTGAATGCCAACCTCAGGTGAGTTTGTTGGAGGCCGGCCAACCATCGGCGGCTTGGATTTGTGCGACCTCAGGTGCCGCCACCTAGGTTCGTGCGACCTTATTGGGGTTGCTTGAGGCCACGCGAGACCTAGGCCACCTTGCTTGGGTTTGTGCAAACCCGGTCGCCTGGATCTTGCGTGACCTTAGGTGACGGTCGCTTAGGTCTCACCAACCCAGGCAAGGTGGCCTAGGTCTCATGCGGTCTCATGCTACCTCAAGCCGCCTTGCTTGGGTTTGCAACCTCAGGCGGCACTGCCTGGGTTCATGCAACCCAAGCGGCGGCTTGAGGTGGCATGACCTCTAGTAGCTTCGTCCGCAACCAGATCTGGTTGCCGGCAGTTGGGCTGGCCATTGAACGAACGATAGTGGTGCTTTGTTGGATTTGATTTGATTTTTTCAAAAATTAATAAAACCCCCTTGCAAATGTAGGATTTATCAAATAGTATTTATACAAAAGTCACTTTTCAATGCACTGTAAAGTTTTAATTTGCCAAACACTAAAACATTTTGAAAAATCATTTTACCCCAAAGGTATTTGCCCTTACTCAAACCCATTTCCCTAAAGCCAAATCAAACGGGACTTCCTCAACTAGTCAAATTAAGATCCGGGAGACATCAATAGTAATTTAGGTAAAACAAGGCTTAGATGCACCAAAATCACTGCAATGTCTTTGCTTGTAGCTGTTTAATGTTAGTAGACATAAATTCATCTCTTACGTGCAAAGATGTCATAAAATGATGAGCGGACTTGAAGAGAAAAGATGGACATAAAATGACTAGAGAAGTTGAAGTCAGCTACTTCACAGGATTAGAGGTTGCTTCCTTGAAATTTGATTATATAAATACAAATATTACTTGAATTTCGGGTTCTCATATTCTTAGATGGGACACATTGGGAACTTGGTTTAAAAACACGGCTCATGTTTGGAACGGATTTTGATTGTATTATGGGTCAATCGAAGTCAATATAAGAATAAAGTCGGCCGTCTCATGTGGACTTAATTAAAGAACACGACCTACATTTCACATAAATCACCACAACTGTTAATCATAAGGATTGTACGGCCTAGATCATAGATGGTTGAAATCAGCTTTCGAATTGAAAATTCTCTTCAACGCTAAGTTTTCTTTTCTTGTTTTTTTTTTTCTTTTTTTTTTCTTTTTGAAATACTCCATTCATGACGTTGTTTTCATGCACATCGCCATCGATATATTCTCGCCACACATGTTTGGCATCGGGCTAAATCCCTGGCATATAAATTTTTTTGGCATAACATGTATAGACGTGTCGATTATAAAGAAACAAAAGATATTTGTTTGAAAAAGAACTTTCGTCGTCCTCCCCTCCGGTCTGAACATTTCCTGTTCTGTTCTTTTCTCCGTCATTACAAGCTAAATCTCAAAATAGCAAGGCTCTAGTGTGAAAGGCTGTCACCTTTTTTCCAACCCTGCCATGTTCCTTTCTTCGAGATGAAGGAAACCGCGTTAAGCTTAAGACCTCAATGCTCGACGTTCCCGATAAAGTCATCCCTCAAGTGTAAACAGCATGATGCGACTGCGATCCTATGATCTCTCACGGCTACGAATCCATGACGAATGCGATGCAATGTCGATTCTCGTGCCTCCGAAATGGAAATGGGGACTTTGGAGTGGGTAAATTCCTTATGTACATTTTACAGTCGCGACATCGTGTTCGACAAAAACCCTGTGGAAGCAACCGACCCCCGAGCGTTCGGAATTCAAGAAGGGTGAAAATGAAAACGACAATAAAAATGCAAAAGTACCTCACAATCCGCCGAATCAAAATCCAAAATTGCGATCCAGCGGAGAGGATGAGTGGCCAGGGCCCAGGGGGCAAGAAATGTGTTAATATACTGATATTAAAGGGGACGAAAGACAAGGAAGGGAAGGCAACGAAAGATCCTTGTGTGTGTCAGTGTCCATCCCCTCAACAGACCCACGCTTCAGTTGCAGGACTTTAAATCCCGATGTTACGTCCCATTCCATGGGTGCACGGGTGAGATGTGAAAAGAGACTCAGAGTTTTGTTGTGTTACATAGGAGTCAACATGCATTAAACCGACGGGAAGGAAAAGACACGACGAAGCAACGGGCAAGAGCGAGGGAGACGGACATGGCCACCTCCCCCCTCTCCTCCCGCCACGTTCCGGAGACCTCACCGGCCATGCCTCCCGATGCACGACCACCAGGGCCGCGAGACGCCCTTCGCTTCTCAGCCGATAGTCGATATGCTCTTCATGGAGAGCTCACGATGCTCGTCCTCGTCCTCGTTTTCTCCTTCCTCCTCATATTCATGATTGTTCTTCCACGTCTCAAGAGCGCAAGGAATTCAGGAACGGAACACACTGACTCCACCATCCAGAGCTACGGCTCTCCCCTGTATTCTCAGAGTGATCAGTAGTGTAAAAGGATGGGTGCGGACCGACCGTGGCTTCCCTGCTGCAGAGGACATGCTACCTTCTGCAGAAGCAGCATGCTCTTTCTTTTGCTGGATATATGGTGCGATAGCTTCTCTTAGATGTTTTCTGTATGTGTGTCAGTTCACTTTACTTATTGAGCTCTAAAACTATCCTGCATTGGCTTGACAGTAAATGTAGGTAAAATTCACACGGCTTCTTGCTAGTCTAGATTATGTACTCTGTGGAAGCTTGTTTTGCATTCGTGAGGGAGAGAGTCCGACAACGGTTAAGCATAGCAATTCTTGCTACTGCCTGACGGTTTTCTGAAGATAAGAACTCCTATATCCTCTTGCAGTACTCTAGCTTTCAATTCATTTCCTGATGCCAAAGCATTCTTATCGGTGCGAACAAACAGCTTCCAATACCTTGATGTGCTGTAAAATATGCAAAGTTGGAGATTGCTCAAAGAACTGAAGCAGCTAAAAGGAAAATCTCTAAAGCATCTGGTATTGAATGCTGTTTTCTGATAGAGTGTCGGGCAGTCTCATGCCTATTATCTTTTTTCACGTCCTCGATCACCATTTTTATTTTAAGACACTTTAGTTTCTCAAGTTAATGGGAAATCTAAATTTAGTCTAAATTTCTGAGGAAAACACATGCCGCTGTCATGACAGATCCACCAGTTGTTCGTACTCGGAGTTCACATTCTGAGAACCTACTTGAAAAATTTCAGTTCAGGCCTCAGGGCAACTAAGCAGTTAACAGATCAAACACTCTTTCATGGCCAAGAAAAAAAGAAGAGGAAAATAAATAAGAAAGCTTGTTCACTAGTTTGATTTAATAAATAATATGACTGACTCTAAGCAGCATTTAAACAAGTAGCAAAATTAATCATCCAACAATAATATTCCATGTCGCTTCATGAACTAATTTCATTCGGCCTTAGTATACTAGCATTGTCCAAAGAAGAATGAACACATCTCTGCAAATACCGCAGAAGAAGTCAACAAGTCACCAAACAGAAAAAGAATTAAATAAAAACCATCTAAATCATTTCTTACAATTCACCCGGTCAGCAGCTTCCCTAGTAAAAGTGAGGAAATAAGAATCGGTTCATAACAGAAGCCTTATATACAGCATGGAAGAATGTCATGTGAAACCTTTATCTCCAAAGACATTGAAGTTCCCACAATATAATGCTGTACCAATCTGTTTGAGGGAATAATAAGAGAATAAATTCCTTCGAGTACACAATAGTAACGAAAACTATGACACGGCATGAGAGTAAATTTTCTCGGTAGATAATACTCGAATGCTGCAAAATTTATAGCACTTTGTGTAAGATACAAACGTTACCTACTATGATGAATGTCACCTTGGCCGAGACGCATTCCCAATCCCTGACCTAAAAAGGAAGGGTCCCACTAATTAAGGGAGCTGTGAGATTGTCATCAAGCTCAGAGCTCAGAGGATGTGATTTCACCAGTGCAGATGATAGACAGAGTATCAGAAAACCTGAAACAATCTCCCAACTTCCTTGGTTTTAACCAAATGCAAAAAAAAATAGGACATAAACCTGTAAACAGAGCAAATTGGACCAGTCAGACCACCACTCAAACAGTTTTTAGTTTGCGGTCAATGCTGAATAATAAAAACTTAAAAAGAAAGACTACCCGAGCTAGGCTAAAAACCCAGCAGAGACCTTTGCAATGCTACCAGCTAAAAATTCATAATGTTGTAAGGAATTTTATGATGGGTTAACCGCCTTTCAATATGAAAACAAGTTAAAAAGGTGTCCAAGCATAAGCTTGCCCATTTTTTCATTTTCGGGTGTGGGGTGAACGACGCCAATTAACACTATGTCGCACCCTTAATATATCCATATATCACGGAGCCTTGAGCAAGGATAATATCATCTATTGAATGAAGGAGATACCTTTAACCAATTATCAAATTCGGCATTAACCACTCTAAAAGTATTTATCAAGTAGAAAGGGGCACATCCCATGACATTGAATGAGTCCTCCATACGTCAACCCTTTCATTTTGCAGTACCTTATTGATCCTGCTGGCGTAACACAAGAAAAATGGGAGTTAAATTGCTACACCATCTCCAACGCAGAGCTCGAGGTCGCATATTACTGCATTTGCACTTGGCCAAGTCGTCCAGTAATATGCATAAGCGAACCTAATTGTGAAAGCATAGAAGAGTGCCCCTCTAAGAAGTACTCTGAAAGAGAGATGTAGATATTTCAGTTTCAGAAGTTAAAGCAAAGTTTTTTTTGTGGAAACACATTAGAAAAGGAGACCAACGAAAATCTTACAGGGTAGATCACTGATCAAATAACTGATGTAGGTAATATAAACAAAGTAGCTTGAGTTATGAAGCTGTGGTCCCAAATCTTCTCATAGAATTCACTGCGAATGCCATATCCCACAAGAAGCATGAGTACGACTTGAAATTGTAGCAGCTAACAGGCACCTTGATGCTGCCCAGAAATGCAATTGATTAGCAATAGCCACTCCACCAAAAAAATAATCCTGTAGAATTTTTGAAGAAACCATTTACTCGTGAGGTTACCTGACCAGACCAACAAAGTATGAAACTAATCCGATTCTCACATGCTTTAAGTTTCAAAATGAGGAAAACGAGACGATTTAGCTCCCCAACTTGTTTTGTTTGTAGGGACTTTGAGATACGAATAAAATCGGTTAAATGAAACATCCGAGCATTCTGACACGGCATCATCGGCAGGAATTCATGAAACCCATCCGAACCTGGTCAGATAGAGGCCTCCGGTTAGCTGTTTCTTGGAACAACTGGAGAATCGAGAGGTGATGCCACCGGACTAGGCGGCAGGTGAAACTAGTCACCAGCATAAGGGTCTGCTCTTCTCATTTATGTTAATTTACTAGCAACAAAATTTCAGAGCTTTTCTCTCTAATCCTTGTGAGTTGGTGGGTGGATAAGATAGACTTAAGCAAGAAATTCCTAAGGTAAGAGAAAGCTGGATCAACCGGTCCATGACACAAGCATATTAACTGTGATCTTTATTTTCTATTTTTTTTAAGTCATGTTCATTGCTTAATCGTCCACGGTGGTGAAATATTTTTCAACATGAAAGTCAATTCCAAATCAATTTTATGGTCAAAGCGATTAGATTATAAATATCAGGTAAGTTTAAAGATTCGATTAAGTAATTAAATAATTTAATGATTTGATTAGATCCAGTTGAGAGAATATATTAACAACCCGATCATCTACATATTCTAGGAAAAATGTACAAGTTTAAGGATCAAATACTATTGTTTACCCCTAGTGTGTTCTTATGAAACCACATCTTAAGACAACAGATGAATACTACAAATGCTGATGAGGGGTTAATTCCCTAAAAAAAACCACAAACTTTAGATTTAGTACCAATTCTCCTTCGAACTTTCTTTTATCTTAGAAAAAACCCCAAACTTTGGGTCTATTCTCAAATCTGTTCCAAACTTTTTTTTTTGTCTAAATTTTTTTTTTCCAAAATTTAGGTTTAGTCCCAAATCTATCCCAAACTTTTCTTTTGTCTTAGAAAAAATAACCCCGAACTTTAGATCCAATCCTAAATTTACATCAATTTTTTTATCTAAAAGAAAATCATCAATATTTTATTCTAGTCCTAAATTTGCCTCTGTTAACCCTCTATCCAAAAGTTGCAGTTCGTCATCCCTAATTTTTTATATATAGAATGGTTTTATTTTGAAGATAATTTTCCATAGTGCCTTACCAATGTATATCTATTATCAATGTGGTAATGTCACGTTAAGTTGGGACTAGACCATGGGGTATATTTAAGAATATATTAAAAGTTAGTGATTTTTTTTAGACAAAACAAAATTCAAGGCAGATTTAGGACTAGACCTAAATTTTAGGTTTTTTTGAGATAAAAGAAAAGTTGAGGATAAATTTGGGATTGGACATAAGGTTTGGGTTTTTTTTTAGAGGACTGGCTTTGGTGATAAGGGCGTGTATGACAACCATTCTGTTCCAGAAATAGTTTATGAAATAGAAATAGATTTTTCTATTTCTATTTCTAGAAGAGTTTCCAAGCAAAAATAACCGTTTGATAATAACACAAAATTTCTACTTTAAAATTAGAAATCCATTTGATAACGATACAAAATTTCTTCCTTTCGAACGGTGGCGGACCGGCGGATAGCGGTGACGGACGGCGGCGGCGACGGTAGCAATCGGTGATCGGCGAGGGCGGGCGGGCAGGTGGCGACTGACAGACGGTGGTCAACAGCAACCGATGAATGACTGGTTGATGAATAATGAGAAAAGTTTTTATTTCTCATTTTTGTTCCAGAAATAGAGAAGTAGAAAATTTCTATTTATGATTTCTATTCCAAACCTATTTCTATTTCAGAAACAGGGTTTGGAATAGAAAAATTATTTCTAGAATAAAAATAGATAGTTGTCAATGTCATGTACCGGTAAGGGACCAATTTATCGAAATTTATTGAAGGCAGGGACTAACCAGAACTTGGGCCATGATCTGCCACATTAGTGGACTGGGCCTGACCTGGCCCGGTCCACTCTAGAGAATGGGCGGGGCTCCACGTGAACCGCATGACCGAGTGACACAGAATACAGCCGAAAGAAGAAATGGGTCGGACACCGACTGGACTGTCCTGTTCCGAAGTCTGACAGTGTCGCGGCGAAGTTTTCTTCTTTTGTCCGGCAGCGAAGCGCAAAGGACAGCCATTGAAGCGCAGACGACCTCGACCTCAGCCCGAGAGCCCTCACTAACCATCACCATGAGCACCAATTATCCTCCCCCACCGCACCAGAGCCTTAACCCGTTCGGTTTTCTGGTCTCCGTTTCGCCCTTCCCTTTGGCCTGATCCCGTCGGTTAGCATTTCTCTATCCATCTCTCTCTCTCTCTCATCGGTCTTCGGTCATTTTTTAATCGCCTGGTCATTGGAAGGAATATATGCTGGAATTTGTGCTTCCTTCCGATTGGCTGAACTTGGAGTTCACTCCTTCCCTTTGGGTGCTGCTGAGAATCTCTCGGAAGAGGGAGCAAAAGGTCTCCTCCTTTTAGGCGAAGCTCCGGTCAACTGGGTGTCTCAAGAATGCCCCTCGGCTGACGCGAGCTTTATCTCCTGGTGTCTCCAACCTTGCATTCGACGTCACTACTGCTCTCTTATCTCGGTCATCTCTTGGGGTCAAATCTTTTCTACTTTCAAAGAATTGCGTCTGAGGAAGAGTTGATAATATGGCCTCTGCATATGGCTTTGCTTCTCCCACGAAATTGAGGTTTTTGCCTTTGCCTTCCTTCTCGCATCAACCGGCTGCGAATCAGCTTTTCGCGACCCCATGTGAGCGGAATTGCGCCGTGGCTTGTTATCTGAGAGTGCCGTCGAGAATTCGCGGCCGTAAAAATCACCCCTTTTTCACCGCTGGACCGAGGAGGTTCCCCAGATTCTCGCTGAGCAAGTCTCTGGAATTGGAGGAATTCGTGACGAGCGACGATGAAGATGAAATGGGCGATGGGTTCTTCGAGGCGATCGAGGAATTGGAGCGGATGACGAGGGAGCCGTCTGATGTTCTCGAGGAGATGAATGACCGTCTCTCGGCGCGGGAATTGCAGTTAGTGCTTGTGTACTTCTCTCAAGAGGGGAGGGACTCTTGGTGTGCGCTCGAGGTTTTTGAGTGGTTGAAGAAGGAGAATAGGGTTGATAAGGAGACCATGGAGCTCATGGTTGCGCTAATGTGCGGTTGGATGAAGAAGTTGATCGAAGGAGCGCATGATGTCGGTGATGTGGTCAACCTCCTGGTCGACATGGACTGTGTCGGCTTAAAGCCTAGCTTTAGCATGATTGAGAAGGTGATTTCGTTGTATTGGGAGGTCGCAAAGAAGGACGAGGCGATTCTGTTCGTCAAGGAAGTGTTGAGGCGTGGCATTGCTTATTCAGATAATGATGGTGAGGGTCATAAAGGAGGCCCAACTGGGTATCTGGCTTGGAAGATGATGGTGAGTGTCCTTGCTTTTCTGATCTATGGTCCTGTTTAATGAAATTTGTATTAGTAATTATAGGCTGTTATTTGGTAAGTGTATTTGGGTGCTATAGTTCTTTCTGCAGCAGTTTGGGCAAGTCTTTTGCATTAAGGGAATGTGTTCAATGACTTTCCGCATCGCTTTAGTAGCTGGATGCGTGGGCATTATTGACTGGTTACATTGGGTTCCATGTGAAAATCACATAGCGGGTTCATGGAACATAGTTACTATGGCATATGCATGTCACTTATAATTGAAACATTGTTGTGAGCATGGGCAGGGTCGGTTCTGAGGGCAGAACTGTGGACCTTCCCAGCCCTAACCATTGTAGAATCGGTTCTGGAATCAGACTGTTCCTACTTCAGCATGTGAACTGGTCTTTTCCTCCTCTGTTTTTTTTTTAATTGCATTTACACCTATTCTTAGCTATAGGTGACTTGAGAAATGACAAGATGCAGTAACCCTGTTCTTGAGTCCCAGCAAAATGGACATGTAATTTTCACCATTTTTTTACTCCACTTTTACTTTGGGTTTCAGGTTCTTAGAACATAGAACCTACCTGGATACCATGTTGAACTAAACCGAATGCTAAGCCCTAGCAAAAGCTTGTGCTTTAAATAACACAAAGGAATCCTGACCTTGGTAACTCTGGCTGGCAAGCAAATTGGTTGGACTTTTTACCAAACTTCAATTCCTGAACTCTGTATGTGGCAGGTTGATGGCAAGTACAGGGATGCAGTCAAATTGGTGATACATATCAGAGAATCAGGGCTAAGGCCAGAGGTTTACAGCTACCTCATTGCAATGACTGCTGTTGTTAAAGAGCTAAATGAATTTGCTAAAGCCTTGCGCAGGCTGAAAGGACTTGCTAAGGATGGTTTGATAGCTAATCTTGATGTTGAAAACGTTGTGCTAATTGATAAATATCAGTCAGATCTCCTGGCTGATGGCGTCTGCTTATCCAAATGGGTCATAGAAGAGGGAGGCTCCTCTCTTCATGGAGTGGTTCATGAGAGGCTTCTTGCCATGTATATATGTGCTGGTCATGGCCTTGAAGCAGAAAGACAACTTTGGGAAATGAAGCTTGTGGGTAAGGAAGCTGATAGTGACCTTCATGACATTGTTTTAGCTATCTGTGCTTCCCAGAAGGAGGTCAATGCTATAGGACGCTTGCTTACTAGAACGGAGACTGCTAGTTCAATGCAGAAGAAAAGAACCTTCTCATGGTTGTTGAGAGGTTATATTAAAGGTGGACACTTTGATGACGCTGCTGATGCTCTAATTAAAATGCTTGACTTGGGTGTGTATCCAGACTATTTGGACCGGGCAGCTGTGCTGCAGGGCTTGAGAAGTAGAATTCAACAATCAGGAGATGTGGGTGCTTATCTCAAGCTTTGCAAATGCCTTTCCGATGCCAATTTGATTGGACCTTGTCTGGTTTATGTCTATGTTAAGAAACATAAACTTTGGATCGTGCGGATGCTTTAAATGGTTCAGATAAAGAGCTCAGAGACTCCTATATATCACTTTATGTTTGGGGTCAATGACTTCTTAAGATACAGCGCTACATGCAAGTTGTTTAGCCTTGGTTTCTCGATTTGTAAATTTTGTACAATGTATCAGTGTCCTTGGTTACGAAATGAACACATTTTCTACACGGTGGTGTCTGTAAACATGAGGAATTGTTCGGTATATATTTTGTCTAATACATAAATACATGAGCTACGGCCTACAGGTATATTTTAGCATTATATAGTTCTAATATTTACTCGTCTTGCATGGTGCTTTTTTGTGCATTGCTGTCTCTCTTGATTCACTTATTACAATTTATGCTTGGTGATCTAATATGACTTTAGTCTGTCTGTAAAGCACTAATCCTGCTGCTATGTAATGAATAGATGGAGCTATGTATCTGGTGAACAATACTTAATTGGTTATGTTCATTAGAGTTGATCTGGAATTGAGTTGGTAGACTTTTTCTTGGGCAGCCAGAACCAAAGATGTGTGATCTGCAGTTTGAGCTAGCATTGACCTGCTGGATGTATTTTAACAGTAACTTCTAATATGCGTACAAGGAGAGATACAGATAACTATCCTCACCACCTGTTATTGGGTCTGCAAAGAGAATAGGGAAACCAGGGCTTGTGTCCAACAGAGCCCATCTTTGTATAGAAATTACTCTTTCGGGAAGAAATGCTCCCCAAAATTGAAGAGCTTCCAAGTAATAGGAAGCATTAGAACAGAAGGGAGTGAGAACAACGGAGATGGACTTGGGTGGGGCTAATATAAGAAAACAATCTATGGTGATTTTATTGGCATGATCTCATGAGTGACTTAACAATCGGGTTTTGCATTGCAGAAAGTAAAGCAAACCAGAGTGATTCCCATAATCATTTTCATTTATCTACAAGAACCGCAAACCTCTAAAAAAAAGCTTAGTGTATACTCTGCACAAGCTGCTTCGATGCCCGACAGAGAAACCAGGTAAAAGATCGAAGACCTTCAGCATGTCTTATAATCTACCCCCGAGGTTCGGACTTCACCTCTTCGCTTGATGCCGTTGACATAATTTCAAGTTCTGCCCACCAAAGGGGAGATAATTTTGGGGAAACTACGTCAGGTTCCATTGTTGTGATCTCTTTCAACTTGGTCATGACCTCTCTCATTCTTGGTCGCTGGTGAGGATTAGGATTGAGACATTCTCTCATCACTGCAACCAATTTCTGGAGCACATCTTCTTGAAAAGATTTCAAAGTTGGATCCACCATATCCTTTATGGGCATCTCCCCTCTAAGATACTTAGTCGTCCAGTCGACTAGAAAACCGTTATCCATCGAGTACGGGAACCTGCCGGTTATTATTTCAAATATAATGACACCTAAGTTGTACACGTTACTCTCTGGATCGACTGTCGGTGTTTCCAAGAATTCGACAGCAGCTGATCCAATTTTTGTGGCTACTGAGTCATTGCAGAAACTGAAATCTGATAATTTAGCTGCATAGTCCTCGGTCAGGAACACGGATGAAGACTGCAGATTCCCATGTGCTATTGGCGGTGTCAGCTCATGCATGTACTCGAGGCAGTAAGATATGCCCATTATTATCCGTAATCTCATTCCCCAGTCCAAGTGCTCCGATTCTTTGACTGCATGATGTACAAAAGAATCATCAAAACCAACAGGATACCATTGGGATTTAACATTCTGTAATGCATGAGCCCAACCCCATAGAATGTGTCCATGCTTGTTCCCACTGGTTGATATCTCATTACATGGATACAAGGATGTTCACAAGTCAAAAATACTTACTGTGCAGATGCTCAGAGAGGGTTCCGTTTGGCGCATACTCAAAAACCAACATTCTCGTGAAAGGCTTCTCTTCCTCACAAAAGCCGATAAGGTTCACAAAGTTCTTGTGGTTCACCTTTGATAATGTGTCTATCTGAGGATTGATCAGCGCAAATGTTTAACTTCCACGAGAGCCTAGCTCAAAAGGAGCAGATAAAAAGAGTTGCTCAATTACCTTCTTTCTGAACTGGGCTTCCAAGTCTTTTGACCAGTTATCAGGAGATGCAGCCGCACTTGAGGTCACAGCGATTTCGACTCCACTAGACAATGTCCCTTTGTAAGCTGTGCCATCTGATAGAGTGCCAATTATATTACTGAAATCCTCGCAAGCTGCTTCAAGTTCGGACCGCTGTAGTTTGGGCACCCCTGAAGTGAAAACACTCCACCATTAACAGACAAAAAAGAACTTACTGGTCCGGAAAAGTTGAGTAATTCTTGCACGGTTGCACCTGAGTGGAAGGACTGGAAGATGAAGTTTGTTCTGTATATGTGCCACACAGTAAAGGAGGGTGGGAGTTCCCCTTCACTTTTCCTATGACGTAGATTATGGAATCCAAAATTTGACCCTATTAGGATAATTATAACCTTTTTCAGTGAAAAAGACTAGATATTACAGGCAAAGACAAGGGGGTTTTCTTCTGAACTACCATTTTCTCAAGCCTATCCTCAGAAGGTTCAGTTGCTCAAGATATATGTGCTTTCACAAGATCAATCTTCTATGCTAGAGCTTTTATGGTTTGGGGAAAGCAAGATTAGTCTCTCACTCTCTTGTCAGAATAGTTCAGATGCCATCACTACAAATGTACCCTGGTCTCACATTCTCGGAACCCTCTATAATGAATTCAAGATCCTAACCCGCTTGCTGATAGACTCATGCTTTCTATCTTTATACTGAATTGCTAAACTAATTGCTTGGAACTTCTTACTTTTACTACAGATATTGGCATCTGCCCTTATTTCCCTCAAGAACAATGATTACCTGTTACAAAAGCTTTCTGCAGTTGCCCACTCAACCCTGTGGCCCAAGGTTTCACTGTGACCACCTTATTGCGTCGGAAGAAGAACATGGCAGCAGCTGATATTAAGATTACTACTGACCCTGCAATTACTGCCGTAGTGATGATAACCATTTGATGCTTCCTGTTGGAGTGAGTACTAGGATTTAGACCAAAAGTTGAAATAGGAGAAGGCGCTGTGATCCAGTTGTTTGGGGGTGCAACAACGGGATGCTTTGGTAATGTCGGTGCATGAACGGGTGTAACAATTGGTGAGGGTGAAGGAGTCAGAGAGATGCTCCGAGGAGATTCTGATGGGGAAGGGGGAATAGGCTCCAACGGGGAGGGTGATGGAGCAACTGATGATTTTGGTGAGAAAAATGGACCCCTTGAGTGTTCTCGTGGATGTGAATTTGGTGAAGGTGATGGTGAAGGTGACTTGAGACCATGTGAAGAAGGTATCGGAGCAGGAGATGGCGATGCTTCAAAACTCTTCTTATTAGGTTTGTCCCCACTGTTTTTGGATGGTTTCGAGGCCTCTGTTGCCAGTATCTGCCTCCTGTAAGTTGCAGTTTGAGGATGAACACCATTCCTAAAATAAAAATTGAAATTACCATTAGTGAGATACAAATCCAATAGTATCGTAAAAACTCTATAAAGTAATAGTTTGACCTTGATTTATGTCAAATTTCAATTGAACATCTGATGTAAAAAGTGTACATTGCGTAAAATGAAGCTAAGCAACTACCATATCAGCTATAAGCTCCGAATCTTTTACCGGATAATAGTCATGCTATTAGAGTCCGCTCCCATGGCAAGACTACTTTCTTGCCTTTCATGCATCTGCGATTCAGAGATTGTCTTCAGCTCATCAATTTCAGGAGAGATAAAACCCATGAACTCATTGTTGTCAAGTAATCTGCATTAGAGATGAAGCAATCGGTTTAATCAAGATCCAGCGGATTCTGATTTAGAAGGAAGTGAATGGCACAGTTAATAAATCAACGTACAAGGTTGTGAGGGACAGATTATTGCCAAGCTCAGATGGAAAAGACCCGCTAAAATTGTTATATCCCAAGTCCAACACTTCCAGCTCCTTCAGTTTTGCAATCTCCCCAGGGATGTTTCCCCAGAAAGAATTATTGCGTAGAATACTGTAGAGGAAGGAGAAAAATTAAATCAAATACCTATATTATCAGCACGTATCAATTTTTTTTTTTTTATTCTTTACCAGCAGCATGTGTATGCTTACATGGATTTTACATGGGTCAGCTTCCCCAGTTCAGGAGTTAGCATTCCCTCAAGACCAAGATCTTTCAAGTTCCTGCATGGATTGCGAGGCAAAATAATTAGATCAAGCATGGAAAATCAGAGATGCAGGAATCGGTAACATAAAAATGGAGATGAATTATAATCATTATTTATCAGATGATTAATTGCAATTTTGGCAGGAAGATGGAAAAGAAGTATATAATCCAGATCTAAAGCATGAAATTCTGAGCAGCTGTAAATGCTTCGACTATGACATGAACAGACCAGCAGTGCACATGTATGAAAGAGGATATTGAGAATTATTAGCGTGACTGAATTGAAAGATTGCGTGTCTAGCTAGAACATGATCTGCACTACTTAGAAGGCGTAAACCATAGGTATTCATTAACAAGCAGACCATCCATGGCACAGTCGAGCAACGCGGTTGAGAAAATTCTACCGTGAAGAATTTTCACCTTTTCTTCTCCGAAGAAAACTGATTAAATGGATGCTTTTTTACTGTGTCTGAAGCATTGTGACCATACAATCACCGCACAAGTTTGACATATACCAGATTTATCAGAACCTATCTGTTGAAAATGCAGCTTAGACTTCTTCAATGATCATCCATAGCGAAAGAACCTAACTGTTTCGATCCTACATCTATGTATGAACGAAAGCTGCATAGACATATGTAGCATTCCTATCTATGTATGCTAGCAGCGTGCATTGTGATGGCACTGCAAATCCTCACATGTTGCCTGAGCAGAAAAAGTTAGATATCAAACTCACAGGACCGCTATTTGTCCGTCCGAGCACTCCACACCAAACCACGAACAGGGATCCACAACTCCGACATCGTCCTTCCAATTCGATAAAGCCCCGTAAGGATCTCTCTCCACTCCCTCGCGAAATCTTAATAACGCTACACCTGCATCGCGACGCATCTCCATCCTTCATAATTCATATCATCTTTTCCGGAAAAAAAGATGAGAACGGAACAGAGAGTACAACCGCGAGGGACATGTATAAATCACGTACCTTCGCCGTTGAGAGACCAACAGAAGCTCAGATTTTCGACGCAGACTAAGAAAACCGCCATCAACACCGCGACTCGGAGCTTGGCTCTATTCATTCTCGACCCGCCATCCATCTTTCCTCGTAGTCCCCCCTTGAGCCTGGTCCAAAAAAACAACGGAGGAAGGAAGACGAGCTTCTGTATTCCCGTCAACTTTGACACGCAGAAGACGATGAAAAAGAGAGGTTGAAAAGCCCACCAACTTCGGCTGGCGTGAGAGTGCCTGCGGACCGGAAAGGAACGTGAAGAGAAGGAGCTCAAAGTGAAGAAGGGAGGGGAGAGTCTCCGCAGGTGCGAGCTAAGCTTTGGAGAGGAAGAGAAGAAACCGCGTCCACCACCGCCGCCACGTCGGTGAACTTTTCATGGTAAGAAATCAAGAACGAAACAGAGTTAGAAAAACATTAAAAACCTGGCTTTTTAATGTTTTTCCTTGCGCCGGAATGAGGCGGATGTCTGTGCGTTGTTCCCAAAGCGTGTCGTTTTAACCAGCCCCCAGCCACGTGCCTCTCACGTGCTATTCCAGCCTTTCCTTTTCTTTGCCCAATTTTCAGGTCTGTAAAGCCAAAAAAAGAAAAAAAAAAGAGAAAATTCGTTGAGAGAAAATATAATTTTATTAAGGCAAAGCCAAGTCCTTGCGGATATATGCGAATGGGCCTTTGCCTTCGGATGCAATCAAAGTCTTCGGAGGGATTTGTTTAGTGTGAAACGTTTGTTGCTGCATGAGAAATACCAGGTCATGTACATGTGCGCGCTGCATTATTCTGCGACATAAGGTGCTGAGAATAATGGGGCGGAGAGGAAAGATTGTTTGGTGTTGAATGCGAGAAACTCGGGGCTTTTTAAATTTACATGTCGCACTTCGTTTCCATTACATGCCTCGGTTGACCTCTTCCCATATGGTTGCTGAATTTAATATTGCAGCCCTGCTTCGGACATCATTCTACCACCCCCGTTTACCTAACGAAAATGGCTTTTGTTTATTGATTCCGTAGATCTTGCATTTTACTGGAACGGGTCTGCGTCAACTAACTTCTGGAGACAAGGACATTGAATTATGGGAAATTATGCAAGCTTGGCCAGCAACATTAATAATGTCAAAACGGACAAATACAGATCTCGATTGCCTTTCACTTTGTCAGGTCAAAAATTAATTAAGCCATCGCTTTCTCCCTGATGGAACCAGGGAGGAGAGAGGTAGGAAGGTTTGAACCTGTACCTTGCTGGCTACGGTCATTTTAATGATTCGAGCTGCACGGATTTCTGGAAGACAATGCTTTCTCATGACTCGAGTTAAAAAGGGAAGGTTCCTTGAATCCTATGTGCGGTGATTTAGCACAGTACGCCGGTGGATCTCTTGCGAGCTCGCAAGTTTCTCCGGTCTCGCAAACTCGAGAACAATGAGTATGCTTCAGGAATAGTATTGAACTTTTAAGAGTTATGGTAGACTGTTCACGGCTACAAAGGTCGAGAGTAGTGGGAAGTCGGCGAGAAAGAAAGAAAGCCTATTATGTAAAATCCTCTATAGAGTAAAGCAGTAGACGGATTCGATCCAGTTGCAGAAAAGGAATGAAAACTAGTGTCTACTTGTGGATTTCAGTTGTTCTAACGAGACCCCACTAAAGTATGCCGATTAAGGTGGACTCCCCGCATCGAAAAACTGTGGTCCAGTGCTTAGATCATGGCTTGGAAGAGAAGTATTCAGCAGACAGATTTCACTCGCTTATCGGAAGAGAGAAGAAGACGATGTTGATTTCTAATCTTTGGAGAATGTTTGATTGAGACCCCAATGTGATACGCACAAATTAAAGTCGCATGAACTAAAACAGGGGAAATGCTTTTCCCTCTCTGGCAAGAGATTGAGACTGCATATTCAAGCAACAGCGACGGTTGCTCTTCCCACTACGTTGGGTAATCATCCACTTCTGCTTCAACTTAATCTTCCAAGGCTTCCCAACACCGATTGAGAAAGTTTAAGTTAAAAATAGAAAAGAGAAGCTTTATTAAATCTTGATAGCGCCTTTGCTCCTATTCTAATGTGATTTGGGTATCTTAAAGAGCGGGAATGCTGGCAAGATTCTGCTCCATTTGCGCACCCTTTACGCAAAATTCGTCACGCAAATAGATTCCTATAAGCCTTACTCTGAATTGAGAATGCACCGACACTGATTCGCCCATATTGTACACGATCTGCCGGCAGCTCGGGCATTAAAATGAGTGATATACAATGAGGTTTAAAAGGGACCATGAGGGGCCAATTCGCAGTATGTGTGACTGCATCAGAACAGAAGCAGCGAGAACTTGCAATCAGACCGTCCACCACCATACACGATCTTCATCTTAACTTTTCGGTCGCATATGTTTGTCCGGTTTTTCTTGGGCAAATCGGTCACATAAGGTTGGATCATATCGCGAGGGCCCTCCTCTGTTGCTCTCCTCTTATCTAGCATATTCAATCGACAAATGGGGCAACAACAGCAAGATCCACGACCGAATCACCACCATTCTTTAACAGTGTCGAAGTGGGCCCTCATCTGTATGATCTTGCTCCTGATTACTCAATCTTATTTCTTAATGTAGGTGTTGCATTTATGATGGATGAGTGAGACTCAGACTCCTCATCTGATGTGGGCCTTTTTTTTTTCAAACCATTTGTTTTTTATGCTTTAAATGACCTCATGAAGTCATTAGGAAAATGCTCTGCGACCTGTTCGACCTGTGACATTGAATCTGTCATGCCATAGCCCAACTGGATTGTATCTTATTGATTATCTTGTTGGCCCAAGTTTCACGCGGTCTACTGAATTTCTAGGAAAGTTTGCTGCACTAGAAGAAACATGCTTTGGCTGTTTGACATTCTCCCTGCTCGGTAATTTGTGAGCCGACTCTTGAATCTTAATGGCTTAACACTTCGTTGGATATTGCCGTGTCAATGTCGTTTTGGTGGGACTAGACTAGTTGCTGAATTTCTTCCCACATAGGAAGGAAAAAAAGCCAAAAGAAAAAGGTACAAGAATCGAATAATCGGTAGGGGTTCCATTTCTTTGAGGGGCACTGAAAGAGAGTTGTGGAGGTTGTGGAGACTGTTCGTAAAAGCAAAGCTTTGGAGGTTCACACACTCGCACTCAAAGACAGTGGCCAGGCCGATCAATCATTGCAGTGTTGCTTTCTGTATCTTCTTCAATGCGTACACCTAACGACTTGTAGCCTTCCAGGCTTGTGGTTCCTGTGAGGATCCACAAGGGTACCACTACCGCGGCACTACGTAGCATTGTCCATTTTGAGCCTCTGCCTACACAGTTTTAAAATGCGTTATACAAGTAAAGAATCCAAGTCTTATCAACTAATCCAAGACTCCCGCTGACGATATTGGACAAAAACATGCGCTTAGCCTCGCCAGCTTTTGGGTCACAGCCACCCATCGGTGCAACCTCCCCTCCCATCCTGGCCACGCTGTTCACCCTCAAGGTCTGGGTCGCCACAGTTCTTCCCCATTGGGAGATGCATATCAGCAAAATCCGGGAAAATGTGAGGTTGAATAGGAGTAGTACGCATACATCTCTTCTGGCTTGAATGCGCATCTTTGCTGGGCCTAGCTTGAAATCTAGGTGTTAATCGTTGTCATGAGGCTTAGGATATTGATGGGCCTCGAACATCCACGGGCTCGCTTGCCTTCACACGTTGCGGCTCATTAGAAGTCATTGGTTCTTGAACATTGCTGATTAAGTGGATTTGGCAACAGAGTGAGAAAACTGATGTCATCTGCTAAATGAATGTGTATTGATGCATTCCTGTTTACATTATTTACCCACTAATTCGATGAATGAATGTAGTAACTTTCACATAAAACTATGTCCAACTAGATATTCTAACATGTGCTTCCTCTATAGCCCAATGCCATTCGGTTATCTTCAGCTCCTTCAAATCTGACCCAATATGGACTCTCCCCACCTCCCAGTTTCACAAGTTCTTTTGCCTCCACTAGATGGTGCTCTCTTCTGCTGATTCTCCTAGCCTCCAAATCCATCTCTGAAACTACAACTCTACTTGTCTCACCACTCTCTTCCCAATTCTGATAAGTTGTCAGGGAAGACACATAAGGACCCATAAAGAGGCACTCCAAAGCCATTCTTGCTTCAGTGAGTTGGTCAGGACCTGGAAAATGAAGCTCCATCGATTCGAACAAGGCTTGGAGGTCCACCAATTTCCCTTCCAGGAAAGCTCCATATCCATTCCTCTCTCATCGCATCATCCTCCATGCCATCCCATCACCAACAGTTATGATCCCTCGGTCACTCCTCCTACTAATAGAACTCTTGGCGGCTTTTAGAAACTCAGTCGCATGATTGATGACGCTCCTTCTCTTTCTCATGTGAGGGAGCCCCGGCATGCAGTTAAAAGCTAGTTATTCCCTCCCTCTGCTCTTGTTTAGCTCTGCTACAAGCTCTTGTATGTTGGTTTCCTCCATCTTTAGTCTCAATCCAAGTGACTGAGCATGTTCAGTCATCCACCTATTTATCCCTCCGAGCCTTTCTGGGGTTGAGGCATAACTGCAATCTTCTTCCATCCACCTTAGTGATGTCAGACGCACTGCCTCTTGTCCTCGTCTTACGAGTTCCTCAAGAAGATGTGGCCATTGCACCCCTTCTCCGATTAGAAATCAATTATGTTTAGGCTGCGCATGACAAAATTTATGAAACAGAAATTGATTTCTAGCCAGAAATCAATTTCTCAATTTCTATTCCCCGCACAAGTTTCTGAGCAAAGAAACCCGTTTGATAACGACTTAAAATTTCTATTTCTGAAACAGAAATCTGTTTGATAATAGAATAAATAGATATCAACATAGAAAATCCTCTAATACAAAATAATAGTCGAAATAATACTAAAACAACATAGGAAATCCTCAAATACAAAATAATAGTCAAAATAATACTAATACATTACAAAAGTTGAAAATACAATTTCATAAAATTTCCGGCATATTATTATCCCTTGCCATTTTATTGGCAATGGTTTTCCTAAGCGTATTTATTTGGTTTCCCTCCTCGGTCAATGTACCCTTTGCAAGTTTATGTAGGTTCAGACAAATATTGCGGAAGCATGAATATAGGTGCCATCAATGGTGCCTATACAGCCCTGTCATTTTATCAAAGACTAGTATTATACAAGATTATCAACAAAATAAAATTGATGATGTAAAGGAATATATGAGAATTCTACCTTGAAATAATGTTTATGGTTAGGAACTAATCGGGGGAAGGTCGATTTATTTTGATTCTCGAATTAAATCAATCCAGTTGCTCATCCCTAATTTCTTTATTGTTGCTCAATGAACCTTTAATGACCCTTGCATAGCAAAGAGAGAGATTCTCTTGAATCTCTTGCCTTCGAATTAAAATTCAAGATTGTGTAACAATCTAATTATTTTGATTTTGCAAGAATTTTGAATCCGTAAAGAAACAATGTTAAATTTGTTGGCACGTTTTTTATTCACCTATTACGTAAGAACTTTTTCTTCAACTGGCCATGCGCGCACCCTTTCTACGAGGAAAGAGCCCCATTGTTTTTAAATAAGCATTTAAGAACTTTGGTCATTTTTTAAAGTTGGGGACCCATTCGATTGCCTTTCATCCTAAAGAAGAAGTTATAAAAAAAATAAAAAAAAAACAAGGAAAATAAGAATAAGAAAATTAGCAATAATTTGTGAAGTTGTGGTTTTTAGTGAATTAAGTTAGCAAGAAAGCACAATGTTCTTTTATATGGTTTGATTTCAGCTTTTGATTTCTATTTCAGAAACTGAGAAGTTAAAAATTTTAGCTTCTGATTTCTTTAATTTCTCTATTTCTGAAACAGATTTCTGTTTCAGAAATAGAGAAATTAAATTGCGTTACCAAACAGATTTCTATTCCAAACCTATTCCGGGGAACAGAGAAACAAAAAAATCGAGAAATATAAATTTTGTCATACGCGCCCTTAGTCCATCGGTGTCCTCAGGTGGTGCATCTAGAATTAAAGAATTTGCAGTGAAATGAGCAAACCTACCAACCAGATATATTTAGTAGAAGGCATGAAATGTGGCCTCCAAATTCTTCATGAACCGTCTAAGGTAGTCTCCATCATCTGAAGCTTCGATCAAGTAATATGCGATGCGCTCAAGGGTCGTGCCCATCGGACTACACTTTTCCCTCATTTGTCTCGAGATTTCTCCTACTAGTACTTGTTGTTTAGCCTCTTTGGCCTCTCCATAGGCCTTGAGGGGGTGGAAAATGCTCAGTTGGTCATCGACTTCCATATCTTGGCTAGGCAGAACGATGGATGCTTCAGCTGAGATGGTGCTTAAAGTTGGTTCACTTGATATCACTGATGTGAGATTCAGGGTCCATGAATCATCTTCTTCAGTGAATCGTGAAGAAGATTTGCTTTAACTTTGGCAACAACTCACATCCGTCAATGACCATATCAACCAATAACTTATCTAGTAAACTGCTATTAATTACCGTTAAGTGCATTGAGTTCCATTCCACTGGAAGCACAGGTAGAAAATTGTCATCTTGGAGAAGGGAAGCCTGAATCGCCCCCGGAGGCAAAGAGAGGGCTACAAAAAAGGAAGTATCAGATAAATCCTCCATGGAAATAGTTGGAGAATGAAACTCGAATCTGCTCATCACCCAGCTCAACTGCTTGAAAAGGCGAGATGGTGGTTAAATCATAGTTCTGCCACGAGGGGAGAACATACTGAGTCTATCTTTTGCTGATTGATTTTGGTTAGAAGGGTTTGGTCTACCAAGGCCTTAAGGATTCGCATGTTTTATGGCCAATATTATCCGCTAGAAAGCAAATTCCTGATGGGAAAAAAAATTGTACAGATTACGGCTAGCATTACACGTCCACAATTTCTACACATTTCTGTTCCATAGACACGTTTTCCCATTCGAGGCATCGTCCTCCTTTGGCAGCTTCCAGGAGAAGTATTTCTTGATGCTGTCTATGACCAGGATCGTCATTTAGGTGTAAGGAATGTATCTGCTAGAAATTCCAGCATATGCCAAAACACAGGTCGCATTACATGGAACCCTTTCATTCGATGAGGCCTCTATACCACTAATGAATTATATACGTCATGGACGAGGCTCTCGACATCTACATCTCTTTCAAGTATTATAATAGAGGCATGTGTCACGGGCCGAGAGTTTCCTTGGCCTTGGAACGACCCGTGGGCGCCCAACGAGCGGAATTCGCCAGGTCAGCCCTTTCTTTAGCTGTTCCACGAACGATACGGTGAATGATTCTTCGTGCGAGATCCTACCACGCTTAACTTCGCTCGGGTGTCTAGTCCATCGAGTAAGGCAGCAGTTCTCTTTAGACACAACAACTAGTTTCGGCTTGCCATGACCTTGTCAGGAGAGCGGTATCAGCTCCCGACCAGTTTCTTGTCACAGGCCGAGAGTTTCCTTGGCCTCGGAACGACCCGCGGTGCCCAACGAGCAGAATTCGCCAGGCCAGCCCTTTCTTTAGCTGTTCCACGAACGATACGGTGAATGATTTTTCGTGCGAGATCCTACTACGCTCAGCTTTGCTCGGGCGTCTAGTCCATCGAGTAAGGCAGCAGTTCTCTTTAGGCACAACAATTGGTTTCGGCCTACCATGGCCTCGTCAGGAGAGCGGCATCAGCTCCCGACCAATTTGTGCACGGGAGGCCTACCCCGTCTTCAGAGCTCCTAAGTGATGTAATCCTTCTATCCCAGAACTCCTAGCACCAACTGTCCTGATGCCACTTCCATGAACCAGTTGTGTTCTATCCTTCTGCCTCACAGTCTTCACCAGATAATTCCAAGCGCCACTCACAAGTGTCAAGAGTATGGGAGGATTCACGGATCGTGACATTCTCCCCCACTCAATTCGCAACGCTCTCGTTGCGATCTTTGCTCTGTCGCTTCCTTGCGTAAATTAACCATTGATGTGCCACTTTGGGAATTCACATTGAACAGTCACGCTCACCCAACAAAACAGGTTTTGCTCCACTGGTGGCCTCTTTTGATCTCAACCGCTCGGCCCTTCGATCGCCTGTGCTTTCTGGCAAGTGTGGCATTTTTCGCCAACCGCATCTTTTTGGCAGCACCATTTCAGCCTAACTAGCATCTTGACCCCAGCAGACCAATAGAGGTTCTTTTCTTGTTGAAAACGCGGCAGTAGATCTCTTCTTCGTATTCACCGATCGATCTAGGAATGTTATCCCCATTCAGCAAGGGTTCGGTTCTTCTCTAACTCGCATTCCGCTCGGCGAGAAGACGACTCGTCCTAACACCCATCCAATAGGACTTATCTGCTTGACTCGCACTTGAGCAAGGAGTCCGATTCTCCGACTTGCTCACTCGCTTACTGGAGGGATTCCTACTCTGATACCACTTGTCACGGGCCGAGAGTTTCCTTGGCCTCGGAATGACCCGCGAGTGCCCAACAAACAAAATTCGCTAGGCTAGCCCTTTTTTTAGTTGTTCCACGAACGATACGGTGAATAATTCTTCGTGCGAGATCCTACCACACCCAGCTTCGCTCGGGCGTTTAGTCCATTGAGTAAGGCAGCGACCTACCATGGCCTGGTCAGAAGAGCGGCATCAGCTTCCGACCAGTTTGTGCACGGGAGGCCTACCCTGTCTTCAGAGCTCCTAAGTGATGTAATCCTTCCATCCCAGAACTCCTAGCACTAACCGTCCTGACGCCACTCCCACGGACCAGTTGTGTTCTACCCTACTGCCTCACACTCTTCACTAGATAATCTCAAGCGCCACTCATAAGTGTCATGAGTATGGAAGGATTCACTGACCGTGACACATGATTGGGCCTATCCCGTCAAACTCCCTCACCTTGAAAGAGAGGCTAAAATATTGGTTCAACTCGATGTTCGGGTAACTGACTGAGACCATCCTAATGGAAGTATGTATATTTTAGATCAAACTAGGTACATCCGAGGGGAACAATGACTATGCAAAAACCACTAGGACGAATTGTATGTTGTGTATCTTGAGCACGAGGTGGCGTACTTGGGAAGGAAAGGGAAAAACATGTGTGTGATATTGGAACTTAACATAGATTTCGCAAGTAATCTGCCATTTCTTCACCACGAATTTGTCCCTGGAAACATCCCTGTTGAGTAGTGTCTATCAGGGGAAAAAAAAAAAGATCCTGTGGGGAAAAGTTTTACGTGTGTTAAGGAAATAGCAATTAGAGCATAAGACACATCCATTAGTTTAGAAGTGAGCATCAGTCCAAGGTCAATCCTAGACCGACTCTAGATCAGCCCAATTGATCCTAGTCCGGCTCCCAGGGAGACTGGATCAGTCTTTAATCCTAGAATTTTTGGACCAGTATTGTGCGGGTCGGTTCTCAGTCTTAAGAGTTTCGGGTCGGTCTAATCCGCATCCACCCTAAATATATATATATATATAAATATATATAATATTATTTATAATTTTCTATATAGAGAAAATTTTAAAATAAACGGTGTCAATAACATTAAACAGCTCTTTAATGCGGAGTTCAAATAATTTTACATTATTTTTTAATAACTTAGATTTTTAATGTCTTTTACAGTGTTGATAGTCATAATTTACAAATGAGGAAAAATGTTTTTGTAACAAGTACTCATGATATCAAAAAGGTATAAACAACTCCTCCTTATGGTATTCTCTTCTAATATTCATTCTCTTTTATCTTATTTGTCCTTTTATTAGTCTTCAATTTTTCAAAATCAAAAGAAACATCTTCTTCGCTCACCACTCGCCTTGCTCGCTTTGGGTTACTTGTGCCGCTCGCCACTCGATACTTGCTTGGCTTGTTGCTTGGCTTGTTGCTTTTCGCTCGATATTCGATACTCATTCTCTTCGATGCTCACCTCACTTGACCCCCGCAGCTTGTCTTTCTTAGCTAACCTCGCTCATCATCGTATCCATTGGGTTGGTATAGTCCTTGGTTGCCTTTTTAAGGAGTACAAAAAATTAAATAAAAAATTATTGGTTAGTCCTAGGTTAACCTTGAAACCGGATTGAACCCATTGGTTTAATTTGGTCCTCAATCGCTTCTTTAAGGAGTACCAAAAATGAAATAAAAAATTATCGGTTGGTCCCGGATTGATCTTGAAATGGGACCGAATTCATCGGGTTGGTCTGGTCCTCAGTCTCAAGCTCAATAGGGTCGGTCCTCAGTTCCAAAAATTGAGGACCAGCACTATGCGGGTTGATCCTAGGATTAGGGGATAGACTGGCCTAATCCAACCGGCTTAGGGGATAGACTGGCCTAATCCAACCGGCCCAACCCAATTCATACTCACCCCTACATCAGTTGGTGTCCTCTTATGGTGTCCTTTGGTGGGTCAGACACACTTCCTACTTTCTAATACGTTTTTCAGACCACAAAAGAGGCCTTTGCTGCTCGATTTCTTCCCCGCTCGGGAAGCTAGAAATCGGGATCTTCTTCTGCTCCTGAATTGACTCGAGCATATTCCACTTTCGACGGAGAGAGCAACCAATGACCCGTTTACCTAAATTCGATCGACCGATGACCAGTCAAAACACGGGGTCGATTCCTGTCGGAAGAGTCGCCCCCCATTCTAGTCATGATCCTTCTAGCTCTGGTCTTGATGATCGAGATTCCGTAATGGAACGCTGCCTTCATTGCTGTAATACTAAGCTCGATTTGTTCTGGCCATTTGATCGATCCGAGCCTTTGGTAAAATTGACCGGATTCTCGCAACTTCGTGCTGCAGTAACCGATATTCTATGATGCCGAAGGGACAGAAAGCTTCATACATGCATAATTGGAGAATATTCGCGTCGAAAACTAGGCTCGGTGCCTCCTCCTTACAATGAAAGAACACCTCGATTCTCCAGCCTCAAAGGACAATTCGATTTAGAACTAGTTCCCTACTCATGCTCAATCTTTTTTTTTTTTTAAATTTATTTACCTTACTTACGATGATCGCCCTATAAAAAAGACGTGCTTAGTTTCATTTAATCCTGAAAACTTCACATTGGCGGTCTTCCTGAGCTAAGAAAATAATGAAAACTAAATCCCTGGACAAGGCTATTTTGGTCCTTTCATCCCCCTCTTCTTCCTCTTCTCCTTCTCCGTCTTCTCCTTCTTCCTCGAGAAGAGATACTGAGCAGAAATCAAAAATGGAAGATCGCAGTCCTCCTCCTCCTCCGACGAGTAGCCATCAGGATTCGGACGCGGAGACAAGCGTCAATTTCACGGTCAAGTTCAGCGGGAGATCGATACCGGTCGCCGCGTCGCCGGACTCGTCGATCCGAGACGTCAAGTCCCTCCTCCAGCCACTCACCAACGTCCTCCCGCGCGGGCAGAAGCTCATCTTCAAAGGTCCGTCTCGCCTTCCCGTCTCCTTCCTATTTTATACGCGCGCGCGCGCGCGCGCGAGATTCGTCCCCTTTCTCTCCTTCGACATTATTATGCGTGACTGAATGTGCATCGATTAAAGGGAAGATCTTGGACGACTCGATGACGCTGCGGGCGTCGGAGGTGAAGAGCGGGGCTAAGGTCATGCTCATGGCTTCGCAAGGGCTCCATCAAGGGGTAAGGATTCTGTGATTTTTGATCGTGTCTGTGTCTGTAGCGTTCGGAATCTTGCCTTCGTTTCGTGTGGATGCGTTCATTTCATAGCTTTCGGCTTCTTCCGCCTCGATATGCTGGTGTTTAGATTGCTATCTGTCCTTTGTATCCCTCAAAATTTTATCTTTCAGCGAACGGAAGTGTTGAGCATTGAACGGTGAGTCTCTGGAGATTGAAATGGTAGAATCTTTTCTAACAGGAAGGTCCGATTTTGAAAGCAGCGCCAGCTCAGCCAATTGTAAGGGGGACAAACCGTTCTTCCAATGTGGCAAAAGAAAAGACTGCGGCTAAGGTTGATAAGACGCATTTGGAACGGTGGAAAATCACTGGAGTTGTTGCGTTGGCTGAACGCAATCTGGAGGTATGGATAATTCCCTCATTGCCTGCAGAAGAAAATGTGTTGTTTGAGAGGCTAAAGGCTTCAAGATTGTTTAGTTGATTTTACTAAACAAAATGAGATTCACGTTTAAGCTCTCGAACTTATATTAGTTTAATTCTTGATGCTTGGAGCTTAAAGTTCATACCAGATGAGGTGTGGGCCTGTGGACCTTCCACAAGGATCCTCGATATCTCTAACAACTCTGTTGAATGTGTGCCTCTACGAATTGGTAGTTTGACTTCCATGCAGGTATCATATCGTGTCATTTCTACTCCATTTCAGTAGCATTTCTTCGTCAAAGAACATTTAAAAGTGCTCAAAAGTTTCTTTCCCTCTGCATCTCCAACTTGCAGAAGTTGCTCATGGATGCTAATGGGTTATCTGATCAGTCCATTAATTGGGAAGGTCTATCATCTCTCAAGTTTCTGACAGTTCTATCCATGAATCAGAATGAGTGAGTAGTCCCTTCCTGATGAGTTTATTTGATACCTCTGTGGTATAGTAGCTGGAGCACGGGCTTTGTCCATTGCATGTGCTATTCTAGTGGCATTATGTGACACAATGTGGACTCTAGAAATTAGCAGTTACTGGCACAAGGATGGGAGAGGATCAAGTTTGATCAAACTGGAAGCTGTATGAGAGCTTGATTTATTTGTCTTACTGCAGTATGTGTCACAATAGATGCCGGAAAAATAGTTGTTCTTGCTTTCCATTTAATTCCTCAAAAATTTGTTGGGGCCACATTACTAGTGGCAGTTCTGTTCCCCCCTTTAATGGTTTATGACTCTATGGATTTAGCTTCCAATACTGATGCCGGTTTGATGCAGGTTAACAGCTCTTCCTCCTGCACTAGGTGCTGTTACTTCTTTGAGGCAACTTTACTTTGCCCACAACAAGTTAACTAGCCTTCCTGTGGAAATAGGACATTTGAATCAGCTTGAAGTGCTGAAGGTCAACAATAACAGGTGAATATGCTAAGGACAATCTCTTGTGCTGATACTTATTTTTGCAATCAATAAGGGATGGCAATATACCACCACTCTTCTGTGTATCATTTCCTTCAAAGTAAAAGGTTCATCTTCTTTTTTATAAGTTCTCTGAGATTTGTTTCAGATTCAGTTTAGAGACTGCATCTCAAATGCAACCTCGGATTTTCGTGCTAGGAATTGAGATCAAGTATTTGGAAAATTTGTCATCTCATGAGATGATTTGATAAGGGGGGAAAATGTTGAATTAGATCTGTATTTTTAACTGGCAGGTCTTCTACTTTTTCAGGATAAGCACCCTGCCTTTGCAAATTGGCGACTGCATTTCCCTTGTAGAGGTTACATTGGTTTTTCTTGTCCTTTTCATATCAAATGATTCAGCCTTTCTAGAACATGAATTGTAAAGTGTCTACTTTCCTCATCCAGTTTAGGTTTTCATTTCTCATGTAAAATTGTATTGTTTTCTTGACAGAGGTTGACATTTTGCAGGTTGACCTTTCGTCAAATCTTTTGTTGGAGCTGCCTGAGACTCTTGGCAACTTGCGAAACCTAAAGGTCTTTATCCTCCTTTTGTTCCAACCGTTTCTTCCCTCCCTGAAACTTTTATATATCTTTTTGAAGTCATTTCCACTGGTATCTACTTGAATTCTCATCTAAGAGGAATATAGATGGAAGACAAACATAGGGAAGTTATGAGTTGGTCTTTCTGCATACAGCAAGGAAAATATTGTAAAATATAGATGTGTGTGTGTGTGTGTCTTTTTTACTTTTGTTTAGGACTCTGGAGGTAAATTTTGATGCATATACCTCATATGTCACACATTTATCTGTTTGATAAAGTTGTGGTTAAGCTGTAGTTGTTCTGTGCTGTTTGGCGCTGCAAATTATTTGTTTGATTATGTATGTTTTAAAAGCCGTAGCACCCTTTTCCACAGTTGTAGTTGCTGTGGAAAAGTTGCACCAAATAGGCATTCGCAACTGTCATTTCTTCTAGATAGGTAGATTAGATTTTGAGTGGAAGTAACCATAGATCATGAAGAGTCCTGCTTACGACAGAATAACTATAGAAATATGATCCTTTCAAGGATTCTTGCTTGAAACTTAAGTAAAATTTCTAGTAGCTTCTGCCTATTAATTCATGTTCTTCCAAGCACCTATTTGTGATTGGTGCGGACTTTTTGCTTCTCTATGCTTGGCTGTGAGTTGGAAGGATGGCCTCTATGCAACCTTTTCATGCTTTACCTACTGATTTTTTTATGATTGGTCGTGTGGATGGTGCTGTGCAGGCATTGCACCTTAGTAACAACGGGCTCAAATCACTTCCTGGCGTGCTATTTACTACATGCATCCAGCTCTCTACGTTGGACCTCCATAACACAGAAATCACGGCGGACGTTCTTCGTCAGGTTTGTACCCCATCCTTTACCACTACCATTTGATGGTTCATTAAGTGACATCCTGTCATCTCATAATAGCTTTTGTGGGCAGATTGAAGGATGGGAAGGTTTTGATCAACGTCGGCGCTCGAAGCATCAAAAACAACTAGATTTTCGAGTCGTGGGCTCTGCTGAATTCGATGAAAGTGCCGACAAAAAGTGATGATCCAATTCTTGTGATCTCAGGAAATGTGAGATTTCTAATCTCGCAAGTCGACCATCTTAATGAAATAATGAAGTATTGACTTCCATCGAACAACAACAACTTCCCATGCGTGGATTATATATGGCAGGCACACGAACAAATGAAAGATCTATCTTGAGAACAACAATTTTCTATGGGGATTTGCCTGTGCTCTTTGGCCTGGATTGTTTAGTGTGATCGTATGGGAGCTGAAGATGCACCCTCCAACGGAGATTTTCTGTGGTATAATGTCGTGGGCGTATAATGTTTTTGCTTTAAAATGGTTTTGTGCTTGGTCGAGACGATCGTATGTAGCACTGTTACACTATGATAAGAAAACAATAGGCGTGCTGTATTTAATTATGACAAAATGTCTACATTTCCAAACCGAGGCTCTTAGTTTAAAACTACTGCAAGACATGAGTGGATACTTGCTCAAAATTTTCTATATTCCGAATAGATAATGCCAAAACTCGTGCAGCATGGATTCAATCTATAATAGAGCTGCTGCAATAGCGGAATATCACGGAGTATCTAACGATCCTCAAATCACTAATACCTGTCTACTCATTTAGAGTTTCTTGGTTAACTTGCCATTTTATTCTTTTATTTTGGGAAAAAAATAAAATAGAAATTTATTTGATAAATTTTTTATTCTTGAAAATATATTTTGAATAGAATCGAGAAATAATAAAAAAAATGCTTTTTTGTTTCCAAAAATAATTTTAGAACTAAACTCAACCTATTTTTCTTTTTTCTCTTTTCTTTTCTTCTTTGCGCCTCTTCTCTTCTTCTCTCTTCTTCCTCCTAGTCGGTCATCAGCCACTACTATCGCTATGAAACAGTTGTTGCAAGATCAACGAGCTCGCTGAAGCCTCACCAAGCCAAGGTGAGGCCCACCTTGTGCCGCTTGGGCGAGGCCAACCTTGCACCGCTTGAGTGAGGTTGGCTAGGCAAGCCTTTAGCAAGCTCGTCGAATCTCAACCTGGTCTTGTGAGGCGCAACCTCACGCCACCTGGCGAGATCAACCTTGTGCTATCTTGGCAAGGTCAAGGCTCACGATGGCCTGGCGAGCTCACCAAACCTCACCCAACCAATCGCCAACTACCACCCGTGGCCAATGATCGGCCACAAAGGAGGAGGAAGAAGAAGAAAAAAAGAAAAAGAGAAAAATAAGAAAGATATAATAAAAAATAAAAAATTAAAAGAAACAGAAATTTTCTAAATGTATTTCTATTTCGATAATAAAATTTTTGGACATTTACCAAATACTTTCAAATACTCATAAATTATTCTAAAAAACAAAATAAAAAAAATATTTTTGAATGAAAATTGTTCTTAAGAACAGAATAGGTAGTATAGTGGCAACAACTAATCCTAGAGTTTATTGTGCATACCTAAGCTAATAGAACATCCCGGCCAAATTTTAAGATATTATGAGACCTAAAATGATCGGTTCTTTCGCTGATTCACCAACTAAATTTTTTGCATTAATTTCACTTAATCCATTCACGTGCAATTATGCTGATAGATACACCTTTACCTCTCCATGATTAGAGCATCGTGTTGACTTTCTCCTTGTGTAGAAAATTCAACCATGTATGGTTTTCGTCTCGGCAACGAGGTACAAAAAATTACATATCATTAAAACATACATCACATGAGATAGCTCATGCAACTTGTCACGGGTCGATTGTTTCTTATCCATTGCACACTTGTGCAGTCTTAGGATTTTTATCCCAAATTAGCCTCACTTGCACGAACACAAGGGTCATATGAACAAATGGGTGAGTATATTTACTATGAACGAGCTGAACACAATGAAAGAGAATGACCCTTATTTATACAAGTTAACGAGCTGAACACAATGAAAGAGAATGGCCCTTATTTATACAAGTTAATGAGAAGGAAGGACCCTTATTTATACAAGTTCGGGTCTCATTTCATCCGTTAATCGTACCTCCAATCCAACGGTTGTATTTGAATACATGCCATCATTACAAGTCTGTAAAGTAGACCACTCAAGGGCTCTAGTTTCAGGAAGCTCATGACATGTGTCAAAAGCAAGGGCAAGGCCGTCTAACATTGAATTAAGTGAACGGTCACGGGCTTTTATCCATATTGCGCATTGGCATGAATCAATCGTGGGCTGCCCTTCGTGCATGACACAGCCCCATCCGATTGGTCTTGGATCATGCTCCGTTCGTGAGCCATTTCAAAAGATTACAAGTACCATCACGAAGGGCCAACCATCAAGAAAAATTCACGGAAATAGTGTTGCGATAAATTGAAATTCGATATAGAAGAATTTCAGATAATGAGAAAAAGAAAATAATCTCCGGTGTGATAAAGAAGGTTTCAAGGTAATCCTTGTATGCTCGTAACAACATCCCCAGGAACCCAAAAAAAAAAAAAACAGTTAATATCTACTCTGACGATACCAACTACAGATAGGATGCGATGAGTCTAAGAAAGTAACCCAGCTTAGGACCATATGCATCTAAGAAAGTACATGCAGCTTATCGGAAGTAAATGGATAACTGGGGGATGTCAATATCGTTGTCCTCGTCATCCTCGCATGCAACAACGACATCCAAATGACGTCGGTATGGAGGGATTTCTACCTTGGCCACTTCTCTAGCCAAATCAACCACCTTCTTGTCCATTCGATCTTTATGCCTAGGGAACATACTGTTATACAGGAGGGAACTTCCACAAGAAATGCTGTACGCATTAAGCCCCTTATGTTTCAGCCATTGGAGAAGTTCCCTCAAAGTGGGATTGTCTTTGACGACCCACCTGTCCCAAACAGTCCAGCTCATATCACGGTGATTGATGACCTTGGGAGGTACTGGCTCAGCCATTGAAAAAAAAGGCGATGCCAAGTTGGCAAATGTGTTGCGGTAGTCCTCCAACTTGTGACCTCCGGCAAGAACCTTGTAGAGATCCAGGCAAACAAGACCAGTTGCCATTGCTGTGGAGGTTGCAATAGCAGGAATAATTCTCCCAGCAATAAACTTGGCTTTCAACTTGTCGACTTCTGGAATGCTGTAGTTCCTTGCTCTCATATTGGCCAGCCCAGCAATTAAGTCCATGTGAAAGTTTGTATCATCATCCTGCACAATGCACAAAGCTCCCCGTTGGTTAACTAATTAATATAATAATTGACTAATTGAAGTCCCAGAGCACCTCGCAGAAAGCATGCACGGCGAGAGAGCATACCTTCTCAAATTGAATAGGTTTCATCTTGAAACCTGGAGGCAGATTCTTATAGCACTGTTCCAATTTCTTGATCAGTTCATTGATGACTGCAGAGTCATCTATAGATGCACTGGAGAGACTAGTAGCCTTCTCATCTGTCACTATTTTTGCATCGTTCTTTGGCTGGAAATCTGGAACCATCACCTTGTCAACAGCTTCAGCAAACTTTTTGGGATGCTTGACCCAGTCAGGAATTGGAATTCCAAATGTCTCAGCTCTAAGAATCGATGCCGCCATAACAAAATGGAGATGACCAATATCAGATGCTGAGAATTGAAGAGGGCGAGGGAATCGCTTTGGGGCAGACCAGAAAGGGGCCCCTGTACTGGTTGCCGCATCTTCAGGGAATGTATATATCAATTGCTTCACGCGATTGGCAAAGTAATCTTCGAACCTGTCAAGAAAGCAGAACGTCAGCCCATATATTATAAGTGCAAATCAAGTCTGAGGTCCGAGATGAAGGCACAAGATAAGAAACTTACTTTAGACGAGCCCAGGTAATGCAATCTTCAAATGTTTCACATCTCTCCTTCTCCAGGCACTCAAGAACACGTTCCAAAGTATCTCGTGCCTGGGCATCACCAGCATTGCTCATTGCATTTGTGTATTCCAATGTGCTAGATAGATAGGCATTAACTTCGGCGGGAGTTTTCTCAAGCAAACCCTCAAACTCAGATCTAGCCCAAGTAAGACAATGGTCAATATTGTGGGGGAACGAATGAACAGTGCACATGGGTGCTTGTTTCTCGGGTGGATCTCTTGAGGCACCATAGTTTTCAGTTAGGTGGGGGATAACCATTTGGGTATTGCATAAGGCACCCAGAGTTCCTGACTCCAGCAGTGGCTTTTGGAAATATAAGCACCTTTGATCAACATACAACCTAGCATTAACATTGTCTAATGCATTGATAACAACACTCAAATTCTCCCAAAAGGTGTCATCAAATACATTCTCTGTTTCAGGGCCAACGCGATTCTGCAATGCTTCAACATTGAGACAAGGATTAATTGATGTTGCAGCAGAAGCAGCAACGGTGGATTTGGCCTGTCCAATATTCCAATCTCGAAACAGAAACTGCCTGCTTAGGTTACTCTTCTCAATAACGTCATCATCAGTGACTGTCAGCTTACCTTGATCGCCGCATGAAACTCCCATCATGGCTACGTTCTTTAAGAACTCACAACCTAGAGCGCCTGATCCAACAATGAATACCTTGGCATCCTCCAACTTCTTTTGCAACTTGGACCCGAAAACAGAAATTTGGGCATCATAACGGCAATTCTGCGGTCTAAAATCGCTGGAATCCACTGGCTCCACCGGAAGAGACTCAACTGAGTCAAAATAGAAAAACTACAAAGAAAAAAAAAACATATATTCTTAAATACAAGCCCAAAAAAATCGCAAAAATTCACTATTGAACAGCCGGTATATAGTCCTATCTCAAGGATGTGGTAGAAAAATTCCATTACAATTATAGAAGCATATTCTTGACACAACTGATTTAACAGCATTTCTTTTTTGGGCTATTATGATATACAAAAGTAGAGAACTAAGCTGATATTCATCGAAATCATCATTAAATATTGTAGATGACTAGATGCTAAAAGAAAAAAATGTATGCAGTTAAACATGCAATCATTTGAACACAACCACCACAGGGGGTTTCTAAAATAGAGTACCTGAAACAACGGATGGAACTTTCCTGAACACGCCTTCACAACCTCTTGCCCAACAATCCCACCAAACATGGCAGCCATGGGATTCAGAACTGCCTTGGCACCAAAGGCAAAATGCCTGAGAAGTTTTGGATTTATGTCTTCTAGCTTCCCATCTCCCGAGTTCTCATTAATGGTAGTGGCAATAGATATAAGCCGTTGAGCATCCTCTTCTGAACCCGCAACAGGGTATCTCCCAAACTCAGTGATGAACTTGTCCAGGGCTTGAAATGCCAAATGCAAAAGCGGTGGCCTATCAAACTTAGCAAAATCACTAAGAAGAAAATCGCCAGGATCTTTAAGTGCTTCTCTAAGTGGCTTAAAATTCAAAACTTTAGGCTCTTTCACTTGTGTAACTATGCCCCCTTTTTCATAAGTAGCATAATTCGTGGTATCCTCCTCGAGCATGAATGAGTAGGGTCTTGCGCTTTTGATTTTCCTTGGTTTTCCATCATTCAATTCACTCATACCGTGAACTTCCGAAAAGACTACAAGATTCCCATCTTGAAACTCAAGCCTTTCATCGTCAACACAGGACACTAAAGCAGGATTGTCATTACTGATAGATGCGATGATGCCGGTGTGTGGTTCCACCCCATCAACATCAAAGACTGTAAATGCTGGGCCAAAATCACAGAAGACAGAGCCAAAAAGACCTCTAACTTCAGCTTTAATAAAAGATATTGGGGGTTCATGACTATGGCAATAATCATTGAAATCAATAGCTTTCTCCAGACTGATATCCGTAAATACCACCGCCTGCACCACAACATACAGTGATTAATGGATGCAAGAATCCCATAAAATCACAAACTCTACTACCTTCAGAAAACATGAGTAACAATTGCTTGATTTCGGTGTCCTTTTATAGAGAGAGAGAGAGAGAGAGAAGGGCCCCAGCGCGCCCACCCGCTGGGGCCAGGGGGGGGGGGGGGTGGGGGTGGCACTACTCGACCCATACTAAATTACTCCTGGATACAGAACAGAATACCAGCAACAATCCCTTGGCAATGTATGGCAAAGTCAGGTTCTGTTTTACTTATTATCTGCTATCAGCAGCTTTTGATATTAAAGGGGTAAAATGGTGCATTTGTTTTTGACAATACATTTCAATGACACTATAAGAGCAAATAAAATTTGAAGGACCTTTCAGTAATCAACTGATATTTTCATTACCAAGGTTAAGTCTATATCTCATATCATGTCAATTGTAGACAATTGAAGCACAATCCATGTCCATCTTAAACCTTATAATCAGAACTGTCTCCTGTGGCTTGGCAGAAAAAGTACGACTAGCAAAGACACAAAAGATGTGCAATGGAATAAGGAAACTAAAATGACAACTTACATTATATGGATATACTAAGATGAACCGAAAAAAGTTGACTCAGGGAACTCAGCTTATTTATTCACAAGACAAGAAGAATAATTGGACATGAGGGTGCAAGCTCGTTCCATGACAAGTAAGCAGAAGGGTACACATGAATTCAAACCTAAGAACTCTTGGGGTCAATTAGCTTAAACCACCAATAGGTCAAACCCTCATCTCTACAACTCACAAAACCTTAATATGAGAGCCAAAAGTTGAAGAAAATCAAACCATTCATCCTAACAACAAAAAGTAACTGATCAAGTCCATAAACAGCAGGTAATCTGATAGCTTCAGAAGGAGCAGTAGAGTGGTTGGACAATTATTTGGTCAAATGACAGCAGAGTTATGCTCTATTACTGTAATATTCATAGTTTGGGCCAATAATAAATAGCTCATTAGTCCTTCGATTGATCATCATTCTTATTGCATTACAACAGAATATTGCGAAATGCCAATAGTGACAGTGAAACCAAGGAAATTAGTAACTTCATCTTCTGATGAATAAAAATCACTGATGTTACAAAGAAGTTCCATATAGTTCTCTATCAGGAGAGAGCATAACATTCCATTAAAAAGAATAAGTAACGGCATTCTTATCAGCAGGGACTCATCAAACTTTACGACAAAAGCAGCTTGTTCTCAGAGACTGCCAGATATTGTCAACATAGGGAAGTAGGGAACTTAACCCAATACCCACTAAGAAGTGCATCTGACTACTAGAAATAAAGCCTCAGAACTTCATCGGGTCTGCAACTGAAAAATAAGCATCTTCACGTAGATAATTATACAAATGAGGTTGCATTGCCATGATCTACAACGAACAGTTGCAATCAATCAGTTTCTCTTTATGAATAAGCAAGGATATGCGCCACGCACGTCATGCATCTTATTTCATCCTTCTTAACTTGAAGATGGGCATGAACAAAAATATAACCGATAATCCATAATGCATACCTGAAAGTCAGAAAGTTGTTCCTTAGTCAACTCTGTTGTTATGGTATTAATAACCACTGCATTGTTGAGCTCCTGCAATTTCTGAACAGAAGCAAGAGCCCTGTTTTTGCCAACATCATTCTCAGAGAAAATAAAATTGCTTGACATATCCCAGAGTTCCACTGTCCCCACATCATGTAGAGTCACAGACTTGACACCAGCAAGAACAAGGTTTTTGGCTGCAAAAAAAAAGGTGGCATTTGAGAACGGCAAAATTAGTTCCATTCATGGCACTCAAAATCCAGGCCCATCATGAGAACATACAAAAAAAAATAGATGATCATGCCCACAATGGTTATAAACAAATGTCAGAGGCACAATGTCAGTAATCAGGCAAAGGGTAACAACTTACCTTTTATGTCATTTCATTAGGTCAAACAAGAGTCTATCATAGCTCGTGGATCCAAAACAGGCAGGCAACACCAGATTCATGTTGCATAGATCAATAACAGAGAAAAAGATCGCTCATGCGTCAATACTGGAATAATTACAAAGTAATTATAAGGCTTGAAGGAAGGCCAAATGGTGCTAAACAATAGTGGAAGACGTAGTCCATCCTAGTCTACAGCTGCAACATCTACTCTTTCTAAATTCCTCAGTTTACTTCTCTTCACACGTGGTATGCACGGGCGCATGTGTGTGCGTGTGAGTTCTGTTCTGTTGAGTTTTGTTTCGCCAGGGTGAGGGTGTTGGGGTTTAACCATTAACTTCAGGCTAAACTAAAGCAACATCATTTGAGAAGAGAGATTCATAAGCAGCATAATCCAAGTTCTCCGTTGGATCCACTGATCTCATCCCAACAGTAGAGTAATCCAGTCAAAACGATAAGATCAGACGAAAAAGAAACAATCAATGAAATCACAACCAAGGTCTTCCAAGAGTAGAGAAGGGAATCGCGGATACCAATCTCGGCACCGAGGCCTTGCATCCCCGACACGAGAACGCTGGAAGCGAACAGCCGTCGCATGGTCTCGCGGCCGTACACCGCGAGCTGCCTGCTGTGGAGATCCTCATCGATGTCCGTCGAATTCGAGTCGCCCAAAGCCATGATCGACGATCCGGTCACCCCGCCCCCGTCACCGCCGCTGTCGCAAACGCCGCCGCTGTCGCCGCTACCCTGGACAGCGATGTGGGAGTCGTCGCTGGTGTTGGTGGCGGTGAGCACGGCAGATCCGAGACCACTGATCCGAGGCTTCTTGTGGAACGATGCACTCGCGGCGCTGCTGTCGTCTTCTTCTTCTAGAACCACTCCTTCACCAGCTCTCTTTCTAGGAAGCATATAGAAAAGTAACCTGCCGACAAAGCCATGGAAACCCATCACCACACCACAACAGCAACGAATCGCATAACCTTTTAAGTACCGCGCCTCCCAAAACAGCTCAAGCAAAAGATCGGAACCCCAAGAAAACCACATCCATCACGGCATCGCGGCCGCAGCAGACTGTACACGCGATTCCGATTTCGGCCGAAGAAGCAAGGAATAAAGGAGGAGGAGGAGAAGACGTCGGGAGGTCAGCGAAGGAACGCACCGATTGGGACCGGCGGGGAAGGATGGAATCCGCGGGGGACGGGCGGCCGGCGGGGGTTTCGTGCGGGGAGGGTTTGGATGATAGCGCCTGCGACTGTTGTTGTTGGGAGAGGAAGGGGAGGTGCGGTCGGGTTCATATAAAAGACGAGAGAGACCGCAGGGGGGGGGGGGGGTGCGGATTTACCAGATTGGGGCCGCTCCTAGGGTTTTCAGAGGAAAGGACGGGGGGATATCAGTAGAGGAGGTCATCTCTCTCTTGCTCCCCAAGAGAGAGAATAAAGGAAAGGAGACGGAGCTTCGGCGCTGTGCAGAGAACGCGAGATGAGGGGGGGTCTTCTTCCACTCTGATAAGTCAGCCCGCGGTTGGGTGTAGGGTGGGGCCCCCGTGTCGCCGGACGAAAAAGGCGTCTTTGCTAATGCTGTGGACGGGAGAGAAAACCCCCCTCCCCCTCCCCCTCCCCCCGGGACCCTACTCGCAATTTTAAAACTTATCGTAAAAATAAAATTGAACCTTCAAATTTTTCCAACATACAATTGAGTCTCAAAACTTATTATGAAAATATAATCGAATCCTAAAATTTTTAAAATATGCAATTCAATTCTAAAACTTTCGAAAATGCTTTTAACGGAATTACTTGATTTGATCAATTTAATAGATTTTTAAACTTAATTTGTACTTTTTGAAAGTTTAACATTTCATTATATTTTTCTAACAATTTTTTGACTTAATTATATTTTTTAAAATTTTTGATATTAAATCATACCTTCATAACAAATTTTAAGATTTCTAACGAATTTATTTCATTTTTTTTATCAACCTACTTTATTTTTACCTTTTTGCCATATTTCTTTACGGGATATAAAAGTTGAAATTCACACTTAAAATTAAATTATCATCATTTCAATTCTTTTTAAGTTGGAAGGATGTCCATTGACATGAATCCGAGTGCTTACCCTCGGTCGCAATTCAAATCCCTTCCGTCTCCACTTTTTCTTTTTCATTTTTTATTCTAGTGACAATAATTAGTGTACGAAGAGCATGTGACGAGACTCATTTTTGTATTGTTTTCAACAAATATTTAATAAGTTGGATCGCTTTTCCATGCTAGAAATCTTACGAAACGTCAAATCAATGTCACCAACATCAATTGCTCAATCAAATGTTTACTACTCTACGCAACGGTAGCGTCCCAATTCAAATCTGTACATGCAAATTTATGACTACTCTTTAGAAAAGGTAAATAACGATAACTTTAGTCCGTGACTAGCCCTTCTTATTTATGATAACAGCAAAACAACATTAAATTGATTGTAGGGGCTTGTTGGTGGCGAATGATGCATTAAAGTTCATCTCTTCGAAAGAAAATTATTTTTAAAAAATTATTTTCTGACTTTCAAGTGTTTTAATAGCGGATTATCAATTTACGAAAAACATATTTCATTGGCCGAAAAAAAACAACCTAAATTAGAAAAAATCAATTTCATTTTCTGATAGAAGGAAACAATTTCAAGAAAATCACCAAACGAATAAAAATTAACCATTGTCCTTAAAAATGATTTTCATGAAAAATATTCCTCTTTATCTTGATATTTTTAGTAAAAGTAAAACAAATGCACATTTAATTTCAATCATTCATCTCAACTTAATGCATTCTCTGCCACCAATATAGGGTAAATATTTATTTTATCTCTTTATTTCCATCATCACAAAATAAAGCCAATGAGTTGAGATCTAGAATTGAAAGGATTAACAATAGATTTCTGCTTACCACAGCCTACGATGGCCGCGATGGTTAGAACTTTACTTCCCCATTCAGGGGAAGGGGTTCGAAACCCGTCTCACCCGGTTCGCCCTGGATTTACACTGTTGGTTATACGGTGGTTTTCGAGTAAAAAAAAAAAGATTTCAATTTATTTCATAAAAAATAACTAATTTAAAAAATATTATCTAATTTCTTATATCACTTATAAAAATGGTTGGACAACATTTCTTTTTCATTCACAAAACTATTTAAACACGAATAATTATCACTAATGAAAATATTCTTTATTTATTAATTATGTTAAGTTATACAAGCGACCGTTTTTGTCAAATTGTTGCCAGATGATGGGATACCGCGTAATCCTTTTAATTACTTCTAAAAAATGAAGTTATATGACGACAGAGAAATTGTCCGTGGAAATAGGGAATTTCGCTCAACCCGGGAAAGTAAAACGAAGAAAATAAAGAATCTCAAAACCGAACCCGGCCTTCGTAATTTCTCACATTCGTTCCCATTCGATACGGACTGGATCGGGATTCAGAGCTATCTCCGTTCGGCGCCGGCCGGTATTCCGATCGCGAGAGGATAACGGAAACAGCTAGCGCTCCGATTCGATACTCATTCAGTGGCCATCGATTCTGATTGGCCGGAGCGTACGTCGCAATCTCCGCAAGAATTTCATCGGTCTCGATCTCGCACGACAAATCGCGTCGCCGACGGATGCCTGGGCGTCATTTCCGATCGCGCTGCTGATTGAGAAGGCGCGGATTCTTCTGTTTTTGTTTTAATGAATTTCAGCTGTAACCTGGACTGAATTCGGCGATTGAAGATCGGTTCCGGCGATGTCGGCGTAGGAGCTTCGAAATCGAGCCGAACTCGCATGGCGTCCACTAGCAGAAGAATCGAGTCCGATGGAGAGGACGAGCCGCAGGAAGAGGAGGTACGCTTGCGACGTGATCATTCTTTACGCTTCAGTTTTCAGGGTTTGGAACTTCTGTCACAATGCGCCTCGTGTCGTCTTTCGTACTGCGTTAGTCTGAATTTCCTGAATAATGGCCGCTTGCGTCGCGTGAAAAGTTAGGTTTTATGCATGGCTCCCGCGGGATTTAGCAGGTTCGTGCTGTATTGTTGCTTTCGGAACTCGAAATGCTAATGCTACCGATGATTGCTTGGAGAGGCGGGCTGTCTCCATGGTTCTGTTAGTGTTAAATTCAGGAGAGTTAAAGACAGATTAAGGCCGTTGAGTTGCTGAAATGAAAGAAGTTTATAACTGCATAAAATAACAGAATTACTGTATAATCATAATAATGACCATTTTGCTAGATTCTTTTAAATCACTTTAATTTTTGGCGATGGTTCCATGGAGGAAAAATGTCAATACAAATGAGTAGATTCTTAACTATACTTTTATGTATTTTTCCCGTGCAGCTTGAACGGTTTGATGATTTTACTCTGGCTTCTTCATGGGAGAGGTACTTCAGACTGATGACATGGTCTAATGGCGCCAATGGACCAGGTTTCTTTGATGGATTTCTGAAATCCAAATTAACTGATCTGGTGAATTTTGATTGTCTCTAGATTTATATCCGACATCGAGGCCGTTTGTCGACAATGGATGGCCAATGGTCCAAAAAACTTGTTGGTAGGTCCACTCTATATAAAATCTATCTACCTTGATATTGAGGCCATTTGTATTCAGAGATACTGATTTTTTATTTTATTTTTTCAAAAACAGAGACTATTTTTTTCAAAAACAGAGACTACTCTTTTGGTTGTGAAATTGAGTTTTGTACGTTCGTTCGTTTGTGATGGAATAGCTTTGTGAATGGCTATTGTATCAAAAATAGAGTTTTACCTTTCTTCCTATAAGACTTCCAAAATCATTCTAGAGGCATTGAAAAGCCTGTATTTCACATTGGTAAAGTTATTCTAATTTGGCACCCTAATTTCTTAAGTGGCATTGAGGGAATCTTCATCAACTCTATTATTATTATTATTTTATTTTTTTAAAATTTTTTCGTTAATCCCAACAGTATGTGTTGTTAGTCGCTGAACATTGTCAAAACTGGCAAATGGGATATATTCCAGTTGTTACACTTGTAGCATTTGCTACTAATGGACCAAGCCACTGAAGCAATTTTTTCTTGTTGCTCAGATTGCAGCACTCTTTAGGACTTAGTTTTAGCCTGTGTTACCCCTTTGAGCTCTGAGGAATGTTCTATTTAAAAGTCTTTTATCATTGCATTTTGGGTTAAGCTCCATTCAATTTCAAACCGATTCTTAACAAAATTAAAAATCAGTCAGGATCACAAAGTATCTGGCAAAACAGGCATATGAGGACTTTTTGAATGGTTCAAGGCTGTTTGTCACTTCATTAATCAATTTTGTGTCCACTTACATATATGCTGTTGTAAAGATTACTTCGCGAATTGTGTAGATTCACCAAGAGAATACAATCTGACTTGTTGTTATGTAGAAAAAAGGTGCAGTTCACTTAAGTCCATCTAAGAACTTGTATAAAGTGAAGTCAGAGCTGAAGTATGCAATGAAAAGCTATTGCATGGAGTACCACTTTGAAACCGACAGTGATGGTAATTCAGTCTCTTTAATTGATTCCATGGCCAGATGTTCATATGAATCCATCTTTATACTATCCTCTTAATGCAGGAAGAATAGCGGACTGGGATTGCTCTCTTCATGATCTGCAACTATGTTTTGGTGTCAAAGACTTTTTGGTATAATTTGTTGTAGATCTTGCTGGCAAAATTATAACTATGCAGCACTTTTTGCTTATGTTCCATTGCCTGAATTATCAGGTGATTGCTCCTCAAAGTGCTAGCGGTGTCATTCTTGATGCTCCAGAGTCTAGTAAGCTTTTGAGCTCGGTTGCAATTGCTTTATCAAATTGCTCAAGGTGGGGATTTATGATGAAGCCTTAAGTATACAAATACTAAGAAGCTCATTTGATTTCAGTGTCAAGTTATCCTAGAGCATCACTTTTCTAGATGTGGTATCAATTGCAAAAGTGCATAGTAAATCTTAAGCCTTGTGTATGAAATGCAATCAAGTCCTAACCTTTCAATTGGTTTGTTCAATAAACTCTTAACCTTTTTCGAAAATGCAATAAAGTCCTTTCAGTGAATGGTATCTAAATTTACCTACTGTCACTTAAACATTGCCTCCAAGGTGTCCTTCGTTGTATATTTTAATGTAAGTTTCACAACTTAATTACATTTTTCAGAAAAGGTTTAGGACTTAATTGACATTTTAAATGTTTAGGACTCGACTGCATCTTTTGGTAAAGTTTAGGACTTCATTCAATCCATTGAAAAATTTAGGTCTCCATTGGATTTCGTACATAGAGTTTAGAACTTGTAGTGCAATTTTCCCTGGCACCAAATTATGAGATTTGCTTATCTCCTTGAACAATATGACTGATGCTTTGCAGTTAGGACTCATTCACATTGCATCTTACTTGGTGATGCACACTTCTCCTTCTTTCACTTCCCAATTAAGTAAGTAGACACTTTTTAAATCTTTCCGACATCGGTAATGCAGTATGTGGCCAGCCTTTGTTCCTGTGCACGATCCTTCGAGGAAATCATATATTGGAATCCAAAGTATGGGAACAATTTTCACTAGAAGATTTGAGGCTGATCATATCAGCAGTCAAGTTCCTGTGAAACTGATGCATTTGGAAGGATTGTTTGAATTATTTGTTTCTAAATTTGTAAGTTCCCTCTTCATACAGATAGTGAGTCTGTATTAATTAAATGTTGCTTAAATTAGGCACTTTGTTTCTTCTCTTTCTTATTTCAGTAATCTCAGGAATGAGAAAACATATGACTTTCTATTCCCTCGACATGCAACATTTCTTTGCATGAAAAATCTTCTTGAAGTCGAGTTAGATTTGTGACTGTCCTCTATAAAATAGAGATGCCAGAATGATGTCATTTTCTCATTAGAAGAAATTCCTGATATTACTTTTTTAGGCCTATAATTTACGAGATATTGTCTCTTTGAAGGTTCATGCTTTTCATGTGTACACTACTTTGTTGGTTTTGGAGAACTGCTTACATATTTGCTTCTGTGCCCTTCTAAGTTCCTTTCCTTATACTAAGTAATTGGTGTATCTTCTCATGTTGAAGGCCTATTCGACAATGGACTTCTCCGCACATTTTTTCCAAGTCCATTTCACAATGAAGCTAACTTACAAAACCATTTCTCATGATGACGACGATGCCACTCGTGGAGCGGATGCTGAATTTGTTGAATCTGGAGGGAGTCCTAAAGGTGACACTCACACCAGAACACAATGGGATGACGATTGTCCTTGGAGTGAGTGGTACTCTGCAGAAGACCCTGTGAGAGGTGCGTTTCCAGTTTGGAAATCTTCAATGTCATTATCTCATTTTAAATGGTTGAAATGTGAAACCGCCTTTTGAGTCAGCGTGTCTTGACATCTGCTCTGCTTTTATAGTTAAAGCATTGTGCCCCAACAGTAATAAATCTTTTAGCATGCTCAAAGGATTATCCAGAGCTCTCTTCATTTTTCTTCTGAATGTAGTGGCCCCAAAATATCTGGTCGTCAACCTATGACTAAAAATTAGCTATTAGCTTATGGGGAACTAAAGATTTGACTCGAGTAGTTAGAACTCATGCTTTGAAGTCACTTTTTCAGACCCAGAGACTACTCTTATTGCTGATTATGAGGAATCTCTAAGCAGCCTATGCATTCAACTGAATCCTCTTTGACAAGATCTATATTTACAACTTCCCATGGACCTGCATACATGTTGACTCAAGAGAAATACTTGCGGTGTGTTTTTTTTTTTTTTGGGGGGGGGGGGGGGGAGGGTAAAATATACAAATGCAAGTTATTTTTAATATAGAACTGAACAGTTCTGTGTGCATGTCAAATTGTCAAGCCCACTCAGGGGATTAACAAGGAAAGGCTGGCAATCATGTGGGGTGGGGTTTGTCTTTATTTGCTAACAAAATACGTAATATGTACACCTCAAGTCTAACCTGACTAATTTTTGTCTATAGGAATTGAATTGGTCACCATATGGACCGACAAGATGGTAGAAAGTTCTTCAGAAATGGCAGAACTTGAGAATGCATCTCCTCATGAAGCTCAAAAGTGGATGTTAAGTCCCAATATTTCTTCAACAGTGTAAGAATCTACTTCTTTTGTTGTAATAACTAGAGCTCTTGATTTATCATTGATCTATTTCGGGCTTTAGACACAGATTACAGAATGTTTTGGTCAATTTTAGATCTGCCTGTAATCCTGATTTGGAACCGATGGTTTCAGAATTTAAAGGAGAATAAAATAAGAATATGCTTGTTTTTCATTTTTGTTAAGGATTGAAGTTGATGCTTGTTAGTAAATCATGCTCCTCGATGGTAAAAGTCCAAACATATTGATATAGGCTACAGTTGCAGTGTAACTTGAACGGATTACATTTCTTGCCTACCAGTACTTGTTGTAAAAGTTACTGCACCATGTATTCTTTTTTAATAAAGTTACCAACATGTATCAAATCAGAAGACTTGGCATTGTCATATTTGTTTCTTCTCAATGCAGTAACTTGTCATATTTGTTTCTTCTCAATGCAGTAACTTCAACTTGTAGTTCACTGGAAAATATGGAACATAACAAAAGTTGCTTACTTTTCAAGTTCCATCTCCTCATTATCCCCTATGCTTAGTTAATGGTTGTATTTCTATCTTATATACCCTTGCTGTTTGATGGGCCTATTGTTATAGTATTTAAATCATATTTATCACCTTAGAAACACATTTGCAGCTTTAGTTAACTGTTACAAAATCAAAGAATCTATAAACTGTTAATCTTCAGAATCTCTGTGATTTGTAAACTATCCAGTTTCAGAAGCTTTGTCTGTTGTGTTATACTCTGGGACTACTTATGAGCTATTACTTTTAACCAGAAGTGATGGACCAAGAACAAACAATGTTGGATTTGCTTCTCAGCTGTCTTTGCTAGTTGATGCATTGGATATGTCTTTTGAGGCTCAATTTATGGAGGACTTTGTTTCTGGTTTGTCAGTTATGCTCTAGTTGTATAATCTACTCTATGTTTGTTTTGCTGGAAATGATACTACTAAAAGGTTCCACTGTTCTCCTCCTCTCTCTCTCTCTCTCTCTCTCTCTCCCCTTTGCAGTGGAAAAGCCTGGTATGGATAATTTGAAGTCGTCGATGGTCGTTCCTCCTCCATCGGTTGTTGACCGTTTGCTGAAAGAACTATTTCAAGATGGTATCCAATATTTCACGTGCGAAATGTTTTTTGTTCATTTTAATTTTTTTCTATCTTTTTTTTTTTAATTTATTTGTTTTGATTTTTTTTTTTTTTTGGGGGTTGGGGGGGGGGGGGGGAGGGGTTGTTATAAATGGTTTCTCTTGAAGATTGTATGTCTTTTAAGCATGATGATAACCTGGAAGATAGCATAATGTTTCAGTTCATCTTTTTTATCTATTAACACTCAAAGGGAAGGCATTGTGATAACATGTCAGACAGGTCAACATACATAAATAAAATGAGTTATTATATAGGGGGAAAATGCAATACATACAATCGGCAAGATGACCCACCTTCAAAGAAGTAGTATTTGATGGGATTGTTGCAGGAGTTCATATTTTGCGGTTGCTTGGCAATTTGTTTCTTAATAGCATGCAGGTAGTTTTACTTTCTAAGGTGCAGTGCTAGCTGATTACATGTTTCACTGATAGTTAACTCAGCCAAACTTTTATCTCACTAGTTTAGCTGATCATACGAAGTTTAAAAGTCTTCTCTGTCATGGAACTTGTAATGAATTTGTTCTGGTTGGAGCCAGCTGAACTGTTAAATCTAGGATAGCTTGGCTCAAACTTGAGGTAGATAATCGAGTTTATCAGTGTTGCTGGTAGTTTTAATGCATTGCTTGTTTCTGAGCCTTTTTCCTTGATGGGCCAAAAGAAGAGGAATTGTTAAATAAATGGTGATGAGATGAGTTGCCCGATGAAACAAGTCCTTAACTGTGGCTGAAAATTTAATAAATTTAGCCTTGTCACGTGGTTGGAGCTAGAAAACAATCAAAGGGGTGTGCATTTCCTCATGCTGCTGTGATTAATAAAAATTTCTTGATCTGAAACCACATATACTGGATATCTGAGTCACTGTATTCTTGTTCTCCTTGCATTATCTGCAGGTGTCAAACTCTCAGGTTTTAGAAAGAGCGAGCATAAGAATTCACGATTTATAAAGGGTGCACCTCTTGAATCACTTTTTGCTCAGTTTTGTCTAAGCTCTCTGTGGTTTGGCAATTGTAACATCCGTGGTAAGTTCGAAGTATATGTTGCACTTTGGTGAACGAATTTACAAACAAACATTTTATAGAAGATACCATTACAAAAGAAAGAGATATTAGCTGTCAATAATTTGGTTCAGATTGTTGGGTGTCCTTTCAGATCACGTATTTCCTTTTTCTGAAGAACGTATTGTCATTGGTGTGTAGCTATTGCTTCATTCTGGATAGAATTCGTCCGGGAAGTTCGTTGGTGTTGGGAAGAATCACAGCCATTGCCTCGAATGCCTGGCAGTGGTTCAATTGACTTATCGACGTGTTTAATAAATCAGAAATTACAAATGGTAATAATTATTGCCATTAATTGAATTTTTTTTTTCTTGTCTAGTTTTTCCTTCAGTAAGCTTATGTTTTAAAGTTCCACACATTGAATCTTTTTATGTTCACATTCTTTAAATTGTAGTTTTGTTATGTTCCTTAATCATGCTAGTCAGATTATTTTCCCTGTTTGTAGATTGAGACTGTCCAGAACAAGTTGAATTGTAACATGGATTGGATTAAATCTAGAATAATTATTATGTGCCACAGAGATGAGATAACATGGGGCACTTGTGGTTAAATTTGCATGGATATCAAATACACTGGCAGTTAAACATTGGAGGTCTATGAAGCAATCTCCTGATAATATTTGCAGTAAATATTATAATACTGAGGATATGAACTCTTTCCCTTGGTGTGCAATCTCCTTGCTCTTATAGACTATTTTTCTAACTCTTTCTTGCTGCCTTGGCTTTTCTAGCTTATTAATATATGGTCCATCTTTTGTTATTTTTGTATTATTGTGAAAAAGTAAATCCCTTCTGTGATGATAGTAGACCTTTCTACTGTGAAGCTCTCTTCTCAAGATGGAAAAACTGGCTTTTTGCTCATATTTTTTATATGCATTTCTTTTACAACTCTATAATCCCAGACTTTCATAAGGTTAGGATTGCCACTGGTAATTATTTGCTGTGGCTTTGATATTGTGCTTGCAAATGCAGTTTCATCTTTGCTGCTGATTTTGTTCATTCATTATTCTTTATTTTTAATGTGAACTGGGCTATTATTCTATATGTCGAGGGCATATGATCAAATTGGGGAGAATGTATATTCTGCATCCAATTGTCCTCATATTGTTGGTAGATAATGAGGCTAAAATTGTTCGACTTTGCTGCTTTGACATCCAGCTTGCAATATGCATTGAAAAGAAGCAACAACTGAATGAAGAGTATCATGATTGTATTGGAAGTGAAGATGATCATTCAGTAAGCATGGTGAATTTTTTATAGCATTTGGTGCTTCTTTTGTCCCATTTCACTAAATAATGATATTCTTATTCTTGTCAATGAAATGTCCTTTTATTTCCTGATGGTACAAACAGGAAAATGATCAAGTTGTGGATGTCTCATGGAAAACACCGGACCCTGGCGAGCACTCTGATAAAAAATGCAACAGGTGAAGTAAGCAAGTGAGGGATGCTTCTTGTTCTTTATCTGCTTAATACCTGTCTTTTGGGATGAGGCTCTGCAGGTTTCCTATAAGTACTTGTACTATCATTATAAAGTGCATCATTAAGCTTTAGCTCATTCGGCTAAGGTTAAGACTGTGCATTGCTCCATTTATAAGGACGATATATTTGACCCGCACTCTTCAAACAATGCGAGAGTCTTAGTACCTTCATGCTTTTGTTTTGGCTGAGCTTATGGCCAATGGATGTTCCTACCATAAAGGCTTGAGTTGTAAAACTAATAAATGTACATAATAACTCGTAGGGTCTCTGCCAAACTACTCTGGATAGACATGATTGAATTTCCAAAATGGTTCTTTAAATTTATGCCTGATTTTAGGCAAGCATGCATACTTTAATCTCTTAAGCAGATCTTGTTATAAGCTGTCTCTCAACTTTCCACAATCCTAGTAATTTTAGTTTCTTGTAATAAAGCCTGCTTATTCTCAATATTCCCCTTCTCATCTTGTTCCATTTGATGTGTTTGTAGTTTGTACATTTTCAATTTGAGTCAGACCTATGTATGATTGAATTGTTTATAGATGTCCCCTATTGGATGGTTAACTCACTTCCGTTATAGCTAGGACAGATGTTGCAGGAGATCTCTCAGATCTCTTAATAACTGCTGGGGATACGGGTAATGTCATCTGGAATATCAATGCTAGTGCAAAGGCTGAAAAGTGTTAACTCCATTCAAAATGGGTGTGTAAAAAAAGTTTTCTAAATGAGTTTGATGTTACTTTAGATCCTACTATTTTGGTAATTGGCAGATGACACATTTAGCAGTGCTGTGCATGCAGAGAAACTATGCGTCTTTAGTATTCTGTCAAATCTTAAAAATGTATGTTCAGTTCGTTGGTCTCCAAAACAATGGTTCCTTGCTATGAAGGTTAGCAAATGATGAATGAATTGAAGCAGTATGAATGTCCTTAATTAACTTATGATCTGGTTAACTGGAATAATAGATTGGAAATGTAACGAGCAATCTGTTCCTATCTTCCCTTCTTGGGGCAAGGTATTTTCCATTTCACCACTAAACTTTAGGTAAAGCAGCTAGTTGATGGGCTTTTATGATGGATGATGTTTCCTTAAAGAAACGTGAGGTTGTTACGCGTGATTTGAAATTTATGTACAAATAGCTGTTACTAGAAGCATGTTCTCAATTGTCATCCTACAAGCACATCTTTACTTGAAGTTTTCTTGTTTATTTTGATAGTCCTTCAACACCAACCAATGTTACCAATTCTGTAAATGGTGGGCCAACATATGATACTAAGCCAGATGATTTCACACCTTCTTCTGATTCTAAATCTTCCAATTATATGAGGAGGGGTTCTGCTGGTGTGGTGGGTCCAATGATGCTCCTGAAGTCACATCAAAGCTTGCATGCCCCATTCACACAGGTTTTTCAACATCTTGTACTAATTGGAACTCATTGCATCTGGTTGGTTATGACTTTTGTAATGACACGGTTGGAAATCTTTCATTGCCTCGATAGGAGGCACCGCTAATGACAGAAGATATGCATGAAGAACGATTGCAAGCTGTTGATGCTTTTAGTGATTCCTCTGTAAGTCCATGCTTAAACTTTCAGTGACAAGTTCCCTTACTGAATTATTCAGCTGCCTGCATCGTTAATATCCTTTTGAGATCCTTAAATTATCTGGAATGTTAGCCTGCCCTTATATACCTTCTTCATGTGAAAAAACACCTGAGTAGCTCATTTTGTCAGATAGTTTGTCTAGCTGTACGTAAAGGAAACAAAGATGGAATCAATACAGTTAATTATAGTACTTTTCGAGTTTACATTTTACCTATGGCAGAAACGTATCTAGTGTCAACAGGGGTTGTCATCTTGTTTCTCTACATTATGATCTGGTAACTGGAGACTCTGAGCTTGTTGTGCCTGCATCTATTTCAAACGTAAGCTTTCTTTTTGTAAGTTCTAAATTATTTGTTTTGACTTTTTGACCCCATATTGTACAGTGGAAATGCCCCTTTTGTTCCCTATTTTGGATTTTAGATCCACGGAACAATATGTTGGTGCTGAAACAAGGAAGAGTTGAAATGGTAGATCAATGAGACATATAAAAAATTGAAACTTTTTCTTTTTCATTTGTCTTGATCAGTTTATCTCTGACCCTTGCATGCTCATATCTTTCCATATTCCAATTTCCAAATCAATCTAATATATTTTCCTCATCTAATTGCAACTAATGTGGACTGAATTATCTTCTGTTCTATTTGCAGAGTTTTTCTGCTCAGTTGGAGAAAGAGATCTTATATTCAGGTATTTATCTTCTAATAAAGTGTCCTCCGTGGATTGGTACAATTATCCTTGAAAACACACTGACAAATTTCTGACCTCATATTATGAATATGAACACTCATGATAAACTTAATGAATGTCATTTAGCATGTATAGTGACATTAACCAGTTCCTGTCAAATATCTTTGATGAAAAATCTGAGGGTATTGTTATGATATCCTATATGCAGACAAGACATTGAATGGATTTTAGTAAATGAAATGCATAACTAATTGGCGTGAAAACTTGGGCCATCATTATCAACCATGCCGTTTGCCCTGTTGGGGGCTACTAATGCACGTAAAAGGTTGGCAAATATTGTTTCTATGTTGGGAGAGGAAAATGTATATCAAAATCTCATTGTCCTCGTTCTACCGACAATGATATCCGATAGCTTTTAAAAAAATCTCGTCTAGCCAGGGTTACTGTCCATATTCATGCATCGAATATCCATGTCCAACTGTCATCATGTTCTCACATCAAACTTTAGGTGTGATTTTTTTCGATTGCAAGTACTTTCCTAGCATGACAACTTTAAGTTCCGAATCCTTTTTGAATTCAATGCCTTGGCTCTTTTTATTCACCATATAATGGCTAGTCATAACATAGCGGCATACATGGAGCTCCTGCACGGATTTATTTGTAAAGTTGGAGGTGTTGAGTTTACTTATACTTTTCTCTTTAATGTAGTAATTATGGCACATGATTGGTACTAATGGTCTGAAAATGCTGAATCTAGACATGTCGGCATTCAAAGCAGCAAATCCAGAAGCTGTTTTTGAAGATTTTATTCGATGGCATTCACCGGGAGATTGGGAGATAGATGATCCTCTAAAGAGTGAACCATCCTCAGGTTTTGCTTCTGTGGATTCAAAAAACGATTGGCCTCCTCGAGGACGGCTTTCACAGAGAATGTCTGAACATGGAAACCTGTGGCGGAAGATTTGGAATGATGCTCCCGCTCTGCCAACTTCTGAGCAGAAACCACTTCTTGATCCAAACAGAGAAGGAGAGAAGGTAACTTTTCCTTGAGGGAAAGATGGAATGTTCACTTCACACTTTGTAGGCATGACCTTTTTTCAGGCATAAGGGAGGTCCCTTTCGAAGTATTTTTCTGGTTGTTCATGGATGCAATGTTGAAACAATTTAGTGTTCTTAGATGAGTGTTCTCAATAGTTTTTTGCTGATGCAGTGAAGCATGTCAAAATAAATAAGGTGGATTGCACTCGAATTATTTTGCTTAAAAAGAATACATCTGATTGCCAACAAAAGAACGTGAAATCCCAGAGTGATTTTGAACTTCTTGACATGTGCTTACCTTGCATATCTCCTTAACCTCTTTCTTGCCGGTTAGATCATGGGTCGGTAGCTTAGCTGCCAAAGATGATAACCTCTCAGTATCAAATTATTATCTTATCAACATCAAATAATATTCTAAATATCATGCTTAAATTGTTTCCATATCTGGACCCAAAGAACAAAAGGATGTATCTTTGATGCTGATGAACTTAGTTTCAGCCTTTTATTAAGTTGTGCTTTGTTTTGTGCCTTATCATTGCATTTGGTTGCATAGATCCTCCATTACCTAGAGACGATACGGCCCCACCAGCTGCTTGAGCAAATGGTCTGCACCTCCTTCATGGCAGCAGCTGATACATTAAACCAAACTAGTTTTGGAGGTTTGAAGCAGATGCAGACCAAAATAGATCAACTGTACCTTACCGCGGCATCTATGCTGAAGCCTTTGCAGGGTATGCTTTCTACTGTTTCCTTATGTCCATTTTACTCTTTTGCCATTTTCACGGTGGAAAATATCTCCCCAGTTTTCGGTCTGTAAACCAGAATAACTTCTGGCTTTATTTCATTGCATTCTTCAAAAAATTGTCTACCAAAGTTCATTCTAATTGTCTGCTTTCACTTTAATTGTCTGCTTTCACGTATCTTTACATCTGCACGATTGCTTATGGCTCTCATACTTTTGCAGCCAATCTCTTGTCTGCTGGTAGCGAGGCAATTGAAGATCTAAGGCGTTTAAGCGTTATTTTTGGACATGTCGAGAAGTTACTAACTATAGCTGCATCGCTTCATCGGAAGTTTCTGCAAGTGCCATCCATGTCAGAGGCTATTTTCACCAGCTATCAAGAATTTTATTCAAAAAGAATGGGTACAGGTTCAGTAGAAGAAAATGGAGATATGGTAACATGCTACTAACTGATTTTTTTTTTTTTTTTTTCCGATGGCTGTAGAGTTACTAGTTAAGCACAATTAAAGAAAATGAAGTCTGGCGAGTAGATTATTTTCAGTGTCTGGTTGAACTAGTTACTAGATTTTTCTAAACTATCTTTATTATGGAACAACATCCTGAGTCTCTTTCATTTTGTGCAGGAGTTCAGCATGAAGCTTCAGGTGAGAAATCATGAGAGGCCGATTGTGTCAAGTATGTTCACTCCACCAACTGTTAATCAATCATGGAGAAAAGTTCTAAGCATGGGCAATCTTCTCAACGGCCATGAACCAATTGTCAGGGAGATCATATTCTCCAAGCGTGATCGAGTGAGCGGCAATCACTACGCAAGCCACACTCCTAGAGGTTACAACAAAGAAATAGAAACATATCGAATGTACATATGTGGGACCTCAAACGATCTTCGTGTAGCGCTTTCTGTCGCCTCATGCGATTAGTTTTTTTTCCATTGGGGGCGCTCTATATTCTCCATTTATTCATTTGGTTGTATCCTTATTGTCATTTATGCGGACGTGGGATGGACTTACCCAACAAATGTCATTGCACATGCATTTAGATAGCACACAATTAATCACTCTTTGCTATCCTAATCTGGAAAAAAAGGTCTAGTTCATAAGGTTGTAGGTTCTGGTACCGGTTTGAATTTTGATTATTCTCTTTTGGCAGCAAGATCAGAATTTCTTGCATGGAAGTGTAGATCAGGACACACCCGATCTTGAACCCAAGTAGGTGGCCTGAAATGATCTTTGGACGGTCTAAAGATGAATGCTTCTTATTTCTCAGACATAGCTGCAGTATCTTGACTTTGCGTGCTAGGCCTTTGCTTGATTTTTGTCTTACATGTTATTAATATCGGAGCATTTGCCTTTGTCTGAGCCTTCGTATGGTCCAATCTTACATCTCCATCACTTGGGGGCCGGAAACAGTACGGAAAGAGAGCACGAATGGCAGACGAGTGGCAGACGCACTCCGAATGTTGAAGCCCTTGGATAAGTTTAGAACAATGGATACCGAAAGATTGGAATAAGCTCTTCGTCAGTGATGTATATATCTGCCCTTCTCCCCGAAGGGGGAGTAAAACTGGTCAAGCAATGGGGGAGAAATCTTTATCGAGGCTCTTCCCAGCTTTTATCTAGTTTTTCTTGGATGTCATAGCCTTTTAAGGTCTTACTAAGGACCAATCGGGTTCTTATGTGTTTTCCGGGAGTCTGGATTTGGCTCCCAACCCTAAGTTTTTTTTCCCGGGGAGGAATACCCTCACATGGCCTTCGGGCCCAGAGAAAGTCTGGGAGGCACGGAATTACCTAGCCACGTGGGGCCTTGTTATCGGGGTTGTCCAGAGTGCTGCAGTTGACCAAGCAAACCTAGATATATACATCTGTCTATAACTAAAGGATTAATTGGTTGGCTCCCGTGATCGTCAATGTTGTCCCTTTAACAGGACATGGTCCATCCTCCACCTTTATTCTTGCCAATAATTGGCGCGCCCTTTTCGTAGAGGAGCCCAGGACTGGAATATGTAAGTTTAAATTAAAATAGAAATGATAATGTGGCGATGTGGGAGATGATTCATTCAGTGGGATCAAGATCTGCGAAAATCCTTTTGAATTTTCAACTCTCTGCGCTGATGTGCGAGAACAGAAACACTTTATACTGTGTGACTATGAAAGATCTTCAGAATTCGATATCACTGGGTGACTCAGAGAGTGAGACAGAGACAGAGACAGATGCGATTGAATCCAGGATGGGTCCAACTGAAGCCATGAACATTGAATCCAGGATGGGTCCAACTGAAGCCATAAACGAGTGAATCCAATGCTGTTCTCCGCTCAATAATTATATCTCCTGTCAGGAAAGCGGAAACGGATGATTCGACTCGATACGGGCCAGATTTCAAACCAACTCATTGACTATCACGGGACATTTCGTGATCCAAAGGGGACTCATAAGGGCCAATATGAGGATCAGTGCCTCCTGACGAAACATAGCATTATATTTCTTAGACACGTGCTATGTAATTTTCCTCACTGTGATATCTGCACCTGGATTCGACCTCCCTTTCCATGTCATTTCGTGGGCTTCAATGCGGAAATCGTCGCTTTCAGGGTTTCATTTTCTAAGACAGATCTCTTTTTCAGGGTCTGTTAGTAAGCACAACACTCAACCTCACGACAGAGGGACTATCATCCGTGATCTTAGCTCAAATTTGTAATCGGCATCATCTGAGGAGACGAGACAGCAAATAATACAGCCGCCCATGTGCATCTAAAGGAAACGGTAACAACGGAAGCGGCAAGATGAAGATTTTACCATGAGTTTTATACATCTGCACCAATGACTGAACGACGATTTACGGCACTGCTATCTACCTGCTCATGTCGATCCTTCCAGTAAACGACGCGGTGAGTACTCCATTTGTTTTTTATTTGGTTCCGGCTTAGGAGTTAGGAGGTCATTAATTTACAGTATGTGCAAAAGAAAAAATGGTCGAGGTAAAACAATGGGGCCATGAAAGTTACATCTTTTGTCCTGAACATCTTTTGTCCTGAATGCAGAGGGTCCTAGAGAAAAAATCTTGAAGGCCAGGCATCACGTATTGATCCAGCCGTCAAGCATTCATGAATTGTATAATCTCAAATTTTCAGAGTGGCGGCTAGAGTGTCAAAACTTGGCAAAGAGGGATAGTTAGTGCCAAAAGTTAAGAACGGACACTTAAGTGCCAAAATCAAAGCAAAATTGATCACTTAAGTGTCAACGGTGAGAAACTTCGGCCAAAATACCGACCTGACAATTTATCGATGAGGCAAGTGCAAAACGAAGTGTCAACGTTGAGAAAATTCAGCCAAAATGTTGACGTTGCGATTTTTCGGCAAGAAAAGTGCAAAACGGCTTGTTTTGCACACTAACGTGACTAGAAAAGTGTAAAAATAACATCATTTTGTTGCTGACATGTGCATATAATTAATATAAAATTAATTAAATTAAATTTAAAGCTAAAAAAAAAGAAGATGGAGATTGCAAGCGGTGATGGCTGAGTCCTTGCTGCTAGGAAGAGCCAGCAACAATGGGGGAAGGGTCAACTAGAGTCTTCAGGCCTTGGCCAAGGGTCGGCCACCCCAGCCAACCAACTGTGAGGGCTTGCGAGCCCTCGCCAATATTTGGGGCAAGGGTCACGCCCCTCCACTAGGTTCGGCAAGGGTTGTTGACCCTCACCCGGCCAAGTCAAGGGTTGCCGCCTTCTAGGGAGGACTCATAGGCCATCACCGCTGGTCAGCCAAGGTGGCCAACCCTTAGCCAAGGCTGATTGACCTCGGCCGACCCTCCCCCTATCCTCGGTGATGGTGGGGAGGCGGCGGCAAGGGCTCAACCCTCGCCTTCTGCCTCCTCTTCCTCCTCTTTTTTTTTTTTTTTTAATAAGATAATTAAATGTATTGAATTTTATTTTTTAATAAATATTTTAATTTAATATGTTAAAATTCAAAAAAAGGACAAAATGACATCGTTTTGATTTTTCATTGTTGACTCAGTTTTCCAGCATGCCACATGGGGAGTTAAATTATTCAAAAATTGCCAAGCCACCATTGTCGAACTTGACACTCAAGTGTTCTATTTTTGAAAAAAAGTGGTATTTAAATGTCATTTTTTTAATTTTTAGTGCTTAAAGTGTTCCATTGTATCAAGTTTTGACACTCCAAGTGTACTTTTATCCAAATTTTCATAGCACGAAGACAAGTTCGGGTAACATTGTCTAGCTCATCTTTGATGGGTTTAAAAGTCGTGTATGGCGCTCATTTTGATGTCAAAAGTTTATTTTGGATCACTTAAGTGCCAACAAATTTGAAAAACAATTATTTCAGTGACAATGCTGATTAAATTAGCCAGAAATCCGACGTGACATTTTTTTATATTAATTTTTGAAGCTAATGTAGCTCGCCGGAGAGCACAGTTAGCATTTAAACAGCAAAATGATGCCATTTGGTGTCTTTCCCCTAATTCAAAACCCTAAATCCCCAAATTGAGAGAGAGAGAGAGACAGAGACAGAGACAGAGAGACAGAAGGCATGGCCTAAGAAGCATCGCGCTCTCTGGAAGCTTTCATGTCATATCCGACACTTCGACACGCTCTGGCACGTTCCGACGCATGGTCAATGAGTGTCGAAAAATCCGACACATGGTCAACTCTTCTCTTCCCAACACGCTCTGATACGTGAGTTTGAAATTCCGACACACGACAGGGTTAATTTTAAAAATCTTCAATACTTGAGGGGTCAAAATATAAATATATGAAAAAATAATAAAAATAACAAAAATAAAGGGGAAAGAAGAAAATTTCCACTCTCAAGCTTCTACCTGACATTGAGGTTTGACCAGAAACTTAAGCATGTGGAAAATTATTCTATTAGGGAAACATAGAATGAAAGTTGTATGAGAAATCTCCCTCCGTCTAATAGAACCATTTTATAGAAGATTATGCAATCGGCACGTATGGTTTTAAAGTCAGAAGCCCTAAGCTTGAATGAGCTTCTCACTTATAAGTTTTGACTTTCTCATGAGTGACAATGGAACACCCCTCTTTTTGCCGGCGTCGCTCCGCTGCCCCCGCAGAGTTAAAGTTGTGATTTTTTTTTACTTCTTTCCACCTCTCGCAGGTGTCGCTTGCAAGTTATCTCTTTTGGTCACATTTTTCATGGCGCATTTAGTTATTTCATTTTCTTTTGGTCGTACTTTGAGAGTTCTTGTCTTGAATTTTCATTTTTCTCGAACCTTGTTGTTGTTTTGTAGAGGAGCTCAAGCCAATCTATATCATGAACTCTGAACTCGGTCTAGGACTATAAGAAATCTCATTAATTTCCGACAAATGTAAGAAAATAGGACATGTTCCTTCAAATTTACTCTTTTGTATTGGCAATTTTTGAATTTCTCATTCATCTCTATCAAATTAAAATAATAAATGATATTAACAAATGTTGGATTAATATTTTTAGTATAAATTAATTCTATACTCTTTTTATTATTATTTATTTTTGCATATATATAAATATATATTTAATATATAATGTGTCGAAACGTGTCGAAATTCTCTATTTTTTGAAAAATAACATGTCAGCGTATCGTGCCGTGTCATGTCACATGTCACGTGTCCATATCGGTGCTACATAGGGCATGGCATGGGCTTCCCATCGTCTTCTTCCCCGAAGAACAACACCAACACTGGCCGACAGTGACACCAACAGCGCACCAGCACAACACCAGTAGTTTTCTAGAAAAGAAACCACGCACTTGCCTCCGCCCTCCCCTAGTAGTTTTCCCTCATTTTCAATCATCTTATCAACCTTTCAAATCCCCGAATCTCAGCCCCACCACCGCCTTTTCCCAAGGAATATCGCCGAGCGCAGAGAAAGCGTGAGCTCGAAGAATCTCCAGAAGCATGAGCGATCTAGCCAATGGTAGCTGCGAAGATCTAGAATGCCATGGAGATCACCGGTGAAGCCAGCTATGACGACGGAGATCGCCGGTGAAGCCAGCTACGACGACGGTGGTGGCCGTGGCCCCACCATCCCCTCCTCTGCCCTCGCCGTTAACACCTCCCTCTCCCTCCCCAAAATGTTTCCTTGTGTTGTGTGTGTCCCTCCCCTTCCCCTGCTGGCTCTCGCATTCCTATCATCTGTCGTGATTTCATTAGCTTAGGTTTTGGTTTCGGCCAATTCACATGCTATGTTTTTCCCTTCATGCTGAGCAGATGTCTCGTCGCGCGAGATTTGGTCCTCTCGGGATTTTCTGTTTGTTTTTTTTTGTTTTTTTATTTTGGTCTCGCTGTGGTGAGCAACTACGACGGAGGTTGAGCAACGGTGGCCGAGCAACGGCGGCCGAGCGAGCTAAGTCGGCGATGGGCGAGGATCGGACAAAAAAACCCTAATTTCAATCTCCAAATAAAAAAAAAAAAAAGTCCTCAAATGAGTTGTGCCGTTGTCATTTTTGTGAGGCCATCCACATAGGATGGCAAAACAACATTATTTTCTTAAGGAGAACAGAAAACAACATCGTTTAAAAACCATTTCGATTTTTATTTTTTTTAAATATAAAAACCCCTTAATCATTTTAGCCAGAATCTCTACCAAATTGATCATTTTTTCTTCGATTTGGCACTTAAGTGATTCGATGGAAACTTTTGGCACTAAAGTGAGTATCGTACACAACTTTTAGCACTGATAGTGTACTTACCCCATATATACGGATGAACTTCATAACTTGTCGTGAGCTCTGAGGAAGAGTTCAACCATGGTTACGAACTTGCAACCTCTTGAAAGTTCTTTCTGGAGCATGTCCAAGGAGGATTCTTGCTCATGCAACTAGAGTCAGAATTTATTTAAGAGAATGCTCACTTGCCTTAAAAACGCTCAAATTTGAGGTGTAGCAGCTGCTCGGTTTCTTTGAATAGGAATATCCTTTCCCTAACCATAAGGAGGGGATGCCGACGGCAGAGCTAAAGATTGGAATAGAGTCGTAACAAGCTACACATGCAAAAAGGCATGGCTCGAAATTTTAGTGATGAGTTGTATTCAAAAGATTCAAAATCAGTATATATATTATACATGCTGGGAGATCCTCTTTGGACAAGTCAACCCTCAATGGGGGAAATTGAATTGAAATCTAAAGGTGGAAGTACTTATGATGGACTTATCAAAATTTTCTTTTAGAAGGCGTGGAACTCGACATGTTTTATATCTTATTTAATTAATGGTAAAATGTATACTTTTTAAATAATAACATCTATGGAAATCTACAAGATAAGGCTATTACCTGTAGGAATGTGGAGGACTCCGCTAGAAATATGTGTTTACAGCGCTTGTGGGAGTTGGATCCTATTATCTTCTCTTCCCCTGTTTCTAGTCCGTTTGGCTAGGTGTCTTATTGGTAGCTAGGTCATTTTACTTGGCATTTTTTGCCGCTTGGCTCCTGGTTCTCCACTTGATTTGGTGCCTTTAGGCTTTTTCTTCTCGGCTTCCTTCAACTCAGATTGAGCATGTTCATTTGAGTGTAAGTTTTTGGAATCGGTTGTTTGTACACATTGACTTTTCCCATTATATTAATTACTTACCTTCACCAAAAAAAAAAAAAAAATCTATGGAAATCTCGACAAACGCCCGATGGCTATGGGGTAGCGGGCTAGTCACTGCCCGTCTCTCTTATTTTGCCCTGGAACCAAAAGTTTTTAAATTGCAATAAAATAAATTAAATAGAATTTTTGAGCAATTGGGGATTTTTCAAAAGAAGGAATCTCACGTACCGTACTATTCAATTAATTTTCTATGGGCTAAAAGGTCCTAAATTCATCAACTTCCTAGCAGTCAATTCACGTTAAAACGTGGAGAGATTGATTGCTCCGTTATTATATTCGCACCTTTATGTTTAGTGCCTTGCATTTGGCATTAGTACCTACAATTGCAAGTAGTTTTTTTTTTTTTTCAAGGGCGTTGGTTTCCTCATTTTAAAAGTTTTCCTGGATTATTACGAAATATGCTGTGTCCGGATCGCGAAAGTGTACCCCAAAGAAAGCATTATATATACAATTGCAGCATCTTTTCTTGGACTCATACACTGGAAAAACACCCCCAAACGTGAATCTATCATCATAGGTTAGACAGCTACAAAACGCTAATTTGATAAACCAAGGCGGCACTATTTACATAGCACATCACGGGCAACTGATTGCAGCTTTCCAACATCGAAATTAATCACCCCTGGAGCGTCTCTACTTAACCACAGCGAAAACCCTAATCACGTGTTGCCCTAATCTTAAGATCCAGCATGATCAACGGAAGATCCCCCACAGAAAATGCATCTTTGGAAAAGCAAACGGAAGAGAGCATAGAGATGTATGGCTGTGCTCATGTTGATGACCGTATTATGTATGCTTAGAACAAATGCTGGTGCTGGGAGTTAACAGAGAGATATCTTGGACTGGAGGCTCTACTGAATGGTCATTCAAACAGAAATTTAACTTTATTATGCGATATCAAAGGGGAAAAATATAAAAAAAGTCATAAACTTATTGCATTTATATTTTGTATCAATTCAGTTATAGATATTCCAATTAGACAAATTTAGTTATAAATCTTTTCATATTGGTACCAATTGAGTTCATTCAGCGAATTTAGGCAAAAAATTGTTGATGTGGATGCCAACAATCTTATGTGGCATAATCGATGCTGACATAAACAAATTTTATAATTTTTAGTATTTTTTTTCAATTTTTTTTCAATGTTTTCTCTTTTTTTTTTCCCTTACCCATTGGCTAGTGCCTACAAGTTTGCTGACTGACCATTGTTGGCCATAGGTTGGTTTGGGCGAGGGCCTTTGCGTTCTTGTCGGTAATTAGTGAGGGCATCAGGCCCCCTTCTAGATCTAAACAAGGGCCAAAACCCTCGGCTGTTGGCCAGCAAGGGCCACCACACCCTCGTCCAAACTAGGCAAGGGCATCATGAGTCTTGTCGGCCACGGGTAAGGGCCTTCGTGCCCTTGTCGGCCACAAGTAAGGGCATGAGGGCCCTCACTCGTGGCGAGCAAGGGCAGTGATGCCTCGGGCAAGAGCCTTTGCCTGTGGCCAACAAGGGCGTGGTGGGCCTCACTAGTGGTTGGCAAGGGTGCATAGGCCGTCACCCAAAACAGCCTATGGCTAGTGATAGTCAGCCGACAACCTCTCCAACGTCGGCATAAAGGTTAAGGAAAAATATTTAAGAAGAAGAAGAGAAAATTAATTAAAAAAAAATGTAAAAATTCTAAAAAAAGTTATTAAAAATTCTAAATTTTGTTCACATCAGCATCAATTCTGTCATGTAGGGCTGTCGACATCCAAATCAATAATTTATGACCTAAATTGTCTAGATGAACTCAATTGGTCAAATACTAAACTCATTTTTTCTTCCAAAACTACTCTTACTAATTCTTCAAATTTTTGATTTCATCCCTCATCAATTTTATTTTTTTTAAAAAAGGGTCAATCCCTTTGTTGGTTCGGCGAAGGGCTATGGCTATCAGCAAGCCAGATCTGACGCCGGTGGCCATTGATCAAGGTAACCTAAGGTCGGGTGACCTAGGTAGCGCGCAACCCAAGTAACTGCCACTCGGGTCTCGCGGCCTTAGGTGGCTGTCACCTAGGTTTCGTGACAATTGGTCGTGCGTGCGACCCTCGTGAGACTCAACTGAGGGCTGCTCTAGGCCGCGAGACCTAGATGGTGACCACCTGGGTTGCACACTGCTTGAGTTGCATGACCCTTGGTAGAGGTCGCTCGATATCAAGCGACCTCGATTAACGGCCATTGGTAGCTATAGCCTTTCGTCAAACCTGTGAAGGGTTTGGTCTTTTTTTTTTTATAATTATATATTTGATTTTTTTTTTCAATTTTTTTTTAATTTTAAACAAATAAAAATTGAAAAAAACTTATATTAATTACCAAAGAGTTTTTCAAATGTATTTTCTATCAAATGGCATTTCTCTCAAAATTGCTTCTCAAAGCGTTATTTACCAAACGGCCAGAAGCTTTTAAGGTTAAATTACTTTGTAATTGCAATGAGTTAAAACATTTTTGATACTTTTCCCGATATCAAAGGAAATTAAGATTTTTATTAGCTAGCTAGCTAGCTAGCTAGCTAGTTTTGATGCAAGATGCTGTCTCAGATTGGATACACGTCATTGTTGGAAGATTGAGTTATTTCCTTGTTGATGTCCTTTGTGCATCTCCTGTATTAACGAGCTCATATTATTAGTGCACATGTATGGAACTTAAAAGTCCGATGAAGAGCGCATCTGTCCCCCGGAAAGGAATCTCTGGACTTAAACGTTTATCCTCGTTCTCCCAAATTCCGATGAAATGATTTCCAGAGGAGTTTTTGTCTTGTTAGGAAGAAACTTGAGGACACGGTCGGCTCTGGCAAGTACCAGGAGGTTAAGGCAGACGTGTTTGTATCTCATTTTTCCTCTTCAGGTTTGAAGGAAAAAAAGAAAGAAACATGAATTCTGCCTGACTTTTCGTTTGACCGGAGTAAAGGCGAAGACTTTTCCATGAGCCCTCTCCCGTAATAGCCGTGATACACGTGTTCTTGATCCTACCTTTTGCGCAATCAGAAAGCACTCCTTGTCCCAATGACAGCCGAACGGTTCAGTTCATGTTCCGAAATTATACCTTCTTCTTAGATCCTGCCGGACAGTAGACATCCCTTAATCATTTAAAATCCCGGTGATTCATTTCGTCCTTACCACTCCGGTGAATTCATTCGTATCGAAGGGTAGAATTGCAATCAAATATTACTGAGATCCCACAAGATGCTTATCAAATTTAATGATTTATATCCATTGAACTTTCCATCGATATTATGAATTAAAGTCTTTTCAGTCAAACTCAACGGAAGGACTTAAACTGTTGTGTAACTAATTCATGATTAATCAGCATTAGCTTCTAAGGATTCATGAAGATAAATGTAATGAAATTTCTCATATGAATGATGACTAAATGTAACAAATACCTATGTTTTTCTGTTAATAATGAAATATTATCTCTTGACATTATCTGAAGAGCATTACAACAAAACGTGGGTTGTCAAGACATGATAAATAAGTAATAATAATTTGGGATTGGCCTTAAAGTCGTGTGCTCAAAACCTTCTCAAAAGTGTTGGTCCAGATGATGCCGGGGATTATGGGCAGTGGGTTTTACCACTTGAATCACGGTTTTGCATCATCATCACATGCTGATTACAAGAACGAGGGATTGTCGGCTCACGCATGCTTTAATTCATCAGTATAGGACACGCCATTCTTGGCTGCTAAATGTTCCTATTTTTCTTTTATGTACTTCCATTCGTTAGTCGTCTAAAACGGCTCTCGTTTCACACCCATCATCAGGCCTTCCTTTCTTTCCTCATTTTCTTGCTTCCCCTATCAAACTTCTCTCTCTAGTCTCTCTCTCTCTCTCTAAAGGGAAAACTCTATTCTCTCTCTCTCTCTCTCTCTCTCTCTCTCTCTCTAAAGGGAAAAAAAGAATAGAAAAGAGGCATAAGATCAGAGAACGAGTCCTGCCCGTGAGAGGATCCACTCATCAGCAGCCTCTCCCCCTTCATGCTTTTCGCAGAAAACGATTCTCTCCGCCTTGTCAGTCCTATAAACTGGTCGAGAGAGCGAACGACACGAAAGCCAGCAATTCACACACACACACACACCGATCATTTCCAATTCCACATCGCCGATCACTGATCCGTCATGGATTCAGCATCCGGCGCCGGAGCATCGCCGCCCGACCCGCACGGCGTGCTAGTAGTTCCCACAACCTCGACGACTGCCGAAACCATTCCGGGACCGTCATCGCCGCAGGAGGCGGCGACGGCGGCGGCATCCCCACCCAGCAGGTACGAGTCGCAGAAGCGGAGAGACTGGAACACCTTCTTGCAGTACCTCCAGAACCACAAGCCTCCGCTAACGCTGGCCCGGTGCAGCGGGGCCCAGGTGCTGGAGTTCCTCAAGTACTTGGACCAGTTCGGCAAGACCAAGGTCCACGTGAACGGCTGCCCCTTCTTCGGCAATCCCACCCCGCCTGGCCCCTGCGCCTGCCCTCTCAAGCAGGCCTGGGGCAGCCTCGACGCGCTCATTGGCCGCCTCCGGGCTGCCTTCGAGGAGAACGGTGGGCGGCCCGAGTTGAACCCTTTCGCCGCGAGGGCGGTCCGGATATACTTGAGGGAGGTCAAGGAAGGCCAGGCCAAGGCCAGAGGGATTCCCTATGAGAAGAAGAAGCGGAAACGGGCTGCCGTCGCCGCGGTGGCAGTGGCGAAGGTCACCGCTGGGAATGCGCCGGTGGCCGCCGGGAGTGATCAGGTAGGAAGTAGTGGAGAAAGCAGCAAAATGACTAACAATAATTCAGTGGATGATGATCACGGTAGTGCTGGTGCTGGTGTGATATTATGATTTGTTAGCATAGGGGATGCTCTTGTGGATCATTTGGCAATCATTCCAACTAAAGATTTAGTGCTGCGGATTAGTCTCGTGTGCATTCCTTCAGTAAGATTAATTACCTTTTTACTCCTGAAAGTGAGCTCATTCGACTTCGGGTCTAAGTTTCCTTCAATTCTCAAGGTTTCGGAGGTCGGATCAGAGTCCAATGATCTAATTAGTGCCCAATGCATTTACAAAACGATCCAACTTGAAGAAAAACGTAAGGCAAAAGTAATTTGTAACGTTTCATCTTCTAAGGTAGCAACACGGGTTAAGCCTTGCTTATTCAGCCATCCATTGTCGATCTGGTTTCCACAATCTTTTCATGAGAAGTAGATACATAGGTGACCGAGAACCCTAATGCCAAATTTTGGCGGTCTCTTGTTACTCTCTCATTGAGGACAATGAGTCCTCACTTCTATTATGGTCATAAAATGGATGAAAACGCTTGCTAGCTGAGAGGACATTTTACAACCTTATTTTTACTCTTGCCGTGTTTGCTTGGTCTTGTTGCAGTAGTGTAAACCAACACACTTGGATAAACGACCTGTAGCCAACCATCGCCTCCAAGATTGCCCACCGGATGTTATCCTTGATTTTATTCTAATTTGGTCTACCAAGAAGACGCTTCCATCAGTCACTCCCCCCAAGCAAGACATAAAAACAAGGTTCTTGACATGATCGATTTCTCAAGTGAAGTCTCCATTCCAACTGCATCAGATTATACAACCTATCATAACTATATTTACTACGTTGATGTCACTCGGATAATATCATCGTGTTTAGTTTAATTCTCTCGGCATCGGGTCGCTCTCACTCTTCTGTCCCTTTTGATGTTAACGGAAAAGTATAATGCAGTCGCGAATGCGACTTCTTCTGGCTACTTTAACAATACCACTCTTCCTTCCGTAGTCCAACTCACCTAATTTCTCATTGGTTTTTGCTCATTTAAAACCTTCCAATGATTTGAGTTCTTTATAATATCTTCTGCTTTCCCCCCCTCTTTTTGTCGGCCTCTTGACGGGTTTTTTTTCCCTAATAAAACTTATCATCTTGTGTGTCTCCCGGTTCCAATGAAGAGGAATGTCCGTTCCTTCATTCTTGTTCATGGATTTGCAGGAGCTTCAGTGCAGGGGGCAAGCAGGATCTTCATCTTCGTTTGTTGGAGGGTCTTCTCAAATTTGATAACATCTAGGAACGTTGAATTGCCTGTCGAATACAAAGAGGAAGGCACATTGGACAATGTTTAAATAGGATTTTACCTTTCGCTTTTAGTTCAACCTAATTCTGACGAGGAACACACTTTGCCTTTTTAATTTTGGTCAAAAATATATAATTGTTTGACCCGTAAATTCCCGTATAACATCTTTTGATGTTTTCCCCCCTTTTTGAAATTTAGATAACATTTGATGTTTTGGTGGGAAAGAAAAACGTTAAACAAAAGCTCAACCGAATAGGCAAGATCCTTAATTGATCAGCAAGTCTGATTAAGAAGGCTAGCTCTTGTGAAACTGAAGAAAGGAAGTGATGGGGTTGTATTACTACCGACTGCTAATAGAAAGGCTGTGACTGGGAGGGGTTTAGAATCATGTCTCGTGATTTAAAGATTAGCTGTCATCACAATTCCGATCACTGATGGCGAAAACGTTCTAGAAGGCAATTATCATATTATGTCTTATCATAAACAAAGTGAGTGGGGGTGGTGCCTTGATTTCACACGGACCACTGAACTTAGTTTAATATAATTTATGCCCCATTACATGATTGGTTCATATGATGTCACATTGCAATGAGACGAGACCCACTCCCGACGTCTTTTGCACCTCCCAACAAAGGCTAATGCCTCGCGATTAGCTTATTGAACGGATTTATGAGACAAGTATCTAACGATGCAACCATCGTGACCTACCTACGGTAAAGATTATTGTCCGGTCACAATCACAAATATGATGATTGTCTCGTTCACCATTGGCATCTTCTCTGCTAAAGATTTGTCTTCCCAATTGTCTCGTCGTTCGTTGGAGCTAGAAAAATGTCGCCAAAAGAATTAAATCCGGTTCGGCAAGTGACCGAAGTTGAAATTCAGTAACAACAACGAAAGTTAAACTAACCCCCAATAGTTGTATCTTGTCTTTGAGGTTTTCTTGGATGGGCAATTTATTGTTTGCGTTGAACAAAGAAAGGAGTTCTTCCTCAATCATTTCGGAATACGAGTTTCCAATCTTAGGACACCTGGTCCTGCAACTCACGATTTACCATAGAATTAAGTGCAAAACTTGATCGCTACTGGTGCCAATAGCTAGCGCATCGAATATTCAACAATTAGAGGGTCGAAGATGGAAGGGAAGGCTAGAAGGCAGGCGGGTCAGAGGTCGCATAACATATGTTGGCGAAGCAATTCAAGCAAATGCCAACAAGTGCCGAGAAGATGGCATGACTTGTTTTGTATATTTCTTCGAACCCATGTTTTTCTTTCTCTTTTGGTACTTCAGGATCTACCATTCGTTTCATATAAAAAACAAAACAAAAGCAGTGACATCTCGACAGACATTTATATCAACGGTCATGAAAGGTCATGAACAGCATGATGAATTCCGAATTACTAAAATTATAAAGCGTGAGTTCGAAGCTCCAGTAACCTGGGTTCGTCATATTCAAACTTCTTCCTCGGTAGAGGTACACATGCATAATAGGCACATGCGCCGAGGTCATTGGAGCTCTGAAAAGCTTTTAGTGATTCTGTAATCTGCACTAATCAAAGCTACATATTCAAATTCAAAAGCGTCCAATTTCCTAAAACCTTAGCCTTCACTTGCAACCAGGCAAGGGTAGAAGGATATGGAGGCAGCTGAACACCGTGCCAATTCTAAAATATGTGGACCATATAAAGATATAAACAAAGTCAAGATCAGTAAAACAGCACAGCCATTTACAGCTCAAGACAACAACTATGATCCAGAAAGTACTAGGACACAACTCAAGAACTTTAACCCTTCTCATGGGACTTGCTTCCGAACAAGTTCAAGCACGGAGATTAATTGAAAACATAGAGGGCCGCAAACCTCTTACGCATCAAGCAGCATCTTTGTCCAACCCATCATTGACTCCACAGCTGATCTCACTACTTTAAATGCCGGTGATGACATTTTCTCCTTCAGGTAACAGACTGGGAGACTTTTACGTGCTTCCCTTAGTTGGACCCGATTCAAAGAGAGTTTACTGCATGCCTCGGGCTTGGCAGTACCACTGTAAGCCTCACAGATGTAGCTCATAAAGTTTACATAATCCTGCAGGAAGACAGATGGGATGAGACAGCTTACTTTTATATTCTGAAAATAAGATACCGATCTTTGCATTAAGCACAATTCCTCACCATGAGAAGAAGTGAATCCAATATTAACAAACAAAGAGATAAAACTTACATCATAAAGCGGTTTCCCATCCACCACGACCCAAGGAACATACTGATGAGGGGGCTGAAGTGCATTTGTTTCAGCCGCATATTCCAGCTCCAGCTGCAGATCAGTTAAAAGAGGATACTTGAGGATAGCCTCAAGTGCCACCACATAATTTGTGCATAATATTACCAGCAAACTGTTTAAAATAATAAAATTGTATATGCTCTAACTAGGACAGTGTATAGAACTACTCAATGATTAACCTGTACAACCCAAGAGATTGTGCAATTCTCATTTCTGTTAGTCTATAAAAGACTACTGTGCAACTGACTTGGTGCAGTTACACATCACTTTTTTTTTTTCCGGAATAAAAATAATAAAAACAAGCTGATACTGGGGATATATAAAATAAGAGATAAAAATATAGTTTCCAAAGTTAAAAAGACTGCAATTTTCCACTGCAAGTGCCAAAAGATAATTCTATCATGAACTTTAATTAATTCCTAAATATCTAATTGCTACAAGACTCTCTCCCAATAACAAAGTTGTCTGCTAATTGAAGATATAAGTGAAGCATTCATCACAAGCAGGTTTTAGTGCCTTCTATTTTTACCACGGTTATAGGTCCAAGTGTTGAAATCAGAATTCAGGTGAAGTACTACAAATTTCCACATCTCATCATTACTCAATTTGTCAAAGTTAACATATTATGGCAGATGTTCAGTTGGTTTCAAAGGATAACCAAAAAAGTATGATCTACTCTGATGCAGAACAGTAACTCCTTAGAACACATGAATTTAGCTGAACTTTTAGGGTGTGTTTGTTAACGTTTCTATTTCTCAAAATTTCTATTCTTTTGTTTCCCGAAACAGAAAAAAAATAAAAATCCGTTTGGTAACATCAGCTAATTTTTTATTCCCCAAAATAGAACAATGGCCGGAGAATAGATTTGGAACAGGAACAAGAAGTACAAAAAAGTTGCTTTTGTTTTTAGGAACAATTTCTGAAACAAGTCATTTTCTTTCTTTTATTTTATTTATTTTTCTTTTCTTCTTCTTCCTCTTCCAACTGGTTGCCAAACCTCGGCATGGCCAGTGATTGGCTAGAGACGAGGTCTAGCAACTTCCCCAGCTAAAGGAGGAAAAAGAAGAGAGGAAAAAAAAAAGAAAAAAAAGAAGAAAAATCTCGGAAAATCATTAAAAAAATTAAAAGAAATTCTACATCACAACAAAATTTGAAAGTTATACCAAACACATTCATGTTTTTCAGAAATGTTACCAAACGCACTCTTAGACTCTAGACTCTATGCTGTGGACTACTTACAAGATATACTCTCACATATGGAGACAAAAATGTCAAGACTAACATGCATAATCTAGTGTAAACGATAGCAGATAAATTGGGTAAAACTAACCTCTTTCCCTCGCCCACCAGCATAACAGTCTGAGACGAGTTTTGAATCCAATCCTAAAGGCTCAAAGCAGGATTCCCACTGGGCGTAGTCATGCGAATACACCAACTTCTCAATACAATAGATAAGCGGAAAATGCTCGTTCTGCAGTGAAAGATCCACAATAACCAACTTATAAGAAAGCTGAATGGATAAACATACATCAAACACTGATCTCTGTATTGTCTACACCACATGATGACTACGTAACAAGCATTAAATGTATACAATTGCCCCATGCTCCGAAAGGTCTGAAGCCACATTAGGGTGGCATGCACATCACAATGGTCATGATTAGCATCTAATTTGCAGGAATATGAACCCTCTGAATTCAGGAACACCCAGCATTTTCATGAGGTAGAAAGCAGCAGCAAAGACATGTCTACAAGACTCCATGACAATATTGATCTAAAAAAACAAAGGCTGCAAGGTGACGCACAACATGGTAAACGCGCAAAGACAATTCCACAAAATTAGGCGCCGGGGAAAAAAAAGATTCGACTAATCGAGAGCTGGTTCCTTACCAGGTCGGGCCAGACGTCGATTGCGCACGCTTCCACGGTGTTGAGCAGGCATTCCCACGGTCCATGCTGCAACAATCGCAAGACAAGCATAAGCCAGACAGGACGTGGAACGGAAGAAATACATACACTGAATCGATAAAACTGGAGAAGCCCAAGACACTAATAAAACAGGAAAAAAGTTCATGCAAAGTCCAGACATTCATCAAATACAAAGAGCATCACCAAAGATTAGAAAAGACGGGCCGAAATCGCAAGTCGGGACCTGGCAATCAAAGGTGGCGTTGCCTCTCATTTTGGCATTGCCCCACGGGACGAGGTGAAGGTCGACATGGGAGACGAGGTCGCTGTCGAAGATCTTGGGGAGGTGATTGACGATGAAATCGGCGCTGTAAGGGCAAAGGGACTCGTAATACAAACCCAAGGACACCTTATTGGAGGACTCTGAAGGTAAGGCGATTTCGGAAGACGAAGAAGTGGAAAGAACACCGATCAAGCACAGGCAGGTCAGGAGAGAGCGGCGAGCTAGGTCAGACGCGGAATGCATGTCGGATCGCGCCCACGATCAAGCTAAATCGTTCGAGGATTTCAGGCTCGGTCGCGGCTTTTATCTGCCCGCTCCGAGTCCAGTAGACATGCGACGGCGACGATGACGATGACGACGTGACGAGCGTTCGGTGACGAGCGGAGATGGATCGACAGGTGTCCGCCGGCCAGAGCGACGATCGTGGAAATTCAGCGAGACGAAAGGAAAAGGCAAAAAGGAGGAAAAACGAAATGAGCGCGTGCGAAACTGAATCGGACCTGGCAAGTGACGGTGTCGTTGGCACCGATGCGGGCGTTCCCGTAAGGGACGAGCTTGAGATCGAGGATGGAGATGAGGCCGCTGTCGAAGACCTTGAAAAGATGGTTGACGACGAAGTTGGAGCAGTAGGGACAGAGGGTCTCGTAGTAGAGCGCCAGCTCCACCTTGCCTCCCTCCCGACCGGGACCGGACCCGGCCGCGCCCGCCGCTAATGGGCTAGCCAACAGGATCAGCCACGAACAGGTCCAGATAGCGTGACCAAGACGGGCCGCCGATCGGTTCTCCATTCGCGACAGCATAGGATTTGGCATGACCACCGCCCGAACCCCGCTACCAACTGAGCTGCCAAGTCCCTCTAATATCTTCTGGCCTCTTGCACATAAATTGCTGTTTTAAGGAGTTGCTCCCAAAAATATATCCATCAGACATCGGGAGGATCAAATCTGGACCGTGAAATATTTCGTCGCTAACTACGTGTCCCCTTGTGACGCGAGAGAAATACCATTCCGCTGCCATAGAAATTGTCCCCGGCCCGCTTTTTATACCACATACATCTATTAGAAGCATCACGGTCGTACGAATGCATGTAGCCCGATTTCCGACCTTGGGTGGATAAGGGGCTTTGGTCCTATGATAGTTACATGGCATCTTATCGTAGTTCGACGGCCTTGGCGCCGATCACTTTTGAGTATCGAATACGCCATTGGACACGACTTAACATGTGAATATCGGCAATGAAATCATTGCTAGGACCGTGCAAGAAAGATAACGTTGAAAGACTTTAAGGAGTTTCCCAGGATGCATCTCCGTTTCCTAGATAATAACATTACGATGGATTGTTCACCCTTTTCTCCAGTGCACTGGCAATTCATCTATGATAACTCACTCGCTCATTACAACATTAGTACGGCGTCACCACAGGCCACAGCTAGGATACATCACTGCATATGTTGGTTCCCAAGAATTCTCTGAGATGCGTTTCATGAAATGAAGCCCTTGCTCTTTAAGCTCTCCACAGAATCCTTGATGATTTGTTCCATGGGGATAAACTCCAATCCCAAGTCCATCAGCTTCTTAGCTCCGTTCTTCGTCCTCAATAACCCTGGTTGAGTATCCTTGGGTAATCTATCGAGACAGAATACTGAGTTTAGCAACATCAGTCACATACAAATCCTACAGAAGTCATCCTGTACAGTACTAGGCTACCAATGACATAGAGGAAATGGACACAACACAGACTGCAAACAGAAGCATCTACACCTGAACCTCCTATCAATTTCGTTAGCAGCAATAAACATACCACAAGGAAGATTCTTTAATAACAGTCGAGAGGCTGCTGCTAACAAGAAAGTCTTACCCATTTCTACCGAAAAATTATAGGAAGGCCATTACACAGTTAGTCTCCAAGTTGTCTAAATTTGACTAGTGAGGGAAGCTGTCCCTTTTCCATTAGATTAGACTTTGAAACCCAAAGGAAAAATGAAAGCCTTTAAGGCAACAGAAAAGCCCAACCAAAATTATGGGTCTTCAAAATCAGGGCACAGGAAATGATGTGGGCAATCTATTTGACAGCCAAATGTTTCAGGTTATAACTAGTAAGGCATGACTCACTGGTACAAGGCATATTAAGAAATTTAATTTGCTCTGTTTGTAAGACCAGAACACTCCCCAAGTAAACATTCAGCTTACAAGAAAAGAAAACAAAAATGATCATTGGAACTACAAGTCCTAGAGATGCATTTGAAGATCCTGATGCAGTTTAAAAAAGAGCTAGAACTCCTGCATGAGACTGGAGTAGAACTGTTTTGCACGTGAGGGAAGTCAAATTAGTTACTAGTTACCTCGGCAAGTTGTATTCAGGGTAAAGCTCAGCAACCTTGGCCACAAAATCGCCATAATGTGATATAGCCTCAACGCACAAGTGCCTTCCTTTGGCTGATTCATTCTCGTAAACCAGAATGTGTGCTAAGGCAACATCTTTAAAATGAACAGATCCCATGAAAAAGTCTTGGTATGTGTCAGTACACCCTGTGGAAAGGTATGAATTGCTTATTAAGATTAACACTCATTCAATGTGGAAGTAAAAGGCATTAAGTTCAGAAGACTGGACTACTAGACTTATCTCCATCACATTTTGCAGGTCACCTTCAAATATCTAGTACTTAGCTGAGAGAATGATGCATTGCTGGCATTAATATTTGGTTCATAACATCACATTCATCAATCAACATTTGTCGTGTAAACTTAAAACCAGCAAAAGCATATATTCTTGTTTGTAGTATTTGGCAGAAGCATAGTGCCTGCCCAACATTCTTTATGATTATTTTCTATTTTCCCTAATTAAGTCACCAGCAGCAGGCGAAAGATATGATAATCTAGTCTAGTATCTAAGGGAAATTATAAGAAGAAAACTTAAGAAGTGGTACATAACAGATAACTGAGCCCGTGCCTATGAACAGTTGAAACAAAATCTCTAAGCTTATATATGGACGTCAATTCATTTCCTCAGCTATGGTACAAAACTTGGAATTTTAACCTCCTGGCATCGACTTTACATCTACTCAAACATAAGAAAGATCGACTTTCCTAAGGGCACAATTGACAGATGAAGACAACCAGAGATGCAGCAGATGATGGTCGCATCGAGAGTCCAGAATAGCGGAAGAAAGTTACCCTGAAGAAGGCGTTGGAGCATTAACATGCTCGCATTGAGTCTCGGGGGGATGACAGGACCCATGACCGTTCCGGGATTCACCACAACCACATCTAATCCATGCTCCTTAGCAAAGTCCCAAGCAGTCTTTTCGGCTAGTGTTTTGGAAACGGGATACCACAGCTATAGCTCAAACAGGGGAAACTATCAGTCACATACAGTGGAATGTAATGGGCACTGTCATCCAGCTCACAATCGATGAAAAGGAAGAAGGTCCAATCAACTCACCCCATTCTGCTTGCAGTAGTCAAGATCAGTCCAGCAATCTTCAGCCTTCACTCGATCAGCAGGCCAAGAAGGGCTCGGCGTGATGGCGGAGATGGAGGACGTCACCACCACGCGCCGGACCCCGACTTCTTTAGCGGCCGTCAAGACGTTGGCCGTCCCTTTGATGGCCGGGTCCAAAAGCTCCTTCTGCCAAATGACCGGAAAAAGAGCAATCACGTAAGAAAATTTCCCAAATGCCAAGGGCGCCAAGAAAAGGCATCCAACCCTGTAATCAGACGGGCGGAAGAGAAGAGAAGGGAACCTCGGGGTCGCGGACTCGGTCGACGATGCAGGGAGAGGCGAGGTGGAAGACGCCGGCGCAGCCGCGGACGGCGGCGAGTACGGAGTCGTAGTCGAGGAGGTTCATGCAGAAGAGGCGGAGGCGGGAGGCCGCTCCCGGCATGGCTTCCAGATGCTTCGTCTCGGCTTCATCTTCTGCAAAACCGCGGGGGAAAAAAAAAAACCCAAAAACCGATGCGGGATTAGCTTCCGGCAATCACGAAAGAACAGAACAAATCGAGCGAACGCAATGCCAAAGGCGACGTCGGAAAGGGAGAGGAACTGAGATTTTGGACGGTGGAGTGGACGGTGTAGCCGCGCTCGAGGAGGAGGCGGACGAGCCAGGAGCCGATGCAGCCGCTGCCGCCGGTGACGCACACGGCCTCTCCCTGCTTCGACATCGCGGAATTCGCCGGCGGATCGACCTGGGTTCCGGCCACGTGTTGCACTGGACTCCCGGCCGGATCGTTGCTCCTTTAAATATCGCCCATCGCTTTTTAATCCGGGTTTACACGTGGGCCTATGATCCGCCGGTGGCATTTTCTGGAATTCATGTCGCGTCATCATTGCTTTCTGTGTACGGGCTTATGGTGGGCCTCTGATCTTACTTTTTCTAAATTTATTTCACAGCTCCCTGCAGTTTCTCAAATTTCACGCGTCTTGATTTATCTTTATCTAGTTATTATATTTTAGCGAAAAAGCAAAAAAGGTGTTTCAAAATATGCTCATTGTCTCCCACTTTTTCTCTTTACATAAAAATCTCAAATTTATATTTATATAACATATTTATCTTCTATTAGATAATTTTTTTTGTTAAAATAACTCTATTAAAGCCACATGACTACCGTGCTAATATTAAGTTTTTTGTGACCATATAGATAGATTTTTAATTGTTCTTATAGAATTTTGACGGAGCGCTAATATATTATATAGGTGTGAGTTTGAGATTCTTAATATCACGGAAAAAAGTTTAGACTAAATGTCTTGGTAAGAATATGGTTTAGATTTTTTTTTATGACTTTTGCCTTATATTTTAATGTTGAACTTTTAAAAGGATAAAAACAATATTGTGGTGTAATCTAGCGATTAAATGACAGGTGGAGCAAAAAGCTCATCACACATTTCTTTCCGCCTTTTTTCTTTTCTTTTGACTAGACATAAGTCATTGTCGAAGGGCGAATCTAGTCATTTGGCTCGCGGAGGAGCTCCACAAACTTTAAAGATGCGAAAAAATTATCTAAAAAATTATAAATTTATCATACTTGTAACAATTTAGTCATTTATCTTTTAATTTTTCTAATTGAGTCATAAATATTTTCATATTTTATCAATTCATTTTTACATTTTGTCAATTCATCTGATAAGTTCAGAAAATCGCTAGCATAGACATGAATCATCTTATTGGCATAGTTGGTTGATATGAATAATTTTTAGTAAATGTTTTAACAAAATTTTGATTTTTTTTTTCATTTTGTTTTCTTTTTTTCCTCTCTTTCTTCCTTCAGCTAGTCACCAAGCCTAGGCTAAATCGGCCAAAGGCAACTACTGACAAAGGCCGCCCTCGCTAAATATAGATTTTTTGTTAATTCATTTTTCTAAGTGATCTAAATGTCAAAAAATATTTGTCGCAAAGGAAATGAAACCTTAATCATGAAATTCTGTAAAGCTGTGCGATCATATTAAGGTGAGATGAATAAATCTTAGTCCCTTTTAGGTCAATAAATAATAAGTTCAGAATTCTTTTGGCCAAGGGAATTGCCCGGTGTTTACTCTACCCACCTCGATCTGGAATTCACTCAGACAGATGAGAAATGTGAACGCGACAAGTGGCAAAAAAATGAAAAAAAAAAACGGAAAAAGAAAATATAAATGCAAATAGTGGAAAATACGGGGGTCATTTGTGCAAGGGGAGATTGTTAATTGGCCGCTCCGAGTTGGCTATATAGAAATATCTTCGGCCGACTCGGCTCAGAACCCTAGCCAGTTCCATCTCGCGTTCTCCTCTCTATCGAGGGAGCCCTAGAAGTCTCGGAGATATGTCGGGGATGTACGGCCAAGGAGGCGACGGAGGTTACGGCGCCGGCGGCGGATACGCCGGCGACGGTGGCTATGGCGGCGGAGGCGGGGCTGGAGGCTACGGTGGTGCGGGAGGCCATGGAGGCAGCGGTGGCGGTGGCTATGGCGGGGCCGCTGGTGGAGGGGGCGGCTATGGGGGAGGCGATGGAGGCTATGGTGGCGGCGCTCGGGGAGGTGGTTACGGCGGCGGAGGGCGCGGCGGAGGCGGCGGTGGCGGCGGCGGTAGGGGAGGCGGTGGCGGCGGCGGTGGAGGATATGGAGGGAATCGAGGTACCTGTCTTTATCTTTTTGCGTGTTCAATTGACGGATCTGATTCCTTCTCTTCTGTTTCCTCTGCTCCGCTGTTCTGTATTTGTTTTTTACTTTTGATTTCCATTGGATTTTCTGTCATTCCGCTTGTAAAGCAGGAGATCGCGGTGGCCGAGGCGGTGGCGGCAGAGGAGGGGGCCGAGGAGGTGGCGGCCGAGATGGCGATTGGCTATGTCCTAACCCCGGGTATGTTTAATTTTGTTAAATTTTAGCCGATTGTTTCGCTTAGCGTAAAAATTCAGTTCATTAGATGCGAACACCTTTCCGGTACGTACAGATCAAAACCTTTCCCCCTTGTTGTGACCTATGGTCCTTCGGGTGGATGTAATGGTTCGGGAAATGTAATTTATCTTCAACGAATCTAAACCTCAAGGTTCCTTTTTGATTGGCATAACCTATTTGTCGATGTACATTTTGTAGCTGTGGGAATCTGAACTTTGCCAGAAGAGTCGAGTGCAACAAATGTGGAGCGGCTTGTCCCACTGGTTCCAGTGAGCGTGGTAATGGTAATGACCGGGGAGGTGGTGGTTATAACCGAGGAGGTAGCGGTGGAGGATACGGTGGAAATCGAGGGGGCCGAAGTGGAAATTACGAGGGTGGCAGAGGTGGTAGCTATGACGGAAGAAGTGGTGGTGGTTCTTATGGAGGTAATCAGGGGAGAGAAGATGGCGGTTTTGGCCAGGTTCCTCCACCTGCACCCCCATCTTATGGTGGGGCGGGTGCAGATATTTTGCCTCCTGCAAATGCTTATGGGGGAAATGCTAATTATGGTACCGAGGCTGTTCCTCCTCCATCAAGCTATGGTGGGGGGCCAACATCATACCCTCCGATGTACAGTGGCTCACCCGGTGGTTATGGTGGTGGTGGTGATATGGGAGATGCAAGGACTGGAGGTCGAAGGGGTCCACCCTCAGGGTTTGATGGGGGCTATGGCGGTGGCGCTCCCCGGCACCATGGGGGTGGTTATGGAGGTGGTGGAACTGTTGCCGCTGATGCCGGCCCTGCTAAGGTGAAGCAGTGTGATGAGAACTGTGGGGATACTTGTGACAACTCAAGGATTTACATATCAAATTTGCCGCCAGATGTGACCACTGATGAACTGAGGGACCTCTTTGGAGGAATTGGTCAAGTAATATTCCTTTTCTTTGAGTCGAATACATGGATTGCACAAAGTAGCAGTGAACTTTTCGTCCCTTATTTTGACAGCACATTCTGCAACGTCCTTTTAATGCTATTGTTTGTTCCATTCTCCTATGCTTTTCATAGGGACTTTAAAATGGGTTGTTTTTGTAATTAGTTATTGGTGACAATGTTAGTAATAAATGCTTATGTGATATCCACTTTCATTAATTTTGATGGTATTGATACCGGTGATATATGCTTTTGATGAGTGGTTCCTCTGTGACTGATTCTTATGTTCTTTCCATGATTGATTCCTCAATGATGTTGACAGCACATTCTGCATCATCCCTTCGATGCTGTTGTTTGTTATGTTCTCCAGCGCTTTTCTTAGGGACTTTTTTTTTTGGTCGAATTCTTAGGGACTTTAAAATGGGTTATTTTTATAATTATGGTCTTTGGCAATGGTATTAGTGAGAATATAGACTCAAATATTTAATATCAACTTGTCATTGAGTTTGATGGTATATATAGTGAGATGCTGGTGACTTATGCTTTCAATGATTGATTCCTCGTCAGCGACTTATTCTTATATTCTGTCCCTATGTAACTATACTGTTATTGAAACGTGCTTTGGATTTACTTATGCTAGTCAGAAGCATGATAATACTGTACCTACCTTGCAGGTTGGAAGAATCAAGCAGAAGCGAGGCTACAAGGACCAGTGGCCATGGAATATAAAAATTTACACTGACGAGGAAGGGAACAACAAAGGGGATGCTGTGTTGTCATATGAAGATCCATCCGCTGCACATTCTGCCGGCGGTTTCTTTAACAGTACGTGGCAGTTCTTTAGTGAACTAATTGAATCTTCTTACCTCTGTAGAAGAACTTATTTTGTTCTTTCCCTCCAGATTATGAAATGAGGGGATACACAATAAATGTTGCAATGGCAGAGAGGTCAGCTCCAAAAGCTCCACCTGCATATGATCGTGGGTAAGTCATATGTTATGCACATATGTTTGAACTCTAATAATCAGGCCATTGTATTTCAAATCCAATGTTTTTGAACTGTACTGGTGCGTGCCTAATAGAGCTATTATGTTTTGAAAGTAGTGCCTAATGGAGCCAGGGCCAAAGGATTTGTTTGTTATTCCTGTGGTAGTGTTTGTGGTTACTCATCTTGGTTCATATTTTGTCTTTGCAATGCAACAGGGGTGGTAGAGGTGGCTATGGTGGTGGTGGGGATAGACGCAACAGAGATGGTGGAGGTTCTGGGCCAGATCGACATTATCATAGTGGAAATCGTTCACGTCCTTATTGATAATACTTCAGCATGGGAGATATTATGTATACTAGAAATTGTGGTTCGAGAGTTTAGTTGTGTGTTGCGTTGGCTGGATTGTTCTTTGACTGGAGACTAAGAGGTAGGTTGTTCACTTACTTGGGCAATACCACTATTCTCCTTTTATCTTGGAATAGGTGGAGGGACTTTAACAGTAGGCGTTGGATTGATTCTGTTGTGTGAATTTTTTTTTTTTAGAGGCAAGTGGAATAGTCCTCAATTGCTTGCTGCTAAGGTAGGTAGTGTCTTCAGGTGAGTACTGCTCTTTCAAAACCACAATTTTCTTCCTGGAAGTGGTCCAGTAATGGATGGTCGTATTCTCTCGTAGTTAATCACATAGAAAGGTAAGATGCTGGTGTAATCGGTAAACTAGATGGCATGAACACATGCCTACCTCAAGTAGGTAGGCGACATATGATTTTAGCTGGCGACAGGGATTCGCTTGTAGCATAAACCACTTTACATTTCTCTAATGGGCGGTCTCATCTTCGATCTTATATCTTGGGCTTACGATGGTTCAGAAAATCATAATTTTGTTATTTTCAGGTTGATTTTATCTGTTACTCAGCTGCATATTTGATTTAGCTGGTAGGTAATGATGGCTATGATAACTGGTCTCTACACCCCTTCCTTTTGAACTTCAAATCATCTTATTTTCGGTATTGGGTCAGGGTTACAGGGATAGGGATCGGTTGCGGGAAATTTAAAGTCTGACCCATCTTTCAGGGGTTACACAGGAATTTTGTTTTTCCATTTTTTAAATGATGTGACCGACTGTGAAAAGCGGTCAACGATGATCATTGTATATTTATAGGCTTGTTGAGAACGACGTGAATCAACTGGGGGTCAGGACAAGATGGGCATCCATGGTCGTGGGTGACTTTGATGGATGCCTTCAATGTACCAAGCCAAGCTAATAGATCTTTGTCCGGGGGCTGGCATACTGGTTCTAATCCTTCTCCACTAGGAAACTGGGTGGATTGACGATGCATTAAATTTTCTGCCTATCCGGGTCTTCTTGGTTTTTTCATTTTGGCGGCGCCATTTTTTGCAGTTTGCTGCAGGAGTTAAAATTTCCAAGCTGGTTCTCTGTAATGGCAGATAGGATATTAGGATGTGTGGGAATCCTCAAATATTGTAAAGACAATGAATAAGGGGTTTAGTTCCATTTATTTGTAAAGTCAAACTAGAGGTTTCGTGGCACCGAAGTTCAATGGGAAGTCGTCTTACTTCAATTGTTTCTCTTTGTATTGTTTTTCAGTCCTTTTTTGTGCGTGTGATCGCTTCTCCTAATCCCTCGATCTCTTTCTCCTCGTCTTTCCACCACTCTTTAGATTGAAAAGATTAGTGGAACCCAATCATAAAGTTAAAACCTGTTGAATCAAGCTGGAAATCTCCAGTTCGCATGTGTGGCTATTGTGATTATATGGAGCTATCAAAATGGGTTTTAATTGATGGTTATGTATGGGGCACTACAAATATAAGGAACCTATTCTTTAGTGGGTTTTAAAATTTAAAGTTTAAAATCAGTGGGTCTAAATGGTTTCAGTTTAGAATTCTTTTGCATCTCACTAGCGCTAGGGACTCAGGCTCCATCTTTCTCCCTCATTGCAATCCTTCTAGCTGGTCGTTGTCGTCCTCTCTAATTAGATTCCAGAACCCTAGACTCTTTTTGCTTCCGCGATTTGTTTTCCTAGCAACAACGGTCACTTTTTGGCTAGTCCCCTAAATCCTCGCACGACCTCTCGCGTCTCGATGGCCCAAGTTACCAATGGGCACTTCTTGTTGAAGCCCCGTGAGTTTTGAGTACTTCGACTAGCAACAGAGGTTTGCCTCTTTAATGTTGTCGGATAATACCACCTCTTTCTTTCCTTTTGGCGGAGGCATTTCGTGGTCTCTTTTCGCTAGTTGGTGTTGAATGTCAAAGGTTTGGAGTTTCTATGGTTTTTCGATTATAGATGAGATCTAGCAGATTCTTCAAGCTAGGTTCGATTGCGGTGCCACTTTCTGAATGTATTTTGTTCGTAACTTTGCGAGTTGTTCATATTATGTTGTACGGGTCTATCGTTGTGCCGTGTGTTAGCTAGTGCATCAAGGATCTCTCTGCGGTTTAAAAGTAGAGCAAAGAGGGCAAGTTCTGTGGAGGACGGAGTGTTTGTTGTTCATGCCGGAGCGTGAGGTCAGGGCTGCGGAGGACGGCGGGTGAAAAGTGGGGTTGGTCGGTAGGAGGCCTTTGCAAACCCAGTGTTCACGGCGGTGCCGGTGTGGAGGAAGGGGCGGAGTCGCACCATAGTTATTTGTGTAGATGTTTTCTTGTTCCCTTTAATATATCTTAAATCTGCTGAATGCTTAATTTGCTGTAGTTTAAAAAAAAAAAAAAAAAAAGAGTTATGTGGGTCGATTTGGGTTGGTCCTGGATTGAGTTAGGTATGAGTCATCAAAATTGTGTAATAAATAAATGGATCAGTGTGAGTCCAATGGGTGAATTTAATCCATTTACAACCCACCCAAATCTAATCAAGCCTACTCATTTGCCACCTCTACAAACTCCCAAATCTAATCAAGCCTACTCATTTGCCACCTCTACAAACTATACATTTACGTCCTGGTCTCTAAAAGATGAGCCATTCATGGGGAAAATGATCAAAAAGGTTTTAGATTTATTGCAATTGTGTTAATATAGTTCTAACTTTCTTTCTTTCTTTTTTTTTTTCAATTATTCTACATTTATGCCAATTTAGTTCATTCGGTGGTTGAGAATTGCTAACATGGACGTTGGCTATCTTATATGTTGCGGTTGATATTGATATGGATAATTTTTTAAAATATCTATTTTTTTTTTAATTTATGTATTTGTTTTCTTTTTCCCTTTTTTTTTTCTTTATCTTTCTTTTTTCCTTTCCTTCCTTCGTCCACAACGATTGGCCAAGACAAGGGCTTGATGAAGTCGACCTTGTTGGGCCTTGGTGAGGCTTGACCTTGTTGTCATCGGTCAAGGTTGGCCTTGCCAATGGTTGGTGGGGGTGAGCTTCACCAAGGGCCAATGAGCTCTTAGGTGATCGGGTGGAGGAAAAATGATTGAAAGAAAAAGAAAAAAAATAAATAAAAATAAAAAAATATTGAAATATATTAAAAATTGTTGAGATTAGCGTAAATCACGCCACATAAAATGAGTTGTGTCTATGTCAGAAGTTTTCAGTTAAAATTGATTGAATTGACATTAATGTAATATATTTAAGATTCAATTGACAAAAAAGAAAAAAGAAAAGAAAAGAAGATATATGATTGAATTGACATTACAATAAATTTATGATTTTTTGGATAATCTTTTTCATTTCTTGTAGCTATTGCTTAAGAACCAAGTCAGCGTCAATTTTTGTGTTTGCATTGATAAAGTGAAGCATTTGTTTGGCAACCAAGAGGAAAAGTGAACCATCGATGATTTTTGTGTTTGCTTTTGCCCTTTTAGTTCTTTTTAATCTTGATTCGCGACAATATACGATGGTTCAAATTATCCTTTTTTCCTTCACATAATAAAAGTTAAGCTTACGTTTATCTTTTCCCTTTTAAGAAGAATAGTTGAGACAATATATGAGACACCCAAGATAATTTTGAGAGAATGGCACAAATGATCATCTTTGAAATTTTAATTTATTTAATTTTTTCTTCAAACTACTAATAAATGTTCAATATAATCTCTAAAATATATAAAATGTTTAATGTAATCTTTGAATTATATAAAAATATGTGATGCTGAAGAAATATATTCATTAAGTCTTAATGCTGAACAATAGAAAAAAAAAAGTTCATCTCAAATCGAGATACAATAATCTATGAGACATTAGCACCATAGTATCTTTTTTCCATTTTTTTAAGTAGATGGATAAAAAAATAAAATAAACATATTAACTCATAATTTTAAAAAGTACAACTCAACATATATAATTTACGTTATCAAATAATATCTAATGAACAAACAGAATAACTATATTGAGTATTTATCAATAATTTAAGGATTATATTAAACAAATTAAAAGTTTAGAGACAACATTATACATTAGATTTGATTTCAAGGATCATGTGTTATTTCCATGCGTTTTAAGAATGTCTTAAGATTGTCTATCCTTTAAATCTAATAACACGGAATCAGTCGAAGCGTTCTCCCCTGGTGCAATTCCAGCTACTAAGCTGCATGCCCTTTCAGCTCTAGGAAGAACGAGGCTGTGAAATGAAATGCACATGGATATACAAGGAAGAAGTCGCAGAAAATTTGCAGAGCTCGATCAGTTTTTATGGGAGCAAAAAAATCGACACATTCGTTTTCAGGAATCGACCCAATTATTTTCACATATTTCGAGAATCCTGATTTCTCCACATCATCGCAGGGATCTCATCTATGTGCATGTCCTTCTTGCAGCATGATTCCAGGCCCATATTGGTCACCTCCTCCAGGGTTGACATGACCCTGAAATTATGCATCGATAATCAATAGAAAGTCAAGTCATAGATCTTCCTCTAATGTCATGAATCTTGTCAACACATCATAGAGCTGTTTGTTTAAGACTATTTGTCGGGTGATTTCACTAGTAGCGGCAATCCTACATCTAAGATGCTTCCTCATCCTGAAGGCAGCTTCATTATGGACGAACTTGATTATGCTACATCAATAACGAAACCATCTGTTGTAGTAACGTCAAGAAAACAGCTCAGTCAAATTTCAAACATCAGCTTCCGTTAAGTGTGTCTTTCCTATTCCATCTTCCTTTCATCTTGATCCCCCCTTTCAAAGAAACCATCTACCACGAAGGCTAAAACAAAAGTAACAACACCAGAAAGAGACATTGGTATAGGTAACGTTCCAGCAAATGCAACAACTGCGAAATGTTTCGGGAAGCGACATAGAAGAAAATTAATCGAGGAAGAGAATCAAATGGGAGAGCATGTACCTGATGCATTTCGTAAGTGTTGGGGTAAGTACTTCCTCCAAATCCTATCTCGGGCGAACTATAGTTTTGGGCATATCCAGGATCTAAAATTGGAAGATGAAAAACTGAGTACAAACAAATGATATCACAGATAAAAAGGAAGTGACCGACACAATGTACATACTTAGATTTGCTGCTGCTGCTGCCCCTCTTGATCTTCTCTCTGCATTAGCAAGTTCAACATGCAGCTTTTCAATTTCGTGCTTTAAAGATAACATATGTTTCTCCATCACCTTGGCTTGCTCCAGATTGCTAACTTGTGTCTGCTTCTCACGTTCAAGAGCAGCTCTACCCAGATCGAAAAAACAATGTACATCAGAAGTAGAATCAAGTGATCTTCCTACTGCCAGAAGTAAACATCTTAAGCTTTTTCCAAACGACCTGTGACTAGGAGGAACATACACTCCAAAACTGCAGGCACTGAAAGCATTGGATTTTCTTAGATATGTTCTGCACAGAACAGACCTATTCCTTTTAAATTGTTTCCAGGTCAGACAAAGATGCCAATGGAGTCACATGTGAAAGATTCCTTACGAAGATCCATTGCAATATTGTCAATCAGATGTTTTTTAATTGAATCCATTTTCAAATATATTCTTCTAATTATATCAAATGGGGAGAAAAAAGATTCATGACATATTTCTTAAAGGATACGACGATATTCTTCTAGGATGGGCTTTGAGTCAGGGACATTTAAGTCATGTGATATCATATTAAAAATTCTTCCACAAAATTTTCTGCTTTTAAAGAACCCTCTATGTTCATTTAATGCTTTGGTGGATTCATGTGGTGTGGTGCCACTATACTCTAAGCCAGCTAATGAAAGATATGGGATAGGGCTCTGAAGTCATATCAAAGTCTCAGACAAATGGGGGATAATTATACCGGGAAAAGGTAGATTTGATCATTCGCCTCACAAAATCCTAAACAATGCATCCTTCACCTGCAAGCTACTTTTGTGGCTACAATAGTATGCAACAAGCATTCAACCGTGAACAATGCAATAGATCAATTCCATACATAAGGAAAATACCACATACAATACCTGGCGGTGAAGACATCATAGATTCATATAATACAAACTAGTATATTAAGAGCGATTACAAGCTTGTTAAAATGCATGACACAGGAAACAATTAGAATAAAGAAATCATCTTTCTCCTCCTTAGTCTTGTTCCACTAGGTCCACAAGCAAATCTAAATATTAAACTTACTTCAACATCAGCCAGCCTCTACAAATGTTTTCTCAGTTATAGTGAGAGTAAGAACTTCCTCAGCACTTCAAGAGAGGTGGATTCTACCTTACAAAACTATGGTGATCTGAATGATTCTCCCTCGAATTTCTAATTGAGTATTCAATACTAAATTTTTCTAAGTGTTTTGCACAGAAAGGGAACAGTTACAATTTGGAAATTATTGTAATTTCGGTAACCACATATGCCAGTTAACCAGAATCTCTAGCAAATCTTTCATTCTAAGATCATAATCCTCCTGAAGCTTAAAAAGGGCTGCAATTCAAGCAAAGTGTTTCCTGATCAGCATGTTTTTCATTGAAGAACATCTCCTGAGAAGCTATTGACAGAATAGCACACTCACAAGAAAATTCTTCATTAGGAGTAGGATCCATATTCAATCACTATTAGTGGTAGCTATTGGTGTAGGTACGGCGACTAAACCACCACAACCTTTAAAACTTCCCCCACTCTTTATAATGAAAGAAGGAAAAAAAGAAAAAAAAAAGGAGACTTTCTGAACTACAACACCGACAAAAGGTCTCCATAAAAGATGTGAACCTATAGTGACGTAGTCCAGAAAGGGGCACAAGAAGGTCTGGAAAGACGTGGATGAAACTATAAGAAAGATCTTAACTTCCATCTTATCAAGCAAAATGGAAGACCCCACAAAGGCTTGATTATCGTTCTTTTCTTGCAAGCACCACATTCAAGTCAAGCTGAAAGTGTAAAGATGGAAGGGATGGTAAGCGGATTGAACAATCCAAGGTACAGTCCAACCAAATCCTGACTGCTGTTCGACCAATTTAAAACCTTCCAGCAAACCTAATTGAGCGAGCCAACACCAAACACCATCTAAACCTGCTGTGATCACATAAAGAGCTAGCCAATCAAGTACCTCAGCCACAAGCGTCAGTCAAGAAAGGACATAACGAATCGCGAGCTCATCATCCGAGATAAAAGGTACAATATGGCTTTGCGAAAAAGGCTAAAAAGAAAAAAAAAAAAAAATCTCCCTTGTCCTTGATCAAGCACAAACCCTTAATTCACATGAATTTGTAGCAATGTCACGGAATTGGAATTCAACGAGAAAATTCAGAAGAAGAACAAATCATCGGCGGAGTCAAGTTACCTTCCTCTCTGAATCTCTTCACGCATGGCCTCGATCTCGGACTTGACGAGGGGCACCTGCTCCGACTCAGCCGCGGCCCGGAGGACATCCTCGTCGAGGCACCGCAGCTGCACGGCGAGCTCCTTCCGCTCGGCGCCGAGGTCCCGCGCGTCGCGGCTCACCCGGGCCAGCTCGTCGGCCATGGAGTTGATCTCGCGCACCTCGGCCTCCATCTTCAAGGACCGCTCGTAGACCTCCCGGACCTCGGCGTCCCTCCGGGCCTTGACCTCGGCGGCGGCGGACGAGAGGCGGCGGAGCTCCTGCCGGGAGTGGGAGAGCTCCTGCTCGAGGGCCACGTGGGTGGCGTGCAGCCGCTGGTTCTCGCCGAGCAGGGACTGGATCTCGCGGCGCTGGGCGGCGGCGCGGTCCTCGAGCGCCGCCAGCTGGGGGCGGGAGGGGAGGCGGGGGTCGTCGAGGGAGTGGCGGAGCTTGGCGGCGTTCTGCGGCGGCAGATAATTGCGTCCGGCCATCGCCGGAAGTACCGATTGCGGCCGACGCTCGCGTGAGCTGCGGTTTTTTTTCCCCCCGCCGGAGAAGACGACGCTGCTCTCTCGTCTCCGCCGCCGCGACGCCGAGCTTCTTTCTTTCTTTCTTTTTGACTCGGTTTGCGCTATTTTAAAATTCCATTAATTTTATTTTATTTTCTGAGTCGCCGCGGATGTCGTCTAAAAAAATATTTTTGAAGTCTTGGTCTTTTTTTTTTGAAGTCTTGAGTCGCCGCGGAAGTCTTGGTCTTCGAGAGCGCGCAAATTCTTGCTTCCTGTTGAAGTCATTCCAACGCTGATCGGTTTTCTGGACTATTCGATCTTCGATTGGCTAAAAATAATCAGTTAAGGAAAAATTATTCATGATAAAAAAAAATGAGTTAATATCTCGAAAATCCATATATATGTAATAAATTTATTTTTGAATTAATTTTTTTACCATAATTTTTTTTTTAAAATCCGTATATCTCTTATAAATTTATCTTAAATGTCTAACTTTTTTTTAATTGATACACTTGTGACGAATTTATTTCACACTAATTTTTTTACTGTTCAAAATTAGTACATTTTTGATAAAATACTATCTGTTCAATTGGATTAACACCATAAAAAAAATCACAAAATTGGTACAATCTCAACAAGCTGAGAGTAAAATTTTGAATCGGCACGCTAATCAACTTTCGCTTATCATCAAACTTAGCAAATTAACAGTAAAAATTAATGGAAACCAACCGACAATAAATTTGTCACTAGTACAAATTTGTTAAAAATATACTAGTTTAAGATTTTTTATGACCAAAAAATTAATTGTGGTTTTTCGGGGATATGTACCCTAAAAAATCTGCATACTAAAAATTAGGAAAAAGAATTTTTTAATTTAAAAAGTGGAAAATATTTTCTCTGGAAAAATAGTTTTTTAGGAAAAGCATCAAAATGTTATAGGCCAAATTTGCTCCTAAATATGAGATGCTTTATAAATTATCAGTCAGGATTTTTATTCATTAGTTACGTTACGAAGGTGATGGACCCATGACACATAAGGACCACAAGGCGACGTAAAGCCGGCAAAGACCACAAGGCGAGGAAATAATGGATGGGGCCGGCCACGCCGAGTCACCTTGCGCCGGCCCAATCAGGAAGCGAAACGTGGCTCCACGTGGAGCCGGGCCCACCATTATTTTCCAGTCAAACTCTCGCGTTTCTCCCCAAGGCACGAGGAGGAGAGGGAGAGAGAGAGAGAGTGAGAAAGTGGCGCCATCGACGGAAGCAGCTCCCTTCGCGATCTCGACAATGGCGGGCACGCTCTCGTCCCCAGAAGCCTCCCTCTTCCTCTCCCTCATCGAGCTCGGAAGGTTCGCTCCGGCACTCGATTCACGACGCCGATGCACGCATGCACGCACGCAGGCACGCTCGCCCGCCGCCGGCGTCTCGTTCCTGTCGAAACCGCAACTTCCGTCGCCATTCGCAGGCTCGACGACGCGACCCTCGGCGTTCTCCGGACCTCGCTGGTCTCCAAGGACGCGAGCTCGGCGGTCCGAGTGCGATCGAGCCAAGAGCGGTTCCTGAGATCCGAGGCTCTTCGTAAGCTTCGCGACATCGTGGATGAGGACGTCGTCCACGCGGTTTCGGTCCTCGAGTTCCTGGTTCGAGCTTTTGCCGTCGTCGGCGATTTCGAGGTGAGTTCCAGGGACGTGTCCCTCTTTCTGTTATTCATGAATAAAGAAACCTGAAAGAGGGACCTACGAGTTGCTCTGTGGATGTTTCTGGACGACAAACTGATGAGCTGATTTTATGTCATCGCTTTCTTCTTTTTCCTATCACGACCATTCGACAACATTGAAGCCAAATCCTTGATGAATTTTGGATGATATAGAGGCTTCCTTAGTCGAATGCTCATAGCGTTCCTACAGCCTTGGGTGCAGTCTTTGACGGAACTTTTCTTTTTTTCGCCCTTTTGAGTTTGGTTTGTCTTTTCTTATCAGAGTTGCATGGCGCTGAGGTACGAAGCGCTCGTTTTCGGGAGAACAAATCTGGAGTTCATCAATGGCTACAAGTCGGTCATACCGAATGGGGGAACTTCGCTAAGGATGTGCTCGACAATGGTTTTTATCCCATTGCCACGAAGGTAGCATACTATTGCTGCAATAGTCCCAATGACCTGCGAAAGTTTTCAATGTAATACTGAGTGGAAAATGAAGCAATGTGCATTTCTTCAATGCCATACACCGCCCTTGGGAGAGGGGGGGGGGGGGGTGGTGGATGGGTGTTGATATCTTATTTCCAAGTCCAGGTTGGTAGCAGTTTAGATGACTAGATTTGGAACTATGCATCTTCAAGCTGATATTAGTATTCCAATGCCGTCGTATCTTATCGACCAGATTCATTGGTCTGTGCATCAAGTTCTATTTGACTCGTCAAGTAAGCCGCTGTATTAGGAAGTGGTGGATCAAGACGACTACTTTGGACTTCCTTAAGAGAACTCCATCCATAATGAAACTATATTTTGCATTGACAAATTGCTTGCTGCAGTTTCCCTTTGCTATGCATTGACACCAAACTAGGACAGTCAACAACAACGCAGGACTATGTACTGTAGCTCTTTAATGTTTATTATACTCGATAATGCACAGCCGGTAGCAGTTTCCTTACTTTTGTCATGCCAGTCTTTTATTTGTTTACAGTCCAGTGTTTTTGAGGACTTTCCGCTTTAAAAGAGGCATGTCTAACTTATGTGGATGTGGACCATTTTGCTTTCGATGCTTCCGAAATTATAGCATGCAGTCTTCACTATGATTTTGGTTTTTCTCTCCTTGCCAATCAGGCATGTGAAAATGCCCTTCTATGTCTACGGAGGTGTGACACTTCTGGCTTAGAAAATTTCACTGGAGATGTCCGGAGGATAGCAAGTCTCAAGGACGTTGCTATTGCATCCGCTGGTTCATGCAGTGGTATGTTGTATAGTAAAGCGTTAGTCTTATCAATTTTAATCTGATCTTATCTCTACCGCTTGTCCTGCCTCTATCATACCAGTGGTCCATGAGTTCTCTCTTTGATATAGTACTTTACACTGCTACCGAAAGGATATAGTCCGTAAAAGAATTTGCTCAATTTTCTTTTACGATGCACTTTAGGGGCATGATGCTACAGTGACAATGGACAATGTTGGTTCAAACTCATAATATCTTTATTTCTTCCTGGAAAATGTTTTAGTGAAGTTACATTATTTTTGGATGCGTCATTTAAGTTGCTCCATTTGATCAAGTCTGTATGTAAGTATTCTTAGCACTGAGCGCTTATGGAGAATGGTCGTGGGAATGGAAGAAATCAACTGTCCTCATTCTGCTGTATTTAAAGACTACAGAGCTTTGAGTTGAAATTTCATTTTTCATGGAATCTATTAGACAAACTAATATAGATGAACAGTGACAGCTGTTGAGCCTATTCCTTTTTACCTTTTCCAACTTTTGCCAGTAGGGATAAATGTATACCTTGCCTCACAGAAGTGATGATGGCTAAGAAAATGAACCTGAAATTAGATGTGATGATGATGATGAAGAAGTACCCTGGTTGTATTATTTAATGATGTCCTTTCTTGACCTATAAGACAACATCGTTGTTAAAGATTTTACACAGCATTATCTAGTTTAGTTCCTTAAATTTTTTGATCAATTCTGATTCTCAACATGCAAAATTGTTCTTTTTGTTGAAAGAAAAAATTGTAGGTAGCCAGATCTTGGGCATACTTTAGCACTTGGATTGAAACACTTCCCAATTTTGAGTTAACCATGCAGTAACTTGATGGTGCTGCTGCACATCCAATTTGCCGGTCAATATTTGTGGAGTCATATGTTCCGTCTTTAGCAGATTTCACCATCTTTACGTCAGCAGTGATGTTTATCAATGTGAAGCCTGAATCAGATAAATCAGTGTGTCTAGGGAAATATTTGACCGTATGGAGTGTCGGATGTGAAATTCTGCTGATTAAACTCTCCATGTAGAAAGTTTGTCTTGGATATTACCATAAGAATTTTTGGGACTTCTCTCAATCTTGACGTGGAACTCCTAGCACTTATTTGATTGGTGAGTACCTTCAACTGCATTTTAATAATGCTAAGCATAGTCATGCTGTAGTTTGACTCATCCTGGTATGTACAGTTCAGGCAAAGGCAGTGAAATATTTGAAGAGGAAAGAAATGGAGAGAAGCAAGCAGCAAGCTTCTACATTCAGAGAAATCCAACCTTTTGCAAGTGTTCTGTTTAGAGATGGTATTAAGAAGCGTAATGCAAGGAAATATTTCTCAAGAACTTGAATAGTTCTCAATTTATCAAAGAATAGTAAATATTTTATTCTCCTTCACCCATTGGAGCTTAGGAGGATAAAGCATTTTGTTTACACATATATGCCTAGTAGCACTTGAGTCTACCACCCATAATTTCGATTAGCCATAATATTGGCATGAGAATGACTATAGCAATTATTTAGTCAAATCATCTACTTCAACCAAGTCGACTTTTGGTTAAGCAGGATTGCCATTTCCCCTATGATTTCGTTCGACTGCTTTTATGTCTAGCACTTCCACCAAGTGAACACATATTCATTAATGGATTTTATTTCATCTGAATCCAAGATCCAGTTAACATCACCGTTTCATTATGATACAATGGAAAATGCACTATGTAAAATATAATAAACTTGACAATAGTCACTCTTTAACAAAGTATTTCACAAAAGATATCAATCTTATTCAATATAGATCTATGTTGGCTACAAATGCAATACATATATATATATATATATATATATATATATATATATATATAAATTGCATCTCCACAACAATCGCTAAAGGAAATTCTCTTTCCCAATGCAATAGCCAATCAAGTCTCTAATTATCATCATGCATGAATGGACATCAACATAAATTGGCAAGGTAAATATTCTTACAAAGAACTTTTTTTTTTTTTTTACATCATTACTGCTGTCAATAGTATATGTTGCTTCAAAAATGTTAACCAAAACTCAGAGGTTAGTAGAAATCCAAAATAAATTAATAATTTCACAAAATAATTGTAAGACTTCCTCTTAGTGTTATATATAAATCACCAAAAATGTCTCAACAACGCATACTCAATACAAAACATGTAATCAATTTAATTATGCAATAAAATAATATTTAATAATTCTATCAAAAGTTATGCATGAAAAATTCGATCATTGCAAAAGAGACATCATAATCTTTAACCCATAAATTTGTGACTATTGTAAAATATAAACATTTTTGGTTGTTTCAATCATAGTGTGAATCTAATAAATTCAGGATAGAACTACGACAATTTTGACAAGAAAAATGTTTGGACTATAACTTTAGTAGTCACAAATATAATACCAACAATGTTTTACACATGTAAAACTAAAAGTAGACTTTAACTCTTTAAGCAACATTTAAATGATTGAAATGTGAAATATAAAAATATCACAAAAGGCAAGATGAAAAAAGCATACTCACTAAATGTCGATTACGTTAATTTAGCCAAAAAAGTAATTAATGGAAAATATTGGGGTGTATCATTAGTCAATTGAATAGTTGTCACCCAATTATTCTCTCAGTTTGTGCTTGCTAAATTGGGTCTCCATTCCCCTCTGTTTCTACCAAGCATAATTCCACGTCGTCAAGAAGGCAAGAATCTGCCACCATTCTAATGCTAGAGAAGTTCTATATGCGCGTGGACGAGAGAGAATTATCATATCTTCATGTATTTATCAAACATACACATTGTCATGTAGCAAATACCAACACATGTATAAGCATATACATAGATAGAGGCCCACGCTGCACTTCCAAGCAAGCATAAATAAAGACATGCCACCAAATACCAACATAGGCTCGTGTCTACACTTACTTGAGCATATTAGCATGGACATCACCAACCGACTAATGATTGTATGCACTCTAGCATATTCCCAAGAATGACGGGACAACACTGTAAGGAATACTGAAGAATTTTGTTCTAAAGTCAAATGACACTTATTTTCAAAATCTATAAGCACAATAATATAAGGTAAAAAGAGCGTAATTTTAGTGGTAAAACACAGAAATCCCACATGACAGCATTCATTATTTTGCTGAAAACAATTATATATAACCCTGTCCAACATGGGCAAGCTCAATAAGATTCTGTAGAGGTGGAGCCAAAGACAAATTAAATAGCAAATAAAAATAGTGATAAACTGGCTTCATGAATGTACATTAAACAAATTTTAGCAGGAGAATAGGAAGAATTAAGGACAAATGGAAACTATTTTGAGTAATAGAGGAGCGCCCCGATTTCCATTCCTAAATGGATGATTATTAAAATAATCACGAACTTGAGAGAGGAAACACCTACACACGTCCGACTTTCTATCGCAAAAACAAGTATAGGTATTGAAACCCCAAAATCAAAATAAATATATAAAAGAAATATTAACCCAATTTCTTTCCATTTCTTTTATGGTTTTCCTTTTCTATTTCTTTTAGTAGCCACATGGAATCACTATGCCATTTTTAAAGATTTTCTACATAGTTAATTTTGAAAAACTGTAAGCATCTTCTGTAAAAGTATAAGAGCACACATTCGTGGAATATGTCTAACAAGATCAAATCAAATTTAAAGAGAACACACTAGTGACGCCAAATTTCAAATATTAGAATGAAATGATCTTGACCTACGTGATGATGATTCTTCAAAATGTGGAAACAGCACGCCAAAATGGCAATTACGTCCTTCAAGCTTTAATTTAGAGTTTCCAAAAAATGACTTTACTTGAAACTCAATAACCTTACCAAAATGACCGAAATCTATTTTGTGTTACTGCTTGATACTGTCCCATGACAAACCACCCAAGAATATGTGATACTTGTCCTTCACCGTCTCCAAATCCTTGTTCAATTCTAAGGTCAATGGAAGCACCGGCAATTCCAATTTTGAAAGCTATAAGGCAATTATCCTTAAGATTGTTGGAAAAATGATTAGAATACATAAAATAATAATTATTGGAAATACATTGCAAAAGATTAGAAAATAAAAAGAAATGTCGAAGGCGTGCAAACATTGTCTTAAAGATAATTCCACCCCTCGGATGCGTAAGGCTTCAACAGCTATCCTTCTAAGATACAATAGACTTCCTCTATACTCGTACTGAATTTTAGAAGGAAACATAACAACTTTTGTATATAACCCAACAAAAAGAAAAGGAAAGATGTGAGAATATATTGTATCTGCTGAGATTGTGGTTTGAAGTTTAGTTTATATTTAAAAAAGGAAAAGAGAGAGCCTTAGGAGATCATCATAAATCAATTAGTAATTAAAGAGATGACTGTTATAAAATAATGAAGAGTTTATGAAGTAATAAATCAAAAGTTATAAAGCTATTAGATGACCATTATACAACCATTAGAAAGCCGTTACAAAAATGACGACTTTCATGACGATCATAATTTCTAATAAATATTTCAAAACTGCTGAAATATCTAATACTTCTGTCCGAGTTATAGATTGAAGTTCATAATAGTTGAATTTCAAACGGGTATTGTTTATGCAGTCCAATATTACAAAGGCAAATTGTTCCTCGCTAGGTGAATCGTCTGGGCCAAGACACAATGTCAGTCCTTCACTATGCGCACATTTCCTTTCGAGGTTGTCACCTTCAAAGAGGTCCGATAACCTAAATTGCTTGAATCCAAGGGCTAATAACGAGACTAGGTGTATGGGAAACAAATGAGCTGGGTTAAGCCATGGGCATCATATGTTTGTTGCTTCATCCGAATCTAATATCTGTCCCCTCGTGATGGGCGATCATGGGAACTACAAATTTAAATTTTCACCAATCAATTTTGGAGACCGAGAGCCTTTTGTCTCTGCTGAATGCTGTCATGTTCACAGCAATTCCGCTTAAGACTCCATTCATTTACATAGACTGCCATTCTCAATCTTTGCTCCTCACCTGCACCCGTTTTCTAGAGTTGAAGAACTTGCAACCCCGTTCATATTGAAGTTCGCGCGTTCTTTACAGCGGTTAGAGATGACTGTCCTATTAAATTGTGTTTAGCGGTCCGGATAAAATTCAAGATATAATAAAATTTATCTTATCCTATGTTTGGCGCTTACTCAAGACAATATGAAGTCAGATATAAATGAAATATAAGCCAAATAAAATTATCCTATGGGGAAGTGGGATAAAGGTGGATAGTGGGGATGAGTGGTTTCAAATTCCGTACAGGTTCCATCTGGAACTTACCCGTTAGAACATGTTCTTTATTTTTTGGAATTTGAAACCTATTCTACATACCATAGAATTTGGAACTTACCCTATTATAGGTTCCATGGTGGGTTCTAGGGTTTACCTACATTTCACGTAGATTATTAATTGAATGAATGCAGTGAATTAAAATATTTAATAATCACCACTTGTTGCTACAATTCATTGACTATAATTTACATTTAGACATGCGAAAATTTTGAATATTAATAAAGCAAAAGTCTCGATCAAAAAATGGAAGCTCAAATTAGCACTTTCAGATTATGTACTTATTATCAAACGTTATGGAAAATTATAAGATCGTGCGAAGACATAAACTAAAAAACATTAAAAGTTGTCCCAAGTTCTAGATTATAGATTTCAAGTTCTAGATTCCTCCAGTTAAGAACCTGAAATCTACTCGTTAAAATAGGTTCATTATTTTTTGAAATTTGGAAGCTACCCTGCATACTTTGAAACTTGTAACCCATAGGTCCCCACTAATCCGCTTATTAGATTTCAAGTTCTATCTTGGAACCATACTCGCCTAATACTTGGCTCAATCTAATCCGCTTTAGTTGCCGAAAAGATTTATTGTGCAACTTAAGATAAAAGAGGAAAGCCTAGCATATGAGAGCATCATCCTAGATAATTGAAATCAAGCACTCGACCTGACCTAGTCCGCTTTAATTGCTAGAAAGAACTATATAGAGTTACTTAAGCTAAAAGAGGAAAACCTTAGCTTGGATCAACGATTGCAAGTGTAAGAATTCTATCACGTGAAATGTTTTCAACATATGAGATATTCTCAACTCATGTTATCTATATCTACATATATTAAGTAAAGGCATTTGAATAATAAATTGATGACGTGGCTTCTTGAGAATTTTGCAATAATTATGATATTAATTAAAATAAAATTTATATATTAGATGAATTTGATTAGTACAAGGATAATCTTACCTCTTGATCAGGATTTCATAAAGTTTTGATTCTTTTCCTACATCATAATCTTTAATTAATGTATTTATACTCTTACTACTTCTAACTAAAATTTCTCCTCCATACCTTTTTGAAAAAAAAGATGGAACGTCAATCAAATTACATTTCATTGAAGTGGTCTTTTTAGAATCAGTCTTTTTTTTTTTTTTTTGAAAAAAAAAGGAGAAATACAATTCTAATTTCTCTGTATTTTCTCAATTTTTCAATCTTTTTTTTTTATTATAGAAATTGAGGGAAAAAACAAATATATTTTGATTTTAACCGTACAACATAGAAGGAATAGGAAAGGAACCTATCAAACTACTACATGTTGATACTCGCGATTTTGATAGCCATATCATTGATTTAGAGGAGATCTCTTGAAAAGTATTTAGTGTTCATTTTGGTCAACTTTTCATTATCTTTCTTTGGCTAAGTGGCATCTATTGAAGGGGGGGACTTCTTAGAGAAAATGAGATGGAAATATACTTTTACTCCTTAATAAAAGTTATGTGAGAGGAAAATATAATAGAGGACGAACGGTTAAATATATATAAAAAAAAAAAATTGAATGTTTGGTGGGCACATGTATCCTTCTCTCTCTCTGTCTAATCTCTGCGTTTTCCCCACTTTCTTGGCGCTTTTTCCCCTCTGTTCCCCCTCAGTCGAGCTTATCTATGTCCTGGTGATCTGCCATGGAATGTTCCTCAGTAGTTTGTTTGAGAGCCTGATCTTGGGTTAAACTTCTCTCTCGTGAAATTAGGGGAAAGAACGTGAGCATCATGAATTTGGATCAGGGCTTCACGCACGTCTTTGAAGTAACGTTTGAGAGCGCTGAGGGATTAGCAGAGCACGCGGATCATCCTATTCACACCGAATTCTCGAAACAAACCCGTCCCCATCTGGATAAAGTCATCGTGATCACCTACGAGCCGACCGTCTTCTGTACTTGAATTGCCTTCTTATTGCGATACCGGCCAATGTTGTGTTCGAATAAAAGGTTTGTTATGTATGACCAAATTGTAGATCGAGGTGCCCTTATCTCGAATAAGATGATTAATATGGTTCAGACTCTAAAGACTTTTGTCTTTGCAAATAACAAGCCAGAAATAGCACTACATCTAAATTCAGATCCATGAGTAAAACTGTGACCTGTCCATTCATTGTGGTATCGTGTTTTGATTTTTCTTTAGGTTTACATGGAGTTCTTGCTAACGTTGATGCATTTAGTTAGATCACTCATAAATCTTACTAAATTGGTACAATTAGACATTACTAGAAATAATTGTAAAAGCAGTCCTAAACCTATTGTACCGTAGGTAATTAAGTACTAAACATTTTAGTTGTGTTAATTTAGTCATAAATTTTATTGACAATTTGTCAATAAAGTTCTTTTGGCCAATTTTGATTAAAAATAGCTTAAATGAACACTAGTTATCTTACATAACATGATTGGCGTTAACGTAGATAATTTTTTCTTTTTTTTTTAGAGAATTTTCTGATTTTTTTTCCTTTTTTTTTTCTTTCGCAAAGTACTTAGCTCTGGCTAGTGACTGGCCACAGGGGAGGCCAAAAAGGGCACGACCCTCGTCAAATTTGGCGAGAATTGACTCTAGCAACCTACAAGAGTGCAACCCTCATGACCTAGGTGAAGGTGGCCCTCACTTAGGCCGCAATAGTGACCCTCACCGGTCCTCACTTGTGGCCAGTCATCGGCTACCGATCATAGGCCAAAAAAAGAAAGAAAGAAAAGAAAAAATAAAAAATTCAGAAATTTTTTAAAAATACAAAAATTGTTTGTGTTTGCGCCAACCAACATACACATGAGCAATTTCCCAGCCAAAATCATCCAGAAGGATTACGTTTGTAAATCATTAAAATGTTTAAAACTAAATTAACAAGTAAAAGATTGATGACTGAAATGACCGTTATACAGTAAATTTAGGATTGTTTAGATAATTTTCTTGATATTATCATCCCGGAAAAGGCGGAATTTTGATTGAAGAATAGGACATCTATTTTAACAACTCATTGCAATAAGAAAGCCTTTCCATTTGGAGTCAATCCTCATATATGTCTTGAGTTTCACGTCATCTTTCGAGGTGCATGACCCGTTTTAAAGCCAAGCAGGCGTGGGTGAGCGGCAATTAGAGCCGCCAATGTCGAACATCTCCGCATCTTAGCATAAACCCCAAAAATGAATGAGAAAAGAAGGAAAGAGGTGAAATCGTGAGAGAGAAGGGAAAGATTTTGGTTCATGCAAGCCTCGGATATCTCGGCATGCCACATTGAGGTCATTTCCAAGTACATTGCGAGAATTTTTTTGGAGTGGCTTGTTGAGATGCATTTGTGATTTGTATTAAAAAAGTCTCACGTCGGAGAATTAGTGGTATGAATCGTATTTGGTTCATAAGTCCATGTTTTGGCTCGAATTTCCTTTTGACAATCTTCCCTTATGAAGATATTGGATTTTTTCATGGCTAATGGAGATTGAACAATTACCCTTTGGACTAAAATAAATTTGAAACAATGGGCTTGGCCCAGCACGTGCCTTATGTCGTGATGTGGAGGATCGATGCGATGTATCAACCCAGCCTAGCACAAGGCGACGCCTTAATTCAAGCTGGCCGGGCACAATCCACAACAATTTGACATCCCTACTTCATGCGAAGTTTTTACATCTCACTCTCTTGAGTCAAGGGGTTTCTAATTTTTCTCACCTCGCTCTCCAATCCATAATGATAAGTTTCTTTGATGCGACATTTGTTTTTGTATTAGCTCAAACGAAAAACTACTTCTACAAAGATATCTAAGAAGCAATTCGAATGCCAATTGATCACCACCAATGAATTGAAACATACCTTTTTGAATTGATCTGGTCAAACCATCCTCCAAAAGAACATCGATGGCAACTCAACCTAATACTTGGCTCAACCTAATCCACTTAGTTGCTGAAAAGATTTATTGAGCAACTTAAGATAAAAGAGGAAAGCCTAGCATATAGGAGCATCAGCTTAGATCATTAAAATCAAGCACTCGACTCGACTTGGTCCGCTTTAATCGCTAGAAAGAACTATATGGAGGACGAACGGTTATAAAAAAAAAAAAATCAAAATCAAAAATTGAATGTTTGTCGGGCAACGTGAAACAATTAAAAAGTTTAAGGGTAAACGTATTACTACCCTAAAAACCGGGTGTGTTCTCCGACCACTATAAATTACGGGATGGTGTGGACTGTGGAGCCCAAGCACTTCAACAGGAATTTTGAACAGCGGAGTAGGAAACTAGCAATGGAGGAAGCGAAGGGATTGGCGAAGCGCGTGCTCCTTGTCAAGTTCAAAGACGGTACCCCACCTGCCTGACTCGAGGAAATCCTCAAGAATTAGGCCAATCTCGTCAACCTCGTCGAACCCTTGAAATCTTGGCGCATGTATCCTTCTCTCTCTGTCTAATCTCTGCGTTTTCCCCACTTTCTTGGCGCTTTTTCCCCTCTGTTCCCCCTCGATCGAGCATGTCTTTGTCCTGGTGATCTGCCATGGAATGTTCCTCAGCAGTTTGTTTGAGATGCTGATCTGGGGATAAACTTCTCTCTTGTGAAATTAGGGGAAAGAACGTGAGCTTCATGAATTTGGACCAGGGCTTCACGCACGTCTTCGAATTAACGTTCGAGAGCGCTAAGGGATTAGCAGAGTACGCGGATCATCCTGCTCACACCGAATTCTCGAGCCAGTGCCGTCCTTATCTTGATAAATTCGTGGTCATCAACTACGAGCCGACCGTCTTCTGTACCTGAATCGCCTTCTTACTGTGATATCGGCCAATGTCATGTTTGCCAATGTCATGTTTGAATAACGCAGGCTAATGTCATGTTTGAATAAAAGGTTTGTTATGTATGACTAAACTGAAGATCGAGGTGCCATTATATCGAATAAGATGATTATTATGGTTCGGACTCTAAAGACTTTTGTCTTTGCAAATAACAAGTCAGAAAATAGCACCACATCTAAATTCAAATCCATGAGTACAACCGTGGCCTGTCCATTCATTGCGGTCTTGTGTTTCGATTTTTCTTTAGGTTTTCATGGAATTCTTGGTAACGTTCATGCATCCAGTCAGATCACTCATAAATCTTACTAAATTGGTACAATTAGACATTACTAGAAATAATTGTAAAAGTAGTCCTAAACATATTGTACCATAGGTAATTAAGTACTAAACATTTTAATCGTGTCAATTTAATCATAAACTTTATTAACAATTTTTCAATATAGTTCTTTTGGCCAATTTTAATTAGAAATAGCCGAAATGAATACTAGACATCTTACATAACATGACCGGCGTTAACATGAATAATTTTTTTTTTTTCAAAAGAGAATTTCTCATTTTTTTCCATTCCTTTTTCTTTCGCAAAATACTTAGCTATGGCTAGTGTCTAGCCACAGGGGAGGCCAAAAAGGGCACTGTGACCCTCGTCAAATTTGGCGAAAATTTGACGAGAGCTGACTCTCGCAACCTACAAGAGTGCAAACCTCATGACCTAGGTGAAGGCAGCCCTCGCTTAGGCCGTGATAGTGACCCTCACTGATCCTCACTTGTGGCCAGTCGTCAGCTACCGACCATAGGCCAAAATAAAAAAGAAAGGAGAAAAATAAAAAAAATATATAGAAAATTTTTAAAAATACAAAAATTGTTTGCGTTTGCACCAACCAGTATACACATGAGCAATTTCCCAGCCAAAATCATTCAGAAGGATTACATTGGTAAATCAATAAAATGTTTAAAACTAAATTAACAAATTAAAAGATTGATGACTGAAATGACCGTTATACAATAAAATTAGGATTTTTTTAGATAATTTTCTTGATATTATCATCCCAGAAAAAGCGGAATTTTGATTGAAGAATGGGACATCTATTTTAACAGCTCATTGCAATAAGAAAGCCTTACCATTTGGAGTCAATCCTCATATATGTCTTGGATTTGACGCCATCTTGTAAATAAATTTCGCACGACCTCGAAGTGCATGACCCGTCTTAAAGCCAGGCAGGCGTGGGTGAGCGGCAATTAGAGCCGCCAATGTCATGCTGGCAGCGGGCCTGCGTGCTAAAACTTCTTAATTGGGATAAACTTTTCGAATCGATGTGAACCGGATGAATACGGATCTTGGATGAATACACAACTCTCAAGCGACTCAAAAGAGACAGAGATACCCGTCGGATGCCCTTGCATTCACGATTATAATTAAAAAAGGATTTCATTTGAACTTTTATGATGCGTAGGTCCTTTGGAAAATTGGACTCTCTTTTTGGTTAAATACGCTTTATCAAGTCCCTTTCGATACTTGTAGGCTTAATTCTTTATTTAAAAACCACTAAGACCACCCCTTCTACATGGAAGGGAGAGGCCAGGGATTCGAATCTCTATATTCTCAGGGATTAGGATGAAGGCGATTTAGCTTTAGATATGGGTTTTGACTCTCATATCATGTAATGAAGCAGAGCAAAGAGTTTGAGAGCGAGAGTTAAAAAAAGAATAGGCTTAATCATTTATTTAACTGAAATTTTAATATATATTAGTACCTCGAATCAAATCTAACCAAATAGTGATTTTGGTTGCACGAACTTACTAGTTTGGATTCGTGGGCATAAATCTTTCAACGAGTTATAATAATCGTTAATGCCACGAAAAATCCTAAATTAGTACACTTATGATAAATTTATATCTAATTAATTTTTTCATCACTTAAAATCCCAACTTGACACATTTGTGACAAGCCTCGAACATCTCCGCATCTTAGCATAAACCCCAAAATTGAATAAGAAAAGAAGGAAAGAGGTGAAATTGTGAGAGAGAAGGGAAAGATTTTGGTTCACGTAAGCCTCAGATATCTTGGCATGCCAAATTGAGGTCATTTCCAAGTACATTGCAAGAATTTTTTTGGAGTGGTTTGTTGAGATGCATTTCTGAGTTGTATTAAAAAAGTCTCACGTCGAAGAATTAGTGGTATGGAATCGTATTTGATTCATAAGTCAATGTTTTGGCTTGGATTTCCCTTTGACAATCTTCTCAGATGAATAATAATGCATTTTTTCATGGCTAATGGAGATTGAACAATTACCCTTTGGGCTAAAATAAATGTGAAACAATGGGCTTGGCCCAACACGTTCCTTATGTCGTGATGTGGAGGATCGATGTGATGTATCAACCCAGCCTAGCACAAGGCAACGCCTTAATTCGAGCTGGCCGGGCACAATCCATAACAATTTGACATCCCTACTTCATGCGAAGTTTTTACATCTCACTCTCTTGAGTTAAGGGGTTTCTAATTTTTCTCACCTCGCTCTCCAATCCATAATAATAAGTTTCTTTGATGCGACATTTGTTTTTGTATTAGTTCAAACAAAACACTACTTCTGGAAATATATCTAAGAAGCAATTCAAATGCCACTTGCCACCGGTGAATTGAAACATTCCTTTTCGAATCGATCTGGTCAAACCATCCTCCGAAAGAACATCGATGGCAACTCACATGATGAAATTCCAATTGAGTCACCCATGACAACGAAGCTGTGTGTTGGGTTGTCGGATTCCCAAAAACGGATTCGACACTAAATCGAACTCTTAAAAACGAATGCAGAATATGAGCCCGGGAAATTCACATGTATCATCAATCCTAAAGCACACTACAGAATCAAGTATACCTTGTTAGCCACAGATTAAACATCGACGCTGATAAAAGGAAGAGAAAACCGATCCTGGTCAATCCGATGACGTCAATTGGCATTGAAGGAAGATGTATTTGCCTTTTGCTTACCGTTTGCTTTTGGAGCGTTTCAAGGGAGAGAGGGAGGAGGAACGTACGTTAAAATGCCAAAAGGTGCGTTCCTCTCTCTCTCTTTCTCCTTTTATGTGTCCAACACAAAAGAAAGGAACGTACCCCTTCATCCATGGGTCGGGCTTTTAGGCCCAACATGGGCGGACGGGCCAACTTAGGCCCATCACATAAAACCATCATCTCCCACTCGCACATGTTGAGCCGAACAAGATTCTCTTTACCTCTCTTCAACATTCATACCGGTGAATAATCCGTGCGACCAGCATACTTTGAGAGCTCGTTGCTATGTATCTGTTAGGAATATATAGCAGCTCACAATAGGCATCACACTCTGAGTAGATTTAGTATGTAGTACCCTAGATCGATTGATCACATTTATATCTCTCTTGATCTCTTTTAAACAATAATATATATATATTGTATTCACAATTATGATTATCTCAAAGACAGTCATAATTGGTTGACCAGTGAACACAAAACTACAATGTGATTCTCAAAATTCGATCTTTCTCTTTTCTTCAAACTCTCAATTTCAGTTCAGCTTACTTTTCTAGAAATGTCCCATTAGATCGAATCAACTCATGACCATTGGCAACATTCTAAGATAGCAAACACTAAATAGAAATCTTGAGAATAAGTAAAAGTCATGAGGGCACTAATAATTGAGGAACTCTTTTCCTCAAGAGTCTCACACGGTATAAAAGTTGAGATCAAACTTTTGCCACTCTTATTGGTCATTTCATGCATACGTAGTATGAAATACGTATTACGGTATTAACTCATTTCCCATGGAGCGTATGTCTACACCTTCAATACCGTACATATGATAGTTCAGACATACCTAATGTCTACTTGAGTTCATGTATCTACTCATTTACAAAATTTATCAGAACTCACATCTGGCATCATAGACAGATAAAGTAAAATATGTGGAGTATTTTACTTTCGAACATAGTAAGTATTATGTCCTCATCTTAACACCCAGTTAAGGCGACAAATATATTTTAAGTTTAAGCTCTCGATTATCACTTAGATAATAAGCTTAAAAATAGTCCCATCTCTATTTATCACACAGTAAATAGAGGCGATTACCCGTGTGAGTGGGCCAATCTTATATCTGTCCGACATACTTTCTCAACTTAAAGTAATGCACTAAGCATTAAGATGCATAAAGATCAAACAAAGATTCATAGGCATTAATAATGAAAAAACACAATTTCATAAATGTGAACAATTTAGGGAAATTACAATCCAGTACATTAGACTCTACGCAATCCTAGAGATTTTACATGACCACAAAACACATCTCTAGGTATTGGCTTTGTCATATGATCTGCTACCATTCTATGCGTAGATATGTACTGTAAGTTCACATCCTTTCGTGCAACCATATTTTTGACAAAGTTATACTTGGTATCTATATGTTTGGTCTTACCATGATATTTTGGATCTTTGGTGTATGCTATAGCTGCTTGGCTATCACAGTTAACCAAATAATGGATTTGCAGTTTTCTCAATAACACCTAAATGATCTAAAAATCTTTTAAGCCAAACTCCTTCTTGTACTGCTGCTGATAATGCCACCAACTCAGCTTCCATCGTGGACAAGGCTATACACGTTTGCTTCTTATTGCTCCATGATATGGTGCCATTGTTCAGTAAGAAAGCAAATCCAGAGGTAGATTTCCTTTTATCTAAATCTCCTCCCCAATCAACATCTGAATAGCCTTCAAGTCGTAGATCATTTCCTTGGTAATTCAACTTGTAATCAGCAGTTCCCTTCAGATACCTCAGTATTCTCTTAACGGCTTTCCAATGTGTTAGACCTAGATTGGATTGGTATCTGCTCACAATTCTAACTGCAAAACATATGTCAGGTCTTGTGCACATCATAGCGTACATCAAGCTCCCAACAGCACTAGCATAAGGAACATGTTTCATTTGTTCCTTCTCTTGTGGAGTCCTCGGACACAGTCTATGGCTCAATCCTTCACCTTTTGCAATAGGAGTGTCTATGGGTTTACAATCTTGCATACGAAATCGTTCAAGAACCTTGTTTATATATGTTCTTGCGAAAGAGATAACGATACCTTCGAATGATCTCTTGAAATCTTAACTCCAAGAATGTATGTAGTCTCACCCATATCCTTCATCTCAAAGTTGGAAGACAACCAACTCTTGACAGTATTAACAAGCTCCATATTGCTTCCGGCAATTAGTATATCATGAACATATAATGATATGATCACAAATTGATCATTGGATCTTTTGATATATACACAATGATCATCATCTATCATTGTAAAGTCATATGCCATTATGGCATTACGAAAACGTATATACCATTGTCTCGAAGACTGCTTAAGGCCGTATATCGATCTCAAAAGTCAACATACCTTTTCTTCTTGGCCTTTCACTATGAAACCAGCAAGTTGTTCCATATATATTTCTTTTTCTAATTCTCCATTGAGGAAAGCAGTCTTTACATCCATTTGATATAACTTAAGATCCATACTAACTACTATTACCATAATAATGCGAATTGAGGTAAATCTCACTACAAGAGAAAATGTATCTTCATAATCAATTCATTCCTGTTGATTATACCCCTTTGCCACAAAGCGAGCCTTATGCCTTTTTATCGAGCCATCAGCATTTCGCTTTATTTTGAGAACCTACTTGTTCCCAATAGCTTTGCGTCTTTTTGGAAGATCAACCAGTTTCCAAACTTGGTTTGACTTCATTGTCTCCATCTCCTCTTTCATTGCATAAATCCATTTTTCCTTACTAGGGCAATTTAGAGCATCATTAATATTTCTTGGCTCATCCTCATCTTGCGAAGCAATCATAAAAGTTTTCCCTTCAATGTCAAAACGTCGACGGGGAATACTTTGGCGACTTGTTCGCCGTATGGGAGATTATACACTTTGCACATCATTCCCCGTTATGCTCCCACTAGGATTAGATAATGATAACGTCGTCTCACATGTGGTTGCAATTGAGAATGAGTTGAATTCAATTCATCACTTCTCATATTACTCCCACTTGGACGAACTCCACTAATATTATTAACTTGATCCAAGATTTCAAATAGAATGTAATCTTTCCCTATTTCGCCCTTCTTAGGAAATTCATCCTCTAAGAATGTGAGATTCCGTGATTCAAATTCAATTATACTCCCATTTTCCTACTCACCTATGATACCATTTCGAGTGTTCGGAGTATCTCATTAAAATACTCTTCTTTCCTTTGGGACCCAATTTCCCAAACTTATGAAAGGACTCATGAGTATAGGCAGCACAATCTCATGGCTTATGAAAACTTAAGTCCGGTTTTCTACCTATCCATAACTCATATGGAGTGGAAGTAGCTGATTTGGAAGGCACACGGTTAAATATATAGGCAGCAGTTAACAACGCATCACTCCAAAAAGTGATAGGTAAGTTAGCATGTACCATCATGGACCTAACCATTTCCAGTAGGGTTCTGTTTCTTTTTTCCGCAACATCATTTTGTTGAGGAGTATATGGAATAGACAACTGTCTTTCTATTCATTTTTCATCACATAATTTTTTGAACTCATCAGATAAATATTCTCGACCTCGATCGGATCTCAATTCTTTTATTTTCTTGTCCTATTGATTTTCTACCAAGTTCATAAACCTTTTGAAACAACTTAATGCTTCAGATTTATGAGAAATCAAATAGACATATTCGAATCGAGTATAATCATCTATAAAAGTGACGAAATAAACAGCCCCATGCCTTCCTCTCACATTCATTGCATCACAGACGTCAGAATAGATTAAATACAGAGAAAATTCAGCTCTTTTACCTTTTCCAAATGGTTTCATTGCCGTTTTCCCTACTAGGTAATGCTCACATCTGGGCAAATCGCATTTTTCAATATTGCCCAACAAGCCCTCTTTGGCTAGTCTATTCATACGTTATTAGCCAATATGACCAAGTCTAGCATGCCACACACTCACATCATTATCATATGAAGTAGAAGACGTAAAAAGGGAATAACAAATATTGATATCACCGCAGACAACATTTAGTATAATAAAACCATTCAGAAAATGACCACAACCATAGTAGTTTGTATCCAAATACAAATCTACACTGTTATTACGGATTTTCACACAAAAATCAATCTTAACCAACACCAAAACAGACACTAAATTTCGATGAATCTCCAGAACATATAGAACATCATGTAGGAACAAGGTGCGTCCACCACGCATGTTCAATTGGCAGGTGCCAATCCCTTTAACTTTATCTCTGGAGTTATATCCCACATAGATCCATTTAGTTCCAGTTGGTACTCGTCGGAATTCCACGAATGATCCTCTATCCTTCGCTACATGATCTGTTGCTCATGAATCTACAGTCCACAAAGGATTGGATTCAGCCAATAATACAGAACTTGATATATAAGCAAAGTTCTCAAATGTACAAGAGGTGTTTTACCTTTTTCGGTTCACAACAGTTGCGAGTATAGTGACATTTTCTTCACTTGAGGACGTTTTCCTCTCTTGTGTTGGTTAACTCTTGATTTCTTGCAATAAGGACTTGATCCTTTGCATTCCCACATATTGAACGAATTAATACGCTTGCACTTAGAGCTCAAAACCCTTTCAGAGCTAGAATCGGCATTACAAATATCTATTCTCGGCTCAAATGCCGTTAGGCGATCCTCTACTAGCTCAAGGTGGCGTATGGCATTCTCAAGATCTTCTATAACATGGTCAAGAGCTTCTAATGCTTCTTGCTTTTCCAACACATATTGAATCTTCATATTTAATATTTCACAATTGTTGCTGTTTATATTAGCAATTACGTTCTTAGTTGCTGAAACCATCAATCTGAACACATCAGACATATATGCATGAATAATTAATGCCTATCATTTATGCATCCACTTTGCACAGACCCATCATATCAAGGAATAATTTCAAGTAAGGTTTTAGAATCAAAAGATCATTATGTTTCCAATCATCCTTCAAAAATCATAACTTAAAACTATTATTAATATAATTGTCTTATGCAAAATAAATTCTATGAAATTACAAAAAAAATTTATGAACTACCCACAGCAACCAACAATAACAGAAAGCAAATAATATTTGACATCCAATAGAATAATAATGTTTTCACATAATTCAACTAACATATCAGTTGCTATATCAATCAGGTAGTAAACATTACATAAGATGTCCACAAAGCACACTTAACAAAGATCAGCCAATACATCTAACACCAAGTCAATACACGAACTAGGAAAGATCCTCTTTTGTTCAATTTCTTGATTTTTTCCCTTGTAACAATCTAGTAATATTCATTTATAAAATCCATCACAATTTTCTTATATGAAGCAGTTCTGTTGACATTCTATATGCGATTCAACACTCCTTGCCATTCTGGTGGAAGGGTGTTTATGAAAAATCGCACCATCTCAGGCTGTGACATAGGACGACCATTCCATATGACCTGTTGAATTTTCCCGTTGACTTCAAGAACGTAATCAATTAAGTCACCACTCTCCCATCGATGATCCATCAGCTTAGCTATCAACTTAGAAATCATTTCCTTTTGTTCATCGGTAATTGCGCGAATAGGTGTGCGCAACCTTAGGGGAGGCATTGTTCCTGCAACAAATGTAGAACAAATAAGGGATCACATATAATCCACATAGACTTAATTGAAAAAGAAACACATTCTTTTCCCCTCTTTTTTTTGTCAATGGTCAACGGTCAACGGTCGAAGTCAACGATCAACGGTCGGGTCGCCAATTGTCGGATAGGTCAGGCCGAGTCGGACAAACCGACCCAGCATGTGCGTCGCACACGTGAGCGACCGGTCAGATCTCTAGTCGGGTCACCGGCCGATGACTGGCCGGCTAACTATCGCTGCTGATGACATCATCCTAGCGGTTATTGACCGTTGGGTGACGTCATCACTCGTCGGTTCGCCGACTGACGTGTACTGGTTCGCTGGCTGGCGCCGTTGCGCACGTGCCGATTCGCCGATCGGCGTGTGTGGCGCACACGCTAGCTGTGCCAGCGCTTCAGGCGTGTGGCGCCGACGCGCAGCGGCTTCTGGCCGCACGTGTGGGCGTGTCCGGCGTCTCCCGGCGACGTTCGACCCATCTATGGACTCGTCTCGACGAGCTCTTTCACCCTATGCCATCAGAAATCAATTTCGACTTACAGAAACTCGAAAAAATGGATGAACAGTGCTCGGTTGTCGGGATTTTTCGCCTTGATCTGTGTCGGCTGATTATTTTCACGAAAAATCAATCAAAAAATCATTCATAAAACATGAAAGGGGTCGGGAAAACATGAACTAGGGCTTTGATACCAATGTTGGTGGTCGGATTTCCAAAAACGGATTCGACACTAAATCGAACCCCTAAAAATAAATGCGGAAGATAAGCCCGGGAAATTCACATGTATCACCGATCCTAAAACACACCACGAAATCGAGCGTACCTTGTTAGCCATAGATTAAACACCGACGCCGATAAGAGGAAGAGAAAACCGATCCTGGTCAATTCGATGACGTCAATTGGCCTTGAAGGGAAGATGGATTCACCTTTTGCTTACCGTTTGCTTTTGGAGCGTTTCAAGGGAGAGAGGGAGGAGGAACGTACGTTAAAATGCCAAAAGGTGCGTTCCTCCCTCTCTCTTTCTCCTTTTATACGTCCCACACAAAAGAAAGGAACGTACCCCTTCATCCATGGGCCCTAATCTTGTGGGCCGGGCTTTTAGGCTCAACATGGGCGGACGGGCCAACTTAGGCCCATCACATAAAACCATCACTGTGAAGTGACGTGAGACGGAAAGGACTCATCGTCGTTTGTTTTCGACTTTCCAGAAATTGCATTTGGATAGTTCAAAAGAAGGAACCGTGCAGACATGGAAGTGGTGAAAAGTAACACGCCCAAGAATAAATAAGAGACCGCCAGGTGACAAATGAAGTATAGAGAAAACTTGAGAAAATGGAGGAAAACAAAGGACTGGTGAAGCATGTGTTGCTTGTGAGGAAGGCTTCACTCATGTGTTCGAGACAACGTTCGAGAGCACAGACGGAATAGCAGAGTACTTACCTCATCCAGCCCATGTCGAGTTCTCAAAGCGGTTCCTCCCCCGGTTGGAGAAAGTCCTTGGGTTCGACTTCAAGCCGACCACTGTTCGCACTTAAACCGAATCGACTCGTACTATGTTCTGCTGATGCTATGCTTACATGAAAGTTTTATTGCGTGAGAGTAATAAATTGAATTCTATTGTACTGTAGTGTTGGTTAATGTAATCGATATGGTTTGAAAAGTTATATTGGCAAAATCTTCATATTTGCTTTGTGTAATATGGCGAATTTTGTGTTCCAATGCACAGCTTTGATGAGATAGCCGTGCTACTAAATACCAACAAATATTAAGACTTGACTAAATTGATTTGATGATTAAGTAGTAAGGTCTCAAATGTTGCTAACCCTGGAGAAAAATTCACAGGAAGGTTTTGTGGCCACCTAAGAAATTTATCTTCAGTCCGTATCTTTTGTTTCAGGTCCTTTTGAGTCTTTTTGCCTGGCCTTTAGCCAGAGTCTACATCTCCTTGTCGAATCTCCTCATTGTTCGAACGCTTTACCATCTCGAACGAAAATTTTTCATATCATCCTCCGATTAAAGTTGGACCAGTTTTATTTGTTCAGTAAATTCATTTGTCATCGAATCTTTGCAAACCAACTGCTTTTCAAATTTCGTTAAATCACCTGCCGATCTTTCCCGACAGTCTGTTGACAGCAAAAAATGTTCGAGTGTAGTATGGGACAGTTTGATCGACAGAAACTTCTTGGAGGTCGAGTAGTGGAGTCAAGTAATCGTGCGCTAGCCCAATCAGGAGGCGACGCCTGGCTCCACGTGGGACCGGGCCCACCATTATTTTCAGTCAAACTCTCGCGTTTCTCCACAAGGCACAAGGAGGAGAGGGAGAGTGAGGAAGTGGCGCCATCGACGGAAGCAGCTCCCTTCGCGATCTCGACAATGGCGGACGCGCTCTCATCGCCGGAAGCCTCCCTCTTCCTCTCCCTCATCGAGCTCGGAAGGTTCGCTCCAGCTCTCGATTCACGACGCCAATGCATGCATGCACGCACGCTCGCCCGCCGCCGCCGATGTCTCGTTCCTGTCGAAGCCGCAACTTCCGTCGCCATTCGCAGGTTCGACGACGCGACCCTCGGCGTTCTCCGGACCTCGCTGGTCTCCAAGTACGCGAGCTCGGCGGCCCGAGTGCGATCGAGCCTAGAGCGGTTCCTGAGATCCGAGGCTCTTCGTGTGCTTCGCGACATCGTGGATGAGGACGTCGTCCACGTGCTTTCGGTCCTCGAGTTCCTGGTTCGAGCTTTTGCCGTGGTTGGCGATTTCGAGGCGAGTTCCAGGGACGTGTCCCTCTTTCTGCTATTCATGAATAAACAAACCTGAAAGAGGGACCTACGAGTTGCTCTGTGGATGTTTCTGGACGACGAACTGATGAGCTGATTTTATGTCATCGCTTTCTTCTTTTTCCTATCACGACCATTCGACGACATTGAAGCCAAATCCTTGATGAATTTTGGATGATATAGAGGCTTCCTTAGTCGAATGCTCATCGCGTTCCTACAGCCTTGGGTGCAGTCTTTGACGGGCCTTTTCTTTTTTTGCCCTTTTGAGTTTGGAAGGTCTTTTCTTATCAGAGTTGCATGGCGCTGAGGTACGAAGCGCTCGTTTTTCGGGAGAACAAATCTGGAGTTCATCAATGGCTACAAGTCGGTCATACCGAATGGGGGAACTTCACTAAGGATGCGCTCGACAATGGTTTTTATCCCATTGCCACGAAGGTAGCATACTATTGCTGCAATAGTCCCAATGACCTGCGAAAGTTTTCAATGTAATACTGAGTGGAAAATGAAGCAATGTGCATTTCTTCAATGCCACTACACCGCCCTTGGGAGGGGGCGGCGGAGGGATGGGTGTTGATATCTTATTTCCAAGTCTAGGTTGGTAGCAGTTTGGATGACTAGATTTGGAACTATGCATCTTCAAGCTGATATTTAGTATTCCAATGCTGTTTTATCTTATCGAACAGATTCATTGGTTTGTGCATCAAGTTCTATTTGACTCGTCAAGTAAGCCACTGTATTAGGAAGTGGTGGATCAAGACGACTACTTCGGACTTCCTTAAGAGAACTCCATCCATAATGAAACTATATTTTGCTGCATACTTAGGAAGCATCGTCGCATATAGAAGTTAGTTATGAATGTATAGTGTCTGCATTGGCAAATTGCTTGCTGCAGTTTCCCTTTGCTATGCATTGACAATCCAAACTTGGACAGTCAACAAGAACGCAGGACTATGTACTGTAGCTCTTTAATGTTTATTATACTCGATAATGCACAGCCGGTAGCAGTTTCCTTACTTTTGTCATGCCAGTCTTTTATTTGTTTACAGTCCAGTGTTTTTGAGGACTTTCCGCTTTAAAAGGAGCATGTCTAACTTATATGGATGTGGACCATTTTCTTTTGATGCTTCCGAAATTATAGCATGCAGTCTTCACTATGATTTTGGTTTTTCTCTCCTTGCCAATCAGGCATGTGAAAATGCCCTTCTATGTCTACGGAGGTGTGACACTTCTGGCTTAGAAAATTTCACTGGAGATGTCCGGAGTATAGCAAGTCTCAAGGACGTTGCTATTGCATCCACTGGTTCATGCAGTGGTATGTTGTATAGTAAAGCGTTAGTCTTATCAATTTTAATCTGATCTTATCTCTACCGCTTGTCCTGCCTCTATCATACCAGTGGTCCATGAATGTTCTCTCTTTGATATAGTACAGTTAGTACTTTACACTGCTACCGAAAGGTATAGTCCGTAAAAGAATTTGCTCAATTTTCTTTTATGATGCACTTTAGGGGCATGATGCTACAGTGACAATCGACCATGTTGGTTCAAACTCATAATATCTTTATTTCTTCCTGGAAAATGTTTTAGTGAAGTTACATTATTTTTGGATGCATCATTTAAGTTGCTCCATTGATCAAGTCTGTATGTAAGTATTCTTAGCACTGAGCGCTTATGGAGAATGGTCGTGGGAATGGAAGAAATCAACTGTCCTCATTCTGCTATGTTTAAAGACTACAGAGCTTTGAGTGGAAATTTCATTTTTCGTGGAATCTATTAGACAAACTAATATAGATGAACAGAGACAGCTGTTGAGCCTATTCCTTTTACCTTTTCCAACTTTTGCCAGTAGGGATAAATGTATCCGTTGGCTCACAGAAGTGATGATGGCTAAGAAAATGAACCTGAAATTAGATGTGATGATGAAGAAGAACCCTGGTTGTATTATTTAATGATGTCCTTTATTGACCTATAAGACAACATCGTTGCTAAATCAAGTGTATAGGTGATTCCATCGAGTGTATATTACAGATTAATACACCGCCAATAATAATTATAGAATTTCATTAAGAGATTAGCTCAATCTCTTTTTCCTTGCAATTTTGCACTATTTTCACTTTAGGAGGGACAATAATTTTTTGCAGTGTACTAGATCAACAAATGACTTGTTATTACCCAAATGAACGTAATTCATGAGATCGTCAATCACATAGGTTGAGTTATTATCATTATTGATTTTCTTCAGTTGACTTGTCCCATTCCCCTCAATGTATAGTCAAAGGATTGACCAAAATCCATTTCTTACTTCATATAGTTAATGGACATAATTTCATCATTAAGCAGCTGCTTTATCACGTCATTTCTCAATCGGACATATCAATTTTTTCCATTGAAAATTTTATCTTTGCATGACTATTGCCTCTTGGCAATCATGATATATAAACTGAAAATGTGTCATTTTCTTAAAGGAATATCTGCTAAGAGTTTCTCAACTACTAAGCCTCATTTTCATATATGAGTTTGAGAAGAATTTTTTTCTTTTTCTCAAGTTGAATAGTTTTCAATTTATCAAAGAATAGTAAATATTTTCTTCTCCTCCACCCATTGGAGCTTAGGAGGATAAGGCATTTTGTTTACACATATATGCCTAGTAGCACTTGAGTCTACCACCCATAATTTCAATTAGCCACAGTATTGGCATGGGAATGATTATAGCAATTATTTAGTCAAATCATCTACTTCAACCAAGTCAACTTTTGGTTAAGCAGGATTGCCAAGTCCCCTATGATTTCATTCGGTTGCTTTTATGTCAAGCACTTCCACCGGGTGAACACATATTCATTAATAGATTTTTTTTCATCTGAATCCAAGATCCAGTTAACATCACCATTTCCTTCTAATACAATGGGAAATGCACTATGTAAAATATAATAAGCTTGACAATAGTCACTCTTTAACAAAGTATTTCACAAAAGACATCAATCTTATTCAATATAGATCTATGTTGGCTACGGATGCAAAATAATAATAATAATAATAATAATAATAATAATAATAATAATAATAATAATAATAATAATAATAATAATAATAATAATAATAATAATAATAATAATAATAATAATAATAATATAAATTTCATCTCCACAACAATCACTAAAGGAGATTCTTTTTCCCAATGCAATAGCCAATCAAGTATTTAATTATCATCATGCATGAATGGACATTCAACATAAATTGGTAAAGTAAATATTCTTACAGAGAACATTTTTTTTTTACATCATTATTGCTGTCAATAGTACATGTTGCTCCAAAAATGTTAACCAAAACTCAAAGGTTAGCAAAAATCCAAAATGAATTAATAATTTCACAAAATAACTGTAAGACTTCCTCCGAGTGTTATATATAAATCACCAAAAATGTCTCAATAACATATACTCAATAAAAAAACATGTAATCAATTTAATTATGCAATAAAATAATATTTAATAATTCTATTAAAAGTTATGCATGAAAAATTCAATCATTGCAAAAGAGACATTATAATCTTTAACCCATAAATTTGAGGCTATTATAAAATATAAACCTTTTTGGTTGTTTCAACCATAAGTGTGAGTCTAATAAATTCAGGAATAGAATCACGACAATTTTGACAAGAAAAATGTTTGGACTAAAACTCTAGTAGTCATAAATATAATGCCAACAATGTTTTACACATGTAAAACTAAAACTAGACTTTAACTCTTTAAGCAACATTTAAATGATTGAAGTGTGAAATATGAAAATATCACAAAAGGCAGGAAGCAAAAAGCATACTCACTAAATGTCGATTATGCTAATTTAGCCAGAAAAGTAATTAATGGCAAATATTGGTGTGTATCATTGGTCAATTGAATAGTTGTCGCTCAATTATTCTCTCAGCTTGTGCTTGCTAAATTGGGTCTCCATTCCCCTCTCTTTCTACCAAGCATAATTCTACGTCGTCAAGAAGGCAAGAATTTGCCAACATTCTAATGCTAGAGAAGTTCTATATGTTCGTGGACGAGAGAGAATTATCATATCTTCATGTATTTATCAAACATACACATTGTCATGCAACAAATACCAACACATGTATGAGCATATACATAGATAGAGGCCCACGCTGCACTCCCAAGCAAGTATAAATAAAGACATGCCATCAAATACCAACATAAGCTCGTGTCTACTTGAGCGTATTGGCATGGACATCACCAACCGACTAATGATTGTATGCACTCTAGCATATTCCTAAGAATGGCAGGACAACACTGTGAAGAATACCGAAGAATTTTGTTCCAAAATCAAATGACACCTATTTTCAAAATCTATAAGCACAATAATATAAGGTAAAAAGAGTGTAATTTTAGTGGTAAAACACAGAAATCCCAAATGACAGCATCCATTGTTTTGCCGAAAACAATTATATATAACCTGGTCCAACATGTGCAAGCTCAATAAGATTCTGTAGAGGGTGCCAAAGACAAATTAAATAACAGATAAAAACAGTTAGAAACTGGCTTCATGAATGTACATTAAACAAATTTTAGCAGGAGAATAGGAACAATTAAGGACAAATGGAAACTATTTTGAGTAATAGAGGAGCGCCCCAATTTTCAATCCTAAATGGATGATTATTAAAATAATCACGAACTTGAGAGAGAAAACACCTACACACGTCCGACTTTCTATTGGAAAAACAAGTATAGGTATTGAAGCCCCAAAATAAAAATAAATATATAAAAGAAATATTAGCCCAATTTCTTTCCATTTCTTTTATGGTTTTCCTTTTCTATTTCTTTTTAAGTAGCCACATGGAATCACTATGCCATTTTTAAAGATTTTCTACATAGGTAATTTTGAAAAATTGTAAGCATCTTCCGTAAAAGTATAAGAGCACACATTCATGGAATATGTCTAATAAGATCAAATCAAATCTAAAGAGAACACACAAGTTGGTGACACCAAATTTCAAATATTAGAATGAAAGGATCTCGACCTATGTGATGATGATTCTTCAAAATGTGGAAACAGCGTGCCAAAATGGCAATTACGCCCTTCAAGCATTAATTTAGAGTTTCCAAAAAACGACTTTACTTGAAACTCAATAACCTTACCAAAATGACCTAAAGCTATTTTGTGTTAATGTTTGATACAGTCCCATGACAAACCACCCAAGAATATGTGATACTTGTCCTTCACCACCTCCAAATCCTTGTTCAATTCTAAGGTCGGTGGGAGCACCAGTAATTCCAATTTTGAAAGCTATAAGGCAATTATCCTTAAGATTGTTGGAAAAAGGATTAGAATACATAAAATAATAATTATTGGAAATACATTGCAAAAGATTAGAAAATAAAAAGAAATGTCTGAGGCGTGCAGACACTGTCCTTAAAGATAATTTCACCCCTCGGAGTACAAAACTTGTGCGTAAGGTTTCAGCAGCTATCCTCCCAAGATACAATAGGCTTTCCTCTATACTTCGCACTAAATATTAGAAGGAAATTGAACAACTTTTGTGTATAACCCAGCAAAAAGAAAAGGAAAGATGTGAGAATATATTGCATCTACTAAGATTGTGGTTTGAAGTTTAATTTATATTTAAACAAGGAAAAGAGAGAGCCGTTAGGAGATCATCATAAATCAATTGGTAATTAAAAAGATGACCGCTATAAAATAATGAAGAGTTTATGAAGTAATAAATCAAAAATTATAAAATTGTTAGATAACCGTTATACAATCATTAGAAAATTGTTATATGACCATTAAAAAAAATCGTTACAAAAATGATGACTTTCATGACGATCATAATTTCTAATAAATATTTCAAAACTGTTGAAATTTCTAACACTTCTGTCGTTAGTTTGAGTTATAGATTGAAGTTCATAATAGTTGAATTTCAAACGGCTATTGTTTATGTAGTCCAATATTACAAAGGCAGATTGTTCCTTGCTAGGTGAATCGTCTGGGCCAACACACAATGTCGGTCCTTCACCATGCGCACATTTCCTTTCCAGGTTGTCACCTTCAAAGAGGTCCGAGAACTTGAATTGCTTGAATCCGAGGGCCAATAATGAGACTAGGTGTATGGAAAACAAATGAGCTGGGTCAAGCCATGGGCATCATACGCTTGTTGCTTCATCCAAATCTAATATATGTCCCCTCGTGACGGGCGATCATGGGAACTACAAATTTAAATTTTCACCAATCAATTTTGGAGACCGAGAGCCTTTTGTCTCTGCTGAATGCTGTCAAGTTCACAGCAATTCCTCTTAAGACTCCATTCATTTACATAGACTGCCATTCTCAATCTTTGCTCCTCACCTGCACCCGTTTTCTAGAGTTGAAGAACTTGCATCTCCGTTCGTATTGAAGTTCGCGCGTTCTTTATAGCAGTTAGAGATGACTGTCCTATTAGATTGTGTTTAGCGGTCCGGACAAAATTCAAGATATGATAAAATTTATCTTATCCTGCATTTGGCGCTTACTCAAGACAATATGAAGTTAGATATAATGGAAATATAAGCCAAATAAAATTATCCTATCGGGAAGTGGGATAAAGGTGGATAGTGGGGATGAGCGGTTTTAAATTCTGTACAGGTTCCATCTGGAACTTACTCGTTAGAATATGTTCTTTATTTTTTAGAACCTGAAACCTATTTTGCATATCCTAGAATTTAGAACTTACCCTATTATAGGTTCCATGGTGGGTTCTAGGGTTTACCTAGGTTTCACATAGATTATTAATTGAACAAACGCAATGAATTAAAATCTTTAATAATTACCACTTGCTGCTACAATTCATTAACCATAATTTATATTTAGACATGCGAAAAATTTGAATATTAATAAAGCAAAAGTCTCGATCATAAAATGGAAGCTCAAATTAGCACTTTCAGATTATGTACTCATTATCAAACGGTACGAAAAATTATAAGATCATGCGAAGACATAAACTAAAAACATTCATAGTTGTTCCAAGTTCTAGATTACAGGTTTCAAGTTCTAGATTCCTCCAGTTAAGAACCTGAAATCTACTCGTTAAAATAGGTTCGTTATTTTTTGGAATCTGGAATCTACCCTGCATATTTTGAAACTTGAAACCCATAGGTTCCCACCGATCCACTTCTTAGATTTTAGGTTCTATCTTGGAACCATACTCCCCTAATACTTGGCTCAACCTAATCCGCTTTAGTTGCCGAAAAGATTTATTGGGCAACTTAAGATAAAAGAGGAAAGCCTAGCATATGGGAGCATCATCTTAGATAATTGAAATCAAGCACTCAACTCGACCTAATCCGCTTTAATTGCTAGAAAGAACTATATAGAGTTACTTAAGATAAAAGAGGAAAACCTTAGCTTGGATCAACGATTGCAAGTGTAAGAATTCTATCACATGAAATGTTTTCAACATATGAGATATTGTCGACTCATGTTGTCTATATCTACATATATTAAGTAAAGGCATTTGAATAATAAATTGGTGACGTGACTTCATGAGAATTTTGCAATGATTATGATATTAATTAAAATAAAATTTATATATTAGATGAATTTGATCAGTACAAGGATAATCTTACCTCTTGATCAGGATTTCATAAAGTTTTGATTTTTTTCCTACATCATAATCTTTAATTAATGTATTTATACTCTTACTACTTCTAACTAAAATTTCTCCTCCATACCTTTTTAAAAAAGATGGAACGAGAATGAAATTACATTTCATTGAAGTGGTCTTTTTAGAATCACAGTCTTTTTTTTTTTTGAAAAAAAAAAGAGAAATACAATTCCAATGTCTCTTTATTTTCTCAATTTTTCAATCTTTTTTTTTATATAGAAATTGAGGGAAAAAATATATGTTTTGATTTTAACCATACGGCATAGAAGGAGTAGGAAATGAACCTATCGAACAACTACATGTTGATACTCACGATTTTGATAGCCATATCACTGATTTAGAGGAGATCTCTTAAAAGGTATTTAGTGTTCATTTTGATAGCCATATAATGGAGGACGAACGGTTTTATAAAAATAAAAAAAAATAAAAAAATTGAATGTTTGGTGGGCAACGTGAAAAAATAAAATTTTTTAGGGTAAACGTATTACTACCCTAAAAACCGGGTGTGTTGTACGACCACTATAAATTACGGGATGATCCCGAGCACTTTAACAGCAATTTTGAACAGCGGAGTAGGAAACTAGCAATGGAGGAAGCTAAGGGATTGGTGAGGCGCGTCCACCTTGTCAAGTTCAAAGACGGTACCCCACCTGCCCGAATCGAGGAAATCCTCAAGAATTACGCCAATCTCGTCAACCTCATCGAACCCTTGAAATCTTGGCACATGTATCCTTCTCTCTCTCTGTCTAATCTCTGCGTTTTCCCCACTTTCTTGGCGCTTTTTTTCCTCTGTTCCCCCTCAGTCGAGCATATCTACGTCCTGGTGATCTGCCATGGAATGTTCCTCAGTAGTTTGTTTGAGATGCCTGATCTTGGGTTAAACTTCTCTCTCGTGAAATTAGGGGAAAGAACGTGAGCATCATGAATTTGGACCAGGGCTTCACGCACGTCTTTGAAGTAACGTTCGAGAGCGCTGAGGGATTGGCAGAGTACGCGGATCATCCTATTCACACCGAATTCTCGAAACAAACCCGTCCCCATCTGGATAAAGTCATCGCGATCACCTATGAGCCGACCGTCTGTACTTGAATCGCCTTCTTACTGTGATATCGGCCAATGTTGTGTTCGAATAAAAGGTTTTTTTTTTTTTTTATGTATGACTAAACTGAAGATCGAGGTGCCCTTATCTCGAATAAGGTGATTAATATGGTCCAGACTCTAAAGACTTTTGTCTTTGCAAATAACGAGTTAGAAATAGCACTACATCTAAATTCAGATCCATGAGTGCAACCGTGGCCTGCCCATTCATTACGGTATTGTGTTTTGATTTTTCTTTAAGTTTACATGGAGTTCTTGCTATCGCTGATGCATTCAGTTAGATCACTCATAAATCTTACTCAATGGGTACAATTAGACATTACTAGAAATAATTGTAAAAGCAATCCTAAACCTATTGTACTGCAGGTAATTAAGTACTAAACACTTTAGTTGTGCCAAGTTAGTCATAAATTTTATTGACGATTTGTCAATAAGGTTCTTTTGGCCAATTTTGATTAAAAATAGCTTAAATGAGCACTAAATATGTTACATAACGTGACCGATGTTAACATGGATAATTTTTTCCTTTTTTTAGAGATTTTTCTGATTTTTTTCCTTTCCTCTTTCTTTCTCAAAGTACTTAGCTATGGCTGGTGTCTAGCCACAGGGGAGGCCAAAAAGGGCACAACCCTCGTCAAATTTGACGAGAAATGACTCTTGCAACCTACAAGAGTGCAACCGTCATGACCTAGGTGAAAGCGGCCCTCACTTACGCTGCAATAGCGACCCTCACTGGTCCTCAATTGTGGCCAGTCATCAGCTACCAATCACAGACAAAAAAAAAAAAAAAAAAAAGGAAAAAAAGGAAGAAAAAATTCAGAAATTTTTTAAAAATACAAAAATTGTTTGTGTTTGCGCCAACCAACATACACAAGCAATTTCCGAGCCAAAATCATCTAGAAGGATTACATTGTTAAATCATTAAAATGTTTAAAACTAAATTAACAAGTAAAAGATTGATAACTGAAATGACCGTTATAAAATAAATTTAAGATTTTTTAGATAATTTTCTTGATATTATCTTCCCGGAAAAAGCAGAATTTTGATTGAAGAATAGGACATCTATTTTAACAACTCATTGCAATAAGAAAGCCTTTCCATTTGGAGTCAATCCTCGTATATATCTTGGATTTCACGTCATCTTGTAAATAAATTTCGCATGACCTCGAGGTGCATGACCCGTCTTAAAGCCAGGCAGGCGTGGGTGAGCGGCAATTAGAGACGCCAATGTCGAACATCTCCGCATCTTAGCATAAACCCCAAAAATGAATGAGAAAAGAAGGAAAGAGGTGAAATCGTGAGAGAGAAGGGAAAGATTTTGGTTCATGCAAGCCTTGGATATCTCGGCATGCCAAATTGATGTCATTTACAAATACATTGCAAGAATTTTTTTGGAGTGGCTTGTTGAGATGCATCTGTGAGTTGTATTAAAAAAGTCTCACGTCGTAGAATTAGTGGTATGGAATTGTATTTGATTCATAAGTCAATGTTTTGGCTCGAATTTCCTTTTGACAATCTTCCCTTATGAAGATATTGGATTTTTTCATGGCTAATGGAGATGAACAATTACCCTTTGGGTCCACCGGTCGCGGTGGCTCCGCTGGATAAGGCCCTACTGATCCTCAACCCAGAGGTGAAGGATTCAAAACCCAGGGGAAGCGCTAGGTGTATTAAGTGTGACTCAGGAGTGGTGGGTCCTCCTGCTTAAGTGTCACCTGAGGGTTTACGGCCTCGGTTGTCGGTTGCAAGCCGATTCCTCCAGCACAAAAAAAAAAAAAACAATTACCTTTTGGGCAAAAATAAAACCACCGCATGCAGTGGCCTAGCTGGATAAAAGCTCCAATGATGTCTACTTAAGACGGAGGAGTTCGAATCACGCGGGATACACGGGATCTTAAGCATGACATCGGTGTGGTGGGTCTCCTGCTAGCGTCGCCCTAAGGTTTGCCTGCCGACTGCTGGCTGTACGAGATTCCTTGGGTATAAAGAAAAGAAAAGAAAAACAATTACCCTTTAGGCTAAAATAAATTTGAAACAATGGGCTTGGCCCAGCACGTGCCTTATGTCATAATGTGGAGGATCGATGCGATGTATCAACCCAGCCAAGAAACTCACACACTAAAATTTCAGATTCCATTTAGTCTCCTAACCTTGCACATACGGGTGTGGATGTAATGGTTCATTTCCTGATTTTAAAATGATCTGAAAGCACCTAAAGTTGTAACCTTGGCCCTCTATGTGAAGAGATGGTACGGTTTCGACTCTTTAAGAACTTGCCATATATTGATCATATATTTTTGATAAGCTCCAAGTTGCTTGATTTGTGACCACATATATTTATCATTGGGGATTACTGCTACATCAACGCTGTGTTATCATGGCCAAAAAGCATCTTCGTATGTTGTTGTCGGTCTTTTTTGAAATGAAATATGGCATTTTAAACTTCTTTTAACTGTCGTGAACTCTCAAATACAAGATAAATGAACTTATGGATATGGCGCCTGGCTAAGGAATTGTGTTCAGTGTAGATAAGTCCCCATTTCCGGGTTCTTCTGTCGTTAGTCCGAGTTACAGATTGAAGTTCATAATAGTTGAATTTCAAACGGGTATTGTTTATGCAGTCCACTATTGCAAAGGCAGATTGTTCCTCGCTAGGTGAATCGTCTGGGCCAAGACACAATGTCGGTCCTTCACCATGCGTGCATTTCCTTTCTAGGTTGTCACCTTCAAAGAGGTCCGAGAACCTAAATTGCTTGAATCCGAGGGCCAATAACGAGACTAGGTGTATGGGAAACAAATGAGTTGGGTTTAGCCATGGGCATCATACGCTTGTTGCTTCATCCGAATCTAATATCTGTCCCCTCATGATGGCGATCATGGGAACTACAAATTTAAATTTTCACCAATCAATTTTGGAGACCGAGAGCCTTTTGTCTCTGCTGAATGCTGTCGAGTTCACAGCAATTCTGTTTAAGACTCCATTCATTTACATAGACTGCCATTCTCAATCTTTGCTCCTCACCTGCACCCGTTTTCTAGAGTTGAAGAACTTGCATCCCCGTTCATATTGAAGTTCACGCATGTTGGAATATAATATACGAAAACGATAACATCTTACAATTTACATCAACGCACAAACTCCAGAGAAATAAATAAGAAATAATAAGGACACCGGAAAAATTTTTATTTGGTTCAGTTTAAATATCGATACCTATGTCCACAAGGAGAGGTGACAGCAAATAATCAACTATAATCAATCAAAGTTTATAATCACTTATACGCTCGAGTATTTTTCACATCTAGATTTAACAAAAAACCCAAAATATTTATAAATAAACAACTCACTTAGATATAAACTTACTACATAAAATTATCACTCGTTCAAGCTCAAAACAAAACGCTTTACCTATGCCAAAATTAGGAACTCCAGCGCTCATCTTTGGTCTGCGAACATACGGCTTCACGTTCCTATTCAAGGCTTCACGTGGCTGGACGTCTTTCTTGTGCAGCTTCTGGAATCTTGCGACTCATACGTGCAGCTCACTCCTCCACATAAAAGAAACCCTAAACTTTTTATATTATGTGCCCAGAGTCAAAACTTCAAAATTCCTATTCGGGCCCGCAGATAAAAGAAGAAACCTTTGCTCCTTTTTTTTTCAAATTCTATTTTATTTCCTCTTAGTCTAAGAAAAGAAGGGCTTCTTCATCCAATTTGAAATATTCTTGGAAAATCTTTATCAACAAAATTCGATTTAACAAATCATTATCTGAATTTAAATTCGATATATTAATTTAACAACGTGTTCTTTATAGCAGTTAGAGATGACTGTCCTATTAGATTGTATTTGGTAATCTGGATAAAATTCAAGATATGATAAAATTTATTTTATCCTACGTTTGGCGCTTACTCAAGACATGATAAAGTCAGATATAAATGAGATATAGGCCAAATACAATTATCCTATGGGGAGGTGAAAAAGGTGGATGGTAGGGATGATCGATTCCAAATTCCGTATGGGTTTTACCCGGAATTTACCCGTTAGAACAAGTTCTTCATTTTTTGGAACTTGAAACCTACTCTACATACCCTAGAATCTGGAACTTACCCTATTATGGGTTCCATGGTGGATTCTAGGGTTTACCCAGGTTTCACATCAATTATTAATTGAATGAATGCAGTAAATTAAAATCTTTAATAATCACCACTTGCTGCTATAATTCACTGACCATAACTTATATTTAGACATAGAAAAATATGAATATTAATAAAGTAAAAGTCTCGATCATAAAATGGAAGCTTAGATTAGCACTTTCAGATTATGTACTTATTATCGAACAGCATGGAATATTACAAGATCATGCAAAGACATAAACTAAAAACATTAAAAGTTGTTCCAAGTTCTAGGTTACAAGCTCCAAGTTCTAAGTTCCTCTAGCTAAAAACCTGAAACCTACATGTCAAAATAGATTCTTTATTTTTTTGAACATGGAATCTACCCTGCATACTTTGAAACCTGGAACCCAAGTTCCAACTAATCCACTTCTCATATTTCAGGTTCTATCTAGAACCATGCTCCCCTAATACTTGGCTCAACCTAATCCGCTTTAGTTGCTAAAAAGATTTATTGAGCAACTTAAGATAAAAGAGGAAAGCCTAGCATATGGGAGCATCATCTTAGATAATTGCTAGAAAGAACTATATAGAGTTACTTAAGATAAAAGAGGAAAACCTTAGCTTTGATCAACGATTGCAAGTGTAAGAATTCTATCACGTGAGATGTTTTTAACATATGAGATATTCGTGACTCATGTTACCTATATCTACATATATTAAGTAAAGGCATTTGAATAATAAATTGATGACGTGGCTTCTTGAGGATTTTGCAATGGTCATGATATTAATTAAAATAAAATTTATATATTAGATGAATTTGATTAGTACAAGGATAATCTTACCTCTTGATCAGGGTTTCATAAAGTTTTGATTCTTTTCCTACATCATCCCTTTAATTAATGTATTTATACTCTTACTACTTCTAACTAAAATTTCTCCTCCATGCCTTTTTAAAAAAAAGATGGAACGAGAATGAAATTACATTTCATTGAATTGGTCTTTTTAGAATCAGTCTTTTTTTTTTTTTTTGAAAAAAATGGAGAAATACTATTCCAATTTCTCTTTATTTTCTCAATTTTTCAATCTTTTTTTTTTTATATATAGAAATTGAGGGAAAAAACAAATATATTTTGGTTTTAACCGTACGACATAGAAGGAATAGAAAAGGAACATATCGACCTACTACATGTTGATACTCTCGATTTTGATAGCCATATCACTGATTTAGAGGAGATCTCTTAAAAAGTATTTAGTATTCATTTTGGTCAACTTTTAATCATCTTTCTTTGGCTAAGTGGCATGTATTGAAGGAGGGACTTCTTAGAGAAAATGAGATGGAAATATACTTTCACTCCTTAATAAAAGTCGTGCGAGAGCAAAATATAATGGAGGACGAACGGTTATAAAAAAAAAATTGAATGTTTGGTGGGCAACGTGAAACAATTAAAATCTAAGGGTAAACGTATTACTACCCTAAAAACCGGGTGTGTTCTCCGACCACTATAAATTACGGGATGGCGTGGACTGTGGAGCCCAAGCACTTCAACAGAAATTTTGAACAGCGGAGTAGGAAACTAGCAATGGAGGAAGGGAAGGGATTGGTGAAGCGCATGCTCCTTGTCAAGTTCAAAGACGGTACCCCACCTGCCCAAATCGAGGAAATCCTCAAGAACTACGCCAATCTCGTCAACCTCGTCGAACCCTTGAAATCTTGGCACATGTATCCTTCTCTCTCTGTCTAATCTCTGCGTTTTCCCCACTTTCTTGGCGCTTTTTCCCCTCAGTTCCCCCTCAATCGAGCATGTCTTTGTCCTGGTGATCTGCCATGGAATGTTCATCAGTAGTTTGTTTGAGATGCCTGATCTTGTGTTGAACTTCTCTCTCGTGAAATTAGGGGAAAGAACGTGAGCATCATGAATTTGGACCAGGGCTTCACGCACGTCTTCGAATTAACGTTCGAGAGCGCTGAGCGATTAGCAAAGTACGTGGATCATCCTGTTCACACCGAATTCTCAAACCGGCTCCGTCCCCATCTGGATAAAGTCGTCGTGATCACCTACGAGCCGACCGCCTTCTGTACCTGAATCACCTTCTTACTGCGATATCCGCCAATGTCGTGTTCGAATAAAAGGTTTGTTATGTATGACTAAATTGAAGATCAAGGTGCCATTATCTCGAATAAGGTGTTTAATATGGTTTAGACTCTAAAGACTTTTGTCTTTGAAAATAACAAATCAGAAATAGCACTACATCTAAATTCAGATCCATGAGTAAAACCGTGGCTTGTCCATTCATTGTGGTCTTGTGTTTTGATTTTTCTTTAGGTTTACATGAAGTTCTTGAACGTTCATGCATTTAGTCTGATCACTCATAAATCTTACTAAATTGGTATAATTAGACATTACTGGAAATAATTGTAAAAGCAATCCTAAACCTATTGTACCGTAGGTAATTAAGTATTAAACTTTTTAATTGTGTCAATTTAGTCATAAATTTTTTTGACAATTTGTCAATATAGTTCGTTTGGCCAATTTTGATTGGAAATAGTTAAAATGAACACTAGACATCTTACATAATATGACTAGCATTAACATGAATATTTTTTTTCTTTTTTCTTTTTTAGAGAATTTTCTGATTTTTTTTTCTTTCCTTTTTCTTTCACAAAGTACTTAGCTATAGCTAGTGTCTAGCCACGAGGGAGGCCAAAAAAGGGCATTGCGACCCTCCGCAAATTTGGTGAGAGCTGACTCTCGCAACCTACAAGAGTGCAACCCTCATGACCTAGGTGAAGGCGGTCCTCACTCAAGCCGCAATAGTGACCCTTACTAGTCCTCACTTGTGGCCAGTCGTCGGCTACTAACCATAGGCGAAAAATAAAAAAATAAAAAATAAAAAAAAGGAAAAAATAGAAAAGAAAAAATTCAGAAAATTTTTAAAAATACAAAATTTGTTTACATTTGCGCCAACCAGCATACACATGAGCAATTTCCCAACCAAAAATCGTCCATAAGTATTATATTGATAAATCATTAAAATATTTAAAATTAAACTAACAAATTAAAAGACAGATGAATGAAATGACTGTCATACAATAAATTTAAAAAATTTTAGATAATTTTCTTGATATTTTATCATCCTGAAAAAAGCGGAATTTTGATTGAAGAATAGGACATCTATTTTAACAACTCATTGAAATAAGAAAGCCTTTCCATTTGGAGTCAATCCTTGTATATGTCTTGGATTTCACGTCATTTAGGTGGGGCCGTTACGCTGGTAAATAAATTTCGCACGACCTCTCGAAGTGCATGACCCGTCTTAAAGCCAGGCAGGCGTGGGTGAGCCGCAATTAGAGCCGCCAATGTCATGCTAGCAGTCGGTCCGAAACTTCTTTATCGGGATAAACTTGTCGAATTGATGTGAACCGGATGAATACGGATCTTGGATGAATACACAACTCTCAAGCGACTCAAAAGAGACAAAGATACCCGTCGGATGCCCTTACATTCACGATTATTAAAAAAAAAAAAAAGGATTTCGTTTGAACTTTAATGATGCATAGGTCCTTTGGAAAATTAGACTCTGTTTTTGGTTAAATACGCTTTTTATCGAGTCCCTTCAGATACTTGTAGGCTTAATTATTTATTTAAGAAACCATTGGGATCACCCTTTCTACATGGGAAGGGGAGGCAAGGAATTTGAATCTCGACCTTCTCAGAGATTGGGACGAAGGCAATTTAGCTTTAGATATGAATTTCGACTCTCACACTATGTAATGAAGCAGAGCAAAGAGCTTGAGAGTGAGAATTAGAATAAGAGTAGGCTTAATCCTTTATTTAACTGATCTTTTAATATACATCGATACTTCAAATCGAATTTGACCAAATAGTGATTTTGGATGCACGAACTTACTAGTTTGGATTCGTGGGCATAAATTTTTCAATGAGTTATAATAATCGTTAATACCACGAAAAATCCTAAATTAGTATATCTATGATAAATTTATACCTAAATTAATTTTTTTTATCACTAAAAATCCCAACCTGATATATTTGTGACAAGCCTCGAACATCTTTGCATCTTAGCATAAACCCCATAATTGAATGAGAAGAGAAGGAAAGAGGTGAAATCGGGAGAGAGAAAGGAAAGATTTTGGTTCATGCAAGCCTTGGACATCTTAGCATGCCAAATTGAGGTCATTTCCAAGTGCATTGCGAGAATTTTTTTGGAGTGGCTTGTTGAAATGCATTTGTGAGTTGTATTAGAAAAGTGTCATGTCGAAGAATTAGATGGTATGGAATCGTATATGGTTCATAAGTCAATGTTTTGGCTCGGATTTCCTTTTGACGATCTTCCCATATGAAGATATTGGGTTTTTGTATGGCTAATGGAGATTGAACAATTACCCTTTGGGCTAAAATAAATTTGAAACAATGGGCTTGGCCCAACACGTGCGTCATGTCGTGATGTGGAGGATCGATGCAATCTATCAACCCGGCCTAGCACAAGGCGACACCTTAATTCAAGCTGGCCAGGCACAATCCATAATAATTTGACATCCCTACTTAATGCAAAGTTTTTACATCTCACTCTCTTGAGTTAAGGAGTTTCTAATTTTTCTCACGTAACTCTCCAATCCATAATGATAAGTTTCTTTGAAACAACATGTGTCTTTGCATTAGTTCAAACGAAACACTACTTCTAGAAATATATCTAAGAAGCAATTCGAATGCCAATTGATCACCACCATTGAATTGAAACAAACCTTATCGAATCGATCTGGTCAAACCATCCTCCAAAAGAACATCGGTGGCAACTCACGTGACGAAATTCCAATTGAGTCACCCATGACGACGAAGCTGTGAAGTGACGTGAGACGGGAAGGACTCATCGTCGTTTGTTTACGACTTTCCAGAAATTTTATTTGGAAAGTTCAAAAGAGGGAAGCGTGCAGACATGGGAGTGGTGAAAAGTAAGATGCAACACGCCCAGGTATAAATAAGAGACCGCCAGGTGACAAATGAAGTATAGAGAAAACTTGAGAAAATGGAGGAAGCCAAAGGACTAGTGAAGCATGTGTTGCTTGTGAGGTTCAAAGATGATACCACGCCTGACCAGATTGAAGAACTCATCAAGGGCTTCGCCAATCTCGTCAATCTCGTCCCTCCCATGAAATCTTTCCACTGGTCTCTCTCTCTCTCTCTCTCTCTCTCTCTCTCTCTCTCGCTGGGCCAAATGATTTTTTGTGATCATTTCTGGGGTTAATGTTACAGGGGAAGGGATGTGAGCATTGAGAATGTCCATCAAGGTTTCACTCATGTGTTCGAGACGACGTTCGAGAGCACAGAGGGAATAGCAGAGTACTTACCTCATCCAGCCCATGTCGAGTTCTCAAAGCGGTTCCTCCCCCGGTTGGAGAAGGTCCTTGTGGTCGACTTCAAGCCGACCACTGTTCACGCTTAAACCGAATCGAATCGTGCTATATTCTGCTGATGCCATGCTTAAATAAAAGTTTTATTGCGTGAGAGTAATAACTTGAATTCTATTATACTGTAGTGTTGGTTAATATAATTGATATGGTTTGAAAAGTTATATTGACAAAATCTTCATATTTTCTTCGTGTAACATGGCGAATTTTGTGTTCCAATGCACAGCTTTGATGAGACGGCCGTGCTACTAAATACCAACAAATATTAAGACTTGACTAAATTGATTTTATGATTAAGTAGTAAGGTCTCAAATGTTGCTAACTCAAGAGAAAAATTCACAGGAAGGTTCTGTGGCCACCTATGAAATTTATTCTTGGTCCGTATCTTTTGTTTCAAGTCCTTTTGAGTGTTTTCGCCTGGCCTTTAGCCAGAGTCTACATCTCCTTGTTGAATCTCCTCATTGTTCGAACGCTTTATCATCTCGAACAAAAAAATTTCATATCATCCTCCGATTAAAGTTGGACCTAGTTTTATTTGTTCAATAAATTCATTTGTCATCGAATCTTTGCAAACCAACTACTTTTCAATTATCAGCCAATCTTTCCTAACAATCTGTTGACGGCAAAAAAATGTTCGAGTGTAGTATGTGACAGTTTGATCAACAGAAACTTGTTGGAGGTCAAGTAGAGGAGTCAAGTAATCATTGAGTAGCGAAGTCAATGTAAATATTGATGTAACTGTCGAGTAGTGGAGTCTTAGAATACGCTTGTAATTGTCGATTATAAGCTATAGAAACTCGCATTGTACTCTTTGTGAAGGATCACCAATCAATTAACGTTGTTCAGTTTTACTTCTAACTTATATTCACATTTCAGTTTCCTTTTATATGGTTGAACACGACTATCTCAAGTTTCAGTACTTTTGATCTTTTGGTCGAATTGCACTTCCTGTTCAAAAATTAGCAAATGACTCTTCACATCCTCTATCCATTGGCTTATCAATCATATTTTGAAGGGCATTTTGTCAATATTTTTTTGGTGAAACATCTCTTTTGGCACACTCAATGGGACTCTTGTTCATTGATCCAAGGAAGTTTTCATGGTGAGAACCAAAAATCAACCAGAACCAGATAATGTTGCCGGTAACAACAATCCAATACCACAAACTGGAAACGAAGTTACCTTGCATTTTGAGTCTTTAGCCGCCAGGAGAGCAATAGAAGGAAATTGACCTGAAGAAGTCAATCTTCTAAGGCATCTTACAAAAGAGTTGCTAAGGGATGTTGCTCCAAACTCCAACATTATAACAACCAGGTCAAACGAGGATAGAGAGTGGTTGTTAAAGAGCTTGGACAAGGAGCAACTCATAGAAAGCTTTTAGGATGATGAAGGGGATATAAATAAATTGAATTGTGCATTGAATTTGGGGAGAACGTTTTTGGGATATGTGTGTGTGTGAAAATTAGAATTAACTCACAAAGGCACCTTTTGATGAACATTAAGTTTTGCTTTGGAACTCTAAAGTTAAATGTGTTTAGGCTAGACCACTACTATGATGGGTGACCTCTTGAGAAAGTGTCGACCCGTACTCTGCAAGACAAAATCGTGAGGCTTGATGTAGGACTGGCCAAAGCGAATAAAATCTTGAGTGAGTTAGTTCTAATATGTTATAATATGTTGTTAGAGTAGGATCCCCTCCAATAGGTGTATGGTTCGAGAACAAAACACGCGGAAGTTGGCAGGCCTATAACAATGGGTCTGATAAGTAGGGGTGTTAACGGTTCGGTTTGGTTGGGCTTGACTTAGTTTTTTTGAAAAACTGAATCAAACTAAACCGTTAGAAAAAACTTCTGAACCAAACCGAATGAGGCCCGAACCGAATACGAACTAAACCGAAATTTGGTTTGGTTTAGTTTTTCGGTTTTTAGTTTTCAACTTTCAATTTTTGGTTTTTGCATTTGTTTTTTTGTTTTTTTTTTCTGTTGTATATTATAACTTATAAGAGTAATTTTCCTAGCCCTTGTTTGATTCGTATTTTCAGTTTTGGGTGTTCGCTTTGTTTTTTTCTTTTTTTTTTTTGGTCAAATATTATAAGAATAACTTTCCCAAGCCCTGGTTTGGCGGTTTGGCTCGCTTCAATTCAAATTTTTTATTTTTTTATTTTTTTGGTCGTATGTTTTCGGATCGGTCCAATTCCAGTTTACCACTGGGATTCGCCCCAGTGGCCATCCTTCCAATATAGAAGGGGGAGGTGAGGGATTCAAATCCCCACATTCTCAGGAGGGGATGGGGTGGGGACGAGTAAGTTTCAGGAGTGGGTTTCGACTCTCACGCTCTGCAAGAGGCATGACAAAAGTCTAAGAGTGAGTGTAGAGTAGATATAGAGTAGAACTGACCACAAAAAAAAAAAAAAAAAAAAAAAAACCCAGTTTAATTATGATCTCAATTAATGAATTAATTGATCAAACCTTTAAACTTAATAACCTATTATTTTCAATAAGTACGTTATTTATTGCATATGCATACGATATGTAATTACCAATTTAAACGAGTGGCCTCTCAAACTCTTTTATTTTAATAGAAAAGTTTCATCCAAAAATATTTTCTTTTACTGATGTCTATTCGTTATATAAATAATTAATCCTGAATAAAAGAAAAAAGCTACCGAAATAATAATTTGTAGATAACTGAATAAAAAAGAAAGAAAGAAATCAGCAGGAACGAAAAAGGCGAAAAAAACAATAATAATTGTTGTCTTTTCCCCAAGCTCAACGTCAAATTAGTGGGACAAAAAGCAACACTCTTTTTCTTCTTCTTCTTCCCCTCTCTCTCTCTTCTTTCTCTCTCCGCATCTACATCCAACCCGAAACACAGTGCGCAGCGGCAGACCGCAAGCGGATCTCGGCAGCCGGTCCAGCCCTCTCGCTCCGACCGTGTCCTCGCCGGAATGTCCTTCTCCATCACCATTGCCATCGCCGACCAAGACGAGAGGAGACAGGAGAGAATTAGAAATAGGATTTGGTTAATGGTTTGTGACCTGTGGAGAGGATTTTATTGGTTTGTCGATTTGGTTTGATTTAGTTAATCGATAAAAAAAAATTTCGTTTTTAATGAGAACCAAACCAAATAAAAACTGAACCGAAAAAATCGAATTTTTTGGTTCAATTCAGTTTCGTTCGATTGATATGTGACTTTTTAGTAAAGTACTTGCCTGTACACCAAACGACTAATCTGTGCGGTTTAGTGTGAAACGGGTTAAAGTAGACAATATCTCAAATGAGTCAATCTAGAGATGTTACATCCAGTCTCAGTACTTATGAATTTTTTCTTCTAGCCGAATTGTGCTTTTTGTCAAAAAATCAGCAAAGAATCCATCACATTATTTGTCGATTGGCTCATCAATCCATATTTTGAAACGTGTTTCGTCGACCTCGGTGCAACACACTCAAGTCTGGTTCTTTTCCTTTGCATGCTTTCATTATCTTCAACCCACATTCATGCCGCATTTGCGAGTTTCCAGAAACTAGTCAAAGATGAAGTCCTAGAAGTACGTTATATAGATTCGCATCACCCGAAAAAATGCGTTTATAAGTAAAATGAATAGAAATCTAGCGTACGGGAGCGTAGTCTTAGATAATTAAAATGAAGTACTTAGCTAGATCTGATCCACTTTAAGCGTTGGAAAGATTTATAGGTTAACTTCAGATAAAATGGGAAAACCTAGCATAGGGGAGCGTAGTCTCGGATATTGAAATGAAGTACTTGGCTCGGCCTAGTTCGCTTTAACTGCCGAAAATATTAATAGAGTAACTTACGATAAAAGGGAAAACCTAGCATGTGGGAGCATCGTCTTAGATAATTGAAATGAAGTACGTAACTCCACCTAATCCGCTTTGACTGCTAGAAAGATCTATAGAGTAACTTAAGATTAAAAAAAAAAAAAAAAAAAAGGAAAACCTTAGCTTGAACCAATAATTAAAAATGTAAGAATTCTATCACATGAAATGTATTTGACATATAAAATACTCTCTTGACTCAGGTTACCTATATCTACAAATAGTAAATTGATGAAGTGGCTTCTGGAGGATTTTGCAATGACTTTGCTACTAATTAAAATAAAATCTATATGTTAGATTAATTTCATTAGTACAAGGGTAATCTTAAGGATTTCATAAAGTTTTGATTCTTTTCCTACATCACACTCTTTAATCGATGTGTTTATACTCTCACTATTTCTAACCTAAATATAATGGAGGACTAATGGCTACAAGACGAAGAATGTTGGGTGGGTAATGTTAAATAATTAAAAAATTTAAGGGTAAATGTATACTACCCTAAAAACCGGGTGTGTTTTCTGTAATTTTCTCAGACCACTATATAAGTATATATAAATGACGGGATAGTGTGGGCTGAGCTTGAGTACTTTGGAGTGTGGACCGGAATTTGGAACTCCGTAATAGGAAACTAACAATGGAGGAAGCGAAAGGATTGGTACGGCATGTGCTCCTTGTCAAGTTCAAAGACGGAACCCCACCAGCCAAGATGCAGCAAATCATCAAGAATTTCGCCAATCTCGTTGACCTCATCGAACCCTTGAAATCTTAGCACATGTACTCTTCTCTCTGTGTCTGATCTCTGTGTTTTCCCCGCCTTTTCTGGCGCTTTTTCCTACTTGGTTTCCCCTCAGTCGAGCATATCTATGTCTTGGTGTATCGTTCATACTGTTCCTTGGCAGTTTGTTTGGAATGCCTGATCTTGGGTCATCATCATCTCTTCTATAAAACTAGGGGAAAGGTCGTGAGCATCAAGAATTTGGACCAGGGCTTCACGCACGTTTTCTATTTAACGTTCGACAGCGCCAAGGGATTAGCAGAGTACATGGATCATCCTGTTCATGCCGAATTTGCGAACCAATCCCGTCCCCATCTGGACAAACATGTTGTGATCAACTATGAGCAGACCGTTTTCCATACCTGAATCGACTTCATGCTGCAAGCTCCGCCAGTGTTTTGTTCGTTAAGCATGTTTGTTGTGCACGACTAAACTAAAGATCGAGGGCGCCGTTATCTTGAGTAAAGTAATTGATATGGTTCAGACTTGAGAGACTTGTCTTTGCAAATTACAAGTCAGAAATAGTGCTATGTCTAAATTCAGATCTGTGAGGACAGCCATGGCCTGTCTGTCCATTCATTGCAGTTTCGTGTTTTCATTCTTCTTTAGGTTTACTTGGAGTTTTTAGTAAAGTTCACACCTCCAGTTAGATGACTTGTAAATCTTACTGACTCTATCAAAAAAATCCTAAATCTTTTATAGGACAACCGTCACGCCCCGATCCTCGGGCGCACGCCCATCCCTTACTTGGTCGATTTATTTGCGATGTCCCAGGAAGGTCGCCGACCCATTCATTTATATACGCATGCGGAAGCTTAATAAAATCCCCAGAAAATCAAACAATGGAATAGAAAAGTAGGATCATATTTTTCAAACCAAGACGAGTCTTTATAGACAAACTGGTTAATTACAAACTTAGGCTGTTTACAAAATTAACGGCTTATCAAAAAGGGGACTATCTTAACATCCACTAGTCAGACCCATTTGCCAATTCTTGAGCCTCCACATTCCGAACTTTAGGACTTCCGGTCCTCCACGATCGTCATCTAGGAACCTGAAATATTTTCCCAAAACCGGGATGAGAATATGTCTCAACAAGTTCTACCCCACTAAGACCCAATTAGGAAGCCAATACGCCATAAGGGCTGCCTAAGCACAACACGGATCAAAAGGCTTACCTTGGCATCAGTTCCTTTCCTGCACATTAGTTCGATTAATAATATCGATAACTACAGCAAACAATCACATTCCACCAATCAGATCGACTCAGCGATCAATCGACTTAATTGATTACATGTCACCACAACCTTTCCCTAGTCAGTACATTCAATACTATCTATAAAATCCGACCATAGTCTAGGACTGCTCACCCAAAGTTGATAATAGATAGCATAGCTCGCCCAAAGCTGATAAATATAGTATACTATGTATATGCTTGCCCAAAACTGATAGATTATGGCCCCCAGGCCAATTTAATATACTATATATGCTCGCCCAAAGCTAATAAATATATCGCTCGCCCAAGTTGATAATAAGGCATATTGCTCACCCAAAACTGACATATCGCCCGTAGGTCAATATAGTATACCGGTATACTACTCACCCAAAGCTGACATATCGCCCAAAGGCTGATATAGTATACCACTTCAACTATATAGTCAATTCATCATTTTTATCATTCGTGATAAATAGCCGTGTGTGGGTACACGGTTGGCCTTAGCCAAAATATAAGAATTTTACTTAAAAATATCCCACCAATTTCATCAGCCCATTACATATTTTTGGCGCTGTAAACCGACACCCGGTTATTTCTCCATTAATAACCAAAATCATATAATTTAGGAATAAATCCTAAATTCACAATTAATTCGATTCAGCACAAATTAACGCTCAAATAAATAAATGGACTGCACCACGATAATCAGCATGGAATTTCGGTCGTCGACTATCTAAATCTTAATTTCCGAATTTATTTAATTAATTAATTAATTTCGAAAATTAATAATTAATTACAATAAATTCAATTTAGCTCAAATCGGAGCTCAATTAAACAAACGGACTTCACCACGATCATCAGCATAAAATTCCGATCACCGGCTATCCCAAACAAAATTTCGGAAAAATAATAAATAATTAAATTTATTTCGAAAATTAAATATAATAATATTATATTATATTATTATAATAGTACAATTTCGAATTAATTATTTAATTTAAAATAATTAATTAAGGCTTAAACAAGATTACTTTAATCCAAACATTTACTTAGCCTTAATTAATTATTCACTAAACTAATCACATCCCTTAATCCACTTAACATTTAAATAAATTAATCTAATCACCTAAACCTACTTAGCTTAATCTAAACATCCTTAACTTACTAAGTGGGGATTAGTGAGTTAAACTCACATGATTAGCGCTCCGAGCGGCTCAAATCGACGGGGACGCCGAGGGGATCGATTCACTCCAAGGCGGGCCTAGCTTCCAGGGTCGGGAAGCCGGCCAAAACGGGCCACGAAGCCACTGCCATACCCATTTTTCTCCTCTTCATTCATTGCTGGTTGAGGCCGGAAAGAGGGCAGATCCGAGCTCAGTTGGGGCATGTAAGGGCCGAGAGGGCTAGGCGGAGCTCCGGTGGGCTAAGGCGGAGGCGTACGGTGGCTCACGGCGGTGGGGACAAGCTCCGGCAACGCCTGGAACTTGCAGACCGAGACAGACGAGGGCGGCTGGGCTTCGGCCAAGCACAAGCGGGCAAGGAGCAGCGGCTGCGCGCGCGCGAGGAGCGACGAACGGCGACAGCGTGCGGCCACTCCAGACGACGTGCGGCTTCTCCTATGAAATTTCTGGGTTTGAAAGGCACAACCAGGAGGAAAAAAGAGCTGGTCGACCGGCAGCAGGAGGGAAGAGAGGGAGGCGGAGGTGCGGCTGGACGTGCGACGGCCTCCGGTGGGCTTACAGCAGCGTTCCGGCGGCTACTGGTTGCTGCTTTGCAGCTTCTTCGGCTGGCTGGGTTTTCAAAGAAGAAGAAGATGAAGAAGATTGAGAGGGGCCCAAGGAGTTGCACGGTAGGGAGAGGGAGGAGAGAGAACCGGGGGGGGGGCATTCCTTTTCTTTTTCTCTTTATTTAATCTCCCAAAAATTGGCCCACCATGTATGTCATGTTCCATTATCTCCAATTTCTCACAATCTTAGTCCAATGGGTCCAATTTCTTTTTCCGCTGTGGCATAAAATCTCGTACACTTAATTCAATCAATTCTCAATCAATTCCATCTAATTAAAGCTCAATTAAATTAACCCATGTGTCCTCAACCTTCTTATAACTTTTCCCCAACAAATGATCCAACTTGCTTCCCAAAGATTCGATCAAAAACGGCCCTCTAACAATCTTGAACAAAACAGCCTTACTTTGCTTTTCCGCCAAAATCTCGGTTTGTAGAAAAATCTTCTGAGGATGAGTCGACGTTCCTAAAAAGAATTGTGACTTGACAGAATTCTCAATTTCTGAATTCGAGTTCGATTTCACGGTTAATTTCAATTCGACGCGAATTTAGTGCGTCCTAATCTACCGGATAGTTTTTAGGAAATTTTCTTGCATTTGACCCGTGGTTGATTATTCTTAAGTCACAAAGTACATCTTCGATACATTGGCGACTCTCAATTGTTGTAGAAATCTCAAGGTTTCAAATACAGACACGGGGTATCGAAACGACAGAATAATCGGTCTAGTGCCGATCGACAAGAATTATGCAATTAGGTGGAATCACCCACACTTAATCACATACCTTTGTCGAGTCAACCTATCTCCGATTTCTAATCGATCTTACTATGTCATAATGATCTCTTGCAAATTTACACGGTCGAGAGTCGTTTCCTGGTCGAATTCTCAAGTCTAATGCGTTAAAATTCTTTAACGGCTTCACCTGATAGACTAGTTATCCCATGAGTGATCAGCTCAGGGAAAAGAACTATAAATGTGTCGATGAAATGCCCAACTATTTCGATCGAAAGCAGAACCTAGATTTCTGGATGTCACAACAACTAATTAAGTAATAAATCTTTTAATTGTACCAATTTATTCATAAACTTTTTGATAATTTATCGATATATTCCTGACCCTCAAGAAGATGAAAATACAAACTGGGCTGAACAAGAAGCATCACATTGGGCTCATGAACAAGCATCCTCATCAAGAAGGCTGAATCAAATCCTCTCACCTGAAGATCTTGAAGCCCTTGAGCAGAAATACGAAGCACATATTCTAGAAGACAGCTTGGAAGACTCAGTGTGTAGCTACAATGCTCGTGACGGACGAGACCGTTGAGTCCGTACAATTTCATTGTAGCAAAATCACTGTTCACTTTTACTGTAGCACTAGGCTAGGGAAAGTACTGTTCACAGTACAGTCACTATTCATAGTGTGCGAATAATTCCCTCCCGAAAGTTTTCGGTGCCTCTGTTTTGTATCTAGACCCGTGAGCTAGGTCCCTGTGTGTGTCCTTGTGACCTCTTATTGCCTATATAAGGCAAGGAGGGTGTAATGTTTTTGGGCAGAGTCCCCTGAAGTAAAGTGTGTGCTTTGTGTAAAATCTCTCCATGGCTTTCTAATTTCCTCTTCTTCTCCAGCCTGGTAAGATCCTTCAAGAAATGCAGCTTGGATAGGTTAGAAACGTTTCCATCCTGGCATCTCTGGGTGTCTCTAGGCTCTGAACTAAAGGACTGAGTGGTTTTCTGCTAAAAGGTTGTCCCTGAAGGGCTTGAACGGATTGTTCGCCTACTGTGGGATGCATACCTGCAGAAAATTTGCTCTCCTTCCCTGGTTCTAAGTCTAGGCCCTGGGAAATTCTGCATTATCTCCTTTAGTTCAACGACTGCTTTGGTATGAGCTTTTCCCCAAGGTGGGGAATTTTTCTTCAGCATGGATTGCAAATGAATCAGAAACTTTGCAATATTTGGGACAAAAACCCTGAGATAATTAATTATCCCAAGAAATTGTTGAACTTGCTTTGTTGTGAAGTTGTCTTGAGAAAACTTCAATAATTCTTGAGCGATATGTGGCCCTGGGTAGTATGTACCTTTGTTAAGGTGCATACCAAGAAATTTTATTTCTGTCTGGGCAATATTCATCTTCCTTTGAGAAAGCATAATACCATGCTTTTTCACGATTTCTGCAAACTGCTCAAGGAGTTGACAATGTGACTGCTCATCAGGATTGTAGAGCAGAATATCGTCAATGTATACGCCTGCACTTGATAAGATGGGTTGGAAGATACAACACATGGCCTTTTGAAATAGGGATGGTGCTACCTTTAAGCCAAAAGGAAGAACTTTCCATTGGAAGTGCTGATTCGAAATACAGAATCCTGTTTTGGATCTGTCTTCAGGATAGATGCCCAATTGCCAAAATCCGGCTTTGAGGTCGAATTTGGAATAGATGTGGGCCTTGGTTAGACCACTAAAGAGAGAATCTCTAGATGGTAAAGGGAATTTATCATCTTGGAGGAAAAGATTGAGAGGTTGATAGTTGATCACTAGTCTCATTTTTCCTCTGTTTTGCTCGGCGCGCTTATTGACATAAAAGGCTTCACAAGCCCATTGTGAATCGGAGATTTCAATAAGGCCTTGTTGCAAAAGTTCCGAGCATTCCCTTCGAGCTAGAACCATATGTTCTTGCTTCATTCCCATGTGGCTTGCCCTGGTTGGGTTTATGTCTTCATTCTTCTTGAAAGGAAGGCGAACAAAGAACTCTGGGTTTTCCCATAAAGGATGGAAACACTTTTGAGCGAATTCTGCATGGGATTTTGAACAAGATTCTAACAACTTCTGCATAATCGGATCTAGTAGACTCATTTGAATGGAAAATAGTCTCTGGATATTGACAAACTCAGAGAATTGATTTTTATATCTAAGACCTTTTCCAGGAATGATGCGAAGCTAAGAGATTTGAGTCATGATATCTCACCCAATTATCAGGTCTTTATTGGGAAGGTTAGATCCAAAAATCTTTGCAGTTATGGAGCACTACGGGAAGAACTGGACAGTTACAGGAATGGTTCTGACTTTGGTGGAGAAAGTATCTCCTGACGCAGAATTGAAGTATCGGGTGTAAGGAGTCCAGAATTCTTCAGGAAGAACTTTGGTGTCTACAATTGAACAACTTGCTCATGTGTCAATGAGAGCAATAACAGTGATAGGTTTGGCAAACTTTGATGTGAGGATTTTTACGGGGAAGTGAGGACAGTGAGTTTGGCTTGAAAATATGTCAAGATTTGGTTTTGGGGATAATGGTGATATATAGAAAATATCTTCAGACTCTGAGTCTGACTCAATCTCACTGGAAGTTTGGTAAGAGGGAATGGCACAAAGAGTTTGTTCATATGGTTCTTCATCAGCAGAGAATAAGGATTCAATATCATCATTTTCGAGAGAAATACCTATTTCATTCTCAATGTGATGGATTAGATGATTCTGATCTTTTCTCGTTTGAGGACAATTTTTGGCAAAATGTCCTTTCTGATTGCAAATGTAGCAACGGTTTGATTTTTTGTGGCTTGTGCGATCCTTTCTTTTGCGTAGGTATCACCATTTCTTCTTTTTCCGGAAATGCTTGGAGCCATGTTTGGATTTCTTTATCCAAAACTTCTTGTAGTGTTTCTTCTTCCAGGAATACTTGCCACATGTACCATCACGGTCTTTTTTGGAGCATTTAATTTTCAGCTCCTGATGAGAGCAAGCTGATTCAAGGCGTTTGTCATCTGTGATGTATGTATGGACCATCTGGCGCTTTAAGCATAATTCTTCTAGGCATAAATGGACTTCTTGTTGTATTTCTCCCAAGGGAATATCTTGTACTCGCTTTTGTTTTCCAAAGAACGATCTTTCAACCATCTGGGATAGTTCTTTCGGGATGGAAGTAAGGAAAACATGCTTCGGATTTGGGTCTGCTCCAACTTGATAAAAGATTTGAAGCATTATTCGGTAATGCTTATCAAGATGTTTCTTCTGGAGGGAGCAGCATCGTCTTTCGAAAAACTCTCTTCTTTTTATCTCTATGAGATCACCGGGTTTTCCCACAAAGACATGATATAAGATAGTGATTGCATGGCTGAAATTTGGTGACATCAGAAAATGGATCTGGTCTTGTTCTGAAATTGATTGCCACCAGAGCTTCAAGCTTCCTGTGAATCTTGTAACAAAGTTGTATAGAACGTCATTCATATCATGGTTGGTGATAGACTGGGTATTCAACCAAGTATGAAATTCTTCAAGTCTTATCGGCCATTTGTGATAAGGAATATCATCAATGGTAAAGAATTGTTTTGATGCTATGGACACATGCTGAGTAGGATTGCTTGTTTGACCCATTTCTGGGTCAGAATAATTTGATTCCATATCATCATCTGGGGGGTCAGCCATGAATATTGATGAAGTTACTGGTGCAATGGGGACGGTATCAACTGTAGGAATTGAGAAGGATGAGGAGGAGGAGAGGGATACTGAAGATTCTATTTCAGTATCATGAGAAGTTTGCTCTACTGGGAGCAGAGTCTGTTTTTCTGAATTGGGAGGATCAGGTTGTTCGGTCTGTTGAATAACAGAGTCAGGTTCCTGGGTGCCTAAATCATTTAGAAAAGATTCTAATGGATTTGATAGCATCATCTGATCTGGCCTTTCTCTTATAACAATGGAACTTGATCCTGTAGGTGGTATTTTTTCTTTCCCCTTTTCCTTCTGCAGGGCTTTGAGGCAATTTCGTATGTCTGCCATAGTTGGTTCTCTTCTGTAAGGATCTGTTGGAATAGTGGCAAAAATGGATGTTTGTGGCAGTGAGGGTAAATACCCGGTTCTAACAGGAGGTGCCAATGGGTCAAACAGTCTGAACCTTCCTTCTTCAAGAAGCTGGATTTGCTTTTTGAGCTTATCTATTTCTAGCTTCAGACTTTCAAGATGATGGTACCCAAGATGTTGTCCTGATTCCAAGGCGTGAAGCCTTTTCTGGAATTCAGAAAGTATCTTTTTGGTACTTTCATCATACCTTCGGAGATCTTGTTGCACATTTCCGAATTAGGAATCTGCTTCTGTTTAAACTTGGTCATCTGAGGGAAAGTATTTTGGCTGTAAATTGCTAATTCAAATGCTAGCCATCAATATTGCATAACTAGTGCTAATGTAGACAAAATTTTTCATATTTTGAATATTTTTCCGATATTTTCCTTCTTTTCCTTTCCTTTTTCTTTCGCATATGACCGGTGATCAACCATAGGCAGGGGAAGTGAGGGCATTGTGGTCCTCGTCAGATCTAGTGAGGGCTTGCCTCCCACAACCTGCAAGGGTGCAAACCTCGTAACCTAGGTAGGGCTCGCCCTCGTCGGATCTAGCGAGGGCAAGGGGGGCCCTCCCTAGGACGCAAGAGCATCATTGGTTCTTGCTTGTGGCTAGTTTTCAGCCATGGCTAAGTACCAACTATAGGCAAAAGGAAAAGAAAATAAAATAAATAAATATTTGGAAAATTAAAAAAAAATTGTCCTCACTTACGCCGATTAGTGTTCATATAAGCAATTTATGGCCACATCGGTCGGAAGAATTATAATAATAAATTGTCAAAAAGTTTAGAACTAAACTAACTTTTTTAAAATGGCCACTATTTTAGCATTTCTTGAACAATTTTCCCAATGTTACCATCCTGAAAAGTGCAGAATTTTGACAGAAGAATAAGACACCTACTTCAACAACATGTTATAATAGGAAAGCCTTTTCAATGGATGTCGATCCTCGTGTATGTCTTGGACTTCACATCATCTACGTGGGGCTGTTATGCTGGTGGATAATTCCGCACGACATCAAAATTCATGACCCGTCTCAAATCCGGGCAGGCATGGCTGAGCCGCAATTAGACCCGACAATGTCATCCTAGCAACGGGTCTGCACATTGGAACTTCTTTATTGCGATAAACTTTTCGAATCGATGTGAACCGGATGAATGCAGATCTTGGATGAATACCCAACTCTCAAGCGACTCAAAAAGATGCCAGTTTGGATTCGGTGGGAAAAAATTTTGTCAACGGGTTATAATAACCACAGGTACAAGTTTAGCTGAGGACTAATCCAAGCAAACGATTCTACTATTTCGTTCGCGAAAAAAGAACTGATTTTTTTTATCCCATCCGTTTAATCACTAAAGAGTTGATAATAGTTAGTCACTAAAGAGTTGATAATAGTTAGAAACCATCGGTAAAAAGAACATGATACTTTGCAAATTATCGACTTTTTTTTATCTTTTCTACTAGCTTTCATTTGTCTCTTTTACCGTATTATTATAAAAATTAGTTAGGATCACCCCGACAAATCCAAGGTCTTCTATTTGGCTGGGCTTAACTTTGGCCCATAAGTCCTCTTGCATGTGGAGTTAATAATTGTGCCAATGCTGAACTCCTTTTATGCACCCATGTTACTCTACATCCTATCTGGAAAAACTAGCCATTTCATAAACTTTTAGGTCATATTTAATACTTTAATACTCATTAGAGTAAGTAAATAATTGACCTCATAATAGAAGGACGCACGTTTCTAATATCACACATATATATAGTAAAAAAAAATTATTATAAACACTAATCGCATTGCCAAAATGGTGTCGTCTACCCAGAATTAAAAAAAACTATGGGAAATTACACAAAACTTCTTTAAACTTTGGGGCTTCATATTTGCACCTGAACTTTCAAACGTTACACAATCCCTCAATTTTTGTTCTATTATAGACGTGACTATTTATGTTTTTTTTTCCGTTAGCATGTAGAATGCACACAACTATTAAGGGTAAATGTATACTTTCATTCCTTTTTTTCTTTTCTTTTTTTAGGAAATTATCTCTTTTACCCTTTATCGTGGTAAATCATGAAAAACGAAATAAACTAAAACATTAAACAAATCTGTCAAAATATGATTACGTAGTTACTTTAATAGAACTAAACAAATATAATTTAAGAAAAAGAATAAACAAAAATTAAATGGAAAGGGAAAATGGCTCAATGACAAAAGGTCAAATAAGAAAAATTAGCTATACATGAGTATAATTGAATGGTTATTTATTGTAAAAAATGATTGATCAATAAAAATACTTAAAAAATTACAAAAAGAAGAAAATGATGTTCTCAGCTCATCAAAGGAAATGATAAGCAGTGACTCAATGTGATATTCCCAAGGCCTTTTCTTCCATTTTTCTTGGTTGTATTTCTTTTTCTTAGAATATTTTATTAGTTTTATCTAAAATTTTCATCATATCATCATTATTGTTATTTTTTCATCGATGTACGAATCGGTTTATTTCCGTCCATTCCGTTTACCTTTTTGTTTCTTTATAAAAAAAAAAAAAAAAAACAAAGGCGAAGAGAGACCTTCTTTTAAACACAATGAAGTAAAATACATTTTTATCCCGGAAAAGTCATACGAATTACATATTCCACAAAAAAAATATCATGAGGGTAAACGGTCGTAACAAATTCAGGGGGCAATATACAATAAGTTGAAGAATTCAGGGTAATCGTGTAATACCCAAAACTTGGGTGGAGTTTGTGTACTCTCTCCGAAGGATTATCAATAAGGGATGGTGCAGCGTGGACAGAGACTTCTGAACTCCGGAGTAGGAAGCTGACGATGGAGGAAGCGAAGGGATTGGTGAAGCATGTGGTGCTCGCCAAGTTCAAGGACGAAATTCCACCTGACCAGATCGAGCAACTCATCAAGGGTTTCGCCAATCTCGTCAACCTCATCGAACCCATGAAATCATTCCACTGGTATTCTTCTCTCTATCTCTCTGTCTGACCTCAGTGTCTTGTTTTTCTCTTCTTTTTTTTGGGCTTTTCCCCTTTACTCCCCCCCCCCCCCCCCCCCTCGTACTTGGTGCTTATTTATCCCAATTTATGTAGTTGACTTCTCTGTGATTTTGGACATTTTCTTTGAGTGAACGTCATAGATATTTGAAACCTTATTGGGGAGTAGAAATTTTGCTGTTGCTGGTGCTGTTTCTGTTGCTGTTGACATCAAGTCAAAGAGGGCAAGTGCGTTGTGGTTGGCTTTGTCTGCCTGATTTATCGTTAATTGTTTTGCTGAGATTGAGGTTATCAGAAGAGAAATCAGTGTTATGTTGCCTGACATTGGTGTTTTATTTCCTAGAAATTTTGACTTCAAAGATTGTTCTTTGTTTGGATACTTCATTTTATCCGCATATCGGAGTGTTCATTGTCCTTTGGATTGGAGTTGTTCTAAGCGTCCGATTCGATCTTGCCACTGAAATAGGACGCTGAAAAGAACTCTTTAAATCAGATGTTCTTTGGAGAAATAGATTAGCAAAGATTGACCGGTAATTAGAGAACACGGGTTACTAAGCTATGTGACTTGCAGTTTAGCGGTTCGCTTAGTTTTCCCTCAGAGGTCAGGATGCATTACGCACCATTTGTTTTACTTGATGTGTCATGATCTCGATAGATCTATCCTTCACTAGCGACGATCCATATCATTTTGGAGTATTCATTGTCTATCTCTAGATCAGAGATTGTTCTGAGCTTACATTTGATTCCTGCAACCAAATTAGAATGCTGAAGAAACACCTTCAAACGAAGAGCCTTTCCGTCGGGCTAGATTCACAACATTCAACCAGTAGCAAAAGGACATTGGCTATTCTCTTTATGCCTCAGTGTTCACTATTTTGTCAAGCACGATTTTCGATCAATAGAAGTTGGGTGCGCTAGAGTTCTCATACTTAATGTCTTGGTGATCTTTCATGTTATGTTTTTTAAGAGCTTGTTCAGATGCCTGATCTTGGTTAATCATTTCTCATTTGAAATTAGGGGAAAGGATGTGAGCGTCGAGAACTTGCACCAAGGCTTCACACACGTCTTCGAGTCAACATTTGAGAGCACCGAGGGAATGGCGGAGTACATTGGTCATCCTGCACATGTTGAATTCGCGAACCAGCTCGTTCCTGTACTGGAGAAACTAGTCGTGATCGACTACAAGCCGACCATTGTCCATACCTGAGTTGGCATCGCATTGGAAGCTCTGCAAGCATTGTGATTGAATAATAAGTTTGTTATGTATGGCAAAACCGAAGTTTTTTTTTAACTGTGCCATTATATTGGTAAGGTGATTGATATGGTTCAGACTCGAGAGACTCGTCTTTGCATATTACAAGGCAAAATATAATGCTGTATCACCATGGGGAATATGTTTTATCTAAATCCAGATTTATGAGGACAAACCTGGTCTGTCCATTCATTGCATTTTTTCTTTAGGTTGTCACGGAGCTTTTAGTAAAGTTTATGCCTTAGGTTAAATACTGGAAAATCTTACTGAATTCGTATGAACAGACAATAACATGCAGGAAAATGCAGAATGTTTGGTCGAAGAACGGGATGTCTTTTTGAACCTCTTGCTACGATATGTTTGGTAGAAGAACGGGACGTCTTTTTGAACCTCTTGCTATGATAGGAAAAGCCTTTTCGTTAGGGATCATTTGTTGTTTATGTCCTGAATCTCACGCCCACTCTGTATGGAATGTTACACTGGTGGATAAGTCCCGTGCGATCCCAAATTATATGACCCATCCTCGAGCCGGGTGGGAGTGGGTGACCTGCGATACGAGTCAATGATGTCATACTAGACTACTATGTCAGGGATTTCCAACGAAAATTAATATTAAGGCTTATATTAGAATTTTGTGCAAAGGTTGATGACTAAATTTGCTAAATTGAAAGATTTATAACTAAATTGACATATGTATAATAATTTTAAATCGCTTGGGCAATTTTCTCCTTAAAAAACATAAGACTTTAATTCTCTAGAAGATTTTCTAAAACGGGCTTTCTAGCAAAATATGGACTTTTCTTATCTTTTACTAGCTTTTATTTGTCTATCTTGACAAATGTCTTATATTTACCTACTTTTATACTAGAATTCCAACTTTTCTTTGATTGACTTACCAATCTTTTTCTATTAGGTAGCCAGCTAGTTTTGGTTAACCTCCTCTTATTTGAGTTACTCACTCATATTTATTTGCTTACTTTTAATTTACCATTTGTTTCTCTTAAGATACTAATTTTTAGTTTACCAAACTTTTATTTACTAACTTTTATTTACCTCTACCAACTCCCTACATTTACCAATCCTCTTCAAAAATTATCAGTCTAAATTAAAGTGAATCGTCTTCTCATTTCTAATTAAGTTATCAACTCTCATTTGGATTAGTTAATTTACCTGAGTTCTCTTTTGTATGTTTTTATTCGAATTCATTAACTTTTGTAATGACTTATCAATTTTTTTCTTTTTATCTTTCTTGCTAACGGCTTAAATTTACCAAATTTTATGTGAATTTTCCAATATGTATTGGTGTGACAAACCAACTTCTCTTCTATAATGTAACCAACTAGTGTTGAGTACAAACTACAGGTAATTTTCTTTTTCTTTTTCTTTTTCTTTTTCTTTTTCTTTTTCTTTTTCTTTTTAATTTATCAACTTTTTGTCTTCCTTACTAACCTCTAAGTTTATCAACTCTTATATAAAATTACAACAAAAATACGAGTAAATTATGAAATTTTCGTCAATTGAGTTATCAATTAATTTTGGATTACCAACTTTCATTTAAGTTATAATAACCACTGATACAAGTCTAGTTGAGGACTAATTCAAGCTGGCAATTCTACTATTTCGTTTGCGAAAAAAGAACTAACTTTTTTCCTTCTTGTTTAATTACTAAAGAGTTGATAAATGTTAAAAACCCGTGGGTTAAAAAATATAATACTTTGCAAATTATCGACTTTTCTTATCTTTACTACTAGCTTTCGTTTGTCTCTTTTACCGTATTATTCTAAAGATTAGTTAGGACCACCCGGACGAATACAAGGTCTTCTATTAGGCTAGGCTTAACTTTTGGCCCATAAGTCCTCTAGCATTTGGAGTTAATTGTACCAATTAGAGGTGTGCAACCGGACTGGGTATACCGGTTCTCGGACTAGCCACTCGGAAAATTAGGGGTGTGCAACGGAAACCGCCCGAACCGGAACCGGACCGAACCGGACCGGACCGGCCGGTTTTGGGCGGTTCCCATGGTCGGCGGTCCGGTTCCCAGTTCCAAGGTGGGAACCGGACCGACCGGACCAGACCAAAATTTTTTATATATAATTTATATTCATATAATATATAAACACATATAATATATTAATATTATATATGAAACTTATTACAATCGGAATTGCAATTTAGGTAACAACCTCTTATGTGGCCAAGAAACCACCAAAACTCTTATTGTTACTCTTTATTTATAGAAAAAACTCTCCTCATGCTCACACTCTCTCTCTTGCTCCCCTCACTTGCAAACGACAAGGCACTTCAAGCCTTAAAAAGTCTCATATCGACTAAACATTCAAAGTATAGAAAAGAGATTGTCTATAAAGCCTAAGCCAAGCACAACCTTTATTCACGTTGTTCATGGGTTTTATGCTTAAAATTAAGCATGAAACACATAAACTATGATTGATATTCACACAAGTGAAGTTTGAATATTTTGCACGTAGAAACATAAGTGAGTAGTTTTATTAGATTGCTCGGAAACCGAATTTGATTGATCGGTCCGAAGCATGATTATTTTTTAGTGAATGGTCATTCTTTAGTGAAAAAATAAAGTGCCAATTCTTTTGGACCGGACCGGAACCGATGGTCCGGTCCGATTCTCGGTCCTAAGACCAACGGTCCGGTCCATGGTTCCCAAAATTGGGAACCGATTCTCCCGGTCCGGTTCCTGGTTCCACCTTGGAACCGGACCGAACTGGACCGAACCAAGAACCGATCACCCCTACGGAAAACAGGGTCGGGAACCGGTTCCCGTTGAAACTGGTCTGGGAATTGGTTCCCAAAATTCGGAATCGGTTTAAATCGGTCCGGGAATAGGTTCCGAGTGATTACCCACCTACAAATCAGTTCTTGGACCAGTTTTCGAACCGGTTTTGTAAGTAGAGGTCCAAAACCTTTTTTTTCCCCCAATTTCTATTCTTACTTCCGCAATCACATGATCTTTTTCCTCTTGACTCTCTCAAACACACACAGCGCTCCTCCTTTGTCATTCCTCTTCCTCACTTGCTTCCCTCCCTCACCGGCTCCCTCTCGCACCATCTGATGGACAAACGGTGTTCGTTGCTGCCAAATTCTTGTGTATCACATGGATTGGCTTCACTTAATCTATCTTTTAGAAGAGGAGTTATGCGTGCATAAATGAGTAGCTTCATGTAGTAGTTGTAGGAATAAGACTAATATTAGATCTATGTTTGTTGTTAATTCTTTGTCTTATGATTTTATTTATTATAATTAGCCTTGTGGATCCTTAATTTTTCGTTTAGTCAAAAAGTTCATGTATTTATTTATTACAAATGCTTAATGTTCCAATACAAATTATGAGAATTACGCTATTTTCTCGCGTATCAATATAAAATTCAAAGTCATATAGGATATCGAGAGATTGCAAAACAAGTTCCAGTGGAAATAGAGTTGACCTTGGAACCAGATCGGAAAAACAGGTAGGTTGGGTACAAGGTTTAATACAAATAGGGTTGGGTATATGGTCCAGAAAAGAGAAACCGGTTATAACAAAGTCGGGTACAGGGTCTAGGTCTAGACCCTACCCACCCTAGACTTGATCATCCTTAGTGCCAATACTAAACTCATTTTACGCACTCATATTACTCCATGCCCTATCCGGAAATACTAGCCATTTCATAAACTTTTAAGTCATATTTTATACTTTAAAACTCATTAGAGTAGGTAACTAATGGACCTCATAATAGAAGGACCCACGTTTCTAATATCAAATATATGTAGTTTAAAAAAAATTATTATAAACACTAATCGCATTGCCAAAATGTTGTCATCTACCCAGAATTAAAAAGAACTAGAGTAAATCACACAAAAGTCCTTTAAACTTTGGGGCTTCATATATGCCCCCAAACTTTCAACTGTTATACAATCCCTCAATTTTTGTTCTATTACAGACGCTAACTCTTTATGTTTTTTGCATTAGCATGTAGAATGCATACAACTATGAAGGGTAAATGTATACTTTCATCTCTCTTTTTTAGAGGAATTATCTCTTTTACCCTTTATTGTGGTAAAACATGAAAAACGAAATAAGCTAAAACATTAAACAATCTGTCAAAATATGATTACATAGCCACTTTAATAGAACTAAACAAATATGATTTAAGAAAAAAGAATAAACACAAATTAAATGGAAAGGGAAGATGGCTCAATGACAAAAGGTCCAATTAGAAAAATTAGCTATACATGAGTATAATTTATTTTTTTTGGTCAAAACTACGCATGATATTCATTCGTTAACAGAGTACGAGGAAATTACATCAAGAGCATCAGAGCTATACATGAGTATAATTAAATGGTTAATTATTGTACAAAATGATTGATCAATAAAATACTCAAAAAATTACAAAAAGAAGAAAATGATGTTCTCAGCTCATCAAAGGAAATGAGGACAATACTTTTAGAAATAGGAGGAGACAAGGCCATCACTTTTAGGGAGCAGAACTTAGCCATTCCAATGGTGAAGAATCATCTCTTAAAAGTCGTTAGAGACAAAGTCATCACTTTCAGGAATGTGGACGATACTTTTAAAAATAGGAGGCTGCAGCATAGCTGGGGTATCGATCCGATTATCTTCTCTGCTAGGGACTCTCCTACTCCTGTAAGGCCCTAGCTTGTCTTTGATTGCCAAATGGCTGCTCTTCCTGCGTGCGGCTATCTCCTTGGTGGCTCTTCACTTTTGTCGTTGGCAAATGCGACCTGAGTTGTGGGGTCCATTCGGCCTTATGATGCCTAGTGTTGTTTCTTGCTAGGTTCTTTTTGTCGGTTGTTTAGGTTGTTCTATGCTTGTTTTGGTCCGCTTTATTTGTAGTCTTCTATCTTACTTTGGCTCCCTTCCACTCATTATGACGTGTTGTCTCTTTGAGTGTAAGTTTTTAGCGCCGAACTTTTGTAAATTTGGTTCAAAGCTCATTATGTTCTTACATTTTACAAAAAAAAAAAAAAAAAGAAATGATAATCAGTGACTTAGGGTGATATTCTTAAGGCCTTTTCTTCCATTTTACCTGGTTGTATTTCTTGTTCTTAGAATATTTTAGGGAAAATGTCACAAATGGTCCATATACTATTACCTAATATGCAATTTGGTCCCTGAACTTTCAATCGGCTCAATTTGGTCCTTGAACTATTGATAAATATCCGATTTGGTCCATGAACTTTCAATCGGCTCAATTTGGTCCCTGAAATATTTGATAAATGTCTGATTTGGTCCCTAAACTTTCGATCGGCTCAATTTAATCCCTGAATTATTAATAAATATTCGATTTAGTCCTTAGTTACTGTTTTTCCTTTTTTTTATTTTTATTTTTAATTATTTTTTAATTTTTTAATTTTTAAAATTTTTTTTTGCTTATTCTCTCTTCCCTCCGCTGGCTCCGGCGGAGGGAAGCCGGCTCCGCCGAGGGTCGCCCTCGCCGGACGCAGGCAAGGGCGGCCCTCGCCGGCGTCGAGCGAGGGAGCCCCTCGCCGGCGTCGGGCGAGGGGCTCCCTCGCAGATCTGGAGAGCGAGCCCCTCTCCCGACGCCAGGCTGCGAGGGAGCCCCTCGCCCGACGCCGGGCTGCGAGGGAGCCCCTCGTCGGCGTCGGGCGAGGAGCACCCCACGCCAGATCTGCGATGGCGGCCCTCGCCGGCGTCGAGCGAGAGGCTCCCTCGCAGATCTGGCGAGGGAGCCCCTCCCCGGAGTCGGGCGAGGGAGCCCCTCACCCGACGCTGGGGTGCTCCTCGCCCGACGCCGACGAGGGGCTCCCTCGCAGCCCGGCGTCAGGCGAGGGGCTCCCTCGCAGCTTGGCATCGAGCGAGGGGCTCGCTCGCCAGATCTGCGAGGGAGCCCCTCGCCCGACGCCGGAGAGGGGCAAGCGAGGAGCTCCCTCGCCCGACGCCGGGGAGGGGCTCCCTCGCCAGATATGCGAGGGAGCCCCTCGCTCGACGCCGGCGAGGGCGAGCCTCGCCGGAGCCGGCTTCCCTCCACCGGAGTTGGCGGAGGGAAGAGAGAATAAGCAAAAAAAAATTAAAAAATTATTAAAAAATAAAAAATAAAATAGGAAAAACAATAACTAAGGACTAAATCGAATATTTATCAATAATTTAGGGATCAAATTGAGCTGATCAAAAGTTCATGGACCAAATCAGACATTTATCAAATAGTTTAGGGACCAAATTGAGCTGATTGAAAGTTCAGGGACCAAATCGGATATTTATCAATAGTTTAAGGACCAAATTGAGTCAATCGAAAGTTTAGGGACCAAATTGCACATTAGGTAATAGTATAGGGATTATTTGTGACATTTTCCCAATATTTTATCAGTTTTACCTAATATATTCATCAGATTATCATTATTGTTATCTATTTTTGTCGATGTATCCGTCGATTTATTTCCGTCCATTCTCCTTATCTTTTCATTTCTTTATAAAAAGCAAGGGTAAAAGAGAGACCTCCAACAGAAAAATATCATGAGGGTAAACGGCCGTGACAAATTCAGGGAGCAATATATAATAAATTGAAATATGCAGGGTAATCGAGTAATACCCAAAACTTGGGTGGAGTTTGGGTACTCTCTCCGAAGGACTATAAATTCAGGGGATGGTGCGTCGCGGACAGGGACTTCTGAACTCGGGAGTAGAAAGCTGACGATGGAGGAAGCGAAGGGATTGGTGAAGCATGTGCTGCTCGCCAAGTTCAAGGACGAAATTCCACCTGACCAGATCGAGCAACTCATCAAGGGTTACGCCAATCTCGTCAACCTCATCGAACCCATGAAATCATTCCACTGGTATTCTTCTCTCTCTCTCTCTCTCTCTCTCTCTCTCTCTCTCTCTCTCTGTGCATTGTGTTTCTCCTTTTTTTGGGCTTTTTCCCTTAATTTCCCCCTCGTTCTTGGTGCATTTTTTGAACCCAGTTTATGTAATTGGCTTCTCCGTGATCTTAGACATTTTCTTTGAGTGCACATTATAGATATCCGAAACCTCATCGTGGAGTCGAGATTTTGTTGTTTTTGCTGCTGTTTCTGTTGCTGCTGACATCAAGTCGAGGAGGGCAAGTGGGTTGTGGTTGGCTTTGTCTGCCTGATTTGTGGTTAATTTTTTTGCTGAGTCATATCGGAGTGTTCATTGTCTTTTGGATTGGAGTTGTTCTAAGCGTCCGATTCGATCTTGCCACTGCAATAGGATCCTGAAAAGAACTCTTTGAATCAGATGTTCTTTGGAGAAATAGATTAGCAAAGATTGACCGGTAGTTAGAGAATACGGGTTATTAAGCTCCATGACTCAGAGTTTAGTGGTTCGCTAAGTTTGCCCTCAGAGGTCAGGATACATTACGCACCATTTGTTTTACTTGATGTGTCGTGATCTCAATAGATCTAGCCTTCACTAGCGAGGATCCATATCATTTTGGAGTATTCATTGTCTATCTAGATCAGAGATTGTTCTGAGCTTACATTTGATTCTTGCAATCAAATTAGAATGCTGAAGAAACACCTTCAATCAAAGAGACTTTCCGTCGGGCTAGAATCACAACATTCAACTAGAAGCAAAAGGACATTGGCTATTCTCTTTATGCCGTAGTATTCACTATTTTTGAACCAGATTTTTGATCAATAGAAGTTGGGTGCGCTAGAGTTCTCATATTTATGCCCCGGTGATATGTCATGTAATGTTTTTTAAGAGCTTGTTCAGATGCCTGATCTTGGTTAATCATTTCTCATTTGAAATTAGGGGAAAGGATGTGAGTGTCGAGAACTTGCACCAAGGCTTCACGCACGTCTTCGAGTCAACGTTTGAGAGCACCGAGGGAATAGCAGAGTACATTGGTCATCCTGCTCACGTCGAATTCGCGAACCAGTTCCTTCCCACACTGGAGAAAGTAGTAGTGATCGACTACAAGCCGACCATTGTCCATACCTGAGTTGACATCTTATTGGAAGCTCTGCAAGCATTGTTACTGGGTAGTAAGTTTGTTATGTATGTTTAAACTGAAGTTTTTATTAAGTGTGCCATTATGTTGGGTGAGGTGATTGATATGGTTCAGACTTGAAAGACTCGTCTTTGCAAATTACAATGCAAAATATAATGCTGTATCACCATGGGGAATATGCTTTATCTAAATCCAGATTTATGAGGACAAATGTGGTCTGTTCATTCATTGCAGTTTTTTTTAGGTTGTCACGGAGCTTTTAGTAATGTTTATGCCTTAGGTTGGATCACTGGAAAATCTTACTGATTCGTATGAACAGACAATAATATGTGGGGAAAAGCAGAATGTTTGATAGAAGAACAGGACATGTTGTTGAACCTCTTGCTATGATAAGGAAAAGCCTTTTTGTTAGGGACCAATCGTCATTTATGTCCTGAATCTTGTGCTTTCTGTGTATGGGATGTTACAGTAAGTACATGACCCATCCTAGAGCTGGGCGGGAGTGACCTGGATCTGAGTCAACAATGTCATGCTAGCAGTATCAGCTGGTTATGGTAACAGCTGGTGCAAGAAGGGCAATTTGATATCTGATCCGCAAAGGACGGGCATTAGAACTCTGCATATTCACAGTATCAACTTAGGATGATCGTGCCTTCATGTAGTCTCGATGCTTCTGCTCCGCAAAGGATGGGCTATGATCCTTCATTAAAATGACACTTATAATGGCGCACATGCTTCTTTTAATATGGATCTTTCAACAAAATATCAGTACTTCAAAACGAATCCGATGCAAGTCTACGTTTACTTTTGGCCTACCCCTGATACAAGTCTAGTTGAGAACTGATCCAAGGAAACTATTATACTACTTCGCTGGCAAAAGAAAAATGATCTGCTTCATGCTGGTAAATTACTAAAAAGAGATAGTAAATATGAGAAATTTAGTGGTAATACACCAGGGATGTTGTCCATTCAGACTAAAATCTATTGTATAATTGCCAATTAAGTCATTTCGGCCAACTATTGTTGAAAATTACTGATGTGGTGGTGTGCCACATAGGATGGCCGAATTGGCACATAAGCGATTTCCAACAAAAATTGAAGAGCTATGTGAAAATTTCGCACAAAAGTTGAGACCTAAATTAGCAAAATTGAAAATTTTAAGACTGAATTAGCATCTATATAATAAATTTGAAGATGATTGGGTAATTTTCTCTTAAAAAATAAGGAAAAATCCAAATAAGGGTCCGAAGTGCCCTCACTTTATTAAATAAGGATCTAAAGTACCTAGAGATTTAGTTCAGAGCAAATAAAATGCTCATTTTCGTCTTCTCCATAATAAAATGCAACTTGGCTTAGTTGGAAATGTTATAATCTTGACATCACTAAGCGTCTTTATGTTTTGGACTGAATCTCTAGGTAGTTTACAACTAAAAGGTAGTTCCTAAAAGACTTGAACATGTGGTTATAGTATAATTGTTGCAACTGACTTGGTTTCCTTGATTCTAAGCATAGATCCCCTCTTTGCCTCCGATACCAAAGAGGATATCTATACTTAGAACCAGGAAAAACTAAGTCAAAGTGCCATTATTTTCTCAAATAAGGGCCTGAAGCAAATCTTGTTTTAAATAAGAGCTTGAAGTGATTATATCAGTTTTAAAGAAATGCACAAACTCATTATTTAGTGAAGGGCAATTTCATCTTGTAAATTGTTTTTAATTTTTTTTTTCTATTTTTCCTTCCAAAAATATTAAAAATTAACACATAAAGAGAGAGATGAAAGCGCATGAGAGAGGTCTCGCTCTTGCTTATGGTTGTCACCCCATTGCTGTTGGGGCGATGGCGATGGCCGATGGGTCTGCCGACTCTTGGGTGAGAGCCAGTGACCCTCGTTGACTAAAGATGAGGGCCAACAGCCTCTCACCAAAGATAGGAGAGGGCAACGACCCTCTCCCAAATCTAGGTGAGGGCTGACGACGCTCTCCCAAGTTGGGGTGAAGGTGGGCGACCCTTGCCCAAATCTAGGAGAGGGTTGCCGCCCTCTCTCATCTTTGGCAAGGGCTTTCACTAGTGACCTCGTCAGCCATCATAGCTTCCCCATCGACAATGGGGCGGCGGTTACAAGTGGGAGAGAGCCCTCTTGCCTTTGTTTTTGTATTTTTTTTTTAATCTAATCTAATTTAAATTTAAATTGTATTTAGATAAAATTATTCCTAATCGGCCAGAATTTTTTGCTGATCGGCAAGTAGGTAAGACTAAGTCTTTATTTGAAATAACCATAATCATTACAAGCCTTTGTTTGTGATTAATATAATCATTTTAGGTCCTTATTTGAGAAAACAAGAGCACTTCATATTCTTATTTGGAATTTTCCCTAAAAAACATAAGACTTTGAATCTCTTGAAGATTTTATAAAATGGGCTTTTTAGTAAAATATGGACTTTTCATATCTTTTACTGGCTTTTATTTGTTTTTCTTAACAATGTCTTATATGTACCTACTTTTATACTAGAATTCCAACTTTTCACAAATCTTTTTCCATTAGGTAACCAATGAGTTTCAGTTTACCTACTCTATTTCGAGTTACTTACTAATACTTATTTGATTAATTTTTTATTTACCATTTGTTTCTCTTAAGATACTTTAGTTTACCAAACTCTTATTAGTCTCACTTACCAACTCCTTACATTTACCAATCCTCTTTAAAAAATTTCAGTCTAAATTAAAGCAAATTGCCATCTTATTTATAATTAAAATATCAACTCTGATTTGGATTACTTAATTTACCAACATCATCTTGTATGTTTTTATTTGAATATGGTAACTTTTGTAATGAGTTCATCAATTTTTTTTCTTACTAATGGCTTAAATTTACCAAAATTATTATGAATTTACCAATATTTGTGTGAGACACCAACTTCTCTTCCACAATGTAACCAACTAGTGTTGAGTTGATACTACCGGTTATTTGGGTTTTTTTTTTTTTTAATTATCAACTTTTGTCTTCCTTACTTACTAACCTCTAAGTTTATCAACTCTTATACAAAATTACAACAAAAATACGAGCAAATTACAAGCTTTCTGTCAATTAAGTTATCAACTAGTCTTGGATTGCCAACTTTTATTTAAGTTACTAAGCAATGTTTTGTAGTAAATCACCAACTTTCTTCTCTCTTTTTTCTCACAAACGCCTTAAATTGACTTTACCAACTTGAGTGACTTGCTAACTTTTATCCAATTGAGTTATTAACCCTTTTTTCGATTATTAACTTCCATTTAAATTGCTTACTAACTTTTCTATTGTATTTTTAGATTTGCTTATTTTGGTTTATCTTTTTACCAACTTTTATTTATTTCTCTTATGGACGTCACAAAACGGATAGCTTTAAGGGCCTTCATCTTAGGTCCTAAACCGACGGCCCAAGACTTCCATCTTCAATTATGCTCCCGATGGCCGAAGGCTCTCTGCCTAACATAACTGAATGAGATATAACATATAAGTACGGCTCTATAAATTTTGCAAATTTATATATATATATATATATATATATATATATATTTGAAAAATATTTTTTTCCTTTTATATCTTTTTTTTCCTTAAAATGACCATTTGTATTGCTTGAGATAATTAGTCAAAAGAAAATATCTTCATTATCGACAACAATTTATATGTATACATTTTTGTGGGCAACGAAAATATTTTGCATTTATTCATTTTTGAAAGCGATACAAACGGATATTAGTAGGGAATTTTTTTTTTTCAAATCATTCATTTTCCGCAAATAAATTAAGCCTACAAAAAGATTGAAAATTCCCAAGGGATTATTAGCTATATGAACATGTCATTCATTTCCACATTCAACTATGGATAGATACATATAAGGTGGTTGCTTTAATAATTAGTTAATGAAATTTATTTTCATCATTGACGGCAATTATATCTAAACGTATAGAAACATTTTCATCTATTCATTTTTGTAAATGATAAAATTATATATTTTAGATTATTAATTTTTGCGAAATAAACAAAATTTAAATCTTACAAGCACGAGAAGGGAAGATTTTGCTAGTCTAAGCTCAAAGAGCCATCCATTGAAATGGCAATTTCTATGTAACCGTCACTGGAAACACGATGTTCGCGAAGTTAAAATAATGTAAACTCTATAACTGATTGTCGGACATTATCGGTCAAAAGGTACAGATTCTTAGGGCTAATAGACACGATTCGTTTGTGCAAAATGAATATGATAGAAAATGAAATATTTAGTGAAAATCAAAATATGACGCGACACGATTCACTTAGCCTTATATGTTAATGCAGATTGACATGAATTAATACGCTTTCATAGGATGTCAATTATTTAACATGTGGATATTTAGATTAGACACTTAACCTTATATGTCAGTGCAGCTACTAGGTCATAATTCTTTAAATGAATCGTGCCTTGGAGAGAAATATGGACAGAACTTATGAAGCTTTACTATTTTGTGGGATTGGTTTTGAGCTTTTCTTGCATAGGCATCGTCATTTCATAACCCGTGTCCCGTAGAGAAAAATATATAGATTTAGATGTTATTCATGGCACGATGGCTTGGCCCAGCATTGATACAAATCTTGTTGAGAACTAACTAAAGCAAGCAAACGATTAGAGATAGCTAAAATGATGCTGCAAGTACGCTTCAAGTCATTGTTCAAAAAGTTATAGTTGCCTCTTTTTTTCAATTTAGTTTTTTAAATTTATTTTAATATATATTTATATTAAAAATTAAATTTGGGGGCTTAGGGCACCACATGGACATTTTTTTTACAAAAAAATTGCCATGTTGATAAAAAAAAAAAAAAAAGTCTCCAAAAAATGTCACATCAATACTTTGGTCAAAACACATGCCCTGTTCTTTTGGATCATACCAAACGAATTTTTGTTCTTTTTTTATTCCAAAAATATAAATTTTATGCGGTTATCAAACTCGTTATTTTACTCATAAACTATTCTAGAAAATATAAATAGAAATAGAAAAAAATATTACCAAACGTATCTTGAGTGTCCGATTTTAGTAATTAAGTGTACATTTTGAAATTTTTGGCACTTAAATGGTCTATGTGCTATATTTTGGCACTTGCGGTGTCCGTGTCCCTTGGTGGGTGATAAATGGTTATTTTGGATGGGGGAACTCTTGTGATCCGATAGGGTTAGTTGAGTGCTCCGCAAGCTGGAATGCTCGACTTGATAATAAGAACCCTGACCGAAAAGTGCGTGATAACTTCTTTAGGAGTGGAGCGCGATCGAAATGCTAATGTTATTTGTTCAAGTTCGTGATAAAATCGGTCATCCAACGCAACCACACCAGCTGTAAGCGCCCCTCGTTCTTATTCAGGTGATTGGAAATTGTCTACGGATGTGGCGACATTTCGCCACGTAGCTTCGTTTCGTAAAGTTAGATCGTTTGCAGCTGGTCTCTCTGCTACAATCTACAGTTTCCACTCCGTCTCTTGAGGCTCTCGCAAGTTTAAGATTACCAGATCGTCATAACCAGTAATTCTGATGATCCCGACTGCATTTTGGCATGTCAATCATAGTCCCGTCCCCAATTATTTGATTCTCTCTGCCTGCTAATCAGACTATTTACCATTTTAAACATATGATTGAAATTAAGGAAGAACCAACGCCCGGCCCCCTGCCCTGCAAGATCAATAATTTGGCAGAAATAATTGACTTCGACAGTTTTTATGAAACAGAGAAACGCAGTAGCTGCTTCCCGAATCCTGAATACAAAAATCCCACCACCAAGTATCAGACCAACTATTACCTAAAGTCTACTTCAGCACAGGAACCCCTGAATCCGGCAAAAGCAAGAAACAACCCCTCTTGATTCTGAGCTCCATCACGACTGGTAAGTTTCCTCGGTGCGCAACAATGTCCCACACCCACAACATCCACCGCAATGCTTGACATCACCAACCATTAAATCCGTTCCCATGCGCAACAGCGACTTCAGGTATTTCATGTATCGGCCAATCCTTCACTAAAGTTGCATTGCGTAAAAGCAAAATTTGGAACCAATGACCTGAAAGAAGATGAATGGCTACCAGAAAACGCCAAAATCAAAATTCATGGCTCCGCCACTGAATGCTCTGCCTCAGTAGCAGGAGGCACAATCATTGTATCAGCTACCAAAGGCAGATCCCCAGCCGGCTCAACGCCTGAAAATGTATCTGATGGCCCAACCGGCGGTGCAAGTGCAGCTTCTGAACCAGGAGGGACACCTAAGCCTGAAGCATCCGGTTCTCTCTGATCAAACTTGGAAACACGAGGCCTCCTGTTTCTTTCGTAGCTGCGGCTGCGACTCCGGCTCCTGCTCCGGCTAGGGCTCCGGCTATAGCTACGGCTCCGCCCCCTTGACCAACTCCGGCTTCGGCTGCGACTCCTGCTCCTGCTCCAGCTCCTACTGCGACCACGGCTTCGGCTTCTGCTACGACTTCTGCTGCGGCTCCGGCTGCCCCACGTTCGAACCATATCCGGGCTACGACTGTAACTTCTACCTCTACCCATATCTGGAAGCTCTCTTCTACTACCAAACCGCCCCCGTCCACGCCCGCGTGCATATCCGCCACGTCCATCCATATCAAACCGATCATTTGGGCCCCGGTCATTCCTATCCCAACCACCCTGACCGCCGCCTGGTGGTCCACCAAATCCTCGGGGTCCTCGACCACGCCTGGGAAAGAATTCGCCTCTTCCACCACGGTTTCCAAAGCTATCCCGGCCTCCTCCACGTCCCCCAAACCCACCATCTCTTATTCCACCCCGACCACCAAAGTTTCCATCCCTCATACCACCACGACCACCAAAGTTGCCACCACCCATACCACCATGGCCACCAAAATCACCACCACTCATCCCAACATGACCCCCTGAATCCCAACGTCCACCACCACCACCAGAATCAAATCGGCTGCCCCTTCCACGATCTTTGCCAAAACCAGACCCACCCCGAGAAGCCACCTCTCTCACCTCGGGGGGGACTTGCTGGTCTGCCCCCTCTAGGACTTTTATCAAATCCGCTGCATATTTCCAGTCCTGCTCAGAGAAGAAAGTATACGACACTCCAGTTGCACCAGCCCTCCCAGTTCTCCCAATTCGGTGGACATAATCCTCAATCCCATTAGGGAAATCGTAATTGATCACTACCCTGAGACACAACAAATGCAAATTCAGGGATATGAGTTCTTCAAACAGACCTTGTTGCTTACTGGTTCAGACAGGTAAACAAGTTCTAAAACAGAAAAAAACAAAGACCTAACCTGATATCTTTTATGTCAAGGCCCCGGGCAGCAACATCAGTGGCAACTAATATAGGGCTCCTTCCACTCCGAAACTGATTTAGAGCCCAGTCTCTCTCGCCTTGAGACTTGTCTCCATGAATAGCAACGGCTCCAAAATTACGCCCAATGCTGCGAGCAAGCTGATCACACAACCTCTTCGTAGAACAAAAAACAATTACCTTAGAACCCCGTTCTTGGGAACGAAGGATCTGCTCCAGACGCCGCTGTTTTTCCATTTGGGGTACCACTTCGACATGCTGCACAGCAGAAAAGAATTCTTTTGAACAGAGTCTCAGAAAGAATATCAGGCCATGAAGTAAAGGAAGCAAGATTGAATCCAATAGCAGAGTTGTACTCATGTCACAAACTCCAAATGAAAGGACCACACCCTTTTGTCATATGAATCCAATAGAAACATGAACAAAACAAGATCATATCTCATAGGTAATTGTCAATCTAAGAAAGGTAACCAGGTCAACTTTTTAAACCTAACCCATACCTTTTTTTGTAATATAATCACGCACGACTTACTTAAGTATGTTAAATCTAACCAACTTTACCTCACAATAAAAAGAGCATGAAAAAATTTGGCATACCATGCACATTTGCTTACCCTCGCACATTTTACATCCCATTAAGTACAATGACTAGCTGAGTATCTGAACACTTACAGGAGAAGGCTAATTCTTTATCCTTAAAAGTCAGAAACAAATACTAAATTAGGATCCCATCGTCCAAAAATAAATTATACAGTATTATGGGTTAAACGCTCTTTCCACCAATCTACTTGTTGTCCTGTAAGTAAATACATTAACCTAAGTTGATACTCTGATGAATCCATTCAAACGAACATGGCCATTATCTGTACTTAAATTCAACGTGTAACAATATTCCCCATAAATCTTGATATTTCAGATTTTAAGTGCTAAGCCACACTACAGATTGATTTGAAACTCTGCATGGGCTAATTAATTAGCAAAGAAAATTCTCACAGCAAACCACTTCTATACTGCTAATACATGAACGCCTATCAAATAATTACGCATCAAGTGTCCCACTTCTTATCAACTTTTATTCCAAGAAATGCCACATAAAAAACAACAATAAGAGATGAAGGAACGGTTAGATTGTGCAGCAGATACCAAAAATACCAGCTATTTCTAGGAACCTTAATCCCGGAGAACTTCATATGAAGATGTATGCGATATAAAATATGCACATGATACAGTTTATATCACTCTCAGGTAATAAGAAGATCAATGAAAAGGGGTTACTATCATTAACTATGTCGCCAGACAGACATGCATTTTGCATTTGCTACCTGTGTAATTGACTTGTTAGCAGCAAGCTCATCAACACTGCCAATGTTAACCTGAACAGGGTTAACAAGAAGATCACCCGCTATCTTTCTCACTTCTTTGGGCCATGTTGCTGTGTACATCAGAGTTTGTCTGCGAGGTGGAAGCTCATTTACAATCTTACGGATCTGAGGTTCAAATCCCATGTCAAGCATGCGATCTGCCTCATCAAGCACAAGGAGAGATATTTGGCTTAGGTCTATCTGCTTCATTTCAAGGATATCATTTAGCCGTCCAGGAGTTGCCACCACAATGTCAGCTCCTCGATCTAATTCCTTCAGCTGCGGTCCCTTCGGAGCTCCACCATACAAGCACTGCAACCAGAGATAGACGAATTCAGTTAAGATATGTTGCTAAGCTATTCAAGGGGGCAAAATGAGCTAATACCCAAAAAAAAAGGATGAAATAGACCTACCGTGCAACTAACCCTTGACGAACGGCCAAACTTGATAGCCTCATCTTGTATCTGAGTAGCAAGCTCTCGTGTAGGGGCCAAAACCAGAACTGTTGGGCCCTTCTGAGGATTGTTACGCCTCCTTCTAAGAAGCATGAAGGCAGGAATCAAGTACCCTAATGTTTTTCCCGAACCAGTTTTAGCAATTGCCACTATGTCTTTGCTTTGCAGTGCAATTGGCCATGTTTGTGCCTGTATAGGCGTGGGAAAAGCAAAACCGGCAGAATGCATCTGCAAAAGAATAAGGCATGTTATACACCCATTACAGATAACCAAAAGACACCTAGCATATCTATGCTTAAGCAAACGGGGTTAAACTCGATCATATCAAAGCAAATCACAAAAAGAAAAAAAACAAAAAACAAAAAAAAGGAACCCATGGGTGTGGGTTTGCTTACAGAAGCAACTAGAGGCAACAAAAGAGTGCAATAAAGACATAAGACGCGGAGCCAATGAGCTAGAAATCCCAGTCAATCAGGTGTGAGTTGGACAAAAGGCCAATCACCCCGCTAGAAGATGACCAACAAAGGCTCCAACATTCCATTTTGCCTCCACCAAAAATTAGGATAATTGTGCCAATAGCAGTGCAGCGTACGACATATGCTCCTCCTCCGGAGCAAATATCGCACCTGCGACAAGTGACAGCAGATGAGATTGAAGTAAAACAATAAGTTTAATAACCAAGTTAGGCAATGAAATAGTTCTCCAAGTTTCTTCTAACCCCAGAACTTCCACGAATCATCTAATGAAGCACAATAACTTACCTCTCTCAGAATCTCTGGAGGAAATTCAGTAGCTTCAAATGTCATAAATGGTGCTGGCACATTATCACCCTGTTCAATATGTATTATGAATCAGAAACACCCTACCAGATCCATTATCAAGAAGGAAAACTGATAGGAATAATACTATCAAATAATCCAAGAGAAATATGCATGATTAAAATTGAATAAACAAAAAAGAACCGCCAATCTGAAATCTGCCAATATTAGCAAAAAAGATACATATTGTGAAAGACCAAAGTGCATCATTATATTGTAAAAACTCGCATCCTCTCCTAAAAAGATTTTAGAGAACAGGTTTTAAATTAAAGAATCAATTAAAACCAAGGTTACCCAAAACGAATACAACAAATAAAAAGGGGAACCCAGAATGGCACTTCACTCGATACATGGGACTTGTGGCTAGACTTCTACGGAACATTGCAGCAGAACAAAATCTTTGGGGTCCAAACAATACAATTTCGGGGGGATAGGAAACAAGTAAAATTTTGGCCAAAAGACATTTAAACATACATAGTAAATGTTATCTAGGCCAACACTTTTCCTATTTAAATCAAGTAAACTTAAAGGCTCAAGTTATCTTATTGCTTTATCAGTAAGATAAACAATACGATTCATTGTCAAAGTAAAAGCAAAGGCCCATTTATTAAAAAAAAAAAAAAAACTCAGCATATTCTTTGTAACCAATGCAGCACACATTATCCCTGAACCTTCTTTTTTTTATTGGAAAGAAGACCCAGCACGTGAGAACGTTTTCCTCAGTCTAGTATTTCAAGCATTTCTACCACCCCGTCAATTGCACCTGTGCCTTTTCTCAGTCACCAGAACACCATCTTGAGCCACCCAGATTACAGAATATACATTCCAGATCACAGACCATAGCCTCACTAGCAGTTTCTGGTAACCCTGACTATGTTATACACAAGGAAAAAAAAAACTGCTAATTTACAGAGTTTATCCCCACCAAACTTCCAGGCAAAAAACGCCAGCTCTTGTAAAGGGAACCTTTTCTTCAGCTTTTGAATACCTTATGTACACCATTTAGCATGAGTTCAGGTATCGATATCATTTCAAAAGACTCAATTTCAGATCATTCCTTAACAGCTTCATATTAGCGAAATAAGAGCTCTTTTAAGTATATATAATACCGAGGTCACCCCCAATATCCTAGATGATCCTCCTTTGTAATTTTCTACGCATTAGGCTATCAAACTTGTAAGTTCCTAGTATTTAAAAATAAAAATATGTAAAATGTCAAAATCCACATTAATATGCTTGAGAAAAGTCCAAAGTTCAAACCGTTGCATTAACTTCATGCTGTTGACGATACACTTCAGCAGGTGTGAGATTAGAAACATCTGAAGGTCCACCATAAGGAGTTCCAGGAACATCATTTGCAAATGGAGGACCTCCCATAGCATGATTGTACATGTTAGGCATCACGTTCCCATGTGGAGCATGCAATCCAGCACCATGTCCAGGAGCAAAATTTTGGAAGGGCGAATTACCCATTGTCATTGCCTGAATGCATATTTCAAGATTTGGTTAGCACTCAAATCAAATTACAAGACCTAACATCCATCTCACTGGGAAACAGTGGTATTTTCTGATAGACAAAAAAAGGACTTCACTTAAATCAAAGTTTTAGTACATAAGAAACTTAAATCAAATTTTTAGTACATAAGAAATAAACAAGGATAGAAAAATAAATATACAAAATAAGTAAAAAAACACAAGACTATACAAGCCAGAACTAGATATCCAAAGCCAAATAAAAAGCACAACACAGCAACAACTGCAGACTTTGAACCCTCAAAGTAATCTTTATTGTGGGTAATTTATAATTAAGTATTAGAAAATAAAAAGCATGGACAATATGCTCATCCTCATCAATCCAAATCCAAAACATTTCAACTATCATCATGCAAGAAGCTTTTGACCTGAAGTCCTTTTAAGCAGGTGGGGAACTGGAAGAAGCCATGCGAGTGCTGATCGAAAGAGAAAAGCAACATCGGATAGCGCTCATTTATTACAATACAATGGTGGCCACATGTAATGACAGTTTTACAACTGAATAATATGACCAACAGTGTCGACATTTTATTTTAGACAACCAAGTAAAGGAAAATCGATCAATCTAGAGAAGAAAATCCACATATAACTCACAAGCATGATTCTATCAGCCATCAACACCATCTCCCACAACTACTTCAAAATAAACACTGACACTGGATTTGGAGATATTAAGAGAGCAATAGGATCTGTATTGGAACACCAAAAGTACCTGCGGATTTCTTGCCACGGGTATTGCTGCAAGCTTGGGCTGCTGCGGACTCTTCATTGGTCCTTCCTTGTCGGCATTATGGTGATATTCCCTTCCGGATCTACTGTGTAAATTATCTTCATAACCCATTCTCAACCCCGCTGGAGGCACATTAGGCTGCTGCGCATGCATCATGGGGGCAGCCATCTGGTTCTGAAACTCAGGACTCTGTTTCTGACTATATGAGCCAGCCCCAGCTGGCTGGAACTGAGTAATGGAGCTTCCTTGATGCATGTTCACTGAAAAACGACCATATGGTGGAACTTGACCAGAATGGATACCCATCTGAGGTATCTGCCCTGGGTTGGATCCAGGAGGCAGGTTTTGAGCTGATGAAGCAACAGTGGGTTGAAATTGTGGAGGAGAAAACCCAACTTGATTAACCTGTTGAAAATCAACTTCTTCCCTCTTTGGATATGCTGCTCTGTATTCTTGTTGCATCTGAAGCGACTGTCCTAGTGCACCACTCGGGGTCTGTTGTTGTGAACTTTGTTGCTCCTGAGGAGGACTTTGCTTATACCCCATAAATTGCACGTGCTGGTGGGAAAGCTGATGTACTTGAGGATGAGCCATCTGAGAGCCTGGATGCTGCATCATTTTCTGACCAGCTGGCTGTGACACCGGCTCTATAGCAATCTGTGACATTTGTTGTCCAGACTGCTGTGACATTTGCTGGCCCAGCTGGTGCTGCTGCAATTGCTGAGGGTGGTGCTGTTGCATTTGTTGAGCCGTTTGTGGCAGCATTTGCTGCTGCTGCTGCTGCTGCTGCTGCATCTGCATCAACTGCATCCCCATTTGATGTGGTGCATAACCTCCCTGTTGCAGGGCAGAGTAATTAGCAGGAAGAACCTGTGGTTGTCCAGATTGGCCAGTTTGAGATCCTTGCTGGAAAGCGACATGCTGTTGAGGTAACTGGTTTCCAGGCAAGACCTGCTGGTGTAGCCCTAACGCAGCTTGTGCCATATGTCGTCCCTGATGAGCCACCAAGCCATTTTGTTGCATTGCTTGGGCAGCTGGATTTGAAGCCAGCTGAGGTGTAGAAGAGGCAGAGGGAGGTGGGCCTTCTGGCAATGGAGGAGGCAAAGCAGCTGGCTTCTCGTACTGAGTAACATTGGTCTCAGGATTCCAATAATACAAGTTACCAGTGCTCCCATCAATCAATCCCTTCCATGGTTTAGGAAGAGTTGGATCATCTGGGGCATATCGTGGACCAAGGGAAGTCGATGCTGACTCCGCCGTTGCCATAACCCGCTATGTTATCTACAGCAGTACACAAAAAAGATGGAATAGAACATCAAAGAAATATCAAGGAAGAACATGTCTAATCTTTCCCATTCAGATAAACAATATATCACAGACATCGTAGTCATCCAAAATCATATGTTCCCATTCAGTCAATGACAAGACCTAATTTGACAATCACGGACAACCCAACATCCCTAAACGGCTAATGATTCACCAAAGAAGCTTCGTTTCGCCCAGAAACTCCATATTTCTCCCTCGAGCTTCGCACCAAGAAGAGGACTTCATTAATGACAGGACATCAAATTTATAACAAGCGCCCAATCCCATGTCCGAATTCCACGATTAAGGGGGACAACGAAAGGAACGAATTCACCGACCACATATCACCACGAAAGATCGATCTACTCCTTCAAAAGTCACAGAACAAACGCCCGCACAACGAACGCGCTCGCGCGAGCAACAAAGCAAGCACCTTTCCAAGCAACTCCCGATCAAAATCGCGCTAGACCAGGAGGGCAAAAGAAGAAACACGACGAGACGGCAGCCCGCGACACGTTCCGCCGCCGCGACACGCCATTTCAAGAACCGAAAACCCGGTTCGCCGATTCAGCGGGGGGTTGCGAAAAGCATCGACCCGCGGCGCGGACACGAACTCGAAAGATTTTTCGACGAACACTAACCCTCGAGCCCGAGCAATGGAGATTGGCGGCGATTCCTCCCCCACCTCTCGCCGCGGCGAAACCCTAGAATCGGGGAGCTCTAGTCCTCATGCATGACCAGAGCGCTCCGACGGAAGCGAAGCTCGACAGCACAGCAGCACCTTTTCGAGAGCATTTTTTCTCCCTTTTCCCCCACTGGTTTTTAGGGTTAAAAGGAGCAGAGAATGTTAAAGACCGACAGTCCAATTCGGGCTCGACGTGCTCGCGAATTGAAGGCTGATGATTTGGACGGTCGAGATGGGAGGTGCCGAGAAGTTGTGCGGGGGAGCGACGGAACAAATGTTCTTTAACGATTCGGGTTCACGTGAGTCCAATGCATCTACGCCGTTCAATGTCGGCGGGACTTTTGTGTGATGGCATAAGCGAAAAGGCTTGAATGTATTGAATTTGCACACGTTTGATACACCTAATGATGGCTCGAGAGGCGAAGGAAAAGATATGATCAAGTTAAGCATACATGGAAAGCCTATCCAAGTGTCCCAATTCGACTTTCCTTGAAATCCGTATAAATTTGAAGCAAGGTTTCCCGAAAGCAAATTAGATTGAAAGAGATGCATAAGAATTGACAAAATTGAATGGTGATGAGGGTTTGTGCTGCAAGTTCGGGGAATTAGATATTTATCGTCTCACATGATCTCTAAAGATGATTTGTATACTTGTGCATAAACTTATCAATCACTAATGATGCTTCCCTTATCTAATCTGTGTTGAGAGTTTCAAAGATTTACATTGAAGTTTAAAAATGAATGAGATATCCACTTGTCCGGAAAACTGAAATTAGTTATTGTGCTGAAAATGATATGCTTGTCTTGTTCAAGCAAAATATGTAATGATGATGCACTTGTTATACCATTTTTAATATCTTTCATGCCTTGCTTATTGTACTAATAGATAGACATATTATGAAACATCAATTTAGTACAGCGCATTTTTCCCAAGTGCTGTTAGGGCTAAAGAGTCGAGTATATAGGCTAACAATTCATTTCGGTTGATGTACTCACAATTGAAGTGCTAATTTGTACGACTAACGTTGAAGCTATTGAGAAAATGTGGGAACCAATTAAGGATGGGAAAGATTGTTAATTATCTGTGTACATGCGAACTTGATGTATATGCACCATTGATGCTGGTGGATTTATGTGAAATCTCATCATCTAAAATACTTGAATTTATTGGACTCGCATGTGCTTGACACAACTAATAATGGCTCGAGAGATGGAGGAAGAAATATGAGTGGGCCAAAGGTACGCAGAAAACTTTTCCGAGTGTCCTTGTTCAATTTTTGTCAATATCCGTATATATAAAGCGAGGTTTTGTGATGGCGGTGTAAAGTGGAAGAGATGCAAAAGGATTAACCCAATCATGGGAGGGTGTTTGTGCTATAAATTTAGGAGATGGGATAATTATCATCTTGGACAGGTTGCCTACTTGTGCACAAATTGGTCAAAAATTGATTGCCATTCTCTTTATGAGGCCACAAAAGAGCTAAATCAGTTGTTGTGTAGAAGTGACATGCATCTCTCACCTAGAAGACTGAATGTTCGAGTGAAAAGAGGCATCATATGGTCAGTAATCATGTGTTGGTCATCATGCTGGTACATGGACATATTGCAAAACATCAGTTTAGCACAATCACATTTTTTTTTCCCAATGTCTTTAGGGTGAAAGAGTTGAGAATGTAGACCGACAATTTGGTTTTCAATCATAATGCCTATTTGGATGGTTGACATTGAATCTAAGAGAAACCGTGGGAGCCCATTAAAGATGGGAAATATTTTGAATCATCTTAACACATGTGAGTCTAATGTATTTGTGTCTGTTGGTGGATTTACACCGAATCACATAAAAGACTTGAATATATCGAACTCGCATGCACACAATACACCTAATAATGGCTCAAGAAATGGAGGGAGATATATATGATTCAGCCAAGTGCACCCAAAAGTCCTACCCAGATGTCTCAATTTGATTTTTCCTTGTATGCGTATAAATCTAAAGTGTGCCTCGAAGATACTGAAGTAAGGGGGAAGAGCTGCAAAAAGATTAACCCAATCAAGGGTGTTTGTGTTACGAATTTAAGGAACGATATTATTATCATTTTGCATGATCTCTAATGATAGGTTTGTTTGCCTATGTGTAAACTAGTCGAGAATTGACGATGATCTCCTTATGTAGGCCACTAAAAAGTGAAATCAATGATTATGCTAAAGTGACTTGTAGGTCTTACCCAAAAGACTTGATGTTTGCGCGAAAAGAGGCATGGTATGATCAGTAATGGTAATGTGATCATATATTTTCTTGACATCTCTCGTGTCTTGGCCATTACACTAGTAGATAGACCTATTATGAAACATCAACTTGACACATTGCATTATTTTCCCAATGTCTTTAGGGTTAAAGAGTTGAGAATGTAGACCGATAATTTAGTTTAGTTGACCTACTTACAATTGAAGCGTTAATTTTGTTAGCTAACATTGAAGCTACATAGAAAATGTGTGAGCCCACTAAAGATGAAAAATATTTTTAATAATTTTTAATAATCTCAGTGCATGTAAGCCTAATGTACATGAACCCTTGATGTAAGTGGATTTACACCAAATCACATACTCAAAAGGACTCCCATAGGATTGGGCCTAGTGAACCCAAGAAGCCCATCCAAGTGTGCCAACTCGGTTTTTCCCCCGATGTTCGCATACACCGAAAGCGAGGCTTCGCGATAGCAAAGTAAAGTGGAAGAGACGCAGAAGAACCGACCCGAGCAAAACGAGGTGTCATATGATCAAGCGACGACGGTGCGATTTCGCGTACCAAGTCTTGATATCTCTTAATTTTTCCTGCTCAGCTATCCCAGAGACATTCCGCGAAAACACAAATTTGACACGACCCATTTTGAAAACGCGTGAGCGGAGACGAACCGCAATTCCGACACGCGATGTCGTGTTGGCGGCGGTGTTGCCCTACGCGACGTATCTAAGACTTCTTCTTCGGTACCCCCACGTTCATTCCACTTCCCTTTCCTCCTCGTGTTTTCAACCGTCTCTGCCCATTTTTTCTTTTCCTCTCTCTTTCCTTATTTAAAGGAAAAAAAAAAACGTGAGAAACTCCGAAGTCCTCGTGCGTGTATAGAGGGAACGAGAAGAAACCCAACGTCACGGGAACTTTCTCAAGGCGTGCAACCGCACGCTCCTCCCATTTTCGCGTCTCCTCCTTCCCCGGAGAAAAGCTTCCCTTCGCTTCGAACGCGAAAAGGGTTCTCTGGAGATTGGATTTCGGGACGCAGGGAGAGCCGCCGGTGAAGGAGGAGGAGGAAGAGAACCCATCATGGCGGTGGAGACCGACGCCGCTGCCCCGCCGGGATTGGCCCTCGCCGACACCGACATCAACTGGGACAGGTCGTCTTTTTCTGGCCCTTTTGAAGTTGTCGAAACTGCTTGCCTCGCCTTTTTTTTTTCCCATCTTTTTTTGCTTTTTGGGCAATTATATTCTGTCGATGGTTTTCAGCGTGATGTGAGGCCTCTGCGGCCTGCGAACGGCTTGCTATATTAATGCTGGTTTTTAGTATCGAATCATCGTTTTTTCGTGATCCGGGGATTCTTGGTTTCGAGTCTAGGAGAAATTCTTCAGTGGGTCGCTTGTTTCTTGGTGGCTGCCGTGCTGGAAAGTATTTATTTCTTTGAATTTTAGTGTTTTATGGGGACTAAGTTCACGCTAGTTGTCGCATTAGTTCCAGTAGAATGAAGGCAAATCGTTTCGCGGTGGGAAGAAAGTGCATAAATTGTAGAAATTTCGTTCGATCATCTTTGCACTGGTTTTCGATTGAACGCTGCAGGGCATGAGATGTTTTGAAAGCTATGTGTAATGACAGGATGTAAAAATTTAAGGAACCATGCATGACAAATTGAGGTGGCAGAGTGAAGAGTGCAACCTGATTTTTGATCTCGTGGCTCTGTTTTCGCAACTTTTTATCCCGTTACAATCTCTCTTGTCAGCGATTGAGGAGTTTAATCAGCTGATCATGTCTAGCACGGGAATGCGGATCCTGCATGAACTCCTCTTTTCTGATACCTGCCATCATTTATCAGACTTGGTTATTCCAAATTCATATTCATCCATTCAATGGATTAGACAATTTTCAGTATAGATTTGCTTAGCTAAATAAATGGGCTTATATTAGTTTCTGAAACTGCAATTTGCAACCCTTTGTTTGCATCAATTAGGTTGGACAAGATGAGATTTCATATAATTGGGGCTGTGCTCTTCACCGCTCAATCTGCATTACTACATCCTGCAGCAGTTGTGAAGACTAGAATCCAAGTAGCTGGTTCTGGAATGTCTCAAACACGTGGGATGGTTGTGTTCAAACATATATTGAGAAACGATGGTATTCCGGGCGTATATAGAGGTTTTGGGACATCTGCCGTTGGATCATTGCCTGGTAGAGTTCTGGCTTTGACGTCACTAGAAGTATCAAAAGATATGACGCTGAAATATATGGAACGTTTCGATATGCCCGAAGCCACTCGTGTTGGCGTTGCAAATGGTGTGGCAGGCATGTTGTCGAATTTAGTTTCGTGTGTCTACTATGTGCCTTTAGATGTGGTATGTATTTTTTTTCCTGTAACAATCCTGCCTTGCTTTCGTGTTGGTAATCTACAGAGTCCTATGAATTCTACTGGATGCAGAGTCAAGGGACTCCTTGGTATCTGGTTTAGATGACCCTCGCTGCAGAGGCTGTGTAATTCTAACATACTTTTAAGGCATATTTATGGTGTGGTTGTCAGGATATCTTTCTTGTATAAGCCATTGTCACTTCTCAAACTTTTTCCTTTTTTCTTCCCATCTATTTTTTCTGCTTCACTTTTCAGTTGGGCTGACAATAAGTGCTAATGAACTGTTCCTCTGGAGTGGCAATGTGGATAGACCTTTCCCCCTTCTCCAGTGCTAATAAGAGGTCATATTAGTTGCCAAAGTAACCCAATGTGGAGTCTAGCTTTTAGGTGTTTCCGAAAAATTTCAAGTCAAGCTGTCTTGGGGGTTCAACATACTTGAATCTTCATTTGAGATTTTTCGTTCGCACTGTGGACTTTAGTATTGTTCCTAATTTCCTTTTGATTTAAAAATTATTTGTTTCTCCATTCATATTTTTGTAATGTTTTGTGTGCACCACTCGAAATTTCTCTCATAGTTTTGCATTGAACCATCAGATCTGTCAGAGGCTAATGGTGCAAGGACTTCCTGGAACTGCATCATGCAATGGGCCATTTGATGTAGTTCGTAAAGTCGTGAAAGTTGAAGGAGTGCGTGGAATTTATAGAGGCTTTGGGTTAACGGCTCTTACCCAGTCTCCAGCATCTGCACTGTGGTGGGGCGCCTATGGAGCAGCCCAGCACATTATCTGGAGGTGAGTTTGTGCCTTATGATCACAGTTTCATCAGACTCAGATTTCAGCAAGAGTCAATATTAAGTATCTCACTTTCATTGGTCTAGGAGCTTGGGATATAAAGATGAAATGGAGAAGCCATCTCATGCCGAGATGGCGACGGTACAAGCTACCGCAGGATTGCTTGCTGGTGCTTGCTCGTCAATCATTACTACTCCTGTAGACACTGTAAAAACACGTCTTCAGGTTAGACTCTTTTACACAGAAGTTGGTGAAGATCAGTTTCTTAGTCAAGTGTTTTATCTTCAAATCGGCGAATTCATAGGTTCAATTTGACACAGCCTTAGTTGAAAACAGTGTCCTGTTCCAGGCACCTTCCGAAGACATGTTTCTTATGTAGCTAATAAAGCAGGCTCTCATGACAACTATTGCTTCATTGGCTTGTTTTGTGTTGAAGGTCATGGACAATTTTAGTGGGGGAAGACCCTCCGTGCTCAACACGGCAAAGACATTACTCAAAGAAGACGGGTGGTGGGGGTTTTATAGGGGGTTCGGGCCACGGTTTCTGAGCATGTCGCTCTATGGAACGACCATGATCGTGACTTACGAATTGATAAGTACGTTTACCTCCCATCTCTTTATTAAAGATGAGCAAGAGCAGTTGCATGTACTTCATGTTTCGACAAAAACTATTCCATGTTTCCGATATCTGCTTCTTTCGGGGTTGCATTTGACATATTGTTTTGCTATCTACTGTTCCTATAATTGGAAAATTTGAAAGATCAGGGAGACAGCTCTAAAGTAGTTTTGCAGCTCTCATGCCTCTTTATTTCCAGTGAATATCTGCAAGGGATTCTTAGACTTCATCTCCTCATTTCTGTCTTTGTTTTGGTCTACAGAAAGACTATCGTTGAAGCAAGACTAGCTGGATGGCTTGCAAACATTTCTGGAAATCAAGAGTCGGAAGCTGGATCTCCAAAATGTTGAAGCTGATGATTCTGTGCTTCTTCTTCTTTTTTTTCTTTTTTTGGGTGGGAGGGGGGGGGGGGGGTGGGGATTGAAAGGTGCAGTTTGCACCTTTCGCAGATTTTTTGCGGACATTTTGAGATTTATTTAGTACCATGTCGTCAATCTCTGATGTCGTAGGAATCGCAAAATTTAGTACTGAGTCCTTATTCTTTGATGTTACTGGTCCTGAAATCATCGACTAATTGTTGATGGTCATGACCAATATGATTAGAAAAAACTAAAGGAGGAAAGTGTCGGGGTTTCTCTGTGAAATTTAATTGAGTCGTAGACCATTCATTGAAGCCTTTTCAAGAAAATTTAGTAATCGATCTCTCAATTTTGTGCTTTTTTTTCCCCTTTTCGCAATGAGTAAGAGTGCGCATATTTCAAGAAAAATAAATAATTTGAGAAATATCTTTTTAAAAATACTTTTTAAATACTAATAAAAAAATAATATTCATAGCTATATATAGGCTTTATTAACTAATTGCTTACATGGTTTAAAAGCTTAAGTGAAATAATGAGTGTCATTATACATTTTTCGTTATGGTCGTTAGAACATCAATAAGATCTTTCTATGCTAGTTATGTTGGCCGTGGTAAATATTAGGTAGCTAAATACAGAACGGTTGAAAACATTTAATTAGTGAGTGCAACCCAAAAGGAGCGCCCTCCCATTTCGACTTCCCCATGTCCAATAAAATTCGAATGAACTCAATAAATGAAATCATAAATATGAAGCTGTGGAACGTATCGTTAGAAGTTGAATCTGCTTTCTACTTTAAGAACTAGAACGGTGTAGATAAATATCACTCTTCGTCTTTGCTTTATTAACTTGATCTTTACCATAATTAGTACTATGATATCCTGTTGTTTATTATTTATTTAAAGAGCATACATATTTCTTAAGTCTTTAAGAATTAACTCTATATCATTGAAAACTCGTGTTTCATTCGTAACAAATTTACATAATATATTTATGTAAGAGCATATAAATAAAAAGTAAGGATCATTTTAACTAACATATTCAAATTCAATTTGTGCTCAACCCAAGACTGCAAAAATTTCCTAATTTGTGAAGGGGATAATTACACAAATGATTCTATGATGTTGTCCTTGAAATTTTGTTTTGTTAAATCTGATTCTTAAAACTTTACCCCAACGTATAATGTTTTCCGTGTTAATCAATTTAATGTAATTCTCAAATTTTTGATAAATATTCGATAGACTCCTAAGAGTTTTAAAAATATCCAATATTATATTCTAATTCGAGTCGAATATCTTACATGACCATTCTTTTTTTCCTTTAATCGATATCCTACATAGATCATTCAAATGTACAAGTTGGGAGCCAACTTTTCAGCTTCCCATGACTTGAATCAACAAAACAATTGTAGCCTATGAAACTAGATTGAACATTTATGAAAAATTTAAGCATTCCATTTGACAAATTAAAAATTTGGAGACAGCAAAGTTAAAGTTTAGGGATCGTATTTCCTAAATCGAAAGTTCATTAGTAATATCGCATATCAAATTATAGTCTAGAAATGACTTTGGGTCGTTTTCCCTTCATAGAAACTCTCCACCCTTCCCCCACCTCTCACCTGTCGAATGTGGAGCTTTCGCGTGGACGGACGAACAAAACCAAATCCAAAAACGCGCCGCGTTTCGACGCTTCTCCTCCGGCAACGTCTGGTAGTTTTCACCTGTCGATCAATCGAGCAAACAACATCCCGTCAACTCCCCTGAAAACTGAAAGAGAAAGAGAGAGAGCGCGCTCCCGATACTCTTCCAGCGCCGACAATGGAGGAAACCGTCGTCATCGAAGCAGTAGAAGGAACGACGGGGATCATCGTCCGGTAGGCCGAGAAGATGGAGAGCGGCTTCTGCTTCGGCTGCCTCGAGCGCCGGATCGAGTCCGATTTCTCCGGCCGGCTCGTCTTCTCCCACGGCCTCTCCGATTCGCCCCTCCCCTTCGGATCCTCCGCCGTCGTTCAGGTGCGCCCTCCGCCCTCCGCCTCTTCTTTTTCCGGCTCTCTCTTGTCCGTTTCTTTTTTTTTTCCCGTGCGCGATGTGCGGGGAGCTCGAGCGGTCGTGCGGTGTTCGGTTGATTAGTTTTTGGAATGGCGTTGCGGTTTTGCAGGCGTCGGGCTCCGACGGCGAGGCTTCCTCTTCGGCTTCCGCTGCGCCGCAGTTCGTTTTGCACTACTTGCCGGCTGGTCAGCACGCTTGCTTGGCCAGATACATGTAAGATCATCGAGGCTCGTATCTTCCCCCTCGTGCGTGACTTTTGTTCGTTCGTGTATGTTTTAGGCTAGTATTCAGAATTCAGAATGAGGATCAACGGTAGATACTTGGTTATAATTGTCTCATTCGAACTTTTACTTTTTCCTTTTCCCAAGAAAGCCGCGGAGATTTGCTTATAGTACAGTGATGTTCTCATGCGTGATTTCACAACTAACACGGAGTGTAGTATGTGGAGGATGATTGATTTCTCAGAGGTTTTGCTCGGTAAATGTGGCGTACTGCTGTTTCATATGTCATTGTCGAGCATGTAAATGTGCTCTGAGTATGCGGTGTACGGTCGAGTCGTGTAGTTTTATGGAGATTTAGAGGCGGGTTTTGATTAAGCACATCCTACTCTCGATGAGCTTTTACTTTTGAAGCTTCTTGTGCCATCGAGTTTCCCATCTGTTGATAGTTGATACATCATGCAGCAATGAGTATACTGAGGAAAATCCTCCAGAAGAGAATGGCAATGGGATTGTTTTTACAGCTTCATCCAAAGCAAACGAAGAACATGATAATGCTGTGCTAAATGATGATGGAGCCGTTGAGAAGCCTCCATTAAGTGGACCTGTGTCTACTTTGAAGGATAGCGGAAGAACATGCTCTGGGGCGTTGGGATCCACATGCACTGGTTGTAAACATTCTTACAAGTATTCTTGTGATAGGACAATTACTGCATTGGCACCAATAGCTTATATTGCCCCTTGTTGCTACTCCAGATTCCAGGAACTTGCTTCTAGCTTCTTGTCTGGGTCACTGGAAGATCATGTTTTACTCTCGCTCTGTCTTTTAATTGAAGGAAAGGCCACAGGACGGGACAGTGTTAACTTCCTTAATCTGATTGGGGTGCCTTCATATGCCGAACATGTTTTCCCAGGATGTTTGAGGCATCCGAATATAGCTCCTGTTCTTGGGATGCTTAAATCCTCTGATCATATTAATTTGGTGCTCCCTAAAACCCCATATACCTTGGAAAACATTCTTCACTATAGTCCTGAGACTTTGATGTCTGAATGGGATATAAGGTTCGTAATCTATCAAATTCTATCGGGTCTAGCATATATACATGGATTAGGCATTACTCATGGCAATATTTGCCCATCTAGTATAATGATGACCAAGTCATACTGGTCCTGGATTTCCATTTTTGATCAGTCCAGCTTGGGCTTGACAGATGGTGAATGCACTACTCTTCCAAATAACAAGTTTGGGATTAGCTGCAAGGAGGATGGCTGTGCTTGTCAAGGACTTTATGCAGACTTGAAGCTGTCCCAGTCTGTTGATTGGCATTATGAATTTCAGCGATGGTGGAGGAGGGAGCTAAGTAATTTTGAATATCTTCTCATCTTAAACAGATTGGCTGGGAGAAGGTGGGGAGATAATACATTTTATCCAGTAATGCCATGGGTAATAGATTTTAGCACAAAACCTGAAGAAAATTCTGATGCAGGGTGGCGAGATTTAAGCAAGAGTAAGTGGAGGTTAGCAAAAGGGGATGAACAGTTGGATTTCACCTATTCAACGTCTGAAGTCCCTCATCATGTGTCAGATGAGTGCCTTTCTGAACTGGCTGTCTGCAGCTATAAAGCAAGGAGGCTGCCTTTGAGCGTACTACGGTTGGCTGTACGATCAGTGTATGAACCCAATGAATATCCCTCGACCATGCAAAGACTTTATCAGTGGACTCCTGATGAGTGCATCCCAGAATTCTACTTTGACTCACAAATTTTTCATTCTATACACAATGGTATGGCTGATTTGGCTATACCATCCTGGGCTAGCTCCCCAGAGGAGTTCATTAAAATGCATCGGGATGCATTAGAAAGTGACTGGGTGTCGTGCCAAATCCATAATTGGATAGATATCACCTTCGGGTACAAAATGTCTGGTGAAGCAGCTGTTGCAGCCAAGAATGTTATGCTGCCATCAACAGGCCCTGCAGTGCCTAGATCAGCTGGACGTCGTCAACTCTTTACTCAACCACACCCGATGCGCAGGGCTATTTCCAAGAAGGTACAATACGTAGACAATGGATCGGCTGAGTCTCAAAGGCATGATAACTGTCTTCTTTCTGAAACTGTTAACCTGCAAGAGCTGGAAGAAGCGTTTGCATTTTCCGAACATGCTAGGCATTTAAATCCGACCTATTGTTTCAATGAGGATTCTAACAAAAACGTCCCATATATGGAAGGGGTGGCCAATGATAGCATTAAAGAACTCATATCTGATGAAGGAGATATCAGCCAAAAGTATGGAGTGCCACATGGTATTGATCTGAATAATCTTCTTGAGCACATTGAAGTGGAGGATGAAAGTTCCATAGGATACCAAGAGATACTGCTCTGGAGGCAAAAATTATATTTGTCGAAGACTCTGTCCACAGCTGTGGGAAAAGATATATTTTCCATCGGTTGTGTCTTAGCTGAACTTCATTTGAGGAGGCCACTTTTCAATCCAGCGTCTCTGGCAGAGTACCTAAATGATGGTAGATTGCCGGGCTTGCTTCAAGAACTTCCTCCTGACACCAAAGTGATCGTGGAAGCTTGCATCCAGAATGAGTCGAACAGGTAACACTGGGCTTTGCCTTCTTAAAACTCGTTATGTTTAAATTATTTGGTAGTGCTTGTTCTCTGTGTGCTTAATAGCGACATATATATAATTTCGCTTGTCTATGGATGTAATATGCACTTATGCACAAAGAAACCATTATAGTTCCTTGTAATTGCAGGGAAATGTGATTGACAACGCATTTTTCTGTGCTTAACCTGACGTTCTTTTCTTTGGCGTAATAATTAGGAGGCCATCAGCCAAAACTCTTTTGGAATCTCCATACTTTCCTGCAACAGTCAAGTCTTCCTACTTGTTCATTTCTGCACTTCAACTTCTAGCAACAGATGCATCTCGTCTTCGTTACCTTGCAAGTTTTGCAAAACAAGGAGCCTTTAAAGCAATGGGGACATTTGCAGCTCAAAAGTGTGCTACCTATTGCTTGCCGCTTTTGGTGACTCCTTCATCAGATATTGAAGCTGAATGGGCCTGTATAGTACTCAAAGAACTTATAAAGTATCTAACGCCTTTGGCACTAAAGACAACAATCTTGCCTTCTATCCAGAAGATTCTTCAGGCTAGATATGAACTTCATCTTATACATCTTATCTATCAAATGTATTCTGAACCATCCTTTCTAATTTGACAATAATTTCAGACCACAGGTAATTTGCATTTAAAAGTATCTATACTTCAAGACACATTTGTGAGAGAGATATGGAATCGGGTCGGTAAAGATGTATATCTGGAAACATTACATCCACTGGTCATATCAAACTTGCACATTACTCCACATAAGAGTTCTGCTGCTGCTGCTGCTGCTGCTTCTGTGCTGTTAATTGGCTCTAGTGAAGAGCTCGGTATACCAATTAGTGTTCACCAGGTTAGCACTTCCCATTGTTATCCACCTTCTATTATTTGAAGGTTTTGCTTAGTTTATCACTGTTTTGGCATTTATAGATAGGTCCATCTGGTTGAATGTTGAACCTATGTAATGCCTGTTTGAGTATGTCATGCTAAAGATTTGAGCCTTGACAGACAGTTTTGCCTTTGATTCACTGCTTTGGGAAAGGACTCTGTCCTGAAGGAATTGATGCCCTTGTTAGAATTGGTAATTTCGTTCTCTGGTTTTTCTACAGCAGCCTTCTATAGAACTAAAAAGTGCCTTGTGTTAACTAATAGTTTTGGCATCGGTTTCAGGTGCACTTCTTGGGGACTTGTTTATTGTGAGACATATGCTACCATTGCTTAAACAGGTGATTCATTCCTGTCTCAACATTTCATGCATGAGTAAACCTGAGCCCGTGCAGAGTTGGAGTGGTTTAGCTCTAGTTGATTGTCTGGTAACTTTACATGGTTTAGTTGGATTCTTGCCAAAAGACCTGGTTGTGAAAGAGCTGATCCAGGTATGTACCACATGCTAATTATAATTTTCTCAGTATAATCGGATATGTCTCAGAATTAACTTCAGAAAGCTCAATTTCCTGCAGGATCGCAATTGTCTCCATGTTATGATTCTTATGCAGCCCCATATAGAAACTTCGGTACTTCAGGTGCTTCAAGTATCAATTTCGGTGTTCTGTCATGCATTTATCTATTTTTCTTTGTTGAAATGTCCTTTTCAATCTACTGGTGTATCTTGTCTCATGTGAGAATACATTTTCTAAAGTGGTTTATGAAGTTTTAAGTGGGCATAACCATCTGCCCAGTGAAGATTTTGACTCTTCACTTCTCAAACTCTTCTGCTCCAAGGAACCCATGTTTGTTATAGTTGATTATGCTGCTTTCGCTGTTTTCAAAGCTGGTCCAACCAGCTAATTCATCCAGTTCAAGTAAAGCATAAGTATCTAAGCTGCTTTCATTATTTTACCTGGCTAAACCAGGTACTATGTCAAATGGGCAGTTGAAGTGGCTTGGCTCGGCATTGGAGGTGCCTAAGAATGCATTCAAATCAATGACCTTAAAGAGCCCATGTTGAAGATCTTGCCCCTCAACAAAGTGGTGTCTTTATCATCACTAGTAGCTATGAATATATTTAATGCAGATACTGCAGCCCAATGCATTAAATAATGATAAAACATGTAAGAGTGTGAATGTAAGTGGGGATTCCTGGGTATCTTAAGTGAACTCTGTAGACACTCAAGCCACCTGGCCAGCATGAATCATGGTCATGTGTTGACACAAGAATCTTTTTGGTAAATATGAGTATAGAGTGGTTCTGCTTATCGTTAAGACTGGTGAAACCAGTAGCTAACTATGATTGTCTAGCGGTCCGACCGATGGTTAAACCAGAGGAAGCAGTTTACCCACAATCTTCCGGTGACTTGAGCATATGCTGACACTCCAGACTTCGACATTGCTTTTATCTGCTTGGCACAAACGTTCTATGGTTTCTTGTCGTTATCTGGATTTTTTATTTCTTAATCTTGTGATTATTATGTACAATATTTTTGGCATGTCTGATATTTGCTCTGGATTATCCAATGAAGCGTTATCCTATTCTCTTACCAGGTTGCTGCTAGTACCTTGTTGGCAGTATGTCAGCAGATTGGACCTGATTTGACTGCAGTTCATGTTCTTCCACAACTTAAAGAGCTGTTAGATGAACTTGCCTTCTCTCAGGATACTGCTAGCAGAGTTAGTGGTTCTGTTGGCAGAAGCTTGAAGCCTTCCAGAGCAAAGATTGATGGGCAGGCTCAAATTGGGAGTCGTGCAGACCTTGTGTATGTGCCTTCTCTTTCAAATTAATGCTTTTTTTTTTTTTTTTCAGTAAATGGTGGTATCTGATTTCTTCCTTTTGTGTGCTTTGCTTAGTAATGTCGACAAAGTAGTGCTCCTCTACCTTTTACTAAGTTATAGCATGAACAGGTTGCTTCTGTATCCTTCGTTTGCATCTCTTCTTGGAATAGAGAAACTGCGCCAATGCTGTGCCACTTGGTTGCTTCTTGAGCAGTTTCTTCTGCGGTGTCATAACTGGAAGGCATGTTCCCTTTATTTTTTGGATTTGATTAGTTACTCCACACCAAAATTCGTGTGATGTGAAATTGCCCTTATGAATTATTATACACTTCATACATCTGATTTTCTCATTCTTACAGTGGGAATGTACAGGAGAGTTGGCCCGAAGCAACTCTGAAAATGCTATTGCAAAGAGGCCTTTTACTAGTCAAGGCTCTCCTTCTGAGTACAGTCCTGCTAAGATGTTGCTTAATGGGGTCGGATGGTCTGTTCCACAAGCACAGGGTAACAGAGGTGTGAAAAACTCGATGCCCCAGAGAAGGTATAGCAGAGTTGATGAGAGTCTCCCTGATGGGCACGTGGCAAACTCAAGCCTTCTACACCATGAACATTGGTTCTGGTTCCCTAGTCCAGTCATTAGCTGGGATGGACCTGAGTTTCTTGCACGTATAGGAGGTCTAAGGGATGAAATTCCATGGAAAATCAGAGCATCTGTAATACATTCAGTTCGTGCACATCAGGGAGCCCTAAGATCTTTAGCTGTGTGCCAAGATGAGTCTACTGTTTATACTGCAGGAATTGGTCCAGGATTTAAAGGAACTGTCCAGAAGTGGGACCTGACTAGGATGAATTGCGTATCGGGCTACTATGGGCATGAAGAGGTATGTTTCTCAGAGTACTTTAAGGTGTCAGTTAGCACATGCATGCTGTTTAGCCTCCTAATTTGGTAGCTTCTTTGCCGGGGATGCTCCAGTTAGCTCCTCATGTAATATACTCGTGCATCTGCAAGTAAGAAATCTTTGTACTTTTGCATGTGAAGTTAGGAAGTGGGGGTGAGAGGAAAGAGAGGAAGAAGTGTCATATTTTGTAACAGGTTAGAGTTAGACTATGGCTTCAAGTGAGGTAATTGATAGGGGTTCTCATTCTTCAGTTGGCATGGTGGTTCTAGATCTAACGTACTTGCTTCTAAGATGTATTTTCATGAATCCTAGCTCAATTTCTCCTCTTTTTCAAAAATCAGGTCTATTTCTTCTCCCTAATGAGTTGTGGTAGGATTATACATGTTCTGACATCATCTCTAGCCCAGGGCATAGCAGTCATCACATACTTATTTTGTTTTACTATTACAGGATACTAAGCATCATTGGAGGTTAAATTGTAAAGGGTCTTTTGGTCATGGGGAGCATTTTTAAGAATGAAATCAATGATTTTCCTAAGAAATTGTGTCTTCTTACATGATCTAGAACTGAGATGTTGACTCTTGTCGCCTTAGTAGATAATATTCCTATACATGTAGGCTTGAAGAAATATTGGGATTCATTTTTTTTAAAAAAAAATATTCCTTTGGAACTGTGGTCATTTTCTTGTCTTTGTATACTGACATATCTGAACTAGATAAACTGATATAACCATGATATGACTGATCTTGTTGAGAAGAACATGAGTCTAACTTGATGTTAATATGTTTACCCTCTATTTCCTTTCTCCATGCACTAGTCCTCACATTACTGAACTCTTGAGTGCCTCAAAAGTATCAAGTTCCACGTATAAGACATATTGAACTCATCATCATTAGACTTGTCCGAATTTCAAGTTCCAAGATTTTCCTATTTTGCAGTAATGAAGGAAATTTTCCACACTTCTCATTTTTTCATGGTGCTTTTGATCAGGTTGTAAATGACATATGCATCTTATCTGGTGGACTGATGGCATCTTGTGATGGAAACATACATGTATGGAGTAGCCGAAGTGGGAAAGTCACGTCTGTTTTTGCCGAAGCATCAACAGATTCTGCACACTTTGCTAGTCCAATGATAACTGGATCAGGTGTCAGCAATGACCAGATCAATATGCTGAACTCCAGTACACTATCAAGTGGGATATTGACTAGTGCATTTGATGGGAGCTTGTACACTTGCATGCATTATCTAGAATTTAGTGAAAAACTAGTAGCTGGAACGGGAAATGGTTCTCTCAGGTGATATGGAATTGTCTGTTTGCAATTAAGGATGACATATATCAAAACCTCTGTCTTCATGGGTATTGACTTTTTTAACATCTACCCTCCTTTACAGATTTATTGACGTTTCCAAAGGTCAAAAACTTCATCTATGGAAGGGTGAATCTGTTGAATCTGGTTTTCCCTCTCTTGTCTCAGCCATTTGCTGCTCCGGATCTGATGGAAGATTTCCAAAGAGCACATCTGCTTCACCTTCTTGGATTGCGGCTGGGTTAAGTTCTGGTCATTGTCGACTATTTGACATGAGGACTGGTGATATAGTTGCTTCTTGGCGAGCTCATGATGGATATATAACAAAGGTACTTCAGGTTCCTAGAGAAATTTCTTTTGGTCTGTACCAGACTACCAGTTGCTAATTGCAATGTTACACGCAGATTGCTGCACTGGAGGCCAATTTGATTGTTTCTAGCTCTCTTGACAAGACCTTGCGAGTTTGGGATATGAGAAAGTATGACCTTTTTTGTTTCTTTTTTCTTCTTTTATGTGTACATCGCTTAGTTGCTTCGTGTTTAATTATTTGGCTTTTGTTAACTGTCTTTTTTTTTTTAAAAGAGTGCGCCAATGGTTTAATGAACCCCTTTCTCTTTATTTGATACCTTTCTTAGTCACATGTGCTCTCTCAGCTACTTACTACATTGCAATTTATTGTGCAAAAAATCTATGCATGTTCAAGCTGTTTCTCTCATTTATGTAAAAGCTTAATTTGTAGGAATTCCTCAAGCCAGCTTGCTGTGTATAGAGGCCATACAGATGGGGTGTCTGGTTTTGCGCTGTGGGGTCAAGATGTCATATCGATCTCGAGAAACAAGATTGGGCTTTCATCTTTGTCTAAGTCCGGTGATGAGGTATGTAAAAGAGTTTATTTCAATGAATATTCTTCCTGCCAAGAGTTCATGCCCACAATAATAATATTAGATGTGGATTCTTCCTTGCCGTGTCATGTGGGCACTGGGCCAATAAATTTTTTACAATAAGCAGTATATTAGATTAAGGTTTCATTCTCAACAATTGTCATGTTACGTTTAGTATGACAAAGTAGAATGAAATGAGAAGATGAAATTAAATGGGAATGAAATCTTTATTTGGTAAGTTGTGAGATTGTAATGGAGTGGGGATTAACTTGTTTATTGGCAAGACAAATACTGCGGGACTCGAATGGATTGAGCATTCCCATAATATTGTTATGAGTTTAAATGTAATGGCATTTGCTGTAATTATAATTTTTTTTATAGCACAGTAATCATAACAAAGTTAGCAAATGTCATTTCTAAAATCACTTTTAACAAATAAGAACCATATTAATTACAAGTGTTAATTTTCTCTGTTAAATTTAGACTATGGTTTTAGATCTTTTAATTTAATAAATTAATTCAATTATCTAACCAAAATTACTTTTATAAAATATCAACCATAATTCTTTATATGTATCATTCTTAACTTATGTATTAGGTTATTATAAGCTTTATTAGTTAATTATTTTAGCTCAATGTTTTTATTCTTTTAATGCACCGTTTGACTATAACATTTTGTGCATATTATATGCAATTAATCAGTGAAGTTTATAATTGAAGTTTCCATAAATTAATAATTGTAATTTGATTTAGTTTTTATTTTGGATCCAACACTCAAATGTAAGTTAAAATTAATTTTCGTTTTGAATGATGAATAAGATTTCATTGTGTTACCATGGGAAGCCCCTATTCAAAATCTCTTCCGATAGAAGCAACCAATATACAAAATTATGCACGAAAGACTCTTTCTAACATTTTTAACAAACTAGATTAATTGTTCCTAAAGAATATTCTTAAGAGAATTTGACTCCTCATTTATCTCTCTCCAATTTAGCCCAAAAAACAAGCAGAGAATCATCTTAGGAATCTGCTTCTTTCGAACACATGAACAGAGTCTCTATCCAAGCCCAAAGTTCATGTCGCACAATGCTTGAAATCACCCAATATACTGCTGAAATTGCAAACATTGTAGTCCAAATCTTTTTTGTCCAACTACAATGTAAAAGTAAGTGATTTGCCCTCTCCTTTTCACTCTTGCAAAAAGTGTAATCTATTAACCAATTTTTTCCTCGCTTCTGAGGGTTATCCTTAGTAACAGTGTGTCCCCTAGCTGCTTCCAAGTGAAAGGAACCTTCAAAGGAATGGAACATTGACTTTCCAGATAGACTTCACAGAAAGTGTCCTCTGTTATAGTGGCATCTGAGTAGAGATGAGATCTGAATAATAGGATCTAATAGAAAAAGTTCCAGAGGTGCAACAATTTCACTGTAGTCTATCGCCATCTCCCAAATCTGACATTGCTTGATACAACTGCTCAGAAATTTTGAGAAAGGTTCGAGCTCCCAATCTTGAGCGCTACATAAAAAGTCAGTCTCAACCCATCAGTCTTTTCAACAATCAGCCACCCCAGCTCTCTTTTTTCTTGCTAGAGCAAACATACCCGGAAATAAATCTTTGAAAGCAGTGTCTCCACAACAGATGTCATCCCACAACATAGTATTCCTACCATTCCCACTCTACCATAAGTTCTGTTGTTGGAAGCATCCAACCTTGCCTTATATGCTTCCAAAGCCTGATTCCCAGTGGATCCTAATGGCAATACCACATACTTTATTGGTAATACGGTGAACTTACAGCCAAGAATACTGGAGATTTTTGCACGTATACATTCTTGCCCAGAGTAGTTAATTCACCTTTATACAAGTTCACTTTCAGTCCCGAAACTGCTTCAAATCATAGTAGTACAGTATGCCTTTTAGGTGCTGAATTTGTTGATTGTCGTTCTCCAAGGAACTTCTTTACAGGCATTGCCGACATCGAAACCACTAATAAAACCTTTATCAGTAGCTTTAATCAACATCTTGCTCAATACTTCTACGAACCTGTCACTTGTCATCCACCTTTTTCCTAGTTTTCCTCCATTGAAAAGAGAGTAAAGTGGCTCTCAGAAACTGACCTGGTTTCTAAACTTTATTTAGAGAATGTTTCTTGCTCACAATTTAGAGTATGTTTGGTATAAAACGGAAAGGCGGAAATGACATGAAGATAAAGTAAAATGAGAAGGGAATAACTAATTTGGTATTCAAACAGCTAGGAGTTTTTGATAGATTGATTGACTTTTCTACACGTGTATAAAGTTGTTTTCCCATAATGGGTTCTGCTACTAGAGAATGGTAGTATGCCCTCAAGTTATTCAATTCCTATGTTTTCATATAAATATCATCATTGATGAAGAAAATGGCGTTAAAAGCCTGCTTGCAGTTTTTGATACATCACAGTTTGCGATCATGTGAAGGAAGAATGTTTTCAATTTTAACAGTCAATACATGATCGACAGGGGAACGTAATTTTGATTTAAGTGATTTGTCTTTGACGGGCGCATGAGTCATTTTCTTCTTGTGGCTTGATTTACGTGTTGACAATTCATGTGTGCCCGCTGCAGGATGGGGTGCACCGTGTTATACCTCAGAAACTCCGCATCAGAGATCAGGGGACAAAAAATGTGTCAGCATTGTCCAGTATAAGTATTCTTCCTTTCTCCCGTTTGTTTCTTGTTGGAACAGAAGATGGCTATCTGCGAATATGTTGTTAAGTTTTCGTGTCTCTTTTGTAAATTCAAATGCAAGTTCTTTCGAATGATCCTCTCCTCCATTTTTCGTTTACCTTCTTCACTCCTTCCTTAGGCAATCAGTTATCTGAGAAATGACACCGTTTAGGAGGCGCAAGGAAATGGCCAAGGCCTCGGAACATCTTCCAACGACTCTTTGGTATATCACATGAATAAGTGAAATCGCTCGACTCGATCGGCTTCTATCATTAGATGCCTCGAGCTAATATGTCCAATCTTCATATTCATGTCCTAGGTACTCGTAGTTTTTTTTTTTAAACCTTGCGAGGAAAATATTATTCATGCAGTTTTCATGCACAGTTTGAACGAAAATGGGCCACTGCGAGTACCACTTAGCCACCAGTTTTCGTAAACAGTGTGATCGATCCATAGTTGATTTGATTCTGTCTGATACCTTTGTCAATCAATATCGTCTATTCGAATTTTTCGAAACTAAACATATGTATTCGAGAGTAGGTGAGATGAAGATGGTATTCTACTTCTACTTCATGTTAAAATTTCAGCGTTACATCCGGAACCTTAAATATCTCTTCCCTCTATAGAAATTGAGAAAATTCAGACTGATACTTGTAAAAATCCCTTTTCAAGACCATTAGGCTCATTTTCTGAGAAAATATTATTAACAAGATGTGCTCGGCCAAAGTTCAAAGACGGAAAGTCCTATTTGCATGACAAGCAACAGACTGACTAGAGGATATTGCATCTACACCGTACAAGACTTGAGCTCCAAACTCAATCGGATGAGCAAGGCACCCAAACATGTCGGGAAAGCAACTTTCATGGAGAAACTAGTATTGCAGAATTACGTGTAAAAACAGAGGGATGTCGAAGTGTGTAGTAAAGCGATCCATATGCGATAAGCATGTGACTGCGAAGACGCAAGATTTGCAATTTTCACCATGTCTCTCAATCTTGATTGAGTCGCCAGACTTTGAGTCTCTAACGACACGATTCTTCGGTGAGGACTCTCTCTCGATCACATAGCCAAAAACATTGTATTTCTATGATTAAGACGAATAATAGAAACTTGATACCTTAAGCAGAAGAAATCCTTGTAAGAAAGTCCAGGTTTGAGTTCAAGAATATATTCAATTGGATATACTTCCATTCAAAAGCTTATATTAATAAGTAAGAAATCCTTGTAAGAAAGTCCAGGTTTGAGTTCAAGAATATATTCAATTGGATATACTTCCATTCAAAAGCTTATATTAATAAGTTATGAGTAGATTAAGATATATTAATTGTCCTATCTCAAACTGCATTTCTTATACGAGACTTCTCTTGCTTGACACTTGAACACGTGGGGACCTCAACATCCACGGCCAAAGTACCCTTCCGACTTGAGAACCGTCGGAAAAATCCTAATTTGGAAGTTGGGATTTTCTCTCTGGATTAGAGAGAGTAGTTGTGGAGAGCTAGAGGGGCAATCGCGTATCCTGCAATCACGTTTGCACCAACTCTTTCCCCTAACCCATACGGATGCTAAGATTACTGAACTATAGCGGCCGATCCACGATGGGCTTCTAAATCGCTACTAAATCGAGGTCCCATTACCAAATCTTGCCATGGGACGCGCTTAAATCACATCTTCGTTTCTGGAGGTTGTCTCTCTTTCGACCGCACGATATTCACAGATTCGAAGACTTGATCGTATATTATCTGAAGCTTCTTTACTCGATTGTGCTTCGAGACAAGACCGGTACTTTTGGTGTGCTTGTCCTTTTGACGTGCAATTGCGCGTACCGAATATCTTATTTCTTGCACGATGATGCCATGACTGGCGAGCAGAGGAATCAGGGCAAGGTTTGGATCCTATCTCCAGAGCGAAAAGAAACTATCTTCAAGCAAAGCATAACAGTCCTCGAAGACAACTTCAATATGGCCAGCAACGAAATGCTTATGAAATATAGTATATAAGCCAGCAAATTTCACGAATTCTCCCATTAATCTTTTTGCTCTTCAATTGCTCTTCAAATGGCTAATCCTGCATTAGATGATAAACAAGGTACGTGACTCTCTCTCTCTCTCTCTCTCTCTCTCTCTCTCTCTCTCTCTCTCTCTCTCTCTCTCTCGTAATTTGTACACAAGAACATTAAACATGGGCTTCACCATCATCAATCTTTTGCTCGCGGTGTCATTTGAAGGAGCAGAGAAAATGATGTCAGATGCTCCTCCAGCCCACTACGTGGTCAAGATACAATCATACTCATTGCTTTCGAAGAACTCTGTGGACAAGTATGAGTCCGGGGTCTTCCAAGCTGGAGGCTACAAATGGTAATAATTCTTCACTTTCCCCATCCACGTAACTTATTTACCAATCTCTATGGGATCATTGCACAGCGATTCTTCTTCACTTCCTGTCTCTTTCTTCTTTCCACAGGAAGCTGGTTCTTCACCCAAATGGGAACAAGAGCAAGAACGTAAGAGAGCACGTTTCTCTTTACCTGTCGATGGCAGAAACAAGCTCGCTCCCCTCAGGTTGGGAAGTTCATGCGTTAGTTAGATTCTTTCTGCTTGACCAGAACAAAGACAGTTACTTGATAATCCAAGGTACAGCTTCAAACCACATATTATCTCGTTGTTTCCTCGTCATTTATATGGTTTGTTAATATTGTAAAGAAAAAAGTTAGCTCTTCGGTTAGCAAGTTAGTTAATCAGCAAGTGTTCGTTGATGGATTTGATTCTTGCTTTTTATTTTTTCTAATCAGATGCCATGAAAACGGAATGGCGCTTTCACAGGATGAAGCTTGAACATGGCTTCGACAAATTCAGTTCCATGAAGACGTTTAGTGATGCGCAGAACGGATATCTCGTGGATGATACTTGTGTGTTTGGGGCGGAGGTTTTCGTGATGAAGGAAAAGAGCACTGGCAAAGGAGAGAATCTGTTGATGGTAAATGATGCGATCAGTCAGAAGCACACCTGGAAGGTCGACAACTTCTCGAAATTGGACAAGGAATTCTCCGAGTCGAAAGTATTCGTAGCCGGAAATCAGAAATGGTAATCGCTCTCAACTTTCCTGATATAGGCACGCACTAAACAATGGATGTTAAATCTCCTCTGCTCATTTGCCTCATGATATGCTCCTACACTGATCATGGAGAACAATGAACTATCTTGACAAAAAATATTTTGGGTCATGATTATTGAGGAAGTTTCTGCAATTTGTCTTCTGATCGATGGGTCACCAACACCGCACATTCATTTTTGCTAAATTTGTGTAAGGCTGAAACCTAGGTTGGTAACCCAACATTTAGATGCATGTCTTTCTTGCTGGAGGTTTGGAACTACGACACTGAAAAAATCCTCACCAAGTACCATTTGTCCTTTAAGGAGTGAATAGGAATGGGCATTTGAGGCTGCATTTGGTAACGTTTCTATTCAAAAATTGTTCCCCTGAACAAAAATAGTTTTTCTATTTTTGTTCTTGGGAACAATTTTTGAATAGAAGAACACATTTAGTAACTGCATAAAATTTTTGTTCCTGGAATAGAAAAAGAACGGAAATACATTTGGTAAACTTGTATAATTTGTTTTGTTTTTTTTAATTTTTTTAATATTGTTTCTTCTTTCTTCCTTTTGGCCAGTGGTCTCGCCGGGGGCTGGCGGCGCTCCGGTGAGGTCACCGGCCAAAGAAAAAAGGAGAACAAAAAAGAAAAAAAAAAAAGAGAAAAAAGAAGTGTTTCTTAGAAGTGTTCCTGGAAACAATAAATAAGTTTTTTCTACTTCTTGTTACGCGTTTCTGTTCTTTTTTTGTTCCTCGGAACAAAAGAACAAAAATTTGTGTTCCGAAGAACAGAAACACAATTAAACAAGCAGGGCCTAAGTGAGCGAACCACTTTATTCTTCGATCAGTGTAGTCGAGTCTTGCCAACAAGAATACATTGATTCATCAGACGATGTGTATGTCATTCATTCAGGAAGATACGGCTCTATCCAGGCGGAAAGGGCAGCGGACTCGGAGCTTTTGTCTCTCTTTATTTAGTTTTAGCCGACTCGGACACCCTTCCTCCTGGCACTAAAGTACTTGCAGAATTCTCGCTACGCATCCTGGATCAGCTTCAAGGAAGGCATTTCTCTGGAAAAGGTGATTACTTCTTGCAAAAAATGAACTTACGAGCGATTGAATTCTCTTCTTTGACATTGGAAACTCTCTCTCTCTCTCTCTCTCTCTCTCTCTCTCTCTCTCTTATGCAGCTAATCACTGGTTCAGCACCTCGAGCGAGGAGTCCGGTTGGGCGAGATTCCTTTCGCATGCCACCTTCTATTATCCCTACATGGGCACTTTGGTGAAGGACATTTGCATGGTCGACGCAGAGGTCACTGTCCTGGGCGTGGTGAATGCTCTGTGAAGTCGCCATCCTATTAAAGATGACACTGTCAATCAGTAGTATTGTTGTGAATATTTGCATACCAGCACTGAAATGATACAGATTGTTTCCAGGTTGCTTGATGTACATGACTTAACAAGACAATACTAAAATTGAAAATTGATCCGAAAGATATGCATCAAAGCACACAGTTTCTTTTTCACGATATCTTAACCATCAGCCCGACCAGCGGATCACTTTGACAGGTCCTTGTACTTTTGTCATGATTTTGTTTAAGTATGACTACATAAATCAATTTTGCTAAAACGATGAACTTGGTATTCGTCAAATTGCTTTTCCTCCCCAAAAGTTACTATTTTGCTCCAATAAGATAAAAGATTTTGTGCACCAGCATATTGTTTCTAGAGACATAATCTTCACGCGAGTCATCTCTTAGAGCCCGGTTTTTGTACAAATTCTCAAGTGCGCGTGCAAATTGTGTTGTTTTACCTGGGCACGGTGAAACCTATGATCTTTTAGGTGCTTATTTGAATGTTAGAGGGGATTCAATTCCTGCTTGGAATTGCACTCCTTCCCGCATTGTCTGTTTAGACTTAACCCAGTACCCGGAGTAGGGGCTCTCCCTGCACCCGATGAGGTTTTTACCACCCCAACCAAATCGGTATAAGCAAACACGACATGGGTTCAAATCATGGTCATAAAGAAATTCAAAACATCTAGATTGGTTTGGGATTTTGAAACATAAAATTGTGCCCCTTAGGGTAGTATTCAGAAAGAGAGGGCTGATAGTACTGGTCTTTTCGTTCCATACAATGCTCTCTGGAAAAAAAAAAAAAAAGGAGAGATTAGGGCTAGACAAAATCAAATAAGTAACCTATTGCACAAGTCAAAATTCATCATGTTGATGTATTTTTTGGTATGCGATAGCAAGAATGATTATCCTTTGTCACAGATGGAATTCATAATTAAACTTTTTCGCATGAGAGTTGCAGAGGATTCACCTGAAAATATGAAATTACTAATACTTTTATGTTAAAAGACATGAATAGCGAAGGGATGAATGATTTACTAAATATTTTCTAAAAAATAATTGCTTATATTACTTGAAATAACAAGTCAATGAATATCTTTTCATTTTCAACAATAATACATATCTGAACATTTTCGTACACAATGAAGACATTATTCGTAGATTCATTTTTATAAACTCTACGGGTGATCATTTTTTTAAAGAAAAATATTTTTCAAATCTCTAATTTTTTTTAGAAATAAACACACCCTTATATTTGATTGGATGCAGTGGCACACTTCACGCTGAGTTGAGTCCTCTTCGTTTTGAAAAATTAACTGTTATTTGTAAAAGTTTTGAGTAAAACGATAAATATTTCCCTGTTAAATTTTACCGTCACCTTAAACAAGGATCTTGTAGAGGCATTTGATTTTATGATATTCACGAATGCTAAGACTCAATCATGTTATTAGAAGTTTCACAACTTTATTGCATTTCGAGAAATAATTGGTACTTTTCGTGTACTTAGATTTTTAGCGTGCAAATGCGCATATGCATGATCATGCCATGACTAGCGAGCAGAGAAATCAGGGCAAGGATCCGAACTCTCTTTTCCTTGCTGGTGCTCTTGCTTTCACGATTCTTCAGTGGAATCAGGGCAAGGACTGGATACTCTTCCTGGAACGAGAAGGAAACCATCTTTAAGCAAAGCATAACGGTGCTGTAAAGCACCTTCAAAAAGCTAGGCAACAAATGCATATGCAATATGATATATAAGTCAATAAATTTCACGGATCCTCTCATCGGTCTCCTTACTTTGCAAATGGCTAATCCCGCATTTGATGATCGACAGGGTACGTGACTCTTTCTCTCGTAATTTGTACAAAAGAAGCATTGAAAATGTGCTTCACTGTCACCAATCTTTTCTCCTTGCCTTGGGTTTCATTTGCAGGAGTTGAGAGAACGGCGTCAGAAGCTCAGTATGTGGTCAAGATACAATCATACTCATCTCTCTTAAAGAACTCCATGGACAAGTATGAGTCGGGGGTCTTCCAAGCTGGAGGCTACAAATGGTAACGATCCTTCACTTTTCCCAATCCACATATTTATTTACCAATCTTTCCGGCTTTATTGGACTGTGATTCTTCTTCTCTCTTATTTTCAAAGGAAGCTGGTTCTTTACCCGAATGGGAACAAAAGCAAGAACGTGGAAGAGCATGTTTCGCTTTACCTGTCTATAGTAGAAACAAGCTCACTCCCCTCAGGTTGGGGAGTTCATGCTTGAGTCAGATTCTTTCTGCGTGACGAGGACAAAGACAACGACTTGATAATCCAAGGTATCACTTTCTCATCTACTTATACTCTTCAATCGTTGTGCCACATGGTTAACATGCGTTCTCCTAATGCATGCATGATCAAGCAGCACATACCATCTCCTTTATAGCAAGTTATTAAATACAATTATGAATCCATGGTCAATAGAATGAATCTTGAGTTAATGAGGTCCTCTAAAGATAAGCGTCTTATTTTTAAGATGGCTACCCTATTTCGCAAAAAAAAAAAAAAAAAAGGAAATTTTTTTGGATTAAGTAATAGAGAATAGGAACACTCTTTGTCCTTTTCATGCTTTGAGTCATTTGAATGTATCCATTTAAGTATACTCTTAATGGGTATAAGCAATTAAGCAATGAATGTTCATGGTAGATAAGCAACGAGAATTGGTTGATTCATTCAATTGTTGTCCTTCTCGCAGATGCCATGAGAAAGGAATGGCACCTTCACAGGACGAAACTCGAATGTGGCTTTGACCAATTCATTCCTCTGAAGACACTTAACGATGTGCAGAATGGATATCTCGTGGATGATACTTGTGTGTTCGGCGCAGAAGTTTCCGTTACATGGGAAAAGAGCACCGGCCGAAGAGAGAACCTGTTGATGATAAAGGACACAATCAGTCAGAAGCACATGTGGACGGTCGACAATTTCTCGAAATTGGAAGGAATTCTACGACTCAGAAGTATTCACAGCCGTAAACCAGAAATGGTATCGCTCTCGACGTTCTCATAGGCATGCGGCTAAAAAAATTGGATGTTAATCTCCTCTGCTCACTTGGCTTAGGAAATGCTGCTATACTGATCATAAAAACAATGAACTTTTTTTTTCACTAATGTAGGTTCATATTTTTCCGATAAAGTTTGTTCCAACGAGTCTTCTGATTGGTAGGTTAAAAACATGGACATTACAACATTTGTAACCCCACGATAGAGGCATGTTTTTCCTGCCGGACATGGAGGGAACACGGTCAAAAACACGGTCCAAAACTTTTACTACATCACAAAAAAAATCCTCCCAAATTTCAGTACCCCATGTCCTTCCAGGGCATTTATGCTAGTGAATCACTCTATTCTTCGATTAACGTTGTGAAGTCTAGAAAACCAGGACACATTGGTGGATCATATGTTGTATGTGTCACTAATTCAGGAAAATACGGCTCTATCCGAACGGGAAGGGAAGCGGGCTCGGAGGTTTTGTCTCGCTGTTTTTAATTTCTGCCAACGAAGACACCCGTCCTCCAGGTACTAAAGTATTTGCAGACTTCTGGCTGCGCGTCATGGATCAGCTTCAAGGAAATCACGACGTTGGAACTGGTAACCATTTCTTGTGAAAGAACAAGCTGCTAGCGATTGAATTCTTGTTTTTGACACTGGAAACGCCTTCTCTCTCTCTCTCTCTCTCTCTCTCTCATTCATGCAGCTAAGCAATGGTTCAGCGCCTCGGGCCAGGAGCGGGGTTGGGTGGATTTCACTTCGCATGCCATTTTTCGTTCTCCGAGCAGAGGCTATTTGGTGAAGGACACTTGCAAGGTCGAAGCAGAGGTCACTGTCCTCGGCATCGCGAATGCGCGGTGAAGCCCCCATCCTGTTGAGATTCACAGTGTCAGTCCGTAGTATTTGTTGTGAATATTTTCTTATCCGCGCAGCACTGATACGATACAGATTATTTCCGGGTCCTGATTCTCTCAGGCCATCCATTCATTTCCTTGGGTCTCCGATCGTTGCTTTACAATTAGCAATATGATTCCAAAGAAGAAATTAGAAATTGGACCTTGATCCGAAAGATAAGAATCAAAGCATACATTCAATCACCAAAATCTTAACTATAGTCTGACCTATTAATTGCTTCAACATATTGTTGTACCCTTCTCATAATATCATTGAAGTACCGCTATGTAAATCAATTCTTCGCCTGCTAAATTATTATGAACTTGGTATTCATCAAACCGCTGCTTTTGCTCTCCCAAAACTTATTATTTTGCTGGAATATGCTTAAGGTTTTGTGCATCAGATTATTGTTTCCAGAGACATAATCTTTGTGCAAACTCTCCATAAGTCCGGTCTTCATAAGATCGCAACCGAGCCATGGCTGAGCAATTCCTCCTCCAGATCTTGGTCGAGCCATCATGGCTGAGCCTTCAGAAAAGATGGAACAAATCCTGACGAGGGCCGGCCTCGTCTGTGAAGCCATAGCCGCGACCGATCTGACTGCAAGGTCTGTTGCGGCCATGGCTTCAAGTTCTGTCGAGGCCGTGGCCACGGCCCCGCGGTTCCAGACCTGGACGCTGCCATTGCTCCAGATCTGTCGTGGCTGCGCTTCACGGAAGGGAACTCGCTGGAGGGAACTTGGAGGGAGGAAGACGGAAGGAGACGCCAGGGAGAGAGACTCCATGACTGGTCAAGTCCCCCTCTGGCTTGTGCGGCGGAGACAGCCGCGCCGGATTCTCAAGTGGCTGGGCAGGCGGCGGTTGGATGGAAGATCAGGCGGTGGCCAGAAGGAGGGGGAGGCGGTGTCATGCATGGCCGACGACCGATCTGCAGAGAAAAAAAAAAAAAAAAGAGAGATATATATATATATATATATATATATATATATATATTTATTCCACTCATCTAACACGTTTCAATCTATTATTGGTCATAAATAAAAAACGCCTACTACGTCAGCAATTGACACGGTCCGCCGAATATTTTCTCACATTTGGGTCTTCAATTCGAATGCTAAAGTAATAATAATTTATTGGCCCCTTCTGCTTATAAAAAAAAAAAAAAAGAGAGAAAATATCGATAAAACATATATGAATCTTCACCTAAGTACCCATTTATATACCTCTATTTTTTTATTAAGAAAATTACATGTTTGCACCCTTAATTTAGCACATTGTCCATCTGTTTACAAATATCGTAATTTTCCTTTCCAAAATACACCCTTGCTTTCTCACATACACAATTGCAGCACCCTCTCTCTTTTTATTTTGTTTATCTCCCACTTTTCTCAAGCTTTGCCCATGGGCGCCAAATTTATTTAGTCTCGAGATAGTTTATCCATCATGCAATTTCTTATGAAACAGCAAAATCTATCCTCCCATGAGGTATACACAATTTCTCGGCTTGTCTCCAGAAGAACCCTGATACAAGCTCGCCACCATGGCCACCGCGAGTGGTGTAATGCTGGAGGGGCGATCTAAGACGATAGGCATGGTTGCTGGCAATGGAGAATGGTGGCGGGGGCCTTAGGTTGGGCGTTTGAGCATGGGAGTTTTGTGAGGCTAGAAATTGTCGTTTGATGTTGCGGAGAATGTTTACCAAATGATTAAAATATGACGATGTGGAATGTTCAAGCAAGTGAATGTCTTCGTCAACTTATGATTGAGAACCACCGGCATCTTTATTATTAAATAACAATGTTTTTCACGATATTATATTTCATTTTTGGAGATTATTTTGATATTTTGAACCGATTCTCAAGTATTAAATTGAGTATTACTCCTCAGTCTAATCAAAAGCAAACTATCCACATTAAAGTTGGGTATTCATAACGATTTATATATATATATATATATATATATATATATATATATATAAAATTTAACTCCAAATGAATTCCCATTATTATGTCTACAATAAAATATAGCTCAATATGGTCACCCTAGTAAAAAATTTCCTTCTTTTTTATGAATCATGGGTTCAATCGTAATAGCCGGCCATCTAAAGAGGAACTATCATAGAAATTCACTGCAAATGGAATCTAAGTTCCCGAAAGTAGGAATCAAACACACAACTATCGGTCCCTGGATAGAATGAGTGGAAATGTCCTTAGCATCAGATCAATCCCAAGGTGAGTGGTGGAAATTATTCATATATAAATCATGTTTATAAACAATTTTTTTTTTTCTGAATTTGATGATACACTTCCGTGAAAAGCTCTTATATAAAAATTGTAGTATCTTTTTTTAATTTTATTATTTCTCGATTTCTTTTTGTTTCTAATTTTTTCTTAAGAGAACATATTTAGGTATTTCGCATACCACTTTTCACCATCCCAACATGGGCACTTTTTTTTTTTGCTCAAACCCAACACGGGCACTTTGGTGCTGGAAACTTGCATGGTCAATGCAGAGGTCACCGTCCTGAGCGTGGTGAATGCGCTGTGAAGTTGCCACTCTGCTAAGTTAACACATTCTATCAGTAGAAGTGTTGTGAATATTTGCATACCAGACACTGAAATGATGCACACTATTTCCAGGTTGCTTGATATCAGTACATGATTCAAAAGAAAAAAAATTAAAACTGAACCCTTATACTAAATATATGCATCAAAGCGCACGTTTTTCTTCTCTGCGATAGCTTAACTATCAATCCGACCAGCTAATCACTTTAACAGATCATCGTACTTCTACTCATGATTTCATTTAAGTACGACTACTTAAATCAATTTTGCAAAAACAACGAACTTCGTATTCGTCGTATGGCTTCTCCTCCTCCCCAAATATTATTGTTTTGCTCCAATAAGCTTAAGATTTTGTGCACTTGAACATTGTTTCCAGAGACATAATCTTTCTGTGAATAGTCTCTGAAAGAGCGGTCTTTGTACGAATTCTTGAGCGCGTGTGCAAATTGTGTTGTTTTACCTGGGCATAACGAACGTATGATTTTTCGGGTGCTTATTTGAATGTTGAAGGTCATTCAATTCCCTCTAATTTTCAGCCGATTAGAATGTTCAAATATACCACCTTTCTTTCACCCACAACCACAGCCTCCTCTCTCTCCCTCTCTTCATTTCGTTCTGTATGTCTCCCTCTTCTCATCAAGCTTGCGCCACGGCCGCCGGAGCTTGAAGCCCGAACTCATGGCCCGGCCTGCGAGGTCTCTCCAGCCACCAAATCTTCCAAACATCGTATTCACTTTAGTGACCACACCGGAAGTGATTAGCGACGGACTCACACGAGTGAAGACAAGGAAGAATTGCAAGAACTGCGTATCGAATTGATTCCCTCTTTCAATCTTCCGCTCAAGCTTTGACTTGGGTCGACCTCGAAATCATTCGACCATGGCTTCTTCTTCTTCCTTCCCCCGTGATCACATTGTCCCCCCATCACGCAATTCCTCACGAAACAGCAAAATTTGTCCTCCCGCGAAGTACGATCTGTCTTCATTTTGTCTCTGAAGGAACGCAGATCGCGGCCATGCACGGCAAGCAGCGTAACGTTGGAAGGGCGGGAGGAGATGATATGGGGATGCCAGCAGCGGTGAATGGCGGCGGTGCACTTAGGTTGACAGTGACGTGCATTAGATCTTGTGCTTTCCCCTTGGCCGAGTACACGCGCGGCAATTGTCATGATCTTTGGAGGGCATCTAAAGACCCCTTTGTTGATGCTGACATGGACTTTAATTTCATTTTGCAAAAAAAAAGAAGAGAGATAATATGAGTTATCCAATCAATTTAAGTTGAAAACTGTTGATATAAATACCAATTATCTTACATAACACGACTCGGCGCTGCTGTTGATACATTTCTTATAATTTTTTTAGAAAATATTTTTTTTTCTTTTTTTCCATGGCTTGTTTTGGCCAAGGAAAAAAGAGAGAGAAGTTAAAATAATATTTAAAAGTTATAAAAATATATCTGCATCGGTGTTAGTTGTGTTATGTAGGACAGTTGATGTCCAAGTCAATAATTTTCAGTCTAAATTGATCGGATGAACTGAATTAGTACCAATATAAAAATATTTATGATTAAATTTGATAAATTAAAAATTTTAGGGTTAAATTTGCATCAATGTAATAGGTTTATAATATTTTTCGTCTATTTTTCCTGATTACTGTGGGCTTGCGTTTGACATCAACATAAGCAATTCCATTTAACTAAGCTAATAGAGGATCCATTTCCATTTTCTCTATGAAAATCTAGCCTCTATCAAATCGTTCCAACTAAACCGTCGCAGCCTAGTGGCTAGGATTTCACTTGGGATCCCTGAATCGATGTTTGTGGAGAACTGATGTTCCGACTCCACCTTTGAGTGCCGAGTTCAAATCCTCCCTCTCGCGCAATTAGTCTTGACATATCCAGCACTAGAAGCGGGGGCCCCTCCTTCCACCCGATGAGGTTTTACTCGCCACAACCAAACCAGTATAAGCAAATATAGTGCGCGTTCACATCGTGATCATAAAGAAATTCGTCCCGTTAGATTCACTAGCGATGTTGGATCATAAAAAGAAATTAGGATGAGTTTTTATTTTTTCGAAAGTGAATGTTTCATTTACATTCAAGATCTCAATATGATATTTGAGAGGTTCAAAACACAGCAAATCAAATCCTAAACAGTAAAGTAGAATGATAAAGCACAAACTGTTGCGATAAATATGCTCTCATCCTAGAAGAATAAATCTCCATATCAAAACAAAATGAAGAGCGAGTGATCACTGAATCTCGCATTATCATAAGTGATAAGCACACACACCATAATCTCCTTCTCCAATATGTACGGCTTGCTTAGTGGGTGGTGCATACCTAGATTCGGTGTCCTCAACATCATTACCGTACGAAGACACCAAAAATAACTTGAACAGGCTTCCAAATCTAGAGGTTAAATGAGTACATATATACCTTTACGGAATTCCCAGATCTAAATCTATTTTTGTGGTCATGTTATAAGAGAGATTTGTTGAGTTTGTTTCTCAGATACTATCTAATTAGGAACTCAATTAGCATTTTCCCATAGAGAATTTGAATTATTAGATTACTAATTTTTTTTGTAACTTCACTTGGGAATAAAGTTTCTGGCAAAAAAATAAAATAACAACAAAAAAGATGTAAATCACCATTGTGAACCACATTCAATCTTACCCCCATTAAATATTACCGTTTGAAGAAATGGCAAAGACTTTGAAGATATAACAATTGATATCGAAACTTTAAAAAAGGTGACATTTTAATTATATTCTTATTATTAAGCCACCTTTCCGAACTCAATACCTAAACTACCTAGCTTCTATATGTGTGTTTGGTCATCTTAATAAACTGGTGTTTAAAAGAAAAAGCATTTGATTGAAGTGCAAACCTTATATATTTTCTCATGTTAAATTTTGTGTTTGAAGGATGATCGACCTGGCTATACACGGGATATAAACAACATAAGTTATGTAACTCCCGTATGATACTCATATAACTTTCGTACGATATTCACTCAAATGTTATAATTTTTTTTTTCACTTTTTTAGGTGCCATATTGGAGTAAAATTGATCGTTTGAGTGTCATTTCTAGCAAATCATCATACATGCATTCCAACGTGGATTTTTTTTAATTATTTAATTTTCTTCTTTTGGCTCCTTGCTGAGTGTTATTTGCGGCAAATCATTATACATGCATTTTGACATGGATTTTTAAAATTTTTCTGAATTATTTAGTTTTTTTCTTTTTGGCTCCTCACTTAGTGTCATTTCTAGCAAATCATCATACATGCATTTTGACGTGGATTTTTAAATTTTTTTCTGAATTATTTAGTTTTTTTTTTGGCTTCTGGCTAAGTGTCATTTTGGCAAATCATCCTACATGCATTATGATGTGGACTTTTTAATTTTTTTTTTGAATTATATAGTTTTTTTTAAGGGCTTCTAGCCCAGTCTAGGCGAGGGTCACCTTGCCTTCGGCCAATGTGGTAGTTAAGGCCTTGGGTGAGAATGTCATTGGCTACAAGAAGGGTCTTTGTGGCCCCACCAACCATAGGTGAGGCAGCCACACCTGTGGCCGATGGATTACGGCGGCCTCGCTCACAGGCTTCGTGGCCCCACCAACCGTGGGCAAGGCAGCCCTTGCCCAATCTAGATGAGACCTTAGTAGTTGAGGCTTGCTGGTGACTCTTGTCAATATAGGAAAAAACAAAAGAAATTTTTAAATTTTAAAAAAATTTAAATTTGTCCATGTTACTGCTGGTGATATCACATGGAACGACTGGCGTTCATGTCGGATTTTCCAATGAGGCAAATCGCCTATAGCTCTCAAGTGTCTAATTTTATAATTTGTGACATTTAAGTGAACAAAAAAAAAATTACGGCACTCAAATGAAAGTTATGTCACTTTTGCTGTTCTTATCCTTGCTATACACTTTACCATGTCGTTGATGTGATGAATATGTTCAAGTGTAAACTACTTAAGCTATTGAAAAAATTGGAGTATAGTTGGCGCTTTCCATTTATAAAGATGACTAAAATATATGATTTTCAGAACAATCAACTAGATTTATACACCAAGTGATATGCCAGACTACAAAGGGACCTTTAAACAAGTAGGTCATATGCGACATATTAAGAAAATTTGACACGCATGGTATTCCAATTTAGTCTAAATATACTTTTTATTATTTTGCTAGAGAGTAATATCATTCATTGATCATTTAAAGAGCCGTACAAGAAGACATTATTTGTTGGAGGAACGGGAGGACCAGATTTCCCTCAATCTTGGGCTATCCTCGAATTAGAGCAGAGCATAAATCGGTGGCAGAGCAAAACATCGATGGCTAACTTTCAACCAGTTTCATTGATGATACTTGGGAGCTCCAGGTCCGTTTTCGAGGGTGCTGGCGAGATGGATGGCCACTGCTTCAATTTTGACGGGTCAAACCCTCTAAGTTGGGGATTTTAGTTTGAAACTTATACTGGATTTTGACTAGTGGTAAAAATAATGGGGAAAATCATGTTTCAATTTGGTAAATGATCATATTAGACACAATCACTAGTTTGGATTAACTAGTTCCTACAACAATAGAAAGCGAACACCAGCTTTCTAGACAATTTTGCAATCATGTTGATAGAAAGATAAAAATATCATGGGTGCCACATCAACATGGACTGCTTAAGGAGGATGCTCCTTGTCAAAAGAGACATTTCTCATCCAGACACCATAAGGAGCTCACTCTTGACCATTACGAGGGTTTACTCGTCCTTGAGGAGGATGCACCTGAGTTTCAAGGAAGGTGCACTTGACGCGAACAATAGCGTATATTATCATGAGAGAAGCATGCACTTCACGTCAAAAGCGTAAGCAATTTATTGTGAGGAGGGTGCACTTAATCCAAAAATCATGCACATTATTTAGATTAGGAATGCATCTCGCAAGAACCTTTATAATTTCTCCATAGACAAGTATCTGTTGACGCCCTGTATTTAGCTGGTTCGAGAAATGCAGGCCAGACAACAAGAACTGTGCGAAGGAGATGAAGAAGGAATCAGATGTCATTCTCTCTCTACCCTTTTCACCATGTGCAGTTGCAGGCCCCACGTGCAAAGCATCGAAAGGACAACAATAACATATGAACTATAAACAAAATAGCAAAGAAAATCGAAGAGTAATATAAATGGAGAGAGAGAGAGAGACTAATAAATATATCATTTGTGCATAAAGACCAATGAAAATAAAAAAAGTAACATATGAATTATAAAAGTTTGATCCCTTGGATCCCTCGCACGTCTTGCCATAATCACCCTCTTTCGACGTTATGCACATGGGGCCTGCAACTGCACATGGTGAGGAGGGAGGAGGGAGGAGGGAGGAGAGAGAATAAAGTTTAATAAATAAACAATTTGCGCAACAAGAGCATTGAAGATAGAGAAGTAATACAAGAATTATAAAAGTTTGATTCCCTGGACTTCGGGCACGTCCTGCCATAATCACCCTTCTTTCGATGCTTTGCACATGAGGCCCGCTTCCCTTTCTTGAACAACCCTAAACCGCGTCATCATGCTAACCCACTTCTTGAACCACCCCCATAAACCTTCTCATTTAATTAATATTATCAATTTGTCCATCTCTGGGGATAAGATATTTATCTGGCGGACGAATTGTGGTTAGGTTGACAAAACTGTAAGCACATTTTAATATGACCGAGCAGAGCAAATAAAACGAGGAAGCTTTATTATGGATATAATTATTATAAAAAGGGAAAAATAAAATGGTGCTTGACAACTAAAGACCCCTTTGCCGGTGCCAACATGAACTTTTTAATTTCATTTTGCAAAAAATATAAAAATAAAATAAGACAATATAAGTCATCCAGCGAATTTAAGTCAAAAATTACTAACTTGAATACCGACTATCCTACATAATATGATTGGCGCTGATGTACATATTTTTTAAATTTTTTAAAAATATTTATTTTCTTTTTTTTTCATGGCCTATGTTGGCCGTGGAAAAAAAAAAGAAAGAATAATTAAAAAATATTTAAAATTTATAAAAATATATCCACATTAATATTGGTTGTATCATGTAGGACAATTAATACTCATATCAGTAATTTTTAACTTAAATTAATCAGATTGATTGAATTTGTACCAATTAAATATGTTTAAGATTAAATTTGCCCAATTGAAAGTTTATGATTGAATTTGTACTAATGTAATAAAATTATTATTATTTTTTGGTATTTTTTCTTTATTACTATGGGTTTGCGTTTGACATCAACCTAAGCAAGTCCATTCAATTAAGCTAATGGAGGATCCATTTCCATTTTCTCTATGAAAATTTGGCCTCCATCAAATCACTCCATCTAAACCACTAGCATCGGCAGCCTTGTGGCTAGGATTTCACTTGGGGTCCCTGAATCGATGTTTGTGGAGAACTGATGTTTCGACTCCTCCTTTGAGTGCCGAGTTCAAATCCTCCCTCTCGTGCAATTAGTCCAGACATATCCAGTACTTGGAGCGGGTGCCCCTCCTTGTACCCGATGAGATTTTACTCGCCACAACCGAAACAGTATAAGCAAATATGGTGCGTGTTCACATCGTGATCATAAAGAAATTCACCATTAGATTCGCTTGCGATGTTGAAACATAAAAAGAAATTAGGGTGATTTTTTTTTTTCGAAAGTGAATGTTTCATTCACATTCAAGATCAATATGATATTTGAGAGGTTCATAACAAAGCAAATCAAATCCTAAACAGTAAAGTAGAACAATAAAGCACAAACAGTTGTGATAAGTATACTCTCATTCTAAAAAATAAATCTCAGTATCAAAACAAAATGAAGAGCGATTAATCATTGAATCTCGAATCATCATAAGTGATAAGCACCCACTATAATCTCCTTGTTCAATATGTACAGCTTGCTTAGTGGGTGGTGCGTACCTAGATTCGGCATCCTTAACATCATTACTATAAGAAGACACCAAAAATAGCTTGAAAGGCTTCCAGATCTAGATTTAGACAGGGAGAGGTTAAATGAGCACATAAATACCTTTAAGGAACTCCGAGATCTAAATCCATTTTGTGGTCGTGTTCTAAGAGAGATTTTTCAAGTTTGATTCTCCGATACTATCTAATTAGGAACTCAATTAGCATTTTTACCATAGAGAGTATGAATTATTAGATTACCAATTTTTTTTTTAACTTCACTTGGGAATAGAGTTTCAGGCTAAAAAAAAAAAGAAAAATCAACAACAAAAATGGAGATGTAGATCACCATTGTGAACCACATCCAGTCTTACCCCATTAAATATTACCGTTTGAAGAAATGGCAAAGACTTTGAAGATATAACAATTGATATCGAAACTTTAAAAAATATGACATTTCAATTATACTCTCATTATTAAGCCACTTTTCCGAACTCGATACCTAAACTACCTGGCTTCTATGTGTGTGTTTGGTCATCTTAACATACCGGTGTTTAATAGAAAAAAACATTTGATTGAAATGCAAACCTTATATATTTTCTCATATTCAATTTTGTGATTGAAGGATGATTGACCTTGCTATACACATGATATAAACAGCAAAAATACTGTAACTTTCGTATGATACTCACATGAATGTTATAATTTTTTTCACTTATTTAGATGCCACATTGGAGTAAAATCGATCGTTTGAGTGTTATTTCTAGCAAATCATCCTACATGCATTCCAACATGGATTTTTAATTTTTTTGAATTATTTAGTTTTCTTTTTTTGGCTCCTTGCTGAGTGTTATTTATGGCAAATCATCATATATGCATTTTGACATGGATTTTTAATATTTTTCTGAATTATTTAGTTTTCTTTTTCTTTTTTGGCTCATCACTTAATGTCATTTCTAGCAAATCATCATACATGCATTATGAATGTGGATTCTTAAAATTTTTTCTGAATTTTTCTTCTTTTTTTTTTTTCATTTTGGCTTCTCGCCGAGTGTGATTTGTGGCAAATCATCCCTACATGCATTCTAATGTGTGTTTTTTTTTTTTAAAATTATTTAGTTTTTTTTTTGGGGGCTCCTCACCTAGACCGGTCGAGCTTGCCTTCGGCCATTGTGGTAGTTAAGACCTTGGGTGAGGCCATCCTTGGCTACAAGTGAGGGTCTTTGTGGTCCTACCGGCCGTAGGTGAGGCAGCCACGCCTATGGCCGATGGATTGTGATGGCCTCACTCACGGCCTTTGTGGCCCTACCAGCCATGGGTGAGACAGCCCTTGCCCAATATGAGGCCTTAGTAGTTGAGGGTTGCTAGTGACTCTTATCGACATAGAAAAAGCAAAAGAAAATTTAAAATTTTAAAAGTTAAAAAAAAAAATTAAAGTTTGTCCTTGTTAGTACTGGCAATATCACGTAGGACGACCGGCATTCACGAAAGATTTTCCAACGAGGCAAGTCACCTATGGCTCTCAAATCTCTAATTTTATAATCTGTGGCATTTAAGTAAAAAAAAAAGTTATGGCACTCAAGTAAGCGTCGTATGAAAATTATGTCACTTCTGCTGTTCTTATCCCTGCTATACACTATACCATGTTGTTGATGCAGTGAATACATTCAAGTCTAAACTACTTAAGCTATGGAAAAAAATGGTTGAGTATAGTCGGCACTTTCCATTTATAAAGATGATCAATATGGATGATTTTCAGAACAATCAACTAGATTGATACACCAACTGATTGCAAATGGACCTTTAAGCAAATGGGTCATATGCGACATATTAAGAAAAATTTGACACGCATAGTATTCCAATTTAATCTCAATATACTTTTTAATTATTTTGCTAGAGAGTAATACCATTCATTGATCATTTAAATAGCCGTTCAAGAAGACATTATTTGTTGGAGAAACGGGAGGACCAGATAACCCTCAATCCTGGCCTATCCTCGAATTAGAGAAGAGCATAGATCAGTGGCAGAGTAGAACATCGATGGCTAAATTTCAACCACTTTCATTGATGATATTTGGGAGCTCCAGGTCCGTTTTCGAGGTTGCCGGCAAGATGGATGGCCACTGTTTCAATTTTGACGGGTCAAACGCTCTAAGTTAGGGATTTTAGTTGAAAACTTATACTGGATTTTGACTAACGGTAAAAATAATGGGGAAAATCTCGTTTCTATTTGGCAAATGATTGTACTAGACATAATCACTAATTTGGATTAACTAGTTCCTACAACAATAAAAAGCAGGCACCGGCTTTCTAGATAATTTTGCAATCATGTTGATAGAAAGATAAAAATATCATGGGTGCCCCCGTCTACATCAACCGCTTAAGGAGGATGCTCCTCATCAAAAGAGGCACGTTTCTCATGCAGACACCATAAGGAGCTCACTCTTGACCATTACGAAGGTTCGTTCATCCTTAAGGAGGATGCACTTCTGTTGGAGAAATCTTTCCAGAATATTTTGAAGCTGACAAAACATTTCTATCAGTCTAGTCTGGATATCGATAGTTTAAAGTCTCAAGACTTTGTAGTCTCAAGACTCAAGACTCAAGACTATTCTCACTGACAGTCTTTCTAATCCAGTGGAGAAGGATATCCGAAGCCGAAGTATATGGTTGGGGATTCGATCTAATCCTCTGGAAAAGATACCTTGGTTGGATAATCATTTCGGATTCTTTGATTCTTATCTAAGATCAATTGAAGATCCGATAGTCGACGAAACATTCTTGGAATGTTCTATTCTTGGAAACCAAAATCCTGATTGTATGGGCGAACAGGATTGATGGGCTATCATCAGATTCCTTAAATAGCTCGGATGATCTTCTTGATTGATTCCGTCCAACGGGTAGATTGGAGGAATTCCTTTGGTAAATGCCAACGGCTATGATGGCATAAAGGAGTATAAAAGGAAGATGTTCTAGTTGTTTTGAGTGTGTGATTGATAGAAAAATTCTAGAATCTGAAGAACCTTGATTGTTAGTCGATACAGTTCGAGCGAAATTGTTTACACAGAGAGTGTTCATACTTAGTGACACCTTGAGCGAGTGGAGTAGATCATCTACACCTAGAAATCAAGGAAGATCAACACTGTAACATCTCTTTGTTCATAGTGGAATCCAGCCAATCGGCTGTCAGTGCAGAAGAGTGGACGTAGGCTTGAATCAAGCCGAACCACTATAAACCTCGTGTTTAATTCTCTCTTTCCTTTACTCAGTCTTACGATTGATTTTTTATTCCTTTATCTGTCTAAGTATTATGCAATCTTCAAGAAAATTTTTATATACCTATTCACCCCCCTCTAGGTACTCATACTAGCATTATCAATTGGTATCAGAGCTTGTGTTCTTACTTTATTTGAAGTGTTTTACTTCAGAGTAAAAGATCCATGGCTAGTATGCTAGCGCCAGGGCTGGTGGAAGGGCAAAGCAATACCAAACCACCCTACTTTGATGGAAAGGATTACAACATCTGGAAAAATAAGATGAAAGCTTTTCTACGGTCAAAGGATCCTCTGGAATGGGACGTGGTGGAAAGAGGAATTACTCCCATTGCTGCTTCAGCATCCGAAAGAGGAAAAGAAACTGCTGATACCAGCGGAATGTCTCAAGAAGAGATAAACAAGAGACAAGCACTCGATGCAAAAGCAATTTACTCTTTATACTGTGCTTTATCACCAACTGAATATAACAGAATATCTTCTTGTGATACAGCAAAAGAAGTCTGGGACAGATTACATATCACTTATGAAGGGACAGACCGAGTGAAGGAGACCAGAATTAACATTCTCCTTGGTCAATACGAATCCTTCAAAATGAAACCAGGAGAATCTATAACTGACATGTTTAGCCGTTTTACAGATATTGTCAATGGCCTTGAGAATCAAGGACAGAAAATTTCTGATCCTATGAAGGTTAACAAGCTACTGCGTGGACTCTCCAAGGATTGGAATCATATAAAGACTTCAATAAGAGAGACGCAAAGAATTATGCCATTATCTGTAGACGAGCTGATTGGAACTCTTCAGTCTTACGAAGTGGAACGAATTAATGAAGACGAAGATCCAAGAGGTAAGAAATCCATTGCATTAAAATCTAACGATGATTCTGATGATACAGACTCTAAAGAAGATCTGGACGATGAGGAGCTTGCTCTAATTATTAGAAAGTTCAGAAAGCTGAATAAAAGAGGAAGAAGGTTCAACTCAAGGAAACAAAGTCTTCAGAAACAGCAAACAAAGTTTGTTGATAATGAGGAACCAAACAAAGATGTAGTTTGCTTCGAATGTAAGAAAAAGGGACACATCAGACCAAATTGTCCTCTCCTGAAGAAGAAGAGAGGAAAAGCTGAAAAGTCTCGAAAAGCTCTCAAAGCCGAAACTTGGAGTGATACAGAGTGTGAAGAAAGTGATGAGGAATATGCCAACCTGTGTCTGATGGCACAATCAGATTCAGATTCTAGATCAGACTCAGACAGTGAATTTGAGGTAAGTGATTATAAAATCCCTGTCAAAGTCTCTAAATACATTGATGAACTATGTTTTAGTCTTAAGACTTCTCTAAAAAGGATTTCTGAACTTAAAAAGGAAAGCTCAGTTTTAAAACAAAAGGAAAATATTTTAGAAGAAAAAGTGAAAAGTTTAGACTTGAATATTTCTACTCTTAAGGAGAATGAAGATAAACTTTCAAAAGAAAATGCTTTCTTAAAAACTAACTTATCAAATGCTTCAAAGAAATTTTCAATAGGATCTGAAAAACTTGAAAAAGTTCTTTCAGTCCAAAGACCTTATTTTAACAAGTCTGGTTTAGGTATGACAGAAGAAACAATTCCTTTGATTGATTTTCCAAAAGTAAAAGAAAGAATTAAAAAAAGACCATCAAAAGAGGCTTACAAAAATCATTTCAAGAAAGTCTTTGTAAAGTCTATAGGTCGAAGTGCTCTAAGGTGTTCAAAGTGTAATAGTCAGGATCATTTTGAAAAAGAGTGTCCTATGGTTTGGAAGCCTGTTAAGAAAGTATGGCCTAGTAATGCTTATTCTACTAACGACAAAGGACCCAAGAAAATTTGGGTACCAAAGAAAGCTTGAGACTCTCTTTTGAATGCAGGTCCTTGTCAAAAAGAAAGTTAAGTGGTATCTTGACAGCGGATGTTCAAGACACATGACAGGAGACTCAAACTGCTTCATAAAGCTTGTTCAAGTGAGTGGTGGATAAGTCTCATTTGGAGGAAACAGTAAAGGAAGCATTGTGGGATTTGGAACTGTGAAAATTGGAAATCTCACAATAAGCAATGTCTCTCTAGTGGAAGGACTTAATTACAATCTTCTAAGTATTAGCCAATTGTGTGATACTGGTTTCAAGATCTCCTTTCAAGAAGGCATATGTTCTAGAATTAGTAAAGACTCAACTCAGTCTTTCATGGGTCGAAGTCATGGAAATATCTACTTTCTCGATGTAAAACCAAATGAAGCACAATGCCTAATCTCAATTCAAGATGAAGCAGTCTTATGGCACAGAAAGCTTGGCCATATCAACATGAAGCAATTAGCCAAAATCTCATCAAAGAAGCTTGTTCGAGGTCTACCTAAATTGCCATACCAAAAGTCTGATTCATGCACTCCATGCATTCTGGGAAAGCAGGTAAGAAATTCATTTAAGCAAATAAATCATGTTTCTACTAATCATGTACTACAGTTGCTTCATATGGATCTCTTCGGACCAACCAGAACCCAGAGCATTGGAGGTAAGAAATATTGCCTAGTAATTGTGGATGATTACTCCCGCTTTACTTGGGTATATTTCCTTGCAAGTAAGTCAGAAACCTTTTCATATTTTGAAAAATTTGCCAAAAAGGTCCAAAATGAAAAGGGATGTACAATCTCAAGCATAAGAACAGATCATGGAAGTGAATTTGAAAATCAAGATTTTACGAAATTTTGTGATAAATCTGGTTTTAATCATATGTTTTCCTCTCCATATACTCCAGAGCAAAATGGAGTTGTGGAAAGAAAGAATAGATCTCTTCAAGAAATGGCTAGAACACTTTTAATTGAAAGCAAAATCTCTTCACGATTTTGGGCTGAAGCTGTTTCAACAGCATGCTATATTATAAATAGAGTCTTTTTAAGACCGATTTTAGAGAAAATCCCCTATGAATTGTTCAAAGGTAAAAAGCCTATTGTTTCATACTTTCATGTGTTTGGTTGCAAATGCTTTATTCTGAAAAATGCAAATGATCGAGTTGGTAAGTTTGAAGAAAGATCAGATGAAGGCATCTTCCTTGGATATTCTACATCAAGCAAAGCCTACAGAGTCTATAACAAGAAAAGCCAGTCGGTGGAGGAATCAACGAATGTTAAATTCCAAGACTCAATGCAAGATGAATCCAGCCAGACTCAGTATGAAGAGTCTGAACCTACTTCAGACCTTCCAACGCTTACAACTCAAGAAGCATCTCAGTCTCTGGAAGTTCAACATCAAGAAGCACATGAAGATTCAAACAAAGAAAGAGATCATCAACTAGGCAGATCAACCAGTAACTGGAAGCATAAATCCAATCATCCCAAAGATCTCATTATTGGCGAAATCAATGAAGGAATTCGCACCAGATCAAAAAGGTGTGAAGAATCTAGTGTTGTGGCTCTCATTTCTGAAATTGAACCAAAGAGCATAGAAGAAGCTTTATCTGATGAAAGCTGGATCGAAGCTATGCAAGAAAAACTTAGACAATTCAACATCAATGATGTCTGGGAATTGACATCTAAACCAAAAGGTAAAACTGTTATTGGAACCAAATGGGTATTCAGGAACAAGATGAATGAAGAAGGAAAAGTCGTACGAAACAAAGTAAGACTCGTGGCCAAAGGATATACGCAAGAAGAAGGAATAGACTATGATGAGACTTACGCTCCAGTAGCAAGGTTAGAAGCTATTCGTCTATTACTTGCGTTTGCTTGTTATAAAAATTTCAGGTTATTCCAAATGGACGTCAAAAGTGCATTTCTAAATGGATTCATCCATGAGGAAGTCTATGTGGAACAACCACCTGGGTTTGAAGACCCAAAGAAGCCAGACTCAGTCTTCAGACTGAAAAAGGCTTTGTATGGTTTAAAGCAAGCACCTCGAGCTTGGTACGACAGACTAAGTAAGTTCTTATTACATAATGGTTTTGTCAAAGTTAAAGTGGATACTACTTTGTTTATCAAAAATGAAAGCAAAAGTTTTTTAATTGTTCAAATATATGTGGACGATATTATTTTTGGATCACCTAATGAAAGTCTATGCAAGAAATTTTCTAAGTCTATGCAGGATGAGTTTGAAATGAGTATGATGGGAGAGTTAACATTCTTTCTTGGACTCCAAGTGAACCAAATGAAGGAAGGAACTTTCATCCATCAAGAAAAATATGCGAATGATCTTGTCAAAAGGTTTGGATTGGAAAAGTGTAAAAAGACCGACATACCAATGTCATGTTCTCAGAAGATAGACAATGATGAAGAAGGGAAGAAAGTAGATCAAAAGCTGTACAAGAGCATGATTGGTTCACTTCTTTATCTTACTGCTTCTAGACCTGATATTTTGTTGAGTGTTTGCATCTGTGCTAGGTTTCAATCAGATCCTAGAGAATCCCATCTCAGTGCTGTAAAACGTGTTATCAAATACGTTGCCTCATCTTCAAGCATCGGTCTCTGGTATCCCAAGAAGGGAGACTTTAATCTTCTAGGATACTCAGATGCAGACCTGGCCGGTTGCAGAGTTGATAGAAAAAGCACTTCTGGAACTTGTCAACTGCTTGGAAACATGACAGTGTCATGGTTTTCAAGGAAGCAAAGCACTGTTGCTCTCTCAACGACAGAAGCAGAGTATGTAGCCCTTGGAAGCTGCTGTTCGCAAATTCTATGGATAAAACAACAGCTACAAGACTTTGGGATTGAAGACTCATGCACAGAAATCAGATGTGACAACACCAGTGCGATCAACCTCACCAAATATCCAATCCTTCATTCAAGAGCAAAGCATATTGAGATTCGACATCACTTCATTAGAGATCATATTCAAAATGGAGAAATCTCGATTCAATTTGTTGATTCAAAGAGTCAATTAGAGGATATATTCACAAAGCCCTTGGAGAAAAATCAATTCGACTTTATCCGTTCAAGACTCAACATTTTGAAGCCTGAAGAAGTTAAAGTCTAGAGACTCACCAACTCTAAGACTCTAATCTTTTAGACTTTAAATCATCAGACTCAGACATTCGTGGCTATAGACTGTAAGTTGTGTTTCATCTAAGAGGTACGAATTTTCATTTAATTATTTTAACTCGAAAAGGTACGATCTTTTGTTCAGTTATTCTATAATCCGCGTGAGATTTGAAGACTTATTTTAAAAGAATAATTTTGGCAGTTATTGATTTTGAAAAGAAGTGATCGTTCACTTTCCTTGCACCGATTGAACTTCCCTTTTCAAAACTGGGTTATATATATATAGTTTTTCTTTTCCCAATCTTCAAAACCCTAAAAGGCACTCTCCTCCCAATATTGTCTCTACTGCTTGTTCGTCGAAAAAGTGGTCAGTTTACTTAGGAAAGCAAGTGAAGGAATCTTCCAATCGACAAAGAAAGATGTCTTCTTCGAGGAAATCATCAAGAATCGCAAGCAGGGGACCACAAAGAATGGAAAAGGGACCGACTCACTTCGATCTCACTGAGGGAGAAGACTTAACAAGTCAGCAACAAAGTCCGATTCGTTCTCATCCACGTCATTCAACGCCTCCTGCCTCACAAGGTGCAAGTCATAATCTGGAAGAAGAGATAATCGAGGATGCCGACCCAGTAAGAGTTCAAAAGCCCTCATTTATCTATAAACTTTATAGTGCGTTGAAAAGCACAGGTACTCCATTGAATTATATAGATGACTTCCTTAAGGACAAAAATTATGGGAATGAGTATCTTTTTCTGAAGAAGATGGAGGAATTGGGAATTGCCCCGAAAGGAAAAGCAGAGGAAGCACTTGCAAACATTCCAAGTGATCCTCGTATGCCAGGACAAAATTTAATTGAAGGGAACGATGATGACAGAATGTTCCTTGAATTTCAACCGAAAATGGGAGTGGCAGCAAAGGTGAAAGGAAATCAGATGGATTTGTTCAAATCCAAAGATCAAGAAAAAGTGTATTTCAGGCTGTTGAAAAGAGGGGTGATAAACCCTAGAAGTGTCGATTTTGACTTCCTGGACGCCATCAACATAAACTTAAGAGAAAAGTTGAATTTGTTTCAACTTGAGAATTTTTGCTCTGACTCTACGGACGGGTATGCTCATCTGACCGCTTATTTCTATTCAAATCTTAGCTTTCTGGATGCGAATAGAATATTATTCAGTGTACGAGACCAAGTCTATGTGGTAGATGTGAATATGTTGGCTGACATTGTTGGAGTCGAACGAGGACGCTATCTACCAATTAAAGTCTCACCTGCTCGCACTACTCTGGAACTGGTCAAAGATAGGGACGCAGAGAAGAAAGTTACCTATTCCAGGATGAATGCCATCAACATTGTGCTTCACAAGATAGTGATCAACTGTTTTAGACCGAAGTCTACGTCAAAGACTTCCGTGTCTCTTTCTGAAGCAAAGTTGATGTACGCGATCAACACATGAAGGAAGTTCTCTCTCCCGCACACTATTCTCTTCCATATGTACAGAGCAATGTCGAAAGACAAAGGAAAATTGCCTTATCCTGGTCTGGTGACCAAGATCTTCAGACATATGAATATTGAACCACCTCAAAATCTTTGTGTTCAACCATGTGATAAGATGGTGGTAGGATTGAAGATGTTAACAAAGATGCGTCTGCAAGAACTTTCCAAGGCAATGGAGAAATTCAGAGTGAAAACTCCAGTTCAGTCTGCTTCAAAGAGAAAAGGAAAGGAGGCCATTGGAGCCCCATCGAAAAAGAAGAAAAGATCTCTCATTCTGGAAGATGAAGATGAAGATGAAGAGGATGAAGATCCTACTATCCATGCACTGATAAGAACCAGACGTTTTATGTCTCAACCAACAGAAGTTCAGAAGAATCAGAGAGAAGAAGAAGAGCAAACCAAGAGTAGAGAAGAAGAAGAGCAGAGAGAGACGGAGAAAGAAGCTGAAGAAGAAAAAGAAAAGTCTGTTGAATCTGGAGAGAAGGGAAATATAGAGCATGATCATCACTCTTCCCCTTTGAATGTCCTAGAGACAGGGGGAGTTGGCGAGCAAGAAAGGTCTACACCTCATGTTGCGGATAGTGAAGGTCCAAGACAATCTCCAGTAGACCCAGAAGAATTTCAGGCTTCTCAATTGCCTGAAGAAGGTGATATGTCGACACCAAATCTGCAAGACTATACAGAAGCGCCATCATATACTCTTACTCCATCTGAAAAAGCTCATGCCAGTACGCAGACAGATAACTCTGCAGATTTTCATCGCATCATGGATATTCTTCTGGAAATGCGAGGACAGATATATGCTCTGGACTGTGAAATTCAAGCCATGAAGAATGTTGGACAAGCATCTTCAGTCAACCTGGAGGACAAGATGAAAGACCTCGCTCTGCAAATCCAAGCCAATGCCAAAGGAGAGGAGGTAGCTCATCTAAGGGAGGACTTGAAGAGGCTAGAAGACGTAGTCCAGTCAATGGGAGATTTCCAGATCGTGCGCATTCCCAAGCAGATATGACTCCTTTCTCACCCTCTTTTTAATGATGACAAAAAGGGGGAGAACCAATTTGAACAAACATTATTTTAAAACTTTGACTTTTGTGGTTATGTGTATTTTTGAGTATGACTTGAGAACTTGAACTTGGGTGTGAGACTGAATTGGCTGTGGATTTTGATGCTTGACTGGTTGCATTTATATCAAGTATTGTTATATGGTATTACTCATGAAAGACTAACCAATTTGCTGTGGATGCAGAGTCTGGTTGTTTATTAATCTTTATGAGTTAGCCATATTGCTTGAGAAATGTTTTTGCAGGTCAAAGTTGTTCAAATCTACAAGAAAGTTTTGTCACCATCAAAAAGGGGGAGATTGTTGGAGAAATCTTTCTAGAATATTTTGAAGCTGACAAAACATTTCTATCAGTCTAGTCTGGATATCGATAGTTTAAAGTCTCAAGACTTTGTAGTCTCAAGACTCAAGACTCAAGACTCAAGACTCAAGACTATTCTCACTGACAGTCTTTCTAATCCAATGGAGAAGGATATCCGAAGCCGAAGTATATGGTTGGGGATTCGATCTAATCCTCTGGAAAAGATACCTTGGTTGGATAATCATTTCGGATTCTTTGATTCTTATCTAAGATCAATTGAAGATCCGATAGTCGACGAAACATTCTTGGAATGTTCTATTCTTGGAAACCAAAATCCTGATTGTATGGGCGAACAGGATTGATGGGCTATCATCAGATTCCTTAAATAGCTCGGATGATCTTCTTGATTGATTCCGTCCAACGGGTAGATTGGAGGAATTCCTTTGGTAAATGCCAACGGCTATGATGGCATAAAGGAGTATAAAAGGAAGATGTTCTAGTTGTTTTGAGTGTGTGATTGATAGAAAAATTCCAGAATCTGAAGAACCTTGATTGTTAGTCGATACAGTTCGAGCGAAATTGTTTACACAGAGAGTGTTCATACTTAGTGACACCTTGAGCGAGTGGAGTAGATCATCTACACCTAGAAATCAAGGAAGATTAACACTGTAACATCTCTTTGTTCATAGTGGAATCCAGCCAATCGGCTGTTAGTGCAGAAGAGTGGACATAGGCTTGAATCAAGCCGAACCACTATAAACCTCGTGTTTAATTCTCTCTTTCCTTTACTCAGTCTTACGATTGATTTTTTATTCCTTTATCTGTCTAAGTATTGTGCAATCTTCAAGAAAATTTTTATATACCTATTCACCCCCCTCTAGGTACTCGTACTAGCATTATCAATTTGATTTCCAAGGAAGGTGCACTTGATGCGAACGATACAGTATGGTTATCATGAGAAGCATGCGCTTCACCGTAAAAAATGCAAGCTATTTATTGTGAGGAGGTTGCACTTCACCCAAAAAGCATGCACATTATTTAGATTAGGAATGCATCTCGACAGGAACCTTTATAATTTCTCCATAAACAAGCATCTGTTGACGCCCTGTATTTAGCTGGTTCAAGAAATGCAGGCCAGACAACAAGAAGTACCGTGCGAAGGAGATGAAGAAGGAATCGGATTTCATTCTCTCTCTACCCTTTTCACCATGTGCAGTTGCAGGCCCCATATGCAAAGCATCGAAAGAACAACAATAACATATCAACTATGAACAAAGCAAAGAAAATTGAAGAGTAATATAAATGGAGAGACAGAGACAGAGACAGAGTAATAAATATATCATTTGTGCAATAAGACCAATGAAAATAAAAAAGTAATATACGAATTATAAAAGTTTGATCCCTTGGCTTCCTCGCACGTCTTGCCATAGTGACCCCTCTTTCGACGTTATGCACATGGGGCCTGCAACTGCACATGGTGAGGAGGGAAGAGAGAGAGAGAGTAGAGTTTAATAAACAAACAATTTGTGCAGCAAGAGCAATGAAGATAGAGAAGTAATACGAGAATTATAAAAGTTTGATTCGTTGGACTCTGGGCACGTCCTGCCATAATCACCCTTCTTTCGATGCTTTGCACATGAGGCCTGCATCTGGGAATGGTGAAGAGGGTGGGTAGAGAATAACGTTCTGCAACTGCACATGAGGCCCGCTCCCATTTCTTGAACCGCCCTAAACCGCGTCCTCATGCTAATCCACTTCTTGAACCACCCCCTTAAACCTTCTATTTAATTAATATTATCAATTTGTCCATCTCTGGGGATAAAATATTTATCTGGTGGACGAACTGTGGTTAGGTTGACAGAACTGTAAGCATATATTAATATGACCGAGCAGAGCAAATAAAACGAGGAAGCTTTATTATGGATATAATTATTATAAAAGGAAAAAAGAAAACGGTGCTTGAATGTTTGCAATTTGATTCGATCTACAGCCACTCGATTCTTTTGTCGCTAATCTAAAGCATAATGTATCTTTCAAAGAGATGAGTTAGGTAGCAATGACAGTAACGGAGAGAAAGTAACAGTTTTTTTTTTTTTTTTTTTGCCATTATTTAAAGATTTTGTTATCAAGTCTTTCTGGACATTTATTGAGCAACTAACTACATAAATTATACAGCTTCTCGTGTAATATGGAATAATCATTGGGATTTATATGATGATATTGGTCTACATAAACTAAATTATATTTTAGCTTCTTCGTTTGATAATGTAATGGAATTCATGAGGCTACATCAATGAGACGATGATGCCATGATCTATGTGATGCAGGATGATGATGGATGGGTGCAAAAAAGGAGTGGGAAAGAAATTGAAAAAACAACCTTTTACCAACTTGTTCCCATGAGATCAAATCAAATGAATTGAATAATGAGAAACGAAGGCGTAAAGATTTGATTGCAAAAAAGAATGAAGTAAGGTGAGCATAAAAAGGCAATTGATGCAGAAAGAAACGCCATAAGTTTTAGCCGAAATATTTCATTTTGAACGGTCGACATTTAGTACTGGCAATCCAATTATTTTATAACCTCAAATTGGAGACCGAGATGCCGAGAAAGAGAGAGGAGATGGATAGGGATTATGGAGTGTTGCAGCCTAACCTTAGTTAAGGCCTCAAATAAAAACCGGTGAATTACTTGGGAATCTGAAAACTAGGTGACAGATTGCTCCAAGTCTTCATCGGCCAAAACTAAATAATAAAGAAAGACTGTTGCCGGTCGCCTCAATCAAGACAAGAATAGTGGACTCATAAACAATCTTGAGTGCATCTACTTTACTGGTCAGTCCCCACCATCAGAGTCTAAGTCTCGATCCATTCCACCACCTCCACCTTCACCGCTAAAGAACAAACATGGATTGAGCCCTAGACCTAAATTTGCTCCTTGTCTGCCATTATTAGGAGAAGGAAATAAACAAATAAAAAGTAAGAACTTTTAATGCGTAAGTCTCCAAGACGTTGAGGAACAAGCTTCACTCCACATTATTTCGGTCTAACCAGAGTGCTTTAAAGCTTAAAATAAGAACTTTTGATGCCGTTGTCCTGAAAATAAGAACTTTTGTTTCCTCTATGCTCAAGACACTGTGTTTCAAACCATCCGGGCACTCTCGTCTTGTTTAATTCTCTGCCGCTCACGAACCAAGCCATGCCCATCGCAGAGCTCTTCCTTGGCGCCCTTCTTCCCGTGCTGTTCGAGAGGTTGGCCTCTCGTGAACTGCTCAACTTTGCAAGGCGTGTGAAGATTGATAAGCTACTGAAGAAATGGGAGAAGATGCTGACCAGTATTGACCAGGTTCTGATTGATGCCGAGGACAAGCAATTGACCGGCGATCCCAACGTGAAGTTGTGGCTCGAAGATCTCAGGAACTTGGCCTATGACATTGAAGACTTGCTTGATGAGTTTGCCATAGAATCCGTGGAAAACAAGTCCAAGACAGAACCTGGCACTAGCAAGGTGTGTGCCCTTCTTCCAAGTTGTTGCTCCAGATTGAGCCCGAAAGCATTGATGTTTGGCCACACAACTAGATCCAAGATGGAAGAGATGGATGACAGATTGCAAGAGATCATAGCTCGTAAAGATGGTCTGAGCCTAAGAGAGAACAAGGGGAGGCGATTAGCTTACCACCGGCTGGATGAGCCGATTCCCACTACAAATGTGACCGAGCCTTATTTCGTTAGCAGGGAGGATGAGAAAAGGGAGATCCTTAGCTTATTGACTAGAGAAGAAGATGATAGAACATGCATGGATCCAAAAGTGATTGCCATTGTAGGGATGGGAGGTCTTGGGAAGACGGCTATGGCTCAACAAATCTACAATGATCCTAATGTCATCTTTGATAAGAAAGCATGGGCTTGCGTTTCTGATGATTTCAATGTGCTTTCTATTACAAAGAGTATCCTAGAGAAAATCGACCGCCATTTGTCCTGTGAAGGTAAAACCTTGGATTGGCTTCAAGATGAGCTCAAGAAAAACCTTTCGGGGAAGAAGTTTTTTGTTGTATTAGATGATGTTTGGAACAAGAACTATGAAGACTGGACTATTCTCTTGAAGCCTTTTCAATCAGGAGCGAAGGGAAGCAAGATCATCATCACGACTCGTGAGCTCGATGTGGCTTCAATAAGCGGTGCTCGACCAATAACTCTCAAACCATTATCACAAGATGATTGTGTGACTATGTTCGCTCTTCATGCTCTTGGAGTCCATAATTTTGATCATCATCCCGATCTCGAAGTATCAGGTAGGAAAATAGTGGGAAAATGCAAAGGTTTGCCGTTAGCTGTGAAGGCCTTGGCTGGACTGCTACGTACCAAAGCTAGTCCCCGTGAATGGGAAGCTATATCGAAGAGCAAGATTTGGGATCCACCGGAAGAAAGAATTAACATCCTTCCAGCTTTGAAACTTAGCTACCTCCATCTCCCCTCCCATTTGAGGAGATGTTTCGCTTACTGTGCTATATTTCCGAAGGACTATGAAATCCAACGGGACGAGGTGATTCACTGGTGGATTGCAGAGGGCTTGGTGAAGGAAAAAGAACAAAGGGACATTTGGGTTGCAGGTTTGAATTCTTTCAATGAGCTAGTGTCTAGATCGTTATTTCAAAAGTCGAGTAATAGTGAATCACAATTCTCGATGCATGATCTTGTGAATGACTTGGCAAAGCTAGTTGCAGGTAGGGGTGAGCGGTTCCCGGTTCCTTACAGGTTCCGCTTGGAACCTGGAACCTACCCTCGGGTACAGGTTCCTCATTTTTTGGAACCGGGAACCTACCCGTCAGAACCGAGAACCTGGAACCTACCCTGTCACAGGTTCCCGGGTCGGTTCCAGGTTCCAACAGGTTCTTTTTTTAAAAAATTTTAGTTTAAAAAAATGAAAATGAATGCAGCAATAATAAACAAACTTGTCATTCATCGAAGATAATATAACATAAACAGCAAACAGCATTTTAGAAGTAATAAACAAACTGTTTTTACACAAAAGAGCTCAATCACCTCAGTTTCAGCTTCTTGCTGCACATTTTTATCCTGGTATGCTTCATGAGTGGACTCATTTCCTTCATAAACTGTTAAATCAGGATTAGAAGGAAGAGCCGGCTGAAGAACAGAAGCAGCTACACCCTCAACAACATTTCGAAGATCTTGCTTGATGAGATCCTCTGCTGAACCTTCAGAAGAGAAATTAAACAACCAAAAGAAGCCACTTGACAGTATCAATTTGGTAACAGAAGATGCACATGATTCAGAATTAGGAGTTGTCAACATCATGTGAGATATTATTGTTAGTAGTACATACCACAAGTCCTGATAAGCACATGCTATTTGTGAGTAGGAATAGAAAGAGGATGTCCCACAGACGTAATATTTCTGTCCAAAGCAAGCTTTATCATGATTTCTTAACTTCTCCATCTTCACATAAATTGGGTCATTGTACTTGTAGAAAAACACCTGGCAATGACAAGAGGATCAATAAGCATGCCTTTCTTACTCATAAATTCATAATGCACCCAACAGTCCAATTTGAACATGAGTTTTACCACTTTTGACATTCACCTACTCAAAATTTATGATTAATAGTGATATAATTGCAATAAATCTAAAGGATAGCATACACCATCAGTAAAGATATTATTATAACATTACCTAGTAGCTGTCCAGGTTAAGCTGAAAAACCCAAATCAAAGGGCAAAATATATGTGCGGCACAACATACAGTAGACACTAGGGTATATAAACCACGCAAAGACAAATGTGTGGAAATGAGGTGATTCAATGCAGACATTTCCACCATCTTCGTTTCCATTTGATGGACTGAATCTAGAAGGCTCGTCAACTCTACCTGAACAATACATACACCAGAACAGAAGTCTGAGTGACATGAACGCTAGAATAAATTAACAGAGGCTTAATCATGAAACATCTCAAATAACTCATAAAGCATTACAACAAACTTACGTCCTTTCTATGGAATCTAAAGTCCTAAAGCATTACTTCTGTTTTTCTACCAAAAAAAAAAAGAAGTCCTAAAGCATCTCCAGCCTCACCAAATTAATGTTATATGTTTCAATCTAAATAAAGAGTAACTGAACAATTAGTTTCCTTAAAAATCATGCACGGTCATAAGATTACACTACCAAAAGATGCATGAAATACAGAATCGCCTCACCACTCCCTGTTTGTGTGCTATGGTATCAGGCTATCAGCATTAGAAATTTAGAACCATCAGCACTAAGGCCAAGCCATCCCTTCAACTTTCTTTCCTCCTCAGTTATGCTAACTTGCAGGATATTAATCTGTTCTTTGCAAGTTTTGATGAAAGTAGTAACCTGCAAAACATCACCCAGTTTTTTTCCTTTTTAGCAAAACGTAAAATAACTAACTTGCTGTAAGGTGAACTCTGAGGATACATTGCATGTGAAAATGAAGGAATAGGCAATCAAAGCACCATTCATGGGAACAAAAGTACAATCGACCTCATCAAGGATATACTGCGTACATTCAAATTAGAAACTTTATTTATAAACCCATAAGAAGTCAGTAAGGGAGATGGTGGATTTATCAGAGTTTTCAATCACACACATGGCACAAAGATCATCAGAGTCATGAGACTGCTAGCTTTCCAGAATTAGTCAGAAAGAAAATACATAGACAATTAAAATCTGAAATGCATGCCTTTAAGCAGAACCAAAATAATCAGACCCTATAGACCTTCATAAATGCTATCTCATGTATCTAAGTCTCGACAATACATACAGAAATTCCAGGTGGTTTTATTAAGAAAATCAATTCGCTTAAAAGTCTTCAATTCGCTTAAAAGCAATAATCAGAAAAGCATCAAGGTCTCTTTCGCAACAACTAAAAAGCTCTAACCCAAAGCAAAAGCAACTCCTCCCATGAAAACACCTCGGAACCCTAGCTTGGTGCGGCGCCAGTGCCTACGCTTCGCGTTGTACCTGAACGATTTCGGCGACAAAAATTAGGCCACAAAAAAATAAAATAAAATAAAAAGACGGCTTTTTTTGGACAAAATGTGAAGGAAAGTGTTGTCGGTTCGCATGCGAATCCAGTAAGGGATGGGCCTGTTCGGTTTCGGTTCCGGTTCTTCTTCACCAGCTTCTTCTTGATCTGGCGACGGCGAGCACGCGGCGACGGTGGCGCGACGGCGACGAAGGCACGAGACTCACGGCACCAACGGCGGCATGAACGGCGCACTGAAGACGGCGGCAGCCGCGGCTCAACCCACGGCCAAGGGGGGAAGAGCTCAGTTCGGGCGGAGGTGGTGACGGTTCGGAGCAACGATGGCTCAGACGGCCGAGCAAGCGGCAGCAAGAAGTGGTGATGGTGGCTTGGGGACGGCGGCGGTGCCTCACGGTGGCGCGGACGGCAAGACAGCTCGTCGGGCTCAACGGAGAGACGGCTTGTTGGACGAGCAGTGGGTGGTGGGGGTTTGGTGGCCAAGAGGTGGTGGTGAGTAGGGCGTGGGGCGGCGGTGTGGTGGTGGGTGAAGCAGCAACCGGCGAGAGGAAGGAAGAAGAAGAAGAAGAGGTGGGGGGGGGGGGGGTTCGGCCGAGAGAGGGGGAAAGAGAAGAGAGAAGAGAGAGAGAGAGGAAAAGAAAAAAGTGGGGGCAGGAAGTGACGTGAGGAGGAAAAGGTGGAGAAAAGAGAGAGGGAAAAAGAAAGGGAAAGGGGGGAAAGTTGAACGGAAGGGGGGGAATCGCATGGAAATAATTAGGGTTTGTTATTTTGTAACTTTGCCGGTTCCGGTTCCTCAGGTTCCGGTTCCTATGGGAACCGGAACCGGAACCGGAACCGCCGGTTCCTGGAAAAAGAGAACCGGGAACCGGAACCGGTTCCCTTAGAACCGGGAACCGAACCGGAACCTCCTTCGGTTCGGTTCCGGTTCCCGGTTCTACCCGGAACCACGCTCACCCCTAGTTGCAGGTGCAACCCATTTTAGATCGGGGGAGTATGAGCTTAAGTGGGATCAAACTAATCCATTTTTTGCTCGCCATGCCTCATTCATTCCCAATGATCATCACATTGTGTCAAAAAATTTTGAGATATATCATGGAATGAAAGGACTTAGAAGCTTCATATCATTAAGGAATCAAGGTAGCTATTATCCCGGGCCATATTTGTCCCAAAAAGTTCTCTGTGACTTGTTGTCAAAATTGAAATATTTGAGGGTGCTTTCATTAAGTCACTATATGATCAGGGACATACCAGATTGCATAGGCAAATTGAGGCACCTAAGGCACCTTAATTTATCGTATACTCATATTGAAACGCTTCCAAAGTCAATTGTTGCATTGTACAACCTAGAGGCTTTGATGTTGCAAGCCTGTGTGAACCTTATTGAATTACCACAAGGTATGGAGAAATTGATCAATTTGAGATTTCTCGATATTAGTGACACTAGCAAACTAAAAGCAATGCCACCGAATATAAGTAGTTTGGTGGGTCTTGAGATGTTGTCGAAGTTCATAGTGGGAATGGGAAATGGCTCAAGGTTGAAGGAGTTAAAAAATCTAAAAAACCTTGAAGGGAAATTGTGCATCTCTGATTTGCATAAGGTTCAAGAAGCTGGAGATGCCACAGATGCCAATTTATGCATGAAGGGAATATGCCGGTTGACCATGCAATGGTGCAAAGATTTTGGAAATTTCCGGAATGAAGAGCTTGAAGCGAAAGTCCTTGACTTTCTTCGCCCTCACCCAAAACTTGAAAATCTCGCAATATCCTACTATGGTGGCTTAGAATTCCCATCATGGTTAGGAAGTCCCTCATATGTTAAGATGGTGCATCTACGCTTACATGGGTGTTGTCGAGCCAAAGCACTACCCTCATTGGGACAACTATCTTCTTTGAAAAAACTATATATTGAAGGTCTAAATGCAATACATACGGTAGGGTCTGAATTTTATGGAACCAAAAGTCCTTTTCCATCATTAATGACTTTGGAATTCAAGGACATGCCATCATGGGAGGAATGGTCTCATCGCTTCGGCAATGAAGAAATAGGAGTTTTATTCCCTTGTCTTGAGCATTTGGTCATTCGGGATTGTCCTATGTTGATTGGAAGGTTCCCTAGTCAACTGAGCTCCCTTAAAAAGCTGGAAATTAGTTCATGTCCGTGTATGGATGTCTCGTCCTCTATCATTAGCCTTCCATCCCTCAATAAATTAAACTTTAGTGGTTGTAATGAAGGCGTGCTAAAGAGTTTGGCGAACTTGACATCTCTAACCGCTCTTGTAATGCAAGATGTTGTGGAATTAACTTGCTTAAATTATGAGTTTACAAGCTCTTTGGTCAAGCTGGAGAAGTTGGAGATGGAAAGTTGTAAAAACTTGATGTACTTGTGGCAAGAGAGAGACGTAATTCAGAATCTCGATTGTCTAAAAAGCTTAGTTGTCAAAAATTGTCCTGAATTGATTTCATTTTCAGTTGGAGAAGGAGATGTAGAGTTGTCTAGCAAGCTGGAGACTGTGGACTATTGCATCAATTTGGAGAAGCACCCAAGCGAGATTTACACCCTCTCATCTCTTCAAGACTTGACCATCGAGGAGTGTCCAAAGCTCGTGTCCTTCCCCAAAATAGATATGTTGGCATCATTGATATCATTAAATATCCAAAATTGCGAGATGTTGCAATCTTTACCTAAAGGATTAAGTGTTCATATGGATGAACCAAGCAGCAGCACCAATAATCACGGTAACATAATGTCTTGTTTGCAAAACCTAGAAATCTGCGGATGCGATTCTCTACCAACCTCTCTATTCAGTGAGAGTAGTTTTTTACACACGACCCTCAAGGAACTTAGAATTTGGTCGTGTAGGGGAGTGGAGTCGCTCGCGGAGATAACTGTAGACTGTCTTCAATCACTTCAAAGCATTGATATTACCTCTTGCAAGAACTTGAGAAGCATACCACAGGGGCTGGACGCACTTTCCCATCTCACTTACTTGTGTTTGTGGGAGTGCCCTGTATTGGAGCTAGAGTGCTTCCCTCCTCTTCCTCCCGGCATCTCGTGGTTTCATCTTAACAATTGTCCGAAGATAAAATCGTTACCTAATCAGTTGTATCGACTCACGAGTCTTCGACATCTGGATATTTTTAGGTGTGAGAGTATTACGCGCTTCCCTGATGGAGGACTGCCGCCCCAGCTAGAGTTTCTTAAGATAACAAAATGCGAGAATATGAAGCAGCCGGTGAGGGAGTGGCTTACCCCCCACACCTCCCTTGAATGCCTGGAAATCGACAGCGGGGTGGGAGGAGTGGGAGAGGAGGAGGATCTTGTGCTTCCACTCCCTTCCTCTCTGACCTTTCTCCTTATCAGAGATATGGGGAAAGTGGAAAGACTGTCCAGCAGTCTCCCTCCCTCTCTCCAGCACTTATGGATCAAAGATTGCCCGAAGCTGAGGGAGTTACCCCAGGATGGCCTCCCTCCCTCCCTAGAATCTCTCTATATCAAAGGATGTGGGATTATGGAGGAGCGATGCAGGAAAGGGACCGGCAGCTATTGGCCCCTCATCCGCGAAATCCCAGAAGTCACATTGGGTGATAATAACTCCGAGTCAATTACTTGAAAGAAAGAAGGGATTCGGACTCTGAATATTCTACACGGGAAGAGATTAAGGGTATTTTTAATATCTGAGGCCTTGGCTCTTTTTGAAGAGGGACGGGGTTCGTATCTTGATTTCATGATTGGGAAACTGACAGCTGAAGCTCTCCGCGAACTCGGAACCTTTCGCACTCGACTCACAGAGAGCTCCATCGAGTCGCAGCCGTGAGAGCACTCGCCCCGGAAAACCGACCTCCCCGCGAGTCAGCGCCCCCCTTCCCCGGCGGCGCCACCCGCCCCGAGGCCGCCCCCCCGAAGAAGAAGGGGGACGTCTACCTCGACGAGACCCTAATTCCTCCTAGATCGTTCCAGACCTGCTGCTACCGCACATGCAATTATCCGTATTTCCGAAGGTAAATCTACTTTGCGCTTTTCCTTATTTGAAATCTTGTTCCCTTATTTGAAATCTTGTTCGACGCTTTCCGCGGGGTTCTCTTCTCATATACTCCAAGGCGCTTTCTTTACTCGAAATTAGTCTTCGTCCGGCATGAGTCAGTAGTCAGTTGCATTTCCTCAGTTAAACACGGGTTGTAGATTGATCTCAGTAATCTGAACGAGCGACGGTTTCTCTAAATATTCGTCCTTCTTTTTAGCTTCCATTGAATTTTACAGTGGGCTAATTATTTTTCAACTTTTTAGTTCATGGGCATAGTCCGTAAACCGTAAACCTTTCCTTCACCATCGCCTCGCCAGTATCAAGTCTAGGAGGAGGAGGAGAGGATGCTGAAGGGGGGACCCGGGATGTGAGATTGCCCCTCATTGCAGAGAAGTAGAGGAGATGCCACTGGAGGCTCTGTTCTTAAGATCTTGACTTTTAATGGAAACTCTTTCGATGATTAGAGTTGGTTCTCGAATTATTCGTGGGGGAATAGAGGTATGTACGTATGTTCTCTATCCATGTTCATTAAAAGTGTCCATTTTTCCCCCTGAGGTTTCAATCCGCAAGACAAATCTAAAAAATCATAAATAAATAGCAAAAGACAAGTTTGAAAATGTTTGAAAGTCGCGTCGCATTGAAAATGTGTAACTCCGAACTTCGGATGGATAGAGCAAGTTGGCAGTTAGATGCTTTTGATTCTCTTTCCCGTTTTAGTTTGGAAACTCCATTTGAACACGTTTACTAAGTTTGTGGAATGTACCTGACTTCTGTCCCTTATATCTCTGATTCTGATATACAGAAATTACACCTGCAGCATTCAGTAGAAGTGGAAGGAACTCGGTATCGACTTTCTGTCTCAATTTGATGATACGTAGTACTTATCCCCACACAAGCAATCGTCTTATTTCTGAGCATCCTGTGACACACATCGAGATCTGTGGGGTAAACAGATTTATGGCGCCTTAAACCTTCCATCCAGCATTTTACTCACGATCCAAGATAAAGGAATGGTTTAGTTGGTTTGAGTACAGAAACAAATGAAGGCATTTCGCATCCTGGATAACACTCAATGAAATCATTGCACATTGTTCGTTTTGATGACTATCCGTATACTGCTTCATGCAAACAAAGACGCATAGCCCTGGAGCTGCTGGTTGGAAAAGTTTAAAGGTGAATAGATTTGTTTCTACTTTTTCTTTTGACTGGCTGGTTAGGAGGCAGGTAATGATCATGGGGAATGATTAGAATGTAGAAAGAATCTCTTCTGAAGGATTAGTAAATTGTTTGCATTCTACTTGTTTGGTTGCATTTCCAACAAATTGTCTGCATTCTACTTGTTCATTTTTAGCATTGTCAAAGCACATGTCAATAGTTCAAAATTTCTTGTCTGTTATGTTGCTTGTTATCATTTTCCTGGTTATCCCATTGACATGATTACGTCCACATTCTGTCGTGTGTGTGTAAGGGATCAGTTCTATGCAAGGGGAGTGTCAAGTCATACGTTGCATTTGTCTAACATGCAGCAGTAAAATCAAACAGCATGACAAATCAGCCAACCCTATTTTTTTGTTTGGTTCTTTCTTCTAGTGTTTTTGGGTGGTCTGCAAGACAAGGATTATAAGTATCGAATTACAACAAGATCTAAAGTTTGGACAGTTAAAAGCCACTCATATGCCAGGGTCAGCTTACCAAATCTGTTTTAATAGTCTGGTTAACTATTAGGGTCAACTCTTTTTGTTGCCCAAGAAAGTTTTTGAAATGGTTGAGCGGAAGTGTAGAGCTTTCCTTTGGAAGGGAGATCCTGATGCTAAAGTGGGAGCAAAAGTTAAGTGGGACACTGTCTGTCCCCCTAAGCAATTTGGAGGCCTTGGCATTCAAAGACTGGATTTGTGAGATCTTGCTTGTATCAAATCCAGCTTGTATTATAAAGTATCTGTGGAGTATTTCATTGAGGTTTATTCTTTATGTTTTGCTTATATCTATAGCTATTATCTTGACTGTAAGCCCGATGCTACTTATGCTTGGAAGAATTTATTAAAGGTCAGGAATATTTTGAAACCCCACATTATATGTCTCTCTTTGGTATGAAATGCAGCACCATGCCAGGGTCTTGCTGGAATCATTCTCAAGGAGAATAAGTTATGACTCTTCTCTTCTGCTGCAGGCCAAAGGATTGGCTGTAATTTGTTACGCTCGTTGGAAATGGCCTGTTGCTAGGTCTGAAGAGTTGGTTCCCATCCAAGCTGCAGTTTGTGGTATGAATTTTCCTAGTTCCTTGGCTGCAGACAAAGTTGTATGCACAGCTTCTTCAAATGGTTGCCTTAATTCTTTTGTTGCTTCAGATATTGTCAAAAACAAGAATGCTGATGTTGACTGGCACAAACTTGGGTGGTTCTCCCCTAATGTGTCAAGATTTGGCTTTATTTCTTGGAGTAACATGATAAACTTCCCACTTTTTGAGAGGATTAACAGTTAATCTGTTGAGAGTGCTAGATCTCCTCATTTGTCCTCATTTATATAGTTTGATTAGATTGTTAGTAAAAGTAAGATCTTTGATTACAGGTTAATTAAGCAGCCAGTGTTTGTTTATTGATTCGAATCTTCTTCTTTCCGCATATGCCATGAGAAAGGAATGGGGCTTTCACCGGACGAAGCTTGAGTGTGGCTTCAACCAAGTTTAACGACGTGCAGAATGGATGACTCGCGGATGATACTTGCGCGTTTGGCGCGGAGGTCTTGTGACGAGTGAAAAGAGCACTGGCAGAGGAGAGAATCTGTTGATGGTAAAGGACACGATCAGTCAGAAGCAGACGTGGGAGGTCAACAACTTCTTGAAATTGGACAAGGAATTCTCCGAGTTGAAAGTATTCGTAGCCGAGAACGAGAAATGGTATTGCTCTTAACTTTCCTAATATAGGCATGTGCTAGATAATTTATGTTAATCTCCTCTGCTCACTTGATATGTTCCTAACTGATCATGGAGAACAATGAACTATCTTGACAAGTATTTCTCGAGGAAGTTTCTTCGATCAGTCTTCTAATTGATGGTTTATAAACATGGACATTACACACATTCATTTTAATAAAATTTTCATATTGGTGATATCTATATTCTTAACCCAACAATGAGATGCATGTTTCTCTTGCTGGAGATGGAACTACAACTCTGAAAAAATCCTCGCCAAGTTCTGTCATATGTCCTTCCAAGAAGTAATAGGATTGCGCATTTTATCAAGTGACTCACTTTATTCTTCCATTAACGTTGTGAAGACTAGCAAACAAGAATACATTGATTAATCATTGATTAATCTGAAATGTGGTGTCTTATATTCATTCAGGAAAATATAACTCTCTATCCGGCTGGAAAGGTAACCGGACTCGGAACTTGCATCTCTCAAGAAAACAAGCTACGAGTGATTGAATTCTTATTTTGGACATTGTAAACGCTCTCTGTGATGCTGCTAATCACTGGTTCAGCCTCTCTGAGCCAGGAGTCCAGTTGGGGGAGACTCATGTTTCATGCCAACTTCTATGATCCGAACACCAGGCACTTTGGTGGAGTATACTTGTGTGGTCAAAGCAGAGGTCACTGTCCTCAGCGTAGTGGATGCAGTTTGAAGTCGCTATTCTGCTGACAATCACGCTATCACTCAGTAGCATTGCTGTGAATATGTTCATTTCAGCTCTGATATGATACAGATTAATTTCCAGGTCCTGGTTCGCAAACCCGTTCAGTAAAACCGAACCCTGATGTGAAAGATATGCATCAAAGCATGCATTTTTCTTCTCTTCACTCCGTAAAATCTTAACTACCGCCTGATCTGCAATCGCTTCAGACAGATTATTGTAGTTTTCTTGTAATTTTGTTTTAAGTATCATTGTATAAATCAAATCTCTGTCCCGATAAATTATGAACTTGCTATTCATCAAATCAATTATTTTTCTTCCCCAGTAGTGTCATTTTGCTCTAATAAGTTTAAGATCTTGTGCATCAAAATATTGTTTCCAGATACACAATCTTTGCGTCAATTATTTCTAAAAGTCTGATCTTTGTACAAATTCTTGGGCTTGCGTTGTGCTTGCCCACAATGAAACTTGTGATTCTCAGGTGCTTATTTGAATGTTAAAGCCCGAGCTCACGGGCGAGCAAGCTCTCTCCAACCTGCAAGAAACTACGCATTATATTGATTCCCGCTTTTAGGGGCTGCGTACTGAATATCTAACCAACTTCACCTACTCACGGTCTCACCACACTCCCGACAATCTTCTAGTCGAATTTCAGCTTGGTTCAAGCTTGAATTCGTTTTTTTATAGCTTCTTCTTCTTCATTCCATCGCAACAATGTCTTCTATCCATTGAGGATTTTCTCAACGAAACGACGAAATTTGTACCCCTGCCAGATACGGTCTGTCTTCGTTTTGTCTGCGATGGATCGGATCTCGGATCTAAGGTGAGGAAGTGTCTCCTTAATCTTCCCTCAAATTTGTGTCCTTTTATGGAGGGGTGAGAATTATCGCATCCAGAATGTAGCATCATCCTTTCCATTAATGTTTCGATGAGTACTATTTTTGGCAAAGTTGTATGAAAAAAGGATCGTAAGTCTTAATGATCTTTTTCAGCCAAAAAAAAAATGTTTGAATAGATCTTTAAACTTACACGCCATTTGAGTATTTCTCAAGAACGAATTATGAAACCAGGACTTAGACACGACTTGGAATTGCGTGACACTCCACCATATATTATGCCATGCCTACCATTACACAACGCTCCCAATTTCTCTCTCCAGACACAATTCCTTCAAATCAAAGGCAGATTTATTGGCTTGAACGAAAACAAGAGAGAAATGACGAGCTAGCGGCGCCTTTCTTCTTGGCAAATGATCTAGACTCAGCTAGCCAACACATGGAAATCAAGCACGTATTGTAACCAGATGGATCGACGGATATTGACAGTGATCTACAGATTAGGTATTGCTATGATTGACATGGGATCCTTTTATGGGAGGATGAAAAGGCAAAATCTCTAAGCCCATAACAGTTTCAAGCCAAGTGGGCCAGATATGGAATGCCAAAACAGAAGGTCCTTCTAGAACAAGGGCCGGAAGATCGTAAATTAATACAAATTTTTTACGATTAATATTACGAAAAACTCCAAACTAATACATATATGATCAATTTATCTTAAATTGATTTTTAACCATCAAAAAGTCAAGTCGGTACAAATTGTGATAAATTTACTCTCCGTTAATTTCTGTAAAATTTGATTAATATCACAAAAAATCACCAATTGATACACCTATAACAAATAGACAGTATAACTTCAAACTGATACATCTGTCAATTACCACGTGTCATCTAACTCAGCAATTTAATAATAAAATTTAACAGAAACAAACGGAGTGTGAGTTTATCACAAGTGTACCAATTTAAAGTTTTTGGTAGTTAGAAATATAGTTTTTGGTAAGTTTATCATTGGTGTATTAGTTTGAAGTTTTTTTTGTAATATTGACCCAATTTTTCAAAGGAGAAGAGCCGCATTGTTTGGAGCTTAATGGGAGACCCATGGAATTAATTTTTAACATTAAGGAACCTAATCATGTGCTACTGGCTAGTTTTCGCCCCTCCGCTCTCTCTCAAATATTTTCATTTTTGGTACTTCGAAAGTACGGCCCATATTTCTAATTTAAGTATATTATCGTGTGCCGAGTGTTATGAAGCTATCCAACTCTCTATGAGGGCAAGCACGCAACCACTGGCTTCGGAGAATGGGAAGGCCGGACCCGAGGAACACCATGTTTCTCTTCCCTTCAAAAACTATACGAAGAAAATGTTATATGTATTATGTTGAATCTAGATCTGTAGTATCCAAGAAACTACCACGTATCTACTAAGATCATTCTTTTTTTGTCAAAGAAACATTCTATTCATTACTCAAAATTATCCAGGAGAGCCTGGTAGAGGCTTCAATACAAAACACAACCCTGAAAGTGAGATGTAAAATTAAAAATCGGATCAACATAGCAGTGCTAGTGATGAGCAAACGCTCGACCCACCAGAACTGATTTGTCACATTGACAAAGCAAGAAAGCAAACAGCGGCCCATCGTGAAAGTAATTGAACTTCAGATTTAGAAGAAAATGGCCTAAGGATCCGCACTGACTAGTGTGTTCAGATATGAAAGGGGGCTATCCGCGGCGAGCAAAATAAAATCGGATCCGTCGCCGAGGAGTTGATAGAGGAATAGATGAAACGAAGGGGTGGAGGAAAGATGAACTCAAGAGAATCTCTTGGGAGAGGGAAGCTCTCACACTGGAGAGAGAAATCAAAGAAAGAAAGAGAGAGAGAGAAAGAAATACCCTTGGATGAAAACCCCCGATCATGGCTACCGAAGGTGCAAATTTGACCGGTCGGTGAGTTGAAATCCTTATTTAGGACTTACCCAGTACGAGAAGTGGGGGCCTTCCTTACACCCGATGTGTATTTACTTGCCAAAACCAGATCAGTATAAGCAAATATGTCACGGGTTCACATCATGTTCATAAAGAAATTCGCCCCATCTAGATTGGTTCGCAATTTTGAAACATAAAATTGTGCGCCTTATGGTAGTATTCAGAAAGAGAGGGCTCATGGTATCCGTCTTTTCGTTCCATAAATATGCTCTGGAAAAAAAGAAATTAGGACTAGACAAAATCAAATAATTAACCTGTTGTACAAGTCAAAATTCACCATGCTGATGCATTTTTGGTATGTGACAGCAAAAATGATTATCATTGGTCACAGCGGGAATTTATAATTAAACTTTTTCGTATGAGAGTTGCAAAGGATCCTCCAATTGAAAACATGAAATTACCAATACCCTTAGTTTTGCCTAGAGAATTACCAATACATCTTTGGTTAAAAGACATAAACACTTAGGTTCCATTTGTTTCATGGAGAATGAATTATTAGGAAAATATTTTCCTAAAAACAATAACTTATATCGCATTAAAAAATTTGTTAATACAAAATATTTTTATTATCATAAAAAATTTATATCTAAAGATTTTTGTCGATTATGAAATTTATTTTAGTTCATTCATTTTTATAAGTGATTATTTAAATAAATAAATAAATAAATAATGTTGTGTTTTCCAAAAAAATGAATAGTTTGGAAAATACTTTTCCAAGAAATAATCGTTTGTAATATTTGAAATAAATATTTAGTGAAGACCTTTTAATTTTCAAAAACAATACATGTCTAGACATTATCGTTGACAACAAAAATATTTTTAGTAGATTTATTTTTGCAAGCAATAAAAGTGATAATTTTTTAAAATATTTTTTAGATCATTCATTTTCCGCAAAACATACGCATCCTTATATTCATTGAGGGGTACACTTCATGTTGAGTTGAATCCACTTAGTTCTGGAAAAAATTAATTGTTACTTGCAAAAATTTTGAGTAAAAAAATCAAAGCCACCACATCAAATTTTATATTTACCTTAAACAAGGACCTTATGTAGACATTTGATTTTACATGTATTTACGAATTCTAGGACTTGATTGTGTTATTGGAAGTTTCATGACTTGATTGCATAGTGAGAAATAATTAGTACTTCTATTGTACTTATCTTTTGGATGTGCAAATGCACATACCGAATATCTCGTTTTTATGTACGATCATGCCATGGCAAGCAAGAAGAGAAATCAGGGAAAGGATCTAAACTCTCTCTTCCGTGCTAGTGTTTTTGGCTTTCACGTTTCTTCAGTGGAATCAGGGCAAGGACTGGATACCATCCCTATAACCAAAAGGAAGCTATCTTTAAGCAAAGCATAACGGTACTGTAAAGCAACTATAAAAAGGCTAGCAACAAATTACATATGCAAGCCAACAAATTTCACGGATCCTCTCATCGGTCTCTTCACTTTGCAAATGGGTAATCCTGAATTTGATGATCTACAGGGTATGCGACTCTCTCTCTCTCTTTCTCGCGTAATTTGTACAAAAGAACGTCGAAAATGTGCTTCGCAGTCATCGATCTTTGCCTTGTGTCTCATTTGCAGGAGTAGAGAGAATGGTGTCAGCAACTCCGCCAGCTCAGTATGTCGTCAAAATACAATCCTACTCATCTCTCTCAAAGAACTCCGTGGGCAAGTATGAGTCGGGGGTCTTCGAAGCTGGAGGCTACAAATGGTGACAATCCTTCACTTCTCCCATCCGCATAATTTATTTACCGATCTTTCTGGGTTTATTGGGACGGTGATTCTCCTTTCTTTCTTATTTTCAAAGGAAGCTGGTTCTTTACCCAAATGGGAACAAGAGCAAGAACGTGAAAGATCACGTTTCGCTTTACCTGTCGATGGTAGAAACAAGCTCACTCCCCTCAGGTTGGGAAGTTCATGCTCTGGTCAGATTCTTTCTGCGTGACCAGGATAAAGACAACTACTTGATAATCCAAGGTATAGCTTCAAACCAGATATTATCTCATCACTTTCTCATCTATTTATACTCTTCAATAGTTGCGCCACACGATTAACATGCATTCTCCTAATGCATGCATGATCAAGCAACATTCCATCTCTTTATACCAAGTTACAAAACATAATTATAAATCAATGGTCAGTAGAATGAATATTGAGTAAATGAGGTCCCCTGAAGAAAAGCGTCTTCCTTTTGGGATGGCTACCCTATTTCGCAACTAAGGGAGAAAAATACTGAATTAAGTAAGAGAGAATAGGAACACTATTCCTTTTCACGCTTTGACTCAATTCAGTGTATCCATGTAAGTATACTCTTAATAGGTGTGAACAATTAACTGAAAGTTCATGGTAGATAAGCAGCGAGAATTGGTGGATTGATTCAATTCTTGTCCTTCCTGCAGATGCCATGAGAAAGGAATGGCACTTTCACGGGATGAAGCTCGAATGTGGATTCGACCAATTCATTCCTCTGAAGACGTTTAACGATGCGCGGAACGGATATCTCATGGACGATACTTGTGTCTTCGGTGCGGAAGTCTCTGTTACGAAGGAAAAGAGCACCGGCCAAGGAGAGAACCTGTTGATGATAAAGGGCGCGATCAGTCAGAAGCACGTGTGGAAGGTCGACAACTTCTGGAAATTGGACAAGGAATTCTACGACTCGAAAGTATTCATGGCCGGAAACTATAAATGGTATCGCTCTCGACCTTCATCATATAGGCATGCGGCTAAAAATTGAATAAGTAACGTCCTCTACTCACTTGACTTGTGAAATGCTGCTATACCGAACATGGAGAGAAATGAACTTTCTTGACTAATGTATTTTGGGTCATATTTTTCCAATAAAAGTTTATCGAGTCTTCTGATTGGTAGGTTAAAAACATGGACATTACGACATTTGTAACCCAACAGTAGAGGCATGTTTTTCCCGCCGGAGATGGAGGAAACACTGTTTAAAACTTTTACTGCTACACCAAGTTCAGTACCCTCTGTCCTTCCTGGAAGGAACGGGATTAGGCATTTATGCTAGTGAATAACCCTATTCTTCGATTAAATTGGTGAAGCAAAGAAAACCAGAATACATTGATGTTTTGTGTCATTCATTCAGGAAAATACGGCTCTATCCGAATGGGAAAGGAAGCGGACTCGAAGGTTTTGTCTCCCTGTTTCTAGTTTCTGCCGACACAGACACCCTTCCTCCTGGCACTAAAGTATTTGCTGGCTTCTCGCTGCGTGTCATGGATCAGCTTCAAGGAAATAATGTCACTGGCAATGGTAACCATTTCTTGCAAGAAAACAACCTACGAGCGATTGAATTCTTGTTTTTGACATTTGAAACGCGTCCTCTCTCACTCTCATGCAGCTAATCACTGGTTCAGCGCCTCGGACCAGCAGCGGGGTTGGGACAAATTCATTTCGCATATCAATTTACGTTATCTGTACGGCTATATGATGAACGACGCTTGCCTGGTCGAAGCAGAGGTCACTGTCCTGGGCGTGTTGAATGCGCTGTGAAGCCGCCGTTCTGTCGAGATACACGGTCAATCCGCAGTATTTGTTGTGAATATTTTCATACCAGCACACTTACGCGATACAGATTATTTCCGGTACCTGATTCTCATGCCATCCAGTCAATTTCTTTGGATCTCCAATGGTTGCTTGATAATTAGCATTTGACTCAAAAGAAGAAACTAGAAATGGGACCTTGATCCGAACAAGAATCAAAGCATGCATTCACTCAGCAAAATCTTAACTACGGTCAGACCTGATCCGCTAATCGCTTCAACAGACTATTGTACTTTTCACACAGCATCATCTATCACCATGTAAATCAATTCTCTGCCAGCTAAATTATTATGAACTTGGTATTCATCAAATAACTGTTTTTGCTCCCGCAAAAAAAGTTTTTATTTTTGCTGGAATATGCTTAAGGTTTTGTGCATCGGAATATCGTTTCCAGAGACATAATCTTTACGCGAATTGTCTCTAAAAGTCTGGTCTTCGTACAAATTCTCAAGTGCGCACCCGCACAAATTGCGATGTTTCATCTAGGCATGACAAGCCTTTTCAGGGGCTTTATTTGAATGTTAAAGGGCCTTCAATTCATTCTAGAATTTAGTCAATTCTAATGCTAATGTAGTAATATTTTGTTGTGTGCTCTGCTTACAAAAATATAATGAAAGGAAAATATCGAAAACATATGTGAATTTTCATCTAAATACCCACCTATATATCTCTTCTTTTAGAAAAGAAAATTACACTTTTGCACTCTTATTTAGCGTGTTGTCCATCTATTTACAATTTCCCCATTTTCCTTTCCATAATATACCTTTGCTTTCTCATAAACACGATCACGATTGCAACCTCCTCTCTCTCTCTCTCTTCCCGAGCTTGAAATTATTAGAACATGGCTTCTTCTTCCTCCTTCCACCATGACGACATAATCATGCAGTTTCTCACGAAACAGCAAAATCTATCCTTTAGTGAGATATACGTTCCGTCTTTACTTTGTCTTCAGAGGAATCCCGATACGAGTTCATGGCCATGGCCATGGCCACCACGAGTGGTCTAATGTTGGCGGGGCAATCCAAGATGATGCACGCGATTGCCGGCAACGGAGAGAATGGTGGCGGGGGACTTAGGTTGAGAGTTTAAACGTGTGGAATTTGTGAGGCTAGAACTTCTGGGAGAGGAAGGGTATTTTTTTTCTTCATTCTAGTATCGTGGAGGTATGAAAGCTGTGTGTTTTTGGCTTCTGGGTGATAGACGAAAACTCGAGTATGTTTTCGGTGGTTTTCTTCTAAATGGTATATAACTAAAGATACACAAAAATAGAAAATTAAATCTTAAAATTGCCCCAAAAAAAAATGGTAGTTTTTATCGATGTTTTGATTCGACTACCATTTTAAACAAAGTTTATGAAGAAAAAAGATCGTAAGTCCAAATAACATTATTAAATCAAATTATTTATTTAAATTGATTTCAATCTTACACGTTGTCTAAGTGTTTCTGAAGAACATGTTCTGAAGTTAGGACTTAAACATGACTTGGAATTGCATGACATTCTTATCATATTTGCCATGGCTACCATTAACATGATGCTAATATCTCATCTCTCGATCACATTCATTCAAATTAAAGGCGGACTTATCAACTTAGAACGAAGAAAAAGAAAGAAATCGCCAATTGGTGGCAGCTTTCTTCTTGCCAAATGGTTCAGACTCAATTAGCTGGAACATGGAAATCGAGCACGTATTGTAAACAGATGAGTCGACGGAAATCGGTAGCGATAAATAGATTAGATATCAATACGATCGGCATGGGATTCCTTTGTGGTAGGAAGAAAGGGCAAAAATCTCTAAGCCCATAACAATTTCAAGCCAAATGGGACAAAGGTGAACATTGAATGCCAAAACAGAGGTCCTTCCTTCCACACAAAGGGCCACAAGATCATAAAGTGACATGAACTTTTCAAGGGACAAGAGCCACATTGTTCGGTAGCTTAATGCAGGACCCATGGAATTTAATGTCAACATTGGGGGACCTAACCATATGCTACTGGCTAGTTTTGGCCCCTCTCTCTCTCTCCAATATTATTATTTTCGGTACTTCAAAAGTACTGTTGATTCTTCCCATTTTAGTATATCATCATGTGCCAAGTGTTAGAATCCATCCTAATCTTCTTACAAGAGCAAAGCGTACAACAATCGGTTTTGATGAATGAGAAGGTCGTACTTGAGGAACACAATGTTTCTCTTCTCTTGAGAAATTATACAATGAATATGTTATATCTAGACCCATCACTTGGGTAGGTTAAGTCAAGTTTGGCTCAAGTCGAATATGATATGACCCAAATAAACCCATTTACATGTAATCCAAATATATTAACATATACCTAACTCAATCTATATTACTAAAATACTTCAATATTTAACTTAATTTACAAAAAATCATACCCAAATTGAGGTGAGAGTGTGGAGTGGGTGAGCACAAGATTGAGTGAAGGCGAAAGAAAATGAGAAAAGAGTGAAGTGGATGTTGAGGTCGTCTTGCATCGGTTGTGAAAAGTGCTGGTGGTTGGTTTATAACTATTAAAGAACCCTTTGAGCTAGCTTTTGGGTAAGAGAAGCCCAAGACCACATAACATTAGTATCAAAGCCGACTTACCCAACAATCACATGGGACAAGAGAGATGGGGGAGTTATGGGTTGTTGCAACTCCAACCTAAGGCCTGATGTGTAAGGAAGAGATTGTTGAGAATGTTCCACATTGGTTATGGAAGGGAATGTTGATCGGTTTATAAATATGAGAAAAAGTCTCACTCTTTGAGCTAACTTATGGGAGAAGAGAGACCAAAAACCACACAATACTAGTATCAAAGCCCAAGTTGCTAACAAGTTTGGACCAAATTATTGAGACTATCTCACATTGGTTACAGAATTAGCTAAAACGCCCAAGACCACCCAATAGTAAATTGAGTTTAAATAAGTCATAAATTCATTCACAAGTCATTTATGATTTATTTATGACCAATTTCGGTAGATCTAATTATATCTTCAACATTGAATCTAGATCATCTTATATAATGGAATTTCACATGGGAGGCATTCAGTTTTGTTTATTATATTATATTATATTATATTATATTATATTCTGTATATCTTAGCTTGCTTGCTCATGGTTATAATTGCTTCTTTGTCCGTGCTCCGTATTCTCATATTGCACTTGTTAACTGCAATTTCTGATCAAATTTTTTGGCCACATTGAGGCCAGACACGACAAACGGATTCGCCACGATCTTCTGCTATCATTCTGGTTCCATCGTTTTCTCATATGCTTTTAGAAATTTCTTAAGCCAATTATATCACATAAATGTGATAGAACCCTACAAATTATATGTATGCTTTAGAAAGAGAATTATTTTTCACCACACCAAATTTGCAAAATTAAATAATATAAAGCGAGAGAGGTTGCAAACAATACTATCCTAGATAGATAGATCTCCAGCTCACAAAATATATTTTCAATCTCATGGATCAAGTACAACGCGACCAAAGATCAAGGGGATGGTCCAGACATAAGATTGCTTCACTCGTGAGGGTGTAGGAAATAAAACACGGTTCATGCATTTATAATTAATGTACACATTCGTCGATGGCTGTGACCCAACAAATTTTGTCGTCTCAATAAAATCTTATTTCCATTTCGAGGGTTGATGTATTTGTGTAAGCACATAGTCTCTAACCAAATTAGTCTCGGTTTTATCTTAATCTTGTTCGTATATGAATGTAGTGCGAGAGAATATATACCTACAAAAAAATGACACATAGCTAAGAGATTAGAGATTGAAATCTCCATAACTTAAAAAAGAGTTCCCGAAGTTAATCGGAAAAAAATTAATATACGAGAAAAAAAATCCGTAATTTTACATCCCAATATTTTGAAAGGTCTTGGCATTTTGCATTATTTTAAAACCAATAGCAAGAAAGTAAAAAATACCAAAAGTAAGTTTCAGTTCAAATGGAATTTGCGATATATATAAATTGGGGAAAATGAGTGTTTCTTTGTAAGGAGACATAAATAGGATTAAAAGGTTTACATCAACCATTGTTAGTGAAAAAATAAATGGGTACAAGATTATGTCAGGGATATGCTGGAAACTGTCATTGTAATGTTGCCTTGAGAATAATTAATCATATGATTAAAATATAATGGGGTGGAACGTTGAAGCAAGTGAATGTCACCGTCAACTCATGATTGAAAATCACCAGCATCTTTACCATTAAATAACAATGTTTTTCGCGAAAATTATATTTCATTTTCAGAGATTATTTGATATTTTGAATCAATTCTTGAGTATCGAATTGAGTATTACGCCATGGTGCAATCAAAATCAGGCCATCCTCATTAAAGTTGGATATTAGAAGCAAAATAATTTCTTCTTTTTTTTATAATTTAACTCCAAACGAATCCCCCTTATTCAATCCACAATGAAATATAGTCCAAATTAACGCCCCAGTGAAAACTTTCCTTTCATTTATGAATCATGGGTTTGATCGTAATTAGCCAGCCATCTATCGTTTTGTACATTAAAAACATGGAAACGTTGTTACCACTAGATCCATAAAAAAGTGAGTGAAAATTATTATATTTGAATCATGTTAACGAGTGACACGTGAAACTATATAAAACATAGTTTATAAACCGAAGTTTGATTTTTTGAATTTGATCATACGTTTATGAGAAAGTTAATATATTAAAGTTATAGTATTTTTTTTTATCTTGTTATTTCAAGGTTTCCTTTTGTTTCTAATTTTTTTTCTTAGGATAACATATTGGGCCCCCACATTGATAACCCTGTCCAATTCAGTCTTCGCTTTCATGCCAAAACATGTGGCAGTCACATGAGCCTCTAATGTGAAAGAAAATCAAGAACCTGCCAATGATTTTTATTGTAGATCCATGCCCGTGGCACCAACATGCCTAATGGTACTTTTTTTTTGCCGATCCCTTTAGGGACTTTGAATTGTATCTCAAATTTCCGACTCAACTTCTATTCTACCATGTCATAGACACAACAGTTAGTGACACGTGGCGTGAGAATTTTTCAACATCAGGATCCTAAGAGTATTGATTAGAGAGTAAAAATGAAGATCGTAAAATCCCACGGATTTACCGAATTGAGGTCCGATAAAATTGTAAACTCTAACTACAGTTCGAAGCAAGCAGATCCATGTTGCCCTCAAAAGAAAATCTATGTAGTATGTATAACTTCAGATCAAAGAGGTCATGATTGTGGAGATGGAACTAGAAGGACAATGATGGAAGCTAACGGGTAAAAGACATGAAAAGGTGATCTCTTGACTTCATATGGCAGAGAGGAGTGGGGGAGGAGAAGTGAGAGGTCCATCTTCTTATACGTCACAGTTGGACAGAAGATATTAAAATGAATCACATGTTTGGCTCTCTCTCTCTCTCTCTCTCTCTGAGTAGCTTCCCACCATGTGCACACTCACTGGTTGCGCTTCTTAACCTTTGAGATAAGAAAATTTATAAAAAAAGGAGTGATGTTCCTCTAAGCTCATCTCACGGATCTTGCCCCTCGCTCTCTCCTCTCTCTCTCTCTCTCTCTCTCTCTCTCTCTCTCACGCATTATTGTGTATATATTGTTCCTGTAGAAACACAAGGAAGTCCTCAGAAAATGGCTTCTTGGAAGAAAACCATCACCACCCCATTTAAGAAAGCCTGCACTTTCTTCAACCAACAACCAAAAGAGAAGAAGTCCCAAGAAGGTAAACAAGAACCTCTCTCTCTCTCTCTCTCTCTCTCTCTCTCTCTCTCTCTCTCTCTCTCTCTCTCTCTCTCGAAATCTGTGTTCCCCGTTGGTTAAATTCAGTTTATCAAAAGATACTCATCTTGAATTTTAGGGTCACCTAATGAAGCTTTATCAGGAGGGTTCGCTTCATTGGCTTGATGATGCTTCTGTGCTCTCTCACTCGCAGGGCAGGAGCAGGAGAAGAGCGTGGTGGATCTGCAGGGTGAGGTGATGGCGTGCGCGTACGAGGATGTTCAAGTGATGTGGTCGATCTTGGATAAGTCCAAGGCTACACATTGCAACATGACTTCTTGATTAGCCTCTCTCTCCCTCTCTCCAATGCCCCAACCCACCAAATCGCCCTTCTGTGAATTTTGTGTATGTAGTAGTGTTTTCGAGTTAATCTTGCAAATCCACATGTACATGCTGTGCTTTGTATTCGCCTTGTGGGTGTGTTCCTGAAAGGGTGGCAAGATGAACCAAAATGAAGGAGAAACAAGGACAAAAAACTGAAAAAAAAACAGAGGGAGGGAGATGTGCCTCCTAGGCTTCTAGTGCCTGATTTCGCTGATGATTCTTCTTTTCTTCTGGCTGGTTTTGTTGTTGTTGGAGTCATGTTAGGTGATTAGGGAAAGAATCCCCATGATTAGTGTGAAGATCATGGCGAGATTTTAATGGAGAAATTTATGTCTTTGATGCACGGATGAATGCTCTCTTTGCTTTTTCCTTTTCTTCTCTTTTGTATCATCGTTTTTGTCTTTTTTGGGCCATAATTGCTCATGGTCCCAAGTCCACCTTAAATGATTCATGGAAGTCCTTATCTTCCGTGCATGAAACATGCATATGCAAAGATTGAATTGCGTAGCCCCACACGATCAGCTCGTATGGTGAGGAATTGTGACGATAAGATGAGTGCCGGACCAGACAGAGACAACTCCTCACCAGAAAGCGTGGAGTTGCTCTCCTTTCATTTTTAGAAAGTATTTTGATAGTTGAACCAAAGAAAATATATTAATCACGTACACATGTGTGCACATCCATACACACGCATATATATTAATAAATACATATACAGTATGTTTTCTGTCTCACACGTTCCCCTCGAAATGAGTACCGAACTAATCTTCGGACCTGCCTAATATGCACAAAGCCAATTACCAACTTAGCCATGACCGGGATTAGCACCACGGCGGATAAAACCAAAGACAGACACATATAAACTGGACATGGATGTTAAACACAGAGCCAAAGGCGCACTTAAGTTTTCGAAGCAAAGCAAAAGAGAATTGAGCAGTGCATGAAAAATGTGAAAGTAGATTTGGCTCTCTGCCCAAAATTGCAACAGATGATCGAAAGTCCAAAGCCAATGAAATGGCTCATCTAAGAGGATCTTCATTCAGTGATTTGATCTTCGTCCAGTTTTGAGCTTAGTCAACATAATGGACTTTATGCACAGTGAATTGAACAGAAAATCTCTTCCCGAGAATAAACAGGTAGCCTCTAGAATGTATCATCTAGCATTCGTTTTGATAATTAATGCACAATGTCACTAATGCATCACCGAGTTGACTTCCCTTCCCTCGCTTCAAGCGCATCTACTTCCTCGCTCGAGAGTATATCAACAATGGGCTCGAATGCATCCCAATCTTTCCTTTTCCTGAAGCATAAAGGGACCAAACACCATAAGTACCTTCCTTGCCAAAATTATGAGAATTTCCAATCATCAACTGGAAACATAGACAATAATGATTCAGCAACCACAATTGAACCGGTTGTCAAGTAAGAGGGGACGAGTTCTTGACACCATAGAGATAATTGCCAGCAGTAGACCCATTAAAGCAGAGCTTTTTAGTCATTGCTTCATGCCAATATCATAAAATGCACTTTGGTTAGTTTCCAAGACTCAGAAGACCGTTTGGTTACCATTCCTAATCTCAGATAAAAATGGAAGAGCTCCTTCTTGATAGCTTCAAAATCAGGTGATAATGCAAGGTCTGATCAAGAGCTTTGAAGGATTGAGTTGGATACAAGGAAATGACAGTGACGTGTTTAGAAAAGACCTCATTATGGTTGCTATGTAATCTGATCAATTTTGCTCCATTAAAGCAGAAGGAACAGAGGACAGGTGACTTTTCTCTTTGTTAGGCATTTGTTTATTTCCGGCAGGTCTCTAGAAGAGAATGGTGAAAATCTTGCTCATAGGCAGCTTGCAAGGATATCTAAGAAATCGAATCAGTCAGTCCCACAAACCTAAGTAGTGATTAGAGCAACATTGATTAAAGATATTGACATTTTAAAGAAGTACAGTCTATCTAAACAAGTAATAAAGGGGCAGTTAGTGAAAATTCCAGTGCCAATTAAAAGGATTTGGGAAAAGAACATATACTCTAATCTTTGTGACACCAACGAGTTAATACAGTGCAGTCAGATCTCAGTCAAATGAGGGGAATTTTGGATACTAACTGGACATACAAAACTGTGGCACACATTTCAACATGACATAAATGTGGATTGGAACAGAAAAGGCTCCTTACATGAACTACGTTGAGGATAAAAGACTTACCGGACCACACTCGTTTTGTGTCCGAAATATTTAACCAAGTCCAATGAGATACCACCTGCTTTACTGTCCCAGGGGGGAGAGAGAGAGAGAGAGAGAATGAGCAAGAAACACTGCATCAATATTGCACTCGGAAGCAATTTTGGGATGACAACACAGGGAAAACAGGATGTGAGTGACCAACCTGGCTGGAACATATTCAAAACCCCGGCGACCCTTCTTGCTTACTCTGCTTTCTCTGGCTGAAGTGACATTGTGGATAGCAATCTGACACATTAGATATCATGTTTATGCATTAAAACAATTCTTCACATTCAACACAAACCAAGAAAGCAGGGAAAAGACATGTAACAGATCATCAACGCACATAAAGATTACCTCATACAGTTGTTCCCTAATTGCAAAGGCAATTGCTGGCTGTACAAAAAGAAACAAACAGCACTTGGTATATTGCCATGATGAAAATGCAACTAATGAATATATTTGTGCACACGCACGCGCATGCATGTGTGTGTGAGAGAGAGAGAGAGAGAGAGAGAGAGAGTTTTAAAATAGAAAATCATGTTTTGTCAAGCCAAAAGTTTTTGGCAGCAAAGAGATCTCCTTTTGTACATGGTTTTTTCCATTTTGGGTAATCAGTAATATCGAAATAATCTAAAATTCCATCTCATTAAAAGCATATTTGGATCAGGCCTAAACTATATCAACTTGCAGTCAATTAGATGTAAATACTTCAGACAATTACTCCACGTCTCTCTCTCTTTGTTTCATTTATCTTCCTTATTGTGGCCCTACATTATCATATGCACATTTATATCTGGCAAATTCATCTTTAATTGATCAAGCTGCCATTGTAGACTAATTTCTCTTACCCCGACTTCTGGGTCTTGAATATCCATATCTCTACAGAATGTTCTAGCAAACTCCTCAGGATCACTTTCAAAATTGTTCAAATCCTGAAATCCATCAAGATCAAAATCACTACAAAAAGTGTGAGACTCAAAGACAAACGAATTAATGAAGACAGAACCTCTAAGACAGCAAGGCAAGTACCACATCAGCCTTACAATGCTATAGGCAGATTCTTAACCTTACCCACAAAAACTGGTCTCTTACAAGAGTCTGATTCACTCGCATATCAAGCTGAAAAGAAAAATAAGAAAGGAACTGTCATGTTTGAATAGCATCTTATCATCCAAACAGATAAATCGCCGCTTAAATATAAGTGAATGGGAAGAACCTTAATTGGCACAATTTTCTCTCCAGCAAACATGTCCTGGCCCTCATATGAGCGAAAGTCGGCCAACTGAGACTGGTTAACAATGCCAATCAACAAATATTTATGTTAAATCTTGGACAAATGTCTCAATATAACCAAATGAAAGGCAATACTGCCATAGTTTGCTTACTTGAATGGACTGAGCAATCTGAGTTACGAATGCTGGAGGAAGCTTCAAGTCTTTCACCGTTCTCTTCGCAAACACTACCACCTCTGAATCAGGATCTACACCATCAAAAATATAAAATGGAAAAAGCACATGAGAGAAATACAACTACTTGTCCACAAAATTTATCAGTTCACTTCACACCAATGTAGAATTAGCTGCAAGGGTCGCACACTACAGTCAATAAAAGGTCAGTTTCCAAAAGCCACTTAAAGTGGTAAATGGAAAAGGATGTCAAATTTGACATACCAATATGCACAAGCACTATAGATCAAAATTGTTGACTAATCTGTAGTTCTTACACGTATACTATGGGGGAGAGGGGCAAAATTGGAGTAAGTCATTATGATTCAAGCAGAGGGCGTATAATTTATAGATGCCACAACAAGGATTCGAATGATTAGGTTGTTTGTTCAACTTCAGCATTCCCTTCGTGGGGATACGATTTGAGGTTCAACATTACTGCAAGAAGGCTAATTCTGCTAAAGCCAATTCGGAAAAGCCAGTGATACGATTCTCAAGAAATCTCATGTTTTTCCAGTTAAGTGACTGTACTCATTTCCAGCCTACGGAGATACATTTACTTATTTTCTTCCAGTCACCTTTAGTCGTAGCTTCGACACAACAAACATAACCTGCACAAATCCAAGACACCCTTTATCGAGCTTCAACCACCTTCAACCCTCTTCAAGTCGCTCGATTTATGACCCAATTCAGAAAGGAAACCAACTTCAAGATTTCGAAATCTCAGAACAAAACCAAGATTGAAAATAAATAAAAAATAAAAAAGTACCTGAAGGGTTCCAAGTGAACGCATCTCTGTACCGCTGGCCGTCGATTTCAATGTCCAGCCGGATCGGCACCAAATTATCAGCCGTCGGGCTTTCGCGGGCAAACCCAGAAAAAAAAATTGAAGGGTTTCAATTTCCAGGACCGATTCAGCATCCCCACGTCCGAAAGAGCACTAATTGAAAGACACCCAAGATTCGTACTGAGAGAACAAGAAAGAAAAGAGCACCATAACTCACATCCTGAACTTGACGGGCACTCGCGAGGAAGAAGCAGGGAGGGTTTTCATTGGCATCGAATATGCAAGACTTCAACGAATTTTTCTTCTCTGCTTCGTTCTCTTCTCTTCCTCGATGGTGGGAAAGAAACAAAAAAAGAAAGAGAGAGAGAGACCCGCGCGCGAGGGAGATCACTCCCAGCGGCAGCTGCAGAAAAGCAACGGTCCTATCAAAATTTGCACGCACGCGGGCTGAACAGAAAACCTCGGTAGAGACTAGGTTTCCTTGATTTTATCTTAAACAAAGACGGCGCTGAGGCTGTATTGTCCGGAGGGCTTGAGACAGACCGACCTTCGTGAGAGCGAAAATGTCTCTTTTGCAAAATCGTATGATGAGAGCATGTTCATGAGTTTATCGAGCGTGATTGGAGATTATAAAGTAATGAAACGGAAGGCAGATCGAGTATGGGATCGGGCCGTACGGGTTTCTGAATTGGCACGGATTGTACCACTTCATCAATTGGTGCACTTCGGCTAGGATCGATTGGGGACGGGGCTACTCTAGGGCCAATCCGAGCCAAAGCCCTAAACTTCCTTCTCCCTCATTTCCTCTCTTTTTTCAGTAAAAATCACGACAGCAACAAAGAATAACAAAAATGGTTAAAAAGTTTTAAACCGGAGAAACACCAAAAACATGCATTACCTTGAGAGTCCACTCTGGAGATTCACTTTAAATATCTTTATGTCCCTATTTAAATAAGTTTAATAGAGAATAAATAAGTGGAAGAATCCCAAACGGATGGGACTCCCTAATGTCACCTCTTGTATTCAGTAGGAGAGAAAAACATCCGTTGAAAATTGAGGGGGGCACGGCATTCATGCACTGACATGCTAAAATAAGAATTGCGTCCAAACTAAGTATCGAGTTACTAAAATACCATCGGAAGCCCCTATCGAAACTCTTGCTAGGTTGACTTGAAATATCTTTATGTCCCCATTTAAATGCAATTTCTTTCTCAAAAGTCTCAATCCCAAAATCTTAAATTCTCCTGCTTACCAAAAACGCTAAAAAGCAACTAAAAACGAAATAGCCAAACCCTAAACAATATGCTAAATTGGGTTTGTAAGAAGGGACAATTTAGACTTTTTAATGTAAGATTGTGTTGAATCACATATATTTCACCAAAAATTAATAATTTAAAAGGTATTTTCCTTAAAATGATTATATGTATTGTTTGAAATAATTAGTCAATAAAATATTCCATGTACATTCATTTTTTTTAATTGATACAAGCGATTATTTTTAGAAAAATATTTTGAAAGATATTTATATTTTGTGAACAAATGGAACCATTCTAAATTTTTTATGTGAATAATTGTTCATGCCTCCACCATTATTATTTGCTTTATTACATTGCAACATTTTTGGGATGGCCTATGCTCCAAATAATTTATGAAGAAACATCATTAAAACATTGGAGTTCTCCTATCACAAGCCCAAAAGTCAAAACAAATATCATAGGCAAGAGGTCTTTTCACGGATCAACGATAGAGTGGGTTGATATGAAAATTGACCTGGACATCACTCAACTGTTATTTTCTACTTATTTTGTGTTAGGTGAATTGCAAGTGTCCAATATCTTCAAATAATAAAATAATGAGTGAATATCGTTCTCTGAGCTTGTTTATAATTATCCAATTACTTACCAAAGGTGATTAATCCAAAGATTCAACTAACCTAGTTGAAAAGGCAAGTAAAAAGTGAACTAAACTAATTAAAGGGCTATAATATAAAATAGCCGAAACCTAAAGAATTCAAAAGCTAATTAAAATTGCAAAATAAACCTAATATAAAGTAAACTGAAAATTAACAAGGCAAATTTTAAAATTTTAACCAAGATCACAAAGCGTTAGAGCATCCAACTTCACTTAATCACTCATAATTATTTCTCTTAACTTCTAATGCAAAAAATTAACTCCCAATTGTGTTGATAAAATTTCCCTAAGTTAGATTATAAGCCGACCTCAATCTAATAATCCCCAATTAGAGATGTCAACCCATACTAACCTCAAGTGAATTTAAACTATCTAAAAGCATTAAGCTCTTATAGAAATTCCCGGATTTAATCTAAGTAGTCCTAACCTAGATCTACTGCCGCAACCACACAAACAATCTAGTGTACCTTGACCTAGATTTAATTTATGGTTTTATATCACTAGTGCTCATGCACAAAGTCTCCACCCGGTATCAAGCATACATAAACAAAATCATTTAAAAGTTGGCCAAACTTCTAAAAGCATTAAGATCATGATAAAGAATGCTACAATCAAAACAATTATATTGAATAAATAAGTTTTGAAAATCAATCAATCATGGTTAAGATCCATTGTGGCTCTTAAAAAAGAAATAATAAACATAATTAAAGCTAAACTAACAATGAAAATTAAAAAAAAAAAAAAAGCATAATGCTAAATTGAAACAAGTTCACCAATTTGAGTCACAAATATGTTCAGGTTTGCCTCCTTCTCTCCTCGACATGCACCAATCCCACTAATAAAATAGAAACATAAAAGCTAACTAAGAAAACCTAAAATATGATAGAGACTCCTAGCTTCTCCCAAAAATCGAAATATGCGGTATATAATGTGTTTATATATTTACCAAAAAAAAATATTTATATAGGCCTCCAAAAATCTACTCTAGGTCAGCTTCCCATTAAGTTTTGAATAGGACTTTTGGCAAATTAGGAGTTTATCTCCTTAAGATTCATATTGTTGATTTTCTTTGAACCTAGCCTCAATTATGGTCAAATCCACCATATTTTTTGTCCTAGCTAGTTTTTTCTTTAAGATGAGATATTCTAGAAGATACTGAGATATCCTTAAATATATTCAAATATCCTTAGAGATATTCAAATATTCTGAAAAATATTGAGACGTAGGGATTGCTGCGCACAAACATATTGGAAAATTCCACATTGATCCTCACGTCTTCTGCAAATGATGCATATGGTTCCGAAAGTCGTGTTTCCTATAAAATTAAATAAAATTACATGTGTAGCAAATAAATCACTAAAAAATTATCAAAACTTAGCAAATATCAAGCTTAAATTAGTAAAAAATATTATATCTAAAATAGAGTTATCATTTGGATTTTACAAGCTATTTATATGCACGTGTAAGTTCCAAGCAAGAAAATGAAAAGCAAATATAAACAGTGGACGGACTTTGGATTCTGGATTAATGTGAAAGGGAAGTGACGAGCAGTAGCAGAAGCGAAAGTGGCGGCTCTCCATGCATCAACGTGTTCGTTCTTGAGCCAAACTCTCCCTCCCTCCCATGTTCCACAAAACACGAACAGTGACTTCTTCCACAGTAAGAAATAAATGCTCAAAAAAAGAAAAAAAGATGAATAGACTGTGGAGTTTGGAATGCCATTACCGTCGCATCATTGACAAACACTGAGGCGGAGCTCGCGGAAAATGTCTGCGCAAAGGCATGGAGACGGCGGCAAAGTCGACGTAGCTTCGGTCCAGGTGGGAATGGAGCCAACAGGGTCGTCTTCCTCTTCTTCTTGGCGGACCAGGCAAGATGGGAATGATCTCACCTCTCCTTCTTGCGCCCTCAAGAAGAAGAACAAGAGAGGTCTGTGATTATTACTTCTGTCATTGCATTTTCCTCGTCTTCCGTCTTTTTTTCCTCATCTTGTTGCCGTTTCTTGGCTATTGGGTTAGGACCCTTTTGGTGATGGGATTTTTCGGGTTTCTTGTTTTGTATTAGTGCTGTTTGGATAATATGGGTGTTCAGCTCTTTCCGAACACCTGAATAATCTCTCACTGACTCATAATCAGAGCACAGGTTTGTGTATATGCATGGAAGAGAATGGACCACCCATGTAATTGCAGTAGCAGCAGGTCTATGAGAAGAGAAGTGTTCTAGTTTAGAGTACGGTTGGTATCCACGGATCATCTTGATGGCCCTGTGTGTCGATTTCTAAAACTTGTTAAACAATGAGATCGGAATATTGGGTGAATCGAAGGAGTTGACATGAACTCTACTGGTTTTGATGCCATGTTGGACATTGCACAACTAATAGGCTTCGGTAATTTTGGGTATTAGAGAGAGTAGTGCAAGCAATATGCATTTGAAATCTAACATGTATTGTCGCTTGACCAATATATATATGCCAAATCGGCAATGGTAGTGTGCATATAATCGATGCTAGAATTTCATTTTTTGTGCTGGAAAATTCCGTTTCTTTTTTTGATGATTCTGCTGGGTTCAGAGGAAAACGACGAGGACTTGTTCACGGTTCCGGACATGGAGGCTCGACCAGCTGTGAATTCTACGGGGAACAGCAATGTCCATGTCAGTGAACAACAAGAAGCTGATCAGGCTCAGACGGCAATTCCCGGGAAGCGACGGAGGGGACGGAACCCTGTTGACAAGGAGTATAAGAGGCTCAAGAGGTATGTCCCTTTTTGCTCTGTGCGGATCATAGATTCTGCTGGTTTTGCTTGGTTCAGTGATCTGCTCTGAGTCATTCCTTAGTAAAATCTAGTGGCAAACCAACCTTAGTTGCTTACTTCGACGCATCAATTGAATCGACATATTGTACAGAGTTATAACTTTGCTAGCTACTTGCGCTGATTCATTTCTGGCAAAAGAATGTTTAGCCATGGATTTAAACACGATTACAGTGTATCAACTTAATCTTGCTTCTTGTCAAAGTGGTGACATTTTCATTGTCAAAGTTCCTCATCTTGTTTTCATAGCCTTGCGGAGGCCCGGTCGAAAAAATAATCCCAGTTAATAGACTAATTCTGATTGGCAGTGAGCTAATAGAGAAGCATATCACAAGTAAATCTGCAGGTCCTATCTCATCATCAAACGTAATTTCACAACATAGTATTCATTCCGGAGATTAGGATCAGTGATCACTCTATCAATCATGGTATCGTCTCACAAATTCGTGAATTAGGCACGATTCTTTTGTATAAAATAGCAAACAACAAGATTTGAGTAATAAAACCCATCATTTAATTTAAACTTTTGAGCCATGAAATGAAAAGAGTCAATAAAGCCTTTTAAAATGAAAAAAAAAAAAAAAAAACCTGCTAAAGTAAATGTACAATACGTGACTTGCCAGGGTAAGATTTTCTTATTTGTAGTTGCTCCTTGGACAACCGCTATGCATATGTTATTAGCACGTTAGTACGATAGCTACGGGAATCCTACCCTCTTTTTTTATCCATTTTCTATCGAGTAGAGCATTAGACCACAGTGAGATTGGTGGGCTTGTCATACTGATTTTGTCCAAGGAACCGACGCGAAAGGAGCGATTCCTACCCCTGGATGTCTACCATATTCATATGTGCCAATCTATCCAGCAAGTAAGCTCGGAAGAGAGCAAAAGTAAAGGGCTAGCACTAGAGCAGTTTCTAGGGCAAGAGCTAGGTCTCCTTTCAAGCGAGCTGATAAGGCCAATCCAGCAGTGCATAGGGATTTTCGACCAGTGATAAAGCGAATGAAAGAAATATCCATTTCTGTACATTTAATATGCTCTAGGAATGGAGGAATACGTAGAGTATTTGAATTGAACATGTAAAATAAGAAATTGCAAGATTTTTTTGAAATTGTTCGGAATTCATACACTTGACGATATGAATCATTTGAAACCTATCCATTCTTTAGCGGATCTCTTACAAGATTAATTCCGATTGGCTCTAGTTCGTCTAGAAAATGTGGTTAGAGGAACTATCTTAGGCATAAATTGATACTGACTCCTCACAATTTGGTAACTTCAACTCCATTAACAATCACTTATGAATCTTTTTTGGGATTACACACATCGTCTCAAATTTTGGATCAAATGAGTCCATTGACACAAATGGTTCATAGGAGATAATTGAGCTATTGGTGCTTTGGAAGATTGATAGCGTGAATTGCTAGCTTTTGAATATGAGGTATCCACCCTAGTCACTAAGTATCATGTATGCAACGATGCTTTCGTGGTGGTTTATGTTTCTTTGGCGCCGTTCTCCTAGTCGATTTCACTATGGTTGCCAAGAGCTGGGCCAGTACATGTCGAATTTAAGCCTAAGGAAAAAGCTTGTTGCCTTGAAAGACTTTTTTTTTAATCATACCAGGTTACTGAGGAACAGAGTCTCTGCTCAGCAAGCACGCGAGAGGAAGAAGGTGTATGTCAATGAACTGGAATCGAAAGCCCGCGAGTTGCAAGACAACAACGTGAAGCTGGAGGAGAAGATCTCAACTTTGATGAATGAAAACATGATGCTCAGGAAGGTCAGATCATCCCCATCCTTTCTGTTCTGCGATGTACTTCATGCTGTTCCTTTCGAAAGCATCCCATGAGTTACTGATTCCGTCACTCTTTATTTCCGTCCCAGATTCTCATGAACACCCGGCCTAAAGTCGACGAGAGTGCAGACTCAAAGCAATAGTGTTCTTGTCTGGGTTATATTAGAAGCACTAGATAAACTGTTTTCGACCCATCGCATTATAGCTGGAATCACAAGAACAGATCAGATGTTATTGCAGCTCTAATCTAGAGTCTAGATATTAAAGTGCAGCTTGAATTAACCTCGTGTTAGATCTTCCAAACTGTAAAATGAGCATCACGACGGAGTAAGCAGACGCGCATGCTGTTTTGATCTACTTACAAGCCGTTTGTACGACCATCTTAATTGCAGTTGTGAGTAAATGGTATGTGATTCTGGTAGTGTGCGGGGGCAATGCTAGAGAGCGGAGCATTTAGCGCCTTTTGAGGTTGGGAAGGAGCTGGTAACAACACCTTGCATCTACCCAGGAAAGGAACGAGGGTTTTGATAAGACAAAGCACCCCTTTGTCACAATCTTGTTTCACTTTTACTTTAGCCGTCAGATCTGGGGGCCTGGGGTATCCACGTACACGGACGTCTAACCTTTTCATCTCCGTGGGTGATGAACTGCAGCGGCAAGTTTCACAATCACCTTACTAAGACCTCTGACCTCTCTCTCTCTCTCTTTTTCTCTCCAAAAGAATTTCATTAAAATGATATGAGGTGACAGGAAACTATCGTTCACATGCACTTCCTATTGCTTGATGGGAACTGAGTTTTTTGCTATATTAATTTGGAATTTCATGTATGCTTTTGAAAAGTTATGGTTCTTATAAGATTGAGGATCGTAAACTAGACTCTCCACACGATTGATAATTTCGGCTTTGGTGATTTGAAGGGGCTTTGACTATTTGTTGCGGTTTGTGTTTTTCTTTCTTTTTTCTCCTTCGTCCTCTTCCCACTGCCCATTGCAGACACCACTAATGCAACCAGCCTTTTCTCGAACATAGCCTCCTCTAGCCACCGCCAGCACCGGCACTAGCACCATAGTCACCTCCCTGCTTGTTGCAGCTCCTCTCTCTCTCTCTCCCAGTAGGTGTATGGCACCACTGCTCCTGGCACCGCTGCTCCGGAACCCCAGACCAAAGGTCGAAGGCCTCTTAATTGAAAGTCAACGCCCTTGAGTCAGAGGTTGTCCATGGTAGAGCACCTCCTATCTGGCTTTAGTCCACTTCTAATGCTACTTCTGTGAAATGCTAACCCTACCTCTCAACGAAGTTGAAAAGTATTGCTAATAAAGGCCTTAGAAAACCCTGTTAACCTCACACATTCTAAAGAACACGAGGCTATTTATGTAATTCAGGAAAAACTCAAGGATGGTGCAGTAAATTTATCTGTATTTGTTTGGCAAAAATTGCAAAAGCTCACTTTCTGCTTCTAGAGAAGATAAAGAGTAATCATGCATAGCTGGCCACAGCAAAGATGAAAAGGCTGAGTGCAGAAAATGGAACAGTTGAGGTTCCGGGAGCATCAAACGTTCCCGCAAGAATCCAATTTAGAATTGATATTTTACTCGTCCTCTCTTATCATCAATTTGATTAATAATTATCTGTATATTATATGCAACTCTTTGGAATCTTTTGAGCTCCGCAGTTGGTGGACATTTCCAATCATTGGAGCAGCCTAAAAAGAAGTCCAAATATTCCTTGCTGATTCCATAAGCCTCCTCCCCTGCCCTGCTTAATACTATCAACTTAATAAAAAATTTCATCAGATGAAAAGTCCAAGATCGTGAATTTTGCTGGTGTAACTTCGTTTTCAATGAAATCACACTGAGAACTCAGATAAGATGAATCGCCATGGGAAGGACTTTTATCACGCTGGCAAGGAATTGTGATTGGAGGACGACGCTGTGTCGGTAGTGTCGCGTGCAACTTCGATATTCATCCGCCACCAAGAGATGCGTGGCTTTTTACCTCTCCTGACTTGTTGGAAGGGCGTGAAAGTTAGAACCCGTAGACTTTACAATCAAAATCACTTCCTTCCATTTATCATTTGCAAGTGATTCACTGTGCACCAATTATAAAAAACAGAAAAAGAGAAAACACTATTTAAACTGGATTACCCTTGTGTAGCCCATCACCCTCGTGACCATGACCTCTCACTTCTCTTGTATATGATTGAACACCACCATCGCTGTTGCTGTTACATTTTCCTTTTTAACGTTTCCTTCCTTTCCAATTCAGTAATCATCTCCTTCCCCAAAAGTTTAAAAGAACATAGCACTTCCCAAACCAAAAAGGGGTCTGATTGCTTCTGACAAGTCCCTTTAAGGAGCCTGTTATTATCTTCTTTTTAATATTTGCAGTCATCAATTTGCCTCAAATGGGGAGGCACTCCTGCTGTTACAAGCAGAAGCTAAGGAAAGGCTTGTGGTCTCCAGAAGAAGATGAGAAGCTTGTTAGGCATATCGTTAAGTATGGACATGGTTGCTGGAGCTCTGTGCCTAAACTAGCTGGTAATTAGCAAATATGTCTTACTCGTTTTTTTTTTTTTTTTTTTGCATTCTTTTAAGGTTTGATTTCTTTATTTCTTCGATTTGATGAGAACTCATTTTCACCTTCAGGATTGCAGAGGTGTGGGAAGAGTTGTAGATTGAGGTGGATCAATTACTTGAGGCCTGATTTGAAGAGAGGCACATTCTCACAACAAGAGGAGGACTTGATAGTTGAGCTTCATGCTGTTCTTGGAAACAGGTATTTAGGAGGAAAATTTCTGTACTTTATTGGGTTATTAAACCCTGCAATTCCATGAGGCGGTCTTGAAAATATTCAACTTTTATTTTTCCCAGGTGGTCTCAAATTGCGTCACAGTTGCCAGGAAGAACAGACAATGAGATCAAGAACCTGTGGAACTCCAGCATCAAGAAGAAGCTCATTCAAAAAGGCATTGACCCCAACACTCACAAGCCGCTTTCTGAGGTCAAGAACGGAAGAGAAGGGGAGAAAACGCCGAAATCCGGCAATTTTGGCAACAGAACCTCAGGAGGGTTTAGTTCTATGTACAATCTTGAATTCGACGCTCCCAAGTCAGAGGAAAGAAAGCCAATTTCACAAGATGCAGAGCCATATTCACTCACTGGTTCTTTAAGCTTGAAAATTCACCACCCGGACACCAGTAAGTCGATCAATCCCGCACCTGCCAGAAAATTGTTCTCAGAAAAGTCCGCAGATCTTAGCGAGAAGATCCCTTTCGAGCCGACCCGTATTTTCCCTTTCCAGCAACTAAGCTACGGTTCAAGTGCTGATTATTCATTTGATCCATATCTGAACCACAACTTCATGCTTTCTGATTCGAAGTCCGCCCTCCACTCCACTTCAGCACCTGCCATTTTACCACAATCTCACAGTTTTAGCTCATCGACTGCACAACCCCACGACAGCTTGAAGCCGTATTTCGGTCTCTTCTCCAACGGGAAGATCAGGAGCAGTGAATCGCAGAGCAGCCTTTTCCCTTGGGACTTGCACGCTGAGAAAGAAGAAGACGAAACCCACCAGCCGAATTTCAGCGGCAACGAATCAGAGGATCTGAAATGGTCAGACTATCTGAACATGCCATTCCTGATAGCTAACCCAGGGCAAGGTCAAGAAAAGCAGGCTCCACCAAATGGGGTTGTGTCAGACGCAAGATTCATCTCAGAATTGTCCTGTGTTGAAGGGAATAACCAGCAGCAAGAACTGCCCTCACAGGGTTCAGACATTTACTGCAAGGGTATCAGGAGATTAGCTGCAGCTTTTGGGAATTACTAGATTCGTAATTAACTTGTGTAGTCCATGTAGTTGACAGATTTTTAATTTGGGGGACAAATGTGAAATAAGAGGCTTCTTTGGCTGACTAATCCTCAGGAGCAGCAATGTTTGACACAACACGAAAGCACGACTCGAACATGGCCCTTGTCTGGCACGACTAAGTTGAAATCAAAGCGTTATTTGCGCAAAAATGCGAAACTTGTTCATCTTCATGTTTCATTTATAGCAATCAGGGAGGTTATTAAAGGGTATATCATGTCAAAAGGGAGCCTTGTTCTACTGTTTTATGGATATTGTCACTGAAAAAAAAATGACATCGCATGAATGTGTTGCACAATATATTGCACTAGAAAAGTTTTTTGCCTCATGAACATTCTGCTTGCGCAATTTCTTGTATCATATGTTCCCATCATGATATCTACCTTAATCATCTTTTTATAAACAGAAATGCAACATGGATCCTTTCTATTTTCGCCCATCTAATAATCCCTTTCTATATGTTCTCGACATTGCGTGAAATTAAAAAAAAAAAAAGAATTTTCTCCTCTGTCAAATACTTTTTCTTCATTTTTACAAATAGGATATAGCTTCGTGAAGATTAAATTTCCAGGTGATGTATTTACATTTTCTCGATCATTACATATCACACCTACTAAAGTTGTCCCCATAAATAGTTCAAGCTCAATTGGGTACGGATAATAGAACTAGTTTAGTTAATTTTTTTTCTTTCCATTTTTTCTGTTACTTGTATGGTGACATTTCATCTATTAACAGCCATACATTCCATATCCTTTCGGTTTCCTAAAGTGTGGTAACATTATCTTCATGGTGGTGAAAATTGGGGGAGAAAAATCAAGAGCAAGGAGAATCCACCAAGAAAGACCCAACCAAAAAGTAAGGGGGGCTCCAATTTGTCCTTTTGGCTCTTTCTATTGTGGGAATTGCTTGGTTTATTCTTCATGCCAAACGTGACACTTTCAAGATTTTATTGCATATGTGGTGATATGTTCTTTTGGCCGACAAAAATCCCGTGAACCGATTTAAAGAGCTTGTTCTTAAGTGAACTCATTTTTGTTCTATTGTAAAATAATTTAAGCTTGCAATAATTGGGGATTGACTTTATGATCGATGAGCTTTTTCGATCTTCACGCGTGAGACTAACTCCGCTTCTCTCATCCGATAAATGGCAAGCTATCGATGATTGAACTGAGGAACATCAACATCATTACGACCAATTTCGCAAATAATAACAAATCCGTAATCACGCATGGCTTTTGGGTTTGTCGAATAAACTGAACCTATATGGACATATGGACAATTTTTCTTAGAGCTTAGATAAATTTCAATACTCCTAAATCATGGAAAAATTACCAAAAAAATCATAACCCTATTGTACAAATACTAATTTAGTCCTAAGTCTTTCATTATAGCCAATGTAATCTTAAACCTTTTGACAACTTGCTAGGGAGGTATACTAGCAATTTATCCAAAGATTCAAGACTAAATAAGTTATGTAAGCGCCACTCGTGTCATGTAAGACAGCTAACCTTCACATCAACAATTTCTAACAAAAAGTGGCCAAAATAATTACATTGGCAAATTATTAGGTTTATAACTAAATTGACAAGATGGGAAAATTTAAGACTAAACGGCATTTATAGAATAGGTTTATAAATTTTTTTAGTACTTTTCTCCCTAAATCATGCAAGTTAAATTTTTTGATCATGTTACAACTAATGTGAGCTTATGATCTTGAAAATATTTGATAAGTAGAATAAATACCAACAGCATGAAGAGAGAGAGAGAGAGAGAGAGAGAGAGAAAATACAGAGCAAAGGGAAAAGGAGGATAAAGAAAAATTGAGAAAGGATAAGAAAGCCAAATACTGACTCGTTGGCCTTGTACCTCGGTTGAGAGACTCTGCGTGAAGGAAAAGGAGGATAAAGAAAATTTTGAGTAAGAATAAGAAAGCCAAACGAGAGAGAGTGAAGTGGGAATCCTTGAGAGAGGAAAATGGAGGGAGAGCTCATGAGAGGGTGACACGTGTACCTTTCAAGAATTCTACTTTCAATATATGTGTATATATATAAGAATATACAGGTGGTGTGGTGCATGTGAACTGCATTATTAGGTTGTGAATCTTTAATGAACATGAAATTTGATAACGACGAGAGAGAATCGTTGTGGACAGGACGTGAGGGACGGTTGACTTCCATACATAAATTAAGAATGACTTTAGACAATTGCCTTCGAATCTCATTGGCTGCCGCCACGCTCCATTCATAGGACGATAAAGAAACTTTTCTGAATGGGACTTTGCCAGATTCCTCGGGCACGCCAGATTACTCACGAGTTAATTTATTTTACCATCATCATCATAAATAGTAACTCTATTGAGCAAAATAACTCTTGTGTAGATTAGTTCTAATCAATCATAAATGATATGAGTTGACTGTTTAACCTTGCAATCGCTCACTTGTTAAATATGAGTTTCACTTCAAGTTTTTATATGTGTCATCTTGCTGGTAGACAAGTTTTACAGTACCTCGAACTAGCGCAACATGTTTCGATGCCATGCAAACCTAATTCGCATCAAACACAGGCAGCTTCTTACTGACAGTAGGCTTAGACAGCGCTACATGCTTAGAGTTTTGATTAATATATCTTGAATATGAACTAATGGATTTCTCACTCACAATGAATTTAAAAATCACAATTATTAACTCATGATTTTTTTACTCAATGTACTTGGACATAATTACTGGCATAGACTAGTCGAGTTGAAAGTCCAAATACCATGTTATACGAGTCGATTACAACTAGTTTTTTTTTTTCTTTTTGCGTCACTTGCAACCAATCAATTCAAATAAACATCAATTATGAAACGGAGAACTCTTTTCAATATATTTGGTTACAGTAGAGGTTATCACATTACATGTCTGTCATATGATGAGAGTGATAGATGGTCCATCACACTCTTATCATATGTCAAATATTACTCATGATACATCATTTCACAGTCATAGTCTATGAGAGTGCTTGCAGGATGAACTATTAGACTCCAAACTATTTCTTTTCTCCATCACACTCTTATAATATGTCAAATATTACGTATCATACATCATTTCATAGTCACGCTTGCGTATTCGGGAGCCACCACTTGCTAACTTGCTCAATGAAGCGTTCCCGGTTTCTGATAACTAGTTGTTCTACGACTCAGTTTCCAGTTCGACGCAATAGGAGCTATAATGCTCCGACCCGTGTTTCTTTTCTCCCTCGCACTTTTATCATATGTCAAATAATATTTATAACAAAGCACACAGGATGCATCATCTCATAGCGTCACATTATGACCACAACACCAAATGAAGTCCTAGGTATGTTTTCTTATGGGCTTCTAATCTCATAAGAATCCAACTCATACATGACCAAGATGCATTGCATCAATCATCAATTAAAGTTCACTAAATGTTTGTTGTGACAAGTCAATTGCCACAAGCATTTCGAATATTATCTTTGACTTCGTCCACCAACGCAAGAGGGCATGGTCCATGCAGTTTATATGGCCACAAACGAGATTAATGTCTTCCATGAGATATTACTGCGAGCCTCTCTCAAGAAACTCCAGAAATCGTGAGTTTCATTTGGAACTGATGAAAGACTTGTCAGTTTCATTTGGACCGCAGTACGGATGGAAAGTGACTATGCCGTGGTTCCATTCCACCGCTCAGCTTGTTCTTTGTTGAGATTCGCCCGACAAGCCGAGGACGTATTGATTCCTATGAATGTCGACAACAACAGGGCTAAAGCAGTTCGGCGACGAGGATTGTGCCAGAGGCCTTTATGCAAGAAATTTCATCTCTGCTTCCAATAACTAAGAAGGTGAATGCAAATCCATCGCCTTTTCATCAGATGAAGAAGTGTACTTGAAAAAATTAATCTAAATACAACAAATTGATGTGTTAATCCAACCGGATTGTGTCGGCAACATCTGATAAGCATTACAACTTCAGAGCAGATATCGCCTCTGGTTTGAAGTCCACCCTAAGACCTAATACTCGCCTCACCTCAGCTGGGGTTAATCTCCAGGTCATTGGTCCCGAATTCTCACCCCAGAAATCTAGAATCTCGGAAACCTTTTCCAGATTAAGGATTGTAGCCATCTGAGTCAGACGCGCAAACTTATCTCTGACAGTTCTCTGGGTCATGCTCGAGAAATGACTAACGAGTGCCCTTGCATCTCTGTCGAGCTGAAGACCTCCAAGCTGACTAAATCTCTTCTGCATCATGATCACTTCAAGTCTCTTCACGATGAAGTCAATGACAAAATGCACAAATGAGTCGTAGTTGTTGGCAGTCATCAAGGGCTGGAGCCATGCCACGTTGGTCTCTACGGCGTGCAGCAGCCTCTGCACCCAGGGATCATTTATCTCATTATCAGCATATTCAGCCTCCGACAACTCATAACTGATAGTCGCCACACTATCTAGCACTGGACGGATCCGCGGTGTCACAGTAGCTACCAGTTGCTCCATCCCACCATTCAGAGCTTGCTTGAAAGTGTTGCTCATCTCACTAAGCTCAGATAAACAAGATTTCACTCTTTCTCTGTCAGCAGGGGCAGGAAATACCTGTAGCAAGATAATTCAACTATTTCATTTCAAGATACCAGTCAACCTCAAGAACCATGAAGCACTTCAAAGCGAGTTACTATTTTCAGGGATTCAAAAGGGAGTTTGGCCAATTCAAAAGGGTAAGAGTGCAAATTTGAATGTTTAGCATAACTACCTAAACAATAAGCTTAAAAAGTTTGACAGTGCTGCTCCTCAGTCGATCAAAATTAGAAAACCAAAGCATATAGCAATTTCTTTTATCCATTATTACAGCTGACAATACTGTTCAAGCTAACTACAACACCTCAATGCAACAACCGCAACCAGAATTCCAAGAAAACAGCAATAGCAACAGTCAATTTATTTGACATGAAGCTGCAAGGACCTTAAACAAAACAAATAGAGTGTGATAAAATTGGACATCAAAAGGGAGAGTTTCAGTCAGCAACTTCGAGCCAGTAGTACATAAGAGGGCAGAAAAGAGCTAAATCGAAGCAACGATAGAGAAAGGAAAGGCCCAGCACAAGGAAAAGGAAAACGAAGCTTGAATATGGCCATTGCCACTGCCATGTACAGACAGACATATGTCTCCTATTTAAGAAGAAGAGCAAATGGAAGAGAAGAATAAGAAGAAGGCAGCCTCAGAAACCAGCAAACCAAGTGTTGTTTGCCACCGAAATGGCTCACATAGACAGATTTTAAAAGCCGTATCTTCTGGAAACTCTCCATTTGGTTTACTTAAGTAGGACTAGATAGGGGGGAAATGATAGTACAATACACAAATGTGGCAAATATAGAAAGATACAGCAGTCCTTGTAATGATCTAAATGATTCTAAAGGTAATTCATACAGCAGTTCCGAAGTGCCTGAAAATCTAAGCTACCAAACTACTGCTCCACATATTGCCAGTGTCCTTAAAAGAAGATGGGGGAAAGACCCTGTCAGGTGGCCAATGGAATCACCAACGATCGGGCAGATTGGACCACCAGGTCAACTGGTGATTTTACAAAACATTTGTTACCATGATACATAACCTCGGCAAACGCATTGATATAAGTGTCGCCACCCTTTCTGGAATGCGAAGCATCACCCCCACATTATTTGCCCATGTTTATAAAATGTCTATGCCACCAGCTCACTCGCTTTAATTTCAAGCTGCTTCCTAATGACCTGGTCTATTTAGCAGCTCAAACAAGAAGCCTTGTCCACAGGTTCAATACCATTTGGCAGTTTAACACACAACTTTCACCAATTAGTCCAACCACACCAGGTCGATGCAGGTCTAAAGACTCTATAAAGTCTACTTCAACAGTTGAACTAGAGGTCAAACCAGTTCAGTCCCATTCTTCAGCAAAGCTGCCTCCATACTCCACTAGGACCACTACTCTGACCAGACCAGTCGAACACCTGGTACGTGACCCAACCAACTCAACCAGCCGACCTGAACAAGTTGCAGAAACCTTGTATACCATTATCTAGTTCTCCACTAAAAACTTTCTCAAGCAAAATACTGACACTATAACAACAATTGTGCATTCAACTTCATGCTTTCCTCCAACTCGAACTCGCAGCAATAGCAACATCTAAAATTCTCACAAAAGCACCATAACTATGGCATTTGCAATCATCAACGTTTTCTCTTCAGGTCAGGGCCAAATTAGGAGTTCAAATTTTATCAATCATCATACAAGCCTCTTAAAATGAAAGGAAGTGGTAGCAGTAGACATCTAAACACACCATATGGCTAACTAAGTACTTCATGTGTAGCCTATTCCAGCACCTATTTGATCAATTTTAACACGCCAAGGTAAGTTGTATCCACATTTGTACTGACTTAATTATCTCAAATGAGCAACATGCAGATCTCTAGAATTATAAAGAAACGTATAACTCTTTCTTAAGACCACACACTGTGTTCCAATACAAACATAATATATGTTCCAAAGCTGCTCCATCTCATCTGAAACCTCAAGAAGCGGAACTATGACAACTTCCATCATAATCCATGATCCCAAATTTTTAAAAAGGCTATATCTGAACACAACATTAATCCATTCATGAAAGATTCTTTTAATTCTTAATGAAGCCTTTGACAATTCAATCCTAATTGCATAAGACGTCAAAAATGTCATTTGAGAAATGATCATACTACATGAAGCAGAATATAGGAATTAAAGAACTAACGTGGAATATTAACCACACCCTCAAACATTAAGCGTTCATGCACTGGCAAAGGGAAAGATGCCCAGCTTCCCAGCCACCCAAGCAACTAGACAGATGAAGCCAGAGTAGACAAAAGCATCATATTAAAGTACAAAGAAGCAAATCGACATCCAGAATACACCAGTACCTTATTCTATGGGCCAAAAGTCTTATTTGTTTCAAAATCTATCTTTCTACACGTGATGAGCATTCCTGTTTATCCAGATGTCACTCTTTTATTATCACTTGGAGACAGAACTTATTATATTGGTCAATTTTCATTAGAAAATATCATTAGTAAACTGTAAGTGGAGACGTATTACATCCACAAATTACCTGTGCACATTGCTCTTCAATCTCATGCTTAAGCTTGACGACATATTCGCTGCTTACATCCATATTATTCAAGGCCGTTGCTATTTCAGTACCAGTTTTCTGCACGCCAACACCACCCAGGAAAAGCCTAGCACCAAGGTTGGGCTCTCTCATCCTCATTTGCAAAGCTTCATGATACTCATTGCTCAACAAACTAGAGGCGCCACTCAAAACTGCCACAACTGAGCTGATATTCGAAGTTGAAATGGCTCTTCTCAAGCAGCTCTGAAGAACATAGAACACATCGTCGACCATAGAAGAGGTAAGGCTATCAGGAACATGCTCATCTATCCGAATAGCCTTCCTCGCATTCTCCACCATAAAGAAGCCCTCTAGAATCACATAATACCCAGTGATTTCTTGCACGACTTTACTAAAGCTCCCGCTCCTAAATGCCTTTGTCGCTCGTGGCAGCAAGTCAGGATCAACCGAAGTCAATCCCTTGATCTTGGAAAGCATAAATTCAGTGTAATCCTCACCCAATTGCATAAGGGACAATATCTCCTCCAAATACAACTCAATCTCTCTGGGATCCGGCCCTTGCGGAGCTCCAACAGCAAGCAAGTTCGAGTTCTGCGAATTGATCTCAGAAGATATCTTCCCCAATTTCCTATATTCCATATACTTCTTCAAAATCTGCGACCCCCGTGAATCACACTCCTCCTGAAGCTCGCAGATCGCATACACGATACCATCCTCTCCACAAAGACTCTTCAAAATCTCATTGTTCTCCTCGATTGCCAATACAATATCCTTAAACAAATTGGTCAAACACCCGACGAAGTTAACCTGATTGTTGTGCTGATCCTGCATCAATTCCACCAGTTGCTCGAACTCGATCCTCGATCTCATCCCAATCACCTTCTTCAAGTAGCCAACGTACGCCTGAAGCCCTTCGTCCTCCAACCCTAGCGGGCAATACAGCCGAATGAAGCGGAGAACCGTGGCGTGATCCCGCTGATCCACCGCGGCAGCCAGCCGCTTCCTCACGATCCCCTCGAGCTGCTTCTTCGAGGCCATCATCTGGTCCCACCCGCGCGGATCCCGCCCGTACTTGGCGTCGATCTGCAGGAACCGCTCGACGCACTTGGCGGCGGACTCGTAGTCCTCGCGGTCCAGCGCCCGCCGCGCCCCCTCGATGCACTCGTTCCGCTCCACGATCGCGTCGAGGTGGAGGAGCGTGTCGCCGACGCGGGACTGGGCGAGGTCGAGCTCCCGGACCTTGCCGCTGACCTGGTCGGCGAGGAGGGAGGTGGCGCGGACGTTGGAGAGCATGTGGTCGGAGTCGGAGCGGACGATGTCGAGGACGGCGGAGGAGCGCTGGAGATGGAGGAGGTGGCGGTCGAGGTCGGCGCGGCGGGAGAGGAGGGCGTCGAGGTCGAGGTCGAGGGCGCGCTGGTAGGCGATGCACTCGTGGAGGAGGCGGGTCATGGCGCCGACGTCGGTGAGGGAGCGCACGCGGGCGAGGGCCTCCGGGGCGCCGAAGTGGATCGAGGAGAGCGCGTCCTCCGGGGGCTCCTCGAGCGGCGCGAGGGACAGGGGCGACGCCATTGCCGCCGACGACGTCGTCGCCGCCGTCGTCGTCGTTCTCGTCGGTGGTTTTTTGTTTCTCAGGGGATCGATTTCTTCATCCGCGACAAGAGAGAGAGAAATGGGAAGAAGAAGAAGATGGATCTCGGGGAAGGTCCGGGGGCCGCATGTTTGAAGTTGGGATTTCGTGGGGACTGGAACTGCAATTACGGGGGAAGAATGGGGCTGATTTGCTTTTTATCCGAAATTCGAAAATCGCCCCGTCCTTTTATGTTTCTTTCCGAAATGAGCCTTTTTTATTTTTTCGGAAAATTTTACCGCTGCTCTTTCTTCTTCTTCCTTCTTCTTTTTTTTGTTGGCACTGTTCTAACGACCGATTTTTACTGGTTACTAATAAGTACCGTGGACTTAACGCCTTAAAATTGTTGACTTAGACTTTTTTTTTATGATTAATATCTGAAAATTCTAAATCGATACATCTGTGATAAATTTATTTTAAATTAATTTTTTGACCATAAAAAATCCTAAATAAATTTATCTCAAATGGATACATTTGTAACAATTTACCCTAATTTTCGTTAAAATTTACTATCAAATTACTAAGTTGGATGACATGTGATGGTAGATTAATGTACTAATTTGGGATTTTACTATATGCTTATCACAGTTGTATTATTTTTGTGATTTTTTGTGTTATTAATCCAATTTAATAGAGTATATTTATTACAAATATACTAATATTTATTACAAATATACTAATTTGACCTTTACCAAAAAAAATATACTAATTTGCGATTTGTGGTGATTGAACAAATTAATTTGGAGTAAATTTGTTATTAATGTATCGATTTGAGATTTTTTGTGATCACTTGAGATAAATTTATCACGAGTGTATTAGTTTGGATTTTTTGTGATCAAAAAATTAATTTAGAGTAAATTTGTCATAAGTATATCGGTTTAAGATTTTTAAGGGTATTAACTATTTCTTTTAAACGGAAAAATGTTATTTCTTGAATTTTTGTCGATTTTCTTTGCACTTTCTTAATCCAGGGTAAATTTTTGATCTTCCTTTTTTTTTTTTTTTTTTCTGAATCCTCTCTCTCACCTTGTCCACGGCAAAAAACAAATAATCATGAGCTGCCTCCCCTTGGTGTTGCCCGCGACCGCCTTTTGCAGTTGGTCGTGCCGGATTTGAGACCGCCGTCGGGACAGCCCTCGAAGACAAGCTCCAACTTAAGATATGGATCTCGATCTATTGTTTCTCTGTTGTAGCGGTCGTTGTATACGAAGGGATCGCGATGGCGGTGGCTGCAGTCTAAGCGGAGAGAATCATTGGGGGAACCCCGCCAGGGCCGCCACCTCTATGTTCCCCTATCAATTTCCTTTTGACTCTTTCTTAATTTCTTAGAGGGAAAATTCCAAATAATTTCTCAAAATATTTTCATGTCTTGAAAGGGCCCTAAGTAGATCTTGTTTAAAAAAAAAACACACACACGCAAAAGTAGTCTTAATAGTTTAAAATAAATGCTTGAAATGGCTATGTCATTTTCAAAGAAGGCACGCCCTCATATGTTGGCTAAATATTCCAACTAATCAAAAGCATTATTGTCCAAAGACAATTTTAACCTAAAATTTAGTTAAATTAGATTAAAAATTAAGAAATCTAAAAGTCTTTTAAAAAGAAACAAATTATGGGTGAAAGGGATGGTCTATGGCCATTGCCTCATCACTAGTGGGCCGTGGATGATGACTGGTAGGGTCGTAGGCACTTTGATGAGGATTGACGACCCTTGTCGACCAAAGGTGAGGATCGATTAAGAGAGGGTTGTGACCATCTCCCAACCCTCACCCAGATATAAGGGAGGGTTTAAGCCCTTGGCCAAACTTGCACAATGGTTGCTAGACTTGGGCGAGTCGCCTATGGCTTTTGAGGATAACCCTCACCTAGCCAAACCTTACCCAACCATCTTTGGGTATCATTGGTGGCCAGCCTCACTTGAGATCAACCACTAGCGAAAAAGGAAAGAAAAGGAGAAAAAATAAAGGAAAAAGGGAAAAAAAAGTAAAGGACGAAAATATCCTTGACGAATCAATGAGGTTAGGCCATCTTCAATATTAACATAACTATTTTGGACCCTTATTTGAAATAAAATCCAATCAATTTCCTTATTTGAGAAAATGAAGGCAAATTAGACTTTTATTTACAACAATGTCTACTTTAGACCCTTGACTCTCTTGATCTTGCGTTCGCTCACTCCATACTTTTCATCTTAATTTGGATATGAATTTTCCTAAAATTAATTAAATATAGAAATATTTTAGGAATATCATTCGGGTGAAAATGTGTTGGATATGAGTTAGATTGGAAATAGGTAATTAAATTTGTATTGCATAGAAATTGATCAATTAAAGTTGGACCATTTTCGACCAAATCCGATTCATTGGATTAGCAGATCTACAATCTGACTACCATATTTAATAGAAAGACTAATCACACCCTAAAGATTCCATTTTCCACAAGGCCAATTGGGGATTTTATCCCACCGTTAGGGGTGTGTAACCGGACCGGGTATACCCGATTCCTGAACCAGCCCACCTGAAAAACAGGGTTGGGAATCGATTCCTGTTGAAACCAGTCCGGGAATCGGTTCCCAAAATTCAGAACCGGTTTAAACCGATTCGGGAATAAGTTCTGAGTGATTACCCACCCGAAAACCGGTTCTTGGACAGGTTTTGGAACTGGTTTCCAAACCGATTTTGTAAGTAGAGGTCTAAAACCATTTCCCCCCCCCCCCCCCCGATTTCTATTCTTACTCCCCTAATCACACAACGTTTTTCCTCTTGACTCTCTCAAATACACATGGCACTCCTCATTTGTCATTCTTCTTCCTCACTTGCTTCCCTCCCTCATCGGCTCCCTCTCGCACCATCCGATGGACAGATGGTGTTCGTTGCCGCCAAATTCTTGTGTATCACATGGATTGGCTCACCTAATTTCTCTTTTGTAGGAGAAGTTATACTTGCATAAACGAATAGTTTCATGTAGTAGTTGTGGGAATAAGACTAATATTAGACCTATGTTTGTTGCTAATTATTTGCCTTATGATTTTATTTATTATAATTAGCCATATGGATCCTTAATTTTTTGTTTAGTCAAAAAGTTCATGTATTTAATTATTACAAGTACTTGATATTTCAATACAAATTAGGATAATTATATTATTTTCTAGCGTATTAATATAAAATTCAAAATCGTATAAGATATTGGGAGATTGCAAAACAGGTTATAGTGAAAACGGGGTTGACCCTAAAACCGGATCGGAAAGATAGGGTGGGTTGGATACAGGGTTCAATACAAACAAGGTCGGGTATAGGGTCTAGAAAAGAGGAACCTATTATAACAGGGTTGGCTACAAGGTCTAGGTCTAAACCCTACCCACCTTGGACTTGATCACCCCTACCTGCCGTAAGGGATATAAGGTAATATATCCAAGCGCTTGACCTTTTTGCTCGAATTTTTGTTGATTTGCTCGAAATTTTCTATGATGTTCTTCGGTAATTTACCGAGATGAGTCAAGTCAATTGATGTTTCCTTTTCTTTTATTTTTGGTCAAACGTGTTTCCTGGCTTGATGAGCAAATTTTATCACTAGTTAGGGTTCCATTCTTAAGATATATGCTTTTATGTGTAACATATCATGCCCCGTTAGGTAGAATGTTTGGTTTACATGTTCCTTCAAGAGTTGATTCTATTCTTGCTGAAATTGCGATCCTGTTTATACCTTTCTCTGAATCTCTTGTGAGGTTGTTTATTTTTCTTTTGCTTGTTAAAATGTCAAGAGCTAAAGAAAATCATTGATTATAATTAATTGCAATACGAACTCATTCATAAGCCCTGTTGTTTAGAATCCATTATCTTGCATATGTGATGTTGTTGCACAAGCATTCTCGATCCTTTTAGCGATTCCTTTATTTCTTGTGAATGTTTGCTATTGGGTTTACCTTTGAGATAAAATATTTGTCTTGACTAGCTCAATGAAAATTCTTATTGTTGCTCATAGATGGAAAATGATGATGTTAATGGTGCAATAATGGTGCGGCTATGTTAATAATGCATTTTAGTAATGGAGGATGAAGGTTTTAGTAGTGAGATAACTAGAGTGCCACAAAGAAAAGAGATTTTGAGAGAGAGTTATCCATGAACCTTGTTTTACATTTGTGAGTATTTAATTGTGTCAATCAAATACCTATGAGACCATAAGTTTTCTTTGAATTGTGTAGAGTTCTTGGGTCAAATAATTGGTTGCACGAAATGGTAAATATGTCAATCAAAGAGCAGTTGCTAGCTCTTTGCCATATTTTAGGGCATAATGTGAGGTTAAGAGTGGTAGAGCCAAAGTTCAATCGGTCTATTGAGACCATTCATCAATACTTTAGAATTGTCTTGCAAGCAATTCTAAAATTATACAAACATGTTATAAGACCACCGGATGGCACTACACCCCGACAATATCCAAGAGTAGAAGATTTTATCCGTACTTTAAGATATGTAATATGACAAATGTCACGAACCTCATTTTGCTAGTATGTTGTTACATTTACTTATTTATTGAGTACATTAGGATTGTATTGAAGCTCTTGATGGTACTCATGTGTCGGTTCTCCTAGAAATTCAAGGTTTGAGGTCAAAAAGAGAAAACAACACAAAATGTTCTTGCAGCTGTTACTTTTGATTTAAATTTCATTTATGTGTTGGCCATTTGGGAAGGCATGGCACATGATTCTCATATTCCATACTTTCTATAAAATTTATACCAAACTTTCCTGAAACATGTTGTTGATACTTTATATAAAATTGGTAGGTAAATATTATCTTGTTAATACCGGATATGGCATCCAATCAAGAATAATTTCTCCATATCATGGAGTTTGATATCATAGGAGGTAGTTTAGTGACCGCTAAATTGAGAATGAGAAAGAGTTGTTTAATCATCGTCATTCATCTTTACAGTCTGCAATATAAAGGGCATTTGGGGTCCTAAAAAGGCATTTTCGTGTATCAAATGCCAAACCCTTTTGGTCTTCTGATACTCAAGTTGATGTAGTCTTAGCATGTTGTATTTTACATAACTTCATTACAGGAGTTGACCCTTATGATCCCTTTATAAAAAAACTAAATGTAAAGGTCAAATCTCAAAGTCAAGAAAGAAGACATCAACAAACACAAAGAGAAGAGAGGAGAAAAATAGAGAGTGGTCAGCGAAAAGAGATAGTATTGCACATTTACTGTAGGATAATTATAGTAAGCATAGAATGAATGTTTAGTACTTGTATTCTTTTTAGAAGTTGTTTGATGTTTTTAATGTGACATGAAGAATAGATTACTACTTTGTGATTGGAGTTCTTGTAAATGTGAACTTGATTTACTACTCTATATCAATGTGATGTTTTCTTGTCTCGTTAGTCAAATGATGTCTATTCTTGTGTCATCCTTTGTTTGTCACAATTTCTTATGTAGGATATGTCCGATAATGTAGCAATGGGCAAGACTAGAGAAGGGAAGACCAAGCATTTTATATGGTCAGGACCTATAGAGTGTATGTTTTTAGAGATATTAGCTTATGAGACTTTCAAGGGAAACAAACCCTCAACCATCTTTAAACCATCTTCTTTTGTTCGAGTTGCTCAAGCTATAAATGAGGAATTTGGGACTGAATATGAGTCTAATCATGTGGACAACTATCTTAGAACTATTAAAAATAATTGGCCTATCATCCAAACTTTGCGGGTTAAGAGTGAATTTCGGTGGGACCACGACTTGAAGATGATCATTGTTGTTCGAAAGGAAGTCTATGATGAAGAAATAATGGTAATAGCTTTTTCAGATTTCAATATAACTTAATACTCTTGGCATTTGTTGTCCAAAAATTGCAAGTTGTGTTTGTGTACCTTGGTATGCTACAGTTTGTTATATTCAAGCAGCTAGAAATTTTGATTCAAGAGCTTTATTATGCATGAAGCATGTTGAGACATGTAGGAATTGGAGGTTGCTATGCTTTTGTTTGCTTATACATCATATGCTCTTTACATATAAAAAAACTAGGACATAGATGACGAGCAGATTGTAAAAGTTACTATAATCATAACTGGCAAATCCACCTATTTAGATTCTTGTTTTTTTGTGATTTTTTTTTGTAGGTACAACCTACCCATGACAAGTACTTGAATAAGAAAATCGAGATGTACGGTGAACTCGCTTTGGTGGCCGGACAATTTGGAGACATCGACTTGCCTCCTTTGGGGGATGTGGACTTCTCAACTGAATTAGATGATAGCAATGACAATACTAAGAAAGGAATAGAAAATCCTTCAAAATTTAATAGAAAGCAAAGTCATGCCACTAACAAGGATGATAGGGTTTGCAATGCTCTCAGAGCAAATTGGAGAGGTTGCTAATGCAATGAAAAAGTTGAGTCAACATCAATTGGTTGTTGTAAGAAACATTAATTATTTTCTTGAAAAATGATTTCATGGATATATAAAAAAGAGGTCATTATGGAAAATAAAAAAATAAAAAAAGATGGACGGATTTAAACCTTTGGGCAAACGAAGAGGAATGACCGGTTTTGGCTCGATATGTTTTCCTTTTCTTAAAAAATAAAGTGTTATGGAAAAAAATTACTAATTATAATAAAGAATTATAACATGAATTTACTTAGAAGTGGGCTCATGAGTAATCCGAAATCGACTATTCCATGCATCAAACGGATAGCCGACGATGGCATCAAGCTCTTGCCAGCTCCGACGATTACGATAGCTCCGCCATAAGTAAGAGTAAATCCGCGGTGATCGAATCTTGTGTACAGGTCCTTCCGAATACAGAAGTTCTTAAATGGAGAGAGACCCACATGGCCACGAATCTTAGTGTGTTCATCAAACGAGGCGTTCAAATCATCAATGCATCAGCTGGCTGCTGATCCCTGAACCTGCTTTTAGCAAGCTCTCTTATCCCCTTTGGCAATGTACAGTTGATTCGCCTGGATATGAATCGAGAGTAACAGCATGTCGTAGGCTGACAGACGGCGACTCGGTCAGCGGAACACCAGATTGTGGCAGGTATTGTCGCAAGGGTAGGGACAGTCGATGGCCTTGGCGCCGCCTCGATTGAAATACCAGTTCCCGACCGACTCTGCGATGCCCTGCCACCGACGCCCGATGCATGAACAATGCAGTTAATAACCCAAAACTAAGAGGCAGATGTTGGTGTGCAGATTGTGTGATTTTGTTCGACGTGTATGCTGCAATTGAATTAAAAAGTGATCGTATCGCGAGTCAAAGTTATAAGTACCTTGTTTCTAATGTGAGGCGACACGGGGGCAAACCATGTGTCCTGCCTCTCGGTCTGGCAATGAGAGAAGCAAGAATTTATGAAGAGTCCGTTCTTGCTGGACCTCGAGAAGCTGGTGAGGGCTCTCAGCATTTGATACCGAAAATCTGCATTGTCGGATACATGATGGAACAAAGCTCACGTTATTGTGTTTCAAGCGATTGAAGCCTGCTGAAATAATGCATACTAGAGAGCATTCATTCTTCCAACATTGTATGAAGAGGGAAAAGGAGAAAGTTGTGAAGACGGCAATGAAATTATCCGAGCAGACCTTGCAGAAAATTAATCTGTGGAGCGGTACAATAGGCGTGGTTCTTTCTGCATCGACTCCAGTAGCCGCGAGGATCAGCCGATGGAGGAGCTAGGCTCGCCAAGACCTGATTAAACCGATGAAAATCATTCAGGAAACAGAAGTTCGTGGAGGCATACAACTATAGTGACCCGATGAACTAGTCCTCAATCATCTGTGAGGACGCACATCGGAGCACATATTTAACAAGAGAGAACAAAATATGAATAGAAAGATTCGGTCGAATCGGAAAACTTGTTTCAAAAATGGGACATACCTGCCAGGTATCGTAAGCTGCATTCACGAGAAACAAGGGAGTCTTGACAGTGCCAATCAGATGCTGCGGAAAGAAGCACTGGAAAAGGAGGGAAACATTTGAATGACGGTATCACGATATCAATCGTGGAACCAACATGTGCGAAAAAACAAGAGAAGGAAAATTACTAAGGTAGGATTCAGACGATTGGTACAGCTTCCCGGAAGGTTCTTTTGAACTCCCTGTAAAAACATAGAAATCCGCTGTTTCCTGAGTATGATGTCGCCAATCCTAAGTACAATCCAAGAGAACGAGCAATACAAAGATGCACAGTGAAATAAAATACAGGGCTAATGTGTGAATACGAATCACAGCCGTCCGACAGTTCAACGTGTTCCGAAATTCCAGGAAAAAGGTAACAATCACAGCCCAGTTCTTTACAACCTCGTTGACTATTTTTTTAGCACATATGATTATCTCTCTTGCTTTTTAACTTTTTGGTCCATGAGCATGATTCTATTTTACCAGCAAAAAGAGCTGATTTGTTCATGAGACATAATGAATGGTTAGGCCCATCTTCAAAGTGGAAAGCTATCTTATGCAATAATGGAAGAACCACAAAAAGGGCACCTGTAGGTTAACCACTCCTCTGAACATCCTTCTTAAAGTGCGCCTCCCCGACACATCCATCCTGAAATTTTGCGACAAAATCAGCACAAGCATTTGGTAGCAAAGTAAAGATCTACAACTGTAGAGATGAAAAAAAAGTCGGAGACTGTAATTACGCGTCAAGGAACATTCCACCGTCACTCAGGCACTTGACTCTTGTGTAACCAGAGAAAAGATTTCGGAATTCATCGCAGTGCAGTATAGAAGCCACGCCACCCGCACTACACCCAGAAAGAAGAGCCTAGAATACCAAAAGATAAATAAGTAGGACAAAGAAGAACAGAAAAGCAGAAGGACAAAGACTTCAGAATAAGTGCAAGAAGGAAGGAGAAATGACTTATCAAGATGCTTCATGAGAACCTGATTAGCATAGCGCATTCCTTTCGACATCAACTCTTCCATTGCAGCTGACCAAATGCGTTGTCCTCGAAAGTATAATTGTGCTGCCTGAGACCACACATACAGGAAAGAAATTTCTCACTAAGCCACTAGTGTGATAGCACTGATGAGTATAAATGATGACTTGCATAAGAAACCCAAATAGACGTTATTTATGAGAAAACAAATTCGATTCCCTCAATAGTCTAGTCAAAGGAGCAAAGTCCCACAAGAGTTTATGCAGCAGAGAAGTTAAGCCTCTGAAACTTCAGGCAAATGAGGACACAAAAGAACAGACAATAACAGCTTGAGATAGAAAGCAGACATAAAAATTAAATTTTGATAAGTTGGTAAGGGCTTAAATGGAGCTACTAGGCAGCAATGGTATTTTGTTCTCAGTAAACACACACAAAATAGGAAAACGTAGAACTTAGAAGATGTAAAATTGAGATTTTTTTATGTCTGTATTTACAAATTTGTCCATTTACAGACACATTTGCAAATAGTTTACTTTGAACGTAAAATTGTTTCCAATGTTTGCTCGCACATTGCAGAAAAAATCATTAAAAAACAGAATATGAATTAGCAGCGGTGCACAAATATATAAATTCTGTTTGTTTGTTTTTCAAAATTTGTGTTCTTAGAAAAGGTAAAAGGACATTCTCAACATTTGCAGTCAAAAGCAATATCATCTGGAATATTATGAATTCACCATGCTGAAGCTAAATCTGAAGATTTGCATGCTCAAACGTTTGTACTGACCTGATTTTGACTGTCCCCACTAAAAGAAGCTCCGTCACAGTAACGGATTTTGACTCTGTTCCAATTGAAAAAATCTGCAAGGGTTATATTCGAATCCAGAATTGCTAATAAGTAACTCATGTGACAAGAGAAGAGAGACATACAGAACACTTAAAAAGAGTTGGATGTTGACAAACTAAAGATGGTATTCAGAAATAACCAGGATTTTCAGCAGCTTTGTTGCTCAATATCCCAGTAAAGGGAATCTGCCGCTCCATGTATGTGGACGAACCACGGCGCGTCTTCTTACGGTAAACACAGTTTCTGATTGTATCACACCATCCTCCTCCCTATCATCCGCATAAAAGAATGCCCAAGTTCGAGTAAGAATTGAAATTGGTATCACAGAGGCTCTAAATTGGGAAAATTCACATGAATGTCTTTGCTTGTGAACCAATGTTCATAAACTCATGCGTAAATCTATCGAATGCTGCTCGGACAATTGGCTGAATTATTAAGCCTAATACTAATAAAACACTCCAAATCTAGTGCAGAAGAAGCACCAAAATATCCGTTATGCCAATCAATACATTTCCAACTCAAAGTTCATGCTTTGACCATCAAACCACACTCAACTCTGTCAAAACACTACCAACCTAGTCTCTTTCAACAATGAGAGCAACTGGTAAAGCAGAAAAAATCTAGCAGACCAACAAAAATGAACTTGCCGCCCGAATTAATGCAAAAGGACAATATGGATCTGTATCAACAAGTTGCTGAATTGACAAACCACAATAGTGATTCCGTGGGGGAAAAGAGCTGACCCATTACTGCTCTGTGGAGGGATAATGACATACCTCCAACTGAATGAGCCAACTATTAGCACCCGATCCGTATCCTCGGTGGAGGTGATAACCTGGTAAGCTCCCATCAAGACAGACTGCATAATTCATGTTTAAATTCATGTAAAAACAATCCATTTATATATGTGCGCGCACGCCATTGATTTCATGTAAATTCAACTAGTCGTCAACAATGCAGCATCATGTAAATTCAATCTAATCACGAACTGATCCTAAGCTAGTTACTTTCACAGGCAACCAAAGCATCAACAATTCCAGTTGCATGCAATTTTTTCCCCTCTAAACAAGAAATGGAGCAACTTGCCTTGCAAACATATTTCCCAAGCTTGAAGCACCAAAACAGAGACACAAACCAAAAACTAGCAAAGGGAACCTTTGAGATGGGTAAGGGGTTTTTGCTTTACCTACAAATTTTTTAATTCTTCGAACGATATAAAAAGAAAAAAGTACTTGAAATTCAAACTTCAAAATCAAAATATCAAAGCAAGAACTCTCTACCTGCACCTTTGGCAGCAGCACCATAAATAAGAGTAAGACCCACCATCAATGGCCTCCCACTGATGCCATATTCGGCGTCACCGTAGCTATAGAGCAGCTCTGTCATGTTCATGTCCTCATATCCATTTGCCCAATTCATAAACACCAATGCCATGAACATCACAGAGCCAAAAGGCTTCATCTCTTTCCGCCGAACGCTATGATTCTCACTCTGAAACAAAATACACATACAGGAGAGAGTGAACTCGCGTTGCTTTATATAAGGAAATATCCAACCGCTCATTTAAGAGCACAGGCTTTTTTTAATATTTTCACTTGCTTTTGAGCTGGAGAGAGAGACAGACAGACAGAGAGAGAAGTAATGTCGTGTTGTAACAGTGATTGCAGCGAGTGAGATACAGTGGCAGAAATTTGGCGGTCCCTTGTTTTGAACCAGATATTTTATGTAGAGGAACTCTTTAGCAAAGACCAGTGTGCCATCGAATGCAGCCGGTGACCGACATCGAAAAGAAAAAATCACCTGAAAACGACTGCAAAGTGCAAACAAATTGAGGGAGGTGATGAAGAAACACGCCCATTTTTTGTATCGACATTTTTTTAAGACAAGATACCAAAGAGAAAAGGCTGAGGGACAAGACCGTAGCACGCAAGAAAACAGCAAGAGAGGCTGATTTTATTCACGTAGAAAAGAAAACATCAACTGAAAACGACTGCAAAGTGCAAACAAGTTGAGGGAGGCCATCAAGAAACACACCCATTTTTTTGATTGACATCTTTGGGGACAAGATACCAAAGAAAAGGGCTGAGAGACAAGACCGTACGCAATCAAGAAAACAGCAAGAGAAGCTGATTTTATTCACACACAGAGAGAACGTGAGAGAGAGAGAGAAGCTGGTCCTGTGAGACCTTGGGGCTTGTAATCTCGCCGCTTGCCACTTACTGAATTTTCATGGACCGGGACTTAACTGGAGTCTACACGAGGCACCATTATACCAGCGCGGGATATGCAATAATTGCGGGAAATGATGGTGGGGCTGGGTTGGGATAGGATGAGATGTCACATTTCTTGCCCAGTACCATTTATGTACATCGTTGAAGGTTCAAGAGGGATCGAAAGAGGAAAAGGGAGGGTGTGAAAGGGTAGTCTTTTTATATGGTATGATATTATCTAGTCTTGTTCCATTAAAGTCCAATTTATGTTTTTCAAAATTTTATTTCTCAAGGAAAAAGACATTTCCAGACATGACTAATTCTCCCAATCTTTAGACTTACATTGTAAAAAAGCAAGTCAATCATGTTTTAATGAAGTAATTATGTACTGTGAAAAGAGTTTTTTTTTATAATTTCAAAGTATGAAAAAGAAAAATGAAGAATTTATCTGGCTTGATATATGATGTACATGGTGTATACCGTACATTTATTTAAGGTTGGTTATCTCTAAAACTAATTGGCAAGTTTAACAGTCAGACAAGTGGAAATTGGCAGATTAAAAAAATTGATAAATTAAAAGAAATGAAATAAAGGTGGGTAAAGAAATGTAAATAAGAATTGATAAACCGACACTAATGGACAACCTAATGAGAGAAAAACTGACTATAAAAATTGATTAATTTAAGACGCTAGTGAATAAGGCAAACAAAAGTTAATAAAAGACAAGGACAATTAGTAATTTGCATTCTGTCAAAACAATTGGTATTTCATGAAAATGTCAATAAGTTACTAACAAGTAACTGAGAAATTAAATGATTACTAATTTTTTTTAACAGTGATTCTTTTACTTTCACCAACTCCTTTGGCATGGAAAAAACAATATTTTTCTTTGAGGGGAATGAAGTAATAGAATCATCCGTCTATATGCGTCAATATGGATGATACATATTTAATATTCGAATTAAATATTCAAATATACCATGAATGGACTAAAAATGTCAACATGTAAATCACGTGCATATCATTCATGTTGCGATTATGATTAAGCTCATTTCAAATGCATTTAACCGGGTGCTATAGACACAAATTGTGCTCGAAGATCGTTGGTCCTATCCAAAGGCGACAACTCTTTTTGGGTAAAAAATTAATCGCAAATTGGTGGTAAACGCTTTTTGCTCGGGAGATTTGAATAGGAGATTTGTTGAGTGTCGCTCTCGCTCCATCGCTCGGAAGACATCGCTATCACCATCATTTGTAAAGCTTTGGAAGGAGATGAGAAAGTCTTGCTATTGATATGTTATGAATGGATGTAATGAGATGATGGAAGATGCCGCTATCGTCATCGTCCAATCGATATCACACACGTCTTTTTCTACAATTTTCTATACTCTTTATAGACATGTAAACTCAAGATTTTGAATCGATATTGCATTATAATTGGATTTGTTGTAATTATGGTGAATTAATATATCAACGAGAGTGAGCAAAATGAGATTCATTTTTTTAGTTCATGTATCTCGTTAATTCATGTATTTTTCAAGTTTCATATATCTTTTAAATTCATATATTTCTAGAGTTTGTGTATTTATTTGATTCTTATGCCTATTTAATTCATGTACCTCTTTAGTTCATGTATTTTTATGTACATAACTTCTTAAACTCTGAATAGATTTGAAATTCTTCATCCAAAGTATCACTCGAATCACCTGCATCTCCTCACTTCAACTTTTCTCTAAGTGTGCTGATCTCAAGAAGTGCTCAATAGACTCTCATTGTATAGTGCTAATTAAAACGGGTTCAAGATGTTGTATCTTGAGAGACATAGTAGTCTGTGAAGTTGCTTAAATGGTTGGTAAAAACTAGTCGCTTTAAGAATATTCGATTAACCATACCTCACTTTCTATTCAATTTTTTGTTGTCATTTTCTCGAAGATATTAATTTTTGGTTACAACTATGTTCTTCCTCCAATATGTCATTTCTTCTATGATCTTCCAATTGGGTTTACATGCAATTCATACATAAGAGATCTCATTCCTTTTAGTTGGACATTTTAATACATATAACTATCTCACCATAGTTATCTAAAAACTATGATTATCTATGCCGGTTGTCATCCTTAGATCTCAACGTGGGTGGGCGAGTGAGCGTGTTAGTTAGAGAGAGATCAATGACCGCCTTTGATGTTAGCAAAATCAACTCCTGATGATTTATTTCAAAGAAAGAGACCTAGTGGCAGCTCAAGAGCAATAATCACTGTCGTGACAACCCGAGTATGGTGATTGCCTCGATGACAAGGCAGGTTAGTTCAACCGATTTCCGCCACTCTCTCTCTTCCTCACGCCCTCTCTCTCTCATTGCTCTCTTTCATACTTTTTTCCCCTTGTTTTTCCTTAACCAATCCCCGCATAATCAAATGATAGTACCTCCAGCTTATTTGAACGTAGCCTTCTCGGAGAGTAGCATCGACCATAAGGTAACATTAAATCGTGCTCATTATTTGTGAAAAGCTGACGGTCCCCCTCCAAAATCCCGTGAAACATTTCATGGCAGGTGGGCCATTAAAAAACGTTGACATCTCTTCTTCTTCTTTTTTTTCATATTTTTTTGTGCATGGCTTTAATTTCAACTGAATTTGGAATATTAGTAGATTTTTTTTGTTTCCTAAAAAATGAATAATTTAAAAAATATTTTAAGGAGATGTTATTTGAATTATTTATTTTTCATATAATCATTGTGACATGTCCATCACTCAATCCATCGTGGTAATGTTGTCACGCGGACAAATATCAGGCTCCTTAATTTTCGGTCCTCGTGCCTTACAGCTGCTCTGCATGTCGGACATAACAGCCAAACGATATGGGAAAGTTTAGGCCCCACCCCGGTCACAAAAATCAGCTTCGACACATCAGGACTCATCATGGTTTGAAACTTTTCTTGAAACTTTGAATGAGAGAAGGGGTTTATTGGCCCATTGTGGAAATAAAACCTAGTCTCTGTGAAGAAAAGCTGGGGTTTTGATTTTTTTTTTTTTGCCCCTTTGCTAATGGTTAATTTTTTAATTCTCATTTCCCTTTGAATGTTTTGTTTGGATAAAAAAAGTTCCATTCCACTCTTTTTGAGGGCCTTCTAGGGGTCGTTCGCCTTCTGAACCAACTTCGCAGCCCCTTGGGCCAACCTATGAGGTTTTAGGCGATGGGCCTTGAGAACAAATCTCTCAATCCTTTCAATTTCCATCTTCTTTCATTTGCATGACATGGTCGCTTGAGAATGTATTATATATATATTGATTACGCTGTCAAGATACACGGACCGATTAATCACATCTGATCACGCATCTCTCTCAATTTAACCTTTTACTTTCGATTGGCTCATTTTCCTTTGCACCATTATTGAGTGATATAATCACAGAATGTAATATATTAACTTGGATGAAGTAATGACGTAAAATGAAATTTATTCCAAATGAATATATGTTCCAATTTTGGAAGAGTGGAGCACTTTTCACACTTATTTCCTTGGTCAAAGAGGCCCAAAATTTTTGAATTTATTCAATGGTGTCCTTGACTAGTGAAAATGTACATATAAATTAGGCAAAAATACTCCCATAAAAATTATAGTCACTATTAGATTATAGTATCTTATTGTGTGAGTTAATTTCAGAAAATTCCTTTCCTCATACACTAATATATTGCCTAATGAAGTGATGGTGGTGATATCACAATAAATTAGGAAATGCCTTGAAATATTCGATGATACTCTCAAATGTGTTGTGGCAGTACCTTTATAGGAGTTCCCCGCTCCTTCTTGTATATATATTATTTTTTAGTTAGGTTTACAAAATTTATAAATACACACCAAATTGGACTGAAAACAATTGATTGAAAACTTCGATAAGTTCCTTATCAAGACTTCAAAGAATCTATGGCTTAGTTTCTGATATGTGTTGATCGAGTGTCGAAGAGTGTGGGAAAGTATTGAACAAGTATTGAAATGTTCAACATGACACCAAAGCTTTTGAAAATTATCAATGCTTCCTAGGTTACTGATTCCTTTCCTCACATATTGATATAGTGCGTAATGAAGTGATGGTCCATATATTACAATAAATCATGGAATGTCCTAAAATATTCCATGACACTCTCAAATGTGATGTAGTAGTAGCTCTATAAGGCTTCCCTTTTCCCTCCTGGATATATTAATTCTTAGTTAGGAGAAAAACTTACAAAATATATTAGTACGCATCAAATTGGATTGAAAATAATAAATCAAAAAACCTCAATCACTTCATCGTCGAGACTTTAAAAAATCTAGGCCTTATAAAATTTTAGTAATACCTTTTATATCTTTTATCCGTAAGCCTTCCTCCTTATCCAAAATATTTAACCTAAGATCGACCCATTAATGAAAAAGATTCAAAACTTATGGTACAATGTTCGGATAGTCTATATCTTAAAAGGGAAAACTTTCTCCAGTAAAGGTGTTAATTTTCAATGGAGTGTTTTATTTCGAGTTCTTCCAATGTATCCCGAAAGCCGTCAAAAAAAAAAAAAAAGTTTTGGAAAAGATAAGCCCTCGTGCCAGTACTATTTTTTTTTTTTAAATTTGGAGGGATTTTGGGCTTAAATAAAAAAAAAAATTCTTCATTTTCATTATCATCGTCATCTTCTTCGTCTTCATTTTCTTCGTTTTTTTTTTTCTGGGCATGCACGATGATGCTAGCGAAAGCTCCTTCTCCTTCCATCAGCCTCAACTCCACACCCTTCACCTCCACCTCCAGCTCCGTCGCGTACCCTTTCTCCTTCCGTCCCCGTCCCCTCGCCTCCCGGGCCCTTGGCGCTCGCCGGCGCCGCCGCCTTCCCGGCGGCGGAACCCGTAATTTCGCCGTCCGGTCGGGGGGCTACAAGAGGACGCCCTTGGACACTCCGGGGGCCTACCAGCTGATCGACGACGAGACGGGCGAGCGGTTCATCGTCTGGGGCGGCAGCGACGACCCGGTCGACTCCCCGGCTCCGCCCGAGGACGTCCTCCGGTGGAAGCCCGCGAGGAAGAGCGGCGGCGGCGGCGGCGGTTCTAGTGGAGGTGATGCTTCGCTGCGAATTGAGTTTTTGGTCATGTGGATGATTGGGTAGTATTTGGTTTTATGAGCGTGGCAGATAAAGGGGATTTGTGTCTTACCTTCGCTTCTTTTTATTTGTTTTTTCCTTTTCTTTTTCTATGCATTGTTGATAATTGGTACCTGAGCTGTTGGAACAACTCAAGCAATTTGTTATATGCATTTGGTGCTGTGCAAATGCCAAAGCTGAACCATTGTGTTCAGATGCACAACAAGTCCAACACTAGTTCTTCTTTTGGAGCTTATTTGACTCATGCAGTCTTGGGCAAAAGATTTTAGTTTTCTTAGTTTGGCTTGAAAATGAATATATGCAAACAAGTTAGAAATTTCTCACCCATTTCAATCTGTGTTAGATTTTCTCACAGCATACTTAATCCCTCTGTGTAACGTGTAAAGTCGGAGCTTGGAGATGAATTTGTTTTTACATCGATAAAATGAAATCTGACGGTCATTTCTTCTTTTGCAGACAATCATCATGGGTCAACGCTGCCAAAAGATGATTCTCCCGCAGCAAGTGTGAGGGGCAGAAGTTTTGGACGTTTGAAATCGCAGAGAGTCAAAGCTCTTGCTGAAAAATCTTCCAAGCTAAAGGAAGCAAGTCACAAGGATTATGAACAAGAAATAGAAAATGTGCCTTTTGATGTGCCTGATCTCTCTTATTCCAAATTGGACCAACAGGGGAAAAGGAAGGAAGCAGCTATCATTGGACTTAAAGGAAAGGATTTGGGTGCTTATCGATCCAAAGCTGCCAAAGACACTGCAGGGAGGACGGACACTGCAGATGTGGATCATTCAGTGCACCGAACGGAACCCAATAAACACGGCATATCTGCCACCAGAGTGGTTGGAACAGAGCATTCCGTTCGTAGTTCTAATGCAGATTTCAGAGGATGGGGTAGGGGGGTGTCTGTGGATGACTTTAGATCTGAATCAAAAGATCTAAATTTGCATAGGAAAGTTTCCTCCAATGGTGACTTCTATAGTCGAAAGTCCTTTGAAGATTTGGGTTGTAGTGACTATATGATTGAATCTTTGAGGAAGCAGCGATTTCTGCACCCCTCACACATTCAGGTACGTCAATAGTATGACCTACTCAAAGTCAAAGGTTTCAACTTGTTGTTTTCTCTTTTTTTGGCTGGTAAATGAAAGGAACTTGGTCGTTGCTTCCTTACTGCTGTTTTAGCTGGCAGAATACTAAATTTGAGCATGTTCTAATTATTTCCATTTTATCTACTGTCTGCATGATATCCACATTGGGCTTTAAATCAATGATGACCTTGTTTATGTAGAGTTCTAGAGGTAAGCTTACATTTGTCATCATCGATTTTTTTATCTGTAAGCGTGAATTTTTAGCTGATGGATGTGGAAGTCATTGAAGGACCAACCTATAGCATCGCTTTTTGTCTTTTCCTTCTCATGGGTTTGATAAGTAATTACATCAAGATGTTCTATCTACAACTTGACAAAAGGAAGATCTTCTCCTAGTGTACTGCAACTCAGATTGATGCTAACTATGAATGACTCTGCAGGCAATGGCATTCAAACCTGTAATTGAGGGAAAGACTTGTATTATGGCTGATCAGAGTGGCTCGGGAAAAACGCTGGCTTATCTTGCACCAGTAGTCCAACGTCTCAGACAAGAAGAACTGCAGGGACTTAGCAAATCCTTCTCACGAAGCCCTCGAGTTGTCATTTTGGTGCCAACTGCTGAGTTAGCTTCACAGGTTGGTAGTTGGTATCCTTTCTTGTGCCTTTTCTTTTACCCTTACGTGTTTTGGCAATCAAGTCACCAACTTTTACTTGTTTATGGCCATTTTAAGCTCTCTTCCCATACTGTGATAGGCTCTTGCTTAAGCAGCAAATTTGTGGTTAAAAAGCACTCCAATTTATTTTTGGCGGCAGTCGAATTCTTTTGAACAACTTGTTGCCTATAATACTCCAATTATCATCTCTTCTTTCAAAAATGAAAATAAAAAAAATATGGAGATTCCTTAGTGTTGCAATCTGAAAGATTGTATTGGGTTCTTGCAAAGACAAATATGCTATTTGAGCGGCACAGTTGCTTGTATGATGTGCATAATCCATTCACGTGGCAAAACTGGTAATCTCCGTGGAGCTGTTGAAAATGTAGGTTTTCTGAATTTGGAGACACTCTGTAGTTTGTTTTATTTATAGCCATGTGTGTTTTTGCTAGTAGTTGATTACAAATTAACGTAGCCCTCATGAGTGATACTTAATATCTAAAGTATGTTTTATGCAGGTTTTGAGTAACTGCCGATCCATATCAAAGTGTGGGGCTCCATTCCGGTCTATGGTTGCCACGGGTGGTTTCAGGCAGAAAACTCAGCTGGAAAATATAGAAGAAGGTGTTGATGTCCTAATAGCCACTCCTGGTCGCTTTATTTTTCTCATTAAAGAAGGCTTTTTGGAGTTGAAGGATCTTAGATGGTAAGGCTGCATTGTATAATGTTGCATGAATGAGTTTGGGTGCACGAGCTATTCAAAATCATCTTCTTCTCATCTGTTTTTGAGTAATGAATGTGATTGTGCTACTGTTTCCTAGATTAAGTACTACCACCATGTATCATTACCATTCTTTGAGGAAAGGAAAATATTAGCGAAATTTCTAATCTTACTCTTACCTACACGGCTGGAACTCAATTTTCTGGCTTGAGTTATGGAGACCTTTGCTTTGAATTACAAAAAGGCTAGATATATTGCTATCCATTAGCCCCAGTAGAAACTTTGAGAAATGACCGGTGACAAATTGTGAAAGCTCCACTCGTCATATTGTTTGATATAGGATATGAAGTTAAAAAATCTCTAGTTAATGGATTTCCCCGCTAAGAATTTGAATGACATCAAAGCCTGGATGGTTTTGGCATTCGGCAGATTTCAGTCCATGCTATACTACAAACAGAGAACTCTATGTAGCTATAGTGTACTGAAAAATAGAAGAATGGTTTCGTTGTACTTGTTGCAGATTATTTTGCAACTTCTGCTATAATTTATGGCTTTATGGTGCAGCGTGATTTTGGACGAGGTGGATATTCTCTGCAAAGATGAGGAGTTTGAAGCAGCTTTTCAAAGCATAATCAGTTCTTCACCTGTTGCTACACAGTATCTGTTTGTGACAGCCACATTGCCGGTAGATATATATAACAAAATAGTTGAAATTTTCCCCGACTGTGAAGTGATCATGGGACCTGGCATTCATCGGACAAGCCCTCACCTCGAAGAGGTTGTTTTAAAGCTGTATTATTCCCCCTTCCATTATTTGCCAGTGGATACATTATTGTTATCTAATTTAGGCACACAAGGATTCACTTCCGTGTATATACATTTTTCTGGATGCTTTTGGACTATATATTACTCATAACTAAGCTGTCATTTATGCTCCCTAAAAGTGATGGAGCATGGTTAACTTGATGCTTTGGATTTGGGGGTGGATTGTTACTGCATATGGTGGGGGAAGATGGGAATTGGAATGAAATTTTTTCCTTGAGTGACTCTTAGCACATATGTATTGATCGTCTATACTATTCTTGTGGTCAAAAGCAGTCTATACTATCTAAAGATGCCACCAGCATTCTGTAAGACATTAAAACTGCTTGGAGGTGAAGAAAAGGAGAAGGCTCTGGAATTTCATTGATCTCACTGAGATGATTGTGGATTATGTTAGGATGCTACCTCTTTCTCTTCTTTCCTTAATTTGCAGAAGAGTTTGTGCAGTTCTCCCGAAAATTCTTTCTATTTCACTTTGCCTGTTTGTTGATTTTCAGATTTTTACTTTGTACAAAGGTATTATACAAACTAATTTAGGCTGCATATACTGGAGAAGGATTATTTTCGCGACAGTAATCCTAGATAGGCTTAAGAGCTTTCTCATTCAGGTTGAACAGTTATCTCCTGTTACATGACATTGCTTTGTCCTTCCTTCTTGATGAACATGTTGCATAAATTTGCTATGGTAGCTGACCAGTGGCATTCCTCCTATTTTCCTGTCAAGAAGAAAACTAACTGAATCCCATTGTAATTGAGGAAAAATTTAACTGTCACATATTATGTCCAGTTTCTTGTAGATTGTAGTGGAGAGGAAGACAGTGAAAAGACTTCAGATACTGCATTCCTGAATAAGAAGTCTGCTCTTATTCAGCTTGCGGAAGAAAGCCCAGTAACCAAAACGATTGTATTCTGTAACAAGGTATGTTGATCTTTCAGTGTGAGCTGCTTGAAATTGATTCATCATTACATTTACTTCTGTCTCCCGCCCATCTTGGTAACTTCTGACCTGAGTTTGAGAGACAGCTCTGAAGCCACCTCGATGGAGAACTCATCAATACTTTTTAACTTGTCCTTCCTCTTCTTCATATACAGATTGAGACATGTCGAAAAGTTGAAAATGCATTGAAGCGCATTGACAGAAAAGGTGCTCGTACAAAAGTTCTACCTTTTCATGCTGCTGTTTCACAAGAGTTGCGGCAGGCAAATATGAAAGAGTTTGGTGCTTCTCCATCTAAAGATGTCTCCTTGTTTTTGGTTTGCACCGACAGGTATGTACAGTTGCCTTGTCCAAAACTAATCACATTATGTTTCTAGAGATATATCTGCTCAGCAGCCGAGCTTGATCCCTAAATGTAAGCCTTTAGTTAAACTATGTCTGGCTTGCAAAGACCCAGGCCTTCAGTTATCAATTCAAGCTTGCACAATTATAAAGTAGTAGGTGTCAACGAGAATTAGACGAAAATAGCAATGGCTGCGATAGGCCTTGTTCTGTCTAGTGGATTTTTCAAATTATTGGGCCTGTGTACTTGCAAGTTATTGGGTATTGGGCTCAGCTCCATTTTATTGATGGGCAAGAGCTTAGCGTTAGCTAACCCTTGAGGCACTCACCTAGGTGCTCAGGCAAAGCGAGGTGAAGCCTATGCCCCTCACCTCATCTCAGGCAAGGTTTCCTCATTTGAGGTAAGCGCCTGAGGTGAGGTCCTTCTCATGTGAGGTGTTGCCTTAGAAAAGATCTGTCTAGCTTGACATTTTTCCTTTTGACTTTTTTATCCTGTCCTTAGTAAAAATGAGGGAAAATGACACAACTAGTTCATGAAGTTTGATCCAATGTGCAATGTGGTTCCTAAATTTTCAATTTGTTTAATATGGTCCATAAACTTTTTGTACGTGTTCTGTTTGAACTATATGAAAATGTTCAGTGTAGTCCTACTCTTGAATTAATGAAAGGACAATATTGCAGACTTCCATATAATTCAAGGATTAAGTTGAACATGTATTGAAAGTCCAGGGATCACATTGCACATTGGGATAAAGTTCAGGGACCACATTGAAAAAATTAAAAGTTCATTGATCACATTGCACATCGGGTCAAAGTTCAATGACCATTTTTGTCATTATCTTTTAAAATAAAGAACAGAATAGATAAATATCTTTTTGAAAGAGCTGTTGGAAGTGGAGGACAGCTTCTAGCTCTAAGAAGCCGAAAGATTTTTAGCTTCTTTCATCTCAAAACGGCCGCAGTTGTTCTCTCTTGTTCCATTGTCCTCCATAGCTTGTGAGGAAGGACAGAACCAAAAAAATAAACAATGAAAGTCGATCTACTAATCTTGTAATCTGTCCTTTCTAATTCTTTGTTAACTTTTATACACTCACATCTTGCAGCACTGCATATTTGCTATGATGCACACCTTGATCAATTTGTGATTGAAAGACCTACTAATTTGTTTCTTGATGGCTTAATCCCCACTTTTACTTGGCACCTCCCATCATTCAGCCTGGCGCCTGATGCATTGTGGGCTCTAAGCCTCTTAAGAGGGCCTGGTGCTTTTAACAGCACTGGTTGTGATGCGGTCAAATAAAAGGTGGCCGCTTTTAACTGTTGGTGGGGTCGCTGGGCACATACAAATTTACCAAAGACATGTCACTCTCATCTTTTTGCGAGATCCTGATGATTTTTCATCCATATGGCAGGGCATCGCGAGGAATCGACTTCACTGGAGTGGATCATGTTATTCTCTTTGACTTCCCACGGGATCCGAGCGAATATGTCCGCCGTGTTGGAAGAACAGCGAGAGGTGCTGGAGGGACAGGCAAAGCATTTGTCTTTGCAGTTGGGAAGCAAGTTTCCCTGGCAAGAAGGATAATGGAGAGAAACCGGAAAGGCCATCCCTTGCACGATGTGCCCTCTGCTTATGAGTTGATGAGTTGAGACTTTCATGCACTAAGCGGGATCTGAGTTCATGCCTGCAGTGACAGGAGTAGATTCCATCAGTCCCTTCTTCTTTTCCTGCATGTTACAGATGAGGGCGCGTGGCAAGAAGTGAAAACGTAGAGGGGGTTGTTTGGTTAGAATCTGGTTCTCCCATTTTGCATCTACATGGAGAGGAGGATCACAGAAGAGTTAATGCAATGAAGACCTTGATATCAAGGTTCGAAACCTATATATTTCAGTCTTTATTCAGTTCATTGTTGAGGAAGATTGATGCTCATGTGGATCGTGACTGACTTAAGAAGTCTCGGAGGCCTGTATTGTCTGAAGCTGCACTTTGTCAATAATGAATATGCATTGATAGGAATGTACGTGACCGGATTCCCTTCTGCATGCAATGAATATATAAAATGACCTGCTGTAGCGAGTTACCGAATGTTATGATATAAAAAGTTTACTAACTTTATTTTGCATGGTGAACTTTACTTTCAAGCTAAATCACTCATTTCAAACGTATATGAAATTACTTCCTCTAAGGTAAGTGACTTCATCTTAAGAGATGTTACTCCTTGTATTATAAATTTCCTTTAGGGTCATACCTTATAGTTCTTGTACCTAGTAATTTAACTCCAGCATTGTAATTTAACTGATCGTGGTGTAATATGGATTGCACCTATAGTTATCATTTTTCTTTTTCGTGTATTAGTTAAGCTATAGACTTAGTACCATGAGAATGTCAATCACCTCAGCATAGTAATTTAATCTTAAATTGTCGCAGCAACTTGTAATTTGTACTGACCTCGATATGGTTTTGTTACGGTGTAGCTGTAAGAAAAGAATGGAAAAGACCATTTGACTGGATTGAAAGTTCCATTTCATCCTTTGAGGGTCTTCTTGGTGTCATTCATCACCCGAACCAACTTAAAAGCCCTTGGGCCAAACTCTCGATTTAGTAGTCTATATCTTCTAGTCATGGATGGGCTGTGGAGTCGTGGGCCCGGTGTTTCATTCATCATTCACTTTTATTATTATTCCTGCAAAATTGTATATTTCGATTTATCAGTAAAATGTTTGATAAGAAAAATTTTACTGGTAAAAAATTGAGGTGTCGACAACAACCAACGCTCACACTCATTTAGGTATTGATTTCCATCGTAACATTGAATATTTTGAATCAATTACCAACGTAACGTGTCTGACTTATTAATTATAATTTCAAAGTCCTCTGGGTCAAAGAATGTCATAAACTTTCTAGAATAAGCTAACAAGAAAATTATCTCGGTACAATTTAACCGCATGGAGTTCATGCAGGGACAAATGGGATTGAATAATAATGACAAATCTAAAATTAAGACCATAAAAAATTGAAGGAATAGTATTACAAAAATCTTCAATTAGTTTGTGGTCAATTTGTTATAAGTGAGCTGGTTTGAGGTTTTTCGTAGTATTGACCCGAAACGGAGTGATGTACACAAAGTTACAGAATTAGAAAAATGTACTAGTCCCTTTCGCCACTAATTATTTAACTGATATGATAAGCTAAGGTATCTTAGACTTCACAGGCCTATAGATACATATTTTATAATGCATGCTCAATAAAATCCCATTAACACAAGGATTTAATTCTTCGACTTCCACGGTCGAGTCTGCATGAGAGAAGTAGCTTTCTCCAATGACCTTTATAATTTATATAGCTTTTTATACTTTCTCTAAACTCGAAGAGATGGCGAAAACCATAATTTCAACCTCTCCCTGTCCTAAGTTGCCCAACCTCCATAAGAAAAATTATTCTCTCCAATTCTGCAGTTTTTCGTCGTAATCCTCCTCCCTTCTACAACTTCTTCATTCCATTCGCTGATGCACCGTAGACGACAGCAAACCATTCAACAAGCTCGTCATTCTCGTAAGCCCATACGAGACCTCCCTTTGCAAGCGCCCGGGGGTACAGGATATCATACTCTAGTGCCTAAACTAGGAATGACCAACTTTGATAGAAAATTTTTTGACGTGGATGTTGGCTATCTTATGTGGTACGATTGCCACATCGGCAATTTTCGGTTATAATTAATTGAAAGGGCTACATTATTAAATTCCTAAAAAGTTAATGACTAAATTGACAAATCGTTAAAAAAATTAAAACTAAATTGGCCGTTGTGCAATAATTTAACATTTTTTAGACAATTATCCCAAATAAAAAATGTATATTACTCCTTACATTATACAATTTTACTTGAATAAAAAATATTTTCTGTTAAGTTTCATTGAATTTTCTTATATTTAACCATAGAAACTAAAATTTATGAAATATTTTGTCGTACTTTTTAGGCAGTGATTCCTTATTTGCCATTGTGAAGTGTATTATTCCTATACATTTGAAGTAATCACATGGCAAGCATTAGTTTCCTAAAGCTTTTTTAGTTCTTAAGTTCAATTAAAATTTTCATTTTCCTTAAATATGTAAGTTGAAACCCACCCTAAAAAATTGCATGAAATAGAAAAGAACTTAAAGTAAGTTGAAACCCAACCTAAAAATTTCACAACCTAAAATCTTTTAGGAGAGTCTGACTCATGTTTATCTCTCCGATTCATTATATGTGTTCATTCATATTGAATAAATTTATGTCACCATGAAATATTTGATGAAGCATAATAATGATAAGGAAGTACCCGTAGCTCATCCTACTCCAGCACATTAGAAAGTTCCTTAAATCTTGAGTGATAAAGGATCCGGTTTGAATGTTGACCGGTTGGTACCATGTTTTGAGGAGGCATGCCCGACGAGCAAGCCTCACGGCCTTGAGGTTATAAAGCAGGCCAATCCCTATTGCATGCTAATGGTGTAAGTGGGGAATGAGAGGGGACGACCTGTTCATTAGGATTGCAAAAGCATCGTCCCAAACTGAACAACAAGGGAAATGTCACGCCAAAATGAAATTAGAATTACTTAATTGCATTATTGCCAAATGACATGTCTTTCTTTGGGCTCCTTTAGAGTAGCCCACGTCATTATCGACGAGTAAGTAGTGAATACTTGAACTTCATTTGCAACGACCATATTTTCCACTTCCAAGGAAGGCTTTTTTCCCCCTAATTAGAGGAGAATAATGTTGGCAGAGTTCTTTTTCATACAAGTTCAGTGAATACTTCAACTTCAACTTCAACATGCAAGGTTGCGCATAAGTTTGTTAATTATATTCAAAGACAACTAATCACTAAGTGTTTAATAGCTATGTAAATCCCGTGAGACTTATATGATTCCTTTATGAGATTTAAAGATTGTTTCATAAGGAATTGTACAAGCTACATATTTGTGTGAATTATTGAGTATAAGTGGTGGCTAAGAAAACTTGAAAGTATTCGAGTGATTCGAGCAAGGTTATAACTTCCATAATATCTCTTGATCAATTGTGAAATCTTATGTTGCTCTCCCCGTGGACGAGATTATATTGACTGAACTACGAAAATCCAATTTCCAATTGATTGAACTACAAGATTATATTTACTTTTCTGTTTCTTGATTTAATGTTGTTATTTTTTTTCCCTTTCACAACAAAAATCAAGATAAACAAATTCCAAAAAACAAAATATAAGTGTTGCCGTGTAAATTTCAATCCAACTTGCATGACTGCAAAGAACAAATTCCAGTTATTTCAAAAGGGAGGACAATTAATAGGTCCATGTATATGTCCAGTTAATAATGAAATATCCATTTCCAAAAAATTGTTCCTACATGTTTTGGAGAAAAATCAATAAAATAGAACTTTAATTAATTGATTAACAAGAACCCTAAGGGTAATTCCTTTAAAAGAGAAGCTTTGGTTATTTTGATTGAAAAAAGGGTGCGATTGTAGTCAACTTTTCTTATCAAATCAATCGTTTCATGGTCAACAGTGACATTAAAGTCACTTTTGGAAAAAGCCAAGGGAAAAGAAAACAATTATTGTCCTCTAAGGACTTGTGGTGGAAGGTGGACCTTGTCATGGAGACTTTTGCTAGTTCGTATATGAATTAAATAACTTATGGACCTACAAGAAGTGACAAGATGAAGATGGTCCCAAGTCCACAAAACTCCATCCAATCAAACGTGGCCTGTCCTTTTAAAACGCGCCACGTTTTCTGCTAGGGACTTGTAGTGGAGGGTGGACCTTGTTATAAAGACTTTTGCTACTTTATGTCTGAATAAAATAATGTATGGGCCTACAAGAAGTGACAAGATGAAGATGATCCCAAGTTCACGAAAATTCATCCAATCAAACGTGGCATGTCCATTTGAAACATGCTACATTTTTTTAATGTAAATGATTCGTGATGTTAGTGTTACTTTGGGAAAAAAAAAGGCAAAAGAAGAAGTAGACATTATTGTCCTCTACGGACACATAGTGGACTATGGACCTTATCCGTGTTTGAATAAAATAAAGGATGGACATGTGAGATGGGAAAAGATAAGATGATCCTAAATTTGCAAAACCTCATTAAAAAAAAAGGGCATAAGAATGATATTATTTTCATAATTATTGTATGACATCCATTTTGATGCCAAAACTTTTCAAACAATAAATCATCATTTCATATTTAAAGAGATTTATTGTATGAATTCCAATGTAATCCCATTTTTTTTTTTAATTTTACTAATGTAGCTCTAAATCTTTGTATGTTTTTATTTTTTCTTTTTGTATTTAGTGATGAAGTGGTGTCTAAACCAACTTTCACACCCTACAATTAGTCCACCTTCCCAAGCCATCATTGATCATTTTTTATGATGTGATGCCATAGTAAAATCTGGAATTTAGGGATCCGGTTATTTTTTACTACTAATGTAACATTTATGCACACTAATAATAATAGGGCAAGAACTAAGTATATATCAAATTCCACCTATTTGAATGGCTGGCGAGCATATTGAAGCTAGGTAGCTCCTCTTCTTGAGACAAAACAATAAGCATATATATATTTGACCCATGGACCAAATAAAACAAGGAACCTTTGTTATGAATATAATCATTGTTGCTTGGCAAAAAGGGGAAAAAAACAAATTGAAGCTTTAAGGTTTGCAATTTAGTTCGATCTATAGCCACCTGGTTTATTTTCCATCCAATCTAGTCCGATTGTGTATTCCCGAGAGAGCATATCTAGGTGACAACTACAAAATTTAAGAGAATGTAACCTTTTTTCTTCTTTCTGGCCACCGTTTAAAAATGGTTTTGCTGTCTAGTGTTTTTAGACACTTGTTCAGCAGTCAACTACGAAAATTTGAGAGATTTCAATGTATTGGGCTTTCGTGTTACATGGAATAGTGGCTGGGATGCATATGATTGATGATTAATGGTGATCCAATTTACGTACATTAAGTTTCGGTAGTAACTGCTCATTTATCTGATAACGGGATGGGGTTCGGGAGGCTGCATCAATGAAACCATGTGATGTTGGATGCAACTTGTGCAACCCCAAGATCTCCATAACCAGAACAAGAACATGTACAATTGAGTAGAAAGATTAACGCACCTGGATCCATCGAATATAGAGCGGAAGCATAAAAGGATTACCCACATATATCAAGGGGATCCACGCATCAAGTCCTTCTCCTCTATTGCCCTCCGTATCACTGGCTTAATGAGGCGGCCTCCTCACGTTTAGCGTTAGGTAAACGCCCCTTAGGTGAGGATACATGTGAGAATTAGGGTTAGAGGAAAGACTTGAGCACTATTTATAGAGTTTCCAGCCAGTCCCCCTCATTACGGGCCAGGCTCAACTCGGCCCACACTAGCCAGCCCCATATTAGACTAATTAAGAAACCTTCTATCTCACCTTAGACTAGCCCTGTTTTACAGTAACCGTAAAAACAGTAAATTACAATATCAATTAATGTAGTCCACATTAGAAAAACTCTTACATGTGATGCATGACGATGGTGGATGAGTGCCTTTGGGACTTCGTGTGATGCGAGTGGTGAGAGGGAACTGACGAACGATGATAAAGCAGAAGTTTCGGTCCCACTTCTTTACCTTTTGAGCCTTCTTTGGTGGCTTTAATGATGGCCAAGACCTTGTCCCACCCCAGACCAACTTGCTTCCGAGAAATTGAGGCAACTGAAATGAAAATTAAAAATCAAATGAGACGAGATGAAATGCAGTGGCAGCGTCTTCCGAGAAAGAAAGACCAATAAAATGATAGGATAAAGCCAACAAACGAAAAGGCAAGAGAGATAGAGAGTGACGAAAAAGAACAACGGATACTGAAGAGGAAGAAGAGGAGGTGGGAAGATGGTTGGGCCGATGCAAAAGTCTTTCGACTCGCATGTTTAGTGGTGCTTAGAGCTTCTCCCCGACGGGGTAGGGTATCAGTGTTCTGCTGTATAGGTGTAAATAACGGAAGGAAGGTAATGCAGCCAGTTCATAGTTTAGCTAAGTTAGCTTTAAATGTGAATCCCTTTGAAAAGATTTGCTCATGTTTTCAACTCGTGTTCGAGTGGGTTTACATTCGTTTGAAATCACATTGAAGAAAGCTAACATAAGACGATGCTGCCAGTCTTGGCCCTGCTGCTTCCTTGTATAGCACACCTGTCATAGACAATCAATTCCACCATCTCATGATGCTGCAACAATGGGAAAAACATAACACTCAAGCACAATAAAGAACACCATAAACTATTAGGATCCTTATTGGGAATCACAGTCAATCTTACCCTATTAAGTATAATAAGTTCAAGAAATGATAAAAACTTCAAATTCCTAACATTTGATATTGGAACTTTCAAAAATGGTGGCATTTTAATCATGTTCTCATTATCAATTAACCTTTTCGAATTCCCAACGTAAACGACTTAACTACTATAGGTGAATTTGGTTGTCTTAATTAACTGATGTTTGATTAAAAATAAGAATTTGATTAATGTGAAGATCCTATATATTTTCTCAGGTTCAATTTTTTGTTTGAAGGATGATTGACCTTGTTATGCACTATACCATATTGTTAATGCAATGGATATGTTTGAGTCTAAACTACTTAAGCTATGGAAAAAATATGGGAGTAGATAATCAAAGTAGTGAGAACAATGAGCCGATTTGTCGAACTTTTATCACTGATAATAGGTATGGCTCTCCATTTGTAGAGATGACAAAGCTAGATGATTTTTGGAGCAGTCAATTAGATTGATACACCAAGTGATACAGCATACTACAAATGGACCTTCAAACAAATGGATGATATGTGGCATATTAAGAAAAGTTTGACACACGCATAGTATTCCAATTTGATCAATCAATCAAACTATACTTTTTAATATTTTGTTGGAGAGAATTATCATTCATTTATCATCTAAAGAGCCATACAAGAAGAGATCATTTGTCGGAAACGAGAGGATGGGATTACTCTTAATCGTGGCCTTCCCTAGAGTTAGAGCAAAGTATAGATCGAGGGCTGCACGGAGCATCAAAGGCTAAAGTTGCAACCACTAGATAGATGACCATTGCTTCAATTTTGAGTCAAGGCAAAATGGCCAATTGTTCTAAATTGGGATTTTTTAGGTGGGAACTTACATTGAAATTTGAACAACGGTTAAAACAATAGAAAAATCTCATCTCTATTTCACAAATAATTGTACTGGACAAGTTCTAGTTTAGATTAACGAGTTCCTATGACAATAGAAAGCGAAGACTAACTTTCTAGACAATTTCGAAATTAAATTGGTAGAACAATAGGAACATTACGAGTGTTGTCAATATTGACTCGCTTAAGGGGCATGCCCCGCATCGAAAGAGGCACATTTCTAATTCAGATGTTAGAAGGAGTTCATTCTTGATTATAATGAGTCTTCACTCAACTCTAAGAAGGAGATGCACTTTGGCCTTTAAGGATTATGCACTTGATGTGAACAAGATCGTGCAAATCACTGTAAAAGAGTGAGCAATTTATTGTGAGGAGGGTGCACTTCATCTTAAAGAGCATGCACATTATTTAGAATGGGACTACATCTCGATAGGAGCCTTGTCATTTCTTCATAAACAATCATCTCTGGACGTCCTGTGCTTAGCTGGTTCAAGGTATGGGGGCCAGACGATGACAAGAAGTACTGTGCGAAGGAGAGGAAGAAAGAATCAAACGTTCTCTCTCTACCTTCTCCACCATTCCTAGATGCAGTCATGCAGGCCCGTGTGCAAAGCATGGAAGGAGCACCAATAACAAATGAACTATAAATAAAATAGCAAAGAAAAAAATTGAAAAGTATTATACATGGAGAGAGAGAGAGTAATATATAAATTATATGTGCAAAGGACCAATGGAGACAGCGTGGCAAACAAGAAGGCGGTCGCAGCGCGACACGTGTCTCGTGGGACCCACGATTTCGGGAGCTCGCGTCTCTCAATCTTCTGCGCTTCTGTCTCTCTCCTCTCTCCGAAATAACTTTGGGCTGGTGGCTCGGCTCGGCTCGGCTGGCAGAAGAAAGGACGACTCCCGCTTAAAATTTCTCTCCTCACTTGAATATTTTGGGTTTCGTCTCTCTCTCTCCTCGTGAAGAGCAGAGAACGAGCTGCACCTCCTCTCTGTTTCCTTTTCTCAGCGCATCCCACCCCCACCCCACGAGCGGCCCCCGCCTCCGGAGGGGCAGCGCCTGAGCCGTGCGGCCGGTGGAGGAGGCGGCGATGTTGTGAGCGAGGACGGGAAGGCGGAGGAGGCCAAAGCGGCGCGGCGGCCGTGGAATCTGAGGCCGAGGAGGGCGGTGAACCCTCCGCCGCTGTCGTTGAGGAACGGCGAGGCATTTCACGACACCGCGGGCAGCACGCTTAGCGGGGACAAGGAGAATTACGCCGCGCAGCAGCAGCAGTTGCAGCCGCAGCCGAAATCCGTGTGGTTACGAGACTTCGTGGGGGAGGGCGAGAGGAAGGAGAAGAAGAGGCTTCTCTGCGCCCTCCCTCTTTCCAACCAGCAATCGACGAACCACCGCACCGGATCGGCGAGAGGACCGCGAGACCTAGCTCCCTCCCTCTTTCCGACCGGCGAACCACCGCACGGGACCGGCGAGAGGACCGCGACCTCCTTCCCTCTCTCTCTCTGCCCTCCCTCTGTCCGACCGACGAACCACCGCACGGGACCAGCGAGAGGACCGCGAGCAATCGACGAACCACTACACGGGACTGGCGAGAGGACCGCGACCTCCCTCTCTCTCTGCCCTCCCTCTTTCCGACCGGCGAACCACCGCGAGCAAATCAGATGTTTTTGTAGAGATCTCGCATCGTCGCCTTCATCTTCTTTTCCCCCCTTTTTTTGTTTTGTTGGTTTTTTCCCCTAGTGTTCTGATGATGGATCTGGAGTTGCATATGCTCGACGGCTTCTTCGGCGACCTCCCTGAGGCCAGCGACGTCATCGGCACTTGCTCCTCGATGAACGCGTTGTCATCGTCTCCAGACTCGGGGCTCTCGTGGTTCATCGAGAACATCCTGATGAAGGACAATGAGGACGGCAGAGTTGCCGGTGGCGGGGTTAGGGCTGATTCGAGCCAAGAGTTCTGCGATAGGTTCCTCGCTGACGTGCTCGTTGACTCCCCCGAAGATGGGTCCGCGGAGATAGCTGACGGGTCCGGCGACAAGGAGGAGCCTGGATCGTCATCCGACGGCTGGGTCGAGGCTGCGAAGGTTGATGGGGCTAACGTTGGTGGTGAAGCCTATGATCCTGCTTCTAAGAAGCTCAGGAGGTACGTTGATTAGGTTCTCTTGCACTTCTCGTGTGATTATTAAGCTTATTATATGATGCATTCTGATTGCTCAGGTGGGTTCACTAACACCTGAGAAGGCAATTTCTGATGCCATTTTACGACAAGCAAAAAGGCCTTGCAATTATTACTGTTGTGAAAGTTGGTATGATGGTACTGGCCTTGTGGTTGCTCGTAGGGAAGACGGCTCATGGTCTCCACCTTCTACAATTTCTTCATGTGGAATAGGGTGGGGAGCAAAGGTAGGCTCGTTTTATCGTATCCCTGGATTTTGATTTCATCAACCTTAAGGGCCAAGCGTCGAAACCAACAAGTGTTTTTGGCTTTCATGCAATCTGCAGATTAACCACGTGTATCAACGTGCTCAAAATGATTGTTTAGATAATAAACATCAATTTGATTTTTTACTCCATCCGGAATGCTTGACGTATTGTCTGCTTCATTTCCATGGTCTCTGTGAGAATTTTCCTTTGTAAATGTCTGGTCTATCATCCTTCTATTTCATGGAATGTGCCATTTGTTTCTCCTTTCTGGAAGTCTATCTAAGAACAGTATTTCTCAGGATGAGATTTGGACTTTTTGTTTGATTACCACGTTGCCATTGAGTTTTCAAGTTCCTTTCTGCATCTCTGTTCCCTTTCTCTGAATTTGTGTTTTGCTTTATTGTGGAAGTGGGAGAAGTCCCTGAGCCAGAGATGTGTACCCCTTTCATATATGTGTTTAATGTCTCATGATGCATTAATTTTCTAGAGTTGTGGAATGATAATCAATGTTCCTTCCTAGAATATTGGAGAAATACAGTTACATTTTAAGTCCATTTGCATACAGGTGAATGAGCTTAAGAAAGCTATTGGTTTTCGGTTCGGGTCTTGACACCCCTAATTAAAGCCACTCAACGCTCAGAAGGCAAAGAAGTCGGCCCGAATTTCAAGACTTCTTTTTTATAATTGTTCATCAGCTCTCTCTCACCACTTACATCATATAATTTCCTAAATGCACCCATCCACCGTCATCATGCATCACATAGATCATATATTAGCCATCACTACTAGAACATGAAAAGATGAAGTAATCAGACACGCTAGAGACCAGGTACTCTTGAATCAAGCCTGAAAAAAACAGGGTCCCTGAAAATATAATAATATAATCGCGTGAGGTAAAATAATGAATGAAATGTCTTTTGATCTAGGCATTTCATCGAACAGATAGAATGAATTTAAACCGAATGAGGCAACAGAATCAACCACCGAATATACCTACCAATGAGGGAGCAAGAAGGCGGCGGGGGAAACGGAGAAGCTCTGGAGGCGGCGGAGAGGCGGCGGCGGCGGAGGAAGAGGAACCCTGGTGGAGGCGGTGAGATGAGGAGCAAGTGGGGCCCAACGATTGAGTCATTTTTCACCCGTAACTTTTGGTAACAATTGTATTGAGTAAGACTAAAAGAAAGATAAAAAAAGAAAAAAACAAACCAAGAAATTTATAGAAGTTTAATGTTAAATCGAAATGTGATAAAAAGTATCAAGACCATTTAGGTGTCAAAAATGAAAGCATAGAATGTCTTAATCTCAAGTCTTGTGTATTAATTAAGGAGTAGGATCAATTTTAGTTATTAAATGAGATAAAAGATATAAAGAGTATCATAAAAATTTATATTGAACAGATACAATCTTTTAGACATATTATATGATATATTGCATTGTGTTGGGGTAAAATCTCGAACTTATGGAAGATTCCATGTATTGTGTTTATCGTGATTATGAAGTATTAAAAGCTATTCCATATTATAAATAAATAAAAAAAACTATCACAAGAAAAATCAATTTAAAAGATTTTGATTAGCTTGAATTCAACAAAGAAGTATTTCCTACAACGTGTTCGATCTATTTTCGTTTTCTATTAAGAGCATGGGGAAATGTCCCCTACTCGCCTCTCTATGGCTTCATGAATGTTGTAGTGTGATAAGTAAAGTGAGAAAAACAAATTTACTAGTTGTTTATTGCATAAAAATAAATGATTTGAAAAATATTTTTCTATCTCGTGACTCTCTCGTATGAGCATTATCAAGATCTGACGAGTTTAAGAACAATGCCAAAAGCAGATTAATGATTCCAAAATGACTTGAGTCCTTTTAAACCTTTATCTCACTTGATATTGAGAAACTATAATTGAAATAGATAAAATCAAGCAGTCCAGCTTAAGCTTAAACAGAGCCGCGCACTAGCCTATTAAGACTAATTAGGAGCCAAGCGAGGCATGGGATGACACCTCACTCGTTAATAACATGTATCGAGACACTAACCTCCATAAGTTAAGTTTGAGTTAAGTCCAATTTATTGTTCAAGAGGTCAATCTACCTAAACCTAAGCTAAATCAAAGGTACTCAATAAAATCTATAAACTAAACATTATGTTATTCAACCGAAACTAAGCTATATCTGTTACTAAGATTTACCAACCTAATCAAGACCTGCTTTTAAGGTACTTTCTAATTTCTTCAATTTTGTCAATAATTACGAAAATGGGGACTCGGGCTGGGCCCTTGGGCCAAGTCCAAATGTAGGTATCACCTGGCTCAGGCCTTTATGTCCGGCCCCCTTCAAAACTAGACCAGACGAAACCCAATCCACCAAATCGAATTAAACCCTAGACTCATCTAAATCGAATTACGACCCAAATGCAGCCCCATGGTTTTCATTTCTTTTTTACTTTTTTCTTTCTTTTCTGTTATTTTTTAAACTATTCTGAGTAGTCCATCGTCTTCTTCATTATACGGAGAACGCTGAAAACACCATCAAATATCCACCTTCCAAATCATCGGCACTAATCCACCTATACCCATTGTCAAACCCTTCCCCATCGAGCAGACCATATGCTTTCAGATTCAAGTTTAATGACAATGAAATATAACCAGAATTGAATCATTGCGCTAAGAAAATGATTAGCATACATCCACGCATCTTTAGATTGAACAAAAATATGATCTATTTCGTGTGTGTTTAAAAGGCATATTATTGAACAGGTTGCATGCGTGGAATGCAGGGCAAACCTGAGTGTTATTGAACCAAGCTTGAGGGCCAAATCTACTCGAAATTAATCAAGAACGAGTGCAATCAGTAACACACTCGAATATAATTAATTCAGCCTTAATGTAAAATATGCCATCACGGGTTTCTTCCTCAGCAAAATCAGGTATTATAGAGAGGGATGAATTTTAACTGGTCAGTTGAGTGTGAAGAGGTTGCAATCATAGCTAACTAGGTCGAGGCTGGGAGCTTCAAAGATCGTCAAATGCCAAGATCTTGGCTAATAGGATAATGGTGCTTGCAATTCGAGCTCTTCACCTTTTCCGACCACAAAACATGGCAGAACAGAGGGTCCCAAACTCCCAGGTATAGCCAAGTGGGTAATTCATGAACACAACGAACGACGCCGGAAATCCCTTGGCTATGACTGTACTGCCTCAATGGTACTACTGGAGAGCCAAAATGAAGATTGAGCCAAAAATCAAATTTCTCATTCTTTTTTCTAATTTTTTTATTTGCTAATTTATTTATCTATCAAATTTTTGTTGTTTTTTTTTTGTTATTTATTTATTTATTTATTACTTCTATAAGGATGAGTGCTTGAATTGTAAATAATGAAAACACTTTTTATTGCCCAATTATTTTAAACAATACAAACTATCATTTTTAGGAAAAAGTTTTTTCTAAATTATTCATTTTCTGCAAAATAAATAGATGATAAAGTTGTTATACTAAAAACTTCGTGATGGAGGAAAATTCTCTGAAAATCATTAATTTTCATTTGTTCGGTAGTTTAGGAATGTGAAAGAAGTAATTCTTTTCTCAAATAATCAATAATGAATTGATCTAGTTACAAATATATATATATATATATATATATATATATATATATGAGCATGTGCGTAACCCTACTCATATATTTAGGAAATTATTCTACCCTTATTACTTACAATATTTTCCAACACTCCCCTAATGAAAAGTTGAGAATGAATACCCACGTCCAAAGTAAGTAAAAAGTAGAGTGAACTCTGGTGTGATTTTCCTGCCAGACCAACATTGCAAACTTAAATCTTCCACCAATTGCTACAGTAGCTGTTGATTAACTTAGATTAAAAAAATGACATTAGTAAGTATTAACAGCAACAAGCTAGGATGGTAACAGCATCAGTGCAAAACCGAACATACAACTCCAATCCAGTATAGGATTTCCTCATAAGCTAGTTAATATTTGTTCCAACAAGAAATCGTATACCTGAGTTGAACCTTTAAGAATTTTGACACGAACGCTTCCAAAAAGTGGAAATCGATCCGAAGTGCCGAAAAAAAAAAAAACAAATCAAATCAATGGAAAAATCGGACAAAGTCCATTGGCTACGAATTATGAAGATACCGTTCAGAATGGCAACAACTTCTTCATCTTTCAGATTATTAAGGCATGTCATTTAATATCCCAAGCTCAACCAACCTAAACCGCAGAAATTGACAATCCCATTGAGGATGATTTAGTGTTAGAAATATGTAACGCGTGTGTATCTCGACCATGATGCTTCGTGGTCTCATCAATGAATGTACCTTAGACAATTCACAAATTTATCCTTCTTCTACTCTTTTCATTTTTGTTTTTTGTTTTTTTGGGCAGTGGAGGTTTTTTTTTTTTTTTTTGGGGGGGGGGGGGGGGTTGGGGGGGGGGAGTTGGTGTTGGGCCAAAAAGACTTATCACAATGGACAAAGATGCGAAATGCACGTAGCTAATCAAGAAGTTCTTCAGAAGCTGCCATGTGATTGCAAAGGCCAGATTTTGAAGAAGCTTCTCCCAACAAGAATATTTAGACATTAAACATCGACAGTTCACAATTTCCACAGGCAAAGCCACAAAAAGGTCATCCTTAATTACACTTATCTTTAATAAGTTTAGTTAGAAAAAATTATTTGCTAACATGAATGTTTTTTTATGGACAGCAAGAAAGTTACATTACTTAGGTAAATTCTAAATTCATAGAGTACCCTACTATTTTTATGAGTTAGGCAGGAAGTGGATTAAAACTTGGTGGAAACATGATAATCAAGTAGTTTGCATCTAGCCTAATGAAAAATTCGAAGAATACAGACACAAAATTCTCCTTTATGTGTCAATCATTTAACCGTTAGAACTCTAGAAAGGTAGAAGGTAGTTTTAAGGTAGTTTTTCCCTAGATCTTTTCTAAGCACCGAGTCGACGAAGACTAGTAGGAAACTTCAATATAAATTTGGACACGAATCAATTGCTCTCTTTTGCTGACTTTTCCGAGACCTGTGCATACAAACAATTCAATGCCCTGGTTTCAAATAGGGATGAGCATGGTCCGGGTTGGTCCGGGCCACCCCCTAACCCTAGGACCAACCCGTACAGTATCGGTCCTCAATTTTTAGGACCGAGGACCGACCCTATTAAGCCTGGGACCAAGGACCGGACCGACCCAATGGGTTCGGTCCTGTTCCAGGGTCAACCCGGGACCAATTAATAATTTTTTTCTTCTTATTTTTTATATTCCTTAAAAAAGCAAACTTACAAATTCAAATTGCACATCCATCGACAATGCGGCATTGTGCAACTAAACTAGAAATACCAATACATATTTAGCAATTTTAAGATGATATAATAATATAAATTTCGTACCTGCTAATCATTCATCGAGATATGGGACAAGATGGAAAGTTATTGTAATTATCTATCTTTAATATTCATAACACCATATGCAAAAGCGTTTTCCTGCATTTGATTATGTAGAGTCCATTCAACCAAAAAATGAGCTTCACACTACTTAACTAGCAAATCACCATAGCAACTATAGTATTACTCTACTCTTCAAAAACTTCTACCATTTGACACAAATTGAAAAACAAAATGCAGCTGAAATTCATTAGTAAAATACAATTAAACCGTAAAAAGTTCAAAATACTTAATATAAACCATGAATATATAATTTCACATATTGTTAATTCACTTGAACTTCTAAACACTTGAAAACAAAATAAATGACACTTAATTAATATTCAACAAAATTTTTAAATTGAAATTACTATTAGTGCTATTGATAGAACATCTCAATATAATATAATATAATATAATAAATATTTTACTTAGATTTGAATATATAAAAGAATTATAAATAATAGAATATAATATAATATATAGGGTTGGTCTAGGGTTGGACCGACCCAAAACTCTTAGGACCGAGGACCAACCCGTACAGTGTTGGTCCTGGAATTTCAGGACCAAGGACCGACCCAATTCCCTTGGGAACCGGACCAGGATCAGCAGGGTTGGGCCGGTCCAGGGTCGGTCCAGGGTCAACCCTAGACCGCTGCTCACCCCTAGTTTCAAATACCTAGGACGCATATGCTTGACCTTTAAAGAATGTGCGCTTGACCTGAATGAAAGCAAAACGCATTCACTTTACCTTAAAACTATGTAACTTATCGTGAAGAGGGTGCACTTTGCCCTAAAGAGAATGCACCTTCTCTAGGATAGAAATGCATTTCAATAGGGACCTGTAATTTCTCTATAAATAATTATCTTTTGACACCCTATTTTTGTAGGGAAAAATTGATTAAACTTATTGATTTGTCCACGTTTAATGAAAATTTAGTGGATGGACGGATCATAGTTACACTATTCTCCTAATTAAACATAAGCATAAGTTATTTGATATTGCGGCCTTGAAATTTCAAATTTTATTTGACCTTGAGATGCACGAACTATTTATGATTTTTTTTCTTTTTGTATTTAGTGATCAAGTGGTGTCTAAACTAACTTTCACACACTTCAATTAGTCCACCTTCCCAAGCCATCATCGATCATTTGTTATGATGTGACGCCATAGCAAAATCTGCAATTTAGGGATCCAGTTTTTTTTGCATCGCTAATGTAACATTTACGCACACTAATAATAAAAGGGCATGAACTAAGTATAAATCAAATTCCACCCATTTGATTGGCTGGTGGGCATATTGAAGCTAGGTAGCTCTTCTCTTCTTGGGACAAAACAATAAGCATATATATATATATATATATATATATATATATATATATATATTGACCCATGGACCAAAGAAAACAAGGAACCCTTGTTATGAATATAATCATTGATGCTTGGCAAAAAGGGGGAAAATTGAAGCTTGAAGATTTGCAATTTAGTTTGATCTGTAGCCATCTGTTTTATTTTCCATCCAATCTAATCCGATTGTGTATTCTTGAGAGAGCATATCTCGGTGACAACTACAGAATTTAAGAGAAAATAACCTTTTCTCTTCTTTCTGGTCATCATTTAAAAATGGTTTTGCAGTCAAGTGTTTTTGGACACTTGTTCAGTAATCAACTATGAAAATTTGAGAGATTTCAATGTATTGGGCTTTCGTGTTACGTGGAATAGTGTCTCTGATGCATATGATTGATGATTAATGATGATCCAATTACATAATTAAGTTTAGGTAGTAACTGCTCATTTATTTGATAACGCGATGGGGTTCGGGAGGCTGCATCAATGAAACCATGTGATGCATGACGATGGTGGATGTGTGCATTTGGGATTTTATGTGATGCGAGTGGCGAGAGAGAACTGACGAACGATGATAAGGCAGAAGTTTCGGTCCCACTTCTTAACCTTCCGAGCCTTCTTTGGTGGCTTTAATGATGGCCAAGACTTGGTCCCACGTCCGACCAACTTGCTTCTGAGAAATTGAGGCAACTGAAATGAAATTAAAAATCGAATGAGACGAGATAAAAGGCAGCGGCAGCGTCTTCCGAGAAAGAAAGACCAAGAAAACGATAGGAGAAAGCCAACAAACGAAGAGACAGAGAGACAGAGAGACAGAGAGTGATGAAAAAGAACAACAGATACTGAAGAAGAAGAGGAGGGGGAGGATGGTTGGGCCGATGCAAAAGTCTTTCGACTCGCATGTTTAGTTGTGCTTAGAGCTTCTTCCGGGGTAGGGTATCAGTGTTCTGCTGTATAGGTGTAAATAACGGAAGGAAGGTAATGCAGCCCGTTCATAGTTTAGCTAAGTTTGCTTTAAATGTGAATCCCTTTGAAAAGATTTGCTCTTGTTTTCAACTTGTGTTTGAGTGGGTTTACATTCGTTTGAATCATATTAAAGAAAGCTAACATAAGACGACACTGCCAGTCTTGGCACTGCTGCTTCCTTGTAGAGCGCACCTGTCATAGACAATCAATTCCACCATCTCATGATGCTGCAACAATGGGAAAAACATAGCACTCAAACACAATAAAGAACACCCTAAAATATTAGGATCCTTATTGGGAATCACAGTCAGTCTTACCCTATTAAGTATAATAAGCTCAAGAAATGATAAAAACTTCAAATTCCTAATATTTGATATTGAAACTTTGAAAAACTAGTGGCATTTTAATAAAGTTACCTTTCAAACTCCTACGTAAACGACTTGACTACTATTGGTGTATTTGGTCATCTTAACAAACTGATGTTTGATTAAAAATAAGAATTTGATTCATGTGAAGATCCAATATATTTTCTAATGTTCAATTTTGTGTTTGAAGGATGATTGACCTTGCTAAGCACTATACCATATCGTTAATGCAATGGATATATTCGAGTCTAAACTATTTAAAGTGTGGAAAAATTAGAGGAATAGAGAATCAAAATAGTGAGAACAATGGGTAGATTTGTCAAACTTTTATCATTAATGATAGTTAGGGCTCTCCATTTGTAGAGATGACAAAGCTAGATGATTTTTGGAACAATCAATTAGATTGCTATGCCAAGTGATATAGCATACTACAAATGGATCATTTGCAGCATATTAAGAAAAGTTCAACACACGCATAGTATTCCAATTTAATCAATCAATCAAACTATACTTTTTAATATTTTGCTGGAGAGCATTATCCATCATTGATCATCTAAAGAGCCGTACAAGAAGAGACCATTTGTTGGAAACGAGAGGATGGGATTACACTTAATCGTGACCTTCCCTAGAGTTAGAATAGAGTATAGATCAGGGGGCTAAGTTGCAACCACTGGATAGATAACCCCTGCTTCTATTTTGAGTCAAAGGCACAAAAGGGACAATTGCTCTAAATTGGGATTTTTAAGGTGGGAACTTACACTGAAATTTGAACTTCGGTTAAAATAATAGAAAAGTCTCATCTCTATTTTACAAATAATTATATTGGACAAGATCTAGTTTGGATTAACAAGTTCCTACAACAATAGAAAGTGAACACTGACTTTTCTAGACAATTTCGAAATTAAATTGATAGAACAATAGGAACATTATGAGTGCCTCATCAACATCGACCCGTTTAAGCGGCATGCTCCTCATCGAAAGAGGCACATTTCTAATTTAGTCGCCAAAAGGATTTACTCTTGATTATAACAAGTGTTCACTCAACTCTAAGAAGGAGATGCAGTTTGGCCTTTAAGGATTACGCACTTGATGCGAACAAGATTGTGCAAATCACCGTAAAAGAGTGAGCAATTTATTGTGAGGAGGATGTACTTCAACCTAAAGAGCATGCACATTATTTAGAATAGGACTACGTCTCAATAGGAACCTTGTCATTTCTTCATAAACAATTATCTCTTGATGTCCTGTACTTAGTTGGTTCAAGGTACGGGGGCCGGACGACAACAAGAAGTACTGTGCGAAGGAGAGGAAGAAGGAATCAAACGTCACACTCTCTCTACCATCTCCACCATTCCTAGATGCAGGCCCCATGTGCAAAGCACGGAATAAACAACAATAACATATGAACTATAAATAAAAGAAAAAAATTGAAAAGTATTATACATGGAGAGAGAGAGAGAGAGAGAGAGAGAGAGAGAGAGAGAGAGAGAGAGAGAGTAATATATAAATTATCTTTTATGAAAGTTCGATTCCTTGACTTATGCTTGTGTCCTGCCATTAGTGACCCTTCTTTTGATGCTTTGCACATGGGGCCTGCATCCGGCAATAATGAAGAGGATAGAGAGAGGATGGCGTTTGATTCCTTCTTCCTCTCCTTCGCTCAATTCTTGTCGTCTGGCCCCCACTTCTTGAACCACCCCTTTAACCGCATCCTCGTGCTGACTCACTTCTTAAACCATCCCTTAAACCTTATAATTAATTTAATTTATCAATTTGGCCGTCTTTGGATAAAATATTTATCCGTTGGATGAATTGTACTTAGGCTGACAAAACAATAAGCATATTTTAATATGGGCCCACGGACCAAATAAAATGAGAAAGCTTCATTATGGATATAATCATTATAAAAGGGGAAAAATAGAAAATGGTCCCGGAAGGTTTGCAATTTAATTCGATTCCAGACCACTCTATTTTTTGCCACTAACCTAATGCATAACGTATCTTTCAGAGAGCAAAGCTAGGTAGCAATGACAGTAATGAAGAGAAAGTAACATTTTTTTTTAGCCATCATTTTAAAAAAGAAATTATTAACTAGTCTTTCTGGACACTTGGTGACCAGCTAAGTAAATTATACAGTTTTTAATGCATTGAGTTCTCATGTAATATGGAATAATGGTTGGGACTTATATGATCGATGTCCGAGACTACGTCAATCAGATGATGATGCCAATGTCGATGTGATGCATGATGACGATGGGTGTGTACAAAAAAGGAGTGGGAAAGAAATTGAGAGAGCAGCCTTATGTATGATTCCAGCCTTTCGGCCGCTTTAATAATGCCAAGACCAGGATGCCATTATTGACCAACTTGCTCCCATTAAGAAGGTGTAGAGAATCGAGTGCAAACAAGAACGAAGGAAGGGGAGTGCGAAGGAGCAATCGGCGGAGAAAAAAAAACACATCAACTTTTTTCTGGAATATTTAATTATCATAGGCTGAGTTTTAGTGAATAGAGACCCGAATGACGAGGATGGAAAGAAGAGATGTGGATGGACTATGGATGCGCATGATAAAATTTTTGGAATATAAATTGATTTCTGGTCAGAAATTGATTTCTTAATTTCTATTTTAAAAATTTTAGTTTTTGATTTTTTCTTCAAATTTATTTTTGGAATAAAAATATATTTCAGAAATAGATAAATCAAATTACGTTACCAAACGGATTTCTGTTTCAAACTTATTCCGGAGAACAAAGAAACAGAGAAATCAAGAAATAAAAATTTTATCATACGCAGCCTATGGAGCTAAAAGCTTAAAGCTTAACTATGGGAAGCTGAAAGCTTGGTAGCAGATTGCTCCAAGTCGTCACCAGCCAAGGTTAAATAACAAAGAAGCCCGTCACCTCAATCAAGACAAGAATAGTGGACTTATGAACAATCAAGTAATAGCAAGTAATAGCAAATATGATCCATAAAAAAAGTGTCTACTTTACTGGTCAGAGTCACCACCATCTCAGATCTTTCCACCACTGTTGAAGGATAAACATGGATTAAGCACTAGTCCTAAATCTATTTCTTGACCAAATTAAAATACTTAGGACTGAGATTACACAATTATAATAAGTCTAATTTTCCTTTTTTTGGTAATTTTTCCCTATGAATGAGAAGGTATATTATCACGAGAAGCATGCACTTTCTTTTAAGTGACTGATTTATTGTAGGGGGAGTGCACTTCACCCTAAAGAGCATGCGCATTATTCAGGGTAAGACAACATCTCAACAGCGACCTTATAATTTCACTACGAACAATTATCTCGTCATCGAGAAACGGAGGTCAGACAACAAAAACTACCGTGTGAAGGAGCGGAAGAAGGGATCAAACATCGAAAGTACATCATGTAAACTAAAATTTTATTTAGCAAAGAAAATCGAAAAGTAATATACATGGAGGTGGGGGTGTGGGGGGGGGGGGGGGGAGGGGGGAGAGAGAGTAATAAATAAGTTATTTGTACAAATAGGGAGTAAAATATGAATTATAAAAGTTCGATTCCTTGGCTAAAATATGTACAAAAGAGCAATGAAAATAGGAAGTAAGATATGAATTATAAAAGTTGGATTCCTTGGCTTCTGCGCATGTTCTGCCATATGCTTACCCTTCTTTCTATGCTTTGCACATGGGGCCTCTATCTGGGAATGGTGAAGAGGGTAGAGAGAGAATGGCGTTTAATAAATAAATTATTTGCTCAAATAGAGCAATGAAAATAGAAAAGTAATACATGAATTATCAAAGTTTGATTCCCTGGCTTTCGCACATGTCCTGCCAAAATCACCTCCCCTTCTTTCGATGCTTAGCACATGAAGTCTGCAACCGCACATGGTGAAGAGAGTAGATAGAGAATAACTTCTGCGACTCCACATAAGGTCCGCTCCCATTTCTTAACCCCCCTTAAATAGCGTCCTCAGGCTAACCCACTTCTTGAACCACCGCTTAAACCTTGTAATTAATTAACCTTATCAATTTGTCCATGTTTGGATAAAATATTTACCTCGTGGACAAATTGTAGTTAGGTTGGCAAAACAGTAAGCATATTTTAATATGACCCGCGGACTAAATAAAATGAGGACGTTTCGGTATGATTATAATCATTATAAAAGGGAAAAAGAAAATGGTGCTTGAAAGTTTGCAATATAATTCGATCTATGGCCACTTAATATTTGGCTGCTAATCTAATGCGTAATGTACTTTTCAGAGAGCGTAGCTAAGTAGCAACCACAGTTTTTTCATTCTAGCCATTAGTCAAAAAGATTTTTTTATCAAGTATTTCTGGACATTTGTTGAGCAATCAATTGAATAATTTTTGGAACTTTCAATGCATGGAGGCTTCAATGATGCCAAGACTCGGTCCCACATCCGACCAACTTGCTTCCGAGAAATCGAGCCCACAGAAATGAAATGAAATCAGCGAGGACGAGATGGAAAAAAATGCAACGACAGCTTCTTCCGAGAAAGAAAGAGCGCGTTAGTGCTTAAAAAGTCTTTGATTCACACCATCATTTCATCCTGTTGTCCTGGACGGAAGAACTTTTGTTTCCTCTCCGCTCTCTGCACTTTGTTTCGACCCTTTCAGCACTCTTGTTTAATCCTCGGCCACTCGCGAACCAAGCCATGCCCATCGCAGAGCTCTTTCTTGGCGCCTTTCTTTCGGTGCTCTTCGAAAAGTTGGCCTCTCAAGAGGTTCTCAACTTTGCGCGGCGCAAGGGTATAGATACGCTGCTGGAGAAATGGGAGAAGATGCTGATTAGCATCAATAAGGTGTTGGATGATGCAGAGGATAAGCAACTCACAGACGATCTCGATGTGAAGTTGTGGCTTAAAGATCTCAGGAACTTGGTCTACGACATCGAAGACTTGCTTGACGAGTTTGCCCTAGAGTCCATGGAAAATAAGTCCAAGGCAGAACCTAGCACTAGCAAGGTATGTTCCCTTCTTCCGAGTTGTTGCTTTAGCTTGAGCCCGAAAGCATTTATGTTCGATCATAAAATGAGATCCAAGATAGAAGAGATGGATGGTAGATTAAAGGAAATCATCACTCATAAAGATCGTTTGAGCTTGAGAGAGAACAACGGGAAGGGAGCGGCATACGGAAGAGTGGATAAACAGCTTCACACTACAAGTTTGCCCGAGCCTTATTTTGTTAGCAGGGAGGTTGAAAAAATGAAGATCCTTGAATTGTTGATCGGTGAAGAAGAAGAAGATGATAGGACATGTGCATATCTAAAAGTGATTCCCATTGTGGGGTTGGGGGGTATTGGGAAGACTGCTTTGGCTCAGCAAATCTACAATGATGATAGAGTTACCAACAATTTCGATGTGAAAGCATGGGCTTGCGTTTCCGATGATTTCGACGTGCTTGCTATTACAAAGAAGATCCTTGAGACAGTGAATGACCATTTGCTTTGTGAAGGAAAGGACCTAAATTGGCTTCATGGTAAGCTCAAGGAACACCTTGTGGGGAAGAAGTTTCTTGTCGTTCTAGACGATGTTTGGAATGAGAATTATGGAGAATGGACTATCCTTTTGAAGCCTTTTCAATTAGGAGTGAAGGGAAGCAAGGTCATTGTCACGACTCGTAATTTTCACGTTGCTGAAATAGCCCGTGCTCAACCCTATATTCTTAAAGAGTTGTCGCAAGATTCTTGTATGACTTTGTTTGCATTTCATGCTTTTGGAGTGGGAAATTTCGACCATCATCCAGAACTCGAAGGGTTAGGTATGAAGATAGTGGAAAAATGCGGAGGGTTGCCATTAGCCGTGAAGACTTTGGCTGGGTTACTGAGCTTTAAAGTCAATCCCCATGAATGGAAAGATATATTGGATAGCAAAATTTGGGATCTACCGAAAGAACGGAATGATATCATTCCGGCCTTGAAACTTAGCTATCTCCATCTCCCTTCAAATTTGAGGAGATGTTTTGCATATTGTGCTATATTTCCCAAGGATTATGAAATTGAACGAGACGAGTTGATTCACTGGTGGATTGCAGAGGGCTTGTTGGAAGGAAAAGAAGGAAAGAACTGTTGGAATGCAGGTTTGAAATTTTTCGATGAGCTAGTTTCTAGATCGTTACTTCAAAAGTCGAGTAGCAGTGAATCACGATTCTTGATGCATGATCTTGTGAATGACCTGGCAAAGCTAGTTGCCAGTGCAACTTGTTTTAGCTCAGGAGAGTTTGAGTATGAAAGTGGTCAAAATAATGCATCTTTAGTTCGTCATGCCTCATTCATTTGCAGTAGTCTCATTGTGGCAAAAAGATTCAAGATATATCATGAAATGAAGGGACTTAGGAGCTTCGTATCGTTGGCGAAGCAACCTAGGTATCATGGTAAGTCTTATTTGTCAAATAAAGTGTTAGGCGACTTGTTATCCGAATTGAAGTACTTGAGGGTGCTTTCATTGCATCACTATCGCATCAGAGAGGTACCGGATTGCATTGGCAAACTGAGGCACCTGAGGTGCCTTAATTTGTCGTATACTGACATTGAAACCCTTCCAAAGTCCATTGTTGCATTGTACTACTTAGAAACCTTGATGTTGCGAGGATGTCAAAATCTTACCAAATTACCAGAAGGTATGGAGAAACTTATCAATCTAAAATTTCTCGACTTTACCGACACTCCAAGCCTAAAAGCGATGCCATTATGTATAGGTAATTTGGTGGATCTTGAGATGCTATCCAAATTTATAGTGGGAACGGAAGCAGGATTGAGGTTGAAGGAGTTAAAAAACCTAGAGAACCTTGGAGGGGAATTGTGCATCTCTGATTTGCATAAGATTCAAGAAGCCAGAGATGCCACGAGTGCCAATTTATGCATGAAGGAGCGAATATGCCGGTTGACCATGCAATGGTGTGAAGATTTTGGAAATTTTCGGAATGAAGAGCTTGAAGCAGAAGTCCTTGACTTTCTTCGCCCTCATCCAAATCTTGAAAATCTCACAATATCCTACTATGGTGGCCTAGAATTCCCGTCATGGTTAGGAAGTCCCTCATACGTTAACATGGTGCATTTACGTTTACATGGGTGTTGTCGGGCCAAAGCGCTAGCCTCATTGGGACAACTATCTTCTCTAAAAGAATTGTACATCGAAGGTCTAAATGCAATACACACGGTGGGGTCCGAATTTTATGGAACTAAAAGTCCTTTTTCGTCCTTAATGACTTTGGAATTCAATGACATGCCATCGTGGGAGGATTGGTCTCATTGTGTCGGCACTCAAGAAATAGGAGTTTTATTCCCTTGTCTTGAGCATCTGGTCATTCGGGATTGTCCTATGTTGATTGGAAGATTGCCTAGTCAATTGAGCTCCCTTAAAAAGCTGGAAATCAACTCCTGTCCACGTATGGATGCCTCATCCTCTATCATTAGCCTTCCATCTCTCAATGAATTAAACTTTAGAGGTTGTAATGAAGGCATGCTGAAGAGTTTGGTAAACTTGACATCTTTAACTGCTCTTGTCATACAAGATGCTGTTGAATTAACTTGCTTAAATTATGAGTTTACAAGCTCCTTGGTCAAGCTAGAGGAGTTACAGATGAAAAGTTGTAAAAAGTTGATATACCTGTGGCAAGAGAGAGAAGTAATTCGAAATCTCGCTTGTCTAAAGAGCTTAGTTGTCAAAAGTTGTCCTGAATTAATATCATTTTCAATTGAAGAAAGAGATATAGAGTTGTCTAGCAAGTTGGAGACTATGGACTCACGAAAGTGCATCAATTTGGAGAAGCATCCAAGCAAGATTTTCACCATTTCCTCTCTTCAAGACTTGACTGTCAAGAAATGTCCAAAACTCGTGTCCTTCTCCGAAATAGGTATGTCAACATCATTGACATCACTAAATATCGAAGATTGTGAGATGTTACAATCTTTGCCTAGAGGATTAAGTGTTCATATGGATGAACCAAGCAGCAACAGCAATAATCATGGTGACATGACGTTTTGTTTGCAAGCATTAATAATTAACGGATGCGATTCTCTACCAGCCCCTTCATTTAGCGAGAGTAGATATTTATCTAAGGCTCTCAAGATACTTGACATTGAACGGTGTAGGGGAGTGGAGTCACTCACAGAGATACCTGTGGATCATCTTCAATCACTTCGATTGATCAGTATTAGACATTGCCATAACTTGAGAAGCTTACCACAGGGGCTGCACACACTTTTACATCTCACTTACTTGGGGTTGTCGAACTGTCCGACACTGGAGCTGGAGTGCTTCCCTCCTCTTCCTCCCGGCATCTCGACATTTTTGCTTCATGATTGTCAGAAAATAAAATTGTTACCTAATCAGTTACATCGACTCACGAGTCTCCAAAGGCTGGAAATTAATAGGTGTGAGAGTATTACACGCTTTCCGGATGGAGGATTGCCGCCCCAGCTACAGCAACTTGAGGTGAAGGGATGCGAGAATATGAAGCAACCGGTGAGGGAGTGGCTCACCCCTCTCACCTCCCTTCAAGAACTGTACATCGACGGCCACGCAGGACGAGTGGGAGAGGAGAAGGGTCTTGTGCTTCCGCTCCCTTCCTCTTTGCTCCATCTCGATATCTCTAATATGGAAAAAACGGAAAGACTGTCCAGCAGTCTCCCTCCCTCTCTCCGGAGCTTATGGATCTGGAATTGCCCGAAGTTGAGGGAGTTGCCCCAGGATGGCCTCCCTCCCTCCCTAGAAGAACTCTTGATGGTCGATTGCCCGATTCTGAAGGAGCGATGCAAGAAAGGGACCGGCTGCTATTGGCCCCTCATCCGCGAAATCCCAAAAGTCTCATTGGATGATGACCCTCATGACTTACCCATGGAAAAGTCAATTACTTGAGAAAAGGGATTCGGACTTTGAATATTCTACGTGGAAGAGATTAGGGTATTTTTAAATATCTGAGCCTTGGCTCTTTTTGAAGAGGGAGGGGTTCGTATTTTAGACCCCAAAAATTTTAGATCATCGGTTAAAGCTGAAGCTTCTGGGCGTCGAAAAGTATAATGATGGCTACCGAAAGCTCATTCGCCTCCAAATCAGCCTTAACTCCACACCCCTTCGTCTCCGCCTCCAGCTCAGTCGCACCCCCACTCTCTCTCCTTCTGCCTGTCTGGTCGGGGACCGACGCGGGACGCCCCTGGAGACTCCGTCGGGGGTCTACTGGCTGATCGACGACGGGACGGTAGGGTTGGATTTTTCCCAGTGATTGAGCTATTAGCTTGTGTGTAGTTTGCATTCGACTGTAGACGTGTTCGATGTGAATGTGCAAGTCGGAATGACTAATGCGGTTCGTTCTGATGACAAATTTCCCTTTTTATTTGTCGGGGGTTTCTTTTTCTATGTTTGCATTGTTGACAATTGGTATCCAAGCCCTTGGAACAACTCGAGCGATTTGTTGTATGCATTGTGTTCAGATGGAGGATAACAAATCCAACACTAGATCTTCTTGGAGCTTATCTGAATCATATAGTCTTGGGCAAAAGATTTTGGTTTTCTTAGTCTGGCTTGAAAACGAATGTATGTGACACGGCTTGAAATTTCTCTCCCATTTCAATCTGTGCTAAGACTTTCTTGTAGCGTACTGAATTCCTCTGTGCAATGTGAAATGGCAGAGAGTCAAAGTTCTTGTTGAAAAATTGTCCAAGCTAAAGCGAGTCATAGAGATTATGAACCAGTAGCAGAAAATCTCTCTTTTCCTAAATTGGATCGACTGGGGAAAAATAAGGGAGCAACTATCCTTGTACTTGGAGGAAAGGTATCAGGTGCTTACCAATCCAAAGCTGCCAAAAACGCTGTGACAAGGATTGACACGGACGAAATGAATCATTCAGCACACTTAATGGAAAATGATAAACAAGGCATATCTGCCACCAGAACAGTTGGAACAGAGCCTTCACTTGGCAGTTCTAATGCAGATTTCAGAGGATGGGGCAGGGGGTTTCCGTGCATGCCTTTACATCAAGATGTTCTATCTACACCTTGACTAAAGGAAGGTCTTCTCCTGGTGTACTGCAACTCAGATTGCTGCTAACTATGGATGACTGCAGGCAATGGCATTCGAACCTTTAATTGAGGGAAAGACATGTATTATAGCAGATCAGAGTGGTTTGGGAAAAGTGCTGGCTCATCTTGCACTAGTAGGCCAACATCTTAGGGAGGAAGAGCTGCAAGGACTTAGCAAGTCGTTCTCACAAAGCCCTCGAGCTGTCATTCTGGTGCCTATTGCTGAGTTAGCTTCACAGGTTGGTACTTGGTGTCCTTTCTTGTGCCTTTTCCTTCGCCCTTACATGCTTTGGCAAGCAACTCATCAACTTTGACTAGTTTATGGCCAATTTAAGCTCTCATCCTATACTGTGATAAGCTATTGCTTAAGAAGTAAATTTGTGGTAAACTAGCACTCCAACTCATTTTTGGCTGTAGTCAACCTGTTTCTAACAACTTGTCGTCTATAATACTCAAATTGTCATCTCTTCTTTCAAAAAAGGGAAAAAGAAACAAAAGAAAAAAGAAAAAAGAAAAAGAGATTCCTAAATGTTGCAATCCAAAAGATTGTATTGGGTTCCTGGAAAGGCATATATACAATTGAAGTGGCAAAGTTGCTTAACGATGTGCATAATTTACTCGTGAGGCAAAACTGGTAATCTCCTTAGAGCTGTTGAAAATGGAGGTGTTCTGAATTTGGAGATACTCTATAGTTGGTTTAATGTACAGCAATGTTTGTTTTTGCGAGTGGTGGATGACAAACACGACATAATTTTTTGCGCCCCCGTGAGTGATACTTAAAATCTATAGTGCGTTTTATGCAGGTTTTGAGTAACTGCTGATCCATATCAAAGCTTGGGGCTCCATTTGATCTATGGTTGCCACAGGTGGTTTCAGGAAGAAAACTCAGCTGGAAAGTATAGAAGAGGGTGTTGATGTCCTAATAGCCACTCCTGGTCGCTTTATTTTTCTCGTTAAAGAAGACTTTTTGGAGTTGAAGGATCTTAGATGGTAAGCCTATGCATTGTATAATGTTGCTTGAATAAGTTTGGGTGCACGAGCTATTCAAAATCATCATCCTCTCATCTCTTTTTGAGTAAAGAATGTGATCGTGCTACTGTTTTCTAGATTTAGTACTTCCACCATTTATCATCACCATTCTTTGAATTTTTGAGGAAAGGAAAAGATTAGTGAAATTTCTATTCTTACATGCACAGCTGGATCTTGATTTTCTGGCTTGAGTTATGGAGAACTTTGCTTTGATCTACTAAAATGTTACATATGTTGCTATTCGTTCGCCCCAATAGAAATCTTTGAGAAATGACCGGTGACAAATTGAGAAGGCTCCACTTGTCATATTGTTTGATATAGGATATGAAGTTAAAAAATCTTTTGTTAATAGATTTGCCTGCTAAGAATTTGAATGACATCAAAGCTTGGATGATTTTGGCATTCAGTAGATTTCAGTCCGTGCTATGCTACAAACAATGAGCTATAATGTACTCAATAATAGAAGAATGGTATCTTTATACATATTGCAGAATGTTTTGCAACTGCCACTATAATCTATGGCTTCACACTGCAGCGTGATTTTGGATGAGGTGGATATTCTCTGCAATGATGAGGAGTTCGAAGCAGCGTTTCAAAGCATAATCAATTCTTCACCTGTCGCCACCCAGTATCTGTTTGGGACAACCACATTGCTGGTAGGTATATATAACAAAATAGTTGAAATTCCTCCCGACTGTGAAGTGATCATGAGACCTGGCATTCATCAGACAAGCCCTCACCTCGAAGAGGTTGGTCTAAAGCTGTATTATTTTCCTTTCCATTATTTGCCAATGGATACATGACTATTATCTAATTTAGGCACAAAAGGATTCACGTCCGTGTCTGTACATTTTTTTTGGATGCTTTTGGACAACATATTACTCATAACTAAGCTGTTGGTTATGCTTCCTAAAAGTGATGGAACATGGTTTTACGATGATGCTTTGGTTTTGGGGGTGGATTGTTTCTGCATATTGATGGGGGAAGATGGAAAGTGGATGAAGAGTGGAATAAAATTCTTTCCTTGAATGTCTCTTAGCACATGTGTAGTAGTAGTCTATAGTATTCTTTTGGCCAAAAGCAATCTGTACCATCTAAAGGTGCCACCAGCATTCTGTAAGTCATTTCATCTGCTTGGAGGTGAAGAGAAATAAAATCAGGAGAAGTCTCTGAAATTTCATCGATTGTGCTGAGATGAAATTGCTTTATCCTTCCCCCTCGATGAACATGTTGCATAAATTTGCTGTGGTAGCTAACCAGTGCTTTTCCTCCTATTTTCCTATTAAGAAGAAAACTAACGGAATACCATTGTAATATGGGAGAATTTAAGAGTTACATATCATGTCCAGTTTCTCATAGATTGTAGTGGAGAGGAAGACAGTGAAAACAAAAGACTCAAGATACTGCATTCCTGAATAAGAAGTCTGCTTTTATTCAGCTTGCGGAAGAAAGCCCAGTAACCAAAACGATTGTATTCTGTAACAAGGTATGTTGATCTTTCAGTAAAGGCTGCTTGAAATTGACTCATCGTTACATTTCCTTCTCTCTCCTGACCATCTCATTGACTCCTAACCTGGAGTTTGAGAGAAGGTTCTGAAGCCACCTGAATGGAGGACTCATCATTACTTTGTCCTCTTCTTCATATACAGATTGAGACATGTCGAAAAGTTGAAAATGCATTGAAGCGCATTGACAGAAAAGGCGCTGATACACGAGTTCTACCTTTTCATGCTGCTGTTTCACAAGAGTTGCGGCAGGCAAATATGAAAGAGTTTGCTGCTTCTCCATCTAAAGATGTCTCCTTGTTTTTGGTTTGCACCGACAGGTATGTATAGTTGCGTCGTGCGATATCAATCAAACTTTGCTTCTAGAAATAGATCTGCTCTGCGGCCATGCTTGATCCCTAAAAGTAAGCCTTAAGTTAAACCGTGCATAACCTGCCAAGCCCCAGGCCTTCAGTTCTCAATTCAAGCTTGCACATTTAATAATGGAGTCAGTCTCGACAAGAATTAGATGAAAATAGTAATGGCTGGGATAGGCCTTGTTCTGTCTTGTGGGTTTTGTGAATAATTGGGATAGGCAAGAGCTGAGTGTTAGCTAACACTTAAGATACTCACCTTGGCACTCAGGCAAAGCGAGGTGACGCCTCTACTTCTCACCTCATCTCAGGCAAGGTTTCTTTGTTTAAGGTAAGCACCCGAGATGAGGTGCTCCTTTTCTGAGGTATTGCCTCAGAAAAGATTTGTCTATGTTAACATCTTTGCACCAGTGCAATATGTGCTACAATGCAGATCTCGAATAACTTGTGATTCTAAGTATGAAAGACCTAATAATTTGTTTGTGGATGGATTAATCTCCACTTTTTACTTGGCACCTCTCATTGGTCAGCCTAGCGCCTGAGGCACTGTGGTCTTGAGTCTCTTAACAACGCCTAGTGATTTTAATAGCACTGTTTGCGACACAGTCAAACGAAAGGCAGAGCAGGGTCACTGGACACACATGAATTTAGCTAAGACATGTCACTCTCATCTTTCCTTAGGTATTTGCAAGATCCTGCTGATTATTCAACCATATGACAGGTCGTTATGAGGAATCGACTTTACTGGAGTGGACCATGTTATTCTCTTCGACTTCCCGTGCAATCTGAGCGAATATGTCCGCCACAGAGAGAGGTGCTGGAGGGAAAGGCAAAGCGTTCATCTCTGCAGTTGGGAAGCAAGTTCGCTGGCGAGAAGGATAATGGAGAGAAACTGGAAAGGTCATCCCTAGCACGATGTGCCCTCTGCTTATGAGTTGACGAGACATTCGTGCATTAAGCGGGATCTGAGTTCATGCCTGTAGTGACGGGAGTAGATCCCATCAGTCCATTCTTTTTCTCCTGCATGTTATGGAGGAGCAGCGCGAGGCAAGAAGTGAAAACGTAAAGGGAGTTGTTTGGTTAGAATCTGGTTCTCTCATTTTGCATCTACATGTTGAGGGGGATCACAGAAGCATCAATGCAATGAAGAGCTTGATATCAAGGTTCACAACTTATATATTTCAGTCTTTATTCAGTTCATTGTCAAGGAGGATTGATGCCCCTGAGGATCAAGACCGAGTTAAGAAGTCTCGGAGGCTTGTATCGCCTGAAATTGCACTTTGTTATAATGAATATGCAATGATAGGAAAGTTCGGGACCTTATCCCCTGTTGTATGCATTGAATATATAAAATGACCTGCTATAGCAAGTTACTGAGTGTTACAGTATAAGAAGCTAATTTACGAGCACAAAATATAATTTACAAACTTTATATTGCATAGCCAACTTTACTTTCAGGCTAAATTACTCAAAGTTAAATTAAATTACTTCCTCTAAATGTAAATGACTTCGTCTTAAGAGATGTTACTCCTTGTATAATTTTCCTTAAAGGCCATACCTTATAGTTCTTGCACCTGGTAATATGACTCTAGTATTGTAATTTAACTGATCCTAGAGTAATCAACCTGTAGTTATTATTTTTCCTTTTTGCGTATAAGTTTAGCTATAGATTTCATACCGTGAGAATGTCAATCATATCAGCATAATAACTTATGTTAAACTGTGGCAACAGACAAAACTTGTAATTTGAACTGACCTCCATATAGTTTTTCTCACAATGTTGTAGTTGTGAGAATGGAAAAGACCATCCGACTAGAATGAAAGTGTCATTCCATTCTTTGAGGGCCTTCTTGGTGTCATTCATCTCCTGCACCATCTTAGAAGCCCTTGGGCCAAACTCTCAATTTTTGTAGTCTACATCTTTTAGCCAAGCCGGTCCATTTGCACGATGTGGCCAGAATAAAATGTATTTTTTTTTATTGATCAATCACATCTCTTAATAGAGATAATAACATAAATATCTCATGTACTTTGATCTAATGTAAAATGCAGCTCATAAAATTCTAATTTGTGCAGTATCTTGAGAAAGCATTAGTTCCTACTTGAGTTTAGAGAAGTTGCCTCCATAGTTGCATGCGTTTAGAAGTGAGAGCCGATTTGATACGAAGAAGCAAGAACAAGGTGCACATATTTAGGGCCCTCCTTTCTTGATTTCAGATTAAAAACCTGCTCGAGTTCGGCATTTCCCGATGGCAAGCTTAGGAGCTGTTCTAACTTGCAGCGGGCCTCTCTCATTAGCTAAACCTGTAGGATCGAACGCCTGGAATTCATCCGATTCTCTCCTTGCATTTTCTCTAGTGCTGAAATTTGATGGTTGAATTTTGCAATACAGTAGCCAAAAATGACCTGGGTAAGTGCGGCCGTTAGCGGATGGATTTCGTCATCGCCCGAACTCGCAATCGCTGCGTCCGGCCACGAGCATTAAAGCCGACGGTGGAGCTGCGTTGGACGATGGCGAGCGACTGCTCCGTTTCACGGCTCCGCTTTCTCTCTCGTGTCATCAGCTTCTTAGTCCTTCCTCTGCATCGCGTGCTTTTCGGGGGAATATTCGGCAAACAGATTATCGGCGACGAAGCGAGAACGATGGATCAGAACCTGAGATGATCAGAGATTAAGAGTCTCGATCGTCCACGATGGTGAATATCCGAGTTCCGACGTGCCGAATTGAGCTTCTTCGGTCCCCGACCCGCCGAGTCCGAGGGTCTGTTGATTCCAGTGAAAAGCAAAGATGAACATGAAACCGCTTCTGAATCCTTCTTCGCCTCCGAGGTATCGTGCGAAGGTCCCACTGGCGAGCTGGAGTCGTCGATGGTGAAGGACAGATATGGAGAGGTGGAGACGGAGCTTTTCGGGAGCCGCTCCGGAGGAAGAGAGAGAGTGAACTCTAGCTCGACCGGATCATTCGCGAGAGCCCTGTCAATGCCGGTGCAGAACTCAGCCAGATGAGAAAGCCAGAGAGAGCCTGACCTCCGTTGCGCAGCCGGCGACGACAGCGGCGCACTGCGACGGAGGTGGAGGCCGGAGCGACCGTCACCTTCTCGGAGAACGCGTCTCGAATCCGGAGATATCAAGCTCCGTCGAGGCTGACTTTGAACGATGACCGGATCCGTGGACGAAAATCGCCGACCGCTGCTCTTCGAGGTCGCCGGCGGCGAGCGGTCGCGGAGAAAACGAGATGGCGTCGTCGGCCGGTTGGAGATCAGGTTGGAGCTGAGGCGTATTGGCTTTGAAGGGCCGGAGCGTCCGAATTGGAGCTGAAGTGGACGGGCTTCATGGATGGGCTGGAGAGTCATGGGCCTGGTGTTTCTTTTATTCATTATTCATTATTTTTTTTATTATTCCATGAAAATGCATATTTTAATTTATCAGTAAAAAGTTTGGTAAAAAAAAATTATTGATAAAAAATTCAGGTGTCAACTAGAATCCACGCTTTTACTCATTGAGGTATCGAATTCCATTGTAACATTGAATATTTTCAAGCAACTATCAATGTGATATTATGTATCCAACTTATTGATTATGATTTCAAAGGCCTTCAAGTTAAAGAAGGTCAAATAAACTATTTAGAATAAGCTAATGATAGTGAAATTATCTTGGTACAATTTAACTGTATGAAGTTCAGGAGGGGATAAATGTGATTGATTAATAATGACAAACCTAAAAAGTAAGACCACAAAAAACGGAAGGGTAAATATCATAAAAACCCAAAATTGACAAATTTATCATAAATTATTTTATTGACTACCAAAAATCTCAAGGTGGTGCATTTATGATAAATTTTCCATTTATTTGTTTCCGTTAAATTATATTAACATCACGAAGAACCACAAATTAGTACATCTGTGATAATTCAACTCAATAATTTAATAGTAAAATTTAATAAAAACTTATGGATATTAGATTTATTAAATGTGTATTAGTTTTGAGTTTTTGGTGATCAAAAAATTAGTTTGTGATAAAATTTTTACAAACGTATAAATTTGAGGTTTTTTTTTTTTTTTTTTTGTAATATTAACCGAAAACAGAATGATTTACTTAGGCTATAGAACTAGCTTTCTCCAGTGCCCTATATGATTTATATGGCTCTCTATACTTTCTTTCTCTAAACTCGAGGAGATGACCAAAACCGTCATTTCAACCTCTCCCCGTCCTAAGGTGACCGTCTTCCTTCTACAACTTCTTCATTCCATTCGCTGATGCACCATAAGCGACAGCAAACCATTGAACAAGCTCGTCATCCTCATGAGACCATGCCACAAATCATCACCCATACGAGACCTCCCTTTCCAAACCTGACTCCGTAGTTTTAGACTAGGTAAGTATCCATTACAAGCTTTGCAGCCATTAATAAGTGGTAACAATTAAAAGTGCTAGTCCTTTAAGGTTGAAAATTCTCTGTCTTGCGTGATGTCTCTATTGCAGTCTTGACAAATCCCGGCTGTTAATACATTTAGCCAAAAATTTCACAATTATCCTTGTTCACATGGATTAGTGAGTGCGATGAATGAGATGTTAATTACCAAATTATGGGGACACAAATGGGGATAAAGGATCCCATCCCCACGAGAAGTACACGAGAACCCTAGAAGACCGACCTATATGAGAACTTTGTAAACCGGATTTCCATCTAATGCATTAAAATGGAACAGTTGACCAATCAATTGAGCATAAACGAGGGAGAGTAGACTTCTAATGCTGCTCTTGACTTTGCCTACTCCCACCTTCAAGCTTATTTTCCTCATTTTTATGTAGTTGTCTAAAAACTTTAAACTTTTATATGGTTGACAATCCTTGGCGAAAAAAAAAAGTTCAAAATAATAAAAAAAAAATCTCGACAAAAAATCAACATATTTTCCACTCACGTTTGTTCGATGTGCATATGATATAATATTGATTTTACATAAAAACGCCAGGTTGATCTTCAAATGCGATTAATAAATGGGTCATATGCATCGTCAATAAAAATTAATCACATCATTTTACCAATTTAGTAAACTTGTGCTGGGTATCCTAGTATTATCCTATGTTATTTCTCTCTATTTTTGTTGGGTTTTGTGTGCTAATTAACTTATGAGAGATCGTTGATTCATAGTTTAAGATCATTGATACTACACTGTTCTTTTTAGAAGATTAATAGATGTCAAAATTCTTACACATCTCTCCTCAACTAAAACCCTCTCATTAAGGATGATTCAGCATTTAGAAACATATAAAGCCTGTGTATCTCAGCTAGAAAGCTTGTATCTCGTCAATGAATGTCCATTTGACTATTTGCAAGTTTGTCACAGTTTCTTCTTCTTTTTTGGGCCCAAAAAGACTTATCACAGTGGAGAAAGGGCCATCAAGTCAAAGATTTGACGTGTACAATGCAAGCAGCTAAACAGGAAGTTCTTCAGGTGATCGAATAACATTGCTTGAGTCAACTTCCAGTTGGATGGTAGGTTAAGTCATGCGATGGACATAAATAATAAATGCATCGTGACACATTGAATCTTAGCAAGATTCTTTTCGGTAGATCTATGATTTGGGAATGGATTGGATGGTTGATCCAACAAAGCAGCAAATATCGCCATGCTGTTTAAGCTTGGAAAAGTATAACTCTAGGCAAAATAGGACATGTCACTGCCCAATATGAGTCGACAATGAGAAGGACACTAGCATTATAAGTGGGCGAGTTTGTGACACTCCAAAATCGCATGAAGAAGAAGAGAACTTAAGATGTAAGTTGAAACTTACTCTTAAAAATTCACAACCTAAAATCTTTTCTGGGGAGTTTGACTCACGTTGAATGCTCTAAGTCATTATATGTGTTCATTTAGATTGAATAAATTTGTGTCACCATGTAATATTTGACGAAGCATGATAATGATAAGGAAGTACCTATAGCTCATCCTACTCTAACGCATTAGAAAGTTACTCACAGACCTAAGCGATAAAGGATTCAGTCTAAATGTGGACTGGTTGGTACTATGTTTTAAGGAGGCAAGACCGACTTGTAAGCCTCACAACCTTGAGGTTATTGAGTAGGTCAATCCCTGTTCCATGCTAATGATGTGAGCAGGGAATGATAGGAGACAACATGTTCATTAGAATTACTCCATTACATTGTTGCCAAATGTCATGTCTTTCTTTGGACTCCTACAAAGTAGCTCGCATCATTATCCATGAGTAAGTAGTGAACACATCAACTTCATTTGCAATGATCATATTTTTCACTTCCAAGGAAGGCTGTTTTTCTTTTTTCTTAGAGGGGAAGGCTGTTTGTGGAGTTCTTTTTCGTACAAATTCAGTGAATATTTCAACTTCAATATGCAAGGTTGTGCATAAATTTGTTAATTATGTTCAAAGACAATTAATCATAGTGTTTAGTAGTTGTGAAAATATTGATGAGAATTATGGGATTCCTCTATGAGATTTAGAGATCGTTTCGTAAGGAATTGTGCAGGCTATATACTGTGCAAATTATAGAGTATAATTGGCGGCTAAGAAAATTTGAAAGTGTTTAAGTGACTCGAGTATGGTTATAACCTCCATAGTATCACTTGATCAATAATGAAAATTTATGTTGCTCTCCTTGTGGATTAGGTCATACTGACCGAACTACGTAAATCCAATTTGTAATTTGCTTATCTTTTTTCTGATTTATTATTGTTATTTGTTTTTTCTTTCACAACAAAAATCCAGATAAACATGTATAATTTTAGTTCGACTCATATGCATATTTTTGTATTGACTGTTTTTTTTTTTTTTCCATCTAGTATAAAGTTAGTAATTATGACATTTATAACATATTTAAATATTTTGCAATTGATACTTTTCTACAATAATGAAACAAATTCCAAAACAAAATATTAGTGCTGAGTTGTAAATTTCAATCCATCCTCTGTTTCGAAAGCAAGGATAATTCACTTTACTTAAGAATGAAATATCCATTTCCAAAAAATTGGTCCTGCATGTTTTGGGGAAAAAATCAATACAATAAAACTTTAATAGTTTGATTAATAAGCACCCTAAAGGTAATTCCTTTGAAAGAGAAGCTGTGGTTACTTGATTGAAAAAAAAGCCGCGGTTGTAGTCAACTTTTTCCTATCCAATCAAACGTTTCATGGCCAATGGTGACATTAATGTCACTTTTGGAAAAAGCAAAGGGAAAAGAAGACAATTATTATTGTCCTCTAAGGACTTGTACTGGTGGATGGACCTTATCATAGAGACTGTTGCTGCTTCATGTCGGGATAAAAAAGTGAAAAGAAATGAAGACGGTCCCCAGTTCACAAAAGATCATCCAATCAAACGTGGCATGCCCATTTTAAACATGCCACGTTTTCGGGTGCAAATGAATCACGACATTAGTGTTACTTTGGGGGAAAAAAGGCAAAAGGAGAAGTGTACATTATCGTTCTCTAAGGACCTGTAGTGGACTATGGACTTTATTCACGTTTAAATAAAACAAGGGATTGACATGTGAGACATTAAAAGATAAGATGATCTGAAATTTTCAAAAGCTCATAAAAAAAAATCGAGATTAGAACGATATCATTGTCATAATTATTGTACAATGTTCATTTTAATGCCAGAACTTTTTAAACAAAAAATTACCGATTCAGTCCTAAAGAGGTTTATTGTGCGGATTCCAATGTAGTCCTAAATTTTTCAATTTTAGTAATGTAGTTCTAAATCTTTGTGTGACTTTTCAATATAATCCTTTTGCATAATTTTCGTCTAAAATTGATAATATGATGATCGAATCATCATTGGCCATCCCACATGGCACACTGACAATTTGGCCTAGACAAATTATGAGTATGATTCATAGATACTTTCTAATCACAAATTCGAATAGCATTTTCTTGTTGAGAATTGGCTTTATTAGATTATCAATATCATTAAACCCAAGTTGAGAATAAAATGTGTCATGAAAACAAGGATAAAATAAGAGTTTTAGATCATCATTGTGAATCACATTTAATCCTACCCTGTCTAATATTAATAAGGATATACTAGCGGTGCTTCTTAGATAAATCCTAACGATAAACACGACATGTCACCGTTGGCCTCATCAATGAATATACATTAGACTATTCACAAATTTGTCCTTCTTCTTCTCCTCTCTCGCTTTTTTTTTTTTTTTGGTTGTTTTGTTTTTTTTTTTGGGGGGGGGGTGGTTGGAGCAAAAGACTTATCACAATGGAGAAAGGTGCGCAATACGTAGATAATCAAGAAGTTCTTCAGAAGCTGTTATGGGATTGCAATGGCCAGATTTTTGGGAAGCTTCTCCTAACAAGAATTTGGGCGTTAAACAACAACAGTTCACAATTTTCCCCAGAAAAGCCACAAAAAATTTATCCTTAATTACACTTATCTTTAATAATTTTCCATAAAAAATTATTTGCTATGAATTTTTTTTTCTTGACAGCGAGAAAGCTCCCTTACCTAGGTAATTCTAAATTCATAGAGTACCCTACTACCTTGATGAGTCAGGTATGAAGTGGATTTAGACACGGTTAAAATATCTAATTGATAATCACGTATTTTGCACCTAGCCTAATGAAAAATTAGAATAATACATTCTCCTTTATGTGTCAATTATTTAACCATTAAGCTTCTAGAAAGGTAGAAGACAGTTTTTCCCTGGATCTTTTCTAAGCATCGAGTCAACGAAGACTAGTAGGAAACTTCAACGTAAATTCAGGCACGAAGCAATGATGAAGACCAGTAGGAAACTTCAATGTAAATTCAGACATGAAGCGATTGCTCTCCTTTGTTGGCTTTTCTAGGGCCTGTGCACACAAGCCATTACATGCCGTGTTTTAAATACCAAAGAAGCATACACTTGAACTTTAAGGAACGTGAGCTTCACCTGAATGAGAGCAAAACGCATGTACTTTACCTTAAAAAGTACGCAACTCTTGGTGAAGAGGGTGCACTTTACCCAAAAGAGAATGCACCATCTCTAGAATAGAAATGCATTTCAACAAGGACTTGTAATTTCTCTATAAACAAATATCTTTTGACACCCCGTTTTAATAGGGCCTAATTGATTAAAATTATTGATTTGTTTTTATTGATTTGTCCACGTTAATGAAAATTTAGTTGGTGGATGGATTGTGGTTAGGTACTCTCACTGTTCTCCTAATTTAACATAAGCATATTTTATTTGATATTGCAGCTTAGAAATTTCTAATTTTGTTTGACCTTGAGATCCATGAACTATTTATCAATATTATTTTCTTTTCATATTTAGCGGCCAAGTGGTGTATAAATTAACTTTCCCAGGCTTCAATCAGTCCACCTTCCCAAGACATCTTGAGAGTGCACTCCCCACATCGATTATTATTATTATTATTATATACATTTTTTGATGTGATGCCTTAGCAAACTCTATGGTTTAGGGATTCAGTTATTTTTGTACCACTAATGTAACATCTATACACAAATATAATAATAGAGCATGCATAAGTACATATCAAATTCCATCTATTTGAATGGCTGGTGGGCATATTGAAGTTAGGTAGCTCTTCTCTTCCTGGGACAAAACAATAAGCATATTATTTTTGACCCATGGACCAAATAAAACAAGGAAGCTTTGCTATGAATATAATCATTGTTGCTTGGCAAATAGGGAAAAAGAAACAAATGGAAGCTTGAAGGCTTCCAATTTAATTTGATCTATAGCCACTTGGTTTTTTTCCATCTAATCTATCAGATTGTGTATTCTTCAAAGAGCATGTCTAGGTGACGATGACATAATTAAAAAGAAAGTAATCATGTTTTCCCTTTCTGGTCATCATTTAAAAATGGTTTTGCCATCAAGCGTTTTTGGACACTTGCTGAGCAATCAACTACGAAACTTTTGTGGCTTTCAATGCGTCGGGCTTTCGTGTTACATGGAATGGTGGCTGGCACGCATATGATCGATGTTTAATGATGATCCGGTCTACATAGCTGAAATGAAACATTGCTGTTTATTCCATTATCCCTTTTCATTTAAGTATGGGAAACATGTTTTGGGGTGCAAATCTTACACCAATCGTTATGACCAAACAATTTAGTGATTTTGTGCTTTTTGAGTTCGATTGAAGGTTGCTAGAGCAATTTAACCTATTTGCATCCACGGCAATAGGGCAGATGCATTCAGATATGTGTATAGGTAACTTTGCTTATTGAATTGATCCCAACGCATTTTCCTTATTAGGAAAATAATATTCCCAACAATAACCTCCATGACCTCAGTAGTCAATCTTATAGCCCATATGCCATTTTGCAACATAATTATCATTCTGAAAAACTATACAAACTTGAGTTGTCTATCCATTCAAGTGCATTTGTTGAAGGAGGCTAAGAGGGTATGTTCTGCACGTAACCATCAGAGTTGTTGAAAGAACATGGGAAGTTTGTAATTCCCATCAGGCCTATGTGAACAGAAATGATTGTGTGACAAATCTTTAATGTACTATGATAAGTCCATTCCTCTCTCAAGATGTGTGTGGTAAACCACTCACTAAATATAAGAATTTATGTACTGACTGAAAAAAAAAATGTAAGAATTTATCTGCCTGACAGCTTACTTTAATAAGTCCTTCATGCAAAATTAGCCATTAATTTTTAGTGATTTTGTCCTGATTAAAAGAAAATACTGTTAAAAAGTTTTAATGTGCACTTCGCAATGAAAAAATTGCCATACAAAATTCCGTCATGCATTTAGCACTTTTTCATGATCTATATCATCTACTATGGTGAAATTTACTTTCTTATGTAAAAATAGTCATTTATCCCAATGTACATAATTTATATTGTGTGATATCATCATACTGTTAAGAGACTGATTATTAAATAATAACCAACCAAATTGGATTATTGAATATATAGATATTGTATGTTAATTTTTATACTGATGTATTTTCTTTCTTTAAAAAAACTTACTTTTTTAAGTCGAAATTTATTTTCCTCCCAGCAGCCCCATATTGTTGTTCTGAATTGAATAGTTCTCAGCTAGAGAGGAAAAAATAACTATGGGGTCAGTTTCCCATAATCTTGCAAGAAAAAAGGATCAATTGAGGACCTATTTTAATTTGCGAAAATGCTTTATATAGACTGCGTTTGGCCACTGGTCCTGACTCGCTTCTTTTTCGATCAACACAGGCCATCTTTCAACTCTCTTTCACGGACGCACGCGGGGAGAGAGGGAGAGAGACGCAGCAACTGGTAAATATTTATTTTGACGTAATAAGAGACTTATCAATTTTCATTTCCTTTCAAGGAGCTTCCTACCCCCATTTCCGTTACCCTCGAGATCTCCTGTGAAACTCCCTCCTTGTGGGCATGTGCAATAACAGTAGAAGGCTTCACACTTACAACAAGCAGGTGGTCCGCACTGCTCGACAATGAAATCATGATGCCACATGATCTATGTGATGCATGATGATGATGGATGGTTGGGACTTTGTGTGATGCGAGTGCTGAGAGAGATCTGACGAGTGATGATAAAGCAGTAGTTTCGGGTCCAGTCCTGAGCATTCCAAGCCTTCTTTGGCGGCTTTAATGTGGCCGAGACTTGGTCCCCATCTCCGACCAACTTGCTTCCGAGAAATTGAGGCAACAGAAATGAAATTAAAAATCAAACGAGATGAGATGAAATGCAACGGCAGCGTCTTCCGAGAAAGAAAGAGCGAGAAAACTGCAAGAGAATGCCAACAAACGAAAAGAGAGAGGGAGAGAGAGAGAGATGAAAAAAAAAACACATGCTGAAGAATAAGAGGAGGAGGAATGATGATTAGGCTGACGCAAAAGCATGTTTAGTGGTGCTTAGAGCTTCTCCCCAATAAGGTAGGGTATCGGTGTCCTCTTATATAGGTGTAAACAATGAAAGGAAATGTAATATAGCCGTTCATGGTTTAGCTAAGTTTGCTTTTAATGTGGATCCCTTCAAGAGAGATTTACTCTTATTTTTAACTTTGTGTTTGAGTGAGCTTACATATGTTCGAAATCACCCAAAAAAAAAAAAAAAAAAAGGGACTAACATAAGACTATGCTGCCAGTCTCGGCCCCGCTACTTCCTTCGATTCCACCATCTCATGATGCTGCAAAAATGAGAAAAACACAGCACTCAAGCATGCACAAAAAAGAATATCATAAAATATTGGGATCATGAATGCAAGTGGAAAGATAAACTTCTATAAGCCATGCCAATAAACAAGTGGTTTCTGTATTTGAAATCTCTTTAAAAATAATTAATGCCTTCCTGATTTCAATTGAATGAATTTCAACTTTTTAACGCCGATTGACCTGTAAAGATTTATTTTTCATAATTATTTAGAAAGTGATATACAAAATGAATTGCAATGTGCATAATAAGAATCAAAAAGGGGCATACCACTTGTCTCCAATGTCATAAATTATGCTTACACCAACGCAATAAATTCCAGTTAGCCCATCCTAGTTAATTGGCTAGCTGGGATCACAGTACACTTTAAAGCATTCCTTCAAGTGATTCGATTTTCCAATACTCTCAAATGTGTTGTGGTGGTACTTTTATAGGAGTTCTCCTTTCCTTCTCATATATATTAGTTTTTAGTTAGGTTTACGAAATTTATTAATACACACCAAATTGGATTGAAAATAATTGATTGAAAACTTCGATAAGTTCCTTATGAAGACTTCAAAGAATCTATGGCTCAGCTTTTGGCATGTGTTGGTCAGGTGTTGAAAAATGTCGGAGAGTATTAAACACGTATTAAAATGTTCGGCATGACCTCTTTGAAATTATCGGTGCTTTCTAGGTTACTAATTCATTTCCTCACATATTAATATATTGCATAATGAAGTGATGGTCAATATATCACGATAAATCATGGAATGCCCTGAAATATTCGGTGATACTCTCAAATGTGATGTGGTAGTAGTTATTAATTCTTAGCTAGGAGAAAAACTTACAAAATATATTAGTAGGCACCAATTGGATTGAAAATAATAGATTGAAAAATCTCCATCACTTCCTTATTAAGACTTTAAAGAATCTAGGCATTATAAAATTTCAGGAATTCCTTTTATATCTTTTATCTGTAGGCCTTCCTTCTTAAAATCGACCAATTAATGAATAAAATTCAAAACTTATGATACGATGTTCAAATAGTTTATATCTTAAAAGGGAAAACTTTCTCTAAAAAAGACGTCAATTTTCAATGTAGTGTTTTATTTCGAGTTCTTCCAATGTATCCCAAAAGTCGTAAAAAAAAAATGTTTTGGAAAAGATAAATATAAGCCCTCGTGCCAGTATTTTTTTTTTTTTTAAAATCTGGAGGCGTTTTAGGCTTAAATTAAAAAAAAAAAAAAATCTTCATCTTCATTATCATTTCGTCATCTTCTTCATCTTCATTTTCTTCGTTTTTTTCTGGGCATGCACGATGATGCTAGCGAAAGCTTCTTCTCCTCCCATCAGCCTCAACTCCACACCCTTCACCTCCACCTCCACCTCCGTCGCGTACCCTTTCTCCTTCCGTCCCCGTCTCCTCCCCTCTCGGGCCCTCGGCGCTCGCCGCCGCCGCCTCCGCCTTCCGGCGGCGGGACCCGTAATTTCGCCGTCCGGTCGGGGGGCTACACGACGACGCCCTTGGACACTCCGGGGGCCTACCAGCTGATCGACGACGAGACGGGCGAGCGGTTCATCGTCTGGGGAGGCAGCGACGACCCGGCCGACTCCCCGGCTCCGCCCGAGGACGTCCTCCGGTGGAAGCCCGCGAGGAAGAGCGGTGGCGGCGGCGGCGGTTCTAGTGGAGGTGATGCTTCGCTGCGAATTGAGTTTTTGGTCATGTGGATGATTGGGTAGTATTTGGTTTCAAGAGCGCGGCAGATAAAGGAGATTTGTGTCTTACTTTCGCTATCTTTTTGGGACGATGGTTTGATGTTACTAGCGTACTCTCATTTGGGTTGCTGAGCTGAAAGTTAGGTTAGATTATATCTCAGTAATTGAGCTATATCTTGCGTCGTTTGCATTCAACTATACACGTGTTTGATGTGAATGCGCAAATTGAATAACTAATGCGGTCCGTTCTGATGACAAATTCCCTTTTATTTGTTGTTTTTTTTTTTTGGGTGTATGCACTGTTGATAATTGGTACCTGAGCTGTTGGAACAACTCAAGCAATTTGTTATATGCATTTCGTGCTGTGCAAATGCCAAAGCTGAACCATTGTGTTCAGATGCATAACAAGTCCAACACAAGATCTTCTTTTGGAGCTGATTTGAATCATGCAGTCTTGGGCAAAAGATTTTAGTTTTCTTAGTTTGGCTCGAAAACGAATATATGCAAACCAGTTAGAAATTTCTCTCCCATTTCAATCTGTGTTAGACTTTCTCACAGCATATTTAATCCCTCTGTGTAATGTGTAAAGTCGGAGCTTGGAGATGAATTTGTTTTTACATTGATAAAATGAAATCTGACAGTCATTTCTTCTTTTGCAGGCAATCATCACGGGTCAACACTGCCAAAAGATGATTCTCCTGCAGCAAGTGTGAGGGGCAGAAGTTTTGGGCGATTGAAATCACAGAGAGTCAAAGCTCTTGCTGAAAAATCTCCCAAGCTAAAGGAAGCGAGTCACAAGGATTATGAACAAGAAATAGAAAATGTGCCTTTTGATGTGCCTGATCTCTCTTATTCCAAATTGGACCAACAGGGGAAAAGGAAGGAAGCAGCTATCATTGGACTTAAAGGAAAGGATTCAGGTGCTTACCGATCCAAAGCTGCCAAGCTGCGGGGAGGGCTGACACTGCAGATGTGGATCATTCAGTGCACCGAATGGAACCCAATAAACATGGCATATCTGCCACCAGAGTAGTTGGAACAGAGCATTCAGTTCGTAGTTCTAATGCAGATTTCAGAGGATGGGGCGGGGGGGTGTCTGTGGATGACTTTAGATCTGAGTCAAAAGATCTAAATTTGCATAGGAAAATTTCCTCCAATGGTGACTTCTATAGTCAAAAGTCCTTTGAAGATTTGGGTTGTAGTGACTATATGATTGAATCTTTGAGGAAGCAGCAATTTCTGCACCCCTCACATATTCAGGTACATCAATAGTATGACCTACTCAAAGTCAAAGGTTTCAACTTCTTGTTTTCTCTTTTTTGGCTGGTAAATGAAAGGAACTTGGTCGTTGCTTCCTTACTGCTGTTTTAGCTGGCAGAATACTAAATTTGAGCACCTTCTAATTATTTCCATTATATCTACTGTCTGCATGATATCCACATTGGGCTTTAAATCAATGATGACCTTGTTTCTGTATAGTTCTAGAGGTAAGCTTGCAATTGTCATCATCAACTTTTTATTTGTAAGCGTGAATTTGTAGCTGATGGATGTGGAAGTCATTGAAGGGCCAACCCATAGCATCGCTTTTTGTCTTTTCCTTCTCATGGGTATTGATAAGTAATTACATGAAGATGTTCTATCTACAACTTGACAAAAGGAAGATCTTCTCCTAGTGTACTGCAACTCAGATTGATGCTAACTATGAATGACTGCAGGCAATGGCATTCAAACCTGTAATTGAGGGAAAGACTTGTATTATAGCTGATCAGAGTGGCTCGGGAAAAATGCTGGCTTATCTTGCACCAGTAGTCCAACGTCTCAGACAAGAAGAACTGCAGGGACTTAGCAAATCCTTCTCACGAAGCCCTCAAGTTGTCATTTTGGTGCCAACTGCCGAGTTAGCTTCACAGGTTGGTAGTTGGTATCCTTTCTTGTGCCTTTTCTTTTACCCTTACGTGCTTTGGCAATCAAGTCACCAACTTTTACTTGTTTATGGCCATTTTGAGCTCTCATCCCATATTGTGATAGTCTCTTGCTTAAGCAGCAAATTTGTGGTAAAAAAGCACTCCAATTTATTTTTGGCGGCAGTCAAATTCTTTTGAACAACTTGTTGCCTATAATACTCAAATTGTCATCTCTTCTTTCAAAAATGAAAACAATAAAAAAATATGGAGATTCCTAAGTGTTGCAATCTAAAAGATTGTATTGGGTTCCTGCAAAGACAAATATGCAATTTGAGTGGCACAGTTGCTTATATGATGTGCATAATCCGTTAATGTGGCAAAACTGGTAATCTCCATGGAGCTGTTGAAAATGTAGGTGTTCTGAATTTGGAGACACTCTCTAGTTTTTTTTTTTTTTTTTTTTGTAGCCATGTGTGTTTTTGCTAGTAGTTGATTACAAACTAACGTAGTCCACATGAGTGATACTTAATATCTATAGTAAGTTTTGTGCAGGTTTTGAGTAACTGCCAATCCATATCAAAGTGTGGGGCTCCATTCTGGTCTATGGTTGCCATGGGTGGTTTCAGGCAGAAAACTCAGCTGGAAAATATAGAAGAAGGTGTTGATGTCCTAATAGCCACTCCAGGTCGCTTTATTTTTCTTATTAAAGAAGGGTTTTTGGAGTTGAAGGATCTTAGATGGTAAGCCTGCATTGTATAATGTTGCATGAATGAGTTTGGGTGCACAAGCTATTCAAAATCATTTTCTTCTCATTTGTTTTTGAGTAATGAATGTGATTGTGCTACTGTTTCCTAGATTAAGTACTACCACCATGTATCATTACCATTCTTTGAGGAAAGGAAAATATTAGCAAAATTTCTATTCTTACTCTTACCTACACAGCTGAAACTCAATTTTCTGGCTTGAGTTATGGAGACCTTTGCTTTGATTTACAAAAAGGCTAGATATATTGCTATCATCCGTTAGCCCCAGTAGAAACTTTGAGAAATGACCGGTGATGTGAAAGCTCCACTTGTCATATTGTTTGATACAGGATATGAAGTTAAAAAATCTTTCGTTAATGGATTTTCCTGCTAAGAATTTGGATGACATCAAAGCCTGGATGGTTTTGGCATTCGGCAGATTTCAGTCCATGATATACTGAACAATATAGCTATAGTGTACTGAAAAATAGAAGAATGGTTTCGTTGTACATGTTACAGATTGTTTTGCAACTTCTGCTATAATTTATGGCTTTATGGCGCAGCGTCATTTTGGACGTGGTGGATATTCTCTGCAAAGATGAGGAGTTTGAAGCAGCTTTTCAAAGCATAATCAATTCTTCACCTGTTGCTACGCAGTATCTGTTTGTGGCAGCCACATTGCCGGTAGATATATATAACAGAATAGTTGAAATTTTCCCTGACTGTGAAGTGATCATGGGACCTTGCATTCATTGGACAAGCCCTCACCTCGAAGAGGTTGTTTTAAAGCTGTATTATTCCCCTTTCCATTATTTGCCAGTGGATACATTACTGTTTTCTGATTTAGGCACAAAAGGATTTCACTTCCGTGTATGTACATTTTTCTGGATGCTTTTGGACTATATATTACTCATAACTAAGCTGTCGTCTATGCTTCCTAAAAGTGATGGAGCATGTTTTCCTTGATGCTTTGGATTTGGGGGTGGATTGTTGTTACTGCATATGCCGGAGGAAGGTGGGAAGTGGAATGAAATTTTTCCCTTGAATGACTCTTAGCACATATGAATTGGTCATCTATACTATTCTTATGGCCAAAAGCAGTCTATACTATCTAAAGATGCCACCAGCATTCTGTAAGGCATTAAAACTGCTTGGAGGTGAAGAGAAGGAGAAGTCTCTGAAAGTTCATTGATCATGCTGAGATGATTGTGGATTATATTGGGATCTTATCTGTTTCTATTCTTTCCTCAATTTGCAGAAGAGTTTGTGCAGTTTTCCCGAGAATTCTTTCTATTCACTTTGCCTGTTTGTTGATTTTCAGATTTTAACTTTGTACAAAGGTATTAGACAAACTAATTTAGGTTGCATATGCTGGAGAAGGATTATTTTTGTGACAGTAATCCTAGATAGGCTAAGAGCTTTCTCATTCAGGTTGACCAGTTGTCTCCTGTTACATGAAATTGCTTTGTCCTTCCCCCTTGATGAACATGTTGCATAAATTTGCTGCGGTAGCTGACCAGTGGCATTCCTCCTATTTTCCTGTCAGGAAGAAAACTAACCAAATACCATTGTAATAGAGGAAAATTTAACTGTTACACGTTACGTCCAGTTTCTTGTAGATTGTAGTGGAGAGGAAGGCAGTGAAAAGACTCCAGATACTGCATTCCTGAATAAGAAGTCTGCTCTTATTCAGCTTGCGGAAGAAAGCCCAGTAACCAAAACGATTGTATTCTGTAACAAGGTATGTTGTGGATTCTGTAACAAGGTGTGTTGATCTCTTAGCATAAGCTGCTTGAAATTGATTCATCATTACATTTACTTCTCTCTCCCGCCCATCTTGCTAACTCCTGCCGTGGAGTTTGAGAGATGGCTCTGAAGCCACCTGCATGGAGGACTCATCATTACTTTTTAACTCATCCTTCTCTTCTCCATATACAGATGGAGACATGTTGAAAAGTTGAAAATGCATTGAAGCGCATTGATAGAAAAGGCACTCGTACAAGAATTCTACCTTTTCATGCTGCTGTTTCACAAGAGTTGCGGCAGGCAAATATGAAAGAGTTTGCTGCTTCTCCATCTAAAAATGTCTCCTTGTTTTGGTCTGCACCGACAGGTATGTATAGTTGCTTTGTCCGATACTAATCAAACTATGCTTCTAGAGATATATCTGCGTAGCGGCCAAGCTTCATCCCAAAAAGTAAGCCTTTAGTTAAACCATGCGTGGCCTGCCAAGTCCCAGGCCTTCAGTTACCAGTTCAAGCTTGCACAATTATAACGTAGTTGGTGTCAGCAAGAATTAGATGAAAATAGCAATGGCTGGGATAGGCTTTGTTCTGTCTGGTGGATTTTTCGAATTAGTGGGCCTGTATACTCACAACTTTTTTGGTATTGGGCTCAGCTCAGTTTCATTGATGGGCAAGAGCCAAGTGTTAGCTAACACTCATGGCACTCACCTAGGTGCTCAGGCAAAGCAAGGTGAAGCCTCTTCTTCTCACCTCATCTCAGGCAAGGTTTCCTCATTTAAGGTAAGCGCCTGAGGTGAGACGCTTGTCCTATGAGGTGTTGCCTCAGAAAAGATCTGTCTAGCTTGACATTTTTCTTTGAACTTTTTATCCCGTCCTTAGTAAAAATAAGGGAATATGACACAAATAATCCTTGAACTTTAGCCCAATATGCAATGTAGTTCCTAAACTTTAACCTTACGTGTAATGTGGTTCATGAATTTTTGGTACATATTCAGTTTAGTCCTGAAACTTTATGAAAATGTTCAATGTAGTCTCTGTTCTTGAATTAATGAAAGGACAATATTGAAAATTTTCATATAATGCGGGGATTAAGTTAAATATGTACCAAAAGTTCAGAGACCACCTTGAACAAATTGAAAGTTCAGGATCACATTGCATAATGGGATAAAGTTCAAGACCGCGTTGAACAAATTAAAAGTTTATAGACCATATTGCACATTAGATCAAAGTTCAATGACCATTTGTGTCATTATCCCTAAAAATAAAGGAGAGAATAGGTAAATATCTTTTTGAAAGAGCTGTTGGAAGTGGGGGACAGCTTATAGGCTCTAAGAAGCCAAAAGATTTTAGCTTCTTTTATCTCAAAACGGCCACAATTGTTCTCTCTTGTTCCATCGTCCTCCAAAGCTTATGAGGAAGGACGGAACAATAAAAAAAACAATGAAGATCAATCTACTTACCTTCTAATCTGTCCTTTCTAATTAACTTTTATGCACTCACAACATCTTGCACCACTGCAGCATGTGCTACGATGCAGACCTCGATTAATTTGTGATTCTAAGTATGAAAGACCTACTAATTTGTTTCTTGATGGATTAATCCCTATTTTTACCTATTCCCTCCCATCATTGAGCCTACTGCCTGAGGCATTGTGGGCTCCAAGCCTCTGAAGAGGGCCTAGTGCTTTTAATAGCTCTGGTTGTGATGCGGTCAAATGAAAGGTGGCTGCTTTTAAATATTGGTGGGGTCGCTGGGCACATACAAATTTACCAAAGACATGTCACTCTCATCTTTCATTAAGTATTTGCAAGATCGTCATGATTTTTCAACCATATGGCAGGGCGTCGCGAGGAATCGACTTTACCGGAGTGAATCATTTTATTATCTTCGACTTCCCACACGATCCGAGTGAATATGTCTACCGTGTTGGAAGAACAGCGAGAGGTGCTGGAGGGACAGGCAAAGCGTTTGTCTTTGCAGTTGGGAAGCAAGTTTCTCTGGCAAGAAGGATAATAGAGAGAAACCGGAAAGGCCATCCCTTGCATGATGTGCCCTCTGCTTATGAGTTGATGAGTTGAGATGTTCATGCACTAAGCGGGATCTGAGTTCATGCCTGCAGTGGCAGGAGTAGATTCCATCAGTCCATTCTTTTTTTCCTGCATGTTATGGAGGAAGGGCGCGCGGCAAGAAGTGAAATTGTTAAAGGGGGTTGTTTGGTTAGAATCTGGTTCTCCCATTTTGTATCTACATGGAGAGGGGGATCACAGAAGAGTTAATCCAATGTAAGAGCTTGATATCAAGGTTCAAAACCTATATATTTCAGTCTTTATTCAGTCCATTATCGAGGAAAGATTGATGCTCTTGGGGATCAAGACCGACTTAAGAAGTCTCGGAGGCCTATATTGTCTGAAGTTGCACTTTGTTGATAATTAATATGCAATGATAGGAAAGTACGAGATGATATCCCCTGCTGTATGCAATGAATTATATAAAATGATCTGCTGTAGCGAGTTACTGAGCGTTAAAATATAATACATTCATGAACTTCATTTTGCATAGCGAACTTTACTTTCAAGCTAAATTACTAATTTCAAAGGTAATTTAAATTACTTTCTCTAAGGTAAATGACTTCATCTTAAGAGATGTTACTCATTGTATTATAAATTTCCTTAAAGGTCATACCTTGTAGTTCTTTTGCCTAGCAATATAACTCCAGCATTGTAATTTAACTTATCTCGGTGTAATCTAGATTGCACCTATGGTTATTATTTTTCTTTTTCGCCTATTAGTTTAGCTAGACTTTGTACGGTGAGAATGTCAGTCACCTCAGCATGGTAATTTGTCTTAAACTGTCGCAATGGACAGAACTTGTGCCATGAGAATGTGAATCACCTTAGCATAGTAAGTGATCTTAAACTGTTGCAATAGACAAGACTTGTAATTGGTATTGACCCAAATATAGGTTTTCTTATTGTGTAGTTGTAAGAATGGAAAAGGCCATTATACTAGAATTTAAGTTTCATTCCATTCTTTGAGGGCCTTCTTGGCGTCGTTCATCTCCTGAACCAGCTTGAAAGTCCCTGGGCCAAACTCTCAAACTTTTGTAGTCTGCGTCTTCTAGCCATGCCGTCCATTTGCATGACATGGCTAGAATAAAATGTATTTTATGTATCAATCACTCACGTCTCAATCAATTTTGATAGGGATAATAAAAAAATAGCTCAAGAACTTTGATTAGATGTGCAATGTAATTCATAAACTTTTAATTTGTGCAATGTCGTCATTAAACTTTCACCTAATATGCAATGTTGTTCTTGGATTTTTAATTTATGCAATATCATCCTTGAACTTGGGCTTAATGAGCTTAATTTCAGTAGACCCACATTTAACTCAGCAAAATGAATGAGTTAAAATATGAGTCAGCGACTCATTTTGCCACCTCCATTTATTATATCAAAATCGTACTTATTGGGGTTAATTTTGTATAGCAAAAAATGATGTAAATGACACTTTGACCTTAAATATATGGATGTCCCAAAAATATTCATCGTGATTCAAGAACCTCTTTATGTACATGCTTTCTTTTCTAGCAGAATGCACATCTCACTATCAGGAGTAGCTGGAAGCGAGCTGTATGGTCAAAAATTGTTTTTGTGGTCATGTGGGTTTAATCTTTTTTAGAGAGATTTGTTGAGTATGATTCCTGCACACCATCTAATAAAGTACTCGATTAGCAATTTCCCCATCGAGAATTCGATTAATTCGATTACCAACATTTTTTAACTTGAGTTAAGACTAGAGTGTCAAGTGAAAAAAAAAAAAATCAAGAACAAAATGAGAGATGTAGATCCTCATTGTGAATCACATTCAATTTTACCCCGTTAAGTATAACATATTTAAAAAAAAAAATGATAAAGACTTCAAATTCATAACATTTAATATTGGAACTTTGAAAAAACGGTAGCATTTAATTATGTTCTCATTATGAAGCGACCTTTTCGAACCCACTACGTAAACTACCGATTTACTATGGCTGTATTTGGACATCTTAATAAATCGATGTTTGATTTAAAAAAGAATTTTATTATTGCGAAAATCCTATATATTTTCTCATGTTCAATTTGTGTTTGAAGGATGATTGACCTTGCTATGCACCATATCATGTCATCAATGCAATGAGAATGTTCAAGTCTCTATTTTGCAAATGATTGTACTGGACAAGATCGCTAATTTGGATTAACTGGTTCCTACAACAATAGAAAGCGATCACTGACTTTTTAGGCAATTCCACAATCATGATGATAGGATGGTAGAAACATTATGGGTGCCTTGTCAACATTGACCCGCTTATGGAGCATGCTCCTCATCAAAAGAGGTACGTTTCTAACTTAGATGCCAGGAGTTCGCTCTTGACTATAATGTGTGTTCACTTGGCTGATAAGGAGATGCACTCGGCCTTTAAGGATTGGACACTTGACGTGAATGAGATCGTGCACATCACCATAAAAAAGTGAGCAATTTATTGTGTAGAGTGTACACTTCACCCTATAGAGTATGCACCTCGGAATGTCTCCATAAACAATTATCTCTTGACGTCTTGTATTTAGCTGGTTCAAGGAACGGGGGCCAGAAGAAAAAACAAGAAGTAACGTGCGAACGAGAGGAAGAAGGAATCAAGCGTCATTCTCTCTCTGCCCTCTTCACCATTCCTAGATGCAGGCCCCATGTGCAAAGCATCGAAAAAACAACAATCACGTACAAACTATAAATAAAATAGCAAGGAAACTTGAAAAGTAATATAATGGGGGGATGGATTTCATAAGTAGGATTCCCAAGCTTCTGCACATGTCCTGCCATAATTCACCCTTCTTTCGATGCTTTGAGAGAATAAGGTTTAGTGAATAGTTAATTGTGCAAAAGACCAATGAAGATAGAGAAGTAATATATGAATTATAAAAATTATATTCCTTGGCTTCTGCCCATGTCCTGCCATAATCACCCTTAATGCTTTGCGCATGGGGCCTGCATTTAGGAATTGTGAAGAGGGTAGAGAGAGAATGACCAATATAGATACTTGTGAAAATAAGAGGAGAATCGAGGTATTGTAAAATTATAGGTCAAAAATTTATTATTGTTAGGCCAATATATATATAAAATTGAGATCATGAGACCAAATGGTGGTTATACATTAAAAAATAGGCGCTTATTCAATAAATGGAAATTGTAATTTTAGGGCTAATTTTAAAAAGTGAAAGTTAGACAAATCACACTTTTGGCTTAAGTATATAGATGAAATGTAAGATTATAAGATAAAATGATGGTTATGCATTGAAAAATGGACAGTTACTCTCTTATATATAAATTGTACTTGTGGGGGGTAATTTCGTTTAGCAAAAAATGAAGTAAATGACACTTTTAACATAAATATATTGATGTCCTAAAAATGTTCATCGTGGTTCATGAGCCTCTTTATATGCATGCTTTCTTTTCTAGCATAATAACACATCTCACTATCACAAACAGTTCAAAGTGAGCTGTATGGTTAAAAATTATTTTTGTGTTCGTGTGGGTTTAATATTTTTTAGAGTGATTTGTTGAGTATGATTCTTGCACACCATCTAATTAAGAACTCGATTAGCAATTTCCCCATCGAGAATTTTATAAATTTGATTACCAATAATTTTTTAACTTGAGTTAAGACTAGAGTGTTGGATGAAAAAGAAAATCAAGAACAAAATGAAAGATGTAGATCCTCATTTTGAATTACATTCAATTGTACTCCATTAAGTATAACAATTTTAAGAAATGATAAAGACTTCAAATTTGTAACATTTGATAATGGAACTTTGAAAAAAAATGTGGCATTTTAATTATGTTCTCATTATCAAGTGACCTTTTTGAACTCACTATTTAAACTACCTAATTACTATGGCTGTATTTGGACGTTTTAATAAACTGATTTTTTATTTTTTTTTAAAAGAATTTAATTGATGTGAAAATCCTATATATTTTCTCATGTTCAATTTTGTGTTTGAAGGATGATTGGGCTTGCCATGCACTATATCATGTTGTTAATGCAATGAAAATGTTCAAGTCTAAACTACTAAGCTATGGAAAAAAATTGAGGGAGTAGAGTATCAAAGCAATTGGTAGTGAGAACAATGAATCGATTTGTTGAACTATTATTACTTATGATTGTCTAGGCTCTTCATTTGTGGAGATGACTAAACTAGAGAATTTTTGGAATAGTCAACTAGATTGATACACCAAGTGTATATCACAGTGCAAATGGACCTTTAAACAAATGGATGATATACAACATATTAGAAAAGTTCAACACATGCGGAGTATTTCAATTTAATTAATCAATCTAACTATACTTTTATAATTTTTCTAGAAAGCATTATCATTCATTGATCATCTAAAGAGCCATGCAAGAAGGCACCATTAATTGGAGAAATGAGAATATGGGATTACTCTTAATCGTGGCCTTTCCTAGATTTAGAGTAGAGCATAGATCAGGGGCTGCGCAAAGCATCAAAGGCTAAGTTGCAACCACTAGATAGATGGCCATTGCTTCAATTTTGTTTAAGGCACGAAAGGGTCGAATGCTCCAAATAGGGATTTTTAGGTGTGAACTTACACTAATTTTGAAGAACGGCTAAAATGATAAAAAAATCTCATCTCTATTTTGGATTAATCAGTTCCTATGACAATAGAAAGTGAACATTGACTTTCTAGATAATTCCGCAATTATATCGATAGAGCGATAAGAATATTATGGTGCCTTGTCAACATTGACCCGCTAAAGAGGTATGCTCCTCATCGAAAGAGGTACGTTTCTAATTCAGACGCTTGAAGAAGTTTACTCTTGACCATGACGAGTGTTCACTCGATTCTAAGAAGGAGATGCACTTAGCCTTTAAGGATTGGGCACTTAATGTGAACAAGATCGTACACTTCACTGTAAAAAAGTGAGCAATTTGTTGTGAGGAAGGTGCACTTCACCCTAAAGAGCACGCACATTATTTAGAATAGGACTGCATCTCGACAGGAACCTTGTAATTTCTCCGTAAACAAGCATTTGTTGACGTCTTTCAAGGAATGGGGGCCATACGACAACAAGAAGTATAGTTCATAGGAAAGGAAGAGGGAATCGAGCGTCATTCTCTCTCTACCCTCTTCCCCATAGTCAGATGCAGGCCCCATGTGCAACGCATCGAAAGAACAACAAAAACATATAAACAAAATAGCAAAGAAAATTGAAAATAATATACATGGAGAGAGAGAGGGAGAGTAGTATACAAATTATCTGTGCAAAAGACCAATGAAAATAGGGAAGTGGTATATGAATTAAAAATGTCGGATTCCCTGGCTTCTGTGCATGCCGTGCCAGGCAGACAAAACAATAAGCATATTTTAATATGACCCTGGACCAAATATAACAAGAAAGCTTTATTATGAATATAATCATTTTAAAACGGAAAAAGAAAATGATGCTTGAAAGTTTGCACTTTAATTTGATCTACGGCCACTCATTGTTTTTGCCGCTAATCTAATACATAATGTATCTTTCAAAGAACAAAGCTAGGTAGTAACAACAGTAATGAAGAGGTAGTAGCAATTTTTTTTTTCTGGCCATTATTTAAAAACACTTTTGTTGATACACAACTTTTAGTGTATTGAGTTCTCATGTAATATGAAAAATTATTAGAATCCATATGATCAATGGTTATATGTTGGTATTGATCTACATAAATTGAATTATGTATTAATTTCTCCCTCGTTTGAAAATGCGATGAAGTTCACATGGCTGCATCGATGATACGATGATGCTAGTGTCTATGTGATGCATGATGATGATGGGTGGGTGCAAAAAATTGAGTGGGAGAGAAATGAAAGAACAGCCTTATTTCTGATTCCAGCCTTTCTGTGGCTTTAATAATGCCAAGGCTTCGGGTCCCATTTCCGACCAACTTGTTCCCATGAAATTAAACAAAATGCAATGAATGATGATAGACTAAGAAGGTGTAGAGATTTGAGTGCAGAGAAGAACGAAAGAAGGGGAGTGTCAAAGAGCAATTGGTGGAGAAAAAAACACAGCGACTTTTTGCTGGAATATCTAATTATCAATGGCCGAGATTTGGTAAACACAGACCCAAACGACGAGGAAGAAAGAGGAGATGGGTATGGACTATGGAGCACTGTAGCGTAACCTTAATTAAGGCCTTAGCTAAAAACCAGTCAATTACTTGGGAAGCTGAAAATTTCGTAGTGGATTGCTCCAAGTCGTCACCGGCCAAAACTAAATAACGAAGAAAGACCATCGTTGCCCGTTACCTCAATCAAGACAAGTATAGTGGACTTCTAAACAATCCAGTAATAGCAACAGGTGATCCATAAAAAAGTGTGTCTACTTTACTGGTCGAGTCACCACAATTGATATTTAAGTCTCAATTCTTTCCTCCACCGCGGAAGGATAAACGTGGAATGAGCACTAGTCCTAAACCTCCTCTTTGACTAAATTAATATAATTGCAAAAAATTTATGAATTTCTTTTTTTTTTTTTTGGTAATTTTCTCCTGTGAATGAGATGGTATATTGTCATGAGAAGCATGGACTTCACAGTATAAAACTGAGCGATTTATCGTGAGGACAGTGCACTTCACCCTATGGAGCATGCACATTGTTCAGCTGAGGACTGCATCTGAACAGGACCTTATAATTTCGCCATGACCAAGTATCTCTTTGCACCAAGAAACGGAGGGCAGAAAACAAGAAGTACTGTTCGAAGGAGCGTAAGAAGGGATCAAACGTCATTCTCTCTCTACCCTCTTCTCCATGTGCAGTTGCAGGCCCCATGTGTGCAAAGCATCAAAAGGACAGCAACATACAAACTGTCAATAAAAAAGCAAAGAAAATCGAAAAGTAATAGAGAGAGAGAGAGAGTAATAAATAAGTCATTACAAAAGAGCAATGAAAATGGGGAATTAAGATATGAATTATAAAAGTTGGATTCCTTGGCTTCTGCGCACGTCCTGCCACGCTCGCTCCTTTCTATGCTTTGCACATGGGGCCTGCGTCTGGGAATAATGAAGAGGGTAGAGAGAGAATGGCGTTTAATAAATAAATTATTTGCTCAAAAGGAGCAATGAAAATAGAGAAGTAATACATGAATTATCAAAGTTTGATTCCTTGGCTTCCGCGCATGTCCTGCCACAATCACCTCCCCTTCTTTCGATGCTTTGCACATAAGCCCTGAACTGCACATGTTGAAGAAAGTAGATAGAGGATAACGTTCTGCAACAGCACATGAGGTCTTGCGCATGTCCTGCCACACTCGCTTCTTTCTATGCTTTGCACATGGGGCCTGCATCTGGGAATGATGAAGAGGGTAAAGAGAGAATGGGGTTTAATAAATAAATTATTTGCTAAAAAAGAGCCATGAAAATAGAGATGTAATACGTGAATTATCAAAGTTTGATTCCTTGGCTTCCGCGCATGTGCTGCCATAATCGCCTCCCCTTCTTTCGATGCTTTGCACATGAGCCCTGAACTGCACATGGTGAAGAGAGTAGATAGAGAATAACTACTGCAACTCCACATAAGGTCCGCTCCCATTTCTTAAACCCCACCTTAAACAGCGTCCTCAGGCTAACCCACTTCTTGAACCGCCGCTTAAACCTTGTAATTAATTAAACTCATCAATTTGTCCATCTTTGGATAAAATACTTACCTCGTGGACGAAATGTAGTTAGGTTGGAAAAAAGTAAGCATATTTTAATATGACCCGCGGAGTAAATAAAATGAGGAAGCTTCGTTATGATTATAATCATTATAAAAGGGAAAAAGAAAATGGTGCTTGAAAGTTTGCCATATAATTCAATCTATGGCCACTCAATTTTTGGCTGCTAATCTAATGCGTAAAGTACTTTTCAGAGAGCGAAGCTAAGTAACGGTTTTTTCTTTCTAGCCATTAGTCAAAAATGATTTTTTTATCAAGTATTTCTGGATATTTATCGAGCAATCAACTGAATAATTTTTGGAGCTTTCAATGCATTGAGCTCTTATACTACGTTGAATAATGATGAGACCCGTATGATCAATGGTCACCATCGTATTTGCTCTACAAAAACGAAAATTTATGTAATAACTTCTTTTTGATAGAGCAGCACGAGGCTGCATCAATGAAACCATGATGCCATATGATTTATGTGATGCATGACGGTGGATGGGTGCGTTTGGGAATCATGTGATGTAAGTAGGGAGAGAGAGCTGGTGAACAATTATAAAGAAGAAGTCTTGGAATTCGGGCCGACTTCTTTGCCTTCTGAGCGGCGAGTGGCTTTAATGATGCCAAGGCTCGGTTCCCATTTCTGACCACATGGTTTTCGGGAAATTAAATAAAAAAAAAAATGAAATAAAATCTGATGATATGAGATGAAATGCAGCGGCGGTTTCTTCCGAGAAAGGGCGACATAAAAACGAAGAGACGCGCGGGAGAATGATGATAAAGAAGGACAGATACTGAAGAAGGAGAGAAGGAAGAATGGCTGTGCCGAGGAGAAGAAAGAGCAAAACAGATTTGAGTGCAGAGAAGGATGAAGGAAGGGGAGCGTGGAGGAATGAAGAAAGAAACACTTCAACTTTTTGTTGGAATATTTTATTATCAACGGCCGAAATCCAGTACTAGCAATCCCATTACGTAAGAACCTTAAACAAAGACCCAAGGAAGAAAGGGGAGATTGCTTTGGGCTATGAGAGAAGATACAAGGTGCATTTAATAGACCATGTAGGATGATATAATAAACCACACATGGATCGACATGTGGCAAATTCGGACCCACTTATGGTGCTCGGTAATCTAACCTTAGTCAAGAACTCAACTTAACACCAATCAATTCCTTCGAATGCTCAAAATTTGGTAGCACACCGCCATTAGTCGTCATCAGGACAAAACAAAATATAAAAATAGACGATGGCCAGTCACCTCAATCGAGATGAGAATAGTGGACTTATATAAACAATTGAGCAATACCAATGGATCACCCTTTAAAAAGTATATATATACTTTACTAAACAGTCACCACCACTAGTGTCCTGAGACGGAAGTTATCTCACAGCTTAAAAGTCTTTGATTTCACACTATCATTTGATGCTGTTGTCTTGAAAATAAGAACTCTAGTCCACACCACACCCCTCCCCCCCCAAAACAAAAAACGAAAGGCTCTATACACTTTCTTTCGACCCTTCCGGGCGCTCTCATTTAAATCCTCTGCACTCGCGAACCAAGCCATGCCTATCGCGGAGCTCTTTCTTGGCGCCTTTCTTCAAGTGCTATTTGATAGGTTGGCCTCGCGCAAGCTTCTCAACTTTGCACGGCGTGAGGGTATCGATGTGCTATTGAAAAAATGGGAGAAGATGCTGGTTAGCATCAACCAGGTGTTGGATGATGCAGAGGACAGGCAACTGAATGGTGATCTCGGGGTGAACTTGTGGCTCGAAACTCTCAGGGACTTGGCCTACGACATTGAAGACTTGCTAGAGGAGTTCGCCATAGAGTTTGAGGAGAATAAGTCCAAGGCAGAACCCAGCACTAGCAAGGTGCGTTCCTTTCTTCCAAGTTGTTGCTTCAAATTGAGCCCGAGAGCATTTATGTTTGATCATACAATGAGATCCAAGATGGAAGAGATGGATAGCAGGTTAAAGGATATCATTACTCAGAAAGATATTCTGCACCTAAGAGAGAATAATGGGAAGCGATCATCGTATCGTCAAATGGATAAGCCGCTTCACACTACGAATTTGCCTGAGCCTTGTTTTGTTAGTAGGGAGGTTGAGAAAATGGAGATCCTTGAATTACTAACTGAAGAAGAAAATGATAGGGCATGTGTGGATCCAAAAGTGATTCCCATCGTAGGGATGGGGGGTCTTGGGAAGACGGCTCTAGCTCAGCAAGTCTACAATGATGATAGAATCACCAACTATTTCGATGTGAAAGCATGGGCTTGCGTTTCCGATGATTTTGACGTGCTTGCTATTACAAAGAAGATCCTTAAGACAACCAATGGCGATTTGTCTTGTGAAGGTAATGACCTAGATTGGCTTCATAATAAGCTCAAGGAACACCTTGCTAGGAAGAAGTTTCTTGTCGTTTTAGACGATGTTTGGAACGAGAATTATGGAAACTGGACTATCCTCATGAAGCCTTTTCAATTGGGAGCAAAGGGAAGTAAGATTATTGTCACGACTCGTAATTTCCGAGTTGCTGAAATAGCCCGTGCTCCACCCTATACTCTCAAACCATTGTCACAAGATGCTTGTATGACTTTGTTCACATTTCATGCTCTTGGAGCAAGAAATTTCGATCATCATCCCGATCTTGAAGTATTGGGCATGAAAATAGTGGATAAATGCCGAGGGTTGCCATTAGCTGTGAAGACTTTGGCTGGGCTACTAAGCTTTAGAGTTAGTCCTCATGAGTGGCAAGATCTATTGAATAGCAAAATTTGGGACCTCCCACAAGAAAGTAATGACATCCTTCCGGCTTTAAAACTTAGCTACCTCCATCTCCCTTCGAATATGAGGAGATGTTTCGCTTACTGTGCTATATTTCCCAACGACTATGAAATTGAACGAGATGAGTTGATTCACTGGTGGATTGCAGAGGGCTTGTTGGAGGGAAAAGAAGGAAAAAGCCGTTGGAATGTAGGTTTGAAACTTTTTAATGAGTTAGTATCCAGATCTTTACTTCAAGAGTCGAGTAGTAGTAAATCACGATTCTTGATGCATGATCTTGTGAGTGACCTGGCCAAGCTAGTTGCCGGCACAACCTATTTTGGCTCGGGGATATTTGACTTTAAGGGTGATCAAAATAATGCATTTTTGGCTCGTCATGCCTCATTCATTTCTAGCCCGCACATTGTTCAAGAAAGATTCAAGATATATCATGGAATGAAGAGATTTAGGAGCTTTATATCATTAGCGACGCAACCTACGTATTATGATAGGTCATATTTGTCTAAGAAAGTACTATGTGACTTGTTATCCGAATTGAAGTTTTTGAGGGTGCTTTCATTATATCACTATCACATTAGAGAGGTACCAGATTGCATTGGCAAATTGAGACACTTGAGGTACCTCAATTTGTCGAATACTGACATTGAAATGCTTCCAAAGTCAATTGTTGCATTGTACTACCTAGAGGCCTTGATGTTGCGAGGTTGTGAAAACCTTATTGAATTACCGGAAGGTATGGAGAAATTGATGAATCTAAAATTTCTTGACTTGACCGATACTTCGAGCCTAAAAGCGATGCCGCTATATATAGGTAATTTGGTGGGTCTTGAGATGTTGTCCAAATTTGTAGTGGGAACGGAAATAGGGTCGAGATTGAAGGAGTTGAAAAACCTAAAAAATCTTGGAGGGGAATTATGCATCTCTAATTTGCATAAGATTCAAGAAGCCGGAGACGCCACAGATGCCAATTTATGCATGAAGGAGGGAATATGCCGGTTGACCATGCAATGGTGCAAAGATTTTGGAAATTTCCGGAATGAAGAGCTTGAAGCAAAAGTCCTTGACTTTCTATGGCCTCACCCAAAACTTGAAAATCTTACAATATCCTACTATGGTGGCTTAGAATTTCCATCATGGTTAGGAAGTCCCTCATATGTTAAGATGGTGCATTTACGTTTACATGGGTGTTGTCGGGCCAAAGCGCTAGCCTCATTAGGACAGCTATCTTCTCTAAAAGAATTGTACATTGAAGGTCTAAATGCAATACACACGGTAGGGTCTGAATTTTATGGAACTAAAAGTCCTTTTCCATCCTTAATGACTTTGGAATTCAAGGACATGCCACTGTGGGAGGACTGGTCTCATTACTTCGACAATGAAGAAGTAGGAGTTTTATTCCCTTGTCTTGAGTATCTGGTCATTCGGGATTGTCCTATGTTGATTGGAAGATTGCCTAGTCAACTAAGCTCTCTCAAAAAGCTAGAAATCAACTCTTGTCCGCTTATGGATGCCCCGTCCTCTATTGTTAGCCTTCCATCCCTCAATGAATTATACTTTGGAGGTTGTAACGAGGGCGTGCTAAAGAGTTTGGTAAACTTGACATCTCTAATTGCTCTTGTCATAGAAGATGTTGTCGAATTGACTTGCTTAAATTATGGGTTTACAAGCTCTTTGGTCAAGTTGGAGATGAAAAGTTGTAAAAATTTGATGTACTTGTGGCAAGAGAGAGATGTAATTCGGAATCTCGCTTGTCTGAAGAGCTTAGTTGTCAAAAATTGTCCGGAATTGATATCATTTTCAGTTGGAGAAGGAGATATGGAGTTGCCTAGTAAGCTGGAGACAATGGACTCATTGAATTGCATCAATTTGGAGAAGCAGCCAAGCAAGATTTATACCCTTTCCTCTCTTCAGCGCTTGACCATCGATAAGTGTCCAAAACTTGTCTCGTTCCCCGAAATAGATATGTTGGCGTCAATGATATCATTAAATATCCAAGATTGCGAGATGTTGCAATCTTTACCTAGAGGATTAAGTGTTCATATGGATGAACCAAGCAGCAGCGCCAATAATCACGGTGACATGACGTCTTGTTTGCAAAATCTAGAAATCTCTGGATGCAATTCTCTACCAGCCTCTCTATTCAGCGAGAGTATTTTTTTACCAGCGACCCTCAAGGAACTTAGAATTTCGTCGTGTAGGGGAGTGGAGTCGCTCGCGGAGATATCCGTAGACCGTCTTCAATCACTTCAAAAGATCCGTATTACCAATTGCGAGAACTTGAGAAGCTTACCACAGGGGCTGGACACACTTTCCCATCTCACTTACTTGTGTTTGTGGGGGTGCCTTGCATTGGAGGTAGAGTGCTTCCCTCCTCTTCCTCCCGGCATCTCGTGGTTTCATCTTAACAATTGTCCGAAGATAAAATCGTTACCTAATCAGTTGCATCGACTCACGAGTCTTCGACATCTGTTAATTATTAGGTGTGAGAGTATTACGCGCTTCCCTGATGGAGGACTGCCGCCCCAGCTAGAGTTTCTTCAGATAATAAAATGCGAGAATATGAAGCAGCCGGTGAGGGAGTGGCTTACCCCCCACACCTCCCTTGAATGCCTGGACATCGACAGCGGGGTGGGAGGAGTGGGAGAGGAGGAGGATCTTGTGCTTCCACTCCCTCCCTCTCTGCTCCGTCTCTATATCTATGATATGGGGAAAGTGGAAAGACTGTCCAGCAGTCTCCCTCCCTCTCTACAGAAATTAAATTTCATCAATTGCCCGAAGCTGAGGGAGTTGCCCGAGGATGGCCTCCCTCCCTCCCTAGAAAGACTCTGGATCAAAGGATGTGGGATTCTGGAGAAGCGATGCAGGAAAGGGACCGGCAGCTATTGGCCCCTCATCCGCGAAATCCCACAAGTTATATTGGGTGATATTAACTCCAAGTCAATTACTTGAAAGAAAGAAGGGATTCGGACTCTGAATATTCTACACGGGAAGAGATGAAGGGTATTTTTAATATCTGAGGCCTTGGCTCTTTTTGAAGAGGGACGGGGTTCGTATTTCAGACCCCCAAAAATTTTAGATCATCGGGTAAAAGCTGAAGCTTCTGGGCGTCGGAAACTTTAATGTTGGCTACCGAAAGCTCCTTCGCCTCCAGCTCCACCTCCAGCTCCAGCTCCGGCTCAGTCGCGCCTCCACTCTTTCTCCTTCCGCCTGTCCGGTCGGGGGGCGACGCGGGATGCCCTAGGAGATTCCGTCGGGGGCCTGCCTACCAGCTGATCGATGACGAGACGGTAGGGTTGGATTTATCTCAGTAATCGAGCTGTTAGTTTGCATTCGACTGTAGACGTGTTCAATGTGAATGTGCAAGTCGGAATGACTGATGCGGTTTGTTCTGATGACGAATTTCCCTTTTTATTTGTCGGGGGTTTCTTTTTCTATGCTTGCATTGTTGTCAATTGGTATCCAAGCTCTTGGAACGACTCAAGCGATTTGTTGTATGCATCGTGTTCAGATGGAGGATAACAAATCCAACACTACATCTTCTTTTGGAGCTTATCTGAATCATACAGTCTTGGGCAAATGATTTTGGTTTTCTTAGTCTGGCTTGAAAACGAATGTATGCGAACAGAGTTAGAAATTTCTCTCCCATTTCAATCTGTGCTAAGACTTTCTTGTAGGGTACTGAATCCCTCTGTGCAATGTGAAATGGCAGAGAGTCAAAGCTCTTGCTGAATAATTGTCCAAGCTAAAGCAAGTGAGTCGTAGAGATTATGAACCAGTAGCAGAAAATCTCTCTTTTCCTAAATTGGATTGACCAGGGAAAAATAAGGAAGCAGCTATGTTTGTACTTGGAGGAAAGGAATCAGGTGCTTACCAATCCAAAGCTGCCAAAGACACTGCAGCAAGGACTGACACTGAAGAAATGGATCATTCAGCGCACCTAATGGAAACTGATAAACAAGGCATATCTGCCACCAGAATAGTTGGAACAGAGCCTTCACTTGGCAGTTCTAATGCAGATTTCAAAGGATGGGGCAGGGGGGTTTCCGTGGATGCCTTTACATCAAGATGTTCTATCTACACCTTGACAAAAGGAGGGTCTTCTCCTGGTGTACTGCAACTCAGATTGCTGCTAACTATGGATGACTGTAGGCAATGGCATTCAAACCTTTAATTGAGGGAAAGACATGTATTATAGCTGATCAGAGTGGTTTGGGAAAAGTGCTGGCTTATCTTGCACCAGTAGGCCAACATCTTGGGGAGGAAGAGCTGCAAGGACTTAGCAAATCGTTCTCACAAAGCCCTCAATCTGTCATTCTGGTAGGTTGGTAGTTGGTGTCCTTTCTTGTGCCTTTTCCTTTGCCCTTACATACTTTGGCAAGCAACTCATCAACTTTTACTAGTTTATGGCCAATTTAAACCCTCATCCTATACTGTGATAGGCTATTGCTTAAGAAGCAAATTTGTGGTAAAAAAGCACTTTAACTCATTTTCGGTTTCAGTCAACCTGTTTTTAACAACTTGTCGCCTATAATACTCAAATTGTCATCTCTTCTTTCAGAAAAGGGAAAAAAAGAAAAAAGATAAAGAGATTCCTAAGTGTTGCAATCTGAAAGATTGTATTGGGTTCCCGGAAAGGCATATATACAATTGAAGTGGCAAAGTTTCTTAATAATGTGCATAATTTACTCATGAGGCAAAACTGGTAATCTCCTTAGAGCTGTTGAAAATGGAGGTGTTCTGAATTTGGAGATACTCTATAGTTGGGTTTATGTACAGCAATGCTTGTTTTTGCTAGTAGTGGATGACAAACATAACATAATTTTTTGCGCTCGCATGAGTGAGGATTAAAATTCTATAGTGAGTTTTATGCAGGTTTTGAGTAACTGCCAATCCATATCGAAGTTTGGGACTTCATTCCAATCTATGGTTGCCACAGGTGGTTTCAGGCAGAAAACTCAGCTGGAAAGTATAGTAGAGGGTGTTGATGTCCTAATAGCCACTCCTGGTTGCTTTATTTCTCTCAGTAAAGGAGGCTTTTTGGAGTTGAAGGATCTTAGATGGTAAGCCTGTGCTTTGTATAATGCTGCATGAGTAAGTTCGGATGCACGAGCTATTCGAAATCATCATCTTCTCATCTGTTTTTCGGTAAAGAATGTTATTGTGCTACTGTTTTCTTGATTTAGTACTTGCACCATTCATCATCGCCATTCTTCGAATCTTTGAGGAAAGGAAAAGATTAGCGAAATTTCTATTCTTATATACACGGCTGGATCTTGATTTTCTGGCTCAAGTTATGGAGAACTTTGCTTTGATTCACAAAAATGTTAGATATATTGCTATTCGTTAGCCCCAGTACAAATCTTTGAGAAATGACTGGTGACAAATTGAGAAGGCTCCACTTGTCATATTGTTTGATATAGGATATGAAGTTAAAAAATCTTTTGTTAAGGGATTTGCCTGCTAAGAATTTGAATGACGTCAAAGCCTGGATGATTTTGGCATTTGGCAGATTTCAGTCCATGCTATGCTACAAACACTGAGCTCTACGTAGCTATGATGTACTCAATAACAGAAGAATGATATCTTTATGCATCCTGCAGATTGTTTTGCAACTGCTGGTATAATCTATGGCTTCACGCTGCAGCGTGATTTTGGATGAGGTGGATATTCTCTGCAATGATGAGGAGCTCGAAGCAGCGTTTCAAAGCATAATCAATTCTTCACCTGTAGCCACCCAGTATCTGTTTGGGACAGCCACATTGCTGGTAGATATATATAACAAAATAGTTGAAATTCCTCCCGACTGTGAAGTGATAATGAGACCTGGCATTCATCGGACAAGCCCTCACCTCGAAGAGGTTGGTCTAAAGCTGTATTATTTCCCTTTCCATTATTTGCCAATGGATACATTACTATTATCTAATTTAGGCACAAAAGGATTCACGTCCGTGTCTGAACATTTTTTTGGATGCTTTTGGACAACAAATTACTCATAACTAAGCTGTTGGTTATGCTCCCTAAAAGTGATGGAGCATCGTTTTACGTTGATGTTTTGGTTTTTGGGGTGGATTGTTACTGCATACTGATGGGGGAAGATGGAAAGTGGATGAAGAGTGGAATAAAAATTTTTCCTTGAATGTCTCTTAGCACATGCGTATTAGTAGTCTATAGTATTCTTTTGGCTAAAAGCAGTGTATACCATCTAAAGGTGCCACCAGCATTCTGTAAGTCATTTCATCTGCTTGGAGGTGAAGAGAAATAAAATCAGGAGAAGTCTCTGAAATTTCATTGATTGTGCTGAGATGATTAAGGATTATATTAGGGTCCTATCTGTTTCTCTTCTTTCCTCAATTTGCAGAAGAGTTTTTGCGGTTGTCCTAGATGTTGTTTCTGTTCATTTTGCCAGTTCATTGACTCTCTGAATTTAACTTTGTATAGAGGTATTGTAGAAACTAATTCAGGCTGCATATACTGGAGAAGGATTATTTTCACAACATTAATCCTAAATAGGCTAAGAGCTTTCTCATGCAGGTGGAACAATAATCTTCTGTTACATGAAATTGCTTTGTCCTTCCCCCTTGATGAACATGTTGCATAAATTTGCTGTGGTAGCTAACGAGCGCTTTTCCTCTATTTTCCTGTTAAGAAGAAAACTAATGGAATACCATTGTAATAGGGGAGAATTTAAGAGTTACATATCATGTCCAGTTTCTCATAGATTGTAGTGGAGAGGAAGACAGTGAAAAGACCCCAGATACTGCATTCCTGAATAGGAAGTCTGCTTTTATTCAGCTTATGGAAGAAGGCCCGTAACCAAAACGATTGTTTTCTGTAACAAGGTATGTTGATCTTTCAGTAAAGACTGCTTGAAATTGACTCATCATTACATTTCCTTCTCTCTCCCTACCATCTCACTGACTCCTGACCTGGAGTTTGAGAGAAGGTTCTGAAGCCACTGAATGGAGGAGTCATCATTACTTTGTCCTCTTCTCCATATACAGATTGAGACATGTCGAAAAGTTGAAAATGCATTGAAGCGCATTGACAGAAAAGGTGCTGATACACGAGTTCTACCTTATCATGCTGCTGTTTCACAAGAGTTGCCGCAGGGTTTGCTTCTTCATTTAAAGATGTCTCCTTGTGTTTGGTTTGCACCGACAGGTACGTATAGATGCGTTGTGCAATATCAATCAAACTATGCCTCTAGAAATAGATCTGCTCTGCGGCGGAGCTTCATCCCTAAAAGTAGGCCTTAAGTTAAACTGTGCATAACCTGCCTAGACCCAGGCCTTCAGTTCTCAATCCAAGCTTGCACATTTAATAATGGAGTCAGTCTCAACAAGAATTAGATGAAAATAGTAATGGCTGGGATAGGCCTTGTTCTGTCTTGTGGGTTTTGTGAATAATTGGGATAGGCGAGAGCTGAGTTTTAGCTAACACTCGAGGCACTCACCTGGGCGTTTTAGCAAAGCGAGGCGAAGCCTCTGCTACTCACCTCATCTCAGGCAAGGTTTCTTCATTTAAGGTAAGCACGTGAGATGAGGTGCTCCTCCTCTGAGGCATTGGCTCAGAAAAGATTTGTCTAGGTTAACGTCTCTGCACCAGTGCAATTTGTGCTACGATGCAGACCTCGAATAACTTGTGATTCTAAGTATGAAAGACCTAATAATTTGTTTGTTGATGGATTAATCCCCACTTTTTACTTGGCAACTCTCATTGTTCAGCCTAGCGCCTGAGGCACTGTGGGGTCTGAGTCTCTAAACAGCGCCTAGTGATTTTAACGGCACTGTTTGAAACACAGTCAAACGAGAGGCAGAGCAGGGTCATTGGATACGCAAGAATTTACCTAAGACATGTCACTCTCATCTTTCCTTAGGCATTTGCAAGATCCTGATGACTTTCAACCATATGACAGGTCGTTATGAGGACTCGTCTTTACTGGAGTGGACCATGTTATTCTGTTCAACTTCCTGCGCAATCCCAGTGAATATGTCTGCCACAGAGAGAGGTGCTGGAGGGAAGGGCAAAGCGTTTGTCTCTGCAGTTGGGAAGCAAGTTTCCCTGGCAAGAAGGATAATGGAGAGAAACTGGAAAGGTCATCCCTAGCATGATGTGCCCTCCGCTTATGAGTTGATGCTAGTTTGTGCACTGAGCGGGATCTGAGTTTATGACGGGAGTAGATCCCATCGGTCCATTCTATTTTTCCTGCATGTTACAGAGGAGCAGCGCGAGGCAAGAAGTGAAAACGTAAAAGGAGTTGTTTGGTTAGAATCTGGTTCTCCCATTTTGCATCTCCATGTTGAGGGGGATCACAGAAGCGTCAATGCAATGAAGAGCTTGATATCAAGGTTCAAAACTTATATATTTCGGTCTTTATTCAGTTCATTGTCGAGGAGGATTGATGCTCCTGAGGACCAAGACCGAGTTAAGGAGTCTCGGAGGTCCATATTGTCTGAAGTTGCTCTTTGTTGATAATGAATATGCAATGATAGGAAAGTTCGGGACCGTATCCCCTGTTGTATGCAATGAAAATATAAAATGAGCTGCTATAGCAAGTTACTGAGCGTTACGGTATAAGAAGCTAATTTACGAGCACAAAATATAATTTACAAACTTTATACTGCATAGTCAACTTTACTTTCAAGCTTAATTACTCAAAAGGTAAATTAAAGTAAATGACAGAGCTGTCCGATTTAGTGATTTGTTACTTCGACTGTGTCCAAAATATATTAAAATTCTATTCTTCTCTCAATGATTGCCTGAGTCAGGCCCATCGTAACCAGTGGGAGATTCGCGATGCACTTACGGACTTTGAAGAAGAGAGAGGAGAGAATGTGGGAGGGAAGAAGTATGTTGAGACAGTGCGGGAGCTCAAGAAATTCAAAGAAGCAGCCAACCCATTCACGGACAAGTTCTTCGCTCTCCTTCACTCGGTGAATGAGCAGCAGGCAGAGATGTTGCAGAAGTTGCAGAGTTGTAAGAAGAAGCTTGCCAAAAAAAATTAAATCTGCACAAGCTTGCAGAGGGGTGAGAAATGCACAAGCTTGCAGAAGGGTGAGCAATGCCATATTGGTGACCGCCTTCGTGGCCACTGTGATCTTCTCAGTCGTTGCAGTTGCGATTGGTGCACCGCCTGTTGTGATTGCTGTAGCTACTGCTCTGAGAGCTCCAATAGGGACAGTCGGCGAGTAGTGTTACTCTCGGTGGAAAAAATACCAAAGGAAACTTTTAAAAAAAAAAGGGAGTTGATTAACTTAATGACTGCGGGAAGTGGAATTATGATCTCAATCAAAGAGTTGGAGACCATTCAATCGCTTGTCAGTAAGCTGGAAACTGAGATTGAGTCGATCGTGCAAAATGCTGACTTCGCTCTTGGAGAAGAACAGGAAGAAGCGGTGAAGCGTGGAGTGTTGGAGATCAAGAAAAGGGTGGAAGATGTCATGGCAGATATTGATGTTCTCTGTAAGCAAGCTGATAAGAGGAGGCGTGATATAGAGTGGGCGAGGAAAGTGATAGAGCATAAATTAAATAAATATTCCAGCCATTAGTTCTTTTTTTATGCTTAGAAAGTTAATAGTCAATACAGTTCACTGTCTTAGATGAACATTACGTTGCAAAGATCTTCTCAGTTTTCTCCTTTTGGGCGAACCTGATCTGCGAATGTGGCCTCAACCAATTCATACAAATATTAGGAGTATAGAGATTATGAAGCAGTTCTACATTGGTGTGCTTCAAAATGCAGATGCTTTTCTCTGGGAGAACTTTTACCTCTTGGCTTCGTCCTGTTAATCTAGCTGCTATTGCTGATTTGTTTGCTTGATTCACTGAGAGAGAAAAAATTGATTCAGTTGCATCCGCGATATTCATTCAGCATTTCCTACAATTTCATGGATTAAAATGGAAAGAGTTCCAGTGGCACCATAAAGTTCGGTAACAAAATACCAATGTCATTCTAAGCTCAGCAGCATCCCTCACGAAACACTGCTAGTGGGCGCTGCGTTAGTAACACTCGAAAGATCTAGAATTTCTTCCTCCAGGCATCACGTTGAACAAGACCCACACCAGCCGTTAACTATCATCTACCACAGGTTATGCTGTTGAAACTGCTCTCTGATTGGTTTGGCTTTACATACTAAACGAGAACTGAAGACAAGATAAATCGAAACAAGAAATGACAAACTTCAGAAGTTCCGATAATCAGATGAAGATCTTGAGATTGGCCTGCTCGTGAGACACAACTCCAACATGCAGTCATGCAATAGTCTCCCTCATTTCTGTATATGGTAGTAGTTAAAGTATGGTACTTCAAACCACTCACTGACAAAAGAAACCTGCAAAAATGAACTAAAACCTTCATTCTTACAGCTACTTTCAACAGGTAGATGGCAGAATCACATTTTGCATTTGAGAGATACTAAACACGAGCATGAGCATCTGCTAACACTGAAGCAAGACCCGAATACGCATCAAATCAACAAAATTCATGACCCCAGACATGACGATTTGCTCTTTATTGTTCTTTCCTTTCCTCTCCATCCACCTCATATTCGTCGTCGTGGTCGTCCTCATCATCATCTACATCCTTATCTGCATCCTCATCATCAAATATAGAACTACGAGGAAATTTGCTCAGTTCACGCTTCTCATCTTCTTCAATAAGAAATTCCAGCCCATATTTTGTGTCTCGGTGCTTCACAAGGAGCCAGCGCAATAATCTATCTTCCCTATTCAAGTAATGCAGCTCTTTGCTCATCATTGGTGAAGCCATCATGGTCAACTGCATCATCTGACCCTGCATGATGTGCAACAGAAACATAAAAGTGATATCAGTGTCTAGATCAAAGAAATCAACATGAGAGAAATAGCAAGAGACCTAGAATCCTCTTTCCTCCACAAGGTAAAAGTGCAACCAACTAAATATCATCTTACTGCTTCATCAGGAAGAGTAGGAGATAGAGAGCCCATCCAAACGGTACATATTACTGCCAGGACAAGGGTAAAGTACACTATACATCACTCAACTTTTAACTTTCAAATAGATCACTCAACTTTCAAGTTCAGCATATGGATCACTCAACTTTGGTTTTGTTCTCCATAAGGTCACTCTGTTGACTAGCCATTCAAAATCCCATTAGAAGTTTGACCTGGCATCATTGTAATATTGACACGGAAGGTGCATGTGTTTTATTAGACTTTCATTGTAGGTCAGTCAACTGTAGGTAATTTTGCTTTGCCACTCACTCAACTTTAGATAAATTTCATTTCAGTCACTAGACTTTAATATTGAACTCATACTACCATTTCAAATTAATATCAAAATCAAATTAAAATGATCAAAACCAGCTGTCGAATCAGGTTTCCAATGAGTTTTTCGCAGGTCAATCACCAAAGTTATTGGATTAAAAGCAAAACCAAAGTGAATGAAAGTTTGAAAATGAATAGCCACTTCGAAAGTGAGTGAATAGTAGAGTGAACTCTAGTGTGATTTTCCTGCCAGACCAACATTGCAAAATTAAATCTTCCATCAATTGCTACAGTAGCCACTGATTAACTTAGATGAAAAAATGACCATGGTAAGTATTAATAGCAATAAGCTAGGATGGTAACAGCATCAGTGCAAAACCGAACATACAACTCCATTCCAGTATGGGATTTCCTCATAAGCTAGTTAATATTTGTTCCAACATATCTGCCTGTATAATTACCATCTCCTATGGCTTCCACTCCTAACATAAGGCAAGGAGCCAGCTGAAGACTTATCACATTATGAGATTTTCTCATAAGCTAGGATAATTTTGCTCGACACATGTGCCAACATAATCAATTTCTCCTGTATTTTGCTACTTTGAACATGAGGGAAAGAGCCAGCCAAATGCATGGTCGCGTTAAGCATTCCAGTTGTGAAACCTAATAGATTCAGCATTTCTGCATCATCTTCAGTCATATCCCGTTACGTTATCTTGTTCTAGAGAGTACTCTCCGTCATTCTGTCAAACCAGATAGCTCATTTGTAGCTTCCAAATTACATAAACCAAGAATTTAAACAAAGAAGATGAATCAAATCCAATTGCATATCACAAGCACAACATGAATTGACAAGCCAACAAGAGAGTTTTCTGTAGATGGAAAGCTCGGAACAAGCAAGCAGAAGGGCTCGAATTTCAACAGAAGAATCACCTGAAAGAATCGCCCATCAAGCTTCTTGATACCATAACCCAACTGGACCGTCCCGCATGATTTTACCTCAGTGACAACCCCGTTTTTTCTTATAGACGTCTCTTCCTCTCCGAGCCACCATATCCATCGGAGCTTCCTTCTTGACATGGGGTTTCAGCAAAAGCACGCAGTCATACAGAGGCATCTTGTTCTCTCCCCCCCAAAACCCCTCTTCAGCTGAACTTATCTTCTAGACTGTCAAGAAGAGTTATCCCATCAAATCAAATGAGTGGATGACCCGCACATCGCTATGGAACTGCAAGTACTACTAAATCTATAGCCATCACTACTAGAACGTGAAAAGATAAGTAATCAGACACACTAGAGACCAGGTACTCTCGGATTAAGCCTGAAAAAAACAGGGTCCCTGGAAATATAATAATATAATCGCGTGAGGTGAAATAATGAATGTAATGTCTATTGATCTAGGCATTTCATCGAACAGATAGAATGAACTTTAACCGAATGAGGCAACAGAATCAACCACCGAATATAACTACCAATGAGGGAGCAAGAAGGCGGCGGGGGAGCTCTGGAGGCGGCGGAGAGGCGGTGGCGGAGGAAGAGAAACCCTGGTGGAGGCGGTGAGACGAGGAGCAAGCGGGGCCCAACGATTGTGTCATTTTTCAACCCTGACTTTTGGTAACAATTGTATTGAGTAAGACTAAAAGAAAAGAAAAAAAAAAACCAAGAAATTTATGGAAGTTTAATGTTAAATCGAAATGTGATAAAAAGTATCGAGACCGTTTAGGTGTCAAAAATGAAAGCATAGAATGTCTTAATCTCGAGTCTTGTGTGTTAATTAAAGAGTGGGATCAATTTTAGCTATTAAATGAGATAAAATATATAAAGAGTATTGTAAACATTTATATTGAACCGATACAATCTTTTAGACATATTATATAATATATTGCATTGTGTTGAGGTAAAATCTCGAACTTATGGAAGATTCCATATATTGTGTTTATCGTGGTTATGAAGTATTAAAAGCTATTCCATTTAAAAAAAAAATTATCACAAGAAAAATTAATTTAAAAGATTTTGATTAGCTTGAATTCAACAAAGAAGTATTTCCTACAACGTGTTCGCTCTATTTTCGTTTTCTATTAAGGGGATGGGGAAATATCCCCTACTCGCATCTCTATGGCTCCATGGATGTTCTAGCGTGATAAGAAAAGTGAGAAAAGCAAATTTATTAGTTGTTTATTGCATAAAAATAAATAATTTGAAAAATATTTTTCTATCCCGTGAGCATGACCCTCTCGTATGAGCATTGTCAAGATCTAACGAGTTTAGAAATAATGCCAAAAGCAGACTAATAGTTCTAAAATGACTTGAATCCTTTTGAACCCTTATCTCGTTTGACATTGGGAAACTATAATTGAAATAGATAAATTCAAGAAATCAAGCTTAAACCAAGTTGTGCACTAGCCTATTAAGACTAATTGGGAGCCAAGCAAGGCATGGGATGACACCTCACTTGTTAATAACATATATCAAGATAGTAACTTCCATAAGCTAAGTTTGAGTTAAGTCCAATTTCTTGTTCAAGAGATCAATCTACCTAAACATAAGCTAAATCAAAGGTACTCAATAAAATCTCTAAACTAAACATTATGTTATTCAACCGAAACTAGCTATATCAGTTACTAAGATTTACCAACCTAATCAAGACCTGCTTTTAAGGTGCTTTCTAATTTCTTCAATTTTTTCAATAATTACGAAAATGGGGACTCGGGCTGGGCCCTTGGGCCAAGTCCCAATGGAGGTATCACCTGGCTCAGGCCTTTATGTCCGGCCCCCCTTCAAAACTAGACCAGACGAAGCCCAATCCACCAAATCGAATTAAACCCTAGACTCATCTAAATCGAATTACGACCCAAATGCAGCCCCATTGTTTTCATTTATTTTTTCCTTTTTCCTCTCTTTTCTCTTTTTTTTTTAACTATTCTGAGTAGTCCATCGTCTTCTTCATTATACAGAGAACGCCCAAAACACCATCAAATATCCACCTTCCAAATCATCGGCACTAATCCACCTATACCCATTGTCAAACCCTTCCCCATCGAGCAGACCAGATGCTTTCAGATTCAAGTTTAATGACAATGAAATATAACCAGAATTGAATCATTGCGCTAAGAAAATGATTAGCATACATCCACGCATCTTTAGATTGAACAAAAATATGATCTATTTCGTGTGTGTTTAAAAGGCATATTATTGAACAGGTTGCATGCGTGGAATGCAGGGCAAACCTGAGTGTTATTGAACCAAGCTTGAGGGCCAAATCTACTCGAAATTAATCAAGAACGAGTGCAATCAGTAACACACTCGAATATAATTAATTCAGCCTTAATGTAAAATATGCCATCACGGGTTTCTTCCTCAGCAAAATCAGGTATTATAGAGAGGGATGAATTTTAACTGGTCAGTTGAGTGTGAAGAGGTTGCAATCATAGCTAACTAGGTCGAGGCTGGGAGCTTCAAAGATCGTCAAATGCCAAGATCTTGGCTAATAGGATAATGGTGCTTGCAATTCGAGCTCTTCACCTTTTCCAACCACAAAACATGGCAGAACAGAGGGTCCCAAACTCCCAGGTATAGCCAAGTGGGTAATTCATGAACACAACGAACGACGCCGGAAATCCCTTGGCTATGACTGTACTGCCTCAATGGTACTACTGGAGAGCCAAAATGAAGATTGAGCCAAAAATCAAATTTCTCATTCTTTTTTCTAATTTTTTTATTTGCTAATTTATTTATCTATCAAATTTTTGTTGTTTTTTTTTTGTTATTTATTTATTTATTTATTACTTCTATAAGGATGAGTGCTTGAATTGTAAATAATGAACACACTTTTTATTGCCCAATTATTTTAAACAATACAAACTATCATTTTTAGGAAAAAGTTTTTTCTAAATTATTCATTTTCTGCAAAATAAATAGATGATAAAGTTGTTATACTAAAAACTTCGTGATGGAGGAAAATTCTCTGAAAATCATTAATTTTCATTTGTTCGGTAGTTTAGGAATGTGAAAGAAGTAATTCTTTTCTCAAATAATCAATAATGAATTGATCTAGTTACAAATATATATATATATATATATATATATATATATATATATATATGAGCATGTGCGTAACCCTACTCATATATTTAGGAAATTATTCTACCCTTATTACTTACAATATTTTCCAACACTCCCCTAATGAAAAGTTGAGAATGAATACCCACGTCCAAAGTAAGTAAAAAGTAGAGTGAACTCTGGTGTGATTTTCCTGCCAGACCAACATTGCAAACTTAAATCTTCCACCAATTGCTACAGTAGCTGTTGATTAACTTAGATTAAAAAAATGACATTAGTAAGTATTAACAGCAACAAGCTAGGATGGTAACAGCATCAGTGCAAAACCGAACATACAACTCCAATCCAGTATAGGATTTCCTCATAAGCTAGTTAATATTTGTTCCAACAAGAAATCGTATACCTGAGTTGAACCTTTAAGAATTTTGACACGACCACTTCCAAAAAGTGGAAATCGATCCGAATTGCCGAAAAAAAAAAAAAACAAATCAAATCAATGGAAAAATCGGACAAAGTCCATTGGCTACGAATTATGAAGATACCGTTCAGAATGGCAACAACTTCTTCATCTTTCAGATTATTAAGGCATGTCATTTAATATCCCAAGCTCAACCAACCTAAACCGCAGAAATTGACAATCCCATTGAGGATGATTTAGTGTTAGAAATATTGTATATCTCGACCATGATGCTTCGTGGTCTCATCAATGAATGTACCTTAGACAATTCACAAATTTATCCTTCTTCTACTCTTTTCATTTTTGTTTTTTGTTTTTTTGGGCAGTGGAGGTGTTTTTTTTTTTGTTGGGGGGGGGGGGGGGGGAGGTGGTGTTGGGCCAAAAAGACTTATCACAATGGACAAAGATGCAAAATGCACGTAGCTAATCAAGAAGTTCTTCAGAAGCTGCCATGTGATTGCAAAGGCCAGATTTTGAAGAAGCTTCTTCCAACAAGAATATTTAGACATTAAACATCGACAGTTCACAATTTCCACAGGCAAAGCCACAAAAAGGTCATCCTTAATTACACTTATCTTTAATAAGTTTAGTTAGAAAAAATTATTTGCTAACATGATTTTTTTTTTATGGACAGCAAGAAAGTTACATTACTTAGGTAAATTCTAAATTCATAGAGTACCCTACTATTTTTATGAGTTAGGCAGGAAGTGGATTAAAACTTGGTGGAAACATGATAATCAAGTAGTTTGCATCTAGCCTAATGAAAAATTCGAAGAATACAGACACACAATTCTCCTTTATGTGTCAATCATTTAACCGTTAGAACTCTAGAAAGGTAGAAGGTAGTTTTTCCCTAGATCTTTTCTAAGCACCGAGTCAACGAAGACTAGTAGGAAACTTCAATATAAATTTGGACACGAATCAATTGCTCTCTTTTGCTGACTTTTCTGAGACCTGTGCACACAAACAATTCAATGCCCTGGTTTCAAATAGGGGTGAGCATGGTCCGGGTTGGTCCGGGCCACCCCCTAACCCTAGGACCAACCCGTACAGTGTCGGTCCTCAATTTTTAGGACCAAGGACCGACCCTATTAAGCTTGGGACCAAGGACCGGACCGACCCAATGGGTTCGGTCCGGTTCCAGGGTCAACCCGGGACCAATTAATAATTTTTTTCTTCTTATTTTTTATATTCCTTAAAAAAGCAAACTTACAAATTCAAATTGCACATCCATCGACAATGCGGCATTGTGCAACTAAATTATAAATATCAATACATATTTAGCAATTTTAAGATGATATAATAATATAAATTTCGTACCTGCTAATCATTCATCGAGATATGGGACAAGATGGAAAGTTATTGTAATTATCTATCTTTAATATTCATAACACCATATGCAAAAGTGTTTTCCTGCATTTGATTATGTAGAGTCCATTCAACCAAAAAATGAGCTTCACACCACTTGACTAGCAAATCACCATAGCAACTATAGTATTACTCTACTCTTCAAAAACTTCTACCATTTGACACAAATTGAAAAACAAAATGCAGCTGAAATTCATTAGTAAAATACAATTAAACCATAAAAAGTTCAAAATACTTAATATAAACCATGAATATATAATTTCACATATTGTTAATTCACTTGAACTTCTAAACACTTGAAAACAAAATAAATGACACTTAATTAATATTGAACAAAAGTTTTAAATTGAAATTACTATTAGTGCTATTGATAGAACATCTCAATATAATATAATATAATAAATATTTTACTTAGATTTGAATATATAAAATAATTATAAATAATAGAATATAATATAATATATAGGGTTGGTCCAGGGTTGGACCGATCGAAAACTCTTAGGACCGAGGACCAACCCGTACAGTGTTGGTCCTGGAATTTCAGGACCAAGAACCGACCCAATTCCCTTGGGAACCGAACTAGGACCAGCAGGGTTGGGCCGGTCTAGGGTCGGTCCAGGGTCAACCCTAGACCGCTGCTCACCCCTAGTTTCAAATACCTAGGATGCATATGCTTGACCTTTAAAGAATGTGCGCTTGACCTGAATGAAAGCAAAACGCATTCACTTTACCTTAAAACTATGTAACTTATCGTGAAGAGGGTGCACTTTGCCCTAAAGAGAATGCACCTTCTCTAGGATAGAAATGCATTTCAATAGGGACCTGTAATTTCTCTATAAATAATTATCTTTTGACACCCTATTTTTGTAGGGCAAAATTGATTAAACTTATTGATTTGTCCACGTTTAATGAAAATTTAGTGGATGGACGGATCATAGTTACACTATTCTCCTAATTAAACATAAGCATAAGTTATTTGATATTGCGGCCTTGAAATTTCAAATTTTATTTGACCTTGAGATGCACGAACTATTTATGATTTTTTTTTTCTTTTTGTATTTAGTGATCAAGTGGTGTCTAAACTAACTTTCACACACTTCAATTAGTCCACCTTCCCAAGCCATCATCGATCATTTGTTATGATGTGACGCCATAGCAAAATCTGCAATTTAGGGATCCAGTTTTTTTTTTGCATCGCTAATGTAACATTTACGCACACTAATAATAAAAGGGCATGAACTAAGTATAAATCAAATTCCACCCATTTGATTGGCTGGTGGGCATATTGAAGCTAGGTAGCTCTTCTCTTCTTGGGACAAAACAATAAGCATATATATATATATATATATATATATATATATATATATATTGACCCATGGACCAAAGAAAACAAGGAACCCTTGTTATGAATATAATCATTGATGCTTGGCAAAAAGGGGGAAAATTGAAGCTTGAAGATTTGCAATTTAGTTTGATCTGTAGCCATCTGTTTTATTTTCCATCCAATCTAATCCGATTGTGTATTCTTGAGAGAGCATATCTCGGTGACAACTACAGAATTTAAGAGAAAATAACCTTTTCTCTTCTTTCTGGTCATCATTTAAAAATGGTTTTGCAGTCAAGTGTTTTTGGACACTTGTTCAGTAATCAACTATGAAAATTTGAGAGATTTCAATGTATTGGGCTTTCGTGTTACGTGGAATAGTGTCTCTGATGCATATGATTGATGATTAATGACGATCCAATTACATAATTAAGTTTAGGTAGTAACTGCTCATTTATTTGATAACGCGATGGGGTTCGGGAGGCTGCATCAATGAAACCATGTGATGCATGACGATGGTGGATGTGTGCATTTGGGACTTTATGTGATGCGAGTGGCGAGAGAGAACTGACGAACGATGATAATGCAGAAGTTTCGGTCCCACTTCTTAACCTTCCGAGCCTTCTTTGGTGGCTTTAATGATGGCCAAGACTTGGTCCCACGTCCGACCAACTTGCTTCTGAGAAATTGAGGCAACTGAAATGAAATTAAAAATCGAATGAGACGAGATAAAAGGCAGCGGCAGCGTCTTCCGAGAAAGAAAGACCAAGAAAACGATAGGAGAAAGCCAACAAACGAAGAGACAGAGAGACAGAGAGACAGAGAGTGATGAAAAAGAACAACAGATACTGAAGAAGAAGAGGAGGAGGGAGGATGGTTGGGCCGATGCAAAAGTCTTTCGACTCGCATGTTTAGTTGTGCTTAGAGCTTCTTCCGGGGTAGGGTATCAGTGTTCTGCTGTATAGGTGTAAATAACGGAAGGAAGGTAATGCAGCTCGTTCATAGTTTAGCTAAGTTTGCTTTAAATGTGAATCCCTTTGAAAAGATTTGCTCTTGTTTTCAACTTGTGTTTGAGTGGGTTTACATTCGTTTGAATCATATTAAAGAAAGCTAACATAAGACGACACTGCCAGTCTTGGCACTGCTGCTTCCTTGTAGAGCGCACCTGTCATAGACAATCAATTCCACCATCTCATGATGCTGCAACAATGGGAAAAACATAGCACTCAAACACAATAAAGAACACCCTAAAATATTAGGATCCTTATTGGGAATCACAGTCAGTCTTACCCTATTAAGTATAATAAGCTCAAGAAATGATAAAAACTTCAAATTCCTAATATTTGATATTGAAACTTTGAAAAACTAGTGGCATTTTAATAAAGTTACCTTTCAAACTCCTACGTAAACGACTTGACTACTATTGGTGTATTTGGTCATCTTAACAAATTGATGTTTGATTAAAAATAAGAATTTGATTCATGTGAAGATCCAATATATTTTCTAATGTTCAATTTTGTGTTTGAAGGATGATTGACCTTGCTAAGCACTATACCATATCGTTAATGCAATGGATATATTCGAGTTAAACTATTTAAAGTGTGGAAAAATTAGAGGAATAGATAATCAAAATAGTGAGAACAATGGGTAGATTTGTCAAACTTTTATCATTAATGATAGTTAGGGCTCTCCATTTGTAGAGATGACAAAGCTAGATGATTTTTGGAACAATCAATTAGATTGCTATGCCAAGTGATATAGCATACTACAAATGGATCATTTGCAGCATATTAAGAAAAGTTCAACACACGCATAGTATTCCAATTTAATCAATCAATCAAACTATACTTTTTAATATTTTGCTGGAGAGCATTATCCATCATTGATCATCTAAAGAGCCGTACAAGAAGAGACCATTTGTTGGAAACGAGAGGATGGGATTACACTTAATCGTGACCTTCCCTAGAGTTAGAATAGAGTATAGATCAGGGGGCTAAGTTGCAACCACTAGATAGATAACCCCTGCTTCTATTTTGAGTTAAAGGCACAAAAGGGACAATTGCTCTAAATTGGGATTTTTTAGGTGGGAACTTACACTGAAATTTGAACTTCGGTTAAAATAATAGAAAAGTCTCATCTCTATTTTACAAATAATTATATTGGACAAGATCTAGTTTGGATTAACAAGTTCCTACAACAATAGAAAGTGAACACTGACTTTTCTAGACAATTTCGAAATTAAATTGCTAGAACAATAGGAACATTATGAGTGCCTCATCAACATCGACCCGTTTAAGCGGCATGCTCCTCATCGAAAGAGGCACATTTCTAATTTAGTCGCCAAAAGGATTTACTCTTGATTATAACAAGTGTTCACTCAACTCTAAGAAGGAGATGCAGTTTGGCCTTTAAGGATTACGCACTTGATGCGAACAAGATTGTGCAAATCACCGTAAAAGAGTGAGCAATTTATTGTGAGGAGGATGTACTTCAACCTAAAGAGCATGCACATTATTTAGAATAGGACTACGTCTCAATAGGAACCTTGTCATTTCTTCATAAACAATTATCTCTTGATGTCCTGTACTTAGTTTCCTGTACTTAGTTGGTTCAAGGTACGGGGGCCGGACGACAACAAGAAGTACTGTGCGAAGGAGAGGAAGAAGGAATCAAACGTCACACTCTCTCTACCTTCTCCACCATTCCTAGATGCAGGCCCCATGTGCAAAGCACGGAATAAACAACAATAACATATGAACTATAAATAAAAGAAAAAAATTGAAAAGTATTATACATGGAGAGAGAGAGAGAGAGAGAGAGAGAGAGAGAGAGAGAGAGAGAGAGAGTAATATATAAATTATCTTTTATGAAAGTTCGATTCCTTGACTTATGCTTGTGTCCTGCCATTAGTGACCCTTCTTTTGATGCTTTGCACATGGGGCCTGCATCCGGCAATAATGAAGAGGATAGAGAGAGGATGGCGTTTGATTCCTTCTTCCTCTCCTTCGCTCAATTCTTGTCGTCTGGCCCCCACTTCTTGAACCACCCCTTTAACCGCATCCTCGTGCTGACTCACTTCTTAAACCATCCCTTAAACCTTATAATTAATTTAATTTATCAATTTGGCCGTCTTTGGATAAAATATTTATCCGTTGGATGAATTGTACTTAGGCTGACAAAACAATAAGCATATTTTAATATGGGCCCACGGACCAAATAAAATGAGAAAGCTTCATTATGGATATAATCATTATAAAAGGGGAAAAATAGAAAATGGTCCCAGAAGGTTTGCAATTTAATTCGATTCCGGACCACTCTATTTTTTGCCACTAATCTAATGCATAACGTATCTTTCAGAGATCAAAGCTAGGTAGCAATGACAGTAATGAAGAGAAAGTAACATTTGTTTTTTAGCCATCATTTTAAAAAAGAAATTATTAACTAGTCTTTCTGGACACTTGGTGACCAGCTAAGTAAATTATACAGTTTTTAATGCATTGAGTTATCATGTAATATGGAATAATGGTTGGGACTTATATGATCGATGTCCGAGACTACGTCAATCAGATGATGATGCCAATGTCGATGTGATGCATGATGACGATGGGTGTGTACAAAAAAAGAGTGGGAAAGAAATTGAGAGAGCAGCCTTATGTCTGATTCCAGCCTTTCGGCCGCTTTAATAATGCCAAGACCAGGATGCCATTATTGACCAACTTGCTCCCATTAAGAAGGTGTAGAGAATCGAGTGCAAACAAGAACGAAGGAAGGGGAGTGCGAAGGAGCAATCGGCGGAGAAAAAAAAACACATCAACTTTTTTAAAAATTTTAGTTTCTGATTTTTTCTTCAAATTTATTTTTGAAATAGAAATATATTTTAGAAATAGATAAATCAAATTACGTTATCAAACGGATTTCTGTTCCAAACCTATTCCGGAGAACAAAGAAATAAAGAAATAAAGAAATAAAAAAATAAAAATTTTATCATACGCAGCCTATGGAGCTGAAAGCTTAAAGCTTAACTATGGGAAGCTGAAAGCTATATAGCAGATTGCTCCAATTCGTCACCAGCCAAGGTTAAATAACAAAGAAGCCCGTCACCTCAATCAAGACAAGAATAGTGGACTTATGAACAATCAAGTAATAGCAAGTAATAGCAAATATGATCCATAAAAAAAGTTCTACTTTACTGGTCAGAGTCACCACCATCTCAGATCTTTCCACCACTGTTGAAGGATAAACATGGATTAAGCACTAGTCCTAAATCTATTTCTTGACCAAATTAAAATACTTAGGACTGAGATTACACAATTATAATAAGTCTAATTTTCCTTTTTTTGGTAATTTTTCCCTATGAATGAGAGGGTATATTATCACGAGAAGCATGCACTTTCTTTTAAAAAAGTGACTGATTTATTGTAGGGGGAGTGCACTTCACCCTAAAGAGCATGCACATTATTCAGGGTAAGACAACATCTCAACAGCGACCTTATAATTTCACTACGAACAAATATCTCGTCATCGAGAAACGGAGGTCAGACAACAAAAACTACCGTGTGAAGGAGCGGAAGAAGGGATCAAACATCGAAAGTACATCATGTAAACTAAAATTTTATTTAGCAAAGAAAATCGAAAAGTAATATACATGGAGGTGGGGGTTGGGGGGGGGGGGGGGGGGGAGGGGGGAGAGAGAGTAATAAATAAGTTATTTGTACAAAAGCGCAATGAAATAGGGAGTAAAATATGAATTATAAAAGTTCGATTCCTTGGCTAAAATATGTACAAAAGAGCAATGAAAATAGGAAGTAAGATATGAATTATAAAAGTTGGATTCCTTGGCTTCTGCGCATGTTCTGCCATATGCTTACCCTTCTTTCTATGCTTTGCACATGGGGCCTCTATCTGGGAATGGTGAAGAGGGTAGAGAGAGAATGGCGTTTAATAAATAAATTATTTGCTCAAATAGAGCAATGAAAATAGAAAAGTAATACATGAATTATCAAAGTTTGATTCCCTGGCTTTCGCACATGTCCTGCCAAAATCACCTCCCCTTCTTTCGATGCTTAGCACATGAAGTCTGCAACCGCACATGGTGAAGAGAGTAGATAGAGAATTACTTCTGCGACTCCACATAAGGTCCGCTCCCATTTCTTAACCCCCCTTAAATAGCGTCCTCAGGCTAACCCACTTCTTGAACCACCGCTTAAACCTTGTAATTAATTAACCTTATCAATTTGTCCATGTTTGGATAAAATATTTACCTCGTGGACAAATTGTAGTTAGGTTGGCAAAACAGTAAGCATATTTTAATATGACCCGCGGACTAAATAAAATGAGGACGTTTCGGTATGATTATAATCATTATAAAAGGGAAAAAGAAAATGGTGCTTGAAAGTTTGCAATATAATTCGATCTATGGCCACTTAATATTTGGCTGCTAATCTAATGCGTAATGTACTTTTCAGAGAGCGTAGCTAAGTAGCAACCACAGTTTTTTCATTCTAGCCATTAGTCAAAAAGATTTTTTTATCAAGTATTTCTGGACATTTGTTGAGCAATCAATTGAATAATTTTTGGAACTTTCAATGCATGGAGGCTTCAATGATGCCAAGACTCGGTCCCACATCCGACCAACTTGCTTCCGAGGAATCGAGCCCACAGAAATGAAATGAAATCAGCGAGGACGAGATGGAAAAAAAATGCAACGACAGCCTCTTCCGAGAAAGAAAGAGCGCGTTAGTGCTTAAAAAGTCTTTGATTCACACCATCATTTCATCCTGTTGTCCTGGACGGAAGAACTCTTGTTTCCTCTCCGCTCTCTGCACTTTGTTTCGACCCTTTTAGCACTCTTGTTTAATCCTCGGCCACTCGCGAACCAAGCCATGCCCATCGCAGAGCTCTTTCTTGGCGCCTTTCTTTCGGTGCTCTTCGAAAAGTTGGCCTCTCAAGAGGTTCTCAACTTTGCGCGGCGCAAGGGTATAGATACGCTGCTGGAGAAATGGGAGAAGATGCTGATTAGCATCAATAAGGTGTTGGATGATGCAGAGGATAAGCAACTCACCGACAATCTTGATGTGAAGTTGTGGCTTAAAGATCTCAGGAACTTGGTCTACGACATCGAAGACTTGCTTGACGAGTTTGCCCTAGAGTCCATGGAAAATAAGTCCAAGGCAGAACCTAGCACTAGCAAGGTATGTTCCCTTCTTCCGAGTTGTTGCTTTAGCTTGAGCCCGAAAGCATTTATGTTCGATCATAAAATGAGATCCAAGATAGAAAAGATGGATGGTAGATTAAAGGATATCATCACTCATAAAGATACTTTGAGCTTGAGAGAGAACAACGGGAAGGGAGCGGCATACGGAAGAGTGGATAAACAGCTTCACACTACAAGTTTGCCCGAGCCTTATTTTGTTAGCAGGGAGGTTGAAAAAAATGAAGATCCTTGAATTGTTGATCGGTGAAGAAGAAGAAGATGATAGGACATGTGCATATCTAAAAGTGATTCCCATTGTGGGGATGGGGGGTATTGGGAAGACTGCTTTGGCTCAGCAAGTCTACAATGATGATAGAGTTACCAACAATTTCGATGTGAAAGCATGGGCATGTGTTTCCGATGATTTCGACGTGCTTGCTATTACAAAGAAGATCCTTGAGACAGTGAATGACCATTTGCTTTGTGAAGGAAAGGACCTAAATTGGCTTCATGGTAAGCTCAAGGAACACCTTGTGGGGAAGAAGTTTCTTGTCGTTCTAGACGATGTTTGGAATGAGAATTATGGAGAATGGACTATCCTTTTGAAGCCTTTTCAATTAGGAGTGAAGGGAAGCAAGGTCATTGTCACGACTCGTAATTTTCACGTTGCTGAAATAGCCCGTGCTCAACCCTATATTCTTAAAGAGTTGTCGCAAGATTCTTGTATGACTTTGTTTGCATTTCATGCTTTTGGAGTGGGAAATTTCGACCATCATCCAGAACTCGAAGGGTTAGGTATGAAGATAGTGGAAAAATGTGGAGGGTTGCCATTAGCCGTGAAGACTTTGGCTGGGTTACTGAGCTTTAAAGTCAATCCCCATGAATGGAAAGATATATTGGATAGCAAAATTTGGGATCTACCGAATGATATCATTCCGGCCTTGAAACTTAGCTATCTCCATCTCCCTTCAAATTTGAGGAGATGTTTTGCATATTGTGCTATATTTCCCAAGGATTATGAAATTGAACGAGACGAGTTGATTCACTGGTGGATTGCAGAGGGCTTGTTGGAAGGAAAAGAAGGAAAGAACTGTTGGAATGTAGGTTTGAAATTTTTCGATGAGCTAGTTTCTAGATCGTTACTTCAAAAGTCGAGTAGCAGTGAATCACGATTCTTGATGCATGATCTTGTGAATGACCTGGCAAAGCTAGTTGCCAGTGCAACTTGTTTTAGCTCAGGAGAGTTTGAGTATGAGAGTGGTCAAAATAATGCATCTTTAGTTCGTCATGCCTCATTCATTTGCAGTAGTCCCATTGTGGCAAAAAGATTCAAGATATATCATGAAATGAAGGGACTTAGGAGCTTCGTATCGTTGGCGAAGCAACCTAGGTATCATGATAAGTCTTATTTGTCAAATAAAGTGTTAGGCGACTTGTTATCCGAATTGAAGTACTTAAGGGTGCTTTCATTGCATCACTATCGCATCAGAGAGGTACCGGATTGCATTGGCAAACTGAGGCACCTGAGGTGCCTTAATTTGTCGTATACTGACATTGAAACCCTTCCAAAGTCCATTGTTGCATTGTACTACTTAGAAACCTTGATGTTGCGGGGATGTCAAAATCTTACCAAATTACCAGAAGGTATGGAGAAACTTATCAATCTAAAATTTCTCGACTTTACCAACACTCCAAGCCTAAAAGCGATGCCATTATGTATAGGTAATTTGGTGGATCTTGAGATGCTATCCAAATTTATAGTGGGAACGGAAGCAGGGTTGAGGTTGAAGGAGTTAAAAAACCTAGAGAACCTTGGAGGGGAATTGTGCATCTCTGATTTGCATAAGATTCAAGAAGCTAGAGATGCCACGGGTGCCAATTTATGCATGAAGGAGCGAATATGCCGGTTGACCATGCAATGGTGTGAAGATTTTGGAAATTTTCGGAATGAAGAGCTTGAAGCAGAAGTCCTTGACTTTCTTCGCCCTCATCCAAATCTTGAAAATCTCGCAATATCCTACTATGGTGGCCTAGAATTCCCGTCATGGTTAGGAAGTCCCTCATACGTTAACATGGTGCATTTACGTTTACATGGGTGTTGTCGGGCCAAAGCGCTAGCCTCATTGGGACAACTATCTTCTCTAAAAGAATTGTACATCGAAGGTCTAAATGCAATACACACGGTAGGGTCCGAATTTTATGGAACTAAAAGTCCTTTTTCGTCCTTAATGACTTTGGAATTCAATGACATGCCATCGTGGGAGGATTGGTCTCATTGTGTCGGCACTCAAGAAGTAGGAGTTTTATTCCCTTGTCTTGAACATCTGGTCATTCGGGATTGTCCTATGTTGATTGGAAGATTGCCTAGTCAATTGAGCTCCCTTAAAAAGCTGGAAATCAACTCCTGTCCACGTATGGATGCCTCATCCTCTATCATTAGCCTTCCATCCCTCAATGAATTAAACTTTAGAGGTTGTAATGAAGGCATGCTGAAGAGTTTGGTAAACTTGACATCTTTAACTGCTCTTGTCATACAAGATGCTGTTGAATTAACTTGCTTAAATTATGAGTTTACAAGCTCCTTGGTCAAGCTAGAGAAGTTAGAGATGAAAAGTTGTAAAAAGTTGATATACCTGTGGCAAGAGAGAGAAGTAATTCGAAATCTCGCTTGTCTAAAGAGCTTAGTTGTCAAAAGTTGTCCTTAATTAATATCATTTTCAATTGAAGAAAGAGATATAGAGTTGTCTAGCAAGTTGGAGACTATGGACTCACGAAAGTGCATCAATTTGGAGAAGCATCCAAGCAAGATTTTCACCATTTCCTCTCTTCAAAACTTGACCGTCAAGAAATGTCCAAAACTTGTGTCCTTCTCGGAAATAGGTATGTCAACATCATTGATATCACTAAATATGCAAGATTGCGAGATGTTACAATCTTTGCCTAGAGAATTAAGTGTTCGTATAGATGAATCAAACAACAACAGCAATGATCATGGTGACATGACATCTTGTTTACAAAAATTAAAAATTGGCAGATGCGATTCTTTACCAGCCTCTCTATTCAGCGAGAGTAGATATATATCTACGACCCTCGAGACACTTGAAATTTGGTTGTGCAAGGGGTTGGAGTCACTTGCAGAGATAACTGTAGACCGTCTTCAATCACTTCAAAGCATCAATATTAGATGTTGCAATAACTTGAGAAGCTTACCACAGGGGTTGCACACACTTTTACATCTCACTCACTTGGGGTTGTCGAACTGTTCGGCACTGGAGCTGGAGTGCTTTCCTCCTCTTCCTCTTAGCATCTCGTGGTTTTCGCTTTGCGATTGTCCGAAAATAAAGTCATTACCTAATCAGTTGCATCGACTCACCAGTCTCCGAAGTCTGGAAATTAGTAGGGGTGTCAATGGTTCGGTACGGTTCGGTTTTTTCGAAAAACCGAACCGAACCGAACCGTTTGAAAACTCTCCCGAACCGAACCGAAACCGAACCGAACCGAATACAAACCGAATTGAAATTTCGGTTCGGTTCGGTTCGGTTCGGTTCGGTTTTTCGGTTTTTCGGTTTTTGGTTTTCGGTTTTTCTTTTCTTTTTTCTTTTTTCGTCTTCGTTTGAGGGCAGCGGCAGCCAAAAAGCTTCCATTTTTCTCTGAGAGTTCGTCCGTCCATCTTCATCGATAAGTACTTGTCTTATTTTGCGCAGCTATTAGATTCGTGATCAGGCCCTTCTTTTCCATGTCGTTTTTTTTGGTGGGTCTCTCTGCAATGCATCAAGACGATGGCGGCTACGGTGATTGAATTGACATAGAAAACATGAGAATGAGAGCAATCGATGAGAAAGATCTTTCAATGAACCCTCTGTAACTCTAAAAACTAATGCTCTGTTTTCCCCCATCCTGTTATGGCCAATCTCGCGGTGTTCAATTATGGGATGCGACGATGAAAGTTGGTAGTCAGAGATGGTGATCAGTGGATTCTGGCGTTGATTGGTGGTGAAGAAACTTTTTGGAACTCGGCGGATGAAGAGAAGTGACCTTTGAGAGAGCGGTTCACTGACAGAGTCTTCCTTCTTTTTCCCTTCTGCTTTGCTGGACCCAAAAGCAATATTGCAAAGCAAATATTCTCTCTCCAACTCTTTGCTTTTTTCAAATAATTCAATCGCCAGATCACAGAGATCTACTTGCTCTACTTGCTCTCATTAGCTCTGGTCCCTAGCATCACATTCTCCCTCTCTCGCGTTGCTCTGTTTCACGATCGAAAAACAGAGCAAACGAGTCTCTGCCGAAATGGACCGGCTCTCTGCAACTAGTCTCCTTCCCCACGTTCGGAGGAGCAAAAGACGACATCTCCATGCAACTTTCGCTGATTTGGGCTCAGAAAAAGAACCGAATTTTTAATAGTTTGATTTTTATCGGTTCGTGGTTCGGTTCGGTTCGGTTAACCGATAAAAACCGAACCAATAAAAAAAAATATTGGTTTTTAACGAGAACCGAACCGAAAACCGAACCGAACCGAAAAAACCGAATTTTTCGGTTCGGTTCGGTTCGGTTTTCGGTTCGGTTCGGTTTCCGGTTCGGTTCTTGACACTCCTAGAAATTAGTAGGTGTGAGAGTATTACTCGCTTCCCCGATGAAGGGTTGCCACCCCAGCTAGAGAGACTTTGGGTAAGTCGATGCGAGAATATGAAGCAGCCGGTGAGGGAATGGCTCACCCCTCTCACCTCCCTTCAACTTCTGGACATCGACGGCCGCATGGGACGAGTGGGAGAGGATAAGGGTCTTGTGCTTCCGCTCCCTTCCTCTCTGCTCCATCTTTATATCTATGATATGGGGAAAGTGGAAAGACTGTCCAGCAGTCTCCCTCCCTCTCTCCAGAGCTTATGGATCTGGAATTGCCCGAAGCTGAGGGAGTTGCCCCAAGATGGCCTCCCTCCCTCCCTAGAATATCTCCGGATCGAAGGATGTGGGATTCTGGAGAAGCGATGCAAGGAAAAGACCGGCTGCTATTGGCCCCTCATCTGCGAAATCCCAGAAGTTATATTGGGTGATGACGCATCCAAGTCAATTACTTGAGAAAAGGGATTCGGATTCGAATATTCTATATGGAAGAGATTTGGTATTTTCAATATCCGAGCCTCGACTCTTTTTGATCATCAGATAAAAGCTGAAGCTTCTGGGGCGTCAAAAAAGTATAATGATAGCTACTGAAAGCGCCTTCGCCTCCCAATCAGCCTTAACTCCAAACCCCTCCGCCTCCAACTCTAGCTCCGGCTCCAGCTCACTCCCGCCCCACTTTTTCTCCTTCCGCCGGAGGGGGGGACGACCTTGGAGACTCCGGCGGGGGCATACCGGCTGATCGACGACGAGACGGTAGGGTTGGATTTATCTCAGTAATTGAGTTGTTAGCTTGTGCGTAGTTTGCATTCAACTGTAGGCGTGCTTGATGTGCATGTGCAAGTTGGAATGACTGATGCGGTTCGTTCTGATGACGAATTCCCTTCTTATTTGTTGGAGTTTTCTTTCTTTTTTGTGCTTGCATTGTTGAGATTGGTATCCAAGCTCTTGGAACAACTCAAGCGATTTGTTATATGCATTGTGTTCAGATGGATAACAAGTTCAACATTAGATTTTCTTTTGAAGCTTATCTGAATCATACAGTCTTGGGCAGATGGTTTCGGTTTTCTTAGTTTGGCTTGAAAGCAAATGTATGCGACACAGAGTTTGAAACTTTTCTCCCATTTCAATCTGCGCTAAGACTTTCTTGTAGCGTACTGAATCCCTCTGTGCAATGTCTAAAAGTTAGAGCTTGGAGATGGATTTGGTTTTTCCAGTAATAAAATGTAGTCTGACAGTCATTTTTTTTTCTTATACAGGCAATCATCATGGGTCAACCCTGCTGAAAGATGATATTCTTCTACAGCAAGCGTGAGTGGTCTAGGCAGAGGTTTTGGATGACTGAAATTGCTGAGAGTCAAATCTCTTACTGAAAAATCTTCCAAGCTAAAGCAAGTGAGTTGCAAAGATTATGAACCAGTTACAGAAAATGTACCTCTTGATGTGCCTGATCTCCCTTTTTCTAAATTGGACCTACTGGGGAAACAGAAGGAAGAAGCTATCCTTGGATGTGGAGGAAAGGATTCAGGTGCTTGCCAATCCAAAGCTGCCAAAGATGCTGCAGCAAGGATGGACATGGAAGATATGGATCGTTCAGTGCACCCAAAGGAACCCAATAAACATGGCATATCTACCACCAGAGTAGTTAGAACAGTGCATTCAGTTCATAGTTCTGATGCAGATTTCAGAGGATGGGGCAGGGGGTGTCCATGGATGACTTTAGATCTGAGTCGAAAGATCTAAGTTTGCATAGGAAAGTTTCCTCCAATAGTGACTTCCTATCGAAAGTCCTTTGAAGATTTGGGTTGTAGTGACTATATGATTGAATCTTTGAGGAAGCAGCATTTTCTGTGCCCCACATATTCAGGTACATCATAGTATGACCTACTCTAAGTCAAAGGTTTCAGCTTGTTGCTTTTTCTGCTGGGAACTTGGTCATTGCTTCCTTACTGCTGTTTTAGCTGGCAATGTAATAAACGTGAGCACATTCTAATCATCGTTATATCTACTGTCTGCATAATATCCACATTGAGCTTCAAATCAATGATGACCTTGTTTTTGTATAGTTCTAGATGTAAGCTTGCATTCGGATCATTAATATTTTATCTGTAAATGTGAATTTGGAGCTGATGGATGTGGAAGTCATTGAGGGGCCAACCTATATCATCAGTTTTTGTCTTTTCATTAGCATAAGTATTGATAAGTAATTGCATTGAGATGTTCTATCTATACCTTGACAAAGGGAAGAACTTCTCCTTATGTATTCCAACTCAGATTGATGCTAACTATTGATGACTGCAGGCGATTGCATTCAAACCTGTAATTGAGGGAAACACTTGTAATATAGCTGATCAGAGTGGTTCGGGAAAAACGCTCGCTTATCTTGCACCAGTAGTCCAACGTCTCAGGCAAGAAGAGCTGCAAGGACTTAGCAAATCATTCTAACAAAGCCCTTGAGTTGTCATTTTGGTGCTAGCTGTTGAGTTAGCTTCACAGGTTGGCAGTTAGTATCCTTTCTTGTGCCTTTTCTTTTTATCCTTATGTGCTTTGGCAAGCGAGTCACTGACTTTACTAGTTTATGGCCATTTTAAGCTCTCATCTTATACTATGATAGGCTATTGCTTTAGCAGCCAATTTGTGGTGAAAAAAGCACTCCAATTCATTTTTGGTGGCAGTCAGTGTGTTTTTGACCACTTGTCGTCTATTTTACTCAAATTGTCATCTCTTCTTTCAAATAAGAAAAAAGAAGAGATTTCTGGCAATCTGAAAGATTGTATTGGGTTTCTGGAAAGACAAATATACAATTTGAGTGGCACACAGTTGCTTAATGATGTGCATAATCCACTCATGTGGCAAAACTGGTAATCTCCTTGGAGCTATTGAAAATAGATGCATTCTGAATTTGGAGATACTCTGTAGTTGGTTTTATGTACAGCAATGCTTGTTTTTGCTAGTAGTGGATGACAAACCTAACATAAATTTTTGCACCCACATAAGCAATACTTAATAACTATTGTAAATTTTATGCAGGTTTTGAGTAACTGCTGATCCATATTGAAGTTTGGGGCTCCATTCTGGTCTATGGTTGCCATGGGCGGTTTCAGGAAAAAAAACTCAGCCGGAAAATATAGAAGGTCTTGATGCCTAATAGCCACACCCGGTGGCTTTATTTTTCTCATTAAAGAGGGCTTTTTGGAGTTGAAAGATCTTGGATGGTAAGCCTATGCATTGTATATAATGTTGCACGAATAAGTTTGGGTGCACGAGCTATTCAAAATTATCGTCATCTCTTCTGTTTTTGAGTAACGAATGTGATTGTGCTACTCTATTCTAGATTTAGTACTGCCACCATGATTCATCACCATTCTTTGAGGAAAGGAAAAGATTAGTGAAATTTCTATTCTTACATATACATAACTGAATCTTGATTTTCTAGCTTGAGTTATGGAGACCTTTGCTTTGATTTACAAAATTGCTATATATATTGCTATTTGTTAGCCCTGATAGATTTCCTCAAGAAATGACTGGTGACAATCGACAAATTGAGAAAGCTCCACTTGTCATATTGTTTGATATAGATATGAAGTTAAAAAAAATCTTTTGCTAATGGATTTGCCTTCTAAGAATTTGAATGACATCAAAGTCTGGATGATTTTGGCATTTAGCATATTTCAGTCCATGCTAAGCTACAAAGAAAGAGCTCTATGAGAATGGTATCTTTATACATGTTGCAGATTGTTACGTTGCAGATTGTTTTGCAACTGCTGCTATAATTTATGGCTTTATGATGCAGCATGATTTTGGATGAGGTGGATATTCTCTGCAACGATGAGGAGTTTGGAGCAGCGTTTCAAAGCATAATCAATTCTTCACCTGTCGCCACACAGGTAGATATATATAACGAAATAGTTGAAATTCTTCCCGATTGTGAAGTGATCATGGGACCTGGCATTCATCGGACATGCCCTCACCTCGAAGAGGTTGGTCTAAAGCTGTATTATTCCCCTTTCCATTATTTGCCAATGGATACATTACTATTATCTAATCTAGGCACAAAAGGATTCACTTCCGTGTCTGTACATTTTTCTGGATGCTTTGGGACAATATATTACTCATAACTAAGGTGTTGTTTGTGCTCCCTAAAAGTGATGGACCATGGTTTTACGTTGATGCTTTGGATTTGCAGGTGGATTGTTACTGTGTATTGACAAGGGAAGATGGAAAGTGGATGAAGAGTGGAATGAAACTTTTTCCTTGAATGACTCTTAGCACATGTGTATTGGTAGTCTATACTATTCTTTTGGCCAAAAGCAGTCTATACTATCTAAAGGTGCCTCCGGCATTCTGTAAGTCATTTAATCTGATTGGAGGTGGAGAGAAATAAAATCAGGAGAAGTCTCTGAAATTTGATTGATTGTGCCGAGAGGATTGAGGATTATATTAGGGTCCGATCTGTTTCTCTTCTTTCCTCAATTTGCAGAAGAGTTTGTGCAGTTGTCTGGAAAATTGTTTTTTTTTTTTTTGTTCATTTTGCCAGTTTGTCGATTCTCAATTTTTTTTTTGTACAAAGGTATTGTACGAACTAATTTAGGCTGCATATACTGGAGAAGGATTATTTTCCCAACGGTATCCTAGATAGGCTGAGAGCTTTCTCGTTTGGGTTGAACAGTAATCTTCTGTTAAAAGAAATTGCTTTTTCCTTCCCCCTTGATGAACATGTTGCATAAATTTGCTGTGGTAGCTAACCAGTGCCATTCCTCCTATTTTCCTGTCTAGAAGAAAACTAATGGAGTACCACTGTAGTAGAGGAGAATTTGACAGTTACATGTCATGTCCAGTTTCTCATAGATTGTAGTGGAGAGGAAGATGGTGAAAAGACTCCAGATACTGCATTCCTGAATAAGAAGTCTGCTCTTATCCAGCTTGCGGAAGAAAGCCCAGTAACCAAAACAATTGTTTTCTGTAACAACTTACAAGGTATGTTGATCTTTCAGTATAGGCTGCTTGAAATTTACTCATCATTACATTTACTTCTCTACCCAGACCACCTCAACTCTTGAGCTGGAGTTTGAGAGAAGACTATGAAACCACCTGGATGGAGGACTCATCATTACTTTGAACTCATCCTTCCTCTTCTCTATACAGATTGAGACATGTTGGAAAGTTGAAAATGCATTGAACGAATTTACAGAAAGGCACTCATATACAAGTTCTATCTTTTCATGCTGCTGTTTCAGAAGAGTCACTACAGGGAAATGTGAAAGAGTTTTCTGCTTCTCCATCTAAAGATGTCTCCTTGTTTTTGGTTTGCACCGACAGGTATGATAGTTGCTTTGTCCGATGCCATTCAAACTATGCTTTTAGAGATAGATCTGTTCTGTGGCCGAGCTTGACCCCTAAAAAGAGCCTTTAGTGAAACCATGCATGGCCTGCCAAGACCCAGGCCTTCAGTTCTCAGTTTAAGCTTGCACATTTAATGATGTATTCAGTCTCAACAAGAAGTAGATGAAAATAGTATTGGCTGGGATAGGCCTTGTTCTGTCTTGTGGGTTTTGTGAATGATTGGGCTTGTATACTTGCAAGTTTTCTGGTATTGGGCTCAGTTCAATTTCCTTGATAGGCAAGAGCTGAGTGTTAGCTAACACTCAAGGCACTCACCTAGGCGCTCTGGTAAAGCGACGCGAAGCCTCTGCTCCTCACCTCATCTCAGGCAAGGTTTCTTTGTTTAAGGTAAGCACCTGAGATGAGGTGCTTCTCCTCTGAGGTATTGCCTCTGAAAAGATTTGTCTAGGTTAACATCTTGCACCAGTGCAATATGTGCTTTGATGCAGACCTCAAATAACTCGTGATTTCTAAGTGTGAAAGACCTAATAATTTGTTTTGTGATGGATTAATCCCAACTTTCTACATAGCACCTCTCATTGTTCAGCCTAGGGCCTGAGGCACTCTGGGGTCTGAGCCTCTTAACAACGCCTAGTGATTTTAACAGCACTGTTTGTGACAGTCAAACAAAAAGCGGGCGCTTTTAACTATTGGCGGGGTCACTGGACACGTACAAATTTACCTAAGACATGTCACTCTCCTCTTTCCTTAAGTATTTGCAAGATCCTGATGATTTTTGAACCATATGGCAGGGCGTCATGACGAATGGACTTTACCAGAGTGGATCATGTTATTCTCTTCAACTTCCTGCGTGATCTGAGTGAATATGTCCGCTCTCTTGGAAGAACAGCGAGAGGTTCTGGAGGGAAAGGCAAAGCATTCGTGTTGGCAGTTGGGAAGCATTCCCTGACAAGAAGTATAATGGTGAGAATCCGGAAAGGCCATCCCTTGCATGATTTGCCCTCTGCTTACGAACTGATGAGTTGAGACGTTTGTGCACCAAGCGGGATCGAGTTCATGCTTGGAGTGACAGGAATAGATCCCATCAGTCCATTCTTTTTTCCTGCATGTTACAGAGGAATGGCGTGGCAAGAAGTGAAAGCGTAAAGGGGATCACTGTTTGGTGAGATTCCGGTTCTTCCATTTTGCATCTCCATGTTGAGGGGGATCCGAGAAGAGTTAATGCAATGAAGAGTTTTTGATATTGAGGTTCGAAACATATATACTTTGGTCTTTATTCCGTTCATCGTCAAGGAATATTGATGCTCTTGCTGATCGAGACGACTTAAGAAGTCTCCGAGCCTGTATTGTCTGTAACTTGCACTTTGTCGATAATGAATATGCAATGACAGGAAAGCACGGGACTGTATCCCCTGCTGTACGCCATGAATATATTAAATGACCTGCTGTCGCAAGTTACTGAGCGTTCTGATACAAGAAACTAATTTACAAACACAAGATATAATTTCCGTGCTTCATTTTGCATCTACGATACAATAAGCTGATTTATGAACTTTACTTTCAAGCTAAATTACTCATTTCAAAGGTAAATTAAAGTACTTCCTCTAAGGTAAATGACTTCGTTTTAAGAGATTTTTCAATGGTATTATAATTTCCCAAAAAAGGTCATATTTTATAGTTCTTGTACGTGGTAATTGAAATTTAACTGATCTTGGCGCAATTTGAATTGCACCTAGAGTTAATGTTTTTATTTTTCACGGATTAGTTTAGCCGTAGACTGCGTGCCGTGAGAATCTCAATCACCTCAGCATAGTAACTTATCTTAAATTGTCGCAACAGATGGAACTTGTAATCTATATTGACCTCAATAATCGTAGATTGCTACTTTTCATATCTTCATAATGTTGTCACTAGTAATTGTTCAATAATACCGTTATTTTCCTCAAATGGTCGTAATCAATAATTAATTATAATCAGTAACTTCCCCTTGTGAATTTCCTTAATACTCTCAATAATGCTAGCGCCTAGTAATTATCCAACAACATTGTAATTTTTCCTCGATATAGTTTTGATGATTATACCTCCAACCACAGTAATTTGTATCAAGTCGTCCTATTTTCAATTTATCTATGGCTAGTGCTTTTCCTTTTGGAGTGGTAACTTAGCTATAGAGCTCTTAAAGTAAGAATGCTATCACTCGTCAGTATCACCTCAAAGATTGTAACTTCGTAAAGCCATTAGTAGCTTACCTTGCTTAAGAAGGACAATTAATAATAACCGATAAAAAAATCACTTTAACTTATTGTAAATTGTAACTTCACTTAAGAAATAGCATGCAACTTGAATTTATGGTAATTTTCCTTTTCCCTATTCATAATTATTTACCAAAATGATGATAGCATTCATTTTAAGTTTGTAAATTAATGTAGCCTATTTTTGAATAAATAAGCTTGGTTGCCACATTCTTCCTTCATCAAATGTAAAACTTACTGCCCTTGCGGTCGTAATAACCTTAAATGTCAATAGGTTGCTTGTATAATCGGTAATCGGTGACAACTTTTTTATGATTGATTTGGTGATGAAATTCTTTAGCTTCAAATCCGATGGGGCGTTCAATACCCTGCTGGACTTTAGAATTTTCCCAGGAGTGGAAAAAGTTTAGCATTCGCTCCATTTTGTTGCCATTCAGTTCTTAATTGGAAATGTGAAAAAAAATGTTCTTATTAGATCGTTCTCGAGAGACGGCATAAAATGAAATCCGTCGCGAATATTTGGCAAAAGGATCAAAATCGAAGCCGCAAATATTTACGAGGACCATAATGCAATTTTCCCAAACAATTCGTCGAAAAGGACAAGGCGTCGCGGAAACGAAGAGAGAAGGAGTGCCTCCTTCTTCGTCACCATCGCTCTCTGTCTCTTGCACTTGCACAGCGATAAGCCATGGCTGCTTCTACTTCAGTCTCGTTCCTCAGCCAGAGTCCCTTTCTGGGTTCCTCCCAGAACGTTCTCTCGGTCTCGGTCTGCCCGAAATTCCTCGGGACAGTCCCAATGCAGCGGCCGCCGCAGCGCCAGCCTCTCTTCGCCGTCGAAGCCCCGGCCAAGACCCGGAGAGAGGACCGGCTCGCCCGCCACTCGCGCATCAGGAAGAAGGAGCCTTCTGGGTCGCCCTGCTTTTACGCGCTGACTTTTCAGTGATGCCCCTGACCTTGTTCATGGTTGGTCGAGTGCTCTGGTGAAGGCATTGATTGGGTTTCATTTGCTTTTTAGGGCGGGGGATTCGATTTGGTTCCGTGGGGAGTCTCTGCTCGGAATCAATTGGTGCAGGGTGGGCATTAGTTGGGTTCGTGCGGTTTCATTTGGGGTGAGGAGTGATTTTGAGGAAGAGAGGCGTGGAGAGGGTGTTGTTGTGGTCTAGAATGTGAGTGATATAACTCCGAGCTCGCGGATTCTGCTCGGTGTTCTGTTTGTCAATGTTGGAGGAGAGAAAAATGTACTAGTTTCATCCTCTACTGATAATTGCTCACTATGTCTTACTTTTTTGCATTTGCATTTTTTTTTTCTGAAATTAGCATGGTTATCTGGATAATACGCCCCGCCTGAATTGGTCTGGTCAATGTTCGTAGGCTAAGGTTCCCAGCCACCGGCGGCAGTTGTGACCGCTGGGTTGCTTTGAGCGACTGGGGCAGAAGACAACAATAGTAATATATAAACTATAAATAAAATAGCAAAGGAAATTGAAAAGCAATACATATGGAGAGAGAGAGTGGGAGTAATAAATAAATAATATGTGAGTGAAAGAGAGAGTAATAAGTAAATTATTTGTGCAAAAGACCAATGAAAACAACAAGAAGTACTGTGCGAATCAACCCTCTTCACCATGTTCCCAGATGCAAGGCTCCTTTCGCAAAGCGTCGAAAGAGGGGTGATTATGGGAGGACGCGCAGAAGCCAAGGAATCAAAAGTTGTAATCTAGGGATTAAGCATGTTCCCCTCCAGCTCCAGCTGCAGCTCCGACTCAAGTTGCGCCCCCTCTCTCCCCCTCAGCATTCACCGCCTGTCTGGTTCGGGGCGATGCGGGGGATGCCCTTAGAGACTCCAGGGGGGCCTCCCAGCTGATTGACGACGAGACAGTAAGGTTGGATTTATCTCAGTAATCGAGCTGTTAGCTTGCATAGTTTGCATTCAACTGTAGACGTGTTTGATGTGAATGTGCAAGTTGGAATGACTAATGCGATTTGTTCTGATGACGAATTCCCTTCTTTTATTTTTTCGGTGAGTCCGTCATTGATAATGGTATCCAAGCCGATGGAACGACTCGAGCAATTTTTTTTTTTTTTTTTTTGGGTCGGTCGACTCAAGCAATTTGTTATGTGCATTTTGTGTTGCGCAAAAGCCGCGGCTGGGCCATTGCGTTGAGATGTATAACGTATCCAACTCTACATCTTCTTCTGGAGCTTATCTGAATCATGCAGTCTTGGGCAAATGATTTTGGTTTTTCTTAGTTTGGCTTGAAAATGAATATATGCGACACAGAGTTGGAAGTTTCTCTCCCATATTAATCTGGGCTAAGTTTTTCTTGTAGCGTACTAAATCCCTCTGTGCAATTTGTAAAAGTCAGAACTTGGAGATGAATTTGGTTTTTCCAGCGATAAAATGAAGTCTGACAGTCATTTTTTTTTTTTAATAAAAGGCACTCATCATGGGTCAACCCTACCGAAAGATGAGATTCTCCTACAGCAAGTGTGAGTGGTTTAGGCAGAGGTTTGGACGACTGAATTCGCTGAGAGTCAAATCTGTTGCTGAAAAATCTTCCAAGCTAAATCAAGTGAGTTGCAAAGATTATGAACCAGCAGCAGAAAATCTACATTTTGATGTGCATGATCTCTCTTTTTCCAAATTGGATCAACTGGGGAAAAATGAGGAAGCAGCTATCCTTGTACTCGGAAGAAAGATATCAGGTGCTTACTAATCCAAAGCTGCCAAAGACGCCGCAGCAAGGACTGAAACAGAAGAAATGGATCATTCAGTGCACCTAATGGAAACCAATAAAAAAGGCATATCTGCTACCTGAATAGTTGGAACAGAGCCTTCACTTCGCAGTTCTAATGCAGAATTCAAATTTCAGAGGATGGGGCAGGGGGATTTCCATGGATGCCTTTACTTCAAGGTGTTCTGTCTACACCTTGACAAAAGGAAGGTCTTCTCCTGGTGTACTGCAACTCATATTGCTGCTAACTATGGATGACTACTAGCGATGGCATTCAAACCTGTAATTGAACGAAGACTTGTATTATAGCTGATCAGAGTGGCTCAGGAAAAGTGCTGGCTTATCTTGCACTAATAGGCCAACATCTCAGGTAGGAAGAGCTGCAAGGACCTAGCAAATCATTCTCACAAAGCCCTTGAGTTGTTGTTCTGGTGCTTACTGCTGAGTTAGCTTTACAGGTTGGTAGTTGGTGTCCTTTCTTGTGCCTATTCCTTTACCCTTACATGCTTTGCCAGGCAACTCATCAACTTTTACTAGTTTATGGCCAATTTAAGCTCTCATCCTATGCTGTGATAGGCTATTGCTTAAGAAGCAAATCTATGGTAAAAAAGCACTCCAACTCATTTTCGGTGGTAGTCAACCTGTTTTTAACTACTTTCCACCTATAATACTCAAATTGTCATTTCTTCTTTCAAAAAAGGAATAAAAAGAAAAAAGAAAACGAGATTCCTAAGTGTTGCAATCTGAATGATCCTATTGGGTTCCTGGAAGGGCATATAAACAATTGAAGTGGCAAAGTTGCTTAATGATGTGCATAATTTACTCATGAGGCAAAACTGGTAATCTCCTTGGAGATGTTGAAAATGGAGGGGTTCTGAATTTGGAGATACTCTATAGTGGGTTTTATGTACAGCAATGCTTGTTTTCATTAGAAGTGGATGACAAACATAACATAATTTTTTTGCGCCCACGAGTGATACTTAATATCTGTGGTGAGTTTTATGCAGGTTTTGAGTAACTGCCGATCCATATCGAAGGTTGGGGCTCCATTCTGGTCTATGGTTGCCACAGGTGGTTTCAAGCAGAAAACTCAGCTGGAAAGTATAGAAGAGGGTGTTGATGTCCTAATAGCGACTCCTGGTCACTTTATTTTTCTTGTTTAAGAAGGCTTTTTGGAGTTGAAGGATCTTAGATGGTAAGCCTATGCATTGTATAATGTTGCATGAATAAGTTTGGGTGCACGAGCTATTCAAAATCATCATCTTCTCATCTGTTTTTGAGTAAGGAATGTGATCGTCCTACTGTTTTCTGATTTAGTACTTCCACCGTGTATCATCACCATTCTTTGAATCTTTGAGGAAAGGAAAACATTCGCGAAATTTCTATTCTTACATACACAGCTGAATCTTGATTTTCTGGCTCGAGTTACGGAGAACTTCACTTTGATTTAAAAATATGTTGGATATATCGCTATTCGTTAGCCCCAATAGAAATCTTTGAGAAAAGACTGGTGACAAATTGAGAAGGCTCCACTTGACACACTGTCATATTTTTTGATATAGGATATGAAGTTAAAAAATCTTTTGTTTATGGATTTGCCCGCTAAGAATTTGAATGACATCAAACCCTGGATAATTTTGGCATTCAGCAGATTTTACTCCATGCTATGCTACAAACAAAGAGCTCTATTTGGCTATAATGTACTCAATAACAGAAGAATGATATCTTTGTACATATTGCAGATTGTTTTGCAACTGCTGCTATAAGCTATGGCTTCATGCTCAGTATATTTTTGGATGAGGTGGATATACTCTGCAATGATGAGGAGTTTGAAGCAGCGTTTCAAAGCATAATCAATTCTTCACCTGTCGCCACCCAGTATCTGTTTGGTATGGGCACATTGCTGGTAGATATATATAACAAAATAGTTGAAATTCTTCCCGTCTGTGAAGTGATCATGAGACCTGGCATTCATCGGACAAGCCCTCACCTCGCAGAGGTTGGTCTAAAGCTGTATTATTCCCCTTTCCGTCATTTGCTAATGGATACATTACTATTATCAAATTTAGGCACAAAAGGATTCAGTCTGTGGCTGTACATTTATTTTTATTTTTATTTTTATTTTTTTTTGGGGATGCTGTTGGACAACATATTACTCATAACTAAGCTGTCATTTATGCTCCCTAAAAGTGATGGAGCATGGTTTTATGTTGATGCTTTGGTTTTGTGGGTGGATTGTTACCACATATTGATGGGGAAGATGAAAAGTGGATGAAGAGTGGAATAAAAATTTTTCCTTGAATGTCTCTTAACACATGCGTGTTAGTAGTCTATAGTATATTTTTGGCCAAAAGCAGTCTATACCATCTAAAGGTGCCACCAGCATCTAAAGGTGCCACCAGCATTCTGTAAATCATTTAATTTGCTTGGAGGTGAAGAGAAATAATATCAGCAGAAGTCTCTGAAATTTCATTGATTGTGCTAAGATGATTGAGGATTACATTAGGGTCCTATCATTGATTGTGCTGAGAGATTGAGGATTATATTAGGGTCCTATCCGTTTCTCTTCTTTCCTCAATTTGCAGAAGAGTTTTTGCTGTTGTCCAGGAAATTGTTTCTATTCATTTTGCCAGTTCATTGATTCTCAGAATTTAACTTTGTACAGAGGAATTGTACAAACTAATTTAGGTTGCATATAGTGGAGAAGGATTATTTTTGCAACATTAATCCTAGAGAGCTTTCTCATGCGGGTTGAACAATAATCTTCTGTTACATGAAATTGCTTTGTCCTTCCCCCTTAATGAACATGTTGCATAAATTTGCTGTGGTAGCTAACCAGTGCCATTCCTCTTATTTTCTTGTTAAGAAGAAAACTAACGGAATAACATTGTAATAGGGGAGAATTTAAGAATTACATATTATGTCCAGTTTCTCATAGATTGTACTGGAGAGAAAACAGTGAAAAGACTCCAGATGCTGCATTCCTGAATAAGAAGTCTACTTTCATTCAGTTTGTGGAAGAAACCCCCGTAACCAAAACAATTTTTTTTCTGTAACGAGGTATGTTGATCTTTCAGTAAAGGCTGCTTGAAATTGACTCATCATTACATTTCCTTCTCTATCCCGACCATTTCACTGACTCCTAACCCGGAGTTTGAGAGGAGGTTCTGAAGCAACCTGAATGGAGGATTCATCATTACTTTGTCCTCTTCTCCATATACAGATTGAGACATGTTGAAAAGCTGAAAATGCATTGAAGCGCATTGACAGAAAAGGCGCCGATACACGAGTACTACCTTTTCATGCTGCTATTTCACAAGAGTTGCGGCGGGCAAATATGAAAGAGTTTTTTCCCTTCTCCATCTAAAGATGTTCCCTTGTTTTTGGTTTGCAGCGACGGGTATGTATAGCTGCTTTGTTCAATACCAATCAAACTATGGTTCTAGAAATATATCTGCTCTGCAGCCGAGCTTGATCCCTAAAAGTAAGCCTTAAGTTAAACCATGCATAACCTGCCAAGACCCAGGCCTTCAGTTCTCAATTCAAGCTTGCACATTTACTAATGGAGTCAGTCTCAACAAGAGTTAGATGAAAATAGCAGTGGCTAGGATAGGCCTTGTTCCGTCTTGTGGGTTTTGTGAATAATTGGGATAGGCAAGAGCTGAGTGTTAGCTAACGCTCAAGGCACTCACCTATGCCCTTAGGCAAAGCGAGGCGAAGCCTCTGCTCCTCACCTCATCTCAGGCAAGGTTTCGTTGTTTAAGGTAAGCACCTGAGATGAGGTGCTGCTTTTCTGAGGTATTGCCTTAGAAAAGATTTGTCTATGTTAACATCTTTGCACCAGTGCAATAAGTGCTACATGCAGACCTGGAAGAACTTGTGATTCTAAGTATGAAAGACCTAATAATTTGTTTGTTGATGGATTAATCCCCTCTTTTTAGTTGGCACCTCTCATTGTTCAGCCTAGCGCCTGAGGCACTGTGGGGTCTGAGTCTCTTAACAGCTCCTAGTGATTTTAACGGCACTGTTTGCGACACAGTCAAACGAAAGGCAGAGCAGGGTCACTGGACACACATGAATTTACCTAAGACATGTCACTCTCATCTTTCCTTAGGTATTTGCAAGATCCTGATGATTTTTCAACCATATGACAGGTTGTTACGAGGAATTGACTCTACTGGAGTGGACCATGTTATTCTCTTCGATTTCCCGTGCGATCCGAGCGAATATGTCCGCCACAGAGAGAGGTGCTGGAGGGAAAGGCAAAATATTCGTCTCTGCAGTCGGGAAGCAAGTTTCCCTGGCGAGAAGGATAATGGAGAGAAACTGGAAAGGTCGTCCCTATCATGATGTGCCCTCCGCTTATGAGTGGATGAGACATTTGCGCACTGAGCGGGATCTGAGTTCATGCCTGTAGTGACGGGAGTAGATCCCATCAGTCCGTTCCTTTTTTCCTGCATGTTACGGAGGAGCAGCGCGAGGGAAGAAGTGAAAACGTAAAGGGAGCTGTCTTGTTTGGTTAGAATCTGGTTCTCCCATTTTGCATCTACATGTTGAGGGGGATCACAGAAGCGTCAATGCAATGAAGAGCTTAATATTACGGTTCAAAACTTATATATTTCGGTTTTTATTCAGTTCATTGTCGAGGAGGATTGATGCTCCTGAGGATCGAGACCGACTTAAGAAGTCTCGGAGGACTGTAATGTCTGAAGTTGCACTTTGTTGATAATGAATATGCAATGATACGAAAGTGCGGGACCGTATCCCCTATTATATGCAATGAATATATAAGATGACCTGCTATAGCAAGTTACTGAGCGTTACGGTATAAGAAGCTAATTTACGAGCACAAAATATAATTTACAGACTTTATACTGCATAGCCAACTTTACTTTCAAGCTAAATTACTCAAAAGGTAAATTAAATTACTTCCTCTAAATGTAAATGAATTCTCTTAAGAGATGTTACTCCTTGTATTATAATTTTCCTTAGAGGTGATATCTTATAGTTCTTGTACCTGGTAATATGACTCCAGCATTGTAATTTAACGGATCCGGGAGCAATCTACCTGTAGTTATTATTTTTCTTTTTCGCGTATAAGTTTAGCTACAGACTTCATACCGTGAGATCGTCAATCACATCAGCATAATAACTCATCTTAAACTGTTGCAACAGACAAAACTTGTAATTTGTACCGACCTCCATATAGTTTTTCTTACGATGTTGCAGATGTAAGGGTGGAAAAGACCATCCGACTACAATGAAAGTGTCGTTCCATTCTTTGAGGGCCTTCTTGGTGTCATTCATCTCCTGCACCATCTTAGAAGCCCTTGGGCCCAACTCTCAATTTTTGTAGCCTACATCTTCTAGCCAAGCCGGTCTGTTTGCATGATGTGGCCAGAATAAAATATATTTTTTGTATCAACCAATCACGTTTCTTAATAGAGATAATAACATAAATACCTCATGTACTTTGATCTAAAGTAAAATGCAGCCCATAAACTTCTAATTTGTGCAGTATCCTGAGAAAGCATTAGTTCCTACTTGAGTTTAGAAAAGTTGCCTGCATAGTTGCATGAGTTTAGAAGTGAGAGCTGATCTGATACGAAGAAGCAAGAACAATGAGCACATATTTAGGGCCCTCCTTTCTTGATTTCAGAGTAAAGACCTGCCCGAGTTCGGCATTTCCTAATGGCAAGCTTGGGAGCTGTTCTAACTTGCAACGGGCCTCTCTCTCATTAGCTAAACCTCTAGGATCGATCGACTGGGATTTTTTTTTTTTTTTCTCTTGATAGTGAGAAAGCTCCCTTACCTTGGTAAATTCTAAGTTCATAGAACCCTACTATTTTTAAGAGTTAGGCAAGAATTGGATTAAAGCTTGGTTGAAATATCTAATTGATAATAAAGTATTTTGTATCTTGCCTAATGAAAAATTCGAATTACACATGCATACAATTCTTCTTTATGTGTCAATTATTTAACCATTAGTGCTTCTGGAAAGGAAGAAGGCAATTTTTCCATGAATCTTTTCTAACCGTCGAGTCGACGAAGACTAGTAGGAAACTTCAACGTAAATCCAGACACGAAGCAATGACGAAGACTAGTAGGAAACTTCAATGTAAATTCTGACACGAAGCAATTGCTCCCTTTGTTGACTTTTCCAAGACCTGTGAACACAAACAATTACATGCCCTGTTTCAAATACCTAGAAAGCATGTACTTGACCCTTGAGGAATGTGCGCTTCACCTGAATAAGAGCAAAACGCACGCACTCTACCTTTTTCAACTAATAGTGAAAAGGGTGCACTTTGTCCTAAAGAGAATGCACCATCTCTAGAATAGAAATGCATTTCAACAAGAACTTTTAATTTCTCTATAAACAAAAATCTTTTGACACCCTGTTTTTATAGGGCATAATTGATTAAACTTATTGAATTGTTTTATTCATTTGTCCATGTTTAATGAAAATTTAGGTGGTGGATGGATCGTAGTTAGGTACTTTCATTGTTCTCCTAATTAAACATAAGCATATCTTATTTGAATTTGCAGCATGGAAATTTCAAATTTTATTTGATCTTTAACCCCATGAACTATTTACGAATATTTTTTGTTTTTGTATTTAGCGTTCAAGTGGTGTCTAAACCAAACTTTTACATAGTTCACTTAGTCCACCTCCCCATCTTAAGAGTGCATTCCCCACATCGATCATTTGTCATGATGCAATGCCATAGCAAAATCTATAAATGAGGCATTCGGTTATTTGTGCACTGCTAATGTAATATTTATGCACAATATAATAATAGGGTATGCGTAAGTATATACCAAATTCCACCTATTTGAATGGCTGGTGGGCATATTGAAGTTAGGTAGTTCCTCTCTTCCTAAGACAAAACAATAAGCATATTTTTTTTACCCTTGGACCAAATGAAACAAGGAACTTTTACTATGAATATAATCATAGTTGCTTGGCAAAAAGGGGAAAAAAACAAATTGAAGCTTGAAGGTCTGCAATTTAGTTCAATCCACAGACACCTGGTTTTTTTTTCCATCTAGTCTAATCCGATTGTATTCTTGAGAGAGCACGTCTAGGTGACAACAACATAATTGAAGAGAAAGTAATCGTTTTTTTTCTTTCTGATCATCAATTAAAAACGGTTTTGTTGTCAAGTGTTTTTGGACACTTGCTGAACAATCAACTACAAAAATTTTACAGTTGTCAGTGCATCGGGCTTTCGCGTCACGTGGCATAATGGTTCGGACACATATGATCGATGGTTAATGATGATCTGATTTACATATATTAAGTTTAGGTAACGGCTGCTTCTTTATTTGATAATGACATGGGGCTAGCGAGGCTGCATCTGTGAAACCATGATGCCCTATGATATATGTGATGCATGACAATGGTGGATGGGTGCATTTGGGAATTTGTGTGATGTGAATGGTGAGACAGAACTTACGAACGATAATAAAGGTGAAGTTTCGGGCCCACTTTTTAACCTTCCGAGCCTTCTTTGGTGGCTTTAACGATGGCCAGGACTTGGCCCCCACTTCCGACCAACTTGCCTCCGAGAAATTGAGGCAACAGAAAGGAAATTAAAAATCAAATGAGATGAGATGAAATGCAATGGCAGCGTCTTCCGAGAAAGAAAGAGTGAGAAAATGACAAGAGGAAGCCCACAAATGAAAAGACGGAGAGACATAGAGAGGGATGAAAAAGAACATACGATACTGAAGAAGGAGAAGAGGGGGAGGGAGGATGGTTGGACCGACGCAAAAGTCTCGACTCGCATGTTTATTGGTGCTTAGAGCTTCTCCCCCAATGGAGTAGGGTATCGGTGTCCTGCTGTATAGGTGTAAATAACGGAAGGAAGATAATGCAGCCAGTTCATAGTTTAACTAAATTTGCTTAACTTGTGGATCCGTTTGAAAAGATTTGCTCTTGTTTTCAACTTGTGTTCAAGTGGGTTTACGTTTGTTTGAAATCATATTAAAGAAATCTAACATAAGACGATGCTCCCCAGTCTTGGCCCCGCTGCTTCCTTGAATAGCGTACCTATCATAGACAATCAATTCCACCATCTCATGATGCTGCAACAATGGGAAAAACATAGCACTCAAGCACAATAATGAAGACCATAAAATATTAGGATCCTTATTGGGAATCACAGTCAATCTTACCCTATTAAGTATAATAAATTCAAGAAATGATAAAAACTTCAAATTCCTAACATTTGATATTGGAACTTTGAAAAAAATGGTGGCATTTTAATAATGTTCTCATTATCAATTGACCTTTTCGAACTTCCTATGTAAACAACTTGACTACTATGGGTGTATTTGGTTGTCTTAACAAACGGGATAAGTACACTATCAGTGCCAAAACTTGTGTACAACGCTCACTTTGGTGCCAAAAGTTTCCGTCGAATCACTTAAGTATCAAATCGGAGGAAAAACAATCACTTTGGTGCCACCGGCGAAAAATTCCGGCCAAAATGATTATGTGGCTTTTTTTTTTTTTTTTTTTAAATCGATAGGCCTTTAAACGACGTCGTTTTCGGTCCTCCTTAAGAAAACGACGTCGTTTTGCCGTCCTACATGGATGGCTTCACGGAAACGACGCCGTTTAGCTCACATGGGGATTGAAATTAGGGTTTCCGCCGCTCGGCCACCGTCGTTCGCCCGCCGTTGCTCGGTCACCGTTGCTCAGCCACCATTGTAGTTGCTCGACCAAGTGAGCGAGGAGAGACTGTGATTGTTGCAGGAAAAATCGAAGGTGAGGGCGGAGGAGGAGGAGGAGGAAGAAGATGGGTCAAAGGTGTTGCTGGTGCACTGCTGCTGCTGGTGCATTGCTGCTGCTGGTGCGTTGCTGGTGTCGCTACTGGTGTGCTGCCGGTGCTATTGCTGGTGCTATGCTGGTGCCATTGCTGGTGTGGGTCTTCGAGGAAGAAGAAGACACGAAGACGAGCCTTTCCTCTCTCTTAATTTGGGGATTAGGGTTTCAAAGTTGGGGGAAAGATGCCAAACGGCGTCGTTTTGGTGTTTGGATGCTGACTCAACTCTCCGACGAGCCACGTCAGCTTTAAAATTAATAAAAAAAGGCCACGTCGGAAGTCCGACCAATTTCGTCGGCATTGGCACTTAAATGATCGTTTTTCAAAATTTTTGGCACTTAAGTGATCCGACGGAAACTTTTGGCACCAAAGTGAGCACCGTACATAAATTTTGGCACTGATAGTGTACTTATCCCCTTAATAAACTAATGTTTGATTAAAAATAAGAATTTGATTGATGTGAATATCATATGTATTTTTTCATGTTCAATTTTGTGTTTGAAGGATGATTGACCTTGCTATGCACTATACCATATCGTTAATGGAATGGATATCTTCGAGTCTAAACTACTTAAGCTATGGAAAAAATAGGGGAATAGAATATCAAAGAGTAAGAACAATGATCCAATTTGTTGAACTTTTATCACTGATGATATTTAGGGCTCTCCATTTGTAGAGATGACAAAGCTAGATGATTTTTGGAGCAATCAATTAGATTGATACACCAAGTAATATAGCATACTACAAATATACCTTTAAACAAATGGATCATATGTAGCATATTAAGAAAAGTTCGACACATGCATAGTATTCCAGTTTAATCAATCAATCAAACTATACTTTTTAATATTATGCTGGAGAGCATTATCATTTATTTATCATCTAAAGAGCCGTACAAGAAGAGACCATTTGTTGGAAATGAGAGGATGGGATTACTCTTAATCGTGGCCTTCCCTGGAGTTAGAGCAGATTATGGATCAGGGGTTGCACGGAGCATCAAAGGCTAAGTTGCAACCACTAGATAGATGTCCACTGCTTCAATTTTGAGTCAAGGCACAAAAGGGTCAATTGCTCTAAATTGGGATTTTTTAGGTGGGAACTTACACTGAAATTTGAACAATGGTTAAAATAATAGAAAACTCTCATCTCTATTTCACAAATAATTGTATTGGACAAGATCTAGTTTAGATTATCAAGTTCCTACAACAATAGAAAGCAAACATCGACTTCCTAGAGAATTCCAAAATTAAATTGATAGAACAATAGGAACATTATGAGTGCTTCATCAACATCGACCTGCTTAAGGGGCATACTCCTCATCAAAAGAGGCATGTTATTAATTCAGATGTTAGAAGGAGTTCACTCTTGATTATAATGAGTGTTCACTCAACTCTAAGAAGGAAATGCACTTTGACCTTTAAGGATTATGCACTTGATGCGAACAAGATCATGCAAATCACCGTAAAAGAGTGAGCAATTTATTGTGAGGAGGGTGCACTTCACCCTAAAAAGCATGCACATTATTTAGAATAGGACTACATCTCGATAGGAACCTTGTCATTTCATCATAAACAATTATCTCTTGATGTCATGTACTTAGCTGGTTTAAGGTATGGGGGCCAGACGACAACAAAAAGTACTGTACGAAGGAGAGGAAGAAGCAATCAAACGTCATTTTCTCTCTACCTTATCCACCATTCCTAGATGCAGGCCCCATGTGCAAAGCAGGGAAAGAACAACAATAACATATGAACTCTAAATAAAATAAAAAAATTGAAAAGCATTATACATGGATAGAGAGAGAGAGAGAGTAATATATAAATTATCTGTGCAGAAGACCAATGACCCCATGGGAATTATGAAAGTTTGATACCTTGACTTCCCATGGGAATTATGAAAGTTTGATTCCTTGACTTACGCGTATGTCCTGCCATAATTACCCTTCTTTTGATGCTTTGCGCATGGGGCCTGCATCCGGCAAGAATGAAGAGGGTAGAGCGAGAATGGCGTTTGATTCCTTCTTCCTCTTCCTCGCTCAATAATTCTTGTTGTCGTCTGGCCCCCATTTCTTGAACCACCCCTTGAACCGCATCCTCGTACTGACTCACTTCTTACCCCTTAAACCTTATAAATAATTTAATTTATCAATTTGGCCATCTTTGGATAAAATATTTATCCGTTGGACGAATTGTAGTTAGGCTGACAAAACAATAAGCATATTTTAATATGAGCCCACGGACCAAATAAAATGAGAAAGCTTCTTTATGGGTATAATCATTATAAAAAGGGAAAAATAGAAAATGGTGCTAGAAGGTTTGCAATTTAATTTGATTCCGGACCACTCTATTTTTTGCCACTAATCTAATGCATAATGTATCTTTTAGAGAGCGAAACTAGGTAGCAATGACAGTAATGAAGAGAAAGTAATGATTTTTTTTAGTCATTATTTAGCTAGTCTTTCTGGACACTTGGTGACCAGCTAAGTAAATTATACAGTTTTCAATGCATTGAGTTCTCATGTAATGTGGAATACTGGTTGGGACTTATATGACCGATATACGAGACTGGGTCAATGAGACGATGATGCCAATATGTCTATGTGATGCATGATGATGATGGGCGGGTTCAAAAAATGAGTGGGAAAGAAATTGAGAGAGCAGCCTTTTGTCTGATTCCAGCCTTTCGGCCGCTTTAATAATGCCAAGACCAGGATGCCATTATTGACCAACTTGCTCCCATTAAATTAAATCAAATGAGATCAACGATGAGAGATTAAGAAGGTGTAGAGATTCGAGTGCAAACAAGAACGAAGGAAGGGGAGTCCGAAGGAGCAATCGGCGGAGAAAAAAAAAGCACAGCAACTTTTTTCTGGAATATTTAATTATCATAGGCCGAGTTTTAGTGACTAGAGACCCGAATGACGAGGATGGAAAGAAGAGATGCGGATGGACTATGGAGAACCGTAGCTTAACCTTAGTTAAGACCTTAACTAAAAATCGGTCAATTACCTGGGAAGCTGAAAGCTTGGTAGCAGATTGCTCCAAGTCGTCACCAGCCAAGGTTAAATAGCAAAGAAGCCCGTCGCCTCAATCAAGACAAGAATAGTGGACTTATGAACAATCGAGTAATAGCAAGACTCCGTCCCACATCCGACCAACTTGCTTCCGAGAAATCGAGTCCACAGAAATGAAATGAAATCAGCGAGGACGAGATGGAAAACAATGCAACGGCAGCTTCTTCCGAGAAAGAAAGAGTGCTTTAGTGCTTAAAGTCTTTGATTCACACCATCATTTCATCCTGTTGTGCTGGACGGAATAACTTTTGTTTCCTCTCCGCTCTCTGCACTTTGTTTCGACCCTTTCGGCACTCTTGTTTAATCCTCTGCCACTCGCGAACCAAGCCATGCCCATCGCAGAGCTCTTTCTTGACGCCTTTCTTTCGGTGCTCTTCGAAAGGTTGGCCTCTCAAGAGGTTCTCAACTTTGCGCGGCGCGAGGGTATAGATACGCTGCTGGAGAAATGGGAGAAGATGCTGATTAGCATCAACAAGGTGTTGGATGATGCAGAGGATAAGCAACTCACCGACAATCTCGATGTGAAGTCGTGGCTTAAAGATCTCAGGAACTTGGTCTACGACATCGAAGACTTGCTTGACGAGTTCGCCCTGGAGTCCATGGAAAATAAGTCCAAGGCAGAACCTGGCACTAGCAAGGCATGTTCCTTTCTTCCGAGTTGTTGCTTTAGATTGAGCCCAAAAGCATTTATGTTCGATCGTAAAATGAGATCCAAGATAGAAGAGATGGATGACAGATTAAAGGATATCATCACTCAGAAAGATACTTTGAGCTTGAGAGAGAACAATGGTAAGGGAGTGGCATACCGAGGAGTGGATAAGCCACTTCACACTACAAGTTTGCCTGAGCCTTGTTTTGTTAGCAGGGAGGTTGAAAAAATGAAGATCCTTGAATTGTTGATCGGTGAAGAAGAAGATGATAGGACATGTGCAGATCCAAAAGTAATTCCCATCGTGGGGATGGGGGGTATTGGGAAGACTGCTTTGGCTCAGCAAGTCTACAATGATGATAGAGTTACCAACAATTTCGATGTGAAAGCATGGGCTTGCGTTTCCGACGATTTTGACGTGCTTACTATTACAAAGAAGATCCTTGAGACAGTGAATGACCGTTTGCTCTGTGAAGGAAAGGACCTAAATTGGCTTCATGGTAAGCTCAAGGAACACCTTGCCGGGAAGAAGTTTCTTGTTGTTCTAGACGATGTTTGGAATGAGAATTATGGAAAATGGACTATCCTCTTGAAGCCTTTTCAATCAGGAGTGAAGGGAAGCAAGGTCATTGTCACGACTCGTAATTTTCACGTTGCTGAAATAGCCCGTGCTCAACCCTATATTCTCAAAGAGTTGTCACAAGATTCTTGTATGACTTTGTTTGCATTTCATGCTTTTGGAGTCGGAAATTTTGATCATCATCCAGATCTTAAAGGGTTAGGTGTGAAAATAGTGGAAAAATGTCGAGGGTTGCCATTAGCTGTGAAGACTTTGGCTGGATTGTTGAGCTTTAAAGTTAGTCCCCATGAATGGAAAGCTATATTGGATAGCAAAATTTGGGATCTACCGAAAGAATGTAATGACATCCTTCCGGCATTGAAACTTAGCTACCTCCATCTCCCTTCAAATTTGAGGAGATGTTTCGCTTACTGTGCTATATTTCCCAAGGATTATGAATTTGAACGAGATGAGTTGATTCACTGGTGGATTGCAGAGGGCTTGTTGGAAGGAAAAGAAGGAAAGAACTGTTGGAATGCAGGTTTGAAATTTTTCGACGAGCTAGTTTCTAGATCATTACTTCAAAAGTCGAGTAGTAGTGAATCACGATTCTTGATGCATGATCTTGTGAATGACCTGGCAAAGCTAGTTGCTAGTGCAACTTGTTTTAGCTCAGGAGAGTTTGAGTGTGAAAGTGATCAAAATAATGCATCTTTAGCTCGTCATGCCTCATTCATTAGTAGTGGAGACATTGTGGCAAAAAGATTCAAGATATATCATAGAATGAAGGGACTTAGGAGCTTCATATCGTTGGCAAAGCAACTTGGGTATTATGGTAAGTCTTATTTGTCCGAGAAAGTGTTAGGCGACTTGTTATCCGAATTGAAATACTTGAGGGTGTTTTCATTATGTCACTATCACATCAGAGAGGTACCGGAATGCATTGGCAAACTGAGGCACCTGAGGTGCCTCAATTTGTCGTATACTGACATTGAAAACCTTCCAGAGTCAATTGTTGCATTGTACTACCTAGAGGCCTTGATGTTGCGGGGATGTCGAAATCTTATTGAGTTACCAGAAGGTATGGAGAAACTAATAAATCTAAAATTTCTCGACTTTACCGACACTTCGAGCCTAAGAGCAATGCCACTATATATAGGTAATTTGGTGGGTCTTGAGATGCTGTCCAAATTTGTAGTGGGAACGGAAGCAGGGTCGAGGTTGAAGGAGTTAAAAAACTTAGAGAACCTTGGAGGGGAATTGTGCATCTCTAATTTGCATAAGGTTCAAGAAGCTAGAGATGCCACAGATGCCAATTTATGCATGAAGGATGGGATATGCCAGTTGACCATGCAATGGGGCAAAGACTTTGGAAATTTCCGAAATGAAGAGCTCGAAGCAAAAGTCATCGACTTTCTTCGGCCTCACTCAAACCTTGAAAATCTTGCAATATCCTACTATGGTGGCATAGAATTCCCATCATGGTTAGGAAGTCCCTCATACGTTAACATGGTGCATCTACGTTTGCAGGGGTGTTGTCGGGTCAAAGCGCTAGCCTCATTAGGACGATTATCTTCTCTAAAAGAATTGTACATCGAAGGTCTAAATGCAATACACACGATAGGGTCCGAATTTTATGAAACTGAAAGTCCTTTTCCGTCCTTAATGACTTTGGAATTCAATGACATGCCATCGTGGGAGGACTGGTCTCATTGTGTTGGCACTCAAAAAGTAGGAGTTTTATTCCCTTGTCTTGAGCATCTGGTCATTCGGGATTGTCCTATGTTGATTGGAAGATTGCCTAGTCAATTGAGCTCCCTCAAGAAGCTGGAAATCAACTCCTGTCCACATATGGATGCCTCTTCTTCTATCATTAGCCTTCCATCCCTCAATGAATTAAACTTTAGAGGTTGTAATGAGGGGGTGTTGAAGAATTTGGTATACTTGACATCTCTAACTGCTCTTGTCCTACAAGATGTTGTTGAATTAACTTGCTTAAATTATGGGTTTACAAGCTCCTTGGTGAAGCTGGAGAAGTTGGAGATGAAAAGTTGTAAAAATTTGATATACTTGTGGCAAGAGATAGATGTAATTCGGAATCTCGCATGTCTGAAGAGCTTAGTTGTCGAAAATTGTCCGGAATTGATATCATTTTCAATTGGAGAAGGAGATATGGAGTTGCCTAGCAAGCTGGAGACAATGGACTCACGGAAGTGCATCGATTTGGAGAAGCAGCCAAGCAAGATTTATACCATTTCCTCTCTTCAAGACTTGACCGTCAATAAGTGTCCAAAACTTGTGTCCTTCCCCGAAATAGATATGTTGTCATCAGTGATATCATTAAATATCCGAGATTGCGAGATGTTGCAATCTTTACCTAGAGGATTAAGTGTTAAGATGGATGAATCAAGTAGCCGCGCCAATAATCACGGTGACATGATGTCTTGTTTGCAAAAACTACAAATCTACAAATGCGATTCTCTACCAGCCTCTTCATTCAGTGAGAGTAGTTTTTTACCAGCGACCCTCAAGGCACTTGGAATTTCGTCGTGTAGGGGAGTGGAGTCGCTCGCGGAGATACCTATAGACCATCTTCAATCACTTCAAAGCATCAATATTGCCTCTTGCAAGAACTTGAGAAGCTTACCACAGGGGCTGGACACACTTTCCCATCTCACTAACTTGTGGTTGTGGGAGTGTCCTGCACTGGAGATGGAGTGCTTCCCTCCTCTTCCTCCCGGCATCTCGACGTTTGGGCTTGGGGGTTGTCCGAAGATAAAATCGTTACCTAATCAGTTGTATCGACTCACGAGTCTCCAAACTCTGGTAATTATTGAGTGTGAGAGTATTATGCGCTTCCCTGATGGAGGATTGCCGCCCCAGCTACAGACCCTTAGGATATTAAAATGCGAGAATATGAAGCAGCCGGTGAGGGAGTGGCTTACCCCCCTCACCTCCCTTGAATTTCTAACGATCGACGGCAGCATGGGAGGAGTGGGAGAGGAGGAGGATCTTGTGCTTCCGCTCCCTTCCTCTCTGACCTATCTCTATATCGATAATATGGGGAGAGTGGAAAGACTGTCCAACAGTCTCCCTCCCTCTCTACAGAAATTATATTTCCACAGTTGCCCGAAGCTGAGGGAGTTGCCCGAGGATGGCCTTCCTCCCTCCTTAGAATTTCTCTGGATCGTCAATTGCCCGATTCTGGAGAAGCGATGCAGGAAAGGGACCGGCAGCTACTGGCCCCTCATCCGCGAAATCCCACAAGTTATGTTCGATAATTGCATGCTTAAGTCAATTACTTGAGAAAAGGGATTCGGATTCGAATATTCTACATGGAAGAGATTTGGGATTTTTAATATCTGAGCCGGGACTCTTTTTTGATCATCGGGTAAAAGCTGAAGTTTGTGGGCGTCAAAAAACTATAATGATGGCCACTGAAAGCGCCTTGGCCTCCAATCAGCCTTAACTCCACACCCCTCCGCCTCCAACTCCAGCTCCGGCTCCGGCTCACTCGCGTCCCACTCTTTCTCCTTCAGCCTGTCCAGTGTTTCCCCGGGGAGGTGGGGGACGCTCTTGGAGACTCCGGCGGGGGCATACCGGCTGATCGACGACGAGACGGCAAGGTTGGATTTATCTCTGTAATTGAGCTGTTAGCTTGTGCGTAGTTTGCATTCAACTGTAGGCATGCTTGATCTGCATGTGCAAGTCGGAATGACTTATGCGGTTCGTTCTGATGACGAATTCCCTTCTTATTTGTTGGAGTTTTCTTTCTTTTTTGTGCTTGCATTGTTGATAATTGGTATCCAAGCTCTTGGAACAACTCGAGCGATTTGTTATATGCATTGTGTTCAGATGGATAACAAATCCAACATTAGATTTTCTTTTGAAGTTTATCTGAATTATACAATCTTGGGCAGATGGTTTTGGTTTTCTTAGTTTGGCTTGAAAACGAATGTATGCGACGCAGAGTTTGAAACTTCTCTCCCATTTCAATCTGTGCTAAGACTTTCGTGTTGTGTTGCATACTGAATCCCTCCATGCAATCTGTAAAAGTCAGAGCTTGGAGATGGATTTGGTTTTTCCAGCGATAAAATGTAGTCTGACAGTCTTTTTTTTATTTTTATGCAGGTAATCATCATGGGTCAACCCTGCCGAAAGATGATATTCTCCTACAGCAAGCGTGAGTGGTCTAGGCAGAGGTTTTGGATGACTGAAATTGCTGAGAGTCAAATCTCTTGCTGAAAAATCTTCCAAGCTAAAGCAAGCGAGTCGCAAAGATTATGAACCAGTAGCAGAAAATTTACCTCTTGATGTGCCTGATCTCTCTTTATAAATTGGACCTACTGGGGAAACAGAAGGAAGCAGCTATCCTTGGACATGAAGGAAAGGATTCAGGTGCTTACCAATCCAAAGCTGCCAAAGATGCTACAGCAAGGATGGACATGGAAGATATGGATTGTTCAGTGCACTGAAAGGAACCCGATAAACATGGCATATCTACCACCAGAGTAGTTGGAACAGAGCATTCAGTTCGTAGTTCTAATGCAGATTTCAGAAAAATGGGGCAGGGGGGTGTCCATGGATGACTTTAGATCTGACTCCAAAGATCTAACTTTGCATAGGAAAGTTTCCTCCAATAGTGACTTCCATGGTCGAAAGTCCTTTGAAGATTTGGGTTGTAGTGACTCTATGATTGAATCTTTGAGGAAGCAGCATTTTCTGCGCCCCTCACATATTCAGGTACATCAATAGTATGACCTACTCAAGTCAAAGTTTACAGCTTGTTGCTTTTTCTTTTGGGAAAATAAAAGGAACCTGGTCATTGCTTCCTTACTGCTGTTTTAGCTAGCAATATACTAAAAATGAGCACATAGTAATCCTTGTTATATCTACTCTCTGCATAATATACAAATTGAGCTTCAAATCAATGATGACCTTGTTTTTGTATAGTTCTAGATGTAAGCTTGCATTCGTCATCATTAATTGTTTATCTGTAAATGTGAATTTGGAGCTGATGGATATGGAAGTCATTGAGGGGCCAACCTATAGCATTGTCTTTTCATTAGCATAAGTATTGATAAGTAATTGCATTGTGATGTTCTATCTATACCTTGACAAAAGGAAGAACTTCTCCTTATGTACTGCAACTCAGATTGATGCTAACTATTGATGACTGCAGGCGATGGCATTCAAACCTGTAATTGAGGGAAACACTTGTAATATAGTTGATCAGAGTGGTTTGGGTTAAAACACTGGCTTATCTTGCACCAGTAGTCCAACCTCTCAGGCAAGAAGAGCTGTAAGGACTTAGCTAATCATTCCCACGAAGCCCTCGAGTTGTCATTTTGGTGCCAGCCATTGAGTTAGCTTCACAGGTTGGCAGTTGGTATCCTTTCTTGTGCCTTTTCTTTTACCTTACGTGCTTTGGCAAGCAAGTCACTGACTTATACTAGTTTATGGCCATTTTAAGCTCTCATTTTATACTATGATAGGCTATTACTTAAGCAGCCAATTTGTTGTAAAAAAAGCACTCCAATTCATTTTCGTTGGCAGTCAGTGTGTTTTTGACAACTTGTTGTCTATAATACTCAAATTGTCATCTCTTCTTTCAAATAAGAAAAAAAAAGAGATTCCTTGCAATCTGAAAGATTGTACTGGGTTTCTGGAAAGACAAATATACAATTTGAGTGGCACACAGTTGCTTAATGATGTTCATAATCTACTCATGTGACAAAACTGGTAATCTCCTTGGAGTTGTTGAAAATGGATGTGTTCTGAATTTGGAGATACTCTGCAGTTGGTTGTATGTACAGCAATGCTTGTTTTTGCTAGTAGTGGATGACGAACCTGACATAAATTTTTGCGCCCACATAAGCGATACTTAATATCTATAGTAGATTTTATGCAGGTTTTGAGTAACTGCTGATCCATATTGAAGTTTGGGGCTCCATTCTGGTCTATGGTTGCTATGGGCGGTTTCAGGAAGAAAACTCAGCTGGAAAATATAGAAGGTCTTGATGCCTAATAGCCACACCCAGTCGCTTTATTTTTCTAGTTAAAGAGGGCTTTTTGGAGTTGAAAGATCTTCAATGGTAAGCTTATGCATTGTATAATGTTGCACGAATAAGTTTGGATGCACGAGCTATTCAAAATTATTGTCTTCTCATATGTTTTTGAGTAACAAATGTGATTGTGCTATTGTATTCTAGATTTAGTACTGCCACCATGATTCATCACCATTCTTTGAGGAAAGGAAAAGATTAGCGAAATTTCTATTCTTACATATACATATGAATCTTGATTTTCTGGCTTGAGTTATGGTGACCTTTGCTGTGATTTACAAAATTGCTCTATATATTGCTATTTGTTAGCCTTGATAGATTTCCTCAAGAAATGACTGGTGACAATTGACAAATTGAGAAAGCTCCATTTGTCATATTGTTTGATATAGGATATGAAGTTAAAAAATCTTTTGCTAATGGATTTGCCTGCGAAGAATTTGAATGACATCAAAGTCTGGATGATTTTGGCATTGAGCAGATTTCAGTCCATGCTAAGCTACAAACAAAGAGCTCTATAAGAATGGTATCTTTATACGTGTTGCAGGTTGTTTTGCAACTGCTGCTATAATTTATGGCTTTACGATGCGGCGTGATTTTGGATGAGGTGGATATTCTCTGCAATGATGAGGAGTTTGAAGCAACATTTCAAAGCATAATCCATTCTTCACCTGTCACCACACAGGTAGATATATATAACAAAATAGTTGAAATTCTTCCCAACCGTAAAGTGATCATGGGACCGGGCATTCATCGGACATGCCCTAACCTCGAAGAGTTTGGTCTAAAGCTGTATTATTCCCCTTTCCATTATTTGCCAATGATACATTACTATTATCTAATCTAGGCACAAAAGGATTAACTTTTGTGTCTGTACATTTTTCTGGATGCTCTGGGACAATCTATTACTCATAACTAAGCTATCGTTTGTGCTCCCTAAAAGTGATGAGCATGGTTTTCCGTTGATGCTTTGGATTTGGGGGTGGATTGTTACTGCATATTGACAAGGGAAGATGGAAAGTGGATGAAGAGTGGAATGAAATTTTTTACTTGAATGACTCTTAGCACGTGTAGTGGTAATCTATACTATTCTTTTGGCCAAAGGCAGTCAAAACTATCTAAAGGTGCCTCCAGCATTCTGGAAGTCATTTAATCTGCTTGGAGGTGAAGAGAAATAAAATCAGGAGAAGTCTCTGAAATTTCATTGATTGTGCCGAGAGGATTCAGGATTATATTAGGGTCCGATCTGTTTCTCTTCTTTCCTCAATTTGCAGAAGAGTTTGTGTAGTTGTCCGGAAAATTGTTTTTATTTCATTTTGCTAGTTTGTTGATTCTCTTTTTTTTTGTACAGAGGTATTGTACGAACTAATTTAGGCTGCATATACTGGAGAAGGATTATTTTCGCAACAGTATCCTAGATGGTCTGAGAGCTTTCTCATTTGGGTTGAACAATAATCTTCTGTTGCATGAAATTGCTTTGTCCTTCCCCCTTGATGAACATGTTGCATAAATTTGTTGTGGTAGCTAACCTGTGCCATTCCTCCTATTTTCCTGTCAAGACGAAAACTAATGGAATACCACTGTAATAGAGGAGAATTTGACAGTGACATGTCATGTCCAGTTTCTCATAGATTGTAGTGGAGAGGAAGACGGTGAAAGGACTTCAGATACTGCATTCCTGAATGAGGAGTTTGCTCTTATTCAGCTAGCGGAAGAAAGCCAGTAACCAAAACAATTGTTTTCTGCAACAAGGTATGTTGATCTTTCAGTAGAGGCTGCTTGAAATTGACTCATCATTACATTAACTTCTCTCTCCCGACCACCTCAACTCCTGAGCTGGAGTTTGAGAGAAGACTCTGAAACCACCTGGATGGAGGACTCATCATTACTTTGAACTCATCCTTCTTCTTCTCTATGCAGATTGAGACATGTTGGAAAGTTGAAAATGCATTGAACGAATTTACAGAAAAGGCACTCGTATACAAGTTCTACCTTTTCATGCTGCTGTTTCAGAAGAGTCACTACAGGGAAATATGAAAGAGTTTTCTGCTTCTCCATCTAAAGATGTCTCCTTGTTTTTGGTTTGCACCGACAGGTATGTATGGTTGCTTTGTCTGATGCCTTTCAAACTATGCTTTAGAGATAGATCTGTTCTGTGGATGAGCTTGATCCCTAAAAGTGAGCCTTTAGTTAAACCATGCATGGCCTGCCAAGACCCAGGCCTTCAGTTCTCAGTTAAGCTTGCACATTTAATCATGTATTCAGTCTGAACAAGAACTAGATGAAAATAGTATTGGCTGGGATACGCCTTGTTCTGTCTTGTGGGTTTTGTGAATGATTGGGCCTATATAGTTGCAAGTTTTCTGGTATTGGGCTCAGTTCAATTTCTTTGATAGGCAAGATCTGAGTGTTAGCTAACACTCAAGGCACTCACCTAGGCGCTCAGGCAAAGTGACGTGAAGCCTCTGCTCCTCACCTCATCTCAGGCAAGGTTTCTTTGTTTATGGTAAGCACCTGAGATGAGGTGCTCCTCCTTTGAGGTATTGCGTTGGAAAAGATTTGTCTAGGTTAACATCTTGCACCAGTGCAATATGTGCTTTGATGCAAACCTCGAATAACTTGTGATTTCTAAGTGTGAAAGACCTAATAATTTGTTTTGTGATGGATTAATCCCAACTTTCTACTTAGCACCTCTCATTGTTCAGCCTAGCGCCTGAGGCACTGTGGGGTCTGAGCCTCTTAACAGCGCCTAGTGATTTTAACAGCACCGTTTGCGACACAGTCAAATAAAAGGCTGGGGCTTTTAAGTATTGGCGGGGTCACTGGACACATACAATTTTATCTTAGACATGTCACTGTCCTCTTTCCTTAAGTATCGGCAATATCCTGATGAGTTTTGAACCATATGGCAGGGCGTCACGAGGAATCGACTTTACCAGAGTGGATCATGTTATTCTCTTCAACTTCCTGCGCAATCTGAGCGAATATGTGCGCCGTGTTGGAAGAACAGCAAGAGGTTCTGGAGGGAAAGGCAAAGCATTCGTCTTGGCAGTTGGGAAGCATTCCCTGGCAAGAGGGATAATGGTGAGAAACTGGAAAGGCCATACCTTGCATGATTTGCTCTCTGCTTATGAGCTGATGAGTTGGGACGTTCGTGCACCAAGTGGGATCGAGTTCATGCTTGGAGTGACAGGAATAGATCCCATCAGTCCATTCTTTTTCCCTGCATTTTACAGAGGAATGGCGTGGCAAGAAATGAAAATGTAAAGGGGATCACTGTTTGGTGAGATTCTGGTTCTTCCATTTTGCATCTACTTGTTGAGGGAGATCCGAGAAGCGTTAATGCAACGAAGGGTTTTTGATATCAAGGTTCGAAACCTCTATGCTTTGGTCTTTATTCCATTCATCGTCGAGGAACATCGATGCTCTTGCTGATCGAGACGACTTAAGAAGTCTCCAAGCCTGTATTGTCCGTAAGTTGCACTTTGTTGATAATGAATATGCAATGATAGGAAAGTACGGGACTGTATCCCCTGCTGTACGCCATGAATATATCAAATGACCTTCTGTCGCAACTTACTGAGCGTTCCGATACAAGAAACTGATTTACGAACACCGAATATAATTTACGTACTTCATTTTGCATCCATGATACAATAAGCTGATTTATGAACTATACTTACAAGCTAAATTACTCATTTCAAAGGTAAATTAAAGTACTTCCTCTAAGGTAAATGACTTCGTTTTAAGAGATTTTTCAATGGTATTATAATTTCCCTAAAAAGGTCATATTTTTTTAGTTCTCGTACTTAGTAATTGAAATTTAACTAATCTTGGCGTAATGAATTGCACCTAGAGTTAAGGATTTTATTTTTCACATATTGGTCTATCCGTAGACTGTGTTCCGTGAGAATCTCAATCACTTCGGCATAGTAACTTAGCTTAAATTGTCGCAACAGATGGAACTTGTAATCTATATTGACCTCAATAATTGTAGATTGCTTTCTTTTCGTAACTTCATATTGTTGTCACTAGTAATTATTTGATAATACCATTATTTTCCTCAAATGGTCATAATCAGTAATTTATTATAGTTAGTAACTTCCCCTCATGAATTTCCATAATACTCTCAATAATGCTAGCGCCTAGTCGTTATCCGACAACATTGTAATTTTTCCACGATACAGTTTTGATGATTATACCTCCAACCACAGTAATTTGTCTCGAGTTGTCCTATTCTTGATCTATCTGTAGCTAGTGCTTTTCCTTTTGGAGTACTAACTTAGCTATAGAGCTCTTAAAGTAAGAATGCCATCACTCGTCATTATCACCTCAAAGAATGTAACTTCATAATGGCATTAGTAGCTTACGTTGCTTAAGAATGACAATTAATAATTACTGATAATAAATCACTCTAAGTTATTGTAAATCGTAACTTCACTGAAGAAATAGCATGCAACTTGAATTTATGGTAATTTTCCTTTTCCCTATTCATAATTATTTACCAAAACGATGATAACATTTATCTAAAGTTTCTAAATTAATGTAGCCTATTTTTGAATAAATACACTAGGTTGCTGCATTCTTCCTCCATCAAATGTAAAACTTACAACCCCTACGGTCATGATAACCTTAAATGTCAATAGATCGCTTATATAATCAATAATCGGTACAACTCTTATAATTGATTTGATGGATGAAATTATTTAGCCTCAAATCTGGTGGGGCGTTAAATAACCTGCTGGACTTTACAACTTTCCCAGGAGTGGAAAAAGTTTAGCATTGGCTCCATTTTGTTGCAATTCAGTTCTTAATTGGAAATATGAAAATAGAAAAAAAAAAAATGTTCCTATTAGATCGTTCTCGAGAGACGGCATGAAATGAAATCCGTCGCGAATATTTGGCAAAAGGACCAAAATCGAACCCGTAAATATTTACGAGGACCATAACGCAATTTTCCCAAACAATTCATCGAAAAGGATAAGGCGTCGCGGAAACGTAGAGGGAATGAGTGCCTTCTTCTCCGTCAGCATCGCTCTCTGTCTCTCGCACTTGCACAGCGATAAGCCATGGCTGCTTCTACTGCAGTCTCGTTCCTCAGCCAGAGTCCCTTTCCGGGTTCCTCCCAGAACGTTCTCTCGGTCTCGGTCTGCTCGAAATTTGTCGGGACAGTTCCAATGCAGCGGCTGTTAGGGTTTCATGAATCATGTATAAGAAAAATTAACAAAATGAACATAGCGGAAACAAAGATATATTTTACACATAATTCTCCTAAGGCGTTGTTCGTGCATTTTAATAAAAAATCTGAATATAATAGGGAGTTAAACGAATTACCTCTTGAAGCACGCTTGAAATAAGTCGGTTCGGATGTTCTACAGTTCGAATCCCACAAGCGTCGGACCTCTAGTTCAGACACACCAACAACAAACGTCGAACGGAAGAGAGAACTTTCAGATATTCACTACTTCGATCATGCTAACAATCACGTGGAGACAATCTGTTGTATTCTTGATGTATAATAGTCATGGCCCGAACGAGAGAATTGTTTTTCTTCCTCGTGTCTCGAAGACACAAGAACACACACACTTTTACTCAATAATCAGCAACTAGCAGAACTTCAAGTTTTTGTTCATGGTGAAGAGCCGATCCGGAATAAGAAGACAAAACACTCAAAGTCTCCTTTTTATTTTTCAGCAGCACTTTAACTCTCGTCCCTCAATTGTTTTTATAATAAAACCGACCAGCAACGGTTGCTAATCGATGGACGATCAGCAACCGTTGCTGATCATCCATACCAGACGATCGTGCATGAGCGGTCTTGGCACGATGGTCAGTGGTTGCTGACCATCCATGCTTCGTGCATAATGGTCAGCAACCGCTTACCATTACGCTTCGTGCATGTGCACGAATTCGTGCACATGCATGAAGCTTTAATTTTTAATCAGTTAATTAATTAATTAAGTAAATGAATAATTAATTAATTAATTAATCAATTCTCTTTTTAAAAATAAAAAGAACATGATTTTATATGTACAATTGGAATACATTAACATGTATCCACTTTGAGAATGCGTGTGCATCATATGCAAGTAAGCTCGTGACTATAATACAAATTAAATTAAATCTCATTTAATTTAATTTCAAATAGACTTAATTCGATTGTAGTAATTGCAAACACATTTGCAATTATATTTCTCTCTTGTTCCACGTTATCCTAATTGTTTATGGTGTGTGACATCCCTAGGTTCATCACTAAACTGGTAGTAAGACTTGTACTAACACATTAGTACTCCCACAAGAATTAATTGTCCCGATTAATCTTTGGGTCTTACAAGTCATGATTGACATCTAACAATATGTCATGGCTACCTAGATAGTGTAAATATTTTAAGAATATAATGAACCTGTCAGCTTTGGCTATAGTGTAATTCAATCCCTCTGTCTTACTATGTCCCGATCAAACAAAGACCGTGGAATATTAGTCAAGTCATTAATTCGATCATATGCACAAATCTAATTGACATGCATTTTATTCGGGACATAAACAATTTATTCTCGGTTACAACCCCGGCCGATGATTTCAATGCAGTGTCACAATTAGATCGCATAGGACATCATTATCATACCTTGCATATAACAAGGAGACAGATTCCATATTGCACACATGTGTAACTTCATATATGAACAAACTATGACCATCAGGTATAAAGACGGATCAACGACCCGGCATTATGTGCACCCGTGAACCATAGTTGTTCAATACACAAGTTAATACTGTGCCTCAGGTCTAAGGATTATTTACACAAGACCAAAGTATGAACAATTAAACATTGACCACGCTAAAAGCTTCCATGTTGCTAATCGTTCCATATGCGTTACGTTCAGTGAATTTGTCTAATACAAACACCTGTGTTCTAACTCAGGCATCATAATACCAATGACATGTGACTCATCATTCCCTTAAGTATCCAATACTTAATGGCGAAGTTAAGAACACATCAGTCTCAACAGGATTATTAATATCCACTCAATAATCCATCGACCGGGAATGATTTAAAGATTCAGTCTAACTATGAACCCGTCACATATATTCTTAACGTCTCAAGGATAGGTTTAGGTGCAACTGATCTTATGGAATCGTTCATCAATATAAAATAATTAGACAAATGAATGAATACACCATTGCCATTAATTAAATAATAATTATGAAAGTACAATCGAAATCCCTAATATGTAACCATTAGATAGTAGCTTTAAGGCATACATCCAACAGCGGCCGCCGCAACGCCAGCCTCTCTTCGCCGTCGAAGCTCGGGCCAAGACCTGGAGAGAGGACCGGCTCGCTCGCCACTTGCGCATCAGAAAGAAGGAGCCTTCTGGGTCGCCCTGCTTTTACGCATTAACTTTTCAGTGATGCCCTTGACCCTGTTCATGGTTGGTCGAATGCTGTGGTGAAGACATTGGTTGGGTTTCATTTGCTTTTTAGGGCGAGGGGTTCGATTTGGCTTTGTGGGGAGTCTCTGCTCGGAATCGATTGGTGGGGTGCGGGGATTAGTTGGGTTCATGCGGTTTCATTTGGGGTGAGGAGTGATTTTGAGGATGAGAGGCGTGGAGAGGGTACTACTGTGGTCTAGAATGTGAATGATATAGCTCCAAGCTTGTGGGTTGGTGTTCTGTTTGTCAATGCTGTGAATGGCATATAGGGTTGCTGAAGTAGGAAAAAGAAACGGAGGGAGGAGAGAAAAATGTACTAGTTCATCCTCTACAGATAATTGCTCACCATGTCTTACTTTTTTGCATTTGCATTTTTTTTTCTGAAGTTAGCATGGTTATCTGGATAATACGCCCCGCCAGAATCGGTCTGGTCAATGTTCGTAGGCTAAGGTTCCCAGCCACCAGCGGCAGGTGTGACCGCTGGGTTGCTTTGAGCGACTGGGGCCAGAAGACAAACAATAGTAATATATAAACTATAAATAAAATAGCAAAGGAAATTGAAAAGTAATATATATGGAGAGAGAGAGCGCGAGGGGGAGAGAGAGTGGGAGTAATAAATAAATAATATGTGAGTGAAAGAGAGAGTAATAAATAAATTATTTGTGCAAAAGACCAATGAAAACAACAAGAACTACTGTGCGAAGGAGAGGAAGAAAGGATCAATCGTTATTTTCTCTCAACCCTCTTCACCATGTTCCCAGATGCAAGGCTCCTTTCGCAAAGCGTCGAAAGAGGGGTGATTATGGCAGGACGCGCGGAAGCCAAGGAATCAAAAGTTGTAATCTCGGGATCAAGCTATTTCTTAAGCGCTAGTGAATCCATTTTCACACATTATAATAATACACTATGAATAGCTCGATATCAAATTCTACCTGGTGGGCATCTTGAAGTTAGGCAGCTCCTCTCTTCCTAGGATAAAATAGAAAGCATATTTTATTTGATCCCGCAGGTCGTATAAAATGAGGAACTTCATTATGAATCTAATCATTGTTGCTTGTCTAAAAGGTAAAAAGAAAATGAAGTTTGAAGTTTCACAATTAAATTTGATGTAGGATCACTTGATTTTCCCCCCTAATCTTATACATAATGTATCTTTTAGATAGCAAATCTAGGCGAAGCTGAAGCTTCTGGGCATCAAAAAGTACAGTGATGACTACCGAAGGCTCCTTGGCCTCCCAATCAGCCTTAACTCCCCACCCCTTCCCCTCCAGCTCTAGCTTCAGCTCCTACTCAAGTCGTGCCCCCTCTCTCCCCTTCCGTCCACCATCTCTCCTCTCCTATCGGGCCCCCTCGGCATTTGCCACCTGTCCGGTTGGGGGCGATGCAGGGGACGCCCTTAGAGACTCCGAGGGGGCTTACCAGCTGATCAACGACGAGACAGTAAGATTGGATTTATCTCAGCAATTGAGCTGTTAGCTTGCATAGTTTGCATTCAACTGTAGACGTGTTTGATGTGAATGCGCAAGTTGGAATGACTAATGCGGTTTGTTCTGATGACAAATTCCCTTCTTTTTTTCTTTGGTGTTTCCGTTGTTGATAATGGTATCCAAGCCGATGGAACGACTCAAGCAACTTGTTATGTGCATTTTGTGCTGCACAAAAGCCGCAGCTGAGCCATTGCCTTGAGATGTACAACATATCCAACTCTACATCTTCTTTTGGAGCTATTTGGTTTTCTTAGTTTGGCTTGAAAACGAATATATGCGACACAGAGTTGGAAGTTTCTCTCCCATTTTAATCTGGGCTAAGGCTTTCTTGTAGTGTACTGAATCCCTCTGTGCAATGCGTAAAAGTCAGAACTTGGAGATGAATTTTCCAGTGATAAGATGAAGTCTGACAGTCATTTCTTTTTTGAACAGGCACTCATCATGGGTCAACCATCCCGAAAGATGAGATTCTCCTACAGCAAGTGTGAGTGGTTTAGGCAGAGGTTTGGACGACTGAATTCGCGAGAGTCAAATCTGTTGCTGAAAAATCTTCCAAGCTAAAGCAAGCGAGTTGCAAAGATCATGAACCAGCAGCAGAAAATCTACATTTTGATGTGCCTGATCTCTCTTTTTCTAAATTGGATTGACTGGGGAAAAATAAGGAAGCAGCTATCCTTGTACTTGGAAGAAAGATATCAGGTGCTTACCAATCCAAAGCTGCCAAAGACGCCGCAGCAAGGACTGAAACAGAAGAAATGGATCATTCAGTGCACCTAATGGAGACCATTGAACAAGGCATATCTGCCACCAGAATAGTTGGAACAGAGCCTTCACTTCACAGTTCTAATGCTGATTTCAGATTTCAGAGGATGGGGCAGGGGGTTTTCAGTGGATGCCTTTACTTCAAGGTGTTCTATCTACACCTTGACAAAAGGAAGGTCTTCTCCTGGTGTACCACAACTCAGATTGCTGCGAACTATGGATGACTGCTAGCGATGGCATTCAAACCTGTAATTGAGGGAAAGACTTGTATTATAGCTGATCAGAGTGGCTCGGGAAAAGTGCTGGCTTATCTTGCACCAATAGGCCAACATCTCAGGTAGGAAGAGCTGCAAGGACCTAGCAAATCGTTCTCACAACGCCCTTGAGTTGTTGTTCTGGTGCCTACTGCTGAGTTAGCTTTACAGGTTGGTAGTTGGTGTCCTTTCTTGTGCCTATTCCTTTACCCTTACATGCTTTGGCAAGCAACTGATCAACTTTTACTAGTTTATGGCCAATTTAAGCTCTCATCCTATGCTGTGATAGGCTATTGCTTATGAAGCAAATTTGGGGTAAAAAAGCACTCCAACTCATTTTTGGTGGCAGTCAACCTGTTTTTAACAACTTGCTGCCTATAATACTCAAATTTTCATTTCTTCGTTCGAGAAAGGAATAAAAAGAAAAAAGAAAAAGAGATTCCTAAGTGTTGCAATCTGAAAGATCGTATTGGGTTCCTGGAAAGGCATATATACAATTGAAGTGGCAAAGTTACTTAATGATGTGCATAATTTACTCATGAGGCAAAAGTGGTAATCTCCTTGGAGCTGTTGAAAATGGAGGTGTTCTGAACTTGGAGATACTCTATAGTTGGTTTTATGTACAGCAATGCCTGCTTTCGCTAGTAGTGGGTGACAAACATAACATAATCTTTTGCTCCCACATGAGCAATACTTAATATCTGTGGTTAGTTTTATGCAGGTTTTGAGTAACTACCGATCCATATCGAAGGTTGGGGCTCCATTCTGGTCTATGGTTGCCACAGGTGGTTTCAGGCAGAATGCTCAGCTGGAAAGTATAGAAGAGGGTGTTGATGTCCTAATAGCGACTCCTGGTCGCTTTATTTTTCTCGTTTAAGAAGGCTTTTTGGAGTTGAAGGATCTTCGATGGTAAGCCTATGCATTGTATAATGTTGCAGGAATAAGTTTGGGTGCATGAGCTATTCAAAATCATCATCTTCTCATCTGTTTTTGAGTAAAGAATGTGATCATCCTACTGTTTTCTGATTTAGTACTTCCACCATGTATCATCAACATTCTTTGAATCTTTGAGGAAAGGAAAAAATTTGCGAAATTTCTATTCTTACATACACAGCTGAATCTTGATTTTCTGGCTTGAGTTATGGAGAACTTTGCTTTGATTTACAAAAAATGTTGGATATATTGCTATTTGTTAGCCCCAATAGAAATCTTTGAGAAATGACTGGTGACAAATTGAGAAGGCTCCACTCGACGCACTCATCATATTGTTTGATATAGGATATGAAGTTAAACAATCTTTTGTTAATGGATTTTCCTGCTAAAAATTTGAATGGCATCAAAGCCTGGATAATTTTGGCTTTCAGCAGATTTCAGTCCATGCTATGCTACCAACAAAGAGCTCTATGTAGCTATAATGTACTCAATAACAGAAGAATGATATCTTTGTACATATTGCAGATTGTTTTGCAACTGCTGGTATAATCTATGGCTTCATGCTCGGCGTATTTTTGGATGAGGTGGATATTCTTTGCAATAATGAGGAGTTTGAAGCAGCGTTTCAATGCATAATCAATTCTTCACCTGTCGCCACCCAGTATCTGTTTGGTACGGCCACATTGCTTGTAGATATATATAACAAAATAGTTGAACTTCCTCCTGACTGTGAAGTGATCATGAGACCTGGCATTCATCGGACAAGCCCTCACCTCGCAGAGGTTGGTCTAAAGCTGTATTATTCCCCTTTCCGTTATTTGCTAATGGATACATTGCTATTATCTAATTTTTACTGTTGCAACAGACAAAACTTGTAATTTGCACTGACCTCCATATAGTTTTTCTTACAATGTTGTAGTTGTAAGAATGGAAAAGACCATCCGACTAGAATGAAAGTGTCATTCCATTCTTTGAGGGCCTTCTTGGTGTCATTCATCTCCTGCACCATCTTAGAAGCCCTTGGGCCCAACTCTCAATTTTTGTAGTCTGCATCTTCTAGCCAAGCCAGTCTGTTTGCATGATGTGGCCAGAACAAAATGTATGTTTTGTATCAATCAATCACGTCTCTTAATAGGGATAATAACATAAATAGCTCATGCACTTTGATCTAATGTAAAATGCAGTCCATTAATTTGTGCAATATCTTGAGAAAGCATTAGTTCCTACTCGAGTTTACAAAAGTTGCCTCCATAGTTGCATGAGTTTAGAAGTGAGAGCCGATCTGATACGAAGAAGCAAGAACAATGTGCACATATTTAGGGCCCTCCTTTCTTGATTTCAGAGTAAAAACCTGCCCGAGTTCGGCATTTCAAGCTTAGGAGCTGTTCTAACTCGCAACAGGCCTCTCTCTCATTAGCTAAACCTGCAGGATCGATCGCCTGGAATTCATCCGATTCTCTCCTTGAATTTTCTCTAGTGTCGAAATTTGATGGTTGAATTTTGCAATGCAGGAGCCGAAAATGACCTGGGTAAATGCGGCTGTTAGCAGATGGATTTCGTCATCGCCTGAACTTGCAATCGCTGCGTCCGGCCACGAGAATTAAAGCCTGACGGTCAAGCTGCGTTGGACGATGGCGAGCGACTGCTCTATTTCACGGCTCCGCTTTCTCTCGTGTCATCAGCTTTTAGTCCTTCCTCTGCATCGCGTGCTTCTCAGGGGAATATTCGGCAAACAGATTATCGGCGATGAAGTAGGAAACGATGGATCAGAAACCTGAGATGATCAGAGATTAAGAGTCTCGATCGTGCACGATGACGGTGAGGATCCGACTTTCGATGTGCCGAATTGAGCTTCGTCGGTCCCGACTCGCCGAGTCCGAGGGTCTGTTGATTCCAGTGAAAAGCAAAGATGAACATGAAATCGCTTCTGAATCCTTCTTCGCCTCCGAGGTATCGTGCGAAGATCCTACTGGCGAGCTGGAGTCGTCGATGGTGAAGGACAGATATGGAGAGGTGGTGACAGAGCTTTTCGGGAGCCGCTCTGGAGGGAGAGAGAGAGAGAGAGAGAGAGAGTAAACTCTAGCTCGACCGAATCATTCGCGAGAGCTCTGTCAATGCCGGTGGACAACTCGCCAGATGGATAAAGCCAGAGAGAGCCTGACCTCCGTTGCGCAGCCGGTGACGATGGTGGCGCACTGCGACGGAGGTGAAGGCCGGAGCGACCGTCACCTTCTTGGAGAAGGCGTATCGAATCCGGAGATATCAAGCTCCATCGAGGCCGACTTTGAATGATGACCGGATCCGTCAACGAAAATCGCCGACTGCTGCTCTTCGAGGTCGGTGGCAGCGAGCAGCGAGCTGACCTGCAGTCGCCGAGAAAACGAGATGGCGTCATTGTCCGGTGGAAATAAACACTAACCATCCTGCCGATGTATAAATTTTCTGTTCTGTTTTTTCATTGTGGCCAGCAACGGCCACTAGACGAAGGCCTGTGAGCCCTCGTTGGCTAGGGGGGTGGCGAAAATTATGAAAAATATAAAAGTTCACATTTTTTTTAAATTATAAAAATTTATTTATACTAGCATTACCTGTGCCATGTAGGATGGTTAGTATCCCCATTAATAATTTTTGTCTAAAATTGGTTGAAATGATTATATTGATAAATTCTTAAAAGGTTTATGATTAAATTTGATCAAATTGAAAAGTTATTGACTGAAATGACATATGTATAATAGGTTAATGACCTTTTTTGTAATTATTCTTTTGGAAATTGTGCATGACATTTTACAAGTTAATCTTAGTTTAAGGCACGTAATCTAAAATTTACATGAAAGGTTGGTTTTGCATTAAGATTCATTTTCAATAGGTGATTAATATTTGCAAAATGATTAGATTCTGTAAGTTATTATTCTGCTAACGTCCTTAGTCTCTGTGGTTTTACAGCATAAGGGGCATTTTAACCATTACACTTGCTTAGTATTTGCACGTTTCAACCATAAAATTTTTCTTCCTTGGAAGAATTTATAAACACGGTTTGATATGAGCATCGCCTAAAGAACTAAAACCTAACTAGAGTCGATCCAGCCTGAAACTCCAGAAGGATCACCCTCGCAGAGTTTATTCTAATTTGGCAAACAAAAATTGCTTTTGCCCTAAGTGAGGTACTTAAAACATTTGACCACAACGGTGTCAATTGTTCAGTTTGAAGTGTCTCAAGTCAAGACTGAAGTGGGAGAAGTAAAGACTTGTTTCGATCATGTCCACCAGCGATGAGATTAGGCAACGGTGGCACAAAATAAGCCACTACAACCTCCCCAAGATAAGCTCCGGAAGATGGAAACGGGAGCTTACTTATCTGCTCCAAGATTAAGAGATGTCGAAAGTCTTACACGTATGTGCTCGACTTAAACCCTCTCATTGAGGATGGTTCAACATTAGAAATATGTAGTGTGTTTGTATGTCAACTACGATGCTTGCGCCCTCATCAATGAATGTACATTAGACTATGTGCAAATTTGTCACGGTTTCTTCTTCTTTTTTGGGCCCAGAAAGTTTAGCACAATGGAGAAAGAGCCATTAAGTCAAAGATTTGATGTATGTAATACATGTACATAATCAGGAAGTTCTTCAGAAGTTGCCATGTGATTTCAATGGTTAGTGTGAAGCTTCTCCTAACAAGAAAATTCGGGCATTAAACAACGATAGTTCACAATTTTCCACAGAAAAGGCCACAAAAAGGTTATCCTTAATTACACTTATATTTAATAATTTTTCATAGAAAAAAATTATTTGCTAACATGAATTTTTTTTTTCTCTTGATAGCGAGAAAGCTCCCTTACCTAGGTAAGTTCTAAATTCATAGAACCCTACTATTTTTAAGAGTTAGGCAAGAATTGGATTAAAGCTTGGTTGAAATATCTAATTGATAATCAAGTATTTTGTATCTTGCCTAATGAAAAATTTGAATTACACATACATTCAATTCTTCTTTATGCGTCAATTATTTAACCATTAGTGCTTCCAGAAAGGAAGAAAGGAATTTTTCCATGGATCTTTTCTAACCGTCGAGTCGATGAAGACTTGTAGGAAACTTAACGTAAATCCAGACACGAAGCAATGACCAAGACTAGTGGGAAACTTCAACGTAAATCCAGACACGAAGCAATGACGAAGACTAGTAGGAAACTTCAATGTAAATTCTAACACGAAGCAATTGCTCCCTTTGTTGACTTTTCCAAGGCCTGTGAACACAAACAATTACATGCCCTGTTTCAAATACCTAGAAAGCGTGTACTTGACCTTTGAGGAGTGTGCGCTTCACCTGAATAAGAGCAAAACGCACGCACCATCTCTAGAATAGAAATGCATTTCAACAAGAACTTGTAATTTCTCTATAAACAAAATCTTTTGACACCCTGTTTTTATAGGGCATAATTGATTAAACTTATTGAATTGTTTTATTCATTTGTCCATGTTTAATGAAAATTTAGGTGGTGGATGGATCGTAGTTAGGTACTCTCATTGTTCTCCTAACTAAACATAAGCATATCTTATTTGAATTTGCAGCATGGAAATTTCAAATTTTATTTGATCTTGAAACCCACGAACTATTTATGAATATTTTTTTCTTTTTGTATTTAGCATTCAAGTGGTGTCTAAACCTAACTTTCACATAGTTCACTTAGTCGACCTCCCCATTTTAAGAGTGCGCTCCCCACATCGATCATTGTCATGATGCAATGCCATAGCAAAATCTATAAATGAGCCATTCGGTTATTTGTGTACCGCTAATGTAATATTTATGCACAATATAATAATAGGGTATGCGTAAGTATATACCAAATTCCACCTATTTGAATGGCTGGTGGGCATATTGACGTTAGGTAGTTCCTCTCTTCTTAAGACAAAACAATAAGCACATTTTTTTCACCTATGGACCAAATGAAACAAGGAACCTTTGCTATGAATATAATTATAGTTGCATGGCAAAAAGGGGAAAAAACAAATTGAAGCTTGAAGGTTTGCAATTTAGTTCGATCTATAGCCACTTGGTTTTTTTTACATCTAGTCTAATCCGATTGTATTCTTGAGAGAGCACGTCTAGGTGACAACAACATAATTGAAGAGAAAGTAATCGTTTTTTTTCTTCCTGATCATTAATTAAAAATGGTTTTGTTGTCAAGTGTTTTTGGACACTTGCTGAACAATCAACTACAAAAATATTACAGTTGTCAGTGCATCGGGCTTTCGTGTCACGTGGCATAATGGTTCGGGCGCTGGTCAATGATGATCTGATTTACATATATTAAGTTAAGGTAACGGCTGCTTCTTTATTTGATAATGACATGGGGCTAGCGAGGCTGCATCAGTGAAACCATGATGCCCTATGATCTATGTGATGCATGACAATGGTGGGTGGGTGCATATGGGAATTTGGATGATGTGAATGGTGAGACAGAACTGACGAACGATAATAAAGCTGAAGTTTTGGGCCCACCTTTTACCCTTCCGCGCCTTCTTTGGTGGCTTTAATGATGGCCACTGGCCAGGACTTGGTCCCCACGTCCGACCAACTAGCCTTAATTGAGGCAACAGAAATGAAATTAAAAATCAAATGAGATGAGATGAAATGCAATGGTAGCATCTTCCGAGAAAGAAAGAGTGAGAAAACGACAAGAGGAAGCCCACAAACGAAAAGACGGGGACAGAGAGTGATGAAAAAGAACAAAAGATACTGAAGAGGAAGAGGAGGAGGAGGAGGGGGGAGGATGGTTGGACCGACGCAAAAGTTTTTCCACTCGCATGTTTAGTGGTGCTTAGAGCTTCTCCCCAATGGAGTAGGGTATCGGTGTCCTGTTGTATAGATGTAAATAATGAAAGGAAGATAATGCGGTCAGTTCATAGTTTAGCTAAGTTTGCTTAAATTGTGGATCCCTTTGAAAAGATTTTCTCTTATTTTCAACTTGTTGTCGAGTGGGTTTACATTCGTTTGAAATCATATTAAAGAAAGTTAATATAAGAAGATGCTGCCAATCTTGGCCCTGCTGCTTCCTTGTATAGCACACCTGTCACAAACAATCAATTCCACCGTCTCATGATGCGCAAAAATGAGAAAAACATAGCACTCAAGCATGAAAAAGAATACCATAAAATATTAGAATCGTCAACGCAAGTGAAAAGATAAACTTCTATAAGCCATGTCAATAGACGAGTGATTTTTGCATCTGAAATCTCTCTAAATAAGTAATGCCTTCATGAGCTCAACTAAGCAAATTTCAACTTCTTAACCCCGATCTACCTGTAAATGTTATTTTTCCATAATTATCTTAAAAGTGGTATATACAATGGATTGCAATGTGCAAAATTAAGAATAAAAAAGGAGCGTACCAGTTGTCACCAATGTGGTAAACTACGCTTACACCCAACACGATAAATTCTAGTTAAGCCTACTTAACTGGTGACAGTACACTTTAAACATTCCTTCAAGTTATTCAATTTGCAAAAAAAGGGAGTTTGTTAAAAAGTGCCATAGGGGCACATTATGATACAACGGTTGCCATCATAATGTGCACAATCAATACTTTCATTTGTTTAGGTATCTAATTCCATCATGACATCGAATTTTTTCCATTGATTAATGCCATAATGTTATTTGTCCAACCAATTAATTATGATTCCAAAAGATTTTAGTGACATCATTCTAAAAATAAGAGGAGAATGGTCGTATTGTAAAAGTATAGGTCAAAAACTTATTAGCATCGGCTAGTATAAATACTAGCGAAAAATTAAATCACGAGATAGAATAGTGGTTATGCATTAAAAAATAGGGACTTATTCAATAAATGAACATTTTAATTGTACGGGTAATTGTAGGACGGTGCATTTCACCTTAAAGAGCATACACATTATTTAGAATAGGTCTCCCTAGGAACCTTGTAATTTCTCCATAAACAATTCTCTCTTGACATCCTGTATTTAGCTCGTTCAAGGAATGGGGCCTAAGGGTGAACATCGGTCCAAGATCGACCCTGGACCAACCCTGGACCGGCTCAACCCTACCGGTCCTAGTTCGGTTTCCAAGGAGACTGAGTTGATCCTTAGTCCTAGAATCCTTGGACCAATACTGTATGGGTTGGTCCTCAGTCCTGAGAGTTCTGGGTCGGTTCAACTTGGACCAATCCTAATATATTACTTATAATTTTTTTATATAGAGAAAACTTTAAAACAAACGGCGTCAATAACATTAAACAACTCTTTAATGAGGAGTTCAAGTAATTTTACATTATTCTTTAATAACTTAGATTTTTAATGTCTTTTATAGCGTCAATAGTCATAATTTACAAATGAGGAAAATGTTTTTATGGGAATTCTCATGGCGTCAATAGTCATAATTTAAATTGAAGGCTTCCAATTTAATTCGATCTATAGTCACTTGGTTTTTTTCCATCTAATCTAATCAGATTATGTATTCTTCAAAGAGCATGTCTAGGTGATGATGACATAATTGAAGATAAAGTAATCATTTTTTCCCCTTTCTAGTCATCATTTAAAAATGGTTATGCCATCAAGCGTTTTTGGACGCTCGCTGAGCAATCAACTACGAAAATTTTGTGGCTTTCAATGCGTTGGGCTTTCGTGTTACATTGGAATGGTGGCTGGCACCGATCGATGTTTGATGATCATCCGGTCTACAAACATTAACTTTAGGTAATAACTGCTCCTTTATTTGATAATGGGATGGAGTTCGCGGGCTGCATCAATGAAATCATGATGCTACATGATCTATGTGGTGCACGATGATGATGGATGGGTGGGACTTTGTGTGATGTGAGTGGTGAGAGAGATCTGACGAGTGATAATAAAGCAGTGGTTTCGGGTCCACTTCTGCACATTCCGAGCCTTCTTTGGTGGCTTTAATGTGGCCGAGACTTGGTCCCCACATCCGATCAACTTACTTCCGAGAAATTGAGGCAACAGAAATGAAATTAAAATTAAATGAGACGAGATGAAATGCAATGGCAGCGTCTTCAGAGAAAGAAAGAGCGAGAAAACTACAAGAGAAAGCCAACAAACGAAAAGAGAGAGAGGGAGAGGGAGAGAGAGAGAGAGATGAAAAAAACACATGCTGAAGAATAAGAGGAGAAGGAACGATGATTAGGCTGATGCAAAAGCATGTTTAGTGGTGCTTAGAGCTTCTCCCCAATAAGGTAGGGTATCAATGTCCTGTTCTATAGGTGTAAATAACGGATGGAAAAGTAATATAGCTGTTCATGGTTTATCTAAGTTTGCTTTTAACATGGATCCCTTCAAGAGAGATTTACTCTTATTTTCAACTTTGTGTTTGAGTGAGCTTACATATGTTCGAAATCACCAAAAAAAAAAAAAAAAAGGGACTAACATAAGACTATGCTGCTAGTCTCGGCCCTGCTACTTCCTTCGATTCCACCATCTCATGATGCTGCAAAAATAAGAAAAACATAGCACTCAAGCACGCACAAAAAAAGAATACCATAAAATATTAGGATCATGAACGCAAGTGGAAAGATAAACTTCTATAAGCCATGCCAATAAACAAGTGGTTTCTGTGTTTGAAATCTCTTTAAATAATTAATGCCTTCCTGATTTCAACTGAATGAATTTCAACTTCTTAACACCGATTGACCTATAAAGATTTATTTTTTTATAATTATTTAGAAAGTGATATACACAATGAATTGCAATGTGCATAATAAGAATCAAAAAGGGGCATACCACTTGTCACCAATGTCATAAATTATGCTTACACCAACGCAATAAATTCCAGTTAGGCCTAGTTAATTGGCTAACTGGGATCACAGTACACTTTAAAGCATTCCTTCAAGTGATTCAATTTGCCAAATAAGGAGTTTGTTAAAAAGTGCCTTAGGGTCTAATACAATGATTGCCATCATAACGTGTACAATCAATACTTTCACTTGTTTAGGTATCAAATTCCAATATTTTCCATCAATTAATGCCATAATGTTACTTGTCCAAACTATTAATTCCGATTCCAAAAAGTTTAGTGACATCATTCTAAAAATAAGAGGAGAATGGCCGTATTGTAAAAGTATAGGTTAAAAACTTATTAACATTAGACTAGTATAGATACTAGTGAAAAATGAGATCGCTAGATAAAATGGTAGTTATGCATTAAAAAATAGGGGCTTATTCAACAAATGGATGCCGTAATTGTAGAGGTAATTTTAGGAGGGTGCACTTCACCCTAAAGAGAATGCACAGTATTTAGAATAGGACTGCATCTCGACAGGAATCTTGTAATTTCCCCATAAACAATTATCTCTTGACGTCCTTATATTTAGCTGGTTCAAGGAAGTGGGGCCAGAGGATAACAAGAAGGATTGTGCGAAGGAGAGGAAGAAGGAATCAAACGTCATTCTCTCTCTACTCTCTTCACCATTCCTAGATGCAGGCCCACGTGCAAAAGCATCGAAAGAACAATAATAATAATAATAATAATATAATTTATAGATAAAATAGCAAAGAAAATTGAAAAGTAACATACATGGCGAGAGAGAGAGAGACTCATAAATAGATTTTTTGTGCAAAAGAGCAATGAAAACGACAAGAATTACCGTGCAAAGGAGAGGATAAAGGAATCAAAAGTCATTCTCTCTCTGCCCTCTTCCCCATTCCCAGAAAGAAGGGTGATTATGACAGGACGCGCCGAAGCCAAGGAATCAAAAGTTGTAATCTAGGGACCTGCCAATTTCTTAAGCGCTTGTGAATCCATTTTCATATACTATAATAATAGGCTATGAATAGCCCAATATCAAAGTCTACTTGGAGTCATATTGAAGTTAGGCAGTTCCTCTCTTCATGGGACAAAATAATAAGCATATTTTGTTTGATCCCACGGACCGAATAAAAGGAGAAAGTTTCATTATGAATCCAATCATTGTTGCTTGGCGGTTCCACAATTAAATTCGACGTAGGGCCACTCGATTTTCCTCCCTAATCTTTCGCATGATGTATCTTTTAGATAGCAAATCAAGGTAACAATTATAGTAATGAATAAAAGTAACAATTTTTATTTTTCCTTCCTGACCCTTATTAAAGTATGATTTTTTTACAAGTATTTCTTGATACTTGTTGAGCAATCAACCACATAATTTTTGAGTTTTCAAAGCACTGAACTCTCGTATGGCGTGAAATAATATTGAGATCCGTATGCTCAATGATTACGATAGTATCCGGTCTACATAAAGTAAAATTATTTCATAACTTCCCCTTTTTGATAAGTTGATGGCGGTTCATAAGGCTGCATCAACGAAACTATTATGCCATGATCCATGTGATGCATGATGATGGTGAATGGGTGCAATTGGGAATCATGTGATGTGAGTGGAAAGATGGAACTGACGATCAATAATAGAGCAGAAAAGTTTCGGGGTTGGGCAGGAGATGGGCTCCACTTCTTTTACCTTCTGAGCTTTTGGAGGCTTTGATGATGCCAAGACTTGGTCCCACGTCCGACCAATTTGCTTCCGAGAAATTGAGTCCACAGAAATGAAATGAAATCAACTGAGGACAAGATGAAATGCAACGGCAACTTCTTTCGAGAAAGAAAGAGCGCTTTAGTGCTTAAAAAGTCTTTGATTCACACCGTCATTTCATCCTATTGTCCTGGACGGAAGAACTTTTGTTTCCTCTCCGCCCTCTGCACTTTGTTTCGACCCGTCCGGGCACTCTCGTTTAATCCTCTGCCGCTCGCGAACCAAGCCATGCCGATCGCAGAGCTCTTTCTTGGCGCCTTTCTTCAAGTGCTGTTTGATAGGCTGGCCTCTCGCGAGCTTCTCAACTTTGCACGGCGCGAGGGTATCGATATACTACTGAAAAAATGGGAGGATATGCTGGTTAGCATCAAGCAAGTGTTGGATGATGCAGAGGACAGGCAAGTGAATGGTGATCTCGGGGTGAACTCATGGCTCAAAAATCTTAGGGACTTGGCCTACGACATTGAAGACTTGCTAGACGAGTTTGCCATAGAGTCCGCGGAAAATAAGTCTGAGGCAAAACCTGACACTAGCAAGGTGCATTCCCTTCTTCCGAGTTGTTGCTTCAGATTGAGCTCGAAAGCATTTATGTTAGATCGTAAAATGAGAACCAAGATGGAAGAGATGGATGGTAGGTTAAAGGATATCATTACTCGGAGAGATATTCTGCACCTGGGAGAGAATATTGGGATGCGATCAGTATACCGACAAGTGGTTAAGCCGCTTCACACTACAAGTTTGCCTGAGCCTTATTTTGTTAGTAGGGAGGTCGAAAAAATGGAGATCCTCAAATTGCTAAACGTAGTAGAAGATGATGATAGGACATGTGCGGATCTAAAAGTGATTTCCATCATAGGGATGGGGGGTATTGGGAAGACGGCTTTGGCTCAGCAAGTCTACAATGATGCTAGAGTTACCGACTATTTTGATGTGAAAGCATGGGTTTGCGTTTCCGATGATTTTGACGTGCTTGCTATTACAAAGAAGATCCTTGAGATAGTGAATGACCATTTGCCCTGTGAAGGAAAGGACCTAAATTGGCTTCAAGGTAAGCTCAAGGAAAACCTTGTGGGGAAGAAGTTTCTTGTCATTTTAGACGATGTTTGGAATGAGAATTATGGAAGATGGACTATCCTCTTGAAGCCCTTTCAATCGGGAGTGAAGGGAAGCAAGGTCATTGTCACAACTCGTAGTTTTCACGTTGCTGAAATAGCCCGTGCTCAACCTTATATTACTCTCAAAGAGTTGTCGCAAGATTCTTGTATGACTTTGTTTGCATTTCATGCTTTTGGAGTCAGAAATTTCGATCATCATCCAAATCTTGAAGGGTTAGGTATGAAAATAGTGGAAAAATGTCAGGGGTTGCCATTAGCTGTGAAGACTTTGGCTGGGTTACTGAGTTTTAAAGTCAGTCCCCATGAATGGAAAGCTATATTGGATAGCAAAATTTGGGACCTACCGAAAGAACGTAATGACATCCTTCCAGCCTTAAAACTTAGCTACCTCCATCTCCCTTCAAATTTGAGGAGATGTTTCGCTTACTGTGCTATATTTCCCAAGGATTCTAAAATTGAACGAGATGAGTTGATTCACTGGTGGATTGCAGAGGGCTTGTTGGAAGGAAAAGAAGGAAAGAACAATTGGAATGCGGGTTTGAAATTTTTCGATGAGCTAGTTTCTAGATCGTTACTTCAAAAGTCGAGTAGCAGTGAATCACGATTCTCGATGCATGATCTTGTGAATGACCTGGCAAAGCTAGTTGCCAGTGCAACTTGTTTTAGCTTAGGAGAAAGTGATCAAAATAATGCATCTTTAGCTCGTCATGCCTCATTCATTCGCAGTAGTCATATTGTGGCAAAAAGATTCAAGATATATCATGAAATGAAAGGATTTAGGAGCTTCATATCGTTGGCAAAGCAACCCAGGTATCATGATAAGTCTTATTTGTCCAAGAAAGTGTTACGCCACTTGTTATCCAAATTGAAATACTTGAGGGTGTTTTCATTATGTCATTATCACATTAGAGAGGTACCGGATTGCATTGGCAAACTGAGGCACCTCAGGTGTCTCAATTTGTCGTATACTAACATTAAAATGCTTCCAAACTCAATTGTTGCATTGTACTACCTAGAGACATTGGTGTTGCGGGGATGTCAAAACCTTACCAAATTACCAAAGGGTATGGAGAAAATGATCAATCTAAAATTTCTCGACTTTACCGACACTCCGAGCCTAAGAGTGATGCCATTGTATATAGGTAATTTGGTGGGTCTTGAGATGCTGTCCAAATTTGTAGTGGGAACGGAAGCAGGGTTGAGGTTGAAGGAGTTAAAAAACCTAGAGAACCTTGGAGGGGAATTGTGCATCTCTAATTTGCATAAGGTTCAAGAAGTTGGAGATGCCACGGATGCCAATTTATGCATGAAGGAGGGGATATCCCAGTTGACCATGCAATGGGGCAAAGATTTTGAAAATTTCCGGGATGAAGAGCTCAAAGCAAAAGTCCTCGACTTTCTTCGGCCTCACCCAAACCTTGAAAATCTCGCAATATCCTACTATGGTGGCATAGAATTCCCGTCATGGTTAGGAAGTCCCTCATACGTTAACATGGTGCATTTACGTTTGCAGGGGTGTTGTCGGGTCAAAGCGTTAGCCTCACTAGGACAATTATCTTCTTTGAAAGAACTGTACATCGAAGGTCTAAATGCAATATGCATGGTAGGGTCTGAATTTTATGGAACTAAAAATCCTTTTCCATCCTTAATGACTTTGGAATTCAAGGATATGCCATTGTGGGAGGATTGGTCTCATTGCTTTGGCAATGAAGAAATAGGAGTTTTATTCCCTTGTCTTGAGCATCTAGTCGTTCAGGATTGTCCTATGTTGATTGGAAGATTGCCTAATCAACTACGCTCCCTGAGAAAGCTGGACATCGACTCCTGTCCGCGTATGGATGCCTCATCCTTTATCTATAGCCTTCCATCCCTCAATGAATTAAACTTCAGAGGTTGTAATGAGGGCGTGCTGAAGAGTTTGATAAACTTGACATCTCTAACCACTCTTGTCTTGCAAGATGTTGCTGAATTAACTTGCTTAAATTATGGGTTTACAAGCTCTTTGGTGAAGTTGGAGAAGTTGGAGATGGAAAGTTGTAAAAATTTGATGTACTTGTGGCACAAGAGAGATGTAATTCAGAATCTCAATTGTTTGAAGAGCTTAGTTATCAAAAGTTGTCCTGAATTGATATCATTTTCAGCTGGAGAAGGAGATATAGAGTTGCGTAGCAAGCTAGAGACTATGGACTCACGGAATTGCATTAATCCGGAGAAGCACCCAAGCAAGATTTATACCATCTCCTCTCTTCAAGACTTGACCATCGAGGAGTGTCCAAAACTCGTGTCCTTCCTCGAAATAGATATGTTGGCGTCAGTGATATCATTAAATATCCGAGATTGCAAGATGTTGCTATCTTTACCTGGAGGATCAAGTGTTCATATGGATGAACCAAGCAGCAATAACCACAGTGACACGACGTATCATTTGCAAAATTTAAAAATGTACGGATGCGATTCTCTATCGGCCTCTTCATTCAGTGAGAATAGATTTTTACCTGCAACCCTCAAGACACTTGAAATTGAGTCATGTGGGGGAGTAGAGTCGCTCGCGGAGATACTTGTGGGCCGTCTTCAGTCGCTTCAAGAGATTAAAATTAAATCTTGTACGAATTTGAGAAGCTTACCACAGGGGCTGGACACACTTTCCCATCTCACTATTTTGTGGTTGTGGGAGTGTCCTGCACTAGAGCTGGAGTGCTTCCCTCCTCTTCCTCCCGGCATCTCGTTGTTTTGGCTTTGCGAGTGTCCGAAGATAAAATCGTTACCTAATCAGTTGCATCGACTCACGAGTCTCCATACTCTGATAATTGACAGGTGTGAGAGTATTACGCGCTTCCCAGACGGAGGATTGCCGCCCCAGCTAGAGTTCCTTCACGTGACTGGATGCGAGAATATGAAGCAGCCAGTGAGGGAGTGGCTTACCCCCCTCACCTCCCTTCGAGATTTGTGGATCGACGGCAGCGTGGGAGGAGTGGGAGAGGAGGAGGATCTTGTGCTTCCGCTCCCTTCCTCACTGACCTATCTTTATATCAGAGATATGGGGAAAGTGGAAAGACTGTCCAGCAGTCTCCCTCTCTCTCTCAAGGTCTTAGAGTTTTGGAATTGCCCGAAGCTGAGGGAGTTGCCCCAGGATGGCCTCCCTCCCTCCCTAGAACACCTCTGGATCTGGGGATGTGGGATTCTGGAGGAGCGATGCAGGAAAGGGACCGGCAGCTATTGGCCCCTCATCCGCGAAATCCCCGAAGTTCAATTGGGTGATTACAACTCCGAGTCAATTACTTGAGAAAAGGGATTCGGATTCGAATATTCTACATGGAAGAGATTTGGTATTTCTTATATCTGAGCCTTGGCCCTCGGAGACTCGGGCGGGGGCCTACCAGCCGATTGACGACGAGACGGTAGGGTTGGATTTATCTCTGTAATTGAGCTGTTAACTTGCGTAGTTCACATTTGACTGTGGACGTGTTTGATGTGAATGTGCAAGTCGGAATGACTGATGCAGTCGGTTCTGATGACGAATTCCTTTCTTATTTGTTGGAGTTTTTCTTTCTTTTTTGTGCTTGCATTGTTGATAATTGGTATCTAAGCTCTTGGAACGACGCCAGTGATTTGTTATATGCATTGTATTCAGATGGAGGATAACAAATCCAACATTAGATTTTCTTTTGGTGCTTATCTGAATCATACAGTCTTGGGTAAATGATTTTTGGTTTTCTTAGGCTGGCTTGAAAACGGATGTATGAAAACAGAGTTAGAAATTTCTCTCCCATTTCAATCTGTGCTAAGACTTTCTTGTAGCGTACTGAATCCCTCTGTGCAATGTGCAAACAGAGTTAGAAATTTCTCTCCCATTTCAATCTGTGCTAAGACTTTCTTGTAGCGTACTGAATTCCTCTGTGCAATGTGTAAAGTCAGAGCTTGGAGATGAATTTGGTTTTTCCAGCGATAAAATGTAGTCTGACAGTCATTTCTTTTTCTTTTATACAGGCAATCATCATGGGTCAACCTTGCCGAAAGATGATATTCTCCTACAGCAAGCGTGAGTGGTCTAGGCAGAGGTTTTGGACGCTGAAATTGCTGAGAGTTAAATCTCTTGCTGAAAAATCTTCCAAGCTAAACAAGCGAGTCGCAAAGATTATGAACCGGTAGTAGAAAGTGTACCTCTTGATATGCCTGATCTCTCTTTTTCTAAATTGGGCCTACTGGGGAAACGGAAGGAAGCAGCTATCCTTTGACGTGGAGGAAAGGATTCAGGTGCTCACCAATCCAAAGCTGCCAAAGACGCTGCAGCAAGGATGGTCATAAAAGATATGGATTGTTCAGTGCACTGAAAGGAACCCAATAAACATGGCATATCTACCACCAGAGTAGTTGGAACAAAGCATTCAGTCTGTAGTTCTTATGCAGATTTCAGAGGATGGGGCAGGGGGGCGTCCATCGATGACTTTAGATCTGACTCGAAAGATCTAAGTTTGCATAGGAAAGTTTCCTCCAATAGTGACTTCCATGGTTGAAAGTCCTTCGAAGATTTGGGTTGTAGTGACTATATGATTGAATCTTTGAGGAAGCAGCATTTTCTGTGCCCCTCACATATTCAGGTACATCAATAGTATGACCTACTCAAAGTCAAAGGTTTCAGCTTGTTGCTTTTTCTGCTGGGAAAATGGAAGGAACTTGGTCATTGCTTCCTTACTGCTGTTTTAGCTGGCAATGTAATAAACGTGAGCACATTCTAATCATCGTTATATCTACTGTCTTCATAATATCCACATTGAGCTTCAAATCAATGATGACCTTGTTTTTGTATAGTTCTAGATGTAAGCTTGCATTCGTCATCATTAATATTTTATCTGTAAATGTGAAATTGGAGCTGATGGATGTGGAAGTCACTGAGGGGCCAACCTATAGCGTCAGTTTTTGTCTTTTCAATAGCATAAGTATTGATAAGTAATTGCATTGAGATGTTCTATCTATTCTTTGACAAAAGGAAGAACTTCTCCTTACGTACTGCAACTCAGATTGATGCTAACTATTGATGACTGCCGGCGATTGCATTCAAACCTGTAATTGAGGGAAACACTTGTAATATAGCTGATCAGAGTGGTTCAGGAAAAACGCTTGCTTATCTTGCACCGGTAGTCCAACGTCTCAGGCAAGAAGAGCTACAAGGACTTAGCAAATCATTCTCACGAAGCCCTTGAGTTGTCATTTTGGTGCTAGCTGTTGAGTTAGCTTCACAGGTTGGCAGTTAGTATCCTTTCTTGTGCCTTTTCTTTTGCCCTTATGTGCTTTGGCAAGCAAGTCACTGACTTTTACTAGTTTATGGCCATTTTAAGCTCTCATCTTATACTATAATAGGCTATTGCTTAAGCAGCCAATTTGTGATGAAAAAAGCACTCCAATTCATTTTTGGTGGCAGTCAGTGTGTTTTTGACAACTTGTCATCTATTTTACTCAAATTGTCATCTCTTCTTTCAAATAATAAAAAAGAAGAGATTTCTTGCAATCTGAAAGATTGTACTGGGTTTCTGGAAAGACAAATATACAATTTGAGTGGCACACAGTTGCTTAATGATGCGCATAATCCACTCATGTGGCAAAAATAGTAATCTCCTTAGAGCTGTTGAAAATGGATGCGTTCTGAATTTGGAGATACTATGTAGTTGGTTTTATGTGTAGCAATGCTTGTTTTTGCTAGTAGTGGATGACAAACCTAACATAAATTTTTGGACCCACATAAGTGATACTTAATATCTATAGTAAATTTTATGCAGGTTTGGAGTAACTGCCAATCCATATCGAAGTTTGGGGCTCCATTCTGGTCTATGGTTGCCATGGGCAGTTTCAGGAAAAAAACTCAGCCGGAAAATATAGAAAGTCTTGATGCCTAATAGCCACACCCGGTCGCTTTATTTTTCTCATTAAAGAGGGCTTTTTGGAGTCGAAAGATCTTGGATGGTAAGCCTATGCACTGTATAATGTTGCACAAATAAGTTTGGGTGCGTAAGCTATTCAAAATTACCGTCTTCTCATCTGTTTTTGAGTAACGAATGTGATTGTGCTACTGTATTCTAGATTTAGTACTGCCACCATGATTCATCACCATTCTTTGAGGAAAGGAAAAGATTGATAAAATTTATATTCTTACATATTCATAGCTGAATCTTGATTTTCTGGCTTGAGTTATGGAGACCTTTGCTTTGATTTACAAAATTGCTATATATATTGCTATTTGTTAGCCCTGATAGATTTCCTCAAGAAATGACTGGTGACGATTGACAGATTTAGAAAGCTCCACTCATCCTATTGTTTGATATAGGATATGAAGTTAAAAAATCTTTTGATAATGGATTTGCCTGCTAAGAATTTGAATGACATCAAAGTCTGGATGATTTTGGCATTTAGCAGATTTGAGTCCATGCTAAGCTACAAACAAAGAGCTCTATAAGAATGGTATCTTTATACACGTTGCAGATTGTTTTGCAACTGCTGCTATAATTTATGGCTTTTCAATGCAGCGTGATTTTGGATGAGGTGGATATATACTCTGCAATGATGAGGAGTTTGAAGCAGCGTTTCAAAGCATAATCAATTCTTCACCTGTCGCCACACAGGTCAATTATATATATATATAACGAAATGTTGAAATTCTTCCCGACTGTGAAGTGATCGTGGGACCTGGCATTCATCGGACATGCCCTCACCTCGAAGAGGTTGGTCTAAAGCTGTATTATTCCCCTTTCCATTATTTGCCAATGGATACATTACTATTATCTAATCTAGGCACAAAAGGATTCACTTCCATGTTTGTACATTTTCTGGATGCTTTGGGACAATATATTACTCATAACGCGTTTGTGCTCCCTAAAAGTGATGGAGCAAGGTTTTATGTTGATGCTTTGGATCTGGGGGTGGATTGTTACTGCATATTGACAAGGGAAGATGGAAAGTGGATGAAGAGTGGAATGAAATTTTTTTCCTTGAATGACTCTTAGCACATTTGTATTGGTAGTCTATACTATTCTTTTGGCCAAAAGTGGCTGTACTAACTAAAGGTGCCTCCAACATTCTGTAAGTCATTTAATCTGCTTGGAGTTGAAGAAAAATAAAATCAGGAGAAGTCTCTGAAATTCCACTGATTGTGCTGAGAGGATTGAGGATTATCAGGGTCCGATCTGTTTCTCTTCTTTCCTCAATTTGCAGCAGAGTTTTAGCAGTTGTCCGGAAAATTGTTTTAATTTCATTTTGCCAGTTTGTTGAATCTTAAATTTTTTTTTTTTTGTACAGAGGTATTGTACGAACTAATTTAGGCTGCATATACTGGAGAAGGGTTATTTCCGCAACAGTATCCTAGATGGGCTGAGAGCTTTCTCATTTGGGTTGAAGAGTAATCTTCTGTTACATGAAAATGCTTTGTCCTTCCCCCTTGATGAACATTTTGCATAAATTTGCTGTGGTAGCTAACCAGTTCCATTCCTCCTATTTTCCTGTCAAGAAGAAAACTAATGGAATGCCACTGTAATAGAGGCAAATTTGACAGTTACATGTCATGTCCAGTTTCTCATAGAATGTAGTGGAGAGGGAGATGGTGAAAAGGCTTCGGGTACTGCATACCTGAATTGAATAAGAAGTCCGCTCTTATTCTGCTTGCGGAGGAAAGCCCAGTAATAAAAACAATTGTTTTCTGTAACAAGGTATGTTGATCTTTCAGTATAGGCTGCTTGAAATTGACTCATCATTACATTTACTTCTCTCTCCCGACCACCTCAACTCCTGAGCTGGAGTTTGAGAGAAGGCTCTAAATCCACCAGGATGGAGGACTCATCATTATTTTGAACTCATCCTTCCTCTTCTCTATACAGATTGAGACATGTTGGAAAGTTGAAAATGCCTTACAGAAAAGGCACTCTTATACAAGTTCTACCTTTTCATGATGCTGTTTCAGAAGTCACTACAGGCAAATATGAAAGAGTTTTCTGCTTCTCCATCTAAAGATGTCTCCTCGTTTTTGGTTTGCACTGACAGGTATGTATGGTTGCTTTGTCCAATGCCATTCAAACTATGCTTTTAGAGATAGATCTATTCTGTGGCCGGGATTGATCCCTAAAAGTGAGCCTTTAGTTAAACCATGCATGGCCTGCCAAGACCCAGGCCTTCAGTTCTCAGTTTAAGCTTGCACATTTAATGATGTATTCAGTCTCAACAAGAACTAGATGAAAATAGTATTGGCTGGGATAGGCCTTATTCTGTCTTGTGGGTTTTGTGAATGATTGGGCCTGTATACTTGCAAGTTTTCTGGTATTGGGCTCAGTTCAATTTCTTTGATAGGCAAGAGCTGAGTGTTAGCTAACACTCAAGGCACTCACCTAGGTGCTCAGGCAAAGCAACGCAAAGCCTCTGCTCCTCACCTCATCTCAGTCAAGGTTTCTTTGTTTAAGGTAAGCACCTGAGATCAGGTGCTCCTCCTCTGAGGTATTGCCTCAGAAAAGATTTGTCTAGGTTAACATCTTGCACCAGTGCAATATGTGCTTCGATGCAGACCTCGAATAACTTGTGATTTCTAAGTGTGAAAGACCTAATAATTTGTTTTGTGATGGATTAATCCCCACTTTCTACTTAGCACCTCTCATTGTTCAGCCCAGCGCCTGAGGCACCGTGGGGTCTGAGCCTCTTAACAGTTTCTAGTGATTTTAACACCACTGTTTGCAACACAGTCAAATAAAAGGCAGGCACTTTTAAGTGTTTGCAGGGTCACTGGACACATACGAATTTACCTAAGACAGTCACTCTCCTCTTTCCTTAAGTATTTGCAAGATCCTGATGATTTTTGAACCATATGGCAGGGTGTCACAAGAAGTCGGCTTTACCAGAGTGGATCATGTTATTCTCCTCAACTTCCTGTGCGACCTGAGCGAAAATGTCGGCCGTGTTGGAAGAACAGCAAGAGGTTCTAGAGTCTTGGCAGCTGGGAAGCATTCCCTGGCAAGAAGGATAATGGTGAGAAACCGGAAAGGCCATCCCTTGCATGATTTGCCCTCTGCTTATGAGCTGATGAGTTGAGACGGTCATGCACCAAGCGGGATTGAGTTCATGCTTGGAGTGATAGGAATAGATCCAATCAGTCCATTCTTTTTTCCTGCATGTTACAGAGGAATGGCGTGGCAAGAAGTGAAAATAAAGGGGGATCACTGTTTGGTGAGATTCTGGTTCTTCCATTGCGCATCTCCATGTTGACGGGGATCCGAGAAGAGTTAATGCAATGAAGAGTTTTTTATATCAAGGTTTGAAACATATATACTTTGGTCTTTATTCCGTTCATCATCGAGGAATATCGATGCTCTTGCTGATCGAGACGACTTAAGAAGTCTCCGAGCCTGTATTGTCTGTGAGCTGCACTTTGTCGATAATGAATATGCAATGATAGGAAAGTTGGGACTGTATCCCCTGCTGTACGCCATGAATATATTAAATGACCTTCTGTCGCAAGTTACTGAGCGTTCTGATACAAGAAACTAATTTACGAACACAAGATATAATTTCCGTGCTTCATTTTGCTTCTACAATACAATAAGCTGATTTATGAACTTTACTTTCAAGCTAAATTACTCATTTCAAAGGTAAATTAAAGTACTTCCTCTAAGGTAAATGACTTCGTTTTAAGAGATTTTCAATGGTATTATAATTTCCCGAAAAATGTCATATTTTATAGTTCTTGTACGTGGTAATTGAAATTTAACTGATCTTGGCGCAATTTGAATTGCACCTACAGTTAATGTTTTTATTTTTCACGGATTAGTTTAGCCGTAGACTGCGTGCCGTGAGAATCTCAATCACCTCAGCATAGTAACTTATCTTAAATTGTCGCAACAGATGGAACTTGTAATCTATATTGACCTCAATAATCGTAGATTGCTACTTTTCATATCTTCATAATGTTGTCACTAGTAATTGTTCAATAATACCGTTATTTTCCTCAAATGGTCGTAATCAATAATTAATTATAATCAGTAACTTCCCCTTGTGAATTTCCTTAATACTCTCAATAATGCTAGCGCCTAGTAATTATCCAACAACATTGTAATTTTTCCTCGATATAGTTTTGATGATTATACCTCCAACCACAGTAATTTGTATCAAGTCGTCCTATTTTCAATTTATCTATGGCTAGTGCTTTTCCTTTTGGAGTGGTAACTTAGCTATAGAGCTCTTAAAGTAAGAATGCTATCACTCGTCAGTATCACCTCAAAGATTGTAACTTCGTAAAGCCATTAGTAGCTTACCTTGCTTAAGAAGGTCAATTAATAATAACCGATAAAAAAATCACTTTAACTTATTGTAAATTGTAACTTCAGTCAAGAAATAGCATGCAACTTGAATTTATGGTAATTTTCCTTTTCCCTATTCATAATTATTTACCAAAATGATGATAGCATTCATTTTAAGTTTGTAAATTAATGTAGCCTATTTTTGAATAAATAAGCTTGGTTGCCACATTCTTCCTTCATCAAATGTAAAACCTACTGCCCTTGCGGTCGTAATAACCTTAAATGTCAATAGGTTGCTTGTATAATCGGTAATCGGTGACAACTTTTTTATGATTGATTTGGTGATGAAACTCTTTAGCTTCAAATCCGATGGGGCGTTCAATAGCCTGCTGGACTTTAGAATTTTCCCAGGAGTGGAAAAAGTTTAGCATTCGCTCCATTTTGTTGCCATTCAGTTCTTAATTGGAAATGTGAAAAAAAATGTTCTTATTAGATCGTTCTCGAGAGACGGCATAAAATGAAATCCGTCGCGAATATTTGGCAAAAGGATCAAAATCGAACCCGCAAATATTTACGAGGACCATAACGCAATTTTCCCAAACAATTCGTCGAAAAGGACAAGGCGTCGCGGAAACGAAGAGAGAAGGAGTGCCTCCTTCTTCGTCACCATCGCTCTCTGTCTCTTGCACTTGCACAGCGATAAGCCATGGCTGCTTCTACTTCAGTCTCGTTCCTCAGCCAGAGTCCCTTTCTGGGTTCCTCCCAGAACGTTCTCTCGGTCTCGGTCTGCCCGAAATTCCTCGGGACAGTCCCAATGCAGCGGCCGCCGCAGCGCCAGCCTCTCTTCGCCGTCGAAGCCCCGGCCAAGACCCGGAGAGAGGACCGGCTCGCCCGCCACTCGCGCATCAGGAAGAAGGAGCCTTCTGGGTCGCCCTGCTTTTACGCGCTGACTTTTCAGTGATGCCCCTGACCTTGTTCATGGTTGGTCGAGTGCTCTGGTGAAGGCATTGATTGGGTTTCATTTGCTTTTTAGGGCGGGGGATTCGATTTGGTTCCGTGGGGAGTCTCTGCTCGGAATCAATTGGTGCAGGGTGGGCATTAGTTGGGTTCGTGCGGTTTCATTTGGGGTGAGGAGTGATTTTGAGGAAGAGAGGCGTGGAGAGGGTGTTGTTGTGGTCTAGAATGTGAGTGATATAACTCCGAGCTCGCGGATTCTGCTCGGTGTTCTGTTTGTCAATGTTGGAGGAGAGAAAAATGTACTAGTTTCATCCTCTACTGATAATTGCTCACTATGTCTTACTTTTTTGCATTTGCATTTTTTTTTTCTGAAATTAGCATGGTTATCTGGATAATACGCCCCGCCTGAATTGGTCTGGTCAATGTTCGTAGGCTAAGGTTCCCAGCCACCGGCGGCAGTTGTGACCGCTGGGTTGCTTTGAGCGACTGGGGCAGAAGACAACAATAGTAATATATAAACTATAAATAAAATAGCAAAGGAAATTGAAAAGCAATACATATGGAGAGAGAGAGTGGGAGTAATAAATAAATAATATGTGAGTGAAAGAGAGAGTAATAAGTAAATTATTTGTGCAAAAGACCAATGAAAACAACAAGAAGTACTGTGCGAATCAACCCTCTTCACCATGTTCCCAGATGCAAGGCTCCTTTCGCAAAGCGTCGAAAGAGGGGTGATTATGGGAGGACGCGCAGAAGCCAAGGAATCAAAAGTTGTAATCTAGGGATTAAGCATGTTCCCCTCCAGCTCCAGCTGCAGCTCCGACTCAAGTTGCGCCCCCTCTCTCCCCCTCAGCATTCACCGCCTGTCTGGTTCGGGGCGATGCGGGGGATGCCCTTAGAGACTCCAGGGGGGCCTCCCAGCTGATTGACGACGAGACAGTAAGGTTGGATTTATCTCAGTAATCGAGCTGTTAGCTTGCATAGTTTGCATTCAACTGTAGACGTGTTTGATGTGAATGTGCAAGTTGGAATGACTAATGCGATTTGTTCTGATGACGAATTCCCTTCTTTTATTTTTTCGGTGAGTCCGTCATTGATAATGGTATCCAAGCCGATGGAACGACTCAAGCAATTGTTTTTTTTTGGGTCGGTCGACTCAAGCAATTTGTTATGTGCATTTTGTGTTGCGCAAAAGCCGCGGCTGGGCCATTGCGTTGAGATGTATAACGTATCCAACTCTACATCTTCTTCTGGAGCTTATCTGAATCATGCAGTCTTGGGCAAATGATTTTGGTTTTTCTTAGTTTGGCTTCAAAATGAATATATGCGACACAGAGTTGGAAGTTTCTCTCCCATATTAATCTGGGCTAAGTTTTTCTTGTAGCGTACTAAATCCCTCTGTGCAATTTGTAAAAGTCAGAACTTGGAGATGAATTTGGTTTTTCCAGCGATAAAATGAAGTCTGACAGTCATTTTTTTTTTAATAAAAGGCACTCATCATGGGTCAACCCTGCCGAAAGATGAGATTCTCCTACAGCAAGTGTGAGTGGTTTAGGCAGAGGTTTGGACGACTGAATTCGCTGAGAGTCAAATCTGTTGCTGAAAAATCTTCCAAGCTAAATCAAGTGAGTTGCAAAGATTATGAACCAGCAGCAGAAAATCTACATTTTGATGTGCATGATCTCTCTTTTTCCAAATTGGATCAACTGGGGAAAAATGAGGAAGCAGCTATCCTTGTACTCGGAAGAAAGATATCAGGTGCTTACTAATCCAAAGCTGCCAAAGATGCCGCAGCAAGGACTGAAACAGAAGAAATGGATCATTCAGTGCACCTAATGGAAACCAATAAAAAAGGCACATCTGCCACCTGAATAGTTGGAACAGAGCCTTCACTTCACAGTTCTAATGCAGAATTCAAATTTCAGAGGATGGGGCAGGGGGATTTCCATGGATGCCTTTACTTCAAGGTGTTCTGTCTACACCTTGACAAAAGGAAGGTCTTCTCCTGGTGTACTGCAACTCATATTGCTGCTAACTATGGATGACTACTAGCGATGGCATTCAAACCTGTAATTGAAGGAAAGACTTGTATTATAGCTGATCAGAGTGGCTCAGGAAAAGTGCTGGCTTATCTTGCACTAATAGGCCAACATCTCAGGTAGGAAGAGCTGCAAGGACCTAGCAAATCATTCTCACAAAGCCCTTGAGTTGTTGTTCTGGTGCTTACTGCTGAGTTAGCTTTACAGGTTGGTAGTTGGTGTCCTTTCTTGTGCCTATTCCTTTACCCTTACATGCTTTGGCAAGCAACTCATCAACTTTTACTAGTTTATGGCCAATTTAAGCTCTCATCCTATGCTGTGATAGGCTATTGCTTAAGAAGCAAATCTATGGTAAAAAAGCACTCCAACTCATTTTCGGTGGTAGTCAACCTGTTTTTAACTACTTTCCACCTATAATACTCAAATTGTCATTTCTTCTTTCAAAAAAGGAATAAAAAGAAAAAAGAAAAAGAGATTCCTAAGTGTTGCAATCTGAAAGATCATATTGGGTTCCTGGAAGGGCATATAAACAATTGAAGTGGCAAAGTTGCTTAATGATGTGCATAATTTACTCATGAGGCAAAACTGGTAATCTCCTTGGAGATGTTGAAAATGGAGGGGTTCTGAATTTGGAGATACTCTATAGTGGGTTTTATGTACAGCAATGCTTGTTTTCATTAGAAGTGGATGACAAACATAACATAATTTTTTTGCGCCCACGAGTGATACTTAATTTCTGTGGTGAGTTTTATGCAGGTTTTGAGTAACTGCCGATCCATATCGAAGGTTGGGGCTCCATTCTGGTCTATGGTTGCCACAGGTGGTTTCAAGCAGAAAACTCAGCTGGAAAGTATAGAAGAGGGTGTTGATGTCCTAATAGCGACTCCTGGTCACTTTATTTTTCTTGTTTAAGAAGGCTTTTTGGAGTTGAAGGATCTTAGATGGTAAGCCTATGCATTGTATAATGTTGCATGAATAAGTTTGGGTGCACGAGCTATTCAAAATCATCATCTTCTCATCTGTTTTTGAGTAAGGAATGTGATCGTCCTACTGTTTTCTGATTTAGTACTTCCACCGTGTATCATCACCATTCTTTGAATCTTTGAGGAAAGGAAAACATTCGCGAAATTTCTATTCTTACATACACAGCTGAATCTTGATTTTCTGGCTTGAGTTACGGAGAACTTCACTTTGATTTAAAAAAATGTTGGATATATCGCTATTCGTTAGCCCCAATAGAAATCTTTGAGAAAAGACTGGTGACAAATTGAGAAGGCTCCACTCGACGCACTCTGTCATATTTTTTGATATAGGATATGAAGTTAAAAAATCTTTTGTTTATGGATTTGCCTGCTAAGAATTTGAATGACATCAAACCCTGGATAATTTCGGCATTCAGCAGATTTTACTCCATGCTATGCTACAAACAAAGAGCTCTATTTGGCTATAATGTACTCAATAACAGAAGAATGATATCTTTGTACATATTGCAGATTGTTTTGCAACTGCTGCTATAAGCTATGGCTTCATGCTCAGTATATTTTTGGATGAGGTGGATATACTCTGCAATGATGAGGAGTTTGAAGCAGCATTTCAAAGCATAATCAATTCTTCACCTGTCACCACCCAGTATCTGTTTGGTATGGGCACATTGCTGGTAGATATATATAACAAAATAGTTGAAATTCTTCCCGTCTGTGAAGTGATCATGAGAGGTTGGTCTAAAGCTGTATTATTCCCCTTTCCGTCATTTGCTAATGGATACATTACTATTATCAAATTTAGGCACAAAAGGATTCAGTCTGTGGCTGTACATTTTTTTTTTTTTTTTTGGGGATGCTGTTGGACAGCATATTACTCATAACTAAGCTGTCATTTATGCTCCCTAAAAGTGATGGAGCATGGTTTTATGTTGATGCTTTGGTTTTGTGGGTGGATTGTTACCACATATTGATGGGGAAGATGAAAAGTGGATGAAGAGTGGAATAAAAATTTTTCCTTGAATGTCTCTTAACACATGTGTGTTAGTAGTCTATAGTATATTTTTGGCCAAAAGCAGTCTATACCATCTAAAGGTGCCACCAGCATCTAAAGGTGCCACCAGCATTCTGTAAATCATTTAATTTGCTTGGAGGTGAAGAGAAATAATATCAGCAGAAGTCTCTGAAATTTCATTGATTGTGCTAAGATGATTGAGGATTACATTAGGGTCCTATCATTGATTGTGCTGAGAGATTGAGGATTATATTAGGGTCCTATCCGTTTCTCTTCTTTCCTCAATTTGCAGAAGAGTTTTTGCTGTTGTCCAGGAAATTGTTTCTATTCATTTTGCCAGTTCATTGATTCTCAGAATTTAACTTTGTACGGAGGAATTGTACAAACTAATTTAGGTTGCATATAGTGGAGAAGGATTGTTTTTGCAACATTAATCCTAGAGAGCTTTCTCATGCGGGTTGAACAGTAATCTTCTGTTACATGAAATTGCTTTGTCCTTCCCCCTTAATGAACATGTTGCATAAATTTGCTGTGGTAGCTAACCAGTGCCATTCCTCTTATTTTCTTGTTAAGAAGAAAACTAACGGAATAACATTGTAATAGGGGAGAATTTAAGAATTACATATTATGTCCAGTTTCTCATAGATTGTACTGGAGAGAAAACAGTGAAAAGACTCCAGATACTGCATTCCTGAATAAGAAGTCTACTTTCATTCAGTTTGTGGAAGAAACCCCCGTAACCAAAGCAATTTTTTTTTCTGTAACGAGGTATGTTGATCTTTCAGTAAAGGCTGCTTGAAATTGACTCATCATTACATTTCCTTCTCTATCCCGACCATTTCACTGACTCCTAACCCGGAGTTTGAGAGGAGGTTCTGAAGCAACCTGAATGGAGGATTCATCATTACTTTGTCCTCTTCTCCATATACAGATTGAGACATGTTGAAAAGCTGAAAATGCATTGAAGCGCATTGACAGAAAAGGCGCCGATACACGAGTACTACCTTTTCATGCTGCTATTTCACAAGAGTTGCGGCGGGCAAATATGAAAGAGTTTTTTCCCTTCTCCATCTAAAGATGTTCCCTTGTTTTTGGTTTGCAGCGACGGGTATGTATAGCTGCTTTGTTCAATACCAATTAAACTATGGTTCTAGAAATATATCTGCTCTGCAGCCGAGCTTGATCCCTAAAAGTAAGCCTTAAGTTAAACCATACATAACCTGCCAAGACCCAGGCCTTCAGTTCTCAATTCAAGCTTGCACATTTACTAATGGAGTCAGTCTCAACAAGAGTTAGATGAAAATAGCAGTGGCTGGGATAGGCCTTGTTCCGTCTTGTGGGTTTTGTGAATAATTGGGATAGGCGAGAGCTTAGTGTTAGCTAACACTCAAGGCACTCACCTGGGCACTTAGGCAAAGCGAGGCCAAGCCTCTGCTCCTCACCTCATCTCAGGCAAGGTTTCTTTGTTTAAGGTAAGCACCAGAGATGAGGTGCTCCTTTTCTGAGGTATTGCCTTAGAAAAGATTGTCTATGTTAACATCTTTGCACCAGTGCAATATGTCCTACAATGCAGACCTCGAAGAACTTGTGATTCTAAGTATGAAAGACCTAATAATTTGTTTGTTGATGGATTAATCCCCTCTTTTTAGTTGGCACCTCTCATTGTTCAGCCTAGCGCCTGAGGCACTGTGGGGTCTGAGTCTCTTAACAGCTCCTAGTGATTTTAACGGCACTGTTTGCGACACAGTCAAACGAAAGGCAGAGCAGGGTCACTGGACACACATGAATTTACGTAAGACATGTCACTCTCATCTTTCCTTAGGTATTTGCAAGATCCTGATGATTTTTCAACCATATGACAGGTTGTTACGAGGAATCGACTCTACTGGAGTGGACCATGTTATTCTCTTCGATTTCCCGTGCGATCCGAGCGAATATATCCGCCACAGAGAGAGGTGCTGGAGGGAAAGGCAAAACATTCGTCTCTGCAGTCGGGAAGCAAGGTTCCCTGGCGAGAAGGATAATGGAGAGAAACTGGAAAGGTCGTCCCTATCATGTTGTGCCCTCCGCTTATGAGTGGATGAGACATTTGCGCACTGAGCGGGATCTGAGTTCATGCCTGTAGTGACGGGAGTAGATCCCATCGGTCCGTTCCTTTTTTCCTGCATGTTACGGAGGAGCAGCGCGAGGCAAGAAGTGAAAACGTAAAGGGGGTTGTCTTGTTTGGTTAGAATCTGGTTCTCCCATTTTGCATCTACATGTTGAGGGGGATCACAGAAGCGTCAATGCAATGAAGAGCTTAATATCAAGGTTCAAAACTTATATATTTCGGTTTTTATTCAGTTCATTGTCGAGGAGGATTGATGCTCCTGAGGATCGAGACCGACTTAAGAAGTCTCGGAGGACTGTAATGTTTGAAGTTGCACTTTGTTGATAATGAATATGCAATGATACGAAAGTGCGGGACCGTATCCCCTATTGTATGCAATGAATATATAAAATGACCTGCTATAGCAAGTTACTGAGCGTTACGGTATAAGAAGCTAATTTACGAGCACAAAATATAATTTACAAACTTTATACTGCATAGCCAACTTTACTTTCAAGCTAAATTACTCAAAAGGTAAATTAAATTACTTCCTCTAAATGTAAATGACTTCGTCTTAAGAGATGTTACTCCTTGTATTATAATTTTCCTTAGAGGTCATATCTTATAGTTCTTGGACCTGGTAATATGACTCCAGCATTGTAATTTAACGGATCCGGGAGCAATCTACCTGTAGTTATTATTTTTCTTTTTCGCGTATAAGTTTAGCTACAGACTTCATACCGTGAGATCGTCAATCACATCAGCATAATAACTCATCTTAAACTGTTGCAACAGACAAAACTTGTAATTTGTACCGACCTCCATATAGTTTTTCTTACGATGTTGCAGATGTAAGGGTGGAAAAGACCATCCGACTAGAATGAAAGTGTCGTTCCATTCTTTGAGGGCCTTCTTGGTGTCATTCATCTCCTGCACCATCTTAGAAGCCCTTGGGCCCAACTCTCAATTTTTGTAGCCTACATCTTCTAGCCAAGCCGGTCTGTTTGCATGATGTGGCCAGAATAAAATATATTTTTTGTATCAACCAATCACGTTTCTTAATAGAGATAATAACATAAATACCTCATGTACTTTGATCTAAAGTAAAATGCAGCCCATAAACTTCTAATTTGTGCAGTATCCTGAGAAAGCATTAGTTCCTACTTGAGTTTAGAAAAGTTGCCTGCATAGTTGCATGAGTCTAGAAGTGAGAGCCGATCTGATACGAAGAAGCAAGAACAATGAGCACATATTTAGGGCCCTCCTTTCTTGATTTCAGAGTAAAGACCCGCCCGAGTTCGGCATTTCCTAATGGCAAGCTTAGGAGCTGTTCGAACTTGCAACGGGCCTCTCTCTCATTAGCTAAACCTCTAGGATCGATCGCCTGGGATTTTTTTTTTTTCTCTTGATAGTAAGAAAGCTCCCTTACCTTGGTAAATTCTAAGTTCATAGAACCCTACTATTTTTAAGAGTTAGGCAAGAATTGGATTAAAGCTTGGTTGAAATATCTAATTGATAATAAAGTATTTTGTATCTTGCCAAATGAAAAATTCGAATTACACATGCATACAATTCTTCTTTATGTGTCAATTATTTAACCATTAGTGCTTCTAGAAAGGAAGAAGGCAATTTTTCCATGAATCTTTTCTAACCGTCGAGTCGACGAAGACTAGTAGGAAACTTCAACGTAAATCCAGACACGAAGCAATGACGAAGACTAGTAGGAAACTTCAATGTAAATTCTGACACGAAGCAATTGCTCCCTTTGTTGACTTTTCCAAGACCTGTGAACACAAACAATTACATGCCCTGTTTCAAATACCTAGAAAGCATGTACTTGACCCTTGAGGAATGTGCGCTTCACCTGAATAAGAGCAAAACGCACGCACTCTACCTTTTTCAACTAATAGTGAAAAGGGTGCACTTTGTCCTAAAGAGAATGCACCATCTCTAGAATAGAAATGCATTTCAACAAGAACTTTTAATTTCTCTATAAACAAAAATCTTTTGACACCCTGTTTTTATAGGGCATAATTGATTAAACTTATTGAATTGTTTTATTCATTTGTCCATGTTTAATGAAAATTTAGGTGGTGGATGGATCGTAGTTAGGTACTTTCATTGTTCTCCTAATTAAACATAAGCATATCTTATTTGAATTTGCAGCATGGAAATTTCAAATTTTATTTGATCTTTAACCCCATGAACTATTTACGAATATTTTTTGTTTTTGTATTTAGCATTCAAGTGGTGTCTAAACCAAACTTTTACATAGTTCACTTAGTCCACCTCCCCATCTTAAGAGTGCGTTCCCCACATCGATCATTTGTCATGATGCAATGCCATAGCAAAATCTATAAATGAGGCATTCAGTTATTTGTGTACTGCTAATGTAATATTTATGCACAATATAATAATAGGGTATTCGTAAGTATATACCAAATTCCACCTATTTGAATGGCTGGTGGGCATATTGAAGTTAGGTAGTTCCTCTCTTCCTAAGACAAAACAATAAGCATATTTTTTTTACCCTTGGACCAAATGAAACAAGGAACTTTTACTATGAATATAATCATAGTTGCTTCGCAAAAAGGGGAAAAAAACAAATTGAAGCTTGAAGGTCTGCAATTTAGTTCAATCCACAGACACCTGGTTTTTTTCCATCTAGTCTAATCCGATTGTATTCTTGAGAGAGCACGTCTAGGTGACAACAACATAATTGAAGAGAAAGTAATCGTTTTTTTTTCTTTCTGATCATCAATTAAAAACGGTTTTGTTGTCAAGTGTTTTTGGACACTTGCTGAACAATCAACTACAAAAATTTTACAGTTGTCAGTGCATCGGGCTTTCGCGTCACGTGGCATAATGGTTCGGACACATATGATCAATGGTTAATGATGATCTGATTTACATATATTAAGTTTAGGTAACGGCTGCTTCTTTATTTGATAATGACATGGGGCTAGCAAGGCTGCATCTGTGAAACCATGATGCCCTATGATATATTTGATGCATGACAATGGTGGATGGGTGCATTTGGGAATTTGTGTGATGTGAATGGTGAGACAGAACTTACGAACGATAATAAAGGTGAAGTTTCGGGCCCACTTTTTAACCTTCCGTGCCTTCTTTGGTGGCTTTAACGATGGCCAGGACTTGGCCCCCACTTCCGACCAACTTGCCTCCGAGAAATTGAGGCAACAGAAAGGAAATTAAAAATCAAATGAGATGAGATGAAATGCAATGGCAGCGTCTTCCGAGAAAGAAAGAGTGAGAAAATGACAAGAGGAAGCCCACAAATGAAAAGACGGAGAGACATAGAGAGGGATGAAAAAGAACATACGATACTGAAGAAGGAGAAGAGGGGGAGGGAGGATGGTTGGACCGACGCAAAAGTCTCGACTCGCATGTTTAGTGGTGCTTAGAGCTTCTCCCCCAATGGAGTAGGGTATCGGTGTCCTGCTGTATAGGTGTAAATAACGGAAGGAAGATAATGCAGCCAGTTCATAGTTTTAGCTAAATTTGCTTAACTTGTGGATCCGTTTGAAAAGATTTGCTCTTGTTTTCAACTTGTGTTCGAGTGGGTTTACGTTTGTTTGAAATCATATTAAAGAAATCTAACATAAGACGATGCTCCCCAGTCTTGGCCCCGCTGCTTCCTTGAATAGCGTACCTATCATAGACAATCAATTCCACCATCTCATGATGCTGCAACAATGGGAAAAACATAGCACTCAAGCACAATAATGAAGACCATAAAATATTAGGATCCTTATTGGGAATCACAGTCAATCTTACCCTATTAAGTATAATAAATTCAAGAAATGATAAAAACTTCAAATTCCTAACATTTGATATTGGAACTTTGAAAAAATGGTCGCATTTTAATAATGTTCTCATTATCAATTGACCTTTTCGAACTTCCTATGTAAACAACTTGACTACTATGGGTGTATTTGGTTGTCTTAATAAACGGGATAAGTACACTATCAGTGCCAAAACTTGTGTACAACACTCACTTTGGTGCCAAAAGTTTCCGTCGGATCATTTAAGTGCCAAATCGAAGGAAAAACAATCACTTTGGTGCCACCGGCGAAAAATTCCGGCCAAAATGATTATGTGGCTTTTTTTTTTTAAAAAAAAATCGATAGGCCTTTAAACGACGTCGTTTTCGGTCCTCCTTAAGAAAACGACGTCGTTTTGCCGTCCTACATGGATGGCTTCACGGAAACGACGCCGTTTAGCTCACATGGGGATTGAAATTAGGGTTTCCACCGCTCTGCCACCGTCGTTCGCCCGCCGTTGCTCAGTCACCGTTGCTCAGCCATCATTGTAGTTGCTCGACCAAGTGAGCGAGGAGAGACTGTGATTGTTGCAGGAAAAATCGAAGGCGAGGGCAGAGGAGGAGGAGGAGGAGGAGGAAGAAGATGGGTCAAAGGTGTTGCTGGTGCATTGCTGCTGCTGGTGCATTGCTGCTGCTAGTGCGTTGCTGGTGTCGCTACTGGTGTGCTGCCGATGCTATTGCTGGTGCTATGCTAGTGCCATTGCTGGTGTGGGTCTTCGAGGAAGAAGAAGACATGAAGACGAGCCTTTCCTCTCTCTCAATTTGGGGATTAGGGTTTCAAAGTTGGGGGAAAGATGCCAAACGGCGTCGTTTTGGTGTTTGGATGCTGACTCAACTCTCCGACGAGCCACGTCAGCTTTAAAATTAATAAAAAAAGGCCACGTCGGAAGTCCGACCAATTTCGTCGGCGTTGGCACTTAAATGATCGTTTTTCAAAATTCTTGGCACTTAAGTGATCCGACGGAAACTTTTGGCACCAAAGTGAGCACCGTACATAAATTTTGGCACTGATAGTGTACTTATCCCCTTAATAAACTAATGTTTGATTAAAAATAAGAATTTGATTGATGTGAATATCCTATGTATTTTTTCATGTTCAATTTTGTGTTTGAAGGATGATTGACCTTGCTATGCACTATACCATATCGTTAATGGAATGGATATCTTCGAGTCTAAACTACTTAAGCTATGGAAAAAATAGGGGAATAGAATATCAAAGAGTAAGAACAATGATCCAATTTGTTGAACTTTTATCACTGATGATAGTTAGGGCTCTCCATTTGTAGAGATGACAAAGCTAGATGATTTTTGGAGCAATCAATTAGATTGATACACCAAGTAATATAGCATACTACAAATATACCTTTAAACAAATGGATCATATGCAGCATATTAAGAAAAGTTCAACACATGCATAGTATTCCAGTTTAATCAATCAATCAAACTATACTTTTTAATATTCTGCTGGAGAGCATTATCATTTATTTATCATCTAAAGAGCCGTACAAGAAGAGACCATTTGTTGGAAACGAGAGGATGGGATTACTCTTAATCGTGGCCTTCCCTGGAGTTAGAGCAGATTATGGATCAGGGGTTGCACGGAGCATCAAAGGCTAAGTTGCAACCACTAGATAGATGTCCACTGCTTCAATTTTGAGTCAAGGCACAAAAGGGTCAATTGCTCTAAATTGGGATTTTTTAGGTGGGAACTTACACTGAAATTTGAACAATGGTTAAAATAATAGAAAACTCTCATCTCTATTTCACAAATAATTGTATTGGACAAGATCTAGTTTAGATTATCAAGTTCCTACAACAATAGAAAGCAAACATCGACTTCCTAGAGAATTCCAAAATTAAATTGATAGAACAATAGGAACATTATGAGTGCTTCATCAACATCGACCTGCTTAAGGGGCATACTCCTCATCAAAAGAGGCATGTTATTAATTCAAATGTTAGAAGGAGTTCACTCTTGATTATAATGAGTGTTCACTCAACTCTAAGAAGGAAATGCACTTTGACCTTTAAGGATTATGCACTTGATGCGAACAAGATCATGCAAATCACCGTAAAAGAGTGAGCAATTTATTGTGAGGAGGGTGCACTTCACCCTAAAAAGCATGCACATTATTTAGAATAGGACTACATCTTGATAGGAACGTTGTCATTTCATCATAAACAATTATCTCTTGATGTCATGTACTTAGCTGGTTTAAGGTATGGGGGCCAGACGACAACAAAAAGTACTGTGCGAAGGAGAGGAAGAAGCAATCAAACGTCATTTTCTCTCTACCTTATCCACCATTCCTAGATGCAGGCCCCGTGTGCAAAGCAGGGAAAGAACAACAATAACATATGAACTCTAAATAAAATAAAAAAATTGAAAAGCATTATACATGGAGAGAGAGAGAGAGAGAGAGAGAGAGAGAGAGAGAGAGAGAGAGAGAGAGAGAGAGTAATATATAAATTATCTGTGCAGAAGACCAATGACCCCATGGGAATTATGAAAGTTTGATACCTTGACTTCCCATGGGAATTATGAAAGTTTGATTCCTTGACTTACGCGTATGTCCTGCCATAATTACCCTTCTTTTGATGCTTTGCGCATGGGGCCTGCATCCGGCAAGAATGAAGAGGGTAGAGCGAGAATGGCGTTTGATTCCTTCTTCCTCTTCCTCGCTCAATAATTCTTGTTGTCGTCTGGCCCCCATTTCTTGAACCACCCCTTGAACCGCATCCTCGTACTGACTCACTTCTTACCCCTTAAACCTTATAAATAATTTAATTTATCAATTTGGCCATCTTTGGATAAAATATTTATCCGTTGGACGAATTGTAGTTAGGCTGACAAAACAATAAGCATATTTTAATATGAGCCCACGGACCAAATAAAATGAGAAAGCTTCTTTATGGGTATAATCATTATAAAAAGGGAAAAATAGAAAATGGTGCTAGAAAAAATAGAAAATGGTGCTAGAAGGTTTGCAATTTAATTTGATTCCGGACCACTCTATTTTTTGCCACTAATCTAATGCATAATGTATCTTTTAGAGAGCGAAACTAGGTAGCAATGACAGTAATGAAGAGAAAGTAATGATTTTTTTTAGTCATTATTTAGCTAGTCTTTCTGGACACTTGGTGACCAGCTAAGTAAATTATACAGTTTTCAATGCATTGAGTTCTCATGCAATGTGGAATACTGGTTGGGACTTATATGACCGATGTACGAGACTGCGTCAATGAGACGATGATGCCAATATGTCTATGTGATGCATGATGATGATGGGTGGGTACAAAAAATGAGTGGGAAAGAAATTGAGAGAGCAGCCTTTTGTCTGATTCCAGCCTTTCGGCCGCTTTAATAATGCCAAGACCAGGATGCCATTATTGACCAACTTGCTCCCATTAAATTAAATTAAATGAGATCAACGATGAGAGATTAAGAAGGTGTAGAGATTCGAGTGCAAACAAGAACGAAGGAAGGGGAGTTCGAAGGAGCAATCGGCGGAGAAAAAAAAAGCACAGCAACTTTTTTCTGGAATATTTAATTATCATAGGCCGAGTTTTAGTGACTAGAGACCCGAATGACGAGGATGGAAAGAAGAGATGCGGATGGACTATGGAGAACCGTAGCTTAACCTTAGTTAAGACCTTAACTAAAAATCGGTCAATTACCTGGGAAGCTGAAAGCTTGGTAGCAGATTGCTCCAAGTCGTCACCAGCCAAGGTTAAATAGCAAAGAAGCCCGTCGCCTCAATCAAGACAAGAATAGTGGACTTATGAACAATCGAGTAATAGCAAGACTCCGTCCCACATCCGACCAACTTGCTTCCGAGAAATCGAGTCCACAGAAATGAAATGAAATCAGCGAGGACGAGATGGAAAACAATGCAACGGCAGCTTCTTCCGAGAAAGAAAGAGTGCTTTAGTGCTTAAAGTCTTTGATTCACACCATCATTTCATCCTGTTGTGCTGGACGGAATAACTTTTGTTTCCTCTCCGCTCTCTGCACTTTGTTTCGACCCTTTCGGCACTCTTGTTTAATCCTCTGCCACTCGCGAACCAAGCCATGCCCATCGCAGAGCTCTTTCTTGACGCCTTTCTTTCGGTGCTCTTCGAAAGGTTGGCCTCTCAAGAGGTTCTCAACTTTGCGCGGCGCGAGGGTATAGATACGCTGCTGGAGAAATGGGAGAAGATGCTGATTAGCATCAACAAGGTGTTGGATGATGCAGAGGATAAGCAACTCACCGACGATCTCGATGTGAAGTCGTGGCTTAAAGATCTCAGGAACTTGGTCTACGACATCGAAGACTTGCTTGACGAGTTCGCCCTGGAGTCCATGGAAAATAAGTCCAAGGCAGAACCTGGCACTAGCAAGGCATGTTCCTTTCTTCCGAGTTGTTGCTTTAGATTGAGCCCAAAAGCATTTATGTTCGATCGTAAAATGAGACCCAAGATAGAAGAGATGGATGACAGATTAAAGGATATCATCACTCAGAAAGATACTTTGAGCTTGAGAGAGAACAATGGTAAGGGAGTGGCATACCGAGGAGTGGATAAGCTACTTCACACTACAAGTTTGCCTGAGCCTTGTTTTGTTAGCAGGGAGGTTGAAAAAATGAAGATCCTTGAATTGTTGATCGGTGAAGAAGAAGATGATAGGACATGTGCAGATCCAAAAGTAATTCCCATCGTGGGGATGGGGGTATTGGGAAGACTGCTTTGGCTCAGCAAGTCTACAATGATGATAGAGTTACCAACAATTTCGATGTGAAAGCATGGGCTTGCGTTTCCAACGATTTTGACGTGCTTACTATTACAAAGAAGATCCTTGAGACAGTGAATGACCGTTTGCTCTGTGAAGGAAAGGACCTAAATTGGCTTCATGGTAAGCTCAAGGAACACCTTGCCGGGAAGAAGTTTCTTGTTGTTCTAGACGATGTTTGGAATGAGAATTATGGAAAATGGACTATCCTCTTGAAGCCTTTTCAATCAGGAGTGAAGGGAAGCAAGGTCATTGTCACGACTCGTAATTTTCACGTTGCTGAAATAGCCCGTGCTCGACCCTATATTCTCAAAGAGTTGTCACAAGATTCTTGTATGACTTTGTTTGCATTTCATGCTTTTGGAGTCGGAAATTTTGATCATCATCCAGATCTTAAAGGGTTAGGTGTGAAAATAGTGGAAAAATGTCGAGGGTTGCCATTAGCTGTGAAGACTTTGGCTGGATTGTTGAGCTTTAAAGTTAGTCCCCATGAATGGAAAGCTATATTGGATAGCAAAATTTGGGACCTACCGAAAGAATGTAATGACATCCTTCCGGCATTGAAACTTAGCTACCTCCATCTCCCTTCAAATTTGAGGAGATGTTTCGCTTACTGTGCTATATTTCCCAAGGATTATGAATTTGGACGAGATGAGTTGATTCACTGGTGGATTGCAGAGGGCTTGTTGGAAGGAAAAGAAGGAAAGAACTGTTGGAATGTAGGTTTGAAATTTTTCGACGAGCTAGTTTCTAGATCGTTACTTCAAAAGTCAAGTAGTAGTGAATCACGATTCTTGATGCATGATCTTGTGAATGACCTGGCAAAGCTAGTTGCTAGTGCAACTTGTTTTAGCTCAGGAGAGTTTGAGTGTGAAAGTGATCAAAATAATGCATCTTTAGCTCGTCATGCCTCATTCATTAGTAGTGGAGACATTGTGGCAAAAAGATTCAAGATATATCATAGAATGAAGGGACTTAGGAGCTTCATATCGTTGGCAAAGCAACTTGGGTATTATGGTAAGTCTTATTTGTCCGAGAAAGTGTTAGGCGACTTGTTATCCGAATTGAAATACTTGAGGGTGTTTTCATTATGTCACTATCACATCAGAGAGGTACCGGAATGCATTGGCAAACTGAGGCACCTGAGGTGCCTCAATTTGTCGTATACTGACATTGAAAACCTTCCAGAGTCAATTGTTGCATTGTACTACCTAGAGGCCTTGATGTTGCAAGGATGTCGAAATCTTATTGAGTTACCGGAAGGTATGGAGAAACTAATAAATCTAAAATTTCTCGACTTTACCGACACTTCGAGCCTAAGAGCAATGCCACCATATATAGGTAATTTGGTGGGTCTTGAGATGCTGTCCAAATTTATAGTGGGAACGGAAGCAGGGTCGAGGTTGAAGGAGTTAAAAAACCTAGAGAACCTTGGAGGGGAATTGTGCATCTCTAATTTGCATAAGGTTCAAGAAGCTAGAGATGCCACAGATGCCAATTTATGCATGAAGGATGGGATATGCCAATTGACCATGCAATGGGGCAAAGACTTTGGAAATTTCGAAAATGAAGAGCTCGAAGCAAAAGTCATCGACTTTCTTCGGCCTCACTCAAACCTTGAAAATCTTGCAATATCCTACTATGGTGGCATAGAATTCCCATCATGGTTAGGAAGTCCCTCATACGTTAATATGGTGCATCTACGTTTGCAGGGGTGTTGTCGGGTCAAAGCGTTAGCCTCATTAGGACGATTATCTTCTCTAAAAGAATTGTACATCGAAGGTCTAAATGCAATACACACGATAGGGTCCGAATTTTATGAAACTGAAAGTCCTTTTCCGTCCTTAATGACTTTGGAATTCAATGACATGCCATCGTGGGAGGACTGGTCTCATTGTGTTGGCACTCAAAAAGTACGAGTTTTATTCCCTTGTCTTGAGCATCTGGTCATTCGGGATTGTCCTATGTTGATTGGAAGATTGCCTAGTCAATTGAGCTCCCTCAAGAAGCTGGAAATCAACTCCTGTCCGCATATGGATGCCTCTTCCTCTATCATTAGCCTTCCTTCCCTCAATGAATTAAACTTTAGAGGTTGTAATGAGGGGGTGTTGAAGAATTTGGTATACTTGACATCTCTAACTGCTCTTGTCCTACAAGATGTTGTTGAATTAACTTGCTTAAATTATGGGTTTACAAGCTCCTTGGTGAAGCTGGAGAAGTTGGAGATGAAAAGTTGTAAAAATTTGATATACTTGTGGCAAGAGATAGATGTAATTCGGAATCTCGCATGTCTGAAGAGCTTAGTTGTCGAAAATTGTCCGGAATTGATATCATTTTCAGTTGGAGAAGGAGATATGGAGTTGCCTAGCAAGCTGGAGACAATGGACTCACGGAAGTGCATCGATTTGGAGAAGCAGCCAAGCAAGATTTATACCATTTCCTCTCTTCAAGACTTGACCGTCAATAAGTGTCCAAAATTTGTGTCCTTCCCCGAAATAGATATGTTGACATCAGTGATATCATTAAATATCCGAGATTGCGAGATGTTGCAATATTTACCTAGAGGATTAAGTGTTAATATGGATGAATCAAGCAGCCGCGCCAATAATCACGGTGACATGACGTCTTGTTTGCAAAAACTACAAATCTACAAATGCGATTCTCTACCAGCCTCTTCATTCAGTGAGAGTAGTTTTTTACCAGCGACCCTCAAGGCACTTGGAATTTCGTCGTGTAGGGGAGTGGAGTCGCTCGCGGAGATACCTATAGACCATCTTCAATCACTTCAAAGCATCAATATTGCCTCTTGCAAGAACTTGAGAAGCTTACCACAGGGGCTGGACACACTTTCCCATCTCACTAACTTGTGGTTGTGGGAGTGTCCTGCACTGGAGATGGAGTGCTTCCCTCCTCTTCCTCCCGGCATCTCGACGTTTGGGCTTGGGGGTTGTCCGAAGATAAAATCGTTACCTAATCAGTTGTATCGACTCACGAGTCTCCAAACTCTGGTAATTATTTGAGTGTGAGAGTATTACGCGCTTCCCTGATGGAGGATTGCCGCCCCAGCTACAGACCCTTAGGATATTAAAATGCGAGAATATGAAGCAGCCGGTGAGGGAGTGGCTTACCCCCCTCACCTCCCTTGAATTTCTAACGATCGACGGCAGCATGGGAGGAGTGGGAGAGGAGGAGGATCTTGTGCTTCCGCTCCCTTCCTCTCTGACCTATCTCTATATCGATAATATGGGGAGAGTGGAAAGACTGTCCAACAGTCTCCCTCCCTCTCTACAGAAATTATATTTCCACAGTTGCCCGAAGCTGAGGGAGTTGCCCGAGGATGGCCTTCCTCCCTCCTTAGAATTTCTCTGGATCGTCAATTGCCCGATTCTGGAGAAGCGATGCAGGAAAGGGACCGGCAGCTACTGGCCCCTCATCCGCGAAATCCCACAAGTTATGTTCGATAATTGCATGTTTAAGTCAATTACTTGAGAAAAGGGATTCGGATTCGAATATTCTACATGGAAGAGATTTGGGATTTTTAATATCTGAGCCGGGACTCTTTTTTGATCATCGGGTAAAAGCTGAAGTTTGTGGGCGTCAAAAAACTATAATGATGGCCACTGAAAGCGCCTTGGCCTCCAATCAGCCTTAACTCCACACCCCTCCGCCTCCAACTCCAGCTCCGGCTCCGGCTCACTCGCGTCCCACTCTTTCTCCTTCAGCCTGTCCAGTGTTTCCCCGGGGAGGTGGGGGACGCCCTTGGAGACTCCGGCGGGGGCATACCGGCTGATCGACGACGAGACGGTAAGGTTGGATTTATCTCTGTAATTGAGCTGTTAGCTTGTGCGTAGTTTGCATTCAACTGTGGGCATGCTTGATCTGCATGTGCAAGTCGGAATGACTTATGCGGTTCGTTCTGTAACGAATTCCCTTCTTATTTGTTGGAGTTTTCTTTCTTTTTTGTGCTTGCATTGTTGATAATTGGTATCCAAGCTCTTGGAACAACTGGAGCGATTTGTTATATGCATTGTGTTCAGATGGATAACAAATCCAACATTAGATTTTCTTTTGAAGTTTATCTGAATTATACAATCTTGGGCAGATGGTTTTGGTTTTCTTAGTTTGGCTTGAAAACGAATGTATGCGACGCAGAGTTTGAAACTTCTCTCCCATTTCAATCTGTGCTAAGACTTTCGTGTTGTGTTGCATACTGAATCCCTCTATGCAATCTGTAAAAGTCAGAGCTTGGAGATGGATTTGGTTTTTCCAGCGATAAAATGTAGTCTGACAGTCTTTTTTTATTTTTATGCAGGTAATCATCATGGGTCAACCCTGCCGAAAGATGATATTCTCCTACAGCAAGCGTGAGTGGTCTAGGCAGAGGTTTTGGATGACTGAAATTGCTGAGAGTCAAATCTCTTGCTGAAAAATCTTCCAAGCTAAAGCAAGCGAGTCGCAAAGATTATGAACCAGTAGCAGAAAATTTACCTCTTGATGTGCCTGATCTCTCTTTATAAATTGGACCTACTGGGGAAACAGAAGGAAGCAGCTATCCTTGGACATGAAGGAAAGGATTCAGGTGCTTACCAATCCAAAGCTGCCAAAGATGCTACAGCAAGGATGGACATGGAAGATATGGATTGTTCAGTGCACTGAAAGGAACCCGATAAACATGGCATATCTACCACCAGAGTAGTTGGAACAGAGCATTCAGTTCGTAGTTCTAATGCAGATTTCAGAAAAATGGGGCAGGGGGGTGTCCATGGATGACTTTAGATCTGACTCCAAAGATCTAACTTTGCATAGGAAGGTTTCCTCCAATAGTGACTTCCATGGTCGAAAGTCCTTTGAAGATTTGGGTTGTAGTGACTCTATGATTGAATCTTTGAGGAAGCAGCATTTTCTGTGCCCCTCACATATTCAGGTACATCAATAGTATGACCTACTCAAGTCAAAGTTTACAGCTTGTTGCTTTTTCTTTTGGGAAAATAAAAGGAACCTGGTCATTGCTTCCTTACTGCTGTTTTAGCTAGCAATATACTAAAAATGAGCACATAGTAATCCTTGTTATATCTACTCTCTGCATAATATACAAATTGAGCTTCAAATCAATGATGACCTTGTTTTTGTATAGTTCTAGATGTAAGCTTGCATTCGTCATCATTAATTGTTTATCTGTAAATGTGAATTTGGAGCTGATGGATATGGAAGTCATTGAGGGGCCAACCTATAGCATTGTCTTTTCATTAGCATAAGTATTGATAAGTAATTGCATTGTGATGTTCTATCTATACCTTGACAAAAGGAAGAACTTCTCCTTATGTACTGCAACTCAGATTGATGCTAACTATTGATGACTGCAGGCGATGGCATTCAAACCTGTAATTGAGGGAAACACTTGTAATATAGTTGATCAGAGTGTTTTGGGTTAAAACACTGGCTTATCTTGCACCAGTAGTCCAACCTCTCAGGCAAGAAGAGCTGTAAGGACTTAGCTAATCATTCCCACGAAGCCCTCAAGTTGTCATTTTGGTGCCAGCCGTTGAGTTAGCTTCACAGGTTGGCAGTTGGTATCCTTTCTTGTGCCTTTTCTTTTACCTTACGTGCTTTGGCAAGCAAGTCACTGACTTATACTAGTTTATGGCCATTTTAAGCTCTCATTTTATACTATGATAGGCTATTACTTAAGCAGCCAATTTGTTGTAAAAAAAGCACTCCAATTCATTTTCGTTGGCAGTCAGTGTGTTTTTGACAACTTGTTGTCTATAATACTCAAATTGTCATCTCTTCTTTCAAATAAGAAAAAAGAAGAGATTCCTTGCAATCTGAAAGATTGTACTGGGTTTCTGGAAAGACAAATATACAATTTGAGTGGCACACAGTTGCTTAATGATGTTCATAATCTACTCATGTGGCAAAACTGGTAATCTCCTTGGAGTTGTTGAAAATGGATGTGTTCTGAATTTGGAGATACTCTGTAGTTGGTTGTATGTACAGCAATGCTTGTTTTTGCTAGTAGTGGATGATGAACCTGACATAAATTTTTGCGCCTACATAAGCGATACTTAATATCTATAGTAGATTTTATGCAGGTTTTGAGTAACTGCTGATCCATATTGAAGTTTGGGGCTCCATTCTGGTCTATGGTTGCCATGGGCGGTTTCAGGAAGAAAACTCAGCTGGAAAATATAGAAGGTCTTGATGCCTAATAGCCACACCCAGTCGCTTTATTTTTCTAGTTAAAGAGGGCTTTTTGGAGTTGAAAGATCTTCAATGGTAAGCTTATGCATTGTATAATGTTGCACGAATAAGTTTGGATGCACAAGCTATTCAAAATTATTGTCTTCTCATATGTTTTTGAGTAACAAATGTGATTGTGCTAATGTATTCTAGATTTAGTACTGCCACCATGATTCATCACCATTCTTTGAGGAAAGGAAAAGATTAGCGAAATTTCTATTCTTACATATACATATGAATCTTGATTTTCTGGCTTGAGTTATGGAGACCTTTGCTGTGATTTACAAATTGCTCTATATATTGCTATTTGTTAGCCTTGATAGATTTCCTCAAGAAATGACTGGTGACAATTGACAAATTGAGAAAGCTCCATTTGTCATATTGTTTGATATAGGATATGAAGTTAAAAAATCTTTTGCTAATGGATTTGCCTGCGAAGAATTTGAATGACATCAAAGTCTGGATGATTTTGGCATTGAGCAGATTTCAGTCCATGCTAAGCTACAAACAAAGAGCTCTATAAGAATGGTATCTTTATACGTGTTGCAGGTTGTTTTGCAACTGCTGCTATAATTTATGGCTTTACAGTGCGGCGTGATTTTGGATGAGGTGGATATTCTCTGCAATGATGAGGAGTTTGAAGCAACATTTCAAAGCATAATCCATTCTTCACCTGTCACCACACAGGTAGATATATATAACAAAATAGTTGAAATTCTTCCCAACCGTAAAGTGATCATGGGACCGGGCATTCATCAGACATGCCCTAACCTCGAAGAGTTTGGTCTAAAGCTGTATTATTCCCCTTTCCATTATTTGCCAATGATACATTACTATTATCTAATCTAGGCACAAAGGATTAACTTTTGTGTCTGTACATTTTTCTGGATGCTCTGGGACAATCTATTACTCATAACTAAGCTGTCGTTTGTGCTCCCTAAAAGTGATGAGCATGGTTTTCCGTTGATGCTTTGGATTTGGGGGTGGATTGTTACTGCATATTGACAAGGGAAGATGGAAAGTGGATGAAGAGTGGAATGAAATTTTTTACTTGAATGACTCTTAACACGTGTATTGGTAATCTATACTATTCTTTTGGCCAAAGGCAGTCAAAACTATCTAAAGGTGCCTCCAGCATTCTGGAAGTCATTTAATCTGCTTGGAGGTGAAGAGAAATAAAATCAGGAGAAGTCTCTGAAATTTCATTGATTGTGCCGAGAGGATTCAGGATTATATTAGGGTCCGATCTGTTTCTCTTCTTTCCTCAATTTGCAGAAGAGTTTGTGTAGTTGTCCGGAAAATTGTTTTTATTTCATTTTGCTAGTTTGTTGATTCTCATTTTTTTTGTACAGAGGTATTGTACGAACTAATTTAGGCTGCATATACTGGAGAAGGATTATTTTCGCAACAGTATCCTAGATGGTCTGAGAGCTTTCTCATTTGGGTTGAACAATAATCTTCTGTTGCATGAAATTGCTTTGTCCTTCCCCCTTGATGAACATGTTGCATAAATTTGCTGTGGTAGCTAACCTGTGCCATTCCTCCTATTTTCCTGTCAAGACGAAAACTAATGGAATACCACTGTAATAGAGGAGAATTTGACAGTTACATGTCATGTCCAGTTTCTCATAGATTGTAGTGGAGAGGAAGACGGTGAAAGGACTTCAGATACTGCATTCCTGAATGAGGAGTTTGCTCTTATTCAGCTAGCGGAAGAAAGCCAGTAACCAAAACAATTGTTTTCTGCAACAAGGTATGTTGATCTTTCAGTATAGGCTGCTTGAAATTGACTCATCATTACATTAACTTCTCTCTCCCGACCACCTCAACTCCTGAGCTGGAGTTTGAGAGAAGACTCTGAAACCACCTGGATGGAGGACTCATCATTACTTTGAACTCATCCTTCTTCTTCTCTATGCAGATTGAGACATGTTGGAAAGTTGAAAATGCATTGAACGAATTTACAGAAAAGGCACTCGTATACAAGTTCTACCTTTTCATGCTGCTGTTTCGGAAGAGTCACTACAGGGATATATGAAAGAGTTTTCTGCTTCTCCATCTAAAGATGTCTCCTTGTTTTTGGTTTGCACCGACAGGTATGTATGGTTGCTTTGTCTGATGCCTTTCAAACTATGCTTTAGAGATAGATCTGTTCTGTGGATGAGCTTGATCCCTAAAAGTGAGCCTTTAGTTAAACCATGCATGGCCTGCCAAGACCCAGGCCTTCAGTTCTCAGTTAAGCTTGCACATTTAATCATGTATTCAGTCTGAACAAGAACTAGATGAAAATAGTATTGGCTGGGATACGCCTTGTTCTGTCTTGTGGGTTTTGTGAATGATTGGGCCTATATAGTTGCAAGTTTTCTGGTATTGGGCTCAGTTCAATTTCTTTGATAGGCAAGAGCTGAGTGTTAGCTAACACTCAAGGCACTCACCTAGGCGCTCAGGCAAAGTGACGTGAAGCCTCTGCTCCTCACCTCATCTCAGGCAAGGTTTCTTTGTTTATGGTAAGCACCTGAGATGAGGTGCTCCTCCTCTGAGGTATTGCGTTGGAAAAGATTTGTCTAGGTTAACATCTTGCACCAGTGCAATATGTGCTTTGATGCAAACCTCGAATAACTTGTGATTTCTAAGTGTGAAAGACCTAATAATTTGTTTTGTGATGGATTAATCCCAACTTTCTACTTAGCACCTCTCATTGTTCAGCCTAGCGCCTGAGGCACTGTGGGGTCTGAGCCTCTTAACAGCGCCTAGTGATTTTAACAACACCGTTTGCGACACAGTCAAATAAAAGGCTGGGGCTTTTAAGTATTGGCGGGGTCACTGGACACATACAATTTTATCTTAGACATGTCACTGTCCTCTTTCCTTAAGTATCGGCAATATCCTGATGATTTTTGAACCATATGGCAGGGCGTCACGAGGAATCGAATTTACCAGAGTGGATCATGTTATTCTCTTCAACTTCCTGCGCAATCTGAGCGAATATGTGCGCCGTGTTGGAAGAACAGCAAGAGGTTCTGGAGGGAAAGGCAAAGCATTCGTCTTGGCAGTTGGGAAGCATTCCCTGGCAAGAGGGATAATGGTGAGAAACTGGAAAGGCCATACCTTGCATGATTTGCTCTCTGCTTATGAGCTGATGAGTTGGGACGTTCGTGCACCAAGTGGGATCGAGTTCATGCTTGGAGTGACAGGAATAGATCCCATCAGTCCGTTCTTTTTCCCTGCATTTTACAGAGGAATGGCGTGGCAAGAAATGAAAATGTAAAGGGGATCACTGTTTGGTGAGATTCTGGTTCTTCCATTTTGCATCTACTTGTTGAGGGAGATCCGAGAAGCGTTAATGCAACGAAGGGTTTTTGATATCAAGGTTCGAAACCTCTATGCTTTGGTCTTTATTCCATTCATCGTCGAGGAACATCGATGCTCTTGCTGATCGAGACGACTTAAGAAGTCTCCAAGCCTGTATTGTCCGTAAGTTGCACTTTGTTGATAATGAATATGCAATGATAGGAAAGTACGGGACTGTATCCCCTGCTGTACGCCATGAATATATCAAATGACCTTCTGTCGCAACTTACTGAGCGTTCCGATACAAGAAACTGATTTACGAACACCAAATATAATTTACGTACTTCATTTTGCATCCATGATACAATAAGCTGATTTATGAACTTTACTTACAAGCTAAATTACTCATTTCAAAGGTAAATTAAAGTACTTCCTCTAAGGTAAATGACTTCGTTTTAAGAGATTTTCCAATGGTATTATAATTTCCCTAAAAAGGTCATATTTTTTAGTTCTCGTACTTAGTAATTGAAATTTAACTAATCTTGGCGTAATGAATTGCACCTAGAGTTAAGGATTTTATTTTTCACATATTCGTTTATACGTAGACTGTGTTCCGTGAGAATCTCAATCACTTCGGCATAGTAACTTAGCTTAAATTGTCGCAACAGATGGAACTTGTAATCTATATTGACCTCAATAATTGTAGATTGCTTTCTTTTCGTAACTTCATATTGTTGTCACTAGTAATTATTTGATAATACCATTATTTTCCTCAAATGGTCATAATCAGTAATTTATTATAGTTAGTAACTTCCCCTCATGAATTTCCATAATACTCTCAATAATGGTAGCGCCTAGTCGTTATCCGACAACATTGTAATTTTTCCACGATACAGTTTTGATGATTATACCTCCAACCACAGTAATTTGTCTCGAGTTGTCCTATTCTTGATCTATCTGTAGCTAGTGCTTTTCCTTTTGGAGTACTAACTTAGCTATAGAGCTCTTAAAGTAAGAATGCCATCACTCGTCATTATCACCTCAAAGAATGTAACTTCATAATGGCATTAGTAGCTTACGTTGCTTAAGAATGACAATTAATAATTCCCGATAATAAATCACTTTAAGTTATTGTAAATCGTAACTTCACTGAAGAAATAGCATGCAACTTGAATTTATGGTAATTTTCCTTTTCCCTATTCATAATTATTTACCAAAACGATGATAACATTTATCTAAAGTTTCTAAATTAATGTAGCCTATTTTTGAATAAATACACTAGGTTGCTGCATTCTTCCTCCATCAAATGTAAAACTTACAACCCCTACAGTCATGATAACCTTAAATGTCAATAGATCGCTTATATAATCAATAATCGGTACAACTCTTATAATTGATTTCATGGATGAAATTATTTAGCCTCAAATCTGGTGGGGCGTTAAATAACCTGCTGGACTTTACAACTTTCCCAGGAGCGGAAAAAGTTTAGCATTGGCTCCATTTTGTTGCAATTCAGTTCTTAATTGGAAATGTGAAAATAGAAAAAAAATGTTCCTATTAGATCGTTCTCGAGAGACGGCATGAAATGAAATCCGTCGCGAATATTTGGCAAAAGGACCAAAATCGAACCCGTAAATATTTACGAGGACCATAACGCAATTTTCCCAAACAATTGGTCGAAAGGATAAGGCGTCGCGGAAACGTAGAGGGAATGAGTGCCTTCTTCTCCGTCAGCATCGCTCTCTGTCTCTCGCACTTGCACAGCGATAAGCCATGGCTGCTTCTACTTCAGTCTCGTTCCTCAGCCAGAGTTCCTTTCCGGGTTCCTCCCAGAACGTTCTCTCGGTCTCGGTCTGCCCGAAATTTGTCGGGACAGTTCCAATGCAGCGGCTGTTGGGGTTTCATGAATCATGTATAAGAAAAATTAACGAAATGAACATGGTGGAAACAAAGATATATTTTACACATAATTCTCCTAAGGTGTTGTTCGTGCATTTTAATAAAAAATCTGAATGTAATAGGGAGTTAAACGAATTACCTCTTGAAGCATGCTTGAAATAAGTCGGTTCGAATGTTCTACAGTTCGAGTCCCACGAGCGTCGGACCTCTAGTTCAGACACACCAACAACAAACGTCGAAGAGAAGAGAGAACTTTTAGATATTCACTACTTCGATCGTGCTAACAATCACGTGGAGACAATCCGTTGTATTCTTGATGTATAATAGTCATGGCCCGAACGAGAGAATTATTTTTCTTCCTCGTGTCTCGAAGACACAAGAACACACACACTTTTACTCAATATTCAGCAACTAGCAGAACTTCAAGTTTTTGTTCATGGTGAAGAGCCGATCTGGAACAAGAAGACAAAACACTCAAAGTCTCCTTTTTATTTTTCAGCAGCACTTTAACTCTCGTCCCTCAATTGTTTTTATAATAAAACCGACCAGCTACGGTTGCTAATCGATGGACGATCAGCAACCGTTGCTGATCATCCATACCAGACGGTCATGCATGAGCGGTCTTGGCACAATGGTCAGCGGTTGCTGACCATCCATGCTTCGTGCATAATGGTCAGCAACCGCTTACCATTACGCTTCGTGCATGTGCACGAATTCGTGCACATGCATGAAGCTTTAATTTTTAATCAGTTAATTAATTAATTAAGTAAATGAATAATTAATTAATTAATCAATTCTCTTTTTAAAAATAAAAAGAACATGATTTTATATGTACAATTGGAATACATTAACATGTATCCACTTTGAGAATGCCTGTGCATCATATGCAAGTAAGCTCGTGACTATAATACAAATTAAATTAAATCTCATTTAATTTAATTTCAAATCGACTCAATTCGATTGTAGTAATTGCAAACACATTTGCAATTATATTTCTCTCTTGTTCCACGTTATCCTAATTGTTTATGGTATGTGACATCCCTAGGTTCATCACTAAGCTGGTAGTAATACTTGTACTAACACATTAATACTCCTATAAGAATTAATTGTCTCGATTAATCTTTGGATCTTACAAATCATGATTGACATTTAGCAATATGTCATGGCTACCCAGATAGTGTGAATATTTTAAGAATATAATGAACCTGTCAGCTTTAGCTACAGTGTAATTCAATCCCTCTGTCTTACTATGTCCCAATCAAACAAAGACCGTGGAATATTAGTCAAGTCATTAATTCGATCATATGCACAAATCTAATTGACATGCATTTTATTCGAGACATAAACAATTTATTCTCGATTACAACCCCGGCCAAGAATTTCAATGCAGTGTCACAATTAGATCGCATAGGACATCATTATCATACCTTGCATATAACAAGGAGACAGATTCCATATTGCGCACACGTGTAACTTCATATATGAACAAACTATGACCATCAGGTATTAAGACGGATCAACGACCGGCATTATGTGCACCCGTGAACCATAGTTGTTCAATACACAAGTTAATACTGTGCCTCAGGTCTAAGGATTATTTACACAAGATCAAAGCATGAACAATTAAACATTAATCACGCTAAAAGCTTCCATGTCGCTAATCGTTCCATATGCATTACGTTCAGTGAATTTGTTTAATACAAACACCTGTGTTCTAACTCAGGCATCATAATACCAATGACATGTGATTCATCATTCCCTTAAGTATCCAATACTTAATGGCGAAGTTAAGAACACATCGGTCTCAACAGGATTATTAATATCCACTCAATAATCCATCGACCGGGAATGATTTAAAGATTCAGTCTAACTATGAACCCGTCACATATATTCTTAACGTCTCAAGGATAGGTTTAGGCGCAACTGATCTTATGGAATCGTTCATCAATATAAAATAATTAGACAAATGAATGAATACACCATTGCCATTAATTAAATAATAATAATGAAAGTACAACCGAAATCCCTAATATGTAACCATTAGGTAGTAGCTTTAGGGCATACATCCAACAGCGGCCGCCGCAACGCCAGCCTCTCTTTGCCGTTGAAGCCCGGGCCAAGACCTGGAGAGAGGACCGGCTCGCTCGCCACTCGCGCATCAGAAAGAAGGAAGCCTTCTGGGTCGCCCTGCTTTTACGCACTGACTTTTCAGTGATGCCCTTGACCCTGTTCATGGTTGGTTGAGTGCTGTGGTGAAGGCATTGGTTGGGTTTCATTTGCTTTTTAGGGCGAGGGGTTTGATTTGGCTTCGTGGGGAGTCTCTGCTTGGAATCGATTGGTGGGGTGCGGGGATTAGTTGGGTTCATGCGGTTTCATTTGGGGTGAGGAGTGATTTTGAGGATGAGAGGCGTGGAGAGGGTACTACTGTGGTCTAGAATGTGAATGATATAGCTCCGAGCTTGTGGGTTGGTGTTCTGTTTGTTAATGCTGTGAATGGCATATAGGGTTGCTGAAGTAGGAAAATGAAACGGAGGGAGGAGAGAAAAATGTACTAGTTCATCCTCTACGGATAATTGCTCACCATGTCTTACTTTTTTGCATTTGCATTTTTTTTCTCTGAAGTTAGCATGGTTATCTGGATAATACGCCCCGCCAGAATCGGTCTGGTCAATGTTCGTAGGCTAAGGTTCCCAGCCACCGGCGGCAGGTGTGACCGCTGGGTTGCTTTGAGCGACTGGGGCCAGAAGACAAACAATAGTAATATATAAACTATAAATAAAATAGCAAAGGAAATTGAAAAGTAATATATATGGAGAGAGAGAGCGCGAGGGGGAGAGAGAGTGGGAGTAATAAATAAATAATATGTGAGTGAAAGAGAGAGTAATAAATAAATTATTTGTGCAAAAGACCAATGAAAACAACAAGAACTACTGTGCGAAGGAGAGGAAGAAAGGATCAATCGTTATTTTCTCTCAACCCTCTTCACCATGTTCCCAGATGCAAGGCTCCTTTCGCAAAGCGTCGAAAGAGGGGTGATTATGGCAGGACGCGCGGAAGCCAAGGAATCAAAAGTTCTAATCTCGGGATCAAGCTATTTCTTAAGCGCTAGTGAATCCATTTTCACACATTATAATAATACACTATGAATAGCTCGATATCAAATTCTACCTGGTGGGCATCTTGAAGTTAGGCAGCTCCTCTCTTCCTAGGATAAAATAGAAAGCATATTTTATTTGATCCCGCAGGTCGTATAAAATGAGGAACTTCATTATGAATCTAATCATTGTTGCTTGTCTAAAAGGTAAAAAGAAAATGAAGTTTGAAGTTTCACAATTAAATTTGATGTAGGATCACTTGATTTTCCCCCCTAATCTTATACATAATGTATCTTTTAGATAGCAAATCTAGGCGAAGCTGAAGCTTCTGGGCATCAAAAAGTACAGTGATGGCCACCGAAGGCTCCTTGGCCTCCCAATCAGCCTTAACTCCCCACCCCTTCCCCTCCAGCTCTAGCTTCAGCTCCTACTCAAGTCGTGCCCCCTCTCTCCCCTTCCGTCCACCATCTCTCCTCTCCTATCGGGCCCCCTCGGCGTTTGCCACCTGTCCAGTTGGGGGCGATGCAGGGGACGCCCTTAGAGACTCCGAGGGGGCTTACCAGCTGATCAACGACGAGACAGTAAGATTGGATTTATCTCAGCAATTGAGCTGTTAGCTTGCATAGTTTGCATTCAACTGTAGACGTGTTTGATGTGAATGCGCAAGTTGGAATGACTAATGCGGTTTGTTCTAATGACAAATTCCCTTCTTTTTTTCTTTGGTGTTTCCGTGTTGATAATGGTATCCAAGCCGATGGAACGACTCAAGCAATTTGTTATGCGCATTTTGTGCTGCACAAAAGCCGCAGCTGAGCCATTGCCTTGAGATGTACAACATATCCAACTCTACATCTTCTTTTGGAGCTATTTGGTTTTCTTAGTTTGGCTTGAAAACGAATATATGCGACACAGAGTTGGAAGTTTCTCTCCCATTTTAATCTGGGCTAAGACTTTCTTGTAGTGTACTGAATCCCTCTGTGCAATGCGTAAAAGTCAGAACTTGGAGATGAATTTTCCAGTGATAAGATGAAGTCTGACAGTCATTTCTTTTTTGAACAGGCACTCATCATGGGTCAACCATCCCGAAAGATGAGATTCTCCTACAGCAAGTGTGAGTGGTTTAGGCAGAGGTTTGGACGATTGAATTCGCTGAGAGTCAAATCTCTTGCTGAAAAATCTTCCAAGCTAAAGCAAGCGAGTTGCAAAGATTATGAACCAGCAGCAGAAAATCTACATTTTGATGTGCCTGATCTCTCTTTTTCTAAATTGGATTGACTGGGGAAAAATAAGGAAGCAGCTATCCTTGTACTTGGAAGAAAGATATCAGGTGCTTACCAATCCAAAGCTGCCAAAGGCGCCGCAGCAAGGACTGAAACAGAAGAAATGGATCATTCAGTGCACCTAATGGAGACCATTGAACAAGGCATATCTGCCACCAGAATAGTTGGAACAGAGCCTTCACTTCACAGTTCTAATGCTGATTTCAGATTTCAGAGGATGGGGCAGGGGGTTTTCCGTGGATGCCTTTACTTCAAGGTGTTCTATCTACACCTTGACAAAAGGAAGGTCTTCTCCTGGTGTACCGCAGCTCAGATTGCTGCGAACTATGGATGACTGCTAGCGATGGCATTCAAACCTGTAATTGAGGGAAAGACTTGTATTATAGCTGATCAGAGTGGCTCGGGAAAAGTGCTGGCTTATCTTGCACCAATAGGCCAACATCTCAGGTAGGAAGAGCTGCAAGGACCTAGCAAATCGTTCTCACAAAGCCCTTGAGTTGTTGTTCTGGTGCCTACTGCTGAGTTAGCTTTACAGGTTGGTAGTTGGTGTCCTTTCTTGTGCCTATTCCTTTACCCTTACATGCTTTGGCAAGCAACTGATCAACTTTTACTAGTTTATGGCCAATTTAAGCTCTCATCCTATGCTGTGATAGGCTATTGCTTATGAAGCAAATTTGGGGTAAAAAAGCACTCCAACTCATTTTTGGTGGCAGTTAACCTGTTTTTAACAACTTGCTGCCTATAATACTCAAATTTTCATTTCTTCATTCGAGAAAGGAATAAAAAGAAAAAAGAAAAAGAGATTCCTAAGTGTTGCAATCTGAAAGATCGTATTGGGTTCCTGGAAAGGCATATATACAATTGAAGTGGCAAAGTTACTTAATGATGTGCATAATTTACTCATGAGGCAAAAGTGGTAATCTCCTTGGAGCTGTTGAAAATGGAGGTGTTCTGAACTTGGAGATACTCTATAGTTGGTTTTGTGTACAGCAATGCCTGCTTTCGCTAGTAGTGGGTGACAAACATAACATAATCTTTTGCTCCCACATGAGCAATACTTAATATCTGTGGTTAGTTTTATGCAGGTTTTGAGTAACTACTGATCCATATCGAAGGTTGGGGCTCCATTCTGGTCTATGGTTGCCACAGGTGGTTTCAGGCAGAATGCTCAGCTGGAAAGTATAGAAGAGGGTGTTGATGTCCTAATAGCGACTCCTGGTCGCTTTATTTTTCTCGTTTAAGAAGGCTTTTTGGAGTTGAAGGATCTTCGATGGTAAGCCTATGCATTGTATAATGTTGCAGGAATAAGTTTGGGTGCATGAGCTATTCAAAATCATCATCTTCTCATCTGTTTTTGAGTAAAGAATGTGATCATCCTACTGTTTTCTGATTTAGTACTTCCACCATGTATCATCAACATTCTTTGAATCTTTGAGGAAAGGAAAAAATTTGCGAAATTTCTATTCTTACATACACAGCTGAATCTTGATTTTCTGGCTTGAGTTATGGAGAACTTTGCTTTGATTTACAAAAAATGTTGGATATATTGCTATTTGTTAGCCCCAATAGAAATCTTTGAGAAATGACTGGTGACAAATTGAGAAGGCTCCACTCGACGCACTCATCATATTGTTTGATATAGGATATGAAGTTAAACAATCTTTTGTTAATGGATTTGCCTGCTAAAAATTTGAATGGCATCAAAGCCTGGATAATTTTGGCTTTCAGCAGATTTCAGTCCATGCTATGCTACCAACAAAGAGCTCTATGTAGCTATAATGTACTCAATAACAGAAGAATGATATCTTTGTACATATTGCAGATTGTTTTGCAACTGCTGGTATAATCTATGGCTTCATGCTCGGCGTATTTTTGGATGAGGTGGATATTCTTTGCAATAATGAGGAGTTTGAAGCAGCGTTTCAATGCATAATCAATTCTTCACCTGTCGCCACCCAGTATCTGTTTGGTACGGCCACATTGCTTGTAGATATATATAACAAAATAGTTGAAATTCCTCCTGACTGTGAAGTGATCATGAGACCTGGCATTCATCGGACAAGCCCTCACCTCGCAGAGGTTGGTCTAAAGCTGTATTATTCCCCTTTCCGTTATTTGCTAATGGATACACTGCTATTATCTAATTCTTACTGTTGCAACAGACAAAACTTGTAATTTGCACTGACCTCCATATAGTTTTTCTTACAATGTTGTAGTTGTAAGAATGGAAAAGACCATCCGACTAGAATGAAAGTGTCATTCCATTCTTTGAGGGCCTTCTTGGTGTCATTCATCTCCTGCACCATCTTAGAAGCCCTTGGGCCCAACTCTCAATTTTTGTAGTCTGCATCTTCTAGCCAAGCCAGTCTGTTTGCATGATGTGGCCAGAACAAAATGTATGTTTTGTATCAATCAATCACGTCTCTTAATAGGGATAATAACATAAATAGCTCATGCACTTTGATCTAATGTAAAATGCAGCCCATTAATTTGTGCAATATCTTGAGAAAGCATTAGTTCCTACTCGAGTTTACAAAAGTTGCCTCCATAGTTGCATGAGTTTAGAAGTGAGAGCCGATCTGATACGAAGAAGCAAGAACAATGTGCACATATTTAGGGCCCTCCTTTCTTGATTTCAGAGTAAAAACCTGCCCGAGTTCGGCATTTCAAGCTTAGGAGCTGTTCTAACTCGCAACAGGCCTCTCTCTCATTAGCTAAACCTGCAGGATCGATCGCCTGGAATTCATCCGATTCTCTCCTTGAATTTTCTCTAGTGTCGAAATTTGATGGTTGAATTTTGCAATGCAGTAGCCGAAAATGACCTGGGTAAGTGCGGCTGTTAGCAGATGGATTTCGTCATCGCCTGAACTTGCAATCGCTGCGTCCGGCCACGAGAATTAAAGCCTGACGGTCAAGCTGCGTTGGACGATGGCGAGCGACTGCTCTATTTCACGGCTCCGCTTTCTCTCGTGTCATCAGCTTCTTAGTCCTTCCTCTGCATCGCGTGCTTCTCGGGGGAAAATTCGGCAAACAGATTATCGGCGAGGAAGCGAGAAACGATGGATCAGAACCTGAGATGATCAGAGATTAAGAGTCTAGATCGTCCACGATGACGGTGAGGATCCGAGTTTCGATGTGCCGAATTGAGCTTCGTCGGTCCCCGACTCGCGGAGTCCGAGGGTCTGTTGATTCCAGTGAAAAGCAAAGATGAACATGAAATCGCTTCTGAATCCTTCTTCGCCTCCGAGGTATCGTGCGAAGATCCTACTGGCGAGCTGGAGTCGTCGATGGTGAAGGACAGATATGGAGAGGTGGTGACAGAGCTTTTCGGGAGCCGCTCTGGAGGGAGAGAGAGAGAGAGTAAACTCTAGCTCGACCGAATCATTCGCGAGAGCTCTGTCAATGCCGGTGGACAACTCGCCAGATGGATAAAGCCAGAGAGAACCTGACCTCCGTTGCGCAGCCGGTGACGATGGTGGTGCACTGCGACGGAGGTGAAGGCGGGAGCGACCGTCACCTTCTTGGAGAAGGCGTATCGAATCCGGAGATATCAAGCTCCATCGAGGCCGACTTTGAACGATGACTGGATCCGTCAACGAAAATCGCCGACTGCTGCTCTTCGAGGTCGTCGGCGGCGAGCGGCGAGCTGACCTGTAGTTGCGAGAAAACGGGATGGCGTCATTGTCCGGTGGAAATAAACACTAACCATCCTGCCGATGTATAAATTTTCTGTTCTGTTTTTTCATCGTGGCCAGCAACGGCCACTAGACGAAGGCCTGTGAGCCCTCGTTGGCTAGTGGGGTGTGGCGAGAATTATGAAAAAAAAAAAATTACTTTTTTTTAAAGAAATTATAAAAAATTATTTATATTAGCACTACCTGTGCCATGTAAGATAGCTAGTATCCCCATTAATAATTTTTGCCTAAAATTGGCTGAAATGACTATATTGATAAATTCTTAAAAGGTTTATGATTAAATGTGATCAAATTGAAAGGTTGTTAATTGTAATGACATATGTCCAATAGGTTATGACCTTTTTGGTAATTATTCTTTTGGAAATTGTGCTTGACATTTTACAAGTTAATCTTAGTTTAAGGCATGTAATCTAAAATTTACATGAAAGGTTGGTTTTGCATTGAGATTCATTTTCAATGGGTGTTTAATATTTGTTAAATGATTAGATTCGGTAAGTTATTATTCTGCTAACGTCCTTAGTCTCTGTGGTTTTACAGCATAAGGGGCATTTTAACCATTAGACTTGCTTAGTATTTGCACGTTTCAACCATAAATTTTTTCTTCCTTGGAAGAATTTATAAACACGATTTGATATGAGCATCGCGTAAAGGTCTAAAACCTAACTAGAGTCAATTCAACCCGAAACTCTAGAAGGATCACCCTCGCAGAGTTTGTTCTGATTTGGCAAACAAAAAATGCTTTTGCCCTAAGTGAGGTACTTAAAACATTTGACCACAATGGTGTCAAATGTTCAGTTTGAAGTGTCTCAAGTCAAGACTGAAGTGGGAGAAGCAAAGACTTGTTTTGATCATGTCCACCAGCGATGAGATTAGGCAACGGTGGCACAAAATAAGCCACTACAACCTCCCCAAGATAAGCTCCAGAAGATGGAAACGAGAGCTTATTTATCTGCTCCAAGATTAAGAGATGTCGAAATTCTGACACGTATGTGCTCGACTTAAACCCTCTCATTGAGGATGGTTCAACATTAGAAACATGTAGTGTGTTTGTATGTCAACTACGATGCTTGTGCCCTCATCAATGAATGTACATTAGACTATGCGCAAATTTGTCACGGTTTCTTCTTCTCTTTTGGGCCCAGTAAGTTTAGCACAATGGAGAAAGAGCCATTTAAGTCAAAAGATTTGGCGTATGTAATACACGTACCTAATCAGGAAGTTCTTCAGAAGTTGCCATGTGATTTCAATGGTTAGCGTGAAGCTTCTCCTAACAAGAAAATTCGGGCATAAAACAACAACAGTTGGCAATTTTTCACGGAAAAGGCCACAAAAATCATTAATTACACTTATATTTAATGATTTTCCATAGAAAAAAATTATTTGCTAACATGGATTTTTTTTTCTCTCTTGATAGCGAGAAAGCTCCCTTACCTTGGTAAATTCTAAATTCATAGAACCCTACTATTTTTAAGAGTTAGGCAAGAATTGGATTAAAGCATGGTTGAAATATCTAATTGATAATAAAGTATTTTGTATCTTGCCTAATGAAAAAATCGAAATACACATGCATACAATTCTTCTTTATGTGTCAATTATTTAACCATTAGTGCTTCTAGAAAGGAAGAAGGCAATTTTTCCATGGATCTTTTCTAACTGTCGAGTCGACGAAGACTAGTAGGAAACTTCATCGTAAATCCAGACACGAAGCAATGGCCAAGACTAGTAGGAAACTTCAACGTAAATCCAGACACGAAGCAATGACGAAGACTAGTAGGAAAGTTCAATGTAAATTCTGACACGAATCAATTGCTCCCTTTGTTGACTTTTCCAAGACCTGGGAACACAAACAATTACATGGCCTGTTTCAAATACCTAGAAAGCATGTACTTGACCTTTGAGGAATGTGCGCTTCACCTGAATAAGAGCAAAACACACGCACTCCACCTTTTTCAACTAATTGTGAAAAGGGTGCACTTTGCCCTAAAGAGAATGCACCATCTCTAAAATAGAAATGCATTTCAACAAGAACTTGTAATTTCTCTATAAACAAAAATCTTTTGACACCCTGTTTTTATAGGGCATAATTGATTAAACTTATTGAATTGTTTTATTCATCTGTCCATGTTTAATGAAGATTTAGGTGGTGGATGGATCGTAGTTATGTTCTCTCATTGTTCTCCTAATTAAACATAAGCATATCTTATTTGAATTTGCAGCATGGAAATTTCAAATTTTATTTGATCTTGAAACCCATGAACTATTTACGAATATTTTTTTCTTTTTGTATTTAGCGTTCAAGTGGTGTTTAAACCAAACTTTCACATGGTTCACTTAATTCACCTCCCCATCTTAAGAGTGCGCTCCCCACATCGATCATTTGTCATGATGCAATGCCATAGCAAAATCTATAAATGAGGCATTTAGTTATTTGTGTACCGCTAATGTAATATTTATGCACAATATAATACTAGGGTATGCGTAAATATATACCAAATTCCACCTATTTGAATGGCTAGTGGGCATATTGAAGTTAGGTAGTTCCTCTCTTTCTAAGACAAAACAATAAGCACATTTTTTTTACCCATGGACCAAATGAAACAAGGAACCTTTGCTATGAATATAATTATAGTTGCTTGGCAAAAAGGGGAAAATACAAATTGAAGCTTGAAGGTTTGCAATTTAGTTCGATCTATAGCCACTTGGTTTTTTTCCATCTAGTCTAATCCGATTATGTATTCTTGAGAGAGCACGTCTAGGTGACAACAACATAATTGAAGAAAAAGTGATCGTTTTTTTCTTCCTGATCATTAATTAAAAACGGTTTTGTTGTCAAGTGTTTTTGGACACTTGCTGAACAATCAACTACAAAAATTTTACAGTTGTCAGTGCATCGGGCTTCCGTCTCACGTGGCATAATGGTTCGGACGCATATGATCAATGGTTAATGATGATCTGATTTACATATATTAAGTTTAGGTAACGGCTGCTTCTTTATTTGATAATGACATGGGGCTAGCGAGGCTGCATCAGTGAAACCATGATGCCCTATGATATATGTGATGCATGACAATGGTGGATGGGTGCATTTGGGAATTTGTGTGATGTAAATGGTGAGACAGAACTGACGAACGATAATAAGGGTGAAGTTTCGGGCCCACTTTTTAACCTTCCGAGCCTTCTTTGGTGGCTTTAACGATGGCCAGGACTTGGTTCCCACTTCCGACCAACTTGCCTCCGAGAAATTGAGGCAACAGAAAGGAAATTAAAAATCAAATGAGATGAGATGAAATGCAATGGCAGCGTCTTCCGAGAAAGAAAGAGTGAGAAAATGACAAGAGGAAGCCCACAAATGAAAAGACGGAGAGACATAGAGAGGGATGAAAAAGAACACACGATATGAAGAAGGAGAAGAGGGGGTTGGAGGATGGTTGGACCGACTTTCGACTCGCATGTTTAGTGGTGCTTAGAGCTTCTCCCCAATGGAGTAGGGTATCGGTGTCCTGCTATATAGGTGTAAATAACGGAAGGAAGGTAATGCAGCCAGTTCATAGTTTAGCTAAATTTGCTTAAATTGTGGATCCCTTCGAAAAGACTTACTCTTGTTTTCAACTTGTGTTCGAGTGGGTTTACGTTTGTTTGAAATCATATTAAAGAAAGCTAACATAAGAAAATGCTGCCAGTCTTGGTCCCGCTGCTTCCTCGAATAGCGTACCTATCATAGACAATCAATTCCACCATCTCATGATGCTGCAACAATAGGAAAAACATAGCACTCAAGCACAATAATGAACACCATAAAAGATTAGGATCCTTGTTGGGAATAACAGTCAATCTTACCCTATTAAGTATAATAAATTCAAGAAATGATAAAAACTTCAAATTCCTAACATTTGATATTGGAACTTAGAAAAAATGGTCGCATTTTAATCATGTTCTCATTATCAATTGACCTTTTCGAACTTCCTATGTAAACAACTTGACTACTATGGGTGTATTTGGTTGTCTTAATAAACTAATGTTTGATTAAAAATAAGAATTTGATTGATGTGAATATCCTATGTATTTTTTCATGTTCAATTTCGTGTTTGAAAGATGATTGAGCTTGCTATGCACTGTACCATATCGTTAATGGAATGGATATCTTCGAGCCTAAACTACTTAAGCTATGGAAAAAATAGGGGAATAGAATATCAAAGAGTAAGAACAATGAGCCAATTTGTCGAACTTTTATCACTGATGATAATTAGGGCTCTCCATTTGTAAAGATGACAAAGCTAGATGACTTTTGGAGCAATCAATTAGATTGATACACCAAGTAATATAGCATACTACAAATAGACCTTTAAACAAATGGATCATATGTGGCATATTAAGAAATGTTTGACACATGCATAGTATTCCAGTTTAATCAATCAATCAAACTATACTTTTTAATATTCTGCTGGAGAGCATTATCATTTATTTATCATCTAAAAAGCCATACCAGGAGAGACCATTTGTTGGAAACGAGAGGATGGGATTACTCTTAATCTTGGCCTTCCCTAGAGTTAGAGCATATTATGGATCAGGGGCTGCACAGAGCATCAAAGGCTAAGTTGCAACCACTAGATAGATGTCCACTGCTTCAATTTTGAGTCAAGCACAAAAGGGTCAATTGCTCTAAATTGGGATTTTTTAGGTGGGAACTTAAACTGAAATTTGAACAATGGTTAAAATAATAGAAAACTCTCATCTCTATTTCACAAATAATTGTATTGGACAAGATCTAATTTAGATTATCAAGTTCCTACAACAATAGAAAGCAAACACTGACTTCCTAGAGAATTCCGAAATTAAATTGATAGAACAATAGGAACATTATGAGTGCCTCATCAACATCAACCTGTTTAAGGGACATACTCCTCATCAAAAGAGGCATGTTATTAATTCAGATGTTAGAAGGAGTTCACTCTTGATTATAATGAGTGTTCACTCAACTCTAAGAAGGAATTGCACTTTGACCTTTAAGGATTATGCACTTGATGTGAACAAGATCATGCAAATCACCGTAAAAGAGTGAGCAATTTATTGTGAGGAGGGTGCACTTCACCCTAAAAAGCATGCACATTATTTAGAATAGGACTACATCTCGATAGGAACCTTGTCATTTCTTCATAAACAATTATCTCTTGATGTCATATACTTAACTGGTTCAAGGTATGGGGCCAGACGACAGCAAGAAGTACTGTGCGAAGGAGAGGAAGAAGCAATCAAACGTCATTCTCTCTCTACCTTATCTGTTAATTTATGACTCCAGTTTGAGATTCATTAGACTTTTGACAGATTTATAAGAGAAGAAATATAAAAATAAAATAGATATGAATTTCCTCTTCAGAAATTATGCAGAATCCGAAACTCGTGAAGCTCATGCACGGGATTTCCTCTTCATGCGAAGATTGGTTTATTGGTGGGCCCAAGGTCAAAGTTTTCACCTTGGGCACACACGCACACTCGCACACACACACGTCCGCTGCTAGAGGAAGTCTGCCGCGTGAAGTTAAATACGTGGATGGTGGGCCCAGGTCAATTATTTGACTTTTCTTGGGCACACACGTATTTCCTTATTCGGCGTGCACGAAGACCTACGTAAAAGAACCCTACGTAGAGAGGAGCCGCACGTTAGAGAAGCTTTTCGGACGTCCGCGCCGCTTGCTCGTACCCGAGTTCTACCTTTTGATGCTGCTGTTTCACAAGAGTTGCAGCAGGCAAATATGAAAGAGTTTGCTGCTTCTCCATCTAAAGATGTCTCCTTGTTTTTGGTTTGCACCGACAGGTATGTACAGTTGCCTTGTCCAAAACTAATCAGACTATATTTCTAGAGATATATCTGCTCAACAGCTGAGCTTGATCCCTAAATTAGTTAAACTATATGTGGCCTGCCAAGACCCAGGCCTTCAATTATCAATTCAAGCTTGCACAATTATAACGTAGTCGGTGTCAACAAGAATTAGACGAAAATAGCAATGGCTGGGATAGGCCTTGTTCTGTCTAGTGGATTTTTCAAATTATTGGGCCTGTGTACTTGCAAGTTTTTGGGTATTGGGCTCAGCTCCATTTCATTAATGGGCAAGAGCTTAGCATTAGCTAACACTCGAGGCACTCACCTAGGTGCTCAGGCAAAGTGAGGTGAAGCCTATGCTCCTCACCTCATCTCAGGCAAGGTTTCCTCATTTGAGGTAAGGGCCTGAGGTGAGGTCCTTCTCATGTGAGGTGTTGCCTTAGAAAAGATCTATCTAGCTTGACATTTTTCCTTCGACTTTTTTATCCTGTCCTTAGTAAAAATGAGGGAAAATGACACAACTAGTTCATGAAGTTTAATCCAATGTGCAATGTGGTTTCTAAATTTTTAATTTGTTTAATATAGTCCATAAACTTTTTGTGCATGTTCAGTTTAGTCTCTGAACTATTTGAAAATGTTCAGTGTAGTCCTACTCTTGAATTAATGAAAGGACAATATTAAACATTTCCATATAATTCAAGGATTATGTTGAACATGTACTAAAAGTTCAAGAATCATATTGAACAAAATGAAAGTTCAGGGATCACATTGCACATTAGGATAAAGTTCAGGGACCACATTGAAAAAATTAAAAGTTCATTGATCACATTGCACATCGGGTCAAAGTTCAATGACCATTTTTGTCATTATCCCTAAAAATGAAGAACTGAATAGATAAATATCTTTTTGAAAGAGCTGTTGGAAGTGGAGGACAGCTTCTAGGCTCTAAGAAGCCGAAAGATTTTTAGGTTATTTCATCTCAAAACGGCCACAGTTGTTCTCTCTTGTTCCATTGTCCTCCAAAGCTTGTGAGGAAGGACAGAACCAAAAAAATAAACAATGAAGGTCGATCTACTAACTTGTAATCTGTCCTTTCTAATTCTTTGTTAACTTTTATACACTCACATCTTGCAGCACTGCATATTTGCTACGATGCAGACCTTGATTAATTTGTGATTGAAAGACCTACTAATTTGTTTCTTGATGGCTTAATCCCCACTTTTACTTGGCACTTCCCATCATTCAGCCTAGCGCCTGATGCATTGTGGGCTCTAAGCCCCTTAAGAGGGCCTGGTGCTTTTAACAGCACTGGTTGTGATGCGGTCAAGTAAAAGGTGGCTGCTTTTAACTGTTGGTGGGGTCGCTGGGCACATACAAATTTACCAAAGACATGTCACTCTCATTGGGAGATCCTGATGATTTTTCATCCATATGGCAGGGCATCGCGAGGAATCGACTTCACTGGAGTGGATCATGTTATTCTCTTTGACTTCCCGCGGGATCCGAGCAAATATGTCCGCCGTGTTGGAAGAACAGCAAGAGGTGCTGGAGGGACAGGCAAAGCGTTTGTCTTTGCAGTTGGGAAGCAAGTTTCCCTGGCAAGAAGGATAATGGAGAGAAACCGGAAAGGCCATCCCTTGCATGATGTGCCCTCTGCTTATGAGTTGATGAGTTGAGACTTTCATGCACTAAGCGGGATCTGAGTTCATGCCTGCAGCGACAGGAGTAGATTCCATCAGTCCCTTCTTTTTTTTCCTGCATGTTACAGATGAGGGCGCGGGGCAAGAAGTGAAGACGTAGAGGGGGTTGTTTGGTTAGAATCTGATTCTCCCATTTTGCATCTACATGGAGAGGAGGATCACAGAAGAGTTAATGCAATGAAGACCTTGATATCAAGGTTCGAAACCTATATATTTCAGTCTTTATTCAGTTCATTGTTGAGGAAGATTGATGCTCATGGGGATCGTGACTGACTTAAGAAGTCTCGGAGGCCTGTATTGTCTGAAGCTGCACTTTGTCAATAATGAATATGCAATGATAGGAAAGTACGTGACCGGATTCCCTTTTGCATGCAATGAATATATGAAATGACCTGCTGTAGCGAGTTACCGAGTGTTATGATATAAAAAGTTTACGAACTTTATTTTGCATAGTGAACTTTACTTTCAAGCTAAATTTACTCATTTCAAACGTAAATGAAATTACTTCCTCTAAGGTAAATGACTTCATCTTAAGAGATGTTACTCCTTGTATTATAAATTTCCTATAAGGTCATACCTTGTAGTTCTTGCACCTAGTAATTTAACTCCAGCATTGTAATTTAACCGATCTTGGTGTAATATGGATTGCACCTATAGTTATTAAATTCATAAAAAGTTAATGACTAAATTGACAAATCGTTAAAAAAATTAAAACTGAATTGGCCGTTGTGCAATAATTCAACATTTTTTAGACAATTATTCCAAATAAAAAATGTATATTACTCCTTACATTATACGATTTTACTTGAATAAATATTATTTTCTGTTAAGTTTCATTGAATTTTCTTATATTTAACCATAGAAACTTAAGTTTATAAAATATTTTGTCTCACTTTTTAGGATGTGATTCCTTATTTGCCATTGTGAAGTGTACTATTCCTATACATTTGAAGTCATCACATGGCAAGCATTAGTTTCCTAAAGCTTTTTAGTTCTTAAGTTCAATTAAAATTTTCATTTTCCTTAAAGATGTAAGTTGAAACCTACCCTCAAAGGTCGTATGAAATAGAAAAGAACTTAAAGTAAGTTGAAACCCACCCTAAAAATTTCACAACCTAAAATCTTTTAGGAGAGTCTGACCCATGTTGATCACTCCAATTCATTATATGTGTTCATTAATATTGAATAAATTTATGTCACCATGAAATATTTGATGAAGCATAATAATGATAAGGAAGTACCCGTAGCTCATCCTACTCCAGCGCATTAGAAAGTTACTTAAAACTTGAGTGATAAAGGATCTGGTTTGAATGTTGACCGGTTGGTACTATGTTTTGAAGAGGCAGGCCCGACCAGCAAGCCTCACGGCCTTGAGGTTATATAGCAGGCCAATCCCTATTCCATGCTAATGGTGTAAGCGGGGAATGTGAGGAGACGACCTTTTCATTAGGATTGCAAAAGCATCATCCCAAACTGAACAACAAGGGAAATGTCATGCCAAAATGAAATTAGAATTACTTAATTGCTTTATTGCCAAATGCCATGTCTTTCTTTGGGCTCCTTTAGAGTAGCCCACGTCATTATCGACGAGTAAGTAGTGAATACTTGAACTTCATTTGCAACGACCATATTTTCCACTTCCAAGGAAGGCTTTTTTCCCCCTAATTAGAGGAGAATGCTATTTGCAGAGTTCATTTTCATACAAGTTCAGTGAATACTTCAACTTCAACTTCAACATGCAAGGTTGCGCATAAGTTTGTTAATTGTATTCACAGATAACTAATCACTAAGTGTGTTAATGGCTATGTATCCTAGTGAGACTTCTATGATTCCTTTATGAGATTTAAAGATTGTTTCATAAGGAATTGTACAAGCTACATATTTGTATGAATTATTGAGTATAAGTGGTGGCTAAGAAAACTTGAAAGTATTTGAGTGACTCGAGCAAGGTCATAACTTCCATAAAATCTATTGATCAATTGTGAAATCTTATGTTGCTCTCCCCGTGGACGAGATTATATTAACTGAACTACGAAAATCCAATTTCCAATTGACTGAACTATGAGATTATATTTACTTTTCTGTTTCTTGATTTAATGTCGATATTTATTTTTTCTTTCACAACAAAAATCAAGATAAATAAATTCCAGAAAACAAAATATAAGTGTTGCCGTGTAAATTTCAATCCAACTTGCATGACTACAATGAACAAATTCCAGTTATTTCAAAAGGGAGGACAATTAGTAGGTCCATGTATATGTCCAATTTACTTAATAATGAAATATCCATTTCCAAAAAATTGTTCCTACATGTTTTGGAGAAAAATCAATATAATAAAACTTTAATTAATTGATTAACAAGAACCCTAAGTGTAATTCCTTTAAAAGAGGAGCTTTGGTTATTTTGAATGAAAAAAAAGGTGCGGTTGTAGTCAACTTTTCTTATCTAATCAAATGTTTCATGGCCAACAGTGACATTAAAGTCGCTTTTGGAAAAAGCCAAGGGAAAAGAAGACAATTATTGTCCTCTAAGGACTTGTAGTGGAAGGTGGACCTTGTCATGGAGACTTTTGCTACTTCGTATATGAATTAAATAACTTATGGACCTACAAGAAGTGACAAGACCAAGATGGTCCCAAGTTCACAAAACTCCATCCAATCAAACGTGGCATGTCCATTTAAAACGCGCCACGTTTTCTGCTAGGGACTTGTAGTGGAGGGTGGACCTTATTATAAAGACTTTTGCTACTTTATGTCCAAATAAAATAATGTATGGACCTACAAGAAGTGACAAGATGAAGATGGTCCCAAGTTCACGAAAGTTCATCCAATCAAACATGGCATGTCCATTTGAAACGCGCTGCATTTTCGACTATAAATGATTCGCGATGTTAGTGTTACTTTGGGGAAAAAAAAAGCAAAAGAAGAAGTAGACATTATTGTCCTCTACAGACATATAGTGGACTATGGACCTTATTCGTGTTTGAATAAAACAAATGATGGACATGTGAGATGGGAAAAGATAAGATGATCCTAAATTTGCAAAACCTCATCCAAAAATAAGGGCATAAGAATGATATCATTTTCATAATTATTGTATGGCATCCATTTTGATGCCAAAACTTTTCAAACAATAAATCATCTTTCCATATTTAAAGAGATTTATTGTATGAATTCCAATGTAGTCCCATTTTTTTTTTTAAATTTTACTAATGTAGCTCTAAATTTTTGTATGCTTTTTTTTTTTTTTGTATTTAGTGATGAAGTGGTGTCTAAACCAACTTTCACACGCTTCAATTAGTCCACCTTCCCAAGCCATCATTGATCATTTGTTATGATGTGATGCCATAGTAAAATCTAGAATTTAGGGATCCGGTTATTTTTGCACTACTAATGTAACATTTATGCACACTAATAATAATAGGGCAGGAACTAAGTATATATTAAATTCCACCTATTTGAATGGCTGGCGAGCATATTCTCTTCTTGAGACAAAACAATAAGCATATATATATTTGACCCATGGACCAAATAAAACAAGGAACCTTTGTTATGAATATAATCATCGTTACTTGGCAAAAAGGGGAAAAAAAACAAATTGAAGCTTTAAGGTTTGCAATTTAGTTCGATCTATAGCCACCTGGTTTATTTTCCATCCAATCTTAGTCCGATTGTGTATTCCTGAGAGAGCATATCTAGGTGACAACTCAAGAATTTAAGAGAATATAACCTTTTTTCGTCTTTCTGGCCACCATTTAAAAATGGTTTTGCTGTCAAGTGTTTTTAGACACTTGTTCAGTTGTCAACTACGAAAATTTGATAGATTTCAATGTATTGAGCTTTCGTGTTACGTGGAATAGTGGCTGGGATGCATATGATTGATGATTAATGATGATCCAATTTACATAGATTAAGTTTAGGTAGTAACTGCTCATTTATTTGACAACGGGATGGGGTTGGGGAAGCTGCATCAATGAAGCCAAGTGACGCATGACGATGGTGGATGGGTGCATTTGAGACTTGGTGTGATGCGAGTGGTGAGAGAGAACTGACGAATGATGATAAAGCAGAAGTTTCGGCCCACTTCTTTACCTTCCGAGCCTTCTTTGGTGGCTTTGATGATGGCCAAGACTTGGTCCCACGTCCGATCAACTTGCTTCCGAGAAATTAAGGCAACTGAAATGAAATTAAAAATCAAATGAGATGAGATGAAATGCAACGGTAGCGTCTTCCGAGAAAGAAAGACCAAGAAAACGATAGGAGAAAGCCAACAAACGAAAAGACGCAGAGACAGAGAGTGATGAAAAAGAACAACAGATACTGAAGAGGAAGAAAGGAGGAGGGAGGATGGTTGGGCCGATGCAAAAGTCTTTCGACTCAGCGTGTTTAGTGGTGCTTAGAGCTTCTCCCCGACGGGGTAGGGTATCGGTGTTCTGCTGTATAGGTGTAAATAATGGAAGGAAGGTAATGCGGCCAGTTCATAGTTTAACTAAGTTTGCTTTAAATGTGAATCCCTTTGAAATAATTTGCTCTTGTTTTCAACTTGTGTTTGAGTGGGTTTACGTTCGTTTGAAATCACATTAAAGAAAGCTAACATAAGACGGTGCTGCCTGTCTTGGCCCTGCTGCTTCCTTGTATAGCACACCTGTCATAGACAATCAATTCCACCATCTCATGATGCTGCAACAATGGGAAAAACATAGCACTCAAGAACAATAAAAAACACCATAAAATATTAGGATCCTTATTGGGAATCACAGTCAATCTTACCCTATTAAGTATAATAAGTTCAAGAAATGATAAAATCTTCAAATTCCTAACATTTGATATTGGAACTTCGAAAAAATGGTGGCATTTTAATCATGTTCTCATTATCAATTAACCTTTTCGAATTCCCAACGTAAACGACTGAACTACTATGAGTGAATTTGGTCGTCTTAATTAACTAATGTTTGATTAAAAATAAGAATTTGATTAATGTGAAGATCCTATATATTTTCTCAGGTTCAATTTTTTGTTCGAAGGATGATTGACCTTGTTATGCACTATACCCTATTGTTAATGCAATGGATATGTTTGAGTCTAAACTACTTAAGCTATGGAAAAAATAGGGGAGTAGATAATCAAAGTAGTGAGAACAATGAGCCGATTTGTTGAACTTTTATCACTGATAATAGGTAGGGCTCTCCATTTGTAGAGATGACAAAGCTAGATGGTTTTTGGAGCGGTCAATTAGATTGATACACCAAGTGATACAGCATACTACAAATGGACCTTCAAACAAATGGATGATATGTGGCATATTAAGAAAAATTTGACACACGCATAGTATTCCAATTTAATCAATCAATCAAACTGTACTTTTTTATATTTTGTTGGAGAGCATTATCATTCATTTATCATCTAAAGAGCCATACAAGAAGAGACCATTTGTTGGAAACGAGAGGATGTGATTACTCTTAATCGTGGCCTTCCCTAGAGTTAGAGCAGAGTATAGATCGAGGGTTGCACAGAGCATCAAAGGCTAAAGTTGTGACCACTAGATAGATGACCATTGCTTCAATTTTGAGTCAAGGCACAAAAGGGTCAATTGTTCTAAATTGGGATTTTTTTAGGGGGAACTTACACTGAAATTTGAACAACGGTTAAAATAATAGAAAAATCTCATCTCTATTTCACAAATAATTGTATTGGAGAAGATCTAGTTTAGATTAACAAGTTCCTATGACAATAGAAAGCGAAGACTAACTTTATAGACAATTTCAAAATAAATTGGTAGAACAATAGGAACATTATGAGTGTCTCGTCAATATCGACTCACTTAAGGGGCATGCTCCTCATCAAAAGAGGCACATTTCTAATTTAGATGCTATAAGGAGTTCATTCTTGATTATAATGAGTGTTCACTCGACTCTAAGAAGGAGATGCACTTTGGCCTTTTTAAGGATTATGCACTTGATGTGAATAAGATTGTGCAAATCACAGTAAAAGAGTGAGTAATTTATTGTGAGGAAGGGGGCACTTCACCCTAAAGAGCATGCACATTACTACATCTCGATAGGAACCTTGTCATTTCTTCATAAAAAATCATCTCTGGACGTCATGTGCTTAGCTGGTTCAAGGTATGGGGCTAGACGACAACAAGTACTGAGCGAAGGAGAGGAAGAAGGAATCAAACGTTCTCTCTCTACCTTCTCCACCATTCCTAGATGTAGGTCCCATGTGCAAAGCATGGAAAGAACAACAATTACATATGAACTATAAATAAAATAGCAAAGAAAAAATTGGAAAGTATTATACATGGAGAGAGAGAGAGAGTAATATATAAATTATATGTGCAAAAGGCCAATGACCCCATGGGAATTATGAAAGTTTGATTCCTTGACTGACGCGTGTGTCCTGTCATAATTACCCTTCTTTCGATGCTTTGCACATGGGGCCTACATCCGGCAATAATGAAGAGCGTAGAGAGAGAATGGCGTTTGATTTTTCCTTCCTCTTCTTCGCTCAATAATTCTTGTTGTCGTCTGGCCCCCGTTTCTTGAACCACCCCCTCGAACCCCATCCTCGTGCGGACTCACTTCTTGAACCACCCCTTAAACCTTATAATTAATTTAATTTATCAATTTGGCCATCTTTGGATAAAATATTTATCTGTTGGACGAATTGTAGTTAGGCTGACAAAACAATAAGCATATTTTTCTCCTTTTATAATGGCCCGCATGGAAACATTTCTGTTTCTTTTCTGTTTCTGGGAATAGAAATAAAAAAAAGTGTTTCTGTTCCGAGGAACGGTTTTTGAACAAAAGAACGTGTTTGGTAACATTTGTTCTGGAAATAAAAAATAAGTAGAAACACGTTTAGTAAATTTTTATTTATTTTTGTTTCTTTTAATTTTTTAATATTTTAATTTTATTTTCCATTTTTTCCTTTCTTTTTTATTTTTTTCTTCTTTCGGCCGGCAGCCTCGCCGAGCCACGGCGAGGCTCGCCGGATTTGGGCAAGCCCGAGCTTGCCCAGCCAAGGCAAGGCTCGGCGTCACCGGCATGGGAGAGGCCGAGTCTCGCCGCCTTGCCGTCAGAGCCGAGCACCTGCGCCCCGAAGCCCACAGCTCGACGCCGCCTCGAAGCCCGCAGCTCGACGCCGTCCCGATCCCGAAGCCTCTAGTGCCGCGTCGCCGTTGCACCGTCCTCCGGAGCCCCTCGCCAGAACCCTAGCCGAAGATCTCCCCTCGAGCGAGGCTGAGCCTCGCCTTGGCTGGGCGAGCTCGGCCTCGCCGGGGGCCGGCGATGCTCCGGTGAGGTCGCCGACACTCGACGGCGTCGCCGGCCCTCGACGGCCGGTCGCCGGCCATGGCTAAGGCTGGCGACCGGCCAAAGAAAAAAGAAGAAAAAAAGAAGAAGAAAAAAGAAGAGGGAGAAGTTCTTTTCATTTTTGTTCTTTTTTGGCTTCGAAACAATTTTTTTGTGTTTCATTTTTTTGTTCTAATTTTGTTTCGGGAACAAAAAAACAAAAAAAGAACAGAAACGCAACCAAACGCGTTTCTGTTCTTTTTTTGTTCCCAGGAACAAAAAAAGTACAGAAGTGTTCCAGAAACGTTTTTTTGGAACGTTTCCATGCACGCCCAATGATTATACCCGTAATGAAGCTTTCTCATTTTATTTGGTCTGTGGGCCAATTTAATTCGATCTCGATCCTGGACCACTCAATTTTTTGCCACTAATGTAATGCATAACGTATCTTTCAGAGAGCAAAGCTAGGTAACAATGACAGAAATGAAGAGAAAGTACCAATTTTTTTCTTGACAACTAAGTAAATTATACAGTTTTTGATGCATTGAGTTCTCATGTGATATGGAATAATAGTTGGGACTTATATGACCGATGTACGACACTGCGTTAATCAGACGATGATGCCAATGTCTATGCGATGCACGATGATGATGGGTCGGTACAAAAAAGGAGGGGGAAAGAAATTGAGAGCAGCCTTTTGTCTGATTCCAACCTTTCGGCCACTTTAATAATGCCAAGACTGGGGTCCCATTTTTGAACAACTTGTTACCATTAAACTAAATCAAATGAAATCAACGACGAGAGATTAAGAAGGTGTAGAGATTCGAGTGCAAACAAGAACGAAGCAAGGGGAGTGTGAGAGCAATCGGCGGAGAAAAAAACACAGCAACTTTTTTCTGGATTATTTAATTATCATAGGCCGAGATTTAGTAAATAGAGACCCAAATGACGAGGATGGAAAGAGGAGATGGGGATGGACCACGAAGCACTGTAGCTTAACCTTAGTTAAGACCTTAACTAAAAATCAGTCAATTACTTGGGAAGCTGAAAGCTTGGTAGCAGATTGCTCCAAGTCATCACCGGCCAAGGCTAAATAACAAAGAAGCCCGTCACCTCAATCAAGACAAGAATAGTGGACTTATAAACAATCGAGTAATAGCAAGTAATAGCAAATGTGATCCATAAAAAAGTGTATCCACTTTACTGGTCAGAGTCACCACCATCAATGTCTAAGTCTCAGATCTTTCCACCAACGCTGAAGGATAAACATGGATTGAGCACTAGTCCTAAACCTATTTCTTGGTCAAATTAAAATACTTAAGAATGAGATTACATAATTATAATAAGTTAAAATTTTTTTTTTGGTAATTTTTCCCTATGAATGAGAGGGTATATTATCACGAGAAGCATGCACTTCCTTTTAAAAAAGTGACCGATTTATTGTGGGGGGAGTGCACTTCACCCTAAAGAGCATGCACATTATTCAGGGTAGGACAGCATCTCAACAGCGACCTTATAATTTCACTATGAACAAGTATCTCTTGGCACCGAGAAACGGAGGCCAGACAACAAGAGGTACCGTGCGAAGGAGTGGAAGAAGGGATCAAACATCGAAAGAAAAACAAAATATAAACTAAAACTTTATTTAGCAAAGAAAATCGAAAAGTAATATACATGGAGGGGGGGGGGGGGGGGAGAAATAAATAAGTTATTAGTACAGAAGAGCAATGAAAATAGGAAGTAAGATATGAATTATAGAAGTTGGATTCCTTGGCTTCTGCGCATATCCTGCCATATACTCACCCTTCTTTCTATGCTTTGCACATGGGGCCTGCATCTGGGAATGGTGAAGAGGGTAGAGAGAGAATGGCGTTTAATAAATAAATTATTTGCTCAAAAAGAGCAATGAAAATAGGAAAGTAATACATGAATTATCAAAGTTTGATTCCTTGGCTTTCGCGCATGTCCTGCCATAATCACCTCCCCTTCTTTCGATGCTTAGCATACGAGGCCTGCAACCGCACATGGTGAAGACGGTAGATAGAGAATAACTTCCGCAACTCCACCTGAGGTCCGCTCCCATTCCTTAAACCCCCCTTAAACAGCGTCCTCAGGCTAACCCACTTCTCGAACCACCGCTTAAACCTTGTAATTAATTAAACTTATCAATTTGTCCTTCTTTGGATAAAATATTTACCTCGTGGACGAATTGTAGTTAGGTTGGCAAAACAGTAAGCATGTTTTAATATGACCAGCGGACTGAATAAAATGAGGACTCTTTGGTATGAATATAATCATTATAAAAGGGAAAAAGAAAATGGTGCTTGAAAATTTGTAATATAATTCGATCTATGGCCACTCAATATTTGGCTGCTAATCTAATGCGTAATGTACTTTTCAGAGAGCGAAGCTAAGTAGCAACCACAGTAATTAAGAAAAGCAACAGTTTTTCCTTTCTAGCCATTAGTCAAAAATGATTTTTTTATCAAGTATTTCTGGACATTTGTTGAGCAACCAACTGAATAATTTTTGGAACTTTCAATGCATGGAGGCTTCAATGATGCCAAGACTCGGTCCCACATCCGACCAACTTGCTTCCGAGAAATCGAGTCCACAGAAATGAAATGTAATCAGCGAGGACGAGATGGAAAAGAATGCAACGGCAGCTTCTTTCGAGAAAGAAAGAGTGCTTTAGTGCTTAAAAAGTCTTTGATTCACACCATCATTTCATCCTGTTGTCCTGGACAGAAGAACTTTTGTTTCCTCTCCGCTCTCTGCACTTTGTTTCGACACTTTCAGCACTCTTGTTTAATCCTCTGCCACTCGCGAACCAAGCCATGCCCATCGCAGAGCTCTTTCTTGGCGCCTTTCTTTCGGTGCTCTTCGAAAGGTTGGCCTCTCAAGAGGTTCTCAACTTTGCGCGGCGCGAGGGTATAGATACGCTGCTGGAGAAATGGGAGAAGATGCTGATTAGCATCAACAAGGTGTTGGATGATGCAGAGGATAAGCAACTCACCGACGATCTCGATGTAGAGTCATGGCTTAAAGATCTCAGGAACTTGGTCTACGACATCGAAGACTTGCTTGACGAGTTTGCCGTGGAGTCCATGGAAAATAAGTCCAAGGCAGAACCTGGCACTAGCAAGGCACGTTCCCTTCTTCCGAGTTGTTGCTTTGGATTGAGCCCAAAAGCATTTATGTTTGATCATAAAATGAGATCCAAGATAGAAAAGATGGATGGCAGATTAAAGGGAATCATCGCTCGGAAAGATACTCTGAGCTTGAGAGAGAACAACGGGAAGCGAGCGGCATATCGAGGAGTGGATAAGCCGCGTCACACTACAAGTTTGCCCGAGCGTTATTTTGTTAGCAGGGAGGTTGAAAAAATGGAGATCCTTAAATTGTTGACCGGTGAAGAAGAAGATGGTAAGACATGTGCAGATCTAAAAGTGATTCCCATCATAGGGATGGGGGTATTGGGAAGACGGCTTTGGTTCAGGAAGTCTATAATGATGCTATAGTCATCAAATATTTCCATGTGAAAGCATGGGCTGGTGTTTATGATGATTTCGACTTGCTTGCTATTACAAAGAATATCCTTGAGGCAGTGAATGGAGTGAAAGACAGTTTGGGTTGTGCAGAAAAGGATCTAAATTGGCTTCAAGGTAAGCTCAAGGAACACCTTGCAGGGAAGAAGTTTCTTGTCGTTTTGGACGATGTTTGGAATGAGAATTATGAAAATTGGAATATTTTCTTGAAGCCTTTTCAATCAGGACTGAAGGGAAGCAAGATCATTGTCACAACTCGTAATACTCACGTTGCTGATATAGCCCTTGCTAAACCTTATATTCTCAAAGAGTTGTCGCAAGATTCTTGTATGACTTTGTTTGCATTTCATGCTTTTGAAGAGAGAAATTTCGATAATCATCCAAATCTTGAAGAATTAGGTATGAAGATAGTGGAAAAATGTGGAGGGTTGCCATTAGCCGTGAAGACTTTGGCTGGGTTGCTGAGGTCTAAAGTTAGTCCCCATGAATGGCAAGCAGTATTGGACAGCAAAATTTGGGATCTACCAAAAGAAAGTAATGATATCCTTCCAGCCTTGAAACTTAGCTACCTCCATCTCCCTTCAAATTTGAGGAGATGTTTCGCTTATTGCGCTATATTTCCCAAGGATTATAAAATTAAATGGGACAAGTTGATTCACTGGTGGATTGCAGAGGGCTTGTTGGAAGGAAAAGAAAAAAAGAATTGTTGGAATGTAGGTTTGAAATTTTTCGACGAGTTAGTTTCTAGATCGTTACTTCAAAAGTCGAGTAGCAGTGAATCACGATTCTTGATGCATGATCTTGTGAATGACTTGGCAAAGCTAGTTGCCAGTACAACTTGTTTTAGCTCAGGAGAGTTTGAGTATGAAGGTGATCAAAATAATGCATCTTTAGCTCGTCATGCGTCATTCATTCGTAGTAGTCGCATTGTGGGAAAAAGATTCAAGATATATCATGAAATGAAGGGACTTAGGAGCTTCATATCATTGGGGAAGCCACCTAGGTATTATGATAAAAGGTCTTATTTGTCCAAGAAAGTGTTAGGCGACTTGTTATCCGAATTGAAATACTTGAGGGTGTTTTCATTATGTCACTATCACATCAGAGAGGTACCGGATTGCATTGGCAAACTAAGGCACCTAAGGTGCCTCAATTTGTCGTATACTGACATTGAAACTCTTCCAAAGTCAATTGTTGCATTGTACTGCTTAGAGGCCTTGATGTTGCGAGGATGTCAAAATCTTACCAAATTACCAGAAGGTATGGAGAAACTGATCAATCTAAAATTTCTCGACTTTACTGACACTCCGAGCCTAAAAGCGATGCCATTATACATATGTAATTTAGTGGGTCTTGAGACGCTGTCCAAATTTGTAGTGGGAACGGAAGCAGGGTCGAGGTTGAAGGAGTTAAAAAACCTAAAGAACCTTGGAGGGAAATTGTGCATCTCTAATTTGCATAAGGTTCAAGAAGCCGGAGATGCCACAGATGCTAATTTATGCATGAAGGAGGGAATATGCCAATTGACCATGCAATGGGGCGAAGATTTTGAAAATTTCCGGGATGAAGAACTCGAAGCAAAAGTCCTCGACTTTCTTCGGCCTCACCCAAACCTTGAAAATCTCGCAATATCCTACTATGGTGGCATAGAATTCCCATCATGGTTAGGAAGTCCCTCATACGTTAACATGGTGCATTTACGTTTGCATGGGTGTTGTCAGGCCAAAGTGTTAGCCTCACTGGGACAATTATCTTCTTTGAAAGAACTGTACATCGAAGGTCTAAATGTAATACGCATGGTAGGGTCTGAATTTTATGGAACTAAAAATCCTTTTCCATCCTTAATGACTTTGGAATTCAAGGAAATGCCATTATGGGAGGATTGGTCTCATTACTTTGGCAATGAAGAAATAGGAGTTTTATTCCCTTGTCTTGAGCATCTGGTCATTCAAGATTGTCCTATATTGATTGGAAGATTGCCTAATCAACTACGCTCCCTGAGAAAGCTGGACATCGACTCCTGTCCGCGTATGGATGCCTCATCCTTTATCTATAGCCTTCCATCCCTCAATGAATTAAACTTCAAAGGTTGTAATGAGGGCGTGCTGAAGAGTTTGATAAACTTGACATCTCTAACCGCTCTTGTCTTGCAAAATGTTGCTGAATTAACTTGCTTAAATTATGGGTTTACAAGCTCCTTGGTGAAGCTGGAGAAGTTGGAGATGGAAAGTTGTAAAAATTTGATGTACTTGTGGCACAAGAGAGATGTAATTCAGAATCTCGATTGTTTGAAGAGCTTAGTTATCAAAAGTTGTCCTGAATTGATATCATTTTCAGCTGGAGAAGGAGATATAGAGTTGCGTAGCAAGTTAGAGACTATGGACTCACGGAATTGCATTAATCCGGAGAAGCACCCGAGCAAGATTTATACCCTCTCCTCTCTTCAAGACTTGACCATCGAGAAGTGTCCAAAACTTGTGTCCTTCCTCGAAACAGATATGTTGACGTCAGTGATATCATTAAATATCCGAGATTGCAAGATGTTACTATCTTTACCCGGAGGATCAAGTGTTCATATGGATGAACTAAGTAGCAATAACCACAGTCACATGACGTTTCGTTTGCAAAATTTAAAAATCTACGGATGCAATTCTTTGCCGGCCTCTCCATTCAGTGAGAATAGATTTTTACCTGCGACCCTCAAGACACTTGAAATTGAGTCGTGTGGGGGAGTGGAGTCGCTCGCGGAGATACCTGTGGACCGTCTTCAGTCACTTAGAGATTTAACTATATCTTGTAGGAATTTGAGAAGCTTACCTCAGGGCCTAAACACACTCTCCAGCCTCGATTTATTGCGTTTGGAACACTGTACTGCTCTAGAGCTGGAGTGCTTCCCTCCTCTTCCTCCCGGCATCTTGTGGTTTTGGCTTTTGGAGTGTCCGAAGATAAAATCGTTACCTAATCAGTTGCATCGACTCACGAGTCTCCAAATTCTGGTAATTAAAGGGTGTGAGAGTATTACGCGCTTCCCCGATGGAGGATTGCCGCCCCAGCTACACGAACTTTATTTCGGTGGATGGGAGAATATGAAGCAGCCGGTGAGGGAGTGGCTCACCCCTCTCACCTCCCTTCAAGAATTGAACATCGACGGCAGCGTGGGAGGAGTGGGAGAGGAGGAGGATCTTGTGCTTCCGCTCCCTTCCTCTCTGCTCTATCTATCTATCTATCATATGGGGAAAGTGGAAAGACTGTCCAGCAGTCTCCCTCCCTCTCTACAGAAGTTATGGATCCATAATTGCCCGAAGCTGAGGGAGTTGCCCCAGGATGGCCTCCCTCCCTCCCTAGAACACCTCTGGATCTGGGGATGTGGGATTCTGGAGGAGCGATGCAGGAAAGGGACCGGCAGCTATTGGCCCCTCATCCGCGAAATCCCACAAGTCACATTGGGTGATATTAACTCCGAGTCAATTACTTGAGAAAAGGGATTCGGATTCGAATATTCTACATGGAAGAGATTTGGTATTTCTTATATCTGAGCCTTGGCCCTCGGAGAATCGGGCGGGGGCCTACCAGCCGATTGACGACGAGACGGTAGGGTTGGATTTATCTCTATAATTGAGCTGTTAACTTGCGTAGTTCACATTTGACTGTAGACGTGTTTGATGTGAATGTGCAAGTCGGAATGACTGATGCAGTCGGTTCTGATGACGAATTCCTTTCTTATTTGTTGGAGTTTTTCTTTCTTTTTTGTGCTTGCATTGTTGATAATTGGTATCTAAGCTCTTGGAACGACGCCAGTGATTTGTTATATGCATTGTATTCAGATGGAGGATAACAAATCCAACATTAGATTTTCTTTTGGAGCTTATCTGAATCATACAGTCTTTGGGTAAATGATTTTTGGTTTTCTTAGGCTGGCTTGAAAACGGATGTATGCAAACAGAGTTAGAAATTTCTCTCCCATTTCAATCTGTGCTAAGACTTTCTTGTAGCGTACTGAATCCCTCTGTGCAATGTGCAAACAGAGTTAGAAATTTCTCTCCCATTTCAATCTGTGCTAAGACTTTCTTGTAGCGTACTGAATCCCTCTGTGCAACGTGTAAAGTCAGAGCTTGGAGATGAATTTGGTTTTTCCAGCGATAAAATGTAGTCTGACAGTCATTTCTTTTTCTTTTATACAGGCAATCATCATGGGTCAACCTTGCCGAAAGATGATATTCTCCTACAGCAAGCGTGAGTGGTCTAGGCAGAGGTTTTGGACGACTGAAATTGCTGAGAGTCAAATCTCTTGCTGAAAAATCTTCCAAGCTAAATAAGCGAGTCGCAAAGATTATGAACCGGTAGTAGAAAGTGTACCTCTTGATATGCCTGATCTCTCTTTTTCTAAATTGGACCTACTGGGGAAACAGAAGGAAGCAGCTATCCTTTGACGTGGAGGAAAGGATTCAGGTGCTCACCAATCCAAAGCTGCCAAAGACGCTGCAGCAAGGATGGACATAAAATATATGGATTGTTCAGTGCACTGAAAGGAACCCAATAAACATAGCATATCTACCACCAGAGTAGTTGGAACAGAGCATTCAGTCCGTAGTTCTTATGCAGATTTCAGAGGATGGGGCAGGGGGGTGTCCATCGATGACTTTAGATCTGACTCGAAAGATCTAAGTTTGCATAGGAAAGTTTCCTCCAATAGTGACTTCCATGGTCGAAAGTCCTTCGAAGATTTGGGTTGTAGTGACTATATGATTGAATCTTTGAGGAAGCAGCATTTTCTGTGCCCCTCACATATTCAGGTACATCAATAGTATGACCTACTCAAAGTCAAAGGTTTCAGCTTGTTGCTTTTTCTGCTGGAAAAATGGAAGGAACTTGGTCATTGCTTCCTTACTGCTGTTTTAGCTGGCAATGTAATAAACGTGAGCACATTCTAATCATCATTATATCTACTGTCTTCATAATATCCACATTGAGCTTCAAATCAATGATGACCTTGTTTTTGTATAGTTCTAGATGTAAGCTTGCATTCGTCATCATTAATATTTTATCTGTAAATGTGAAATTGGAGCTGATGGATGTGGAAGTCATTGAGGGTCCAACCTATAGCGTCAGTTTTTGTCTTTTCAATGGCATAAGTATTGATAAGTAATTGCATTGAGATGTTCTATCTATTCTTTGACAAAAGGAAGAACTTGTAATATACTGCAACTCAGATTGATGCTAACTATTGATGACTGCAGGCGATTGCATTCAAACCTGTAATTGAGGGAAACACTTGTAATATAGCTGATCAGAGTGGTTCAGGAAAAACGCTCGCTTATCTTGCACCAGTAGTCCAACGTCTCAGGCAAGAAGAGCTGCAAGGACTTAGTAAATCATTCTCACGAAGCCCTCGAGTTGTCATTTTGGTGCTAGCTGTTGAGTTAGCTTCACAGGTTGGCAGTTAGTATCCTTTCTTGTGCCTTTTCTTTTGCCCTTATGTGCTTTGGCAAGCAAGTCACTGAGTTTTACTAGTTTATGGCCATTTTAAGCTCTCATCTTATACTATGATAGGCTATTGCTTAAGCAGTCAATTTGTGATGAAAAAGGCACTCCAATTCATTTTTGGTGGCAGTCAGTGTGTTTTTGACAACTTGTCGTCTATTTTACTCAAATTGTCATCTCTTCTTTCAAATAATAAAAAAGAAGAGATTTCTTGCAGTCTGAAAGATTGTACTAGGTTTCTGGAAAGACAAATATACAATATGAGTGGCACACAGTTGCTTAATGATGCACATAATCCACTCATGTGGCAAAACTGGTAATCTCCTTAGAGCTGTCGAAAATGGATGCGTTCTGAATTTGGAGATACTCTGTAGTTGGTTTTATGTATAGCAATGCTTGTTTTTGCTAGTAGTGGATGACAAACCTAACATAAATTTTTGGACCCACATAAGTGATACTTAATATCTATAGTAAATTTTATGCAGGTTTTGAGTAACTGCCAATCCATAAAGTATGGGGCTCCATTCTGGTCTATGGTTGCCATGGGTGGTTTCAGGAAAAAAACTCAGCTGGAAAATATAGAAGGTCTTGATGCCTAATAGCCACACCTGGTCGCTTTATTTTTCTCATTAAAGAGGGCTTTTTGGAGTCGAAAGATCTTTGATGGTAAGCCTATGCACTATATAATGTTGCACGAATAAGTTTGGGTGTGTGAGCTGTTCAAAATTATCGTCTTCTCATCTGTTTTTGAGTAACGAATGTCATTGTGCTACTGTATTCTAGATTTAGTACTGCCACCATGATTCATCACCATTCTTCAAGGAAAGGAAAAGATTGATAAAATTTCTATTCTTACATATACATAGCTGAATCTTGATTTTCTGGCTTGAGTTATGGAGACCTTTTGCTTTGATTTACAAAATTGCTATATATATTGCTATTTGTTAGCCCTGACAGATTTCCTCAAGAAATGACTGGTGACGATTGACAGATTTAGAAAGCTCCACTTGTCATATTGTTTGATATAGGATATGAAGTTAAAAAATCTTTTGCTAATGGATTTGCCTGCTAAGAATTTGAATGACATCAAAGTCTGGATGATTTTGGCATTTAGCAGATTTCAGTCCATGCTAAGCTACAAACAAAGAGCTCTATAAGAATGGTATCTTTATACACGTTGCAGATTGTTTTGCAACTGCTGCTATAATTTATGGCTTTTCGATGCAGTGTGATTTTGGATGAGGTGGATATATACTCTGCAATGATGAGGAGTTTGAAGCAGCGTTTCAAAGCATAATCAATTCTTCACCTGTCGCCACACAGGTCGATTATATATATAACGAAATAGTTGAAATTCTTCCCGACTGTGAAGTGATCATGGGACCTGGCATTCATCGGACATGCCCTCACCTCGAAGAGGTTGGTCTAGAGCTGTATTATTCCCCTTTCCATTATTTGTCAATGGATACATTACTATTATCTAATCTAGGCACAAAAGGATTCACTTCCATGTCTGTACATTTTTCTGGATGCTTTGGGACAATATATTACTCATAACACGTTTGTGCTCCCTAAAAGTGATGGAGCAAGGTTTTATGTTGATGCTTTGGATCTGGGGGTGGATTGTTACTGCATATTGACAAGGGAAGATGGAAAGTGGATGAAGAGTGGAATGAAATTTTTTTCCTTGAATGACTCTTAGCACATGTGTATTGGTAGTCTATACTATTCTTTTGGCCAAAAGCGGTCTGTACTATCTAAAGGTGCCTCCAGCATTCTGTAAGTCATTTAATCTGCTCGGAGTTGAAGAAAAATAAAATCAGGAGAAGTCTCTGAAATTTCATTGATTGTGCCAAGAGGATTGAGGATTATATAAGGGTCCGATCTGTTTCTCTTCTTTCCTCAATTTGCAGAAGAGTTTGTACAGTTGTCCAGAAAATTGTTTTAATTTCATTTTGCCAGTTTGTTGAATCTTAATTTTTTTTTTAGAGGTATTGTACGAACTAATTTAGGCTGCATATACTGAAGAAGGGTTATTTCCGCAACAGTATCCTAGATGAGCTGAGAGCTTTCTCATTTGGGTTGAAGAGTAATCTTCTGTTAGATGAAAATGCTTTGTCCTTCCCCCTTGATGAACATCTTGCATAAATTTGCTGTGGTAGCTAACCAGTTCCATTCCTCCTATTTTCCTGTCAAGAAGAAAACTAATGGAATACCACTGTAATAGAGGCAAATTTGACAGTTACATGTCATGTCCAGTTTCTCTAGATTGTAGTGGAGAGGAAGATGGTGAAAAGACTTAAGGTACTGGATACCTGAATAAGAAGTCCGCTCTTATTCAGCTTGCGGAAGAAAGCCCAGTAACCAAAACAATTGTTTTCTGTAACAACTTACAAGGTATGTTGATCTTTCAGTATAGGCTGCTTGAAATTGACTCATCATTACATTTACTTCTCTCTCCCGACCACCTCAACTCCTGAGCTGGAGTTTGAGAGAAGGCTCTAAATCCACCAGGATGGAGGACTCATCATTACTTTGAACTCATCCTTCCTCTTCTCTATACAGATTGAGACATGTTGGAAAGTTGAAAATGCCTTACAGAAAAGGCACTCTTATACAAGTTCTACCTTTTCATGATGCTGTTTCAGAAGAGTCACTACAGGCAAATATGAAAGAGTTTTCTGCTTCTCCATCTAAAGATGTCTCCTCATTTTTGGTTTGCACCGACAGGTATGTATGGTTGCTTTGTCCGATGCCATTCAAACTATGCTTTTAGAGATAGATCTATTCTGTGGCCGAGATTGATCCCTAAAGTGAGCCTTTAGTTAAACCATGCATGGCCTGCCAAGACCCAGGCCTTCAGTTCTCAGTTTAAGCTTGCACATTTAATGATGTATTCAGTCTCAACAAGAACTAGATGAAAATAGTATTGGCTGGGATAGGCCTTGTTCTGTCTTGTGGGTTTTGTGAATGATTGGGCCTGTATACTTGCAAGTTTTCTGGTATTGGGCTCAGTTCAATTTCTTTGATAGGCAAGAGCTGAGTGTTAGCTAACACTCAAGGCACTCACCTAGGTGCTCAGGCAAAGCGACGCAAAGCCTCTGCTCCTCACCTCATCTCAGTCAAGGTTTCTTTGTTTAAGGTAAGCACCTGAGATCAGGTGCTCCTCCTCTGAGGTATTGCCTCAGAAAAGGTTTGTCTAGGTTAACATCTTGCACCAGTGCAATATGTGCTTCGATGCAAACCTCGAATAACTTGTGATTTCTAAGTGAGAAAGACCTAATAATTTGTTTTGTGATGGATTAATCCCCACTTTCTACTTAGCACCTCTCATTGTTCAGCCCAGCGCCCGAGGCACCGTGGGGTCTGAGCCTCTTAACAGTTTCTAGTGATTTTAACACCACTGTTTGCAACACAGTCGAATAAAAGGCAGGCACTTTTAAGTATTGGCAGGGTCACTGGACACATACAAATTTACCTAAGACAGTCACTCTCCTCTTTCCTTAAGTATTTGCAAGATCCTGATGATTTTTGAACCATATGGCAGGGTGTCACAAGAAGTCGGCTTTACCAGAGTGGATCATGTTATTCTCCTCAACTTCCTGTGCGACCTGAGCGAATATGTCCGCCGTGTTGGAAGAACAGCAAGACGTTCTGGAGTCTTGGCAGTTGAGAAGCATTCCCTGGCAAGAAGGATAATGGTGAGAAACCGGAAAGGCCATCCCTTGCATGATTTGCCCTCTGCTTATGAGCTGATGAGTTGAGACGTTCATGCACCAAGCGGGATCGAGTTCATGCTTGGAGTGACAGGAATATATCCCATCAGTCCATTCTTTTTTCCTGCATCTTACAGAGGAATGGCGTGGCAAGAAGTGAAAATAAAGGGGGATCACTGCTTGGTGAGATTCTGGTTCTTCCATTTTGCATCTCCATGTTGATGGGGATCCGAGAAGAGTTAATGCAATGAAGAGTTTTTTATATCAAGGTTCGAAACATATATACTTTGGTCTTTATTTTGTTCATCGTCGAGGAACATCGATGCTCTTGCTGATCGAGACAACTTAAGAAGTCTCCGAGCCTGTATTATCTATAAGTTGTACTTTGTCGATAATGAATATGCAATGATAGGAAAGTACGGGACTGTATCTCCTGCTGTATGCCATGAATATATTAAATGACTTGCTGTTGCAACTTACCGAGCGTTCGGATACAAGAAACTAATTTACGGACACGGGATATAATTTACGTACTTCATTTTGCATCTACGGTACAATAAGCTGATTTATGAACTTTACTTTCAAGCTAAATTACTCATTTCAAAGGTCAATTAAAGTACTTCCTCTAAGGTAAATGACTTCATTTTAAGAGATTTTCGATGGTATTATAATTTCCCTAAAAAGGTCATATTTTTTAGTTCTTGTCCTTAGTAATTGAAATTTAATTGATCTTAGCGTAATTTGGATTGCAACTAGAGTCAAGTGTTTTTTTCTTTCACATATCAGTTAGCCGTAGGCTTTGTACCGTGAGAATCTTAGTCACCTTAGCATAGTAACTTATCTTAAATTGTTGCGACAGACGGAACTTGTAATCTATATTGACCTCAATAATCGTAGATTGCTTTCTCTTCGTAACTTCGTAATGTTGTCACCAGTAATTATTCAATAATATTGTTATTTTCCTGAAATGGTCATAATCAGTAATTTATTATAGTCAGTAACTTCCCCTCATGAATTTCCTTAGTACTCTCAATAATCCTAGCGCCTAGTAATTATCCAACAACATTGTAATTTTACCTCGATATAGTTTTGGTGATTATACCTCCAACCACAGTAATTTGTCTCAAGTCATCGTAATCTCAATTAATCTATAGCTAGTGCTTTTACTTTTGGAGTAGTAACTCAGCTATAGAGCCCTTAAAATAAGAATGCTATCTCTCTTATCACCTCAAAGAATGTAACTTCGTAAAGCCCTTAGTAGTTTACCTCGCTTAAGAATGACAATTAATAATTACATATAATAAATCACCTTAAGTTATTGTAAATCGTAACTTCACCTAAGAAATAGCATGCAACTTGAATTTATGGTAATTATCCTTTTCCCATTCGTAATTATTTACTAAAACAATCATAACATTCATCTTAAAGTTTGTAAATTAATGTAGCCTATTTTTGAATAACTACGCTTGGTTGCCGCATTCGTCCTCAATCAAGTGTAAAACTTAAATTTGGTGGAGGAAATTCTTTAGCTTCGAATCCGGCGGGGCGTTCAATAGCCAGTTGGACTTTAGAATTTTCCTGGGAGTGGAAAAAGTTCATCATTGGCTCCATTTTGCAATTCAGTTCTTAATTGGAAATGTGTAAAAAAAATGTTCTTATTAGATCGTTCTCGAAAGAGGGCATGAAATCAAATGCGTCGCGAATATTTGGCAAAAGGACCAAAATCGAACCCGCAAATATTTACGAGGACCGTAACGCAATTTTCCCAAACAATTCGTCGAAAAGGATAAGGCGTCGCGGAAACGAAGAGAAGTGCCTTCTTCGTCACCATCGCTCTCTCTCTCTCTCTCTCTCTCTTTTGCACTTGCACAGCGATAAGCCATGGCTGCTTCTACTTCAATCTCGTTCCTTAGCCAGAATCCCTTTCTGGGTTCCTCCCAGAACGTTCTCTCGGTCTCGATCTGCCCGAAATTCGTCGGGACAGTCCCAATGCAGCGGCCGCCGCAGCGCCAGCCTCCCTTCGCCGTCGAAGCCCGGGTCAAGACCCGGAGAGAGGACCGGCTCGCCCGCCACTCGCGCATCAGGAAGAAGGTGCCTCCTGGGTCGCCCTGCTTTTACGCACTGGTTTTTCAGTGATGCCCCCGTCCCCGTTCAAGGTGGTCGAGCGCTGTGGTGAAGGCATTGGTTGGGTTTCATTTGCTTTTTAGGGCGGGGGGTTCGATTTGGTTCCGTGGGGAGTCTCCGCTCGGAATCGATGCGTACGGTGCGGGGATTAGTTGGGTTCCTGCGGTTTCTTTCGGGGTGAGGAGTGATTTTGAGGATGAGAGCGTAGGGAGTGGTGTTGTGGTGGTCTAGACTCTAGAATGTGAATGATATAGCTCCGAGCTTGCGGCCGTCGAATTCTGCTTAGTGTTCTGTTTGTCGATGCTGTGAATGGCGTGTGGGGTTGCTGAACTAGGAGAAAGAAACGGAGGAGGAGAGACAAAAATGTATCCTCCACTGATAATTTCTCACTAAGTTCTCTTTTTTATTTAGAGGTTAACATGGTTATCTGGATTTTCTGCTCTGCATAAATCCGTCCTGTTGACATACATAGCCTAAGGTTCCTAGCCACCGGGGGCTGGTGTGACCTCTGGGTTGCTTTGAGTGCTGTGATTCAATCACGATAGCTGCCACATTCAAACCGAGCACTTTATCACCCGGTCTACACCTTGGGGTTTATCGATTAGTAGTTAAGCTTATTTCTACTAGATGTATTGTGGTGGCCCCTTATCCTGTGTTCCAACATCATTGGGTGTTGGATTCACAGGACAAATTTTCAAGTGATTCTGAGTTTGTACTTGTCGGAGACCATGCTACAGCATTCGAGTCCTGAAATTGAAGCGGTTACTCTTTTTTTAGCATGAAAGTGAAGTTTTTCTGGTGTTGCAGGTTCAGGGAACGCCAGAGAGGCCGAGATTATGTGTATTTCGTTCCAACAAGCACCTTTATGTCCAGGTGATTGATGACACTAAGATGCACACACTTGCCGCAGTATCAACGATGCAGAAGCTTGTCTCCGAGGAATCCGACTACAGTTCTGGTCCTACCATTGTGAGTATCCAAATGAACCTTAATTCACTGCATGTACTGTAACCGTCCCTGTATAGAAAATAATTGAATTTGAAAAAGAAATGAAAGAGAGAAAAAAATGGGGGACTCAGATAAAGAAGTAGTGCCTTGTCTTCTGTAGATTTCTTTCTGCAATCCATGTGCATTTTGACTTGTTAAATATAATCTAACACAAGAAATTCTGCCATGGTTTGTGATTTATTTCTTTCCAGAATCTAGATTCTCTATGAAATCATCTTGAACTGCTGTTCTGTGTGCTTTGATAAAGAAACTCTCATCCTAGTAACTTGTTGGCACCAGGAAGTGGCAAAGAGAGTGGGCGAAATTATCGCGAAGTCGTGCTTGGAGAAAGGAATCACAAAGGTAGCCTTTGACCGGGGTGGATATCCCTACCATGGACGTGTGGAAGCTCTCGCCGAAGCAGCCCGAGAACATGGTCTTCAATTTTAAATTCTGATTGCTAGTTTTGTTCATTCCGATCTTCTTTTCTTTGTCAAGAGAACTTTTGATTCAAATGCGAATGCATCAGTTCATGTAGTGGATTTGCTCCTTTTTCAGCTCAATGCGAGTGAGATGCGGCAGCGATTTCCGTACCTTCTGTCAAACAGAGTGAAGTAGATGTAAATGTAGGCAGCTTACCTTTATGTGCGATCATAGTTTAATAACTCAGCGGCTGGATTGAAAAATAACACGATGGATTTGTCCAGGGGTGAGCACTTTCAAGTTCCGTATAGATTCTATTTGAAACCTAAAACCTATCCGCCAAATAGATTTTTAATTTTTTAGAAGTGAGAACTTACCCTACATGCTCTGAAATCTAGAATTTATCCTATCACAAGTTTTAGGGTCAGTTTCAGGTTCTATCCAAGTTTCACATGTGTTATTAATTCGACGATTGCGGTCAATTATCACCTTTAATAACCACTTATCACAATTTATTTTTGGAATATTAACAAGATAAAAGTCTCAATCATAAAATGGAAGTTCAGAATAGTGATTCCAAATTATACTCTTATCATCAGACGTTTTGGAATATTGTAGGATCATGCGAAAATATAGACAAAAAGAAAACAGCACAAAAAATTGTTTCAAATTCCAATTTTCAAGTTCTAGGCCCCATTTATCTAGAACTTGGAAGTTACTCGTTGAAACAGAGTTTTCCAATTTTTGGTTCTTACCGGGCCCCTTTTTGGGTTCTAGGTCTACTTGGAATGATGCTTACCCCTAGTTTTGCTGACAATTTCCATAAGAAGCTTGACATATTCTAAATACATAGTTTTGGTAATTCTTATGGCAATGTTCTTTCAAGGGAAGATAAGGCATTACATATGATGTTGGGAGAGCATTCAGACATTCATATGGGAAATGATACATCCAAACTGAGTTCAAGATAGAGTCAATTTATTCAATATATGGGAATCACTACCGAATCCTCCTCTCGCTTGCAGATCAAGACATTTTTTTACCACTCCAATTGACACTTCGCATTAAGAAGCTTCTCAACCGCATCACAATCATAATTTCTTTTTCGCCAATTCTAGTCCACTTGGCCACTGGTAAATGTACTCCCAAAACCCAGTTTGCCCATTAAAGCCATACATGCCCTCCTCAGAGACAAGCCACAAGCACTGCGCATCGCAGCGAACCAAGTCTCTAGCGAACGAATACGCATCGACTTGGTAATCCTGCACACTTTCCCATCCCATGTCACAGTAAAACAGAGTTGTACCCCACACGTTCACGTTGAAATCCCACCCGAATTCGCTTCCGTCTGCAACGTTCTGCTCCCCCAGATCGTCGTCTTCGGACTGGCAATGGAGGGTCATGTTCTTGCCGCTCCCCAGCCGGTTCTTGACGCTGACATGGACCTCTGAGAAGACCAGGGCGAAGAAGCTACCTGTTAGGAGGAGGAAGATGATGCCGCCGCTCCTGAATTTGGTTGAAGCATCCATGTCTCCTCCTTGAGAATGTTTCAGTTTCTTTCGAAGCCAAGCAGGACCGTATCCATTCTTTTCATTGATAGAGAACATGAAGATAATTTGCCATGCTTAGTTCATTCCACCTTATTTTGTTTGTTTGCCTTGCTGTCGCGTGGGACAAAAGAGTCATGAAACCGATCTTAAGCGGACGGGGCTGGTTGGCCTTGACCTTTACGTTGCTGTCAGGCGGTAATTTGGGTCAGTTTTCGTCCCGGTTAAGTTTAGATTGAAGATTGAATCAAAGACATTCCATCCACGCTCGGAGCAGGAGATTGTTCTAACGAATTTCCGTCTCTTTTATTGCTTGTTCTTTCACGAAAGTTACCTTGTGGAGTCATTAATTTTGGTGTCTGGTCCGGACTTTGGCGTTACTGTAGGGAGTTGAACAGGTGAGTCCAAAAGCAGAGCTTTCTTGATTGCGCAATTCGACGTTATCAAGGCAAAGTCCTTGAAGTTTCCTCCGCCGAGATGCCCCCAACGATTGGCCGTACGCGACAAGTGCCTTTGATGCGATTGGTTGCGTCTCCGACCACTGGACAACGTGCGCATGATGCGTGACTTCGATAGACTGCTGAATTTTGGTGCCATTGTGGTTACTTCAATGATTTGAGATCTCAAATCTTGATGATGCTCGATTTGGAATCTGCCCGATCAAGTTGAGCTTCGATTGGAAAATCAATCCGCACTACTGACAACGGGTCGATGCATTCGGTATTTCATATTTTGATAGATCCTTTGAAGTTTAAGTCAATTAGTATATAAATGAGAAATGAGAGAAAGTAATTGTAGAGTTCGATTTTTTAGGAGTTTGAAAAAACCATCGATTTTGTGGAATTTGTCTTTGAATCGATCTAGATTTTTTACTTGACGATGGTGCTTTATGACGCGAGTGACAATATGCCTTAACAAACCGTGATAAGTGATGAAAAGTGACAATGCGTGCAAGACGTGCGGGAGCAAAACCATGGGAGCGAAACCATCGAGGTGGACGGATAACGAGGGAGCTTTGAATGATGTAATGTCCAACAGGTCAACGAAATTATTCAATTAATCCTAAACCAATTACGGATATTAATTCAGTCATAAACTATTCAATTTTATCAATTTAGTTCTGAATTTTTATGCGAAATTTCAAGATAGTCTTCCGGCAAAATTGACCACTATATCCTCTAATAGGTTTAGCCTTAAAAAAATGTCTTGTATAAAATGTCATCGGATTAGAGAAGATTTTGATGGCCGTTGTTACGTACCCGTTGAATCAGATTCGGAACCCGTGTCTTCTAATTAATGAGCGATCAAATCTGTTGATATCATCTTTTATCATGACAATTACATTGAGCATTAGCCAGTGAGGAGCAGACAGAAACTTTTAGTCTTTTACATCATGAGCTATCGACGTATTTTCTTTAAGGAAGCATGGGTATAGACATGATTAGTAAAAATCAAGACGTGAAAAAAAAATAGATATGACCTAAGATTTTATGTGTTGGACCAACCAAACAGACCATCATAGGATTGTCACCAGATTATTTTAATCTAATTATTTAGTGGGAGAAAGAAACGTACATGATTAAGACACGATCATGATAGATTAAGTAGAGATGGGAGTGATTATGTGGACGTACACGTTCGCACCATCAAGTACACATCCTTAAAATTTCCGAAGCCATGTCCAAAAGATCCTCTCGAAGAATATTTGTACTTTAATATTTGCAAAAGAATTTAAATCTCGATAGTTTCTAGACAAAAATATTTGGAACTTCTAGGCGACTTTTGAGTGCGTTTGGATGGGCATTTAGAAAGCCCATCCAGCCCCTAAAGCTCCTTCAGCCCAAAAATAGGCGTTTGGCAACCAATTTCAAGGAGCTTTCAAATGAAAGCAAGCCCTTGGGAATGCTGAAAGCTCAGCATTTTCGGAAGGCTGAGGCTTCATTTAATGAAAATATTACATTGCCTATTTTACCCTCAAAATTTTCTTGAAAACCCAACGTTGCCCATTTTGAAAACAAGAAAACCCTGGATCTAATTCGCACTCCTCCCTTCCATTGCTTGCCGTCGCTCTCTCCCTCGCGAAACCTCTTCTTGCTCGATTGCTCTGACCCTTCCGTCGCTCTCTCCCTCGCGAAACCTCTTCTTGCTCGATTGCTCTGACCCTTCCGTCGCTCTCTCCCTCGCGACAACCTCTTCTTGCTCGACTGCGCTTTTCTTTTGCTCATCCTCTGCAGTTCGTCTCTCCTCTCTCCCCCTCGCTCCCGAAGCCCGGTGTTCCCGGTGAGGAAGGAGGGAGGTCTTGGACTGCGGCCGGCGGAGGAACTCCTGCGGGTACCGCAAATCGCCGAGTGGGTCCAGCGTTTCTCGCGGTTCGTACGGTTTCTCCTTCATTTCTCGTGGTTTTTCTCCCCTCCCCTGTCGTTGAGTGCATTTTTTTGCCTGGCTCTGGTGGCTGGGGACTAGAGATGCCGTGCTTCAGGTTTGCCTTTTTCTGTCTTTTGCCGTCTGTCGTGACGTTCACGGTTGCTGGAATTGCTGATTTGTGCTTAGTCGTTAGTTCCAATCTGATGCTTTGTTGCGTGCGTCGGCTTGCGCTGATGATTTTTTTCCCGTTTTCGGTTGTTTGTTTTTTTACGTCTTTTCGACTTGGATCGCATGCTTGAGCACAGAGCCTAACCGTGGATGACGGTGTGCAATTTCCTATTTTGAGAGTTTGGGCACCTCTGGACTTTGATGCGCTGTTACTAATCCCAACTTGCTGCTTATCATGTGTTCGTTGAAATGACCGAACCAAGTTAGCATATATGGATGGCAAGGATGGGGAGAGGGATGCGGTGGGGGGAAGGATTTAAGGAAAAGGTTGTTAACCGTCGAGGGAAAGGAGGGGTTGTTGGGGGCAAGGAACCGTGAAACCGCCAAACCTTTGACATAACAACTTCATGAGTCGCAACAAGAAAAAGCGTTTGTTTCAGTTTCTGTTCTTATTGCCCCTACCCCAATTGATTGCATCATCGTCATCATCTTCTTCTCCTTTGCACGAGAGAGAGAGATGGGAGTTGGGATCTAGGCCCACTTAAGTAACGGCTAATGTAGGCAAATTACATGTTCCATGTCTCTTCAGTTGGGTTTTTATGAACTTGAGGAAAATATCAACCATAATTACGTGATTCCTAATGCCGAAGATTGAACATCCTAACATTAGAAACAGAGGACACATATGTGAGTCTCAACCATAATTCTTTTAATAGCTACTACGGATGCTCACTAAAGGTCACAGTTGTTTGTCAACGATTCAAATGTCTTTCTTGGTCGCCCTTATGGTAAAATCAAGTCCGTTCCCCCTCATCATGATAATGTTAACATTAATTCATTTAAGTATGGAAGTATAGGGTAATATGTTCAATTCACAATATTTGGCGTTCTATATTTGTACGTGGATCTTGTGTTTTGAACTCTCTGGCCACTTCATGTTCTTGTTTCTGCAGTTATAATTGAAGTCCCTTGTCAGTTTCCATTAATCTTCCAATTCTACAGGAAAGGAAAACAAAGGCACCTTCAATACTCTCTACTCTTTTTCCCATTTGTTGCAACATAACAAGAACAGACAAAGACAGAGCACAAAAGTTGAAAGAGAGGGGTGATCGCGAAGTGAGGTGGAGGGATCCGAGTTGATATGTCCATTGAACAAGGAAAGAGATTCAGGGCTTTTGGAGGTATATTCCGGCAAGCAAAGCAGCTTCTGTGACAAGAGAGAGGATGTCGATGACATCCTCAACTTAGCGCTTGCTTCCTTCAAACATTCGCCCTCCGGAGTTCTTGAAGTTGGCTATGCAGCTCAGTAAGTTTTGGCTGCACTCCTGACTTAAGAGAGTTGTCTGCACGAACCCCTCAGGACTCAATGTTACAACTCCCATATGTTTATGTGGGCGATATGACCTTTTCTATAAATGAAAGTTCAAATTAAACCATCCAACAATATGATTTCTGCATCATTGATGTCAATTGTTACATTTGACAAGCCAAAATATTTGTGATGTTATTGTCCTAGAACGGTCAATGAGAGAGATAATCTAGATATGCACTTTCTGTTATAAAAGCAAATGTTGATATTATAGCTAACATGAGTCATTTGATCCCGCACAATCTCCTCCCCCGAAACCTCAGAGCAGAAATTACAGTTGGCTTGTGAATGAAGAGATGGTGTAGTGAAATTGAGAAACACTATAGCCTTTGCAGGTACAATAATTTTACTCAGATGTTTTCACCACATTTGGTGTCTATTCTTTCATTTGACCTGTTGGTCCCTTAACGCCATTTTTACTTCATCTATAGACGTGTAAAGCTACCGTTCACCGGTGAAAAGCTATCTCGCATTCATCCTCATAAAATGTCCATGCGGATGTGAGGGGCCAACAACTAGTCATCAAGTGATTTGATGAAGAACAAGCTGGATATATTGATGTCGAAACTCGTTGCTTTGGCTTGAACCCAAGCGTCATGCTTCGTGCAGCAAGCATCGAGGCCGTTGTCAGGTCTTTCTCCCGAAAAGAAAAATTATCCAATCAATCAGTCTTAAAGATTCCAATTTAGTTTTAAGCTTTTCATTTTTGTCAATTTAGTCTTGAACTTTTGTGCGAAATTGGAATGTAGTTTTTTTGATCAATTTTCACTTGAAATTACTAATGTGGTAATATTATTTGATATTATTTAGCAAAAAAAAAAAGAATTTTAATTTTAATAAAATTGTTTACACATCTTTAACATTGTTGTCAAATATAAATTAAAAAAAGTCGTAAACATTCTTCTTTTTTTAATTTTAAACAAATAAAAATTAAAATATTTAGATTATTCACCAAATGGGCTTTTCAAATGTATTTTCTACCAAACAGCATTTCTCTCAAAGTTGCTTTTCAAAGCAAAATTTACCAAACAGTTTTTACATTTCATTCAAAGCCCTTTAGGCCAACCTGCTTTGCATTTTCCCAATGAGCTTTCCAAATGCCGAACCAAACGCACCCTTTGTATCCCTGGCCTTGACTGGCCCCATTGAAATTTGTTCATAAAAACATTATACCAAGTATTCTTAAATAAACTGTAGTTTAGCTGATTAATTGGGGATTGCAAAGTGAGGGAGAAAAGGAGCGAAAATTAGGGGAAACAAAAACGAACCAAGAAACAAGAAATTTAGAGGGAGAATCACTCTCCATTATGTGTGCACGTATTAGATAATGCTTGCGGAGGAATGAAACATGTAATGAGTGCACATGCGAGTTTTACCTAGCAATTTAATTTTCACGGTCAATTTAGGAAATCTCTAGTTCTTATGAATATATTGGTAATAAAATCACCGACTGATGTATAAAAAAGAATTCCAAATGATCTTAAACCTATTTTGCGGTGGCTAATTTAATTTTAAACTTTTCAATTTTATCAATTTAGTCATAAACCTTTTGATAATTTACTAATATAATTCTTTTAGTCAATTTTAGTCAGAAATCGTTGAGATAGTAGTTTAGATAGCGCAGGCCATCCTATGTGAATGACTATGGACGATTTTTGTACTTTTTAAAAAAATTCAAAAATTTTCTTTTCTCTTTCTCTTTTTCTTCAGGTGATGGCTTCGTAGCCCTCACCAAGTCACAATTGCCTGGGCCTTGCTTAGGGTTGGCGAGGTCGCTAGCCCTTGCCAAGGCTCCAACGGTCCTGTCAACCCCTATCGATTAAAGATGAAACATAAAAGATAGGAAAAAAAGAAGAAAGAACTACATTGGATTTTCGTGCAAACTTCTAGAATTAGATTGATAAAATTAAAAAGTTTAGGATTGAATTGATATTTGTACAATAGGTTTATGACTGATGGAGTAATAATATTAGTGAGTAAAGCTTGTGCAAGGTTGAGCCACATGGCATGCGAACCTTCAATTTTTTACCCAACAATTTAATTTGCACCATCACTTTAGGAAATCTCTAATCCTAGTAAATCTTTCATTCTTGTATATACATACATATATATATATATATATATAATGATAATAAATTCCTAATTTATGTACAAGAAAGAATAGAGTTGTGCATATTTTGGTGATAAAATCCTAGCAAAATCTCTAATTATTATGCATGTTTTACCAATAAATCTCTAATTGATGTATATTTTGGTGATAAACTCCTAGCAAATTAATTTTCATGGTCACTTTAGAATATATGTAGCTCTTGTGCATATTTTGGCAATAAAATGTCTAATAAATTAACTGGAAATTAGAGGTGATCGGTTCCCGGTTCCCAAAATTAGGAATTGGGGATTGGACTAATTAGTCGTAGGACTAAGAATCAGATTAGACTGGTCTAGTCCGGTCCAATGGAATCGATCACTTTTTTTTTCCTTACTACTTGATGCCTTTTATTATGATGATTTTTTTTTAAAGCCAATCACTTTTTTTTTTTTGAAGAAATAAAAAATATATGTGGTCAATCTAGTCTAGTTTCCCCTTAAAAAAAGAAACCGACACTCGGACACTAATTTCACTTTTAGGAACTAGAAACCAGATCGATACTCTTGGGAACTAGATCGAACCGGCTAGTTCGATCTAGTCCGGGAAGTTCTCAGTTTAGGCTATCCATGTTGTTCACTCCTACTAGAAATAATAGAGCAATGCTTATTTTTGTAATAGTTCTATCAAATCTCTTGTGTATATTTTGCTAATAAATCTCTAATCGATGTAAAGGAAATAATAGAGTTATGAAAGTTTCGATAATAAATAAAAATAATTATATATGACAATCTATAAATTCTATTTAGACGAATGATCAAAGATCCATGATAGGTAGTATTCTATTTTCTTGTCAAATACTCTTTTTCTGAATTTAAGTTGTATTGCACGATAATTCTTATTTAAAATGAGAACAAAATCCTAAAGCAAGGTTTTATTACAAGTTCATTCTTATCACTATCAATAAGGCTTATTGTTTTAGAAATTTGTGTTATCTGATTGCTCGTTTTTCAAAAATAAATATGTAAATCTACTTGTTTAGGCAGTAGTCTGTAGATAGTAGGATATGTAGTAAAGTCTATGTGATGGTGGACTTTCAACCTTGTAAATTAAATTTTCTACAAGTTGGATGATGCATTGGCAGTAAACAGTTTTCATATCTAACGTTGAAAAAACATGATTGAAGATTATAGGAGCACTGTTAGGTCAACTATCATTGTAAAAAATTACTTGTATCTTTAATTTTAGATGAGTGACATATGTGTTTGGCGTCGGTTTTATAAATAAATTGCTCCACATATTGAATATCCAACAGTAAATGTCAAATATATTTTAAATTGGTGATGGACCTACTAAATGACCAAATTTATATTACTTCATAAGAGTATATTTGTAAAATTATCTGGAAACTTTATCACATATATAGCATCGACCATGTAATCTAGAAACTTATCAAAATATCAAACATAAGGATTTATTCATAGGTTTAATATACATGGCACATAAGCATTGAGGCAGGTAAGTATAACTAAATCCTAATTATAATTATTTCATCGATTTGCCATTGATGAGAGCAGATATATTAGTATAAATTGTAATCTCCAAAAGTCTCGAATTTCGTGTTGACTAATTGAATTTATGAAGGATGAAAATTTCAATCGACCTTTCGAAAGACCATTAATTCCGCATTTCTAATCCCTATTGCATTTATTTCTAATAGATATATTCTCATTTTCTCATATGCATAATTCTCTAATGTAATTATGCATATCTCGGTTATAAACATTTTAAAATACTCGCCATTATATAAATAGACTCTATTTGAAATACCCTTTTATTAAATGTTTACAAATAATTGTTCATGAGAAGATGTTATAAGGGGAAACCCATCTCATAGTTGGCTCACATTTAACAGAAAAACCGTATTAAAATCTCAATCTCATATTGTGCTCATATTCGACAAATAAACAATATCTAACAAATGATGTAGGGAAGTTGTCAGTAATAACCTTTAATGACAAAAAGAAAAGGATTAATACCGTGAAAAACACCAAATTAGTATATATGTGATAAATTTACTCAAAATTAATTTTTTGACTACCAAAAATCCAAACTAATATACCTTTGATAAATTCACCATAAACTGATACACTTGTGATAAATTTACTTTGTGTTAGTTTTCATTAAATTTTACTGTCAAATTATTAAGTAGGGTGACACATGACAATTGACAAATATACCAGTTTGGGATTTTAGTCTCCATTTATCACAGTTGTACCATTCTTGTGATTTTTATAGTATTAATCCAATTTAATGGATGGTATATTACATTACTAGTTTGGATTTTTTGGCGGTTAAATAAATTAATTTAAGATAAATTTGTCACAAGTGTACTAGTTGGGGATTTGTTGTGTTCACTTGGTATCATTGGCATGTCAATTTGGGATTTTTTGTGGTCAAAAAATTAATTTGAAGTAAATTTATCACAAGTATACGAGTTTGGAGTTTTTTGTATTATTAACCCAAAAGAGAAAACCTCTAATCTCTCATTTTACTTTATTTTTGTACTTATGCATTTAGAGGGTCCCCTAAACAAAAAACGAGGGGGATTATGGCTTCAGTTGTTTTGTGAAAAATAGACAATTTTAATTTTTTTTTGAAAATGATTATCTGTATCACTTAAAATAATTAATCAATGAAAAATATATTTATTATCAACGATAATCTAAGTCTTAATATCTTCGTAGGCAATAAATTTTTTTAATTCATTTATTTTTATAAGCGATATTAGTGATTATTTTTGGGAAATATTTTTCAAAACATTTATTTTCTGTAAAACAAACGGTAAATCCAAACATCTCGATTTGCGCATCAACAAGGATGAAATCCATAATTTCTTCGTAATAGAGATGGGTCATCATGACGAATTGATGAGTAAAGCAATTCGATCCCCTATATATAATGGACATCCATCTTATATTTATTATGTTGTACTTAGCCAAACATATGATATCCTTGTCAATTGTTCATTTAGTAATTATACCTTTCTATTTTGGGTATTTGCTTTGACACGTTCCTTCCTTCTTTTGTTGACATGTTCTTTTTTTTTTTTAGTCGGTTTGTTGACATGTTCAAACGAATACTTTACTCCGCCACAGAATATTCCACGATCATTTGTATTTCCGTACTCTCTCCTATTAATTCTTCTTTGCTGTCCACGAAAATAATTGTTTGAAAAATCCATTAAAATAATTAGGTATCATTGAGTGCATTCATCTGGAGTCTCTTACGGTCCAATCATCTTTCATTAAATCGAAGTCAATGAATTTTAGCAAATCCCGAATCCTGATTCTCATTTTTTTTTTCTCCCAATTGTTTGTTTATGTTTCATCTTGAATCATCAAGTGACTAAAGTCAAGTCTCAATTAAATCCAATTGGTATGAGTGATGCAAAGTTGGATATAATCTTGAAATTGAAGGTAGTTGACTTTTGGATATAATCTTGAAATTGAAGGTAGTTGACTTATATATATAATGACAACAAGATCAATCATCCATTTTTTTAATAAAAGGAGTGAAGAACCTGGTCGGGTATTTGATTAAGATTCGTGTTTTGGATAGGATCATACGAAGCTTATTATAGCGCTCTTATCATAATAAAGTCCGGATCAGAAAATAGTGTTGTTGAGGCACGCGCTACCCAAGGGCATGACCGTGAAAGGCTTTCGTATAAAAAAAGAAAAAGAAAAAGAAATAATCTATTTAGGGATTTGAACAATCGCGTAATTAAGTGGAATTATAGCGGACGGTTGTACACGCATTCACCCTAATTGATTTAAACGTGCAAATCGCTTAAATTGATTAATATGAAGTTATCCATTGCACTTACTTGTTATTATGGTTCATCCTCAAACAAAAATAATTCAATTTAATCACATGTTATTAAGCCACATGTCTGTGTAATACGACGGCTAGACACTTTATTGTAAGTTGAATTTCACACAAATTGTTATTGCAATTCATCACATATTTTAAAGCTACATTATGTAATATGATGGCTAGACACTTAATTTTAAGTTGATTTTCACATATGATAATGTCAATTTAATCACATGATTTTAAGTTAAATTCCTATGATGGCTAAACACTAAATTTTTAAGTTGATTTTGATAATGTCAATTTAATCACGTGGTTTTAAGTCAAATGCCTACGCAATACGACAGCTCGACACTTAATTGAAAGTTGTATTTATTGAGTGATTGTTGTAAAAATGGAAGAAATCAAATGAATTGAGTCTTGTTAGAGTACTAATACCCTGGATGCGATCCTCGCGGATTTTTGAAAATATAAAATCCAAAATTTTGATGCACATCAAATTCGAAAAATCTGTCGAGCCAACAAAAGAGGACAACAAATAACCAAGATAAAATTCAAACTTGAAAGAGGACAATATAATTTGACTCTAAATCGACACGACTTGATGAATTTTAGTATTTTTTCCCACAAATACTAAACTATTGTCGATGGCAATTATACGTTATTGCCTAGGTCTAGGGGGAAAAAGCCAAATTATATGTACATATCAATCGAAAAAGCCCGCCTTAGGTATAGCCTAGATGTGGAATTGTGTTCGTTTGCTGGCGAATGGAAACCGGACCTATGTGGTGCGCCTTCTTTGCACACGGGTCGGATTCTTGACCTTTCTCGCTGCTCCGATTGGGTTTAAATTTATGAACAACGAGATAAGCACGATCACAAATTATTGTTCGACACAAATTATTGTTCGACAAGTAGAGGCATGGCAAGGATAAGAACCTTATCATCGACAACGATTGACCAAAATACAAATACAAATCCACGAACTCTTGCTATACGTTCTTCTTGCTGGCCTTCACGTAAGACAGGATGTCGATGTTTAGGTTTCCATAGAACAGCGTAAGAGCCTCAGCGCAGATAAGCTAAAATACTCTTTTTTTCTTTTTGGTAAATGGCGACTTTCATGTCATAAAGGAAACGTCGCATAATCGATGACACTGGAACTACGTGGCCAGAGAGAGATTATCGGAGAATTCTTTGGTGCATCTGAATCTGAACGATGCAAGTCAAAACGGGAACTCTTGTCAACTCTTTGTAGGTATAGGCAGCCATTACCGCACACAGACCTCACTTATCAATTATTAGGGTTATTTATTTGGGAAATACTGCGTTGACTATCATCTGTATTATGATATGATTGACATCCTTTCAAGTAGTCTATATTAATTGATTTTCATTTAACCGAATCTTTTCTTTTCTTAGTTTGAAAGCTTCAATGGAATCGGATCACCTTATCCTCTCTCTATCTCTCTTTCATGGATCTGATGAATTGAACTGTTAATTGTAATGAATTTCACGTTATGAATTGAACTGTTAATTGCAATGAATTTCACGTGATCTAATATCCGTAATATTGCACTATCCATCAACTTGGCTTGATTACATATGACAATCCACTTTAGACACTTCTTCAAGAATATCAGTCAACAATTAGTGCAAATCGACTCATTCAATTGTCTTAAATGGGTTGATAAGGGGCATATCATACCAATATGATAAATAGTGTCTTTGACCCTTTAGGCGAGACGAAACAATTATACACACGAAACCCTTGTTTCATCATTAATATTTAAAACACTAAAACCGATGTCATTAGTAATCTGTCTCCCGATTTAGATGCAAAACTAGAATGCAAAACCCTAAAATAGATTATCAACTCGCTCCTGATCATGACCTGCATCTGTATGGCTTCAACTTGGGAAGGCACGTCTTAACACGAACCTCAGATTACACGACATTTCAAGAATAATTAGTGATTCAAATTGAATAAAAAAAATCCGTTCATTGCATCATCAAATGTACATAAGAAAGTGAGCTGTTTTGATGTAGTTTAATCAATTATTGGACGCAAAAAGGGCGGGAAAAAGAAGTTTGACGTTCCTCTTTCCACCACTCGTCGGAAAATCTAAAAATTAATCGGGTGATTGCGAGTTGCCGTTTCCGGGCGGTGATGAAGGGCAATAATGCACATTATCCTAATTGTTACGGCATAGAACGAAGTAAGCCATGAGTATAAAAATCGGATGTATACATGGCTTGGGCTAAGTCTGGCACTGAGAAAAGTCAAAGCAATTTGTACAGCTGATTGCGGAGAGAAAAAGGAAGTTCCAACCGCATCTTTTGGTGATGGACAAGGATTAATTTGTTCTTGTAATAAATATGATTTGCAAATCCTAGTTCTGACTGTTTTTATCATCTTCCACGCCCTGCAGTTGCATGACTAGGAAATAATAAGGTTGTCGCGGCTTGCGTAGGGCGCAGCCTTGCAGGCGGCTCAACTTCTTTTATTTTATTTTTAACATAATGAAATTCCATTTTTCTTTTGATTTCTTTTTTATTCGAAAGAAAAGAGACAAGAGAGAGCCTAAGATTATTCAGATTTCACACTAATGAATATTCCTTTGCCCACGAAATAGAGAACAATATGATGATTGCTGGAAAAATTACCAAAACAATTGTAAATTTATTTCACTTTTGCTAATTTAATTATAAATATTTTGATTGCATAAATTAAGTTATAAATCTTTGCACGTTTTACCAATTAAATTCATCCACCCAATTTTGACCAGAAATTACTAATGTAGGCGCCAGTCATCCGATGTGGCTGACACTAACTTGGATATTTTAAATAATATTTTGGAATTGTTTGATTTTTTTTTCTTTCCTTGTCTTGACTTTTTTTTTTTTTGAGTGAAAGTCATGATGCCCTTGGCAGATCTTGGCCAAGCGACCCTTGCCCAGTATTGGTGAATTTGGCCGGTGTTCAATCCCAAAAAAAAAAAAAAAAAAGAGTAAAGAAAAGGGGAAAAAAAGAGAAAAAAACATAAATCCAAAAAGTATTAAAATATCAGTAAAAAAATGTTCATGTCAGCTCTGCCCATGCCATGTAGTATGCTCGGTATCCACGTCAGTGATTTCTAGTCAAAATTTGCTGGATTGACTCAATTTGTACAATTATAAAGTTTACAATTGAATTGGCAAAAATACAATATGATAAAAGACATTTTCGGTAATCTTTCTGATGACAAGTCTTATGCATTATTCTTCTAGTTTCTTTGCTAATCGCCACATAAAGATAGAATTTATCTTGCACAAAGCCCTCCATGGGGAGATTTTTGTCGTCCCATTGTGTTATCTTTGGTGTATATCATAAGCAAAGATCTTACTTAAGAGACGTAAAGATCTAGTGCATTACCAAAAAAAAAAAAAAAAAAGGCTTCTTTGGAAGCCGTAGCTGTGCGGAAGAGATTGATGAAGATAGGACTTGTCCAGCGAAAAAAAGAGAGACCAGATAATCCATAGTTTTATGTGCAACTTCTCTTCCCCTTTTTCTTCTATATGCACCACTGAGATATGGTGCATATAGACAATTATAAACAAGCTCTCATAAACTAACAAACCCTCTTTCGACCAAAAATAAAAATAAAAATAACAAACCCTCTCTATATATAGAGGCCGGTTTGCTATACCGCCATCGCGCCCTTCCATATCCTGAGAGTTTCTCAACAATACTCCGAAGACAGCTCTGCCTCTCTGATACCAAAAAGTTTCGTGCTCCGGTGTTGACAGGTGTTCTCTTCATTAGTCTCTCGCATCTTTCCCCTCTTTGTTCAAGATCCCTTTGGAAAAAGGAAAGTCCTGGTGGTATCTCTCCCTCTCTCTCTCTCTCTCTCCCCCTCTCCCTCCTATGCTTCTGAAGAAACTCAAATTCTCTTCAGAAGTTGCACATCGTACGCTCGGGAAAAGGAATGATGATAATAGGGGAGGCCCGAGGCTGATGGTGTCGTGAGGAGAGGAGTCTTTTTTTTTTTTTTTTTTTGTCTTTCTCCGTTTGCGTACCCGCATTGATTCTTGAATTTCAGATATCAGGATTGTCTTGGGGTTAAAAGTTTGTAAAATATCGATGGCGGGCAATGCGACGGTTTGTCCCAAGCCGATGAAGGCGACGTCGAACGGGTCTTTCCAGGGTGACAGCCCCCTGGATTACGCGCTTCCTCTGGTCATCCTCCAAATATGCCTCGTCGTGGCTTTCACGAGGCTGCTTGCATTGATTCTCAGGCCTCTCAGACAGCCGAGGGTCATTGCGGAGATCATTGTGAGTTTCTTACCTATCATCATCGTTCCACGAAGAAAAGAGTGTTTATTTGGGAAATTCTAGGGGTTCGCATTTCTTGAACATTCATATCAATTCTGAAAAAATGGAGTGCCGTTTTATATGTTCTTTCCAAAATGATCCACCGATTTCCTAGAGAAATCATCCACGACCTAGCCAAGGTCCTGAGAGGCCTTTTGCTATAATATGAATGCACATGGCGATTAATCTAAGGGAGGTTGTTTCTAAAGTTTATGTGAATTCATTGTCGTCATCAAGTCTCACGTTAGAGAAACAGCAGACACTTGGTTGATGAGATTTTTATGTCTCCAGGGTGGAATCTTGCTGGGGCCTTCGGCATTAGGAAGAAGCGAGAAATTCCTGCACGCAGTTTTCCCGACACAAAGCTTGACCGTCCTCGACACGCTCGCAAACATAGGCCTCCTCTACTTCTTGTTCTTGGTTGGCCTTGAGCTCGACATCAGTTCCATCAAGAGAACGGGCAAGAAAGCCCTAGCAATCGCATTAGCCGGCATCAGCCTCCCTTTCATCCTAGGAATTGGCACGTCGGTGGTACTCCGGTCCACGATCTCCAAAGGAGTGAGCCAAGGGCCGTTCCTCGTCTTCATGGGTGTGGCCCTATCCATCACAGCCTTTCCCGTCCTGGCACGAATACTCGCTGAGCTCAAGCTCCTAACCACTGACGTGGGTCGCATAGCCATGTCAGCAGCTGCAGTCAACGACGTGGCGGCATGGATCCTGCTTGCACTCGCCATAGCCCTCTCAGGCAGCAACACGTCCCCGCTGGTCTCCCTGTGGGTCCTGCTCTGTGGGGTTGCATTCGTGTTACTTGCGATCTTCGCCCTCAACCCGGCACTCGCTTGGATGGCACGCAGGTCACCCGAGGGTGAGCCCGTGAAGGAACTCTACATATGCATCACGCTGTCACTCGTGCTGGCCGCAGGCTTCGTGACCGACACCATCGGCATACATGCACTCTTCGGGGCTTTCGTGGTGGGCATTGTGATGCCTAAGGACGGGCCATTCGCCGGCGTCCTGATTGAGAAGATAGAGGACCTTGTGTCGGGGCTCCTCCTGCCACTCTACTTTGTGTCAAGTGGATTGAAGACCAATGTCGCAACGATACAAGGAGCGCAGTCCTGGGGGTTGTTGGTGCTTGTCATTTTCACAGCTTGCTTTGGGAAAATTGTGGGGACATTGTCCGTGTCAATGCTGTGCAAGGTGCCATTTAAGGAAGCTCTCACTCTTGGGTTCCTGATGAACACCAAGGGTTTGGTGGAGCTCATTGTGCTCAACATTGGGAAGGATAGGAAGGTACATCATGCTCATCCATTTCTTGCTAAACACAAAATTTTACAACTAGCAAATTGTCGTGCTTTATAATTAGTCCTGAGCTAAGAATATCAATCTGATAATTGCCAAACTTAGTCTGGGATAACAAAGGCATTTCAGGAAAACGAGTAGGAGTGACAGCAAACTGATTCCCTTTTTTTTGCCCTTTATCTCAGGTGCTGAATGACCAGACATTTGCAGTCTTAGTTCTAATGGCCCTATTCACCACCTTCATCACAACCCCAGTAGTGACAGCTGTGTATAAACCGGCGAGGAGAGGAGTGCCGTACAAGCACCGGACGATCCGGCGAAAGGACCTTGACACTGAGCTCCGGCTGCTGGTCTGCTTCCACAGCACGCGCAACATACCTACCATGATCAACCTCATTGAGTCGTCCCGCGGGACTCGGAAGAGGGGCCGCCTCAGTGTCTACGCCATGCACCTCATGGAGCTCTCAGAGCGGTCCTCGGCCATTTCCATGGTGCACAAGGCGCGGAGGAATGGCCTTCCATTTTGGAACAAGGTCCGCGACGACCAGGACCAGATGGTGATTGCGTTTGAGGCCTACCAGCAGCTCAGTTCCGTCACCGTGCGCCCCATGACCGCTATATCCCCTCTCAGCACCATCCACGAGGACATCTGCACAAGCGCGCACCAGAAACGGTCCGCGATGATATTGCTCCCATTCCACAAGCACCAGAGGTTGGATGGTGTGATGGAGTCACTCGGCCACTCATTCCAAGTTGTGAACCAGAGGGTCCTACGCTATGCGCCGTGCTCGGTTGGGATACTTGTGGACCGCGGCCTAGGAGGCACAACCCAAGTCTCCGCCAGTGATGTCTCGTACACAATTGTTGTGCCCTTTTTCGGAGGCCCTGATGATCGCGAGGCACTCACCTTTGGGGTTCGCATGGCAGAGCATCCTGGGATTGTGCTCAGTGTCGTGAAATTTGTTTTCCCTCCAGGAACTGCAGTTGCAGCACAAGAAAGTAGTGAAGATGATGACAGTCCCAACGATTTGTTAGACTTGACTACCGGCAAAAACGAGTCTATTACCTATGAGGAGAGGACTGTGGGAACTAAGGAAGACATTGTTGCTGCCTTAAAATCAATGAGCAGGTGCAATCTGTTCATAGTGGGAAGGACGCCTTCCACTGTGCCGGTATTGGTGGACCGGACGAGTGATTGTCCGGAATTGGGCCACGTCGGGGGCTACTTGGCCTCGTCAGGCTTTTCAACCACCGCATCGGTTCTGGTGGTTCAACAGTATAACCCGTTGGGGAGTCTTCACCCGCTGGTGGAGGAACAGACGAGCGCAGATGCCTCTGACGTGCCAGATACACCAATGGGACATTACTCCAGTGCCGTTAATATTGTCTGAAGTTCTGTCTCACACGTACTCGTGCATCATCTTCTTTAAACTCAACAAAGTCCCTTTCAATTCACACTTATATCGAGTGAAACTATTAGGTCATCCTAGTCAAATAACAGATCTCCTCTATCCACTATTTCGAGGAGATTGTAAGGCCGTGCATTTCATGTTGCCATGCCTTGACATGATTATGTGTACAAAACGGGAGCTGGTCGAGGCTTGATGAAATCTTTCGGGGACGGAAGACCGGAGGAAAGCGGTGGGAGATGTAAAATTTGTCCCCTGTAATGTAAGCGTGCGACTTCAAGGAGTAGAACATTGTGGGCACAAATGCTCACAAACATCAAGAAAGTTGGCACCATTGTAATAAAGAACATTATCAATCGGAAGGGATCATTTTCTCTAGTGACCATCTTGTCCAGTTCCTCAGAACCGACCAGGCCAGCTATGGCAGAAGAGGAGAGAGAGATAACAATATAACGTAGATTCCATATATCAACTCAAATCATCTCTCATAAAGATTTAAATGAATCGTCAAAAGATAAAAGAAGGCTGCTCACCAACGGGCTGGTTGAACCTAGTCCATGTGCAGCCTATTGGAGCACAGGTCTCGCATGTAAGAATAAACAGAGAAAAGTGGAAATGAAGTCGAAATTGCCAAAGACTTAATTTGAACAGCTGTACATCACAAATCAGAGCAACGATGATCTCCTGTCACATTTCCGAGAGCTACCTTAGCTTCCGAAGCGGCAATGCTCGTCCAAAGAGCTTCTCAACTTCAGTCGCTTCCATCTTCAGCTCATTCAATACCTCCATTTCCTCTTGACTAAGGCGTCTCAAGAAGTTCTCCTCATCTTGTCTGAGCTCTCTAAACCCTTCAGTCAACCTCTGGAACAAAGTTATCTCGGTCTTTCCCACTTTTTGTACCTCATCTTCAATCTGCTCGACCTCCCTCACAATAGTCTTCTCGCCTTCCTCCACTGTCTTCTCTATTCTCTCCACAAGAGGCGGCTCGGGGCCACAAGTATTATCGGTTCGGATGAAGTCTTTAAAGTCTCTTCCTACACTCTTCGCAGCTCTTTCGAGTTCTGGTACGATACTATCTGGCAAAACTGCGCTTCTCGTGTATACAACCGCTCCTCCGTACCCATCCCATGCATCATTCCTGCCCCGATAGTATACGAATACATAATCATCTGGCTTGTTTTCTGTCTTGGATGACAATATATACCTGCCAAGTTTGTAGCAATGAAGAAATTACTGAAAATTAAATTCGTCAATTAACCAAACCAAAGTAATAATTTTCAAGATGACATTATATATCAGATAATCCACTTGATCATGAACGAGATCATTTTGGCCACATCTCTGACTGCTATATCAGGAAGTTTTCCTCCATGTTACTGACTATCTAATCTTCAGTATGAGCTTTCCAGTATATCTTCACCCAATAATTTCAGTCCTAGCTTTGACACAACAAATTGAGTAACAAATTGAAAACTAAGTGAAAGCATTCAGCAGCTAATTTGTTTCATGCATTTGTGCATAATTTATAGTCTGTCAAATTTCCAAGGATTAAACCACGGAAACTCAATACTCCTATTTCTCCAGGATAAAAACTGAGTAACGTAATTCCCCACACATCACATACATGATAAGCCTTCTTTTGTTCGAGAACTTGAATAATACAAGATGATTTGGAGGTTGCTCTGTACATATGAAGTCATGGACAAGATTATAGTCATCAGAAGGAAATAAGTTGCATGAGAAACTGGTACTTAAGAGCGTTGAAGAAATTGCTGCAAGGAATTACCAGTCATCTTGATAATGGAGATATTCATTATCATGATTGTATAATATCCCGGGCTGTTCAGGGTCCTGTACAAATCTCTGTACAGCTGTTCGGGTGAAGAACCCACTATCTGGAGTACGTATCCTCCACGTCAGATTGCCCATGAGCTTGTTTGATTCCGTATGAAATTCATGCAATTGGCAATCGAAAGTGTCAAAGGTGGGATTTAAGCCACTAGAAATGAACCACTTCCCACTGAAATCTGCCATGTTGAAGCTCTTAACAAGAACTGCAGGATCAGGAACAGGAAATTCTCCAACATCAGATTTCCTAGGTACACACTTCTTCCTCGAAACTGCACATTCATTGAATTCATCCACAACACTATTTTCAAAAAGATCCCCACACTTGATCTGAAAAAAAAAAAGAAGAAGAGAGATGAAATTTCTGTCAGAAAAGTGAAACGACTATACTTGAAATCCTGCCTCGGATATTTTCTTTTTAAGCCAAATATAGTGCACTCAATCCAATTTTAGCAGAAACGAAATATTTTAAACAGAGCATTAGCATTCTGTTCTTCCTCCTATGACATGAGAAGCAGCACAGAAAACTCGGAGAGGTAATGCAGCGAAAAGGGTTAACTAATAAATCAACTATGAGAGGTGGCACCTAGGCTCTTGATCTGATGATTTATTTCTCTCTTACAGTAGTGTTCATGTACATAGATGTCTTTACAAAATGGTAATTTCAGAGCAAACCTGGCATTCAGTCTCGTCAGGCCGATTGTTGCACGTCTGGAGACAAGCAACATTCGCAGCACATGATGGATTTGCGACGCACTTGGCTAATTCTATCCTGCTCATTGAACCAGATCAATTAACTCAGGAGGATTATTCTCCATTTCTCTACCATCATATTTTATAGTCATTTCATTACCCTCTAGCCTACACATCTGCAATCAACTCAATAATATGCACCTCATGTTTCACCTACTAATATAGAAGATGAGCTACCGGTTTTTTTGAACCCTCAAGGATAATGACATCAGCTTTGAAGGAAAACCGCGCTGAAAATTTGACACAAATAATTTTTCCAACTGATAAAGTGACTCTTGGCACAGCAGCCGAAAAACTGAGCAAGGCCAGATAACAGAACGACTTCAACTTTTTCACGAGCAAAGCTAACTAAGACAGACAAGCAATTTGCTATAAGCATGGAAATATAAATATGATATCATGATTCCTTCAGTCAATTATGCTAAACAGTTTCAAGACAGTTCTTTATGACTTCTACTATTTTTGACCAAATGTCAATTGTCCAGTCATTTCACATGTAAAAAAAGGACGCAGGTGTCAACCATGTGAAGTTCTATAAAGCTCAAGGGTTAAAGGATGTATTACATATGACACAACATAAAATGAACAGTGCCTAGTTCAGCCACTCGAAAGATTAAAGGGAGGAAATACCTGCACTCTTTTAGCAAGCAAGCGCAGGTTTTGAGGGCATCAACTGCATCAGCAGAGGGAATTATCAAGAATGTGCAGGCAGCTAAAGCAGCTAGTTGGATGACACGTCGCTGACTCCATTCTCTCACTAGATGAAATATCTCCCGTGCACTCTCAGTTACCTTGGAAGAGACAAAACAATGTCATGTACCCAGCAGTTCTCCATGAATGGAACAAGAGAAGAATTCGAGTCACCCACTACCTTAGGCACTCCTGAACGACTTCCACTCGACAAAGTAACTTCCTCTTTCCTTGGCAATGGAAAACCAGAACAACTTGATTCGGAGCGACAATGGCTCTCTAGAGAGCATTTCGTTTCCAATCGCCTCGTCGTCTTTATGCCCATCCACATCGTGGCTTGAGCTTTACCACGATAACACAGCGCCATATGAGAACCTCTATTGGCCAAAATGGTGACCGCAATTGATGCGGCGCCAATGCTCTCGTCACGGAACAGACAGATGGAGCCCGCAGCCACGGACGCCATGGTCCGGATTTTTCTCCCCCTACTGCAAGCTGATTCCCCCCCAGTGAAATTAGCTTCTTTCACTGTGAATTAGTCTTGCACTCACGTCTCATCTCCCAAACAAACCGAAACAAGAGGGAAACAACTCCAACCCAGATGATTAAACAGTCAAATTCCCACCGTGTTCAACTCAAAATCCAATCTTGGCTCAAACTCCGGACACGGGAGACGGAATCTCTCGACCAATAAACAAGAAACCAAATGCACAACAGCCCAGGAATCACTCCAACCTTCACCACCCATTCATGGTTTCCAATTCAAGAAGCTACTTCACCGAATGAACAGCTCAGCTAAAAAGAAGGGGGTAAAAAAAACTGACCTTGACGACAGGAAGGCAGGATTCGAGAATGGAGAGAGGCTCGCTTCTGCTCATCTCGAAGGAAAAAAAATTCGGTCTTTGCAGAAGAAGTGCAGGGAAAAAGGGCGCCAATCTGTGTGGGGCTTGGAAGGGAGTGACGCTGGATAAGAAATTGTGTGGAAATAAGACATGTGACGTTGGTGCGAGTGATATCAATCCTTCCTTCTTTTCTTTTTCCCAATTTTTTTTTAAATTGTATTATCGATTTCCTCTGAAAAAATAGCATTTTTTTAAAAAAAATTTCTCCTGTAAATTATGTGATATAAGTTAGAATCATTTTTACTGTGTATTTAAATTTCTTTTGCTTTTCTTTTCAATATCTATGCATTGCCCGGCCTTGGCTTTCGAAAATACATAAAAATATGTTTTTAAAGGATTTATCAGTTAAGTTTGTTGTCAGGTTAAGAAATAAGTTATGCAATCTCGGTTGGATTACCGAAACATGTAGTGGAATTCGATATTAAAGTTAACACAAAACACGTGTGTCATATACTCGATTATGAATGCATAAGTAGATTGAATAATAACCTTATTTTAAAATATATATCTACTAACTTTATAGAAAGTAGAAATGAATGAAGACTTGACGCACTATGGAAAATGATTTTGATCTCAAACATGTGAGAGATTGATGATACGCGATTAGAGTATCTTTCCATGTTATGTGAGCCGGAGGGCATTTATTAAATATTTTTCTAGTTTTCTTCGATTTACCTAAAAGAAATTATAATTTTCTGAGAACAATGTCCGTAGAAACTAATTTTTTGTGCATATTGAAGACGTTTTTTGTTAACTAACTTTTCTAAGAAATATGACCAATCATTTTTTAAAAAGTATTTTTCAAATCTTGAATTTTTCGTGAGATAACTGCTCTTGAATAAAATTTTGTTATGCAAATTATCTTTATGGTCAGTAAATATATGATAATGTGTCTCAATTTTTGATGTTTTAGATTTGTTATTTAATCTTTGCGTCCAATAACTATGGTAAGAGTGTTCACATTCTTTTGTTTCAAGAAATATGAAATCAGAATAGGAAAAAGCAAAATTAAAATATTGAGATTCGTGAAAAGCACAACAACTGGTCTATTATGTAAAAGTGATTTTCAACATTAAATGCAATTTATTTATTGTCAACGGACAAACCGGCCGAAAAATCAAAATAAGTCCATATCCTTCAACGAAAATAGTTTATGATGCAAAAGTCACTTTTCAGCATTCAATACTATTTATTTAATGTCAGCACCTAAATTAGCAAAAAACCAAATTGTCCACGCTATTCAAAAGAAGATTGTCTATGATTAATGTTTTGTATGTTTATAAATAAATTAACAAGGGATATATAAATTGTATTCAGGAATCTCAAATCCAGCTCAAACATAATGGTATTTCATTACTCTTATTTCTATTTCATATTGCTTAATTTGTTTTTCTTAAAATGTCTAAGTGGTTATTAAGGTTTAACATCTATGTGCAATTCTTTTCAACCACATATCCTACTAACAGATATTAGAGGGAAAAAAACACTTAATGCGAATATTATACCAAATCAAAAATTGCATTAGCTTATGAGTTGAGTAGCACCGACACTAATACGCAACACGTGATACGATACGGCATGATATACTAACACATCATTTCTAAAAAAAAAAAATAGAGAATTTCGACATGTTGTATATTAAATGTATAATTTTATATATACATGATAAATTATCATTTTTATAATTATTTTAATCAAATTAATTTGATTTAAATTTACAAATATATAAATAATAAACAAAGAGCCTATAATAAATATACACCAGAAACATTAATCCATCATTTCTTAATATTATTCATTGTTTTAATTTTGAGCGACACTAGCAAGAGGAGTGACATTTGCCAAGAGGAGAGGGGAATCATGTGTCAAGGAATTGAGAGTTAGAAAAGGAGAAAACTAGTTTTTTTTTTTCCCATTTATTATTTTTTATTTTTTTGTACATATTTACATTTTGACCACTCATTTATTGAAAATTTTGAAATTGACCCCATCCATGTCGGGATCACGTCGAGATCACATCTCCGAATTCCAAACTTGGGTGTCAAGAGAGTTAACTGCACGTCGAATTTTCCAACACCTATTAACTGCGAGTTGAGTGTCACATGTCAAGAGAGTTGATCACATGTCAGATTTTCTAACACTTGTTGATTGCGAGTGGGAGAGTGCCAAAGAGTGTCGGACACATGTTAAAATATCTAACAAGACATGAAAACTTGCAAAGAGTGTTATTGCGTGCTAGTTCATGAGCAATTATGCATTGATAGTTGAAGGTGAATTGCAAGTCTCATACGTTGAGGAGAGCATGACGCTATAATGCTCCATTTTATTTATGAAAAATAAATGATTTGAAAAAATATTTTTTTAAGTACAATTGCTTACAAAAATAAATAAACGAAAAATATTTTCATCGTCCATGAAAATGTTTAGACATAAATTATTATTGAAAATGAAAATATTTTTCACTAATTAATTATTTCAAATGATACGATTGATCAATTTAAAGAAAAATTTTTAAATTATTTATTTTTCACAAAATAAACGAACTTATATATGAACTTATATGCATTTAAGCACTTCAAAAACCCTGAGAGATTGGTTTGTCGATACTACTGTTAGGGGGCTTCGAATATCATCAAACGAGATCCAGTCGTGTATGGTACGAACTAAGACATCGGGACATCTCGACATCTTGAGGGTACCAAAATTTCCCACGGATCTAGTGACGTCTTCTCGGTTCTCTCTACCATACTAAAGATTTCGCCGCCGTCGAATCATTTGACCTGACGCGGCGATGTGATCAAGGGAAAACCTGATTGGATGAACTGTCCGAAAATGATTAAGATTTTAGTTGGGAGTTATTAACTAGGGAGAGGTTAGTTGTCTCCACCGCAAGCAGCAGACAACATGCGAGAGAAAGTTTCATGGCATATCTGGTTCCGATCCTTGAAGCAAAGAACGACAAGGAAGCCTTTGATACAGACATTTCCTCGTGGAATCCAAGGTTCGGCAGCTGGAAGCAGTACGCATGTAGGCCAGGATATTCCAACTTGAGTCGACGATCACAAGGAACAAGATCATCTTTAAGTACACCACCTCCCTCGTCTCTTCGAAAAATTTCAGCCGTTTTCCTCCTGTGCATCTGAAAGCCGAGTAGAGCTGTCTTCCGCAGGCGAGCGTGCATTGTGCTGGAGAAGGAATGGAGGCAGCAAGAGGACGTGTGTTGCAGCTGTGTCTTGTCGGGTTCGCTGCTCTGCTCGTTCGCGCCCTGAGCGATCCATCCCCGGCACCTCTGCCTGATCCAGGTCCGTTGCTTCTTTTCCCTTCCCTTTGTTTCGGGGAACATAAGGTCGAGATTAGGATAGGAAAGTTCTTTCACGAGCAGCATCGATCGCACGACACATGTTGAATTGCCAAACCTCGATGCAATGCACATCACGCTTTCATCTGCTCCCGTCTAGGTTTGATGACAATACAAGGATAAATGCATGTCTTTCTAGTTCATTAGATGATGAAATTTCTTCATACAGACAATTTAAATGGAAAAACACAATACCACCTTGCCAGAAATAATATCATTGCGTGATGAATCTAAGCATGTGGAAATAAAATCCGTATAAATCAGTAATAGTGTAAAGGTTGTAAGCAGAACGAAGGATGCAAAAAACTTGCTTGGGGACACTTGATTCACACCCAGAAAGAATAGAAAAGCACACTACATGAAAATACCACTTGCTGTTTCCTCCATCGTGCCTTGTTACATTGCAGCCTGTCCACTGAGCTCATTCCCCTATAAACCAACCGGCGAATGCGTCGGCGTCCAAGAAACTACCACTTACTGGGGTTGCTATCCCACAACGCTTTGCTGCGGAAATGTCCTCGAGGCTTTGTCCCAATCCTTGGCTCTTCACGCAAGAAACACAAGCAGCATCTTTCTCAGCAGAGACCAGTGGAGCGACTGTAGCGAACATTTACTCCAGCCACTGTCCCCACCGGCTAATTCATGTCACTTCGACGATCTCTTCTACGGAAGCAGCGAGTGCTCTAGCTTGTCGCCATCATTAATCAACAAAATGGATTCGTATAGAGATGCACAGGGTAATTGCTCTAATTTCAACACTTCGTATGACGACGTCTGCAAGAATTGCATTTTGGCAATAGGCGAGGCAACGGAGAGCATCCTAAATTATTATCAGGTAAACGACAATGATACAGAAAGGGCAATTTGTGGGGTGGCTGTCATTACTTATCTAGCCTCCGGAAAAGTAGAGGATCCTGCGTGGATGGATGACTTCTACAGATGTCTGCCTGCTCTAGACAGCGGTAAGGACTACAGCCAAAGATGTCATCTGCCTGCTTTAGAACATGCAGAATTTGTGCTTCGTGTTGCCTTATAACTAAAGATTTCACTGGTTTTAATCGAATGTCAACTAAATTCTGCAAAAATGTTTGATAACGTGACACGAATAAGAGAATGAAGAAAACTGCCCTATCTAATTTTAAGAACTGATGAATGATTTTGTACAAGGAACTTGTCTTGCAAGAATGAAAAAAACAGAGCATCTTCAGACGAAGTGCTATTCTATATGCGCCTATTTCCCTTCAGGAGAATCGGTTACCCATTTCATTCTGAACACATTCCCACCTGCTCAGTTGCATTAAGAGTATGCATGCAGTTCTATTTGCTTACCTGTCTCAACACGATCTCATCTTAACTCTTCTCCTCTGTCAACAGAACCAGATTACATCAGAGTCGAAAGTAAGTAGACATTCACCAACTCTGCAAAATTCATAGCTTGCCTTCTTGACTCGTCATGATATCTAACACAAATCAATCGTAGAGTCATCAGGTTCCGCAGTGAAGGTGGCATTGGCAATGCTGATTGCGACCGTTGGACTGATGCTGGTCATTACACTGGTAAAATACGTGACGAGGAAGAAAAAACCTCCCAAATCGGCTCAGCAGAAGGAGATGACCACGTGGTCTGGCCTCTACAGATTCTCAAGGGCAGAGATCGAAAATGCAATTAACTACCGTAATGAAAAGAAATGCCTTGGCCGAGGAAGTGCAGGCCGGGTCTACAAAGGCGTCTTGCCAAGTGGACAAGCTGTAGCTGTAAAACACATATACAAGAGCAACACATCCGACTCTTTCAGGAGGGAAGTCGAAGGTCTTTCGAGGGTTCGACATCCAAATTTAGTATGTCTCTTCGGCTACTGCATCGAAGATGGCGAGCAGTACCTGGTCTACGAATATTGTCCTGCCGGAAATCTAGCTTATCATTTACGAAGTACATCCGGATCCACTTCATTCCTACCTCTTATCAGTTTTTTATTCTTCATAAGAAAAAAAAGGAGAAGAAGAAGAAAGAAGCTTCTCTCAGAAAGGTAACTGTTATTTCATATTTTTCAACCTTAGCTTGTTTTGTCCTAATTACAGGGAAAGACACTGTCTTGACCTGGGAAAGGAGAGTCAAAATTCTAAGGGAATGCGCTTTGGGCCTGAGATATCTCCACCACTACGTAGACGGCTGCATCGTTCACAGGGATATCAAGGTAATGAGTACCGAGTTACCCCTCGATCCTCTATTTAAAGCCGTTTCATGAAAGCTTCCCTATTAAAATGCCCTCCAAGATTTTTCCGCTTATGCTTAATCATTTCAATGCACTGATGTGCGGGCTCTAGCGTATCTTTCCTATTTGCACTGGACAAAGCATCGACTTACACGTCTGACCAATGGTACAAAGAAAATGGCTTGCATGCAAAGCTGGAAACCAAATTATGCGGTGGCTTTGCTTGGTTGGATGTTTATAATGGTGCGAGCTTGATTCGCAGCTTACCAACATCCTCTTGACTGAGAACTTGGAACCAAAGCTCTCGGATTTTGGGCTGGCGAAAATCCTGAACATGGAGGAGAGCAAAGTTTTTACTGAAGTCAGAGGAACAATAGGTTACATGGATCCAGAGTACATGAGCAATGCCAAGCTAACCTGTGCCAGTGATATTTACAGTTTTGGCATTGTCTCGCTTCAACTTCTTTCAGGACAAAAAGTTATCGAGCTAGATCTTGAGGCCAGAGATCAGCTGACAAGGAAGGTACAGCTTAGTTTGTGACGTTGTGCATGCTGAGCATTGATCAGCAGATTTGTGATCGTGATTTGGTGTTGCTTTTTGGCAGGCGAGGGATGTCAGCATAGGCAAACGGCCACTGTCAGATTTTGAGGACCCAAGACTAAATGGAAACGTCAATAAGGCGGACTTTGAGTCCATTTTGCAAGTTGCTGTCTTCTGCGTAGCCCAAGAAAGCAAAGATCGGCCCACAATTGATATGTTCTTTCACGAGCTCGAGAAAGCTTGGAAGAACACAGTTGCCAAGGTAAGCAGCAGCCCTTTATGGCCCTTAATCTGATATTTGAAGCAGTATTGTGTCTGCTATTCTGATAGTGATAGTAAAAATTCCAATACTTCACACAGTCTCAGAAGGAAAAGAAGGAGAATTACTCGACATCGCCATCCTTTTCAAGATCATCAGATGTACATCAAGTCTGAACACACTACCACGTTGCTATTGCAGCAGCAGAAGGTTTTGTACGGCTGTCATAAGTCAGTTTAAAGATCAGCTTTCTTCAAGAAAATAAGCATCTGACAATGTCCACGTTTCCATTGTCAAGACTGTCTCTGTTTCTCCTCTTGAGTGAGCGTACATACAAGAATATATATAGAAGGTATGGAAACCTTAGGAAGTAAAACTGGGTGAAAGAAGACTTTCAAGCAGTCAAGTATGAGGTGTTGCGTCGAAGTGAATGAGTGGAAATCTTCATGACAAATTCAAAAGTTCAGTGAGTTCTAATCATGATCAGAGGTAACTGGAAGGATGATCAAAGGAACTGCACTTGTTTTGTACATATTGCAAGTTTAAAGAATATATTTGGCATTTCAATAATATAAGGAATGTTTACACTAAGGAACTACACTTGTTTTGTACATATTGCAAGTTTTATGAATGTAATTTACACTTCAATAATATAATCATAAGTGTATCTGTTGAAGCATACAGTGGAATAAGAGTCTCACCTTCACATCCAAGTGGATGACTTCAATGTTGAGGACTAAAATTAAATAGTTCAAGTATCGGAAGGTGTGTTTACACTTAAGCAGAAATATCTGGTGAAACATAACATGAAAATTACCATGGCTCACTTTACTGTAGTAACTCTTCATTTCGTTTCATTAAAGAATTAGGAAAAGGAAATCATTATTCTCAATTTTCAATTTCCTCAGAAAACATCATGAGTCGATGAATGTCAAAACTATTCTTCGTGATGGCAATTGAAAGAACATGTGCGGTTATATTATTTCAGAAAATAAAGGAATTCCATCCTCAAGTTTTTGCTAATCACATCATATATCCTCTAAATTTCTAAAACAGACACTTTGCACTTTGTCGCAAGATCTTACTTCTTGCCTCCTAAGGTTTCAAAAAATTTTACACCCTGCACCTACTAGCTTTTTCTAAACCTATTTCCTAACTGTGTTGCAGCTTTTCTGAAATATTAGATTGCATGCGTAGGGTTCTGAAACTAAAAGGCGAAAACATGAGTCAGCGTTTGACGACTCCACATTCCATGTCATGAAGAAGCGCTGGCCTTGGTGATATCCTAGCAAATTTTTCCTCAGTGGCACTTCACAATTACAGACAATATCATAGGCACACCTCCGCTTCATCCATCCTTCTTATCCTCCGTGAGTGAAATATAAATAAATTCCTCCATCATTTCCAAATTTATTGTATGTTTGAAACTCTAGTTTTTACTGAACTCACACTCTACATTCTATCTCTTTAACCAACTTACACTCCATGAACTAATGACGTTAAACAAAAATTTGTCAAGTGCACAATCGAAATAATGGATATTGAGAGGAGGACCGAGAGTCAGAGAGCAAGAAGGTTTTTATCTATGAGCGACAGGGCGAGTGGCAAGCACAAGACTTAAAACGATCAAAAGCGGTTTTAGGCCCCGGGACTATATGCTCAGCAAAGAAAACCATAGATGAGAAAATTGCAAAAGAACATGCCAGCGCATCCTGCTAGATACAGAATTGAGAAGACATGCAATCATGTCCAGGAGATGTAACCAGAGAGATTCTTCATTATGGGAGACATAATGTATCACATGTCTTTACCCCAGATTTGTCCTCTATTGACTTTTGGCTGAAGCCATGTCACGTGAACTCTGATTGTTTGACATGAGAGATGGCACTATGAGTACCACTATATTAATTTACCTTCGACAATTATCCAAGCTTTTAAGGTATTAAAATGCAAAATGTGCATGATAAAGTTCACACTGATGTACCAGAAAAAATACGATGAGAATTTAACCACTAGTTACTGATTCAACATAGAGAGCATCTTTCAGCATACACAATCTTATGCTAGTCTGTTTTTATCTGTATATGTCAAATGGCACCTCAAACAGCACATTTATAGCATCAGAGATTCACGTAAATGTAACGTAATAAGAAGATGCAGAGATTGTATGCATCCTCAGTTTGCAATTCATACATTATCACAAGACAAACTCATACAATCACCATGACTTTCATTTACATTCTCACACTCGCGCATGCACACTGAGAAAGAGAGGCCAATTCAAATGACTGGAATTCCACAAGATAGGAAGTGCTCCCACATCATCTTTATTGCATCTTTGAGCAGATCAGAGATTGAATTGGTATCCAGACTCTGTCCCTGAAAATTGTGGTAGTAGTAGTAAGCAAATTGAAAACCACAAAACCATTGGATATCGATATTTTGTGTCCTTGTCAAGCATACAGAATAAGATGCAATTAAACATAAAACCTCATATGAGATCTGATGATGAAGACGATGAGCCACCAGGTATGACAAACCACAGATGTATATGTTGTTACAGGCAGTTCATTTGTAAGAAAATACTTAACCTTTGCCTCAGAAACAAATCCTTTGACATAGATTATTTAATGTAAAAAAGAGTTAACTGTGTGTCGTATAGCTGAAATACTTAAAATAAAAAAATAAAATAGGAAAAAAAGAATCACCTCGCTTCCCTTCCTGAAAAGGAAGTTCTAGGGAAAATAGATTCGAACTTAAAACTTGGAATACAGTTTACCAGATTTCAGAACCTACCGGAAATTCTATGCCTAAAACAAGTTAACATGTATTGGGAGGCTTTCACAAATCGACTATGAATCCAGAAATTACAGGATGCTTCAGCTGTCGATTCTATATTGAGCTGATGATCAGACCTATGGCTGGACCACATGGAACCAATTCGCATTCAAAAGCAAAGTACACACAAAGAAACTAAATTTTTTTTAGCAGGGGACAAATGAACTTACATGCAATTCAGAAGTCATTCCATTCAATTTCAAGGTAATTTCTTCACTAACTTCCTCCTGGGAACTCCTCAAATTAAACCGTTCAGCGTGTCTCACCTTCAGCCTCATTAATGAATTCCTATAAGTTGAAGAGATTGTATGCCAAACCCCAATGACGCTGTATCTATCCCCAGAAGATGCCTTCTCCAGAGGCCATCTTAAACCCCCCTTAACACTAGAATCTAAAACTGCAGAAGTAACCAAATCCCTGATGCTGTTCTTTTCATTTTCCTGCGAAGCATGAACTACTTGAAGTAAAATACAGGGAGTAACAATTACGATGGCGATATGGCAAAAAATTTGATTGCCCAGAGATATAAAGTTGAGGTCGAAAATTGTCTCAAGCATAAGTTCTCAGTAAATTCAGCTGTGAACAAAAATTTTGACAATTTCCATTCTCTTTTACATACAGATTTCTCTCAGTATAGGTCACTTCACTTGCTTTCTTATGCTGCAATATGAACTGGCACAAGAAATGTCTCCAGGAAGAGCAATTTGCCATGTTACATGACATATAACAAGGCTAAGAGTCATTCCTTGCAAATTAGCTACCAAGCTATATTACCCTCATTGTTCAAAAGGTAGGACTCGAGATGAAGAAGTTACTGCATTAAGAGCTATGGTGAGTCCGGATTGGCTCTTACATCTCACATTTTACTAAGTGAAAAAATAAGCTACTTACACACTCGAGCTTTTTTCTAATCCAAAACACTTAAGACTTGCGCAAAAGTGAAATTTAGACACGTAGCATCAGATACAATATTTTGGTATTAGAAAAAAATATTAAAAATTTTGGAGGGAAAGTTAAAAAAAAATTGTTTTCACTTAAGCTAAAACAAACAGGCCCTATTAAGTTCCTCCAACAAAGTGAAGTTTCACACAGATCTTAGCTTCAATTACTTACGCTGATAGCCGTCAAAATTCTCTTGGTGCGTAACATCAACCTCATATCCAGCTCCTTATCGAGGCATGATACATCAACTACCAGGTGTCGCACCTGCCCTAATTCGACCTACAACCAAAATTCGCAGTCGTTAATACCTTCATAAACAATGAAAAAACCCAATCATCTAGGAAAAAGTATAGTCCATTTATAACTCCACACAATCAGCATGATGCACGCTTTTACTTTGATCTAAAATGAGATAATGCCTCAAGGATGAAACAAGTAGGGTAATAATTCATATAAGCTCTCATTATGTGGTGAGAAGCAGGAATTTGCCTTATAGAGTTCGACCCTCTGCTCAGCCTCATGAACAATACATTTGCAGCAGATGGTTGCACCTGGCCTGGACTTATCAGATAACTGCACCACAGAAAGATGGATGCAACTGACCAGTCAATACCATGGAAATGCATATGAAAGATTAAAAAGAAGGAATTAGAGACTTAAGCACCTCGACATGATATACACCCTTTTCGCCTTCAAAACTAAGGCCAATCTCTGGGATAACTTTACCAGTCACATTTTCCACATAAGAGGAAGGAAGATATGCGTAAAATGATCTTTTCAACCATTTCAATGAGGCCTCTGTAACAGTAACCATATCTCCACAAGTTTCCACTGGAAATGAAGGACTCCTGCAGCCAAAATTTATGTTAAGCTCCCGTGTCTAACTCGTTATCCAAATATTTCACATCTACACGAAAAATAACTAGAAGGAGCTCAACCTCACAACTATGCAAAACAATTATCCTTTATTAGCAGCAAAGCATAGCCTGAGCAGTATTTGCAAGGTGGAGCGCGATTTTAAAGAGATACAATAAGCAAGGTGCTCTAAAGTCTGAGAAATTTGCATGATCACACAGCTGCATATTCAGATTCTCAAAATGTTAAATTGCATTATTAAGAACGTGTGTGGATTGACTTTTAATTTTTGCTTTTTGTTTAATCTAAATATTGCAACACATGCACTTTTGACTTTTTCTTTTTATTTCTAAATAGTTTAAACTTTCACAATATGCAATTGTTGACAGGAACATCCACATAAAAATTTTTTCATAATCTTTTTAAATTGGGATAAAATATTATGGCAGAAAAGCAAAACATAATTTTTTACTTGAATTTAATTCTAAACAAACAAGCGCTTGATAAATTTCCTTTGTGTATTGAAAGCATTGCCAAATGCTGAATTCTCTCTAAACCACGTTTAGTTCCATGGGGACATCAACCAAATGAAACAGAGTCAAGCAACTTACCCACGAAAAAGAACTTTGCCAAATCTAGCAACCATTGTTGGTTTTATTTCTCCCATGCTCTGATCCTTAATCTCACTCCTCAAAACTTCAAACGAACAAAGTAAATCCTGCATCACAGTTTCGGCTATATGTTCCCAAGGTTTCTTCCTATTGTCCCGGCCCGTTTCATCATCGTCTGAGAAGTGAAGAATGCCATTAAAGTCAACATGAATCCACAGCTCAAGATATCTAGAGCACCTGGGATCTCATTATCTAAGGAACGATCACTTACCCTTAACTGTACAACTTTTGGTTAAGGCTAGCTGTTTTTCTCCCGGTCCCCATTCAATGGAGACCGGCTTCAGAAAGACGCTAGAAGGAAGACGGTCTCCATCATCACCCAAACCAACAGCCAACCATCGATACGTGGCCGTGTCTGCGTGCTCGATCCTCCCACTCAGATGAGCTTTACTGTTAGGTGACCTCGAGTTAAGACCTTTCTTGAACTGCCACACGAGCGATGTGGGAGGACGGGACGGGCCACCCCCCTCCTTCGAATGTCGCTTGTGCGGAGGAACGTAGGCCATGGATAGTTACAGCAGCCCGAAACAGAAAGCTGCAAGTCAAGAAAAAAACATGCCCGCAATTTCTCTTGAGAAGCATGAGACAATGACACTGGCAAGGTGAGCGTTGATCACCTAGAACAACCCACAGACCAAGAACGGGACTAAAAGAACCGCCCTATCCCATTCACTACACGCAGCTATACATGCAGAGTTTCAGATGATATCACTCAAGAGGCATTCTCTCATCTAACACAAGAGCGCAGCAAAAAACGGGAGTAAGTTCGAGAATTCACACACTCGAACGCATCGACAGACGTACCAGAGAGTGTTCAGTCACTAGCGGATGGCTTCTTGCTGCTTTCGCGAGACGGGTTGGATTGGCCATGATCGACGGATTATATATCGAATGGAGAAAGCTGAACATCAGCGCGCTTCCTCTCTCTCTCTCTCTCTCTCTCTCTCTCTCGATCGAGGAAGCAATGTGCTTCGCGAGCAAGTAGAGAGAACTTTAGGAGTGACTGGGACCCCATTGAAGGAGCTTCATGATGAAGGGACCTCCCTGAGGAAGACGTACGTTTGGGAAACGGGAGAGAGAATGAGGATTGACTGTTTTTTTGAGCGATAAAAAATGAAATAAAAAATTATACTTTTGTGAGAAGTGAAAAAGAGATTTGAGTTTCTCTATTTCTCGAAAAATTAATGGTTTTTTATTTTTGAAAAAAAAATCAACTCGTCAAAGTTTTTATCACGCACATGTTAGTGGCCAATTATAAAAAAGGTTAGTATCCTAGAAAAGCCCAAATTAGTAAACAAATACATCCTGGGCCTTCTCGTCAAAGTTTTTTTTTTTTTATATAAAGTTCTCGTCAAAGTTTATATCATGCACAAAAAAAAATATATTTTATGTTAAATTAAATTAATATCATAAAAATGATATAATTATGATAAATAGAGAGAAAAATTTTAAACTTATACACTAGTCAACTGTCACATATCATCCAACTTTGTAATTTGACAATAAAATTTAACGAAAACTAACATAGAGTAAATTTATTATAAGTTGACCAGTTTTGGATAAATTTATCAAAAGTGTATTAATTTAAAAAAATTTAGAATATTAATCCTTAAAAAAATATTATCATCATAAATTATTGTTAATAATAAAATCATTTTTTGCTAACTTATGAAACTAGGCGACGGAAACGACTAGTTGCTTGTTGATTTTCCGTGAAGTAGAGGACGGAGAGGGCTTCTCTATTTTCTCTCGATATATGAATAACTTAAAATAATAATAATGGGTGGATATAACGACGAAGGAAATTACACTTTCGTTGATTTGTTTGATACTATATTGAATAGAAATCAACGATCGGCGAGACGGTGAAGGCGACTGTCAGAGGTCTCTTGGTGGCTCTATGGTGCTGCGGGGTCGGAGCTTCGGGGCTGTTCAGTTTGCCGGGAGGGCGATCTTGCCAATCCCTCGATCCGGCGAGGGGACTCACCCTTGCCCGATCCAGTGAGAGCTTGCCTCGTTGGTGGCTACGCAGCCCTTGCCCAACAACGGCGGGGCGAGCTCCCCCCAGTCGGGCCTAGCCGGATGTCACACCCCAAAACCAATAAGAACAGGAGATGACACGGCCGTCTTTCTTTCTAAAGAACATAGTCCTAAAATCCAATTCATAAAAGTCCCTACATTCATATCGCTCTCATACCTACTCATCGTTAGTCAAGGAACCTAAAAAAAAAGTTGACCAACTACAGCTCAGTGAGTAGTACATCTCTTCTAAGTGGATCGAGCACCTACTATACATACATACATACATATATATATATATATATATATATAAGTATAGAGCACTATCGAAAGATCATAATCCAACTCATTAAATATACATATCAAATCAAGAACGAATCATTCCTTTCAACAAAACTTTATACAAGTCAGAAATACACATTTAAATCCACAATCACGATTCAAAAATCAATGGTCAAGTCCATTGATTAATTTTTATAAAAAAAACTACCTCAATAGTCTAATCCATCGATCAATTTCATTAATTCACACATCAACGGTCCATTATAACGATTAATCTCAAATCACACGTCGAAGGTCCATTTCATCAACCAAACTCATATCACTTGTCAATGGTCACTCCATTGACAAAACTCATATCATATGTTAATGGTCCACTCCATAGATCAATCCATTGCTCAATATCAAATCATGGTCACAATACCTGGTGAAGAGGCGACCAAGATTCCCATTGATAAGGTCTCCACCTATTATTAGTTGGTGACTTGACCCACAATAATGTATGCATATACTCACAACCCCTCACTGGGCTCACAACGATATTGAGTATCAATACCAATCCAGAACAATACCATCCACAATCCAAGTTAATAAATCATTTCATATATCAGCAAAAGATTTCGCAACTCAACTCATCCACAAAAAATACTTTCATAAAATATTCTCAACAAATTTCAAGGCTCGTCTCATAAATCAATTTTACAAATTGAATCAAATCAAATACATTTTAAAAGGCTTATCACAAATCGATATTTATATAGCCTTCCATAAACCATCTCAAAGTCAAGATTTTCGTAAAAATGTTTCACAAACCCAAAACATGTAATATTTCTTACTTCGTTCATCAAACAGAATATATATTCATCAAAAAATTCTCGCACTATTTTCAAATATCAAAACGTAGTAAATGCCTTATCTAGCTTTTATACAATAAACATACTTATTCATAACTCATAAATAATCAAATCTTTAGTATTTTGAAGGCATGAGCTTATAAATTTTTAGAAGAGATAGTATCACTCACTCTGGAATATTAGGACCAAATAAAAAGTTTTACTCGAATTGTCGAATTCGCAATCCTATCAAATAAGTGAGAAGCAATGTTACAATCGAATAAAATGTTACCTCAACTATGACTTGATTAAATTAAGCATGAGTACTCAGAAAACGACTCCCATGCTCTAATAAACCACTAAACTAAAGTAATTACTCGAAGTTGTCCATAGCGCGGAGCTTGAGCACGAAACTTTATCATCCCATAATTTTCTCCACCAAACTCCGTTTCAAGTGTAGTTATTAATTAATGGAAAGCCCATCCAACAAGAACCCCGATTTAGCCAACTCGAAATCAAGAAAAAATCAACAAAATATGGCCCGAAGTCTTGGTCGTGCACTGTTCATCACGAGTAATAAACTTCAAAATTTTGTTTCAAGCAAAATAAAAGTTCAAATCACAATTCGTAAAATCCTATAGCTCTACAACATCTTAAAATTATCATTTCTACAAAAATACACAGTGACTCATAAATCATACTTCGCCACTCAATTTCTCCAACATTTCGACCCTTTAAGTCCGAAACTACTCTGATTGAATGAACTGGCGGCACAAGCGAGGCTCCCGTGATGAGAACGCATGAAACCCTCTTTCTTCTTCTTCTTCCTCTCTTCATCTTTCTTTCTTTGAGCACAAGCTCTCTGGTCTCCGTTTCTCTCTCTTTCACTTTTATCTCCTCCTTTTTTCCCTCTTTTTTTTTTCTTTCTTTCTTTTTTTTTCTTTCTTTTCTTTCCTCCTCTCTCTCTCTCTCTGTTCTTTTTCTTCTTCTCTCCCGAAGACTCTCGGTCTCTCTCCTTCTTCCTTCTCCTTTTTATTTTTTGACTGGGTCAAAACCCATATTTTACACCGGCCCCCTTAGTCCGCCGACTAGCCCTCCCTTTGGCTAGTTGCTGGAAGGAGAAGGAATGAGAGAAAAAAATTTAAAAAAAAATTCAAAAATTCAAAAAAAATTCAAAAAAATAAAATAACAGTAAAAATATTGTTGCCAGCACCAGTTGGTCAAATTTTATAGGAAAAACTGAATTAGCACAATTACAAAAGATTTAAGATTAGATTGACCAAAAAAATAAATTTAATACTAAATCAACATAATTATAATATGTTTAGAACTTTTTTGATAATTTTTTTTGGGACAACTATATTAACTTACCTTCTAAAACTACCCTAGTTTTCAAGGCATTAGAACTCCGAAATTAAACAATTAAGTTTACACTAACCTACCAGGAAAAAAAACGATGAGAACTTCAACACTAGTCGCTGATTCAATATGTACAGCACCTTTTAGCATATACAATATTATACTGTTGTCCTTTCGATTACTATGTGAGATGGTACTTTTTCTTCTTTTTTTTAATCTTAGTCTGATGGTACTTTTTCTTTTTTTGGTCGGAAAAGGCTAGATATATATTCAAGTAAAGAACAACCCTAACCAGGGCATCGGAACATATTATATCCAACATAACTTGAGGAGAAGAATGTACCTAGTTTGTCTTATGGTACTTTAAACAACACATATTCGTATCAAACTCCGCGAAATGCCTAATAAAAATCAACATACAATATTCCAAGGCTCGCATAATTGTAAATTATAAGAAGATGCAGTAGCTCATCAAAGCTCTACAATTAAAAAGAAGATTTCATTTTGAAGCAAATAGCTAGAGGATACATAAAGCGATAGCTATAGATTAATTTCATTCCCATAAGGCAAAAAAAAAAAAAAAAAGAGAATCGAGGATTATATACATCCTCAGTTTGGAATTCATACATTCTCACAAGACAAAACTCATACAGTCACAATGACTTTCATTTGCAATCTCTCTCTCTCTCTCTCTCTCTCTCTCTCTCTCTCTCACACACACACACACACACACATTGAGAAAGGCCAATTCAAATGACCGCACTTCCACAAGATAAGAAGTGTTCCCACATAATCTTTACTGCATCTTTAAGCATATCACAGAATGAATCAGCTCCCAGATTCTGTCCCTGAAATTCGTAGTAGCAGTAAACATGTAAAAAAAAATCCCAAAACCATCAGTTATTGACATTTTGTGTCCTCGTCAAGCATAAAGTGTAGGACGCAATTAAGTACAGCACCTAATTTGAGATCTGATGATGAAGACAATGCCAAGGAAGACACGAGGAATGATAAACCCACATGTATAGGTTATTACAGGCAGCTCAATTTGTAAGAAAATACTCAAGCCTTTGCCTCGGAGACAAATCCCTTTACATTATATTTAATGTAAAAAAAGAGTTATACAACACATGGTGTTTCGTTGAGAGCACAGCATTCTCATGAAATGGTAGATTCAACACACAGAATCAAATTGACATCTCCAGAGGCGGAGTCGCGATTACGACTTCTATAGAATTTGCAAAGTTGAAAGAATGCAACCCTATGTAACAGCTGAAATACTTAAAATTAAAAGAACAGTAACTCATAATTGCTTCATCTATCAAAAGATAAATTTGTTGAAAAGGCAATTCTAGTGAAAATAGATTCAAACTTAAACTTGGCATGAACTTTATCAGATTTCAGAAGCCACCGGAAATTCTATGCCTAAAATAAGTTAATATGTATTGGAAGACTTTCACAGATCAGCTCTGAATCCAGACATTAGAGGATGCTTAAATATTGAACCAATGGTCAGACCAACAGCTGGAGCACATGGAATCAATTCGCATTCACAAAGCACAACACACGCCAAAAAGCTAAATTTATCATAACAAGGGAAAAAGAACTTACATGCAATTCAGAAGTCAATCCATTCAACTTCAGGGTAATTTCTTCAGTAACTTGCCCATGGGAGCTCCTAAAATCAAACCGATCGGCATGCTTCACCTTCAGCCTCATGGATGAATTATTATAATTTCTAGAGATTGTATGCCAAGCCCCAACAACCCTTTATCTATCCCCAGAAAATGCCTTCCTTAGAGGCCATCTTAAACCCCCCTTTACACTAGAATCTAAAACTGCAGAAGAAACCATATCCCAAATGCTGTTCTTTTCATCTTCCTGCAAACATGAACAATTTGAAGTAAATTAAAAGGAGTACAATTATGATGGCAATGTGGCAAAAAAGTTGATTGCACAGGGAAATAAACTTCAGTTCAAAAATTATCTCAGGCATAATTTGCTGGGAAATTGGGCTGTGAACGAAAATTTTGAGAATGGAACCATTGGTCCTTCCCCTTCTCGTTCACATACTGACTGGCCCAGGAAAAGTCTCCAGGAAAAGCAATTTGCCATGGTACGTAACCCATAACATGGCCAACAGTCATTCTTCGCAAATAATCCACCAAGCTATGTTGCACCTATAGTTCCATAGGTAGGGCTTAATACAAAGAGGTAATTACCGCAATAAGAGCCACAGTCTGTCTGGATTGGGTCTTACATTACTTTTTACCTTATCGAAATTTAGCTACCCACATGCTTGAACATTTTTCAGATTCAAAACACTTGAAACTTTCACAAAATTCAAATGTAGACATGTAGATTCACATATAATATTGTAGGCAGTTTAAAAGACAATAAAGCACTACCTCAAATTTATTGGTTTCACTACATTTGTAATAGTAACTACTCTCTTTCGAAATCCTCTGTTTTCACTGACTTAGAAGACATTGATACAAATGCCCTTCATGAATACTATAGATTCTGCAAGCTACTCCCCTATCACATTTATATTATAAAATAAAAAGATCCGAAAGACATTAGCAAGGGATTGGCCAGATTGATTGACCGAATATGCACTTCATGGGATACAATGAATAGTGAAGCCTCACCAAATTCCCTCTTTGCTGCTAAGTATAGGTTTTAGATTGCTAAGCCCGCAGCACCCCGTGGGAGTTCCACTTCCCAAGGACAAGGAGCTACCCTCCCAAGTCCCAACGGACGGGATGAGGATACTCCTTATCAATCTTCAGGCATGGGCATGGAAGTACCTCATAGGATCAGGTATGCACCTGATCCTATGAATAAGTACTTCACAGGGTGGACTTGCACAATTTTGAAAGAAGTGTTGGTCCAATTCTACCTTCTAATGAAGAGCTTGGAGTGCCATGTATGATTGGAAAACTAGGTAGCTCGGTCGAAGGAGGAGGGAAAAGGAGGATTTTCCCCATTGAAGACTAGGTTGATAAGATTTTTTTTTTTTTAATAATTTTTTAAAATTTGAATTTTGGCTGGAAAGTAAAAAAAATAATAATCTGTCTTTACTTTAAGAAAACAAACAAGCCCTAGTAAGTGCCTTCAACAAAGTGAAGTTTCGCATGGGTCTTAGCTTCAATTACTTACGCTAATAGCTGTAAAGAGTCTCTTGGCGCGCAACATCAACCTCATATCCAGATCCTTATTCAGGCACGATACATCAACAACCACGTGTCGCCTCTGGCCTAATTCGACCTGAAACCAAAATTTTTAGTTGTCAATACCTTTATAAACAATGACAAAAACCCAATCATCTAGGAATAGGTATACATATACAACTCCCCACAATTAGCATGATGCACGAACTTTTTAGCACGAAACAAGTAGGATAATATTTAGCATAATCTCTCATTTATGTAGTGAGAAGCAGGAATTTGCCTTATATGGCTCAAGTCGCTGCTCCGCCTCAATAACTCTACATTTGCAGCAGATGGTCACACCTGGCCTGGACAAATCACATAACTGCACCACAGAAAGATGGATGCAACTGACCAGTCAAAATAATGGAAATGCATAAGAAAGACAAAAAAGTAAAAAAGTAGAAACTAGAGACTTAAGCACCTTGACAAGATATATATCCTTTTCATCTTTAAAACTAAGGCCAATCTCTGGGATAACTTTATGAGTCAAATTTTCCAAATATGAGGAGGGAAGATTTGTGTAAAATATCCTTTTCAACCATTTTAACGAGGCCTTTGTAACCATATGTCCACGAGTTTCCACTGGAAATGAAGTACTCCTGCGCCCAAAAATTATGTCAAGCTTATGTTCTATCTTGTCATCCAAAAATTCACAACTAAACTGAAAATGATTATTATAAGGAGTTCAACCTCCCAACTATGCAAAACAATTATGCTTTGTTAGCAGCAATGCCTAGCTTGAGTGGTATTTGCAACGTAGAGCGCGACTTTAAAGAGATACAACAAGCTAGTGTTCTGAGAAATTTGCATGATCATGCAGCAGAATATTGAGATTCTAAAAAATTTAAGTAGCCTTACTAAGGGTGTGTTTGGATAGCTTTTTCCATTTTGCTTTTTGTATAATCTAAATAGCGCAACACATGCACTTTGACTTCTTCTTCTTTTTTTTTTATATATTCCTAAACACTTGAAAATTGCGCAATATACATCAACACGAAGATCCACATATATACTTTTCATAAGTTTTTGAAATTAATTGGGCAGAAAAGCAAAAGGGTACATTTTACTCATGTAATTCTAAACAAGCAAGCCCTTGATGAATTTCCTTGGTGTATGCAACCATTGCCAAATGCTGAACTCTCTCTGAACCAAGTTTAGGTCCACAGGGACCTCAACCAATGAAACAGAGCCAAATGTTACATAAAGTAGCAGTAGCTAATTATTCACGAAAATTAATTTAAGCAACTTACCCACGAAAAATAATTTTCCCGAATCTAGCAATCATTGTTGGTTTTATGCCATCCAGGTTCTGATCCTTAATCTCACTCCTCAAAGCTTTGAATGAACAAACTAAATCTTGCATCATAGTTTCGGCTATATGCACCCAAGGTTCCTTCCTATGGTCCCGGCCCCTTTCATCATCTTCTAAGAAGCCAAGAATTCCATTAAAATCAACATGAATCCACAACTCAAGATATCTAGAGCACATAGGATCTCATTATTAAAGGACATCACTTACCATTTACCATAGAACTTTTGGCTAAGACTAGTGGTTTCTCTTCTGGTTCCAATTCAATGGCTTCAACAGAGACCGGCCTGAGAAAGACGCCAGGAGGAAGATGATATCCGTAATCATCCAAACCAACAGCCAACCATCTAGATATTGCCTTGCCTGCATACTCGATCCTCCCACTCTGATGAGAAATAGGTTTGGGCGGGGGCGGCTTCAAGTTAAGATCTTTCCTGAAAGATGCTGGAACACAGGACGGACCATCCCTCTCCTTCCAATGTCGATTTTTCCCAATCTGATGAGCACTAGTTTCGGGTGACCTCAAGTTAAGATCTTTCCTGAACCGCCCCTCAATCAATGCTGGGAAACGGGACAGGTCATCCCTCTCCTGCCAATGTTGATTCCTCCCATTCTGATGAGCAATTGTTTCAGGCGACCTCGAGTTAAGATCTTGCCAATGTTGATTCCTCCCCATCTGATTCTGATGAGCAACAATTTCAGGCGACCTCAAGTTAGGACCTTCCCTGACTCGCCACACAACCGATGGTGGAACATGGGACGGGCCATCGCTCTCCTTCCAATGTTGATTCCTCCCAATCTGATGAGCAATTGTTTCGGGCGACCTCGAGTTAAGATCTTGCCAGTGTTGATTCCTCCCTATCTGATTCTGTTGAGCAATAATTTCAGGCGGCCTATTGTTAGGACCTTCCCTGACTCGCCACACAACCGATGGTGGAACACTGGACGCGCCATCCCTCTCCTTCCAATGTTGATTCCTCCCAATCTGATGAGCAATACTTTCAGGCGACCTCCTTGCAACCGATGGTGGAACACGGGACGGGCCATTGCTCTCCTTCCATTGTTGACTCCTCCCAATCTGATGAGCAATAGTTTCAGGCGACCTCCACGCAACCGATGGGGGAACACAGGACGGGCCATCCCTCTCCGTCCAATGCCGATGATTCTGCCCATTCTGATGAGCAGTAGTTTCCGGCGACCTCCACGCAACCGATGCCGGAGCACAAGATGAGCCATCCCTCTCCTTCCAATGCTGCTTATGCCGAGGAACGTAGGCCATGATAGCTACAGCAACCCGAAACTTGAAGCTGCAGTCAAGAATAAAACATGCCCACCATTCCTCTCAAGAAGCCTAAGAGAATAACACTGGCGGGCGAGTGTTAATCACCTCAAACCCACAGACCAAGAACCAGACTAAAAGAATAGCCTCATCCCATTTATGATACATAGCTACAGAAGCAGAGTTCCAGATGATATCACTCAGGGGCATTCTCCCATTTCATACAAGAGCACAACATCACTAAACGAGAGTAATTTCGAGGATTCACATGTACGAGCGCATATACAGACAGTACCAGAGCGGGTTCAGTCAGCTGAAGAATGTTTCTTGCTCCTGTCACGAGACAGATTGGAATGGGCACGATCGTGGGTCGAATGTAGAACTAGAGAAGCTGAACAGTCAACGCGCTTCTTAGTCTTCTCGCCCGTGGAAGAAGCCAACTAGCTTCGCGAGCAAGTAGAGAAAACTGGAGTGACTGGACCCCATTGACGACATGGCCTTCCCTAGGAAGGAAACGCTTTTTCGGGAAAACCAGAGGCAGTGAGAATTGACCTGTGTTTGACTGAAAAAAATGATAAAGAAAAATTGAATTTTTCGTGAGGAATGAAAAAAGAAAATGACTCGAAAATTTAACAATTTGAAAACGAAAAACCCTTATTGTCACCATTTATATTATTTAGGAAAAAGAGTTATCAGAATATATTTTCGTTATCAATCCAGATTGTTTATCATAGATTGTTGGGAATGATAAAATTAATTTTCATTGAATCATTAAATTAAGCGATAAAGATTATTAAATGTAGGAAATTTATTTTTCAAATTACTGGTTCTTCGCAAAAGAAACAATGCAAAAAGCTTGCCAGTTTTTCCTCTACAATTTTCTTTTCCCACTTACCCTGTATGAAACATATATAATCACAAATGAGGAAATATAGATGAAAGAAATTTTAATTTCACCAATTTGTTTGATTTTAAATTGAATAGAAATGACATGGAAAGAAATGAGATGTTTTTTTATTATTTGCGTGTGAAAACAAAAGAGTGACAACAACTGAGAAAAAGGAAAAGTGAAAGAGAGTAATTTATGTATTAGTGTCTTTATTGAAATAAGGTAGGATTCGGTGGATTCTCAGTCACCAAAAAAAAAAATTCAATCAAATTAATGTAACCATACATCTTTGGAAAATTTTTGAATAAGTATCTAAAGTGAAATTCTTTTCTCGAAAAAGGTCCGAAGTGAATTTTATTTTAAATAAAGGTACAAAGTGTTCAAGTTTGTTTCAAATAAAAGCTTAAGCTTTCATATGCATCTCACATGTCGCTCTTCAAGCTATGATCGGGGGCATTTTCGTCCAAGCATGTCTTTTTCTTTCTTTTTTGTGTTTTTCTTCTTTTCTCTTTCGTCTTCTTCATGATTGTTCTGAAACTAAGAAAAACTTATACCTTGTGTGAGCTAGGAAAAAATGACTCAGAGACAAAACGGTGGTGGCCTCAACCTCATGAAGTCTCCAAATCTAATGACAAAGTCCAAATCTGGCAAATCCCCTGTTGGTCTCCCCAGAAAACAGAACAATTGACAAAGGAACATATACCCCGCAGCAATCCAACGCCCAAAACCGCCAAACGTAAGTTATATAACCACGTTAAACAAAAGGGCAAATTTGTTTTGTTTTGTATTTGGGGTTTGGGGATTGGGGATTCCTGAAGTTGAGGAATTGGCCAAAGAAGAAGAGGGGGCAGAAATGGGGACGGGAAGGCCAATGACAAGGGAGAGACAGAGAAGAGAGCCATCACTTTGCTTGGGTCACGCCCTCTCCCAGACAAATTCACCGATGCCCATGGCCTAGTCCATATCCAGTAGCAGAATGGGGATGCCACCAGAGAAGATGATGAACGAAAAATGAGAAAGGAAAAGAAAACAAAAAAAAAAAAAAAAAGATGCTCTTGGACGGAAATGTCCCCAAACATAATTTAAAAAGTAACATATGAGAGACACATGTGAGTTGGGGCTCTTATTTGAAATTAAATTGAACACTTCAGCACTTGTTATAGACAAAATCCGCTTTAGGCCATTGTTTTAGAAAACAACTTTACTTCATATCCTTATTGGAAATTTCCCCTAAATCTTTTGACAATTCACAAAAGTAATTATTTCGATCAATTTTAATTGAAAATCACTTATATGAATGCCTACCATTTTATGTGATATAATCGGCATTAACTCGTATAACTTTTGTAAAATTTTAATATTTATTCTATTTTCTTTATTTTCCTTTTTTATTTTGTTATTTTTTTCTTATTTCCATCCACCAGCCCGCAACCTTGGTGGTTACAAACAGTGGTTGCTGACAATAGGCAAGGGTCCATGAACCCTCACCAATCGCTGACAAGGGTGTTAGCCATCGAGAGTCTCTAGTCCATAGTCCAAAAATAAGAAAAAAGAAAAGAAAAGAAAAAGCAAAAAAGGGAAAAATTTTAAAAATTATTTAAAACTTCAAAAATTATCCATGTAAATGTCGACAAACATCCACATTAATGAGAAGAATTACATTGACAAATTGTCAAAAAGTGTAGAAAAAATTGACATAATTGAATTAGTCTCATCACTATTGTAGTGCATAGATACCAACATCAATATGTTGAAAGAACACAGATCAAATACATATAAGCTACTCCTAGAGTAAAGCCCTCGGATCTAAACCAAAATCTAAATTAGGAGAAAAGAGTGGCCTAATCTCAAAGCCACATCACGAACATCCTCCTTGGTGGTTGTTGATTGTACGAATGGCCAAATTGGTCTCTACGTTCACCCAAAATCAGCCGCAAAAAATTTATTTACAAACAGAAACCCCCAAAATAGATTGAGAGAGAGAAGAGAAAACAATCAAAGGAAAGAAAAAATTTTCAAAGACTAAGTAGGCTCTTAACTTCAAAAACTGAAGCCGAGAGAGCCTACAGGAGAGCTTCATAAGAGGGAAGAGTTTTTGGAGGACGAGGGAGTTTTGAGAGATAGAATTTAATACACTGAATCAATACGGAAAATAAAATAAGAAGGAAAGAAAAAAAATAATGAGCTAAGACGAGAGTTCGTGATTCACTCTACTCCGTATTGATCAAACTCCCCGAATAGTTACCATCGCAACACTCAATAGGAGCTTACTCCTAGATAGTTACCAATCGCATTCTCCACTAGGAGATCTGGCTCACATTGATATGATCAGATCATTACAACTCTAAGTCTAGGGTGAGTTTGTTGTACGGAAAAGAAAATATTTTTAAAAATATTACTAAAAAAATAATTAATTATATTACTTAAAAAAATTAGTCAATGAAATTTATTTTCATTATTGATAAAAATTTATTCCTAACAATTTTCATGGGTGCTAAAAAAATTGTTCATTTGTTCATTTTTTTGTAAGCAATGTGAATGTATATTTTTCGGAAAATACTTTTCAAATTTTAAGTTTTTTTGTTAAACAAACGCATCCTTTGATTTTTTTTTTTCTCTGTATGTAAGACAAAAACACCAATTTCAATTTTCAAAACTTAGCATTTCTGTCCACGTTTGAACAGAAAAATGAAAATTTACTTTGAAAGAGTGACCAAATATTAATTTGGGGACCAAATGCCTCCAAAAATTTTAACTCCGAGGATCAAAATTGAATAATTACAAGGGTACAAATGTTTATTTCACAGCACATCAGGTATATTGTTCACCTTTTGGGATGATCTCCAGTTCTCCTTATTTGAACAACCTCTATTTTTACTGAACTCACACTCTGCATTCTCTCCCTCTAACCAACCTATACGCCATGAACTAGTGACATTAAAACAAAATATTTGTGAAGTGAATGAGGGAAGTAATGGAGAGAGAGAGAGAGAGAGAGGGTTCTACTTATAAGCGAGAGGGTGAGTGGCGAGCACGACTTAAACCATGCAAAACTGGTTATAGGCCCAAGGAGTATGCATGCTCAGCAAAGGAAACCGTAGGTGAGAGAACTGCAGAAAAACAAGCCATCAATCATGTTTGCATCAGAAGTGCTCGAGCAAATGAAAGAGAAAGCAAAGGTTCAAGACATTGGAATATACCATAGGATCAGGATCATACCTTTCCCCAGAGATTGCTGGCTGCATATATGTCAATTTCCCACAACTCTTGACCATCCCGATATGAACCTGTCGTTCACTGTTGGCACATCAAGTTCATACGAGGCAGAGAGAGAGAGAAAGATCTGACGTGCTGTACCGACATGAATGTCCACAATTCCTGCGCGAGCTGTTAACACAAAGAAACATAACATCAATGTGTACGACATCATGGACGCCAGAGACTAAATAACAAGTACTCAACCTAATCTCCCTAATATTCCCCAAAAAATCCAAGTGGCCTCCAGCCATACCAGCGCATCCTGCTAGATAAAGAATTCAGAAGAAACAACGGATCTCTTCTTTGTTGTGTAAGACATAATGTGTCACATCTTTACCCTAGATTTGATCCTCGACTTAATTTGGTTGAAGCCATGTCACTTGTGTCGTCTGATCGCTTGACTTGGGGAAATTATATTAACTGACCTTCTAAAGCTATCCAAGTTTTCAAGGCATTAAAGTCCGAATATACGTAAGTTTAAATTGACCTATTGAGGGGGAAAAAAAACGATGAGAACAACACCACTAGCCGCTGATTAGAGAGCATCTTTCAGCATACACGATATTATACTAGCGTTCTTTTGATCAATATGCCTGATGGCACTTTTAATAGCACATTTATCACATCAGAGCTGGCGAAACGCCTAATAAACATCAACATAAATTATTTCAAGACTCGCATGATTGTAAAGTATAAGAAGATGCAGTAGCTCATAAAGCTCTATAATGAAAAAAAAAGATTTCATTTTGAAGCAAATCACCAGAGGATACATAAAGCAATAGCGATAGATTAATTTTATTCCAAAGAGAATGAGGTATATATCTTGAGTTTGGAATTCATACATTCTCACAATACAATACAACTTATACAATCACCGTGACTTTCATTTACACTCTCTCTCATACCCATGAGAAAGAGAGAAAAAAGAGAATGAGGATCATATATATCTTCAGTTTGGAATTCATACATTCTCACAAGACAAAACTCATACAATCACCATGACTTTCATTCACAACACACTGAGAATGTTCATTCACTCTCTCTCTCTCTCTCTCACTCATACACACTGAGAAAGAGAGAGGCCAATTCAAATGACTGTACTTCCATAAGATAAGAATTGCTCCCACATCATCTTTACTGCATCTTTAAGCATTTCACTGACTGAATCAGCTCCCAGATTCTGTCCCTGAAAATTGTAGTAGTAGTAAACATAAAAAGGAAAAAATCCCAAAACCATTGGATATTGACATCTTGTGTCCTTGTCAAGCATAGGGAGTAAGATGCAATTAAGCAAAACACCTAACTCGAGATCTGATTATGAAGATGATGCTGAGGAAGCCATGAGGTATGACAAACCCACATGTATAGGTTATTACAGGCAGCTCATTTTGTAAGAAAATACTCAGCCCTTGCCTCAGAGACAAATCCCTCTACATTATATTTAATTTAAAAAAAAAAAGTTAATTGTGTGTTGCATAACACATAGTTTTTGATTAAGAGAACATCATCCTCATGAAACAGCAGATTCAACACACTGAATCAAATTGATATCTCAAGGGGCAGAGTTGCGATCAACTCCTATAAAATTTACAAAGAGTAACGAATGCAATCCTATGTAACAGCTGAAATACTTAAAAGTGAAAGGAAAGTAAAAAGGAATCACAACTTCACCAATAAAAAGATAAATTCGTTGAAAAGGCAATTCTAGTGAATATAGATTCAAACTTAAAACTTTGGCATGCACTTTATCAGATATCAGAAGCTACCGGAAATTCTATGCCTAAAATAAGTTAAATAAGCATTGGAAGGCTTTCACAGATCAGCTATGAATCCAGACATTGCAGGATGCTTCAATTGTCGATTCTTGTATGTATTGAGCCAATGGTCAGACCAACGGCTGGAGCACATGGAATCAATTCGCATTCACAAAGCATGATGCACGCAAAAAAGCTAAATTTATCATAACAGGGGAAAAAGAACTTACATGCAATTCAGAAGTTATTCCATTCAACTTCAGGGTAATTTCTTCAGTAACTTCCCCATGGGAGTCCCTAATATTAAACCGATCGGCATGCTTCACCTTCAGCCTCATGGATGAATTATTATAAGTTCTAGAGATTGTATGCCAAGCCCCAATGACCCTGTATCTATCCCCAGAAAGTGCCTTCCTCGGAGGCCATCTCAAACCCCCCTTTACACTAGAATCTAAAACTGCAGAAGAAATCATATCCCTAATGCTGTCCTTTTCATCTTCCTGCGAACATGAACAATTTTAAGTAAATTAAAGGGAACACAAGTATGACGGCAATGTGGCAGAAAAGTTGATTGACCAGGGAAATAAAGTTAAGGTCGATAATTGTCTCGATAATCTGTCAGGAAATTGGGCTGTGAATGAAAATTTCGAGAATGCAACCATTGGCCCTCTCCATTCTCTTTTACATACTGATTTCTCTCAGTATAGTCACTTTATTTGCTTTCTCATGCTGTAACATGAACTGGCCCAGGAAAAGTCTACAGGAAAAGCAATTTGCCATATTATATAACCCATAACATGGCCAACAGTCATTCCTTGCAAATAATCCACCAAGCTCTATTGCACCCATAGTTCCATAGGTAGGACTCGAGACTAAGAAGCAATTACCGCAACAAGAGCCACGGTGTGTCTGGATTGGGTCTTACAGTTCACTTTTTACTTAATCTAAATTTAGCTACTCACATGCTTGAACATTTTTCAAATTCAAAACACTTAAAACTATCACAAAAGTCAAATGTAGACATGTAGATTCACATATAATATTGCAGGCAATTTGAAAGACAATTAACACTACCTCAACTTTATTGGTTTCACTACATTTGTAATAGGAACTGCCCTCTTTCTAAATCCTCTTTTTTCACTGACTTGGAAGGCGTTGATACTAATGCCCTCCATGAATACTATAGATTATGCAAGCTACTCCCCTTTCATAATTATATTATAAAATAAAAAGGTTCAAAAGATATTAGCAAGGTAGTGGCTAGATTGATTGACCGAATATGCACTTCACGGGATAGGATGAATAAGGAAGCCCTCACTAAATTCACTCTTCAATGCTAAGAATAATTTTTAGATCAAGAAGCCTGCAGCACCCCCCATGGGAAGTCCACTTCCCAAGGATGAGGAGCTACCCTCTCAATGGATGGGGATGAGGATCTTTCTGATCGATCTTCATGCATGGCCATGGAAGTACCTCATAGAATCAGGTACACACCGTATCCTATGAATAAGTACTTCACAGGGTTGGATTTGGACAATTTCGAAAGTAAGTGTTGGTCCAATTCTACCTTCTGCTGAAGAGCTTGGAGTGCCATGTATGATTCGAAAACTAGGTAGCTCGGTTGAAGAAGGCAAAATGAGGACTTTCCCCATTGGAGACTAGGTTGATAAGATGTCTCATTATTTTTAAAATTTTGAATTTCGGCTGGAAAGGTAAAAAAAAATACATTTTGTCTTTAAGTTATAACAAACAAGCCCTGGTAAGTGCCTCCAACAAAGTGAAGTTTCACATGGGTGTTAGTTTCAATTACTTACACTAATAGCCGTAAAGAGTCTCTTGGCACGTAACATTAACCTCATATCCAGATCCTTATTGAGGCACGATACATCAACAACCATGTGTCGAATCTGGCCTAATTCAACCTACAACCAAAATTTGCAGTTGTCAGTGCCTCTATAAACAATGACAAAAACCCAATCATTTAGGAATAGGGATACATATATAACTCCCCACAATTAGCATGAAGCATGAATTTTTTAGCATGAAACAAGTAGGGTAATATTTAGCATAATCCCTCATTATGTGGTGAGAAGCAGGAATTTGCCTTATACAGTTCAAGTCGCTGCTCTGCCTCAATGACACTACATTTGCAGCAGATGGTCGCACCTGGCCTGGACAAATCACATAACTGCACCACAGAAAGATGGATGAAACTGATCAGTCAAAATCATGGAAATGCCTAAGAAAGGCCAAAAAGTTAAAAGGACGAAACAAGAGACTTAAGCACCTGGACATGATATATATCCTTTTCGTCTTCAAAACTAAGGCCAATCTCTGGGATAACTTTATGGGTCACATTTTCCATATATAAGGAAGGAAGATTTGAGTAAAATGTTTTTTTCGACCGTTTTAATGAGGCCTTTGTAACCATATCTCCACGAGTTTCCACTGGAAATGAAGGAGTCCTGCACCCAAAAATTATGTCAAGCCTATGTTCTATCTTGTTATCCAAGTATTCAAAACTACACTCAAAATGATTATTATAAGGAGTTTAACGTCCCAACTACGCAAAACAATTATGCTTTGTTAGCAGCAAAGCCTAGCTTGAGTGGCATTTGCACCGTAGAGCGCGATTTAAAAGAGATACAATAAGCAAGGTGCTCTGAAGTATGAGAATTTTGCATGATCATGCAGCAGAATATTGAGATTCTCAAAAATTTAAATTGCATTACTAAGGGCATGTTTGGATAAATTTTTACTTTTTTTTTTTTTGTATAATCTAAATACCGCAACACATGCGCTTTGACTTCTTTATTTTATTCCCAAACACTTGAAACTTGCACTATGCAAACATCGACACGAAGATCCACATATACTTTTCATAATATTTTCAAATTGTTTAGTGGAAAAGCAAAGAAGTACTTTTCATAAACAAGCAAACACTTGATAAATTTCCTTTATGTATGCAAACCATTGCCAAATGCTGAACTCTCTCTGAACCACATTTCGGTCCACGGGGACATCAACCAATGAAACAGACCCAAATGTCATATAAAATAGCAGTGGCTTAACCAAAATTAATTCAAGCAACTTACCCATGAAAAATAATTTTCCCGAATCTAGCAATCAGTGTTGGTTTTATTGCGTCCATGCTCTGATTAAGGATCTCACTCTTCAAAGCTTTGAATGAACAAACTAAATCTTTCATCACAGTTTCAGCTATATGCACCCAAGGTTTCTTCCTATGGTCCCGGCCTGTTTCATCATCTTCTGAGAAGCCAAGAATTCGATTAAAGTCAACATGAATCCACAACTCTAAGATATCTAGAGCACATAGGATCTCATAATCAAAGAAGCATCACTCACCACTAACTACACAACTTTTGGCTAAGGCTAGCAGTTTTTCTCCTGGTTGCTGTTCAATGGCCTCAACAGAGACTGGCCGGAGAAAGACGCTAGAAGGAAGATGATCTCTATCATCATCCAAACCAACAGCCAACCATCTAGATATTGCCTTGCCTGCATACTTGATCCTCCCACTCTGATGAGAAATAGGTTTGGGCAATTTCAAGTTAAGATCTTTCCTGAATGATGCTGGAACACGGGACGGGCCATCCCTCTCCTTCCAATGTCGATTCCTCCCAATCCGATGAGCAATAGTTTCAGGCGACCTTGAGTTAAGACCTTTCCTGAACCTCCACGCAACCGATGCTGGAGCACGGGACGGGTCATCCCTCTCCTTCCAATGTCGATTCCTCCCAATCTGATGAGCAATAGTTTCGGGCAACCTCGAGTTATGACCTTTCCTGAACCTCCATGCAGCTGATGCTGGAACACAGGATGGGCCATCCCTCTCCTCCCAATGTCGTTTCCTCCCAATCTGATGAGCAATACATTTGGGCGACCTCGAGTTAACACCTTCCCTGGACCGCCACGAAACCGATGCTGGAACACGGGATGGGCCATCCCTCTCCAGCCAATGTTGATGCCTCCCAATCTGGTAAGCTATAGTTTTGGGCGACCTCGAGTTAAGATCTTCCCTGAACCGCCGCGCAACCGATGCTGGAACATGGGACGGGTCATCACTCTCCTGCCAATGTTGATGCCTCTCAATCTGATGAGCAATATTTTTGAGCGACCTCGAGTAAACATCTTGCCTGAACCGCCACGCAACCGATGCTGGAACATGGGACAGGTCATCCCTCTCCTGCCAATGTGGATGCCTCCCAATCTGATAAGCAGTTGTTTTCCACGACCTCGAGTCAAGACATTCCCTGTATCGCCACCCAACCGATGCTGGAACACAGGGCAGGCCATGAACCCTCTCCTCCCAATGTCGCCGACGTGGAAAACCAGAGGCCATGATAGTTACAGCAACCTGAAACTTCAAAACTGCAGTCAAAGGAAGGAAAAAAAAAAAGAAAAACATGCCCACAGTTCCTCTTAAGAAGCATAAGAGAATAACACTGGCGGGTGAGTGTTAATCACCTTAAACGCACAGACCCAGAACTGAACTAGAAGAATAGCCTCATCCCATTCATGTTACATAGCTACAGAAGCAGAGTTCCAGATGATATCACTCAGATGCATTCTCTCATTTGAAACAAGAGCATAACAAAACTAAACAAGAGTGATGTCGAGAATTCACATGTACGAGCGCATCGAGAGACGTACCAGAGTGCGTTCAGTCAGCTGAGCACCGTTTCTTGCTCCTGTCACGAGACAGATTAGACTGGCCACGATCGTGGGTCGAATGTAGGATCAGAGAAGCTGAACGTCAGCGCGCTTCTTCGTCTTCCCTTTCGTGGAAGAAGCCAACTAGCTTCGCGAGCAAGTAGAGAAAATTTGAGTGAGTGGACCCCATTGACGACAGGGCCTTCCCGAGGAAGGAAACGCTTTTTTGGGAAAAAAAAAAAGTGAGTGAGAATTTTCCTGTTTTTGACTGAAAAATGATAAAGAAAATTGAATTTTTCGTGAGGAAGGAAAAAAAGAAAAACGACTCGAAAAATTAACAATTTTGAAAAAGTTCCTAATTGTCATCATTTATATCGTTTAGGAAAATGAGTTACTGAAATATATTCTCATTATCAGTCAAGATTTTTTATCATAGATTATTGTTGCAATAAAATTATTTTTCATTGCCTCATTAAACTAAGCAGAAAAGATGATTAAATATAGAAAATATATTTTTCAAATTCGCTGGTTCTCTGCGATAGAAACGATCTGAAAGGCTTGGCATTTTCTTTCTACTATTTTCTTCCCCCCTTCCCTTTTATGAATCAAATATAGTTACAAATGAGGAAAATAAAGATAAAATAAATTTGAATTTCGTCAATTGTTTGATTTTAAATTGAATAGAAATGACATGGAAAGAAATGAGATGTGATATTATTTGTATTTGAAGACAAAGGAGTGATGATAAGACTGGGAAAAAGGAAATGCGAAAAGGAATAGTTTATGTACTAGTGTGTTTATTCAATTATCTTCTCAAAATTACTAATTCAATTATAAACAGGATGATATATAATCATAAATCTTTTGACGTTTACTAAAGTAATTATTTTAACTAATTTTAATTGAAAATTACTGACGTAACTTTTGAGGCATAACTGACATTAAGCACGTAACTTTTGTAATATTTTAATAATTTTAAAAATCATTTTTCCTTTTCTTTCCTTTTTTTCTTTTTCTCTTTTTCTTATTTCCCTTCACCGGCCCATGGTTAATGGTCGACAGTGGTCGCTAACAACAAGCAAAGGCTTGTAAGCCCTCACCTAGTCGCCGACAAGGGTGTTGTAGCCCTCGGCTAGAGCCAGCAAGGGTCTTCAATTCACAATCCCAAAAAAGAATGAAAAGAAAACAAAAAAGAAAAGCAAAAATGGAAGAAATTATAAAATATATTTAAATATTGAAAAAAAATTTCTATGCCTGCATCAGCGAGAGAAATTACATTGACAAATTACATTGACAAATTATCAGAAATGGCAAAAAAATTGATATAATTGAATTAGTCACATGTAATCAATTTAAGACTATTTTGGTAATTTTCACTACTTTGTTTTGTTAGATTTAGCCCCTAAATTAGTCTTTGAATGCAATTTTTGGATCAAATTAATATTTGCAACGAAATGTAGACAAAAATCTTGACCGAGTGACAGAATTTTTTTTTGGTCAGAACAAGATTGCTTTCATTTCTCAAAATAATACTTGAGAGGCATATATAGAAGGCTTTCAAACCTGACAAAAGCAAATGCTAGAATGCAAATAACAAAGCAGGATTGCAACTAAAAGCACAATCTCATTCCTCAAGAACAAATCTGTCACTGTAAATGTTCAGCAGCCAATTACTAGATTTAGTAATTAGTACATGCCAAAATTCCCCACTCCATTTGCAACAGCTTGCAGTACGCATTTAGATTCAACTTCCTCATCAACACTGCCCTGCAAAGACACTAACATCAATATGTTAAAAGAAGATGGATCAAACAATTGTAAGCAACTCCTAGATCTAGACCTAAATCTAAATCATGAAAGTAAAACTCCAAGATCTAGAACAAAATCTAAATCGGGAGGAGAGTAGCCTAATTTTGAAGAGATTATGGAGTCACGTCACAAACATCCTCCTCCATGGCTATTGATTGGACTAATGGTTGAACTGGTCTCTACGTTCACCCAAAATCAGCTGTAGAAATTTATTCACAAAGACAAACTCCAAAAACAGATCCGGATAGAAGATAAGACAATCAAAACTGAAAGCTAATAGCCTACAAGAGAGTTTCAAAAGAGGGAAGAGTTTTTGGAAGATTAGGCGTTTTGAGTTATAGAATTTAATACACTAAATCAATACGGAATAAACAATCCAAAAAAAAGAAGATAATGAGCTAAGATGGGAGCTCATGATTCAGTTTACTCCGCATGGATCAAGCTCCCAAAGAAAGTATTTAAATAGTGTTCATTTAGGACTGCAATGCTTTAAATTAATCACATCACAGCACCCCACAGGAGCTTACTCCAAAATCGTTACCAACCGCTTTCTCCATTTGGAGATTTAGCTCACATAGATCTGATCAGATCATTACAACGTTAGGTTTAGGGTGGATTTGTTTTATTTAAAATGAAAATATTTAAAAAATATTTTCCAAAAATTGTTTGATTATATTATTTGGAAAAATTATTTAACGAAATTATTTTCCTTATTGATAAGAATTTATTTCTAATGATTTTCTTGGGTGCTAAAAAAATCGTTCATTCATTCATCTTTTATAAGCAACGTGAGCTATCATTTTTTCGGCAAATATTTTTCAAGTTTTGAGTTTTTCATGAAATAAACGAACCTTTAGATCATCGCTTTTTTTTCCTCTCCTTGTAATATGTCGACACCAATGTCAATTTTTGGTATTAGTCAGCATTTTCTATCCACATATGAACAGAAATATGAAGATTCACTTTGAAATAGTGACCAAATATTAAGTTAGGGACCATGCCTCGGAAAATTTTAACTACGATGACCAAAATTGAATAATTACAGGAGTACAAAAGTTTATTCCACTGCACATCAGGTATATTGTTCACCTTTTGGGATGATCTCCAATTCTCCTTATTTGAAGAACCTCTATATTTACTGAACTCTGCATTTTCTCCCTTTAACCTTTAACCTACACCTCATGAACTAGTGAAATTAAAACAACAGATTTGTGAAGTGAATGATGGACATAATTTTTTTGTGCTTGGTGTTCGTGGTTTTTTTTTTTTTTTTTTTTTTTGGGGGGGGGGGGGGGGGGGGGGGGGGGTTTGCTTTTACTTGTAAGCAAGAGGGTGAGTAGCTAGCACTACCAAAACCTTGCAAAACAGATTACAGGCTCCAGGACATGCATGCTCGGCAAAGGAAACAATAGGTGAGAAAACTGCAGAAAAACATGCCATTGATCATGTTTGCATCAAAACTGCTTGAGGAACGTCATAGGATCCAAACCATACCTTTCCTCGGAGATTGCTGACTGCATATGTCAATTTCCGACAACCCTCGACCATGCCTATACAAAACTGCCACTTGCTGTTGGTGTATCAAGTAAATGCTAGGCATGGAAAGAAGCAGAAACATCTGAAGTGCTGCACCAACAGGAATGTCCACAGTTCCGGCATGAGCTGTTAACACAAAGGAACATAAAATCAGTGTATAGAACATCACGAACTACAGAGAGTGAATAACAGGTTCTCAACTTAACCCCCTAATATTCTCCAAAAACCCAAGCCGCCTCCAGCCATACCAGGGCATCCAGCTAGATGAAAAATTGAGAAGACCATAATGGATCACACGTCCAGGAGATCCAACCAGAGAGATCATTTGCACGTCTTCTCCAAGAACAACAGAAGATACAGGTTGGTCTTTTAATCCACATTTGTCCTCTATTTGATTTGGCTGCCCCATCATGTTTTGTCCGATTGTTTGACACGGGTGAATGGTGCTGCGAGTATTACTATATTTGCCAGATTAGGAACTTATCTTCTAGAATTATCCAAGTTTTCAAGACACTGAAACACCAAATGTGCATAATTAAGTTTACACTGACCATCGAGGAAAAATGAAAACAATGAAAACTTCACCACTGGTCGCTGATTCAATATAGAGAGCGTTTTCCACAATACACAATATTGTACTAGTTCTCTCTTGATCACATCGCACTTTAAACATCACATTTATAGTATCAGAGCTGGTGAAATGTCCACTAAGCATCAACATACAATACTATACTGAGATTCATATAACTGTGCATTCATAAGATGCGGTAGCTCATCAAATCTCTACAATTAAAAAGATCCCATATTTAAGCATATTGCTAGGGATACATATATCCAGGGAGATAATATCAAATTCAATCCCACAAGGCAAAAAAAGGGCACGAGGCCCGTGTTTTTGAGCCCATACATACATTCTCAGTTAGGAGTTCGACAATTCTCACAAGACAGAATCACACAATAACCATGAGTTTCGTTTACTCTCTCTCTCTCTCTCTCTCTCTCTCTCTCTCTCTCTCTGAGAAATAGACACCAATTTAAATGACTGTATTTCCACAAGATAAGAAGTGCTCCCATATCATCTTTACCGCATCTTTAAGCATATCAGAGGTTAAATCAGTTTCCAGACCCTGTCCCTGAAAATTGTAGTAGTAGATGTCAACAAAATGAAAATCCCAAAACCATTAGATATTGACACTTGTGTCTTTGTCAAGCATAGGGAGAAAGATGCAATCAAACACAAAACCTAATATGAGATCTGATGATGAAGATGATGACAAGGAGGCCATCAGTTATGAAAAATCCACATGTATAGGTTATTATAGGCAGCTCAATTTGTAATAACATACTCAGTCTTGGACTCAGAAACAAATCCCTTTAAATAAATTGTTTAATCTAAAGAGTTAATTGTCTGTTTTATAGTGTTTCATTAAGAGCACATCATCCTCATGAAACAGTAAGTTCAACACACTGAATCAAATTGATATCTCGAGGGGCAGAGTAGAATTTACAGATTGTCTAAAACTTTTGCATCAACAAAGGTCAAATAATGCAATCCAATCTAACAGCTAAAATACCTAAACAGTGAAAATAACAAGAAAAAAGAATCACCTCTTTACCTATCAAAAAGATAAATTTGTCTTGAAAAGGAAATTCTTGTGAAATTAAAAGGAACTCAAACTTAAACTTGGCATGCACTTTAACTGGTTTCAGAAACTACTGGAAATTCTTTGCCCAAAATAAGTTATTATGCATTGGCAGGCTTTCGCATATTGGCTACTAATTCAGAAATTACAGGATGCTTCAATTGTCATTTCTAATATTAAACCCATGGTCAGACATATGGCTTGAGCACATGGAACCAATTCGAATTCACAACAAAGTAAACGCAAGAAAACTATATTTATCTGAACAGGGGACAAAAGAACTTACATGCAATTCAGAAGTTATGCCTTTCAACTTCAGGACAGTTTCTTCAGTCACTTCCCCATGGGAAATCTTAAAATCAAACCGATCCGCATGCCTCACCTTCAGCCTCATGGATGAATTCTTATAAGTTTTAGAGATTGTATGCCAAACTCCAACGACGCTGTATCTGTCGCCAGAAGATTCCTTTCCCAGAGGCCATCTTAAACCCCCTTTAACACTAGAATCTATAACTGCAGAAGTAATCAAATCCCTAATGCTGTTCTTTTCCTTTTCCTGCAAACATGAACAACTTGAAGTAAATTAAAAATAGTGATAACTATAATGGCAATGTGGCAAAAAATTTAATTCCCAAGTAAATAAAGTTAAGGTCAAAAATTTTCACAAGCATAATTTGTCAGTAAAGTGGGCTATGTATGAAAATTTTGAGAATGCAACTGTTAGCCCTTACAAATTCTCTCTTACATACTGATTTCTCTTAGTATAGGTCACTTACTTGCTTTCTTATGCTGTAATAGAAACTAGCAAAAGAAAAGCCTCCAGGAAAAAATTATCCACCAACATAGTATCAAAAGGTAGGACTCGAAATGAAGAAAAATTTACTGCAATAAGAGCCTTTATCTGTCTGAATTAAAATTTTGCTACTCACACGCCCTAACTCTTTTCAAACCAACACACTTGAAACTTTCACAAAATTCAAATGTCGACTTGTAAATTCATATAGAATTTTCATTACTTTTTGAAATTTGAATAATATATTAAATTTCAATGGGAAAGTAAAACTAAAAAAAAAAAAAAAACACTTTTTTAAGTAAAGCTAAAACAAACAGGCCCTAGAAAGTGCCTCCAACAAAGTGAAGTTTCACATAGATCTCAGCTTCAATTACTTACGCTAATATCTGTCAAGATTCTCTTGGTGCATAGCATCAACCTCATGTCCAGATCCTTATTGAGGCATGATACATCAACCACCATGTGTCGCACCTGGTTTAATTCGACCTACAACCAAAATTTGAAGTTGTCAATGCCTTTATAAGCAATGACAAAAACCCAAACATTTTGGAAAAGGCATGGTACATATATAGTTCCATACTATTAGCATGTGTAGCATGGGGATGTTGTTATTTCTATCTAAAATGACACAATGCCTTCTAGCATGAAACAAGTAGGATAATATGTAGTATAAGCTCTCATTATTTTAAGAGAAACAGGAATTTGCCTTATAGAGTTCGAGCCTCTGCTCTGCCTTAGAAACACTGCATTTGCAGGTGATGGTCGAATCTGGCCTGGACTTATCAGATAACTGCACTACAGAAAGAAGGACACAATTGACCACCCAAAATTATCGAAATGCATGACAAAAAAAGTAATAAAGCAGAAACTAGAGACTCAAGCACCTTGACATGATATATATCCTTTTCATCTTCAAAACTAAGGCCAATCTCTGGGACAATTCTAAGAGTCGCATTTTCCACAAAAGAGGAGGGAATATTTGTGTAAAATGATCTTTTCAACTGTCTCAAGGAGGTCTCTGTATTCATATCGCCACAGGTTTCCACTGGAAAAGAAGGACTCCTGCACCCAAAAGTAATGTTAAGCTCATTTGTTATCTTGTCATCCAAATATCCTCGGCTGCAGTCAAAGTGATTATTAAAGGGAGTTCAACCACCTAAGTATGCAAAATAACTATGCTTTATTGGCAGCAAAGCCTAGCTTGAACCGTACTTTCAATGTGGAACATGATTTTAAAGAGATACAATGAGTTGGGTGCTCTGAAGTTTTGAGAAATTTGCATAATCACACAGCAGAACATTGAGATTCTCAAAATTTAAATTGCATTACTAAGGGCATGTCTGGAGAGCCTTTAAATTTTTGCTTAATCTAAATATTGAACACATGCAATATTCTATTTTGGCAGGAAAACAAAAAAGAACTTTTGATATATATTACTTCTAAACACACAAATACTAAATTAATCTCCTTTGTGGATGCAAAGCTTTGCCGAATGCTGAACTCCCTTTTGGTCCACAGGGACCTCAACCTATGCAACAGAGTCAAATTTTACATAAAGAAGCAGTAGCTAATTCACTGAAATAATCCACGCAACTTACCCATAAAAAATAATTTTTCCGAATCTAGCAACCAGTGTGGGTTTTATTTCTTCCATGCTCTGACCCTCAATCTCACTTTTCACAACTTCAAATGAAGAAACTAAATCAGGCATCACAGTTTCAGCTATCTGTACCCAAGGTTTCTTGCTATGGTCCTGACCCGTTTCATCATCTTCTGAGAAGCCAAGAATGCCATTAAAGTCAACATAAATCCACAACTCGAGATATCTAAGGCACAACAGGATCTCATCAGCAAAGGAACGATCACTTACCATTGGCCATACAATTTTTGGCTAAGGCTAACGGTTTATCTCCTGATCTCCTTTCAATAGCCTCAAGCGAGACCGGCTTGAGAAAGACCCCAGAAGGAAGATGATTTCCATCATCATCCAAACCAACAGCCAACCATCTAGAAATCGCCTTGTTTGCATAGACGATCTTCCCACTCTGATCAGCATTAGTTCTGGGCGACCTAAAGTTGAGGCCTCTCTTGAACTGCCGCGGTAGCGATGCCGGAACAGGGGACGAGTCACCGCTCTCCTTCGAATGTCGCTTGTGCGGAGGAACGTAGGCCATGATGATTACAGCAACCCGGAACTCAAAAACTGCAGTCAAGAAAGAATGTGCCCACAATTTCTCTGAAGAAGCATTAGAGAAATAACCCACAAACCCAGAACTGGACTAAAAGAACAGCCGCATCCCATTCACGCTACATAGCCACACGAGCAGAGAAATTACAGAAAGAAAGTACAACAAAACCTTGTACGAGCACATCGACAGACGTACCCGAGAAAGTTCAGTCACTTGGGGATCGTTTTTGCTCCTCTCGCGCGACGAATTGGGCTGGCCATCGTCGTGGGTTTATATAGAACGGAGAAGCTGAGACTTCGGTGCGCTTGGCTTCCCCTCCCGTGCAAGCAAGCAGACGAAGTTCACTTGGCAGCGACCGCATGGGAGAAGGCGCCCCTCGAAGAAGGACCCTCGCGATGAAGTAAAATACGTTCGGGAAATGTGAAGAGAATGAGAGAATCGAATGTTGTTGGGGGTGAAAGAGGGAAAGAAGAGAAATGGGGATAAAAAATTCCAGCTACATATTCTAAACTTTTTTTTCGTCGGTCATAAAATATTCTGAACTTTCTATTGGGAAATATTAATTTTTTTTTTTTTGGTCTCGCCGTACTCAAATTTGCGTCAATGACTTCAAAGATAAGTTATTAGTTGCTACTATAATTAAAAAAAAAAAAACCCAAATTAGTATATATATATATATATGACAAAGTTACTCAAAACTTATTTTTTTACCATAAAAAATCTCAAGCTAGGCAAGTCTCAGTTGCAGACTTTATGGTGCTCTCAGGTGAGAAATCCAGAATTCTGGACGTTATACTCTTATGAACTAACCATCTTCCTCTGCTCAATAGTAATCCTGATCATTTCTATTGGTTGGGCCATTCATCAGGGACCTTCTCTGGTTACACTTGGGATGCTATTCGCTTGATATGGCAACTTCGCATTGGGCTCCTTTTATTTGGAATAACATGGTAGTCCCTTCCTGTTGTTGATCACTAGAAACTAATTACCTACTTAGGGCATGCTCCTTATGGCAGAATTTCTGACACTTAAGTGTGCCTTCTCGTTGTTCGAACTCTATTGATCACCTTTTCTTTGGGTGTTCTACTACTGGGCTTTAGCTGATATTTGGGCTTCAAGATGTAATTTTGCTTGGCGGAACAGATTGTGGACGGAAAACCTCCAATGGGCCATCAAGCATCTATCTAGAGATTCTTTTCACATTGTGCTCTCTCGTTTTGCCTTTGGTGCACTATGCAATATTGTTTGGAAGGAAAGGAATAATATCATTTTCCGTGCGGGGCCTCCCTCTTTGTCGGTTTTGAAGGAACGCCTTGAGAAGGTTGTTAGGGATAAAGCCCTCACCTTCCACCAAGTGTCTATCACCTATTCTAATAGAAGATTATAGCAATGCTGGTGCCTCAACCCGTCTATTTTCTTGGACTAACCTCTGGCCAGCATTTTCTTCTGCTTTCCTCCACTGACGGTACTGGTTCCCCCTACAACAGAAGAGTGCAACAGACCTCAATTTTGATTTACGTCTCTGTTCTTCCTCTGCCCTAGTTCTTGTTGCTGTGGCAGGTATGTCGATCCATTGAAGCTGCTGCCTGCATCTAGTTCTTCAACGTTCGCTGTCGTTTGTTGTGATGGGTGCTGTTGTTTTGCTGGCTGATGTCCTCATTCCTCTCTTCCCCCTTCCTTTGGGTGTCGCTTGTTGGCTACTTGTAGCAATTGTTCCTCTTTTGGTAGCCGTTGTTTGGCTTTGTGTTTTTTCTCCTTCCAGCATCCTTCCACTCATCATGACATGTTCGTCATCATGAGTGTAAGTTTTTGATGCCGAGAGCTCCTACTATATAGTTTTTGGTTCAAGTCCTTATAATACTTACCTTACCAAAAAAAAAAAAAAAACCTTAAGCTAGCATACTTTTAATAAATTTACCTTTAATTAGTTTCCGTTAAATTGAATTATACCACAAACCAGTACATCTTTATTAAAGAAGAGTAAAACTCTAAACTAATAGTCTTATCAATTACTATGTGCCATCCAATTCAACAATTTAACAATAAAATCTAATGAAAATTAACGGATGGTAAAGTTATGGCACATATATCAGTTTGATAAATTTATTATAGATATATTAATTTATGGTGAATTTATTATAGATATACAGTTTGAGGTTTTTCGTACTACTAACTCCCTAAAAATATTGCCAATGAAGAATCATACGTGACTTTTGGCTTTTTTATATCTATATTTTTTAAGAAATTGAAGTTCAAGGTGAACTAAGGTAACCAAAAGACAAGGCAGCACGTATGACTAGAATTAGGCCGCCTCATTTGAACCAAAAGACGAGGCAGCGCGTATGACTAAAATTAGGCCGCCTTATTTGAGGAAAATCTGTCACTCTCTCTCTCTCTCTCGTTTCTTCGATGATACATGTTTGTCGCCGTCGCCGAGGACAACAACGGGGCGGGTGGTTTGCCTTTCAAACGCTCTCACAAGATCGAAGGGCCGAGGTTCTTGTCGCCTGTGCCTAGATCAGCTCGAGACATCAACTCCTAAAGTTTTGACATCTCCGGCGCCACCCTCAATATAGCGTGTCTCCACATGGATAACCTCCTAAAAGACGATCTGAATTTGCTCACAAACTTCACGAATTCGAACGGGATGGTCAGAAATGACTCAGCCGTGCGGATCCTTGATCTTTTCTTCAGACCGATTTCGATTTTGAAGAACAAAACGATTTGGGCATCACGGTTTGAAGAACAAGACATTTTTTGAGTTTCGTGGTTCCCAATTCGTTTATCAGGGGCAAATAAAATGTGAAACCATGTCGTTTAGCTCTTATTTTGCTGACTTCATTTTGCCGGCAAGTCACGTTGGATCGTTTATTTCAAAATAATGTTACCTAAGAATTTCCGACCACTCAAATCACCGATGACATTAGAGTGACTGATGTTTTACCAACCTAGCACTAAGCGATCACTCGAATACCTTGAAACTTACTTGGCATATCTTGAAAATCAGTTCTCTAGTTTTTCCCAAATTAAAGTATGGAGACCAAAGTTGAATACAGGTATCATTTTTGTATCACCTATAAAAACACTCCAAAAGCTGCTTTGGAATCGTGCGGTGAACATATTCACATTTTACGCAATCGATCATGAGCAAAACTACAATTTTGGTGGTCCATCAATCTGTGTTAAATCACCATCAACTTCGATTCTATCGGGATGATTAAGGGTGAGCATGGATATAGGGTGGAACCGATAACCAAATCGAACTAGTCATAGGAACTAGTTGGATTCCAGGTTCCCTTGATTACTAGTCCACTTCTAAAAAAAAAAGTGAAACCGATACTGTATTTTTCGGTTCCCAATTCCCAAGTAAGAACCAAACTAGAAAACAAGAACCGACGAATTGAACCAGGAACCGATGAACCAGAGATTATATATTATAAGTGATGTATATATCTTTTTATATTGTTCCCTTGTGTACCTAATGAATGAATATTTCATTTAATCTCTATTTTTTTTAGATATGAATTATCTTATTGAGGAGATGATATGTTGAAGTAAAATGAATATATGCGGTAAAGTTTTCTAATAATTATTTTAATTCATTTAATGGTAAATTTAATTAAAACTATTATTATGTGATTAATTGTGTTTGTTGTTTCTTTTCATTTCAAGTGGTTAAAATTTGGAGTAATTTTTTCGTAGACGATTGAGAATTGAAGTTCTATATTTATATTTTATATTATGTATTTTGAACTTATTGTTATTTATTTCATAATACGTATTCATCTTTTATGGATTGTTGCTATTAATAAATGAGAATTTTTGTTGTTGCGTTTACTTTCATTTTGCTAAAATAAAAATGAAACAAAAATTAAAGAAACAGTTCATGGGTGGACTCTAGAACTGATTAATTTAAGAGGGTAAGTCCTAGGGTATGCAAAGTAGATTTCAAGTTCAAAAAACTAGGGAAGCAATTTCAACAAGATACGTTTTAGGTTCTAAACCTAGACCGACCGTAGGCAAAAATGGACTCACTTTTCATGGTTGATTCGACCACATAGAAGTGAAAAAATCCTATCTTCACAACCTGTGCTCTTATAAAATTTCATGAAGGATTATACATTGGCCAAAAGGATTGCAATTTTCACTTATAACATCCACGCATATTAGTGTTCACGTCAATAATTTCCAATCAAAATTAACCGAAAAAACTACATTAGTAAATTATCAAGAGGTTTGGGACTAAACTAACACAAGTAAAACATCTATGACTGAATTGACCACCGTACAATAAGTTTGTAAAATAGATTTATGACATTTTTGGTAACTTTCGTTACTTCATTTTGTCATATTTAGTCCCTAAATTAGTCTTCGATAGCAATTTCTAGACCAATCTCGTATTTGCAATCAAACCTAGAAAAAAAATATTGACCGAGTGATGGTATTTAATACACTGAATCAATACAGAATACACAATTCACAAAATAATGATGAGCCAAGATTAGAGCGAAGGATTAGGCCTCCTCCACATGGATCAAGCTCCCAAATAAAGTATTTAAATAGTTACCATTTAGGACTGCAGTACTTTAAATTAATCAAATTGCCACACCGAATAGAAGCTTACTCCTAAATAGTTACCAACCACGTTCTCCATTTGGGGATATGGCATTCATTGATCTGATCGGATCACTACAACCCTAGGTTTAGATACTAGTTTTTTTTTTTTTTTCCCACTGCTCATAACACATCGACACCGACGTCGATTTTCAGTACTTAGCATTTTCTATCAGCATTTGAACCGAAATATGAAATTTATTTTGAAATAGCAATCAAATGCCTCTGAAAATTTTAACTACAAGGACCAAAATTGAATAATTACAGTAGTACAAATGTTTATTCCACGGCACACCAGGTATATACTGTTCACCTTTTGGGATGATCTCCTTCTATCAAGTCTAGTAGATATACCAGGGCATCCTGCTAGATAAAGAATTGAGAAGACATTGTATGTCACATGTCCAGGAGATGTAATAAGCAATAGAAGATACGGGTTGGTCCATAATCCAAATTTGTCCTCTACTTGATTCGGCTAAAGTCATGTCACATGTGTTGTCTGATTGTTCAACATGGGACATGGCGCTACAAGTATTAGCATGTTCCCTGGATCAGGAACTTACCTTCTAAAATCATCCGAGTTCTCAAGGCATTGAAACAACGAATGTGCATGATTAAGTCCACAGTGATGCACTGGGGAAAAATGAAAACCACAAAAACTTCTCAAGTAACTGATTCAACATAGAGAGCGTTTCCCCAATACGCAATGTTGTACTAGGTCTCTCTTGGTCAGACTACTTCACATAGCACTTTAAAAATCACATTTATAGTATCAGAACTGGTTATATGTCTACTAAGCAAGAACATACATTATCCCAAGATCCTCATAAATGTCCATTCATAAGATGCAGTAGCTCATCAAATCTCTAAAATTAAAAAAGATCTCATTTTCAAGCAAATTGCTAGAGGATACATAAAGCCAGAGCAATATATCAAATTCATTCCCACAAGGCCAAAAAGAGAATGAGGCCCATGTTTTTGAGCCCTTATATACATTCTCAGTTACTAATTCATACATTATCACAAGACAAACTCACACCATCACCATGAGTTTTATTCACATCCTCTCTCTCTCACACACGTACACACTGATAAAGAGTGGCCAATTCAAATGACCGTATTTCCAGACGATAAGAAGTGCTCCCACATCATCTTTACCGCATCTTTTAGCATATCAGAGATTGCATCAGTTCCCAGAATCTGTCCCTGAAAATTGTAGTAGTAGGTGTCAACAAAATGAAAATCCCAAAACCAGTGGATATTGATTCTTGTGTCCCTGTCGAGCATGGGGAGTAAGATGCAATTAAACACAACCTAATACAAGATCTGATGATGAAGATGTTGACAAGGAGGCCATCAGGTATGACAAACCCACATGTACAGGTTTGTTACGGGCAGCTCAATTTGTAAGAAAATACTCAGCCTTTGCCTCAGAAACAAATCCCTCGACATAAATTGTTTGATGTAAAGAGAGTTAATTGTCTGTTGTATAGTGCTTCCGTAAGAGCACATCATCCTCATGAAACGGTAAATTCAACACACTGAATGAAATTGATATCTTGAGCGGCAGAGTTGAGTTTACAACACCTCTATAATTTTGCATCAACAAAAGTCAAAGAATGCAGCCCAATCTAACAGCTGAAATACTTAAACAGTAAAAATAACTAGGAAAAAGAATCACCTCTTTACCTATCAAAAGATAAATTTGTCTTGTAAAGGAAGTTCAAGTGAAACTAAAAGGAATTCAAACTTAAAACTTGGCATGCACTTTAACTGGTTTCAGAAGCTACCAAAGATTCTTTGCCTAAAATAAGTTAATATGCATTTGAAGGCTTCACAAATCGGCTACTAATCCAGAAATTACAGGATGCTTCAATTGTCGGTTCTAGTATTGAACTAATGGTCAGACGTGTGGCTGGAGCACATGGAACCAATTTGCATTCTCAAGCAAAGTCCACAAAAAAAAGCTATATTTGTCTTAACAGGGGACAAAAGAACTTACATGCAATTCAGAAGTTATGCCCTTCAACTTCAGGACAGTTTCTTCAGTAACTTCCCCCTGGGAACTCCTAAAATCAAACTGATCAGCATGTGTCACCTTCAGCCTCATGGATGAATTCTTATAAGTTTTAGAGATTATATGACAAGCTCCGATGATGCTGTATCCATCTCCAGAAGATTCCTTTCCCAGAGGCCACTTTAAACCCCCATTAACACTAGAATCTATAACTGCAGAAGTAATCAAATCCCTAATGCTGTTCTTTTCCTTTTCCTGCAAACATGAACAACTTGAAGTAAATTGAAAAGAGTAACAATTGTGATGGCAATGTGGCAGAAAATTTAATTGGCTGCTTCACTCACTTTATTATGCCGTAATTGAAAGTGGCAAAAGAAAAGTTTCCAGGAAAAGCAATTAGCCATGCCACAGAACATATAACATGCAAACAGTAATGCCTTGCAAATTATCCACCAAGCTAGTTTTAAAAGGTCGGACTCAAAACAAAGAAAAATTTACTGCAATAAGAGCAACGGTCTGTCTGAATTGACTTTTACATTTTACCTTTTACTTAATTAAAATTTTGCAACTCCCATGCTTTAACTCTTTTCAAAACCTTAACTCTTTTCAAAACCAACACACTTGAAACATTCACAAAATTCAATTGTCAACATTTAGATTCACACGTAATTTTTCGAAATTTGAGTATTATCTTATATCTTGACGAGAAAGTAAAACAAAAGAACACTTTTTTTTAAGTTAAGCTCAAACAAATAGGCCCTAGTAAGCGCCTCCAACAATGTGAAGTGAGACATGGATCTTATAGGTTCAATTACTTACGCTAATAGCTGTCAACATGCTCCTAGTGCGTAACATCAACCTCATGTCCAGATCCTTATTGAGGCAGGATACATCAACTACCATGTGTCGCACCTGGTTTAATTGGATCTACAACCAAAGTTCACAGTTGTCAATGCCTTTATAAACAATGACAAAAACCCAACCATTTAGATAAAGGTATAGTACATATATAACTACATACAATTAGCATGATGTGTGATGTTATTTTTATTGGAAAAAGTGTCAAAAAAAAGTCCTAAATCTATTGCATCAGTGCCATTTTAGTCACAAACACTTTAAGGGCGTCAATGTAGTCATAAACCTTTTGCATTTGTGTCAATTCAATTATTTCGGCTAATTTTAGCAGGATATTGCCGACTTGGACGCTGGGCAGCCCACGTGACATCGCCAATGCTATTGTAGACAATTTTCAACGATATTTTAATTTTAATTTTTTTTTTTACTTTTTTGCCTTTCTTTTCTTTCTTTTGCCAATGACCAGCCATCAGCCATGGCAAAGCAAGCTGGCCTTGCCTGGGCCAGGGGAGCCCTTGCCCAAGCAAAGCCTCATTCACCAGATTTGATGAGGCTAGCCCTCGCCCAGGCCAGGGCAGCCTCGCCAAGCGTCGCCTTCAATTGGGCAACACTCAGCGAGGGCAAGGCTGCCCTAGCCTTGGCAAGGGCCGGCCTAGCCAAATTTGGCAAGGGAAGCCCTAGCCTAGACCAATGGCGAGGCCAACCCTCGCCTGGTTGGGCCTTGCCTATGGCAAATGATGGCAACCCTCACCCAGGCAAGGCCAACTCACCCTACCATGGCTAGTGGCCGACAAAAGGAGGAAGAAAGACGAACATAGAGAGAGACAGAGAGAGACAAAGAGACTGAAAAAAATATTAATTGCCCATGTCAACGCCAGCGGTGCCACGTAAACTAGCTGGCATCCACATTAACAATATGCAACCAAAATTAACCGGAATGACTAAATTGACACTAGGTCTAAAGGTTTAAAACTAAATTGATATAAATACAATAAGTTTAGGACTATTATGTCATCTTTCCCTATTTCTATCTAAAATGACATAATGCCTTTTAGCATGAAACAAGTAGGGTAATATTTAGTATAAGCTCTCATTATTTAAATAGAAGCAGAAATTTACCTTATAAAGTTCGAGTCTCTGCTCTGACTTAGAAACAACACATTTGCAGGAGATAGTTGCACCTGGCCTGGACTTATCGGATAACTGCACCACAGAAAGAAGGACGCAATTGAACAGTCAAAATTACAGAATTGCACGACCAAAAAAGTAAAAAAGCAGAAACTCAAGACTCAAGCACCTTGACATGATATAAATCCTTTTCATATGCAAAACTTAGGCCAATCTCCGGGATAATTCTAAGAGTCACATTTTCCACAAAAGAGGCAGGATGATTTATGTAAAATGATCTTTTCAGCTGTCTCAATGAGGCCTCTCTAAGCATATCTCCACAAGTTTCCACCGGAAATGAAGGATTCCTGCACCCAAAAGTTATGTTAAGCTCATGTGTCTATCTTGTCATCCAAATATCCTCAACTACAGTCAAAATGATTATTAGAAGGAGTTCAACCACCTAACTGTGTAAAACAATTATGCTTTGTTAGCAGCAAAGCCTAGCTTGAGCGGTATTTACAATATGGAGCACGATTTTAAAGAGATCCAATAAGCAAGGTGCTCTGAAGTTTGAGAAATTTGCATAATCACATGGCAGAACATTAAGATTCTCAAAATTTTAATTGCATTATTAGGGGCATGCCTGGTCAGCCTTTCACTTTTGGCTTTTTGTCTAATCTAGATGTTGCAACGCGTGCAATATTCTAAAATTTTGGCAGGAAAACAAAAATGTACTTTCTACATAAATTTACTTTAAACACACAGACCATAAATTAATTTCCTTTGTGTATACAAAGCATTGCCAAATGCTGAACTCTCTTTAGGTCCACAGAGACCTCAACCGATGAAACAGAGTCAAATGTTACAAAAACAAGCCGTTGCTAAATTCACTGAAATTAATTCAAGCAACTTACCCATGAAAAAGGATTTTTCCAAATCTAGCAACGAGTGCGGGTTTTATTTCTTCCATTCTCTGACCCTCAATCTCACTTCTCACTACTTCATATGAAGAAACTAAATCAGGCATCACTGTTTCGGCTATATGTATCCAAGGCTTCTTGCTATGGTCCTGACTCGTTTCGTCATCTTCTGAGAAGCCAGGAATGCCATTAAAGTCAAGCTGAACCCACAACTCAAGATATATAGAGCACAGCAGGATCTAAATTATAAAGGAACGATCACTTACCATTAGCCACACAATTTTTGGCTAAGGCTAGCAGTTTCTCTCCTGATCTCCTTTCAAGGGCCTCAACAGAGACCGGCTTGAGAAAGAACCCAGAGGGAAGATGATCTCCATCATCATCCAAACCAACAGCCAACCATCTATATATCGCCGTGTCTGCATAGACGATCTTCCCACTCTGGTGAGCATTAGCTCTAGGCGACCTAAAGTTGAGACCTCTCTTGAACTGCCGCCGAATCGATGCCGGAACAGGGGACGGGTCACCACTCTCCATCGAATGTCGCTTGTGCGGAGGAACGTAGGCCATGATGGTTACACCAACCCGGAACTAAAATACTGCAGTTGGGAAAGAAACATGCCCACAATTTCTCTTTAGAAGAATTAAGAACGACCTTAAACCCACAAACCAAGAACTGGACTAAAAGAACAGCCTCATCCCATTCAAACAAAAACCTTGTACGAGCGCATCGACAGACGTACCAGAGAAGGTTCAGCCGCTTGGTGATCGTTTTGCTCCACTCGCGAGACGAGTCGGGTTGGCCATGATCGTGGGTTTATATAGAATGGAGAAGCTGGAACGTCGGTGCGCTTCGCCTTCCCTCTCGTACGAGCAAGCACAGGAAACTCTCTTGGGAGTAAACGCATTGAAGAACGAGCTTTTTTTTTTTTTTTTTTGGGGGTCAAGAAGGAACTTGTTGAAGAAGGACCCTTTCCGACGAAGTAGAATACGTTTGGGAAATGTGAACAGAATGAGACGAAATTTGTCCTATGAAACATTACTATTTAAACCCCAACTACATATTCTAAATTTTTTTCGTTTGGGCATAAAATATTCCAAACTTTGTCCTATGAAACATTACTATTTAATTTTTTTTTCTATCTCGCTCCATCCAAATTTGTATTAGTGACTTAGAAATATGATTAATACAACGAAAAATCTTAGATTGATATACATATGATAAATCTATTTCAAACTAATTGATTATTAAAAACTCAAAATCAATACATTTATCACAAATTTACCTTCAATATTACAAAAAATAACAAATTAGTACACTAAATTGGTACATCCATCAACTATCATGTATCATTCAAGTCAAAAATTAAACGGTAAAATTTAATAAAAATTAACAGAGAGTAAAATTATCATAAATATAAGAGTTTAGAGTAATTTGGAGTAAATTTATCATAAATTTATTAATTTGAGAATTTTCGTGATTTTAACTTTTAAAAACATCACTAACAAAACCACCCACCTGGGTGGCGCTGTTGGCGGTGAGTTTCTCCCCCTAACGTAAGGGGAGGAGTTCGATTTCCGGGCGTTGTAAAGTGACTTACCCGGTGGCACGTGTGTGGTGGCTAGCACGTGCCCCCAGGGTTTACCCCCGTTATCCCGAGTTTTTCGAGCTGTCCGTGTTGGTACGGTGCGCGGGTTTCCTAGGTTATCAAAAAGATAAAAAACATCGCTAACAAAGAATCATATGTGACTTTTGGCTTATTTTATTTTTTAAGAGATTGAAGTACAACGTGGATCAAGGTGACCAGAAGACAACGTAGCACATGCATGACTAAAACAACGCCGTTTTATTTGAGGGAAAGCTCATTCGTTCTCTCTCAAGTTTCAAGTTTCTTCGACCATGGTACTTCACTGTTCTACACATTTGCCACCATCAGCGGGGACGACAACAGAGGCGGGTGGTTTATCTTCCAAGCACTCTTGCGAGATTAAAGGGCTGAGTTTCGTGTTACCTTCACCTAGATCAGCTCGGGACATCAACTCCCAGAGTTTAGCATCTCTGGTGCTACCATTGATGTAACATGTCTTGACATGGATAACCTCTTAAACGATGACCTGACCTTACTCACAAATTTCATGAATTCGAACAGGATGTTAGAAATAACTTCAGCTGTGCGATCCTTGATCTTTAGTTCGGACGGATTTCAATTTTAAAGAATAAAATGATTTGGGCATTATGGTTTGAAGAACAAAGTGATTTCTGACTTTTGTGGTTCCCAATTCATATTTCTGGGGAAATAAAAAGTGAAACCACATCACTTAGCTCTTATTATGCTGACTTCATTTTACCGACTAGCGAGTGATGTCTAACCATTTATTTCAAAATAATGTTACTTCGAAATTTGTGACCACTCAAATTGCCGGTGGAAATTTCTGACCACTCAAATTGCCGGTGACATTAAAGTGATTAATTTTTTTTTTCATCTAATTAGTACTCAAGTGATCACTAAAATACCTTGGAACCCTACTTTACATTTTCTGAAACCAATTCACTAGTTTTTCTCATATTAAAGTATGGAAACCAAAATTGAATATGGGGATAATTTTTTTTTTATCACTAACCGAGAATGCCAAAACTTGGCACTGGAGACACTTTAAGTGTTAAAAATTACAAAAGTGACACATTTTGAAAAATTGAACACTTACGTGTCAATTCTAGCAAAAGATGGTTGGAATTCCTATATGATAATCTTTTAATTATATAACTCACTTACGTGACACGTTGGAGAGTTGAGTTAAGAACGAAGAACCAAAACACTGTCGTTTGTCTCTTTTTTTTTTTTTTTTTGAATTTTAATATAAGTATTAATGAAATCAAAATATTTATATTTATTTTATATTAAAAAAAAGAATGAGGTAGAAGTGCCCTTGTCGCCGTCTCCCTGTCATCGCTGGGAAGGACCGACAATGGTCGAAAAAGGGTTGGCTGGGGTTGCTGAGCCCTGACCAAGGACCAGCAACCTTGGCCAAACGGCAACGAAGGCTTGTCCTCACCTAGATCTAGGGCAAGGGTTGCCTCAGCGAGTGGTAGCCCTTGGCCAAGTTGGACGAAGGCCAATGACCCTTTGCCAGATCTAGGGGAGTTGGGGCAACCCTTGTTGGATCTAGGAGAGTTGGGTTAACCCTTGCCATAGATCTGGGTGAGAGTTTGCAAGCCTTCAATGCTGGTTACCCGAGGTTGCCAACCCCTAGCCAGGGCCTAACGAGCCTAGCCAACCCTTCCCCCCACTGTCCTTGGCCCTTCCTAGCGATAGCAGGGAACCCTCAGTCGCTTGCAATCTTCATCTTATTCCTATCCTTTTTTTTTCTAATATTTATATTAATTATCTAGCGATATCAACAAAACAATGTTGTTTTTGAATTTATTTAGTCACATTAGCACGCAAAATGATGTCGTCTTACACTTATTTCACCAGAAAATTGTCACATTAGCATTTTGACAGAATTTTCTCATTGTTGGCACTTAATAATTTATTTTACTCCAATTTTGACACTTAAATATCACTTTCATAATTTTTGTCACTTAAATGTCTTCCCGTACCAAGTTTTGACACTCCAAGTGTCTGACACTCTTTCATCACCTATAAAAACGTTTCAAAAGCTACTTAGGAATTGTGCAATGAACCTCATTCAACACAATCAATTATGTGAAAATAAATAGAAGTACAATTTCCGTGGTCCCTCAATCTCGATTAAGTCACCATCAACTTCAATTTTCATTAGGCATGATTATGGATGAGCATGGATTTAGGATAGGATTAGGAACTAAATCAAACCGTCCATAGTGGGAACTAAATCGAACTGGCCATTGGAATCGACCCAATTCGAAGTTCCCTTAATTACTGGTCCAACCAATACTATGTGGTTTGCTTCGTAGTTCCTAGGTAAGAACCAAACTGGAAAATGGGAACCGAAGAATTGAACCAAGAATCAATGAATGATGCATATATCTTTTTATATTGCAATTCCTTTGTATATCTAATGAGTGAATATTTTATTTATTTTCTTCCTTTTCTTTTTAGATATGAATTGTCTTAAAAATGAGATTATCATCGATAAATAGAGTTTAGAAGTTGAAATAGAATGAAAATATGTAATAAGGTTTTCTAATAATTATTTAAGTTTATTTAATGATAATTTTAATTTAAAACCATTACACAACAATTAATTATGTTTGTTGTTTCTTTTGATTTCAAGTGATTAGAATTTGGAGTAATTTTTCATGGACAATTGAGAATTGAAGTTCTATAATTTAGATTTGATGTTACGTATTTTGAACTTTTTATTAACTGTTTCAATTAATAAATTAAAAATTTTGTTACGACGTTCACTTTTATTTTGCTACACTAAAGGTGAAACAAAAATAAAAGAAATTGGCCAATTTACAAGTGGACTCTAGAAGCGATTAACAAGGTAGGTTCCATAGTATGTAGGGCGGGTTTCACATTCCAAAAATTATGAAACTGGTTCTAACGGAGTAGGCTTCAGATTCTAAACTTGGACTGACCCAGAACCACTAACTACTAAACACAATGGACTCGCTTTTCGTGATTGATGTGACCACATAGATGAAAAAAAATCCTCTCTTCACAACCCATGCTCTTTTCACTTAAAAATTTCATGAAGAATTCTACATTGGCCGAAAGGATTATGACTTTCACTTAAAATGTCTATGCCCGTTAGTGTCTACATCAACAATTTCTGATCAAAATTAACCGAAAGAACTATATTGATAAATTGTCAAAAGATTGAGAACTAAATTAATACAATTGGGACATGTATAATTAAACTGACCATTGTAAAGTGGGCTTATGACTTCTTCTTTTTTTAAATTTCCTTACTTCTTTTTGTCAGATTTAGTCCCTAAATTAGTCTTCGGTTGTAATTTCTGGACCAGTTTCGTATTTGCAACCAAATGTAGACAAAATTCTTGACCTAGGGATAGAATTTAATACACAGAATCAATACGGATTCACAATCGCAAAAAAATAATGAGCTAAGATTAGAGCTAAGGGTTCAATTTACTCCACATGGATCAAGCTCCCAAGGAAAGTATTCAAATAGTCACCATTTAGGATTGCGGTACTTTAAATTAATCAAATCGCAACACCTAATAAAAGCTTACTCCAAAATAGTTACCTACCACGTTCCCCATTTGGAGATTTGGAACACATAGGTCTGATAGGATCATTACAGCCCTATGTTTAGATAATTGTTATTGTTTCTTTTTTGTCTACCGCTTGTGATACATCGACACTAACGTCCATTTTCCGTACTTAGTAAGCATTTTCTATCAATATTTAACAGAAATATGAAATTTACTTGGAAATAGTGATCAAATGCCTCCGAAAAATTTAACTGCACGGACCAAAATTGAATAATTACGGTAGTACAAATGTTTATTCCACGGCACATCAACTATACACTGTTCACCTTTTGGGATGATATCCAATTCTCCTTATTGTATCTTTGAACAACCTCTACTTTTACTAAACTCACCCTCTGCATTCTCTCTTTAACCAACTTACACTCCGTGAACTAATGACATAAAGACAAAAGAATAGTGAAGTGCACGGTGGAAATAATAAAAATCGAGAGAGAGTGTTTTACTTACATGCAAGAGGGCAAGTGGCGAGCACGGCTTAAACCATGCAAAACAGGTGACGGGCCCCAGTAGTATGCATGCTCAGTGAAGAAAACCATAGGTGAGTGATGGGTTTTTATCTGATGGGCCAAGTTAGGCCCATCCGCTCATATTGGGCCAAACCCAATCCATAAGAGAATGGCCCATAAAAGAATGAGAGCAATTATTTTTTAAGTGAAAATAACTGCCTTATAAATATAAAAAAGCAGGAACGTTGGAAAATAGAATAAAACAATACGTTTTTTTTTCCTCCTTTTGACAACAGTGTATTCCCTCTCAAAGAATGGAACTTGGGGGCATCGATTAATTCCTCTAAGATTGCAACAAGTACTTAATATGTGGTAAATAAGGTATGTCTATTTTTGTGATATATCTTTCAATCAGCATTATATATATATATATATATATATATATATATATATATATATATATATATATCCTCGAGCTCATTTGTTTTCGATATTCAATCGTTTGAGTATTGGTTCGTTTTTCAAGAAATCCATTTCCTACATTAGTACTAGAACAATGTTGTTCATGTTTCTCAATCATCATTGTTGTAGTTTATAATTTGTTGTTTGGCCAAAATTTTGAGAAACATCGCTGTCAGACGCTCAGAGACAAAAATCCCAACACCCTTGTACTATTTGCCCCTCTTTTTTGATTTTTTGTGAATCAAAATTTATTTTTGATAGTGTAGAATCATTCATCAAGACAAGAAAAATGACGGGTGGCACTCTGCCGGGAGTTGCCGGACACTCCCTCACACATGGCTAAAAGAAGACCAGGTCATTGGTGCATGTGATGCACTCGCCAAGAGAATTTATGCTTATGCCCCTGGATTTTCCTAAAATTACTATTTTGCCCCTGTAGTTTTCTTTTGTACAATAATGCCATTGTTTTTATTGATATTACTATTTTGCCCCTCGCTAACCCGTTGACCGACTCGGTCATTCATTGATCATCGTTGACCGTTGACCAGAGTTGACCACCATTAGCCGGTGTTGACCTCCATTGACCATTGACAAAAAAAATAGAAAATTTGTTTTTCAAGTATGTTCACTACGATTATGTGTAATCAACTTTTGTTCTGCATTTGTTGCAAGAACAATAATGCGTTTTGTACACATGCCTATATTCTCAAAAACATATTAATTAAAGGCGAGACTTGAAGAGGTAATAGAGAAATTAACTAACCATCAGTGGAATGCGATGATATAGTGTCTTATATAGTCAAAGTCAACCACATGATATAAGGAATTATCTGGAATGATTACCTAATGTTGGATTTTTAGAAAGTACTGGCCTTAATAAATACTCTTCCATCAGAATGGCAAATAGTGTTAGATTACCCATGAGAGGTCAACGTGGTTTAGATTATAAGAAGTTTCCAGTGGTTTTGTGGAAGAATATTATAGGATTAAGGCAACGAAGACTTTAACCACAGTTGCGAGCATAAGAATCACTATGCTCACAACTATGGCAAGCCAAATAAGATAAATGCTCTGTTTGGTTTAGTATTTGGGAAAAGCCTTTAGCAGAGCTTTGAGGAAATGCAAGATTTTTTTATAAACTATAACTAAAAAGTGCTTTAAGGAAATACAAGACTTTTTGGTAAACATATATTTGAAAAGCCATTTAGTGTGACTAAATTAAGTTTTTTAGTTTTAGTGTTTTTAAAATTGCAAAAACGAAACAATGACTATAACCTTTTACATTTTCACGTTGAGAGTAATGTAAAAGATATATATTAGTAAATTTATTAAAAAATTATATTAAAATAATTTGATTATAAAGTAGATGCAAAGCTTAACTTTTGGCCTAGGGCTCTTTTAGGTTTGTTTTCAACTTGGATATTTTTTTTAATTATTGTAATATTAATCATCTTCGTTAATTAATGATCATTCTAGTGTATTAATAAAAAGTTGGGCTATTGATTGTCAAAAGAAAAAAAAATGATACAGAAAAAAAAATGTGAACTTATTCAATGGATGGTGAAGCGACTAATTGTGGATGCTAAATTTTTTGAGTAAACACCGCATATAAAAAGGGAGGTCCTCATTAAGAAAAATAAAACCAAGTTCCTCTCATACAAATTTGAAGAGTCATCTCATGATAGTAAACATGGTCGTATATGTCTGGAAAAAAGAAATATGTTATATGTAGTATTACAAACCTTTACGGCTTTGTAAACTCATGACTATTTCATCACATAAAACATGCCATGTCCGGAGATGCATACGAATTTGACCCACCCTTCATTTGCATCATCATGGTCAACTGAATATCCATACGTGGGATCCAATTCTGCTTGTTCAAACTCTGTATCATTTCTTCGTATATAATTGTGCAAAGTCATTGCTACTATGACAATTTGCACTTACTTTTCATACGGATAACTTGGCATATGAGTTAAAATCCATTACTTCTATTTTAATACACCAAATGCTTGCTCAATTGTCGAGCATAGCGAGGAATCGGCACGGTTGAGCACTTCTCGATATCCGTAGAAGAACCTTCTTAAAACTCTGGCAAATGATATATAACTTCTTTATATGGCCCAAAATAACCAATCGGATTTGGATATCCAGCATCTACTAAGTAATATTTACCTACATAAATATATAGTAAATTTAATCAACATATGCTAATTAGATATATAGATGTATCTAAACCATTAAATAACATACATGGAGGAGGATGGAGAAAATAAGCGTCACGTCTTCCAATAGCTTCATAAAATCGGGCATCATGAGTTTGTTCCTCTCAATCGGCCCAAACATAGACAAATTCAATATTAAAATTACATATGGCTAACAAGTTTTGATTTGTTTATTTTCGATCAATAAAATGAATTTCATCATACGTAGATACAATTGCTGGAATGTGTGTACTGTCAATAGCTTAAATGCAATCATTAAAATATGGATAAAATCGTCAATATTTCTTGATATTCTCTAAAACAATACTATATTGTCAATCAGTTAATTGGATCAAATATTTTCTCATATCATATACTTTATCTAAAACTAAGCTAAAGTGTCTACTTATGGTTTCCCCGGAGCATTGAAAATGCCTTTGTACTAATTTATTACCTATATCATGTCCTAGAATATGAAGAAACATATCAACCATTTCTCTAACATTAGTATTCCTAGATCCTCGAAGCCATAACGTGTTACTAAATCATGCGTTAAATTGTTAAATGCAATCTTATGTATTCCAAACATATTGTAGCACCTTATCGGATTAACTTATTCGTCAGTCAACTCTTATAACCATATATAACCTGTATATGTTGAGGTCATGCAAGGTTGTTTGCAAAGGTTGGTTACTTGATAAATAATTGCAGTTTGAACAATTGAGATAAGATCTCATAATTCATTTTCCTCTTACTCATGATTTTCCATTGTATGTGAATCATCTGTAACTGCTTCAAGTAACAAAATATAAAAAGAAACAATATATTAACCATTGCATATATGCAAACTATTACATTAAGAGAATACCAAATGAAAATAATTCTAACATCAAACATTAATTGAAATTAGGTTCACATTGATTGCAAATAAAGATCCATAGATAGAAACAAAGTGGAATGACTAAGCTTCAAACATGAATCTAATAAGATGCTAACATCATATCTATAAAGACTTGATTCTATTTTCAACTTATATTTGAAATACTTTACTTTCTTTGTATCATCCTTTAAGCTCATAAAAACTTATTTATTGTCTATCTTTTCCTTAAAATGAGAAATTGCAAAAAAGTACAAATCTTCGTCTTCCACAATCTCAGATATAGAATCCAATATTTCTATGAGGTCTTCAGAAGGATCGACTAAATTGGTTGCTTTAGATGTAGCGTTAGTAGTACTCTTACTCTAAACAACTGTAAGTAATCTGTTAATTTGTATTCTGAGCTTTTCTCTTGTGTTCAATTTCTTATCTTTTTTTCCTCAAGCTTGCATCTTTGAAGTCTGCACGACTCTTTTACGGGTTTGAGTTTCAGTTGGTTCAACAATGATTTCATCCACATTATCCTCCAAATTTTCATCAGTAAACCCTACAACATCATTAATACCAGGTTGTGTGACCTCCACATCATTATCAATACATAAATCTTATGCAGGATTTCATGTGATTTCTCCAGTAACAACTGTATCTCTAAACATCACATCTAACTTTACTTTAAGATCAAGATGTATGGCTTTGATCTTAAAAGCCTTAAACTTTGGATTGGTCTGTTATAATGAAGCATTTACATAAGTTGTATCATTAAAGGTGAGCTTAACATGAAAGTAAAAAAAGTAGTGAGGAAAACCTGAATTTTACTCTCCCACCATTCGTCACTCGCATCAATAGTTTTATTCCTTGAATCCCATCCTAGTCTAGTTTCATTGTAAAGCAATGACCTCCATCTTTTACATTATTTCTTGAGGTTATCCCACTTACTATTCATTTGTTGTTTATCATACTTTTTACATGTTGGCTCCTCAAACTTACTAATTATGATTGTTCATCCATATCTTTTGTTGTTTGCAAAATGATTGCCTTTTTCAATTTGTTCGATGCACTATTTACAAAAGGTTTTTACATTTTCTGAGTTTCAAAATATCTTTTCCTTTGATGAACTCATCTATTAGTAAAGTGACATTAACAAATTTAAGAGACACAAACAAACAAGATCAACCATGAACCAATCCGAATGAAAAATATAAACAAACAAGTATAAACGAGTGTATTCCGTCAATTTACATTTGACAATTTGAGAATAGCACACAAAAATAGGAAGATGAACCCTGACCTATTCACAATAATTACTAAATGTTTGACCTCTATTGCAGCTTCAATAGAATTGTCTCATCTCAAAAGGAGCATAAATATACCTAAAACCTGACCTATTCATAATAATTCAATGAAAATCCCCTCAAAGATTAACAAGCTTCTGTACAACTACTACACTATCAGCTAGAGATAGAGAGAAATTCCTCAACTACCTCAACGAATAATAACTTATGCAAAGCCCCACAAAAATAAAAAGGATTAAACCGAACATCATCAATTGTAATTACTTGATGCCCACAACATAAACCACCACACTCATCGTAACATTTCGGCAAAGTTCACTCCTTGCACTTTCTGACCTCAAAAATTGATCATTAGGAATAAAAAATTCAATGTCCCCAAGGCAAAATCACAATCCCAACGCGTAAAAGAGAGAAAGCATTCACAGATATAAATGCAACCAAAAATAAAAACCCAAGAAATGATACCTCGAAGAACCACGTAGAGAACAAATCTGATGAGGGGCAAGAAAGGGTCAAGAGGGTAGAAGATCCAGAACTTGGATTCACTCACTCATCGCGACAAATTTTGGCCTTTATCAGGTCTTCGTTCAATGAGATTATTCTCTCGCAGGAGTTGCAGGGATGTTCTATTTACGTAAGAGCATAAGGCAAGGATTTGAGAAAAATAGCGCATTAGTTGTTGCTACATACTTTTTACCTGAATGAGTTGAGGGCAGAAGTCCACCACAAGTGCCATAACTTGGCACGCTGGGACACTTAAGTGGCATAACTTCAAAACGGTACACTTAAGTGCCAATTTTGTTTTCGAGTGGGACACTTAAGTGCCACCTCCGGCGACTCTTGCCAGAAATCCTACGTGGCAATATTTTATTATTATTTTTTACCTACGTGGCTCGCCGGAGCTCCAAATCAGCATAAAAATTTTTAAAATTTAAAAAAAAAAGAAAATTTTAAAAATTTTAATTTTAAAAAATTTAAAAATTTAAAAAAAATAATAAAATTTAAAAAAAAAGGGGGAGGGTCGGCCGGGGTCGCCGGCCCCTAGTCGACCGACGGCGAGGGCCGCGACCCTCACCCCAGATCTGGGCGAGGGCTCGCGGGCCCTCGCCGCCAGTCGGCTGGGGTCGCCGGCTCCTGGCCAGGGCCCTGTGACCCCAGCCGACCCTCCCCACTCCGTCGCCAGCCCATCTCGGCGGCGGCGGGGAGGTGGCGAGGGCCCGCGAGCCCTCGGCCAGATCTGGGGCGAGGGTCACGACCCTCGCCGCAATCCGGCGAGGGCTCTCGCAGCCCTCGCTGTCAGTCGGCCGGGGGCCGGCGACCCCAACCGACCCTCCCCCCTCCGTTGCCGGCCCTTCCTGGCGACGGCGGGGAGGCGGCGGCGAGGGCTCAGCCCTCAGCCGCCCGTTCGACCTCCCCCCCCCCCCCCCTTTTTTTTAATTTTCTTAATTTTTTAAAACTTTTGAATTTTTCTTAATTTTTAAATTTTTCTTAATTTTTTTAATTTTTAATTTTTTTAAAATTTTTTTGAATACTTTATAATTTAATTAATTTTTATATTATTATTTACACGTAGACACAAAACGGCGTCGTTTTTGCGTTTTCTCTGCCATGTCAGCGTGCAAAACGACGCCGTTTTGGACTAAACTCACCGGAAAATTGTCACGTCAGCCATTTGGCCGGATTTTCGCCGGAGTGGCACTTAAGTGTCCCATTTTACTCTGATGATGGCACTTAAGTGTCCCGGCGTGCCAAGTTATGGCACTCCAGGTGTCCTACACTCATGAGTTGAGAGTAGAGAATATCACCGAAGGCGAACCCTTCTCCCCCAAAGAAGAAAGTTGTCGAGCCTATCGCACACAGAGAGAGAGAGAGAGAGAGAGAGAGAGAGAGAGTTAGGGTTTTGTTTTGTAAATGGGTAAAATTAGACTTTTCATAATATTTTGAGGGTAAAATAGGCAACTAGCCAAAATTCATTAATTGAGGGGAGTAGTATTTTGGAAATGCTAAATGCCCAAAGCAGGTCCCCACTTACTTTGGGCTTTCAGCATTTCAAAGGCAAGCATTTAGCTAATGAGACCTTAGAATGTTGAACCAAACAACTAATATTTTTCCCAATGGGCTTTGGGGACTCAAAGCTCCTTGGAAATGCTTAACCAAATTGAGCCAAAAAGCCAATTGTATTCTTGAGAACTTTACTTATATATATATATATATATATATATATATATATATATATATATATATATATATATATCAAGTTTTGTACTTTTAACCGAATCAAATTTTTTGTGAACTATAGATTATGAGCAACAGAGCATGTAGCAAAGGATAGAGAAACTTCGTGGAATTTCGACGAGTACTGATTAAAATGAAATGGATCTATGTAAGGATAACTCCAAATTTGAGGTAAAAGGGATTAACATTTGCCAATTAAATATGCATGGCTTACGCACTTTGTTTTTACATGATGTATTATATGCTCTAGAGATTTGTCGGAATTTAGTGTCTTATTAGTGATGGTTAAACTTGATTTCAATTTAAACTTTCATAATAGTGGTGTGGATTTATATTTAGATACAAATTACTATTATTGTGGTTATTTTTTGGATGATTTTATTATATTGAATGTTAATTATGATAATATCAATGTTTGTTATTCCATCTCCACGTCTTCTAATTCATATGATAATGATATGAATATATAACATGCTTGACTTGGTCATATTAGCCAATAATGTATGAATAAACTAACCAAAGAGGGTTTGTTGAGTAACATTAAAAAAGTCAATTTATCCATATGTAAGCATTGACTATAGGAAAAATAACAAAAAAATCATTTGGAAAAAGTATAAAAGCTGAATTTCCCTTGCAATTAATCCATTTTGATATCCGTGGTCTAATAAATGTAAGAGGAAGGCACGGGATTGTGTATTTCATCACATTTATATACTCAATTGGGCATGTGTATTTAATTTCTTATAAATTTGAAGTATTAAGTTATTTAAATAAGTTTATGAGTTTGGTAGAAAATCAATTAGATAAAAAAAAATAAAAGTATTGAGATTCGATCGAGGACGATAATACCTCTCTAATAAGTTTAGAAATTTATGCGACGAAAAAAGAATAGAGAACAGTTATTATTATTATTATTATTTGGTAAAAAATAGAGAACAATTATTTATTCTCTATATTTCTCAACAAAATGGTGTTACATAAATGAGAAATAGAATTCTACTAAAAATGATTAGGTTAATGATGGCACATGCTAATTAACCTATCATTTTTTGGGTGATGCTTTATTAATTGTTGTATATATATTTAATTGTGTGTCTTCCAAATCAATTACTTCCATTATGTATAAGTTACGGATAAATACCCGTATTAAGTTTTCTTAAACCGTGAGGTTGTATTACCTATACTCACGACTTAGGTCTTTGTAGCAAGAAAAGTATTTTCAGAAAGTACTTAGAACATTTGAAAGGGTATGCATTTATAGGTGAGTAAGAAAGTAAGAGTATAACTGAATTTGAATCACTATGTGTCACATTCTTAGAGAATGAATTTCCTTGGAATGACGAAATAGCTGATGACTACTTCTTATTTGAAATTTTAGATCAAGATAATAAAGTTAATGGAGTTCATCCGAGTGGGAGTAATGTAAGAAATAAGAAATTAAATTTGACTCGGTCTCAATTACAATTACTTGATGAGACGATATCATTATTATTAAATCTAAGTGGGAGCATAATGGAGAATAATGTACAAAGTGTACAATCTTTCATACGGCGAATAAATTGCAAAAATATTCTCCCTCAACATTTTGGCATTGAATGAGAAACTTTCATAATTGCTTCGCAAGATGAAGATGAGCCAAAAAATGTAAATGAGGTTATAAATTATCCTAATAAGGAAAAATTGATGCATGCAATGGAAGAAGAAATTGAGTCAATGAAGTCAAATCATGTTTAGGAACTGATTGATCTTCTAAAAGGACTCAAAGCCATTCGAAACAATTAAATTCTTAAAATAAAGTGTAAAATCGATGACTCAATTGAGAGATATAAGCTTTAAAGTATAGCGAATGAGTATAATCAATAGGAATGAATTAATTATGAGAAAACTTTTTTTTTTGTAATGAGATTTACCTCAATTCACTTTATTCTACCAATAATAGCTAGTATGAATTTCGAACTACATTAAACGGATATAAAAAAATTGATTTTCTCAACAGAGAATTAGAATAAGAATTTTTTATGGAACAACCGGTTAGCTTGATTTTTAAAGACCAAAAACAAAAGGTATGTGGACTTTTGAGATTAATATATAACCTTAAGCAGTTATTGAGTATATAAGTTTTCATAATGACATAATGGCATATGATTTTACAATTATTAATAAGGATTATTGTATATATATTAAAAGGTCCAAAGATCAATTTGTGATTATATTATTATATGTTGATAATTTATTAATTACTGTAAGTAATGTGGAGTTTATTAATATTGTTAAGAGTTGATTATCTTCTAACTTTGAGATGAAATACATATATGAAGCTGCATATATTTTTTAGGTTAAGATTTCAAGAGATTGTTCAAAGAGATCATTGTCTATTTCGCAAGAAATCTATATAAACAAGAATTTTGAATGATTTCATGTATAAGATTGCAAACCCATAGATATTCTATTGTAAAATGTGAAGGATTGAGTAGTAGATTGTGTCTAAAGGTTTCACAAGAGAATGAATAAATGCAATATGTTCTTTATACTAGTGATGTTGGAAGCTTAATGTACGTTATGATATGCATAAGAGCTGACATATGTTTTGTAATTGAAATTGTAAGTAAGTACCAATCAAGTCTAAGTCAAGCATAATGGAAAGCTGTCAAAATAATACTAAGATATTTGAAATGAACTACTAACTACTTATTGAGTTATCAAGGAAATTATCTACGGCTTGAAGGTTACTCAAATGCTAATTGTGGAGGAAATTTAGATGAAAGTAAATCTACCTTCGGATTTTTTTTCTTACTGAATAATGGCGTCGTATCTTGGAACAGTAAGCAACAAAACATGTATAGTCTTATCCACGATGAAAGCCGAGTTCGTGGCATTATCAGTAACAATACAAGAGGGTGTTTGGCTTAAAAGATTTTGGATCATTTAGATGTTATTAAGTATGCTACAAATTCATTGTTGATTAATTGTGATAGCCAAATAGCGATAATGTACATTAAGGATTCGAAATATCATGATAAGACCATATATATATATATATATATATATATATATATATATATATATATCAAGTATAACTTTATCAAGGTTATGGTTATATGAAAATATATGAACTGCACATATAATGATAGCAGATCTTATGACAAAGCCAATATCTAGATATGTGTTCTGTGGTTATGTAAAATCTCTAGGACTATGTAGGGACTGATATATTGAATATTATAATTTCCTTAAATGTTCACAGTTAATGAAGTTATATTTCATTATTAATGCCTATAATTTTTGTTTGATGTTTGTGCATCTTAATATTTAGTGCATCATATAAATTGAAAAAGTATATCAAACAAACAATATATATATATATATATATATATATATATATATTGGTAAAAGGTAAGAAAACAGACAAGATATTAGTATTAGATAGATAAGAAATTAGCCCATTCACACAAGTAATTGTCTCTATTTACTATGTAATAATTAGAGATAAGACAGTTTTTACCTTATTATCTAAGTGATAATCGAGAATTCAAGTTTAAAATATAGATATCGCCTTAACTGAGTATTAAGATAATGAGATAATATTTATATTTTACTTTATTTGTCTTTGATGACAAATGTGAGTTCTGATGAATATTTTGAAATAGTGGATATGTGAATTCAAATTAGACATTAGGTGTGTCTAAACTATCATCTGCACGGTATTGAAATTAAAGATATACAATCCATGGTAAATGAGTTAATACTGTTCTACGTATTTCATACTATATATGCTGAGACGATCAATGAAAATAGCAAAAGTTTTAATCTCAACTTTTATGCTATGTAAGACTTTTGAAGAAGAGAGTTCCTTAATTAAGTGCCCTAATCACTCATACTTGTTTTCAAGATTTCTAATTAATGGTTATTATCTTAGAATGTATCCAATGATCATGAGTTAATTTGATCTAATGGAACATTTTTAAAAAAGCATGTTGAACTAAAATTGAGAGTTTTTAAGGAAAGAGGAAAATCAAGTTTGGAGAATCATATAGTTTTGTATTTACTGGTCGACCAATTATGATTATTTTGGGAAAATCATAATTGTAATTACAATACATCAGCATTAAAAAAATATTGAAAGAGATCTAAATGTGATTGATTGATTTAAGGTACTGCATACTATTTTGACTCGAAAATGTAATGTCCATTTTGAGCTGCTATATATTTCTAACAAATGTATAACAACGAGCTCTCGAAATATGCTGGTTGTATGGATTACTTACTAATATGAACGTTGCAGAGAGATGAAGAAAGAGTTTTGTTCAACCTATCATGTGCGAGTTAAAGATGATGGGTTATTATTTGATAGGCCAAGTTAGGCTCGACCTGGCTCATAAGGGAAATGGCTCATGAGAGAAAGAGAGCAATTATTTTTTAACTGAAAATAATTGCTATATAAATATGAAGCAAGAATGTTGGAAAATAGAAGGAAACAATACGTTCTCTTTCTCTTTTTGACAACAATGTATTCTCTCTCAAAGAATGGAACTCCGGGGCATCTATTAATCCCTCTAAGACTGTACCAAGTATTTAATCTGTGGCAAATAAAATATTTTCATCTTTGTGATATGCCTTTTGATCAGTTATACACGTATCCTCGAGCCCACTTCCGTGTTTGTTTTCAGTATTTTATCATTCGAGTATCGGTTCATTTTTTTAGAAGTCCGTTTACCATAGTGAGAAAACAACAAAGAAACATGCCATCAATCAAGTCTGCATTAGAATTACTCGAGGAACATCGTGGGATCTGGATCATATCTTTCCTCGGAGATTGCTGATTGCATATGTCAATTTCCCACAACTCGTGACCATCCCGACATGAAATTGCCGCTTGCTCTTGGCACATCAAAGTACATCCGAGGCACGGAAAGGAGAAGAAATATCTGAAGTGCTGCACCAACAGGAATGTCCACAGTTCCTGCATGAGCTGTTATTACAAAGGAACATAAAATCAATGTGCACGACATTGCGGACTACAGAGACTGAATAACAAGTTCTCAACCCAACTCCTTAATATTCTCCGAAAATCCAAGTCGCCTCCAGCCAAACCAGGACATCCTGCTAGATAAAGAATTGAGAAGACATCATATACCATATGTCCGGGAGATGTAACCAGAGAGATCTTTTGCATGTCCTCTGCATAAGCAATAGAAGATACATGTTGGTCTTTAATCCACATTTGTCCTCTACTTGATTTGGCTAAAGTCATGTCACACATGTTGTCTGATTGTTCAACATGGGACATGGCGCTACGAGTATTACCATATTCCCTTGATCGGGAACCTACCTTCCAAAATTATCCGAGTTTTCAGGGCATTGAAACACCGAATGTGCATGATTAACTTCACACTGATGTATCGGGTAAAAATGAAAACCACAAAAACTTCACCTCTAGTAACTGGTTCAATATAGAGTGTTTTCCACAATACACAATGTTGTACTAGCTCTCTCTTGATCAGAATACATCACATGGCACTTTAAAAATCACATTCATCGTGTCAGAGCTGGTAAATGTCTACTAAGCATCAACATACAGGTCATCAAATCTCCAAAATTAAAAAGTCTCATTTTTTAGCAAGTTGCTAGAGGACACATAAAGCCAGAGCCATATATCAAATTCATTCCCACAAGGCGTAAAATGAGAATGAGGCCCATGTTTTGGAGACCTTATATACATTCTAAGTTAGGAATTCGTACATTCTCACAAGACAAACTCACACAATCACCATGAGTTTTGTTCACATTCTCTCTCTCTCTCTCTCTCACACACACACACACTGATAAAGAGAGGCCAATTCAAATGGCCGTATTTCCACAATATAAGAAGTGCTCCCACATCATCTTTACTGCATCTTTTAGCATATCAGAGATTAAATCAGTTCCCAGACTCCGTCCCTGAAAATTGTAGTAGTAGACGTTACCAAAATGAAAATCCCAAAACCATTGGATGAAGATGATGGCTAGGAGTCCATCAGGTTTGTCGCAGGCAGCTCAATTTCTAAGAATATACTCAGAATTTGCCTAACAAATCCCTTGACATGAATTGTTTAATGTAAAAAGAGTTAAATATCTGTTGTATAGTGCTTCCGCAAGAGCACATCATCCTCATGAAACGCTCAATTCAACACACTGAATCAAATTGATATCTCGAGAGACTTCTCTAAAATTGTGCATCGCCTAACAATGCAACCCAATCTAACAGCTGAAATACTTAAACAGTAAAAATAACAAGAAAAAAGAATTACCTCTTAAACTATCAAAATATAAATTTGTCTTGCAAAGGAAATTCTAGTGAAACTAAAAGGAATTCAAACTTAAAACTTGGCATGAACTTTAACTGGTTTCAGAAGCTACCGGCGATTCTTTGCCTAAAATAAGTTAATATGCATTTGAAGGCTTCACAAATCGGCTACTAATCCAGAAATTACAGGATGCTTCAATTGTGAATACTAGTATTGAACCAATAGTCAGACATGTGGCTGGAGCACATGGACCCAATTGGCATTCACAACCACAGTCCACGCAAAAAAGCTATATTTATCTTAACGGGGGACAAAAGAACTAACATGGAGTTCAGAAGTTATGCCTTTCAACTTCAGGACAGTTTCTTCAGTAACTTCCCCATGGGATCGCTGTGTTTGCATAGACGATCTGCCCACTCTGATGAGCATTAGTTCTAGGCGACCTAAAGTTAAGGCCTTCCTTGAACTGCCCCGAAAGCGATGCCGGAACAGGGGGTGGGCCACTGCTGTCCTTCAAATGCCGCTCATGCGAAGGAACTTAGGCCATGATGGTTACAGCAACCCGAAACTTGAAAACTGCAGTCAAGAAAGAACGTGCCCGCAATTTCTCTTGAGAAGCAATGAGAGAATAACACTGGCAACTGAGTGCTCATCACCTAAAACCCACGGACCATAAACTGGACTAGAAGCCTCGCCTCGCCTCATCCCATTTATGATATACAGCCATACGAAGCAGATAAATTACAGAACAAAAGCGAGAGTAGGTTCGAAAAATTCGCATGTATGGACAGACGTACCGGAGAGGGTTCCGTCACTTGGGCATTGTCTTGTCGCTGCTTTCACGAGACGAATTGGATCGAACATGATCGAAGGTTTATATATTAGAACGGAGAGGGTGAAACGTCAAAGTGCTTCGTCTTCTCTCTCGTGGAAGCAACTTCCCAGAAGTGAAGTGCGAGGACCCCATTGAACTATTGAAGAGAGGACCTTTTTCTCCAACCGAGGAAATTCCTTTTTTTTTTTTTTTGGGAAACCAGAGAGCCGGAGAATTGACTGCCTTTTTTAGTGTAAAATAAATGGAGAAAGATAAGATTTTTGTGATAAGGAGAAAAGAAATTCGACTCAAAAAATTAACAATTTAAAAGAATCCTAATTTTCATCGTTTATATCATTAGGAAAGCAGAGTTGCCGGAGTATATTCTCGTTATGAATCTAGATGTTTAGTCATTGATATTTGTTGGCAATAAAATTATTTTTCATTGGCTTGCTAAACTGAGTGACAAAAACGATTAAATATAGAAAACTAAACTAAAAGCCTCAAATTGATATACTTGCGATAAATTTACTTTACGTTGAATACCGTTAATTTACTTAATCGGGTGACATATGATAGTATATCAATTTAGGATTATCATTCGTTTATCACAATTGTACCCATTTGTAATTTTTTGGGTTATTACTCCAATTTAATAGAACTAACGGATGATAAATTTGTTGTAAATATATCAATTTAGGGCTTAAGATGGTTAAAAATTAATTTAGTTTAGGTTAAATTTGCCATAAGCGTATTGGTTTCAAATTTTTAGTGGTAAAAAAATTAGTTTAAAGTATATTTATCATAAGTGTATCGATTTGAGATTTTCGTGATATTAACTCTTTATTTTCTTTAATGATGATTATTTTAAACTCTATTATAAACTAAATTATTGCCATCAACATGAAAAGTATCCAAACTTAAGCAAATTGATTTATGTCGATTTATAAAAAGAAACAACATTAGAATTTATACTAGTATATTGATGAAACAAATTATTCAATTCAAAATTGTAAGCAAATGAAGGTCAAAATCTTTTGTACTAAAAATAAGAAATGATTTATCTCCCTTCGTCTCTTTTCTATCCATCATCTTCTTCAATCTTCAGCCATGAGGAGGATCTGAGCTAGTCTTACTCTCTACTCTCTCTCTTACTAACTTTGCTTGTGTTTTTTTTTTTTTTTCTTTTCTCTTGAACTAGATCTTGGAGTTCTCTTCTTCCAATCTAATTCGAAATCTGAGAGTTTATTCTCATGATTTAGTTCTAGATTTGGAAGCTATCATATTCCAATCTAGATTTGGGAATTCAATGAATATGCTTTTGGGGATTCCGTACCCCAATGTCCTATCCGTCTATAAGTCATCTACCTCAAACTTCAATAATGATTGTAGGAGCTATGGTGTCTCACTAAACTATGAAGATTTACTTTTTCAAATGTTAGATTTGTGTTGGTTCAACTTATTTTACAGTTGCTTTCATAAGGCAATGCTATAGAGGAAGCCAAACGTAGGCATGCATTGCTACCTGGCAATGTCGTAGTTATTGGAGAAGAAATTTCCGACGTGTATTCATTCACCATTAATGATGATATGAGATTTAGTGATTGTTCGTCAATTATTTTACTTAACAAATCCATTCTTATGGAACAAGTGTATGCTTAACCTTGTTGATGCTTTATTCACCCTCATTATTTTTTGGATTCATCTTTATTATGTAGTATTTTAGGCTCTGTTTTGCTTCAATTTACTTTACTATAAAGTCTGATCACATATCCTTTTGAGAAATGAACACAAATCCTGTCAATAAAAAAAAAAATGCTTTCCAAATAAACATTATCACTATTTCCTCTCAAATACAATGAAAGATCGAGTTACCAGCAATCTGATTTGCAAGCTAAATTAAAGTCTCTAATCCATCCTCTCAATGGATTAACCACATAAACATTTTCTTTTTATTGATCCAATCTTCAAATGAGACAACCTCTCAAATGATTATTAACTGAGGCGGCTGTCCAATTATCATGTGTAGTCAATATGACAAATCAAGATACGCACGAATTGCGAGTCGGTGGTCGGAAAATTACCTACGCGACCGCGAGATCTTCTGCTTTTCAAAGGAAATGTTGACAATCTTGCAGGGAGAGCTTAAGTCAAAAGTTATTTTTCTACCTTCTACCAAAAAAAGGAGTTCAGTTTTCTTTGATTTAAATTATTTTGCGTGAAGTTAGGGTGGAGTTGTCACGGTGACGTACGATTTCGGGTGGCAATGTTGACTTTGTGACTTGTTGGATCGTGAGTGAATAGGGACGAGGGAATTGGAGTCAAAGTTTACACCGTGTTTTTCCACTGGATGTTTGAATCGATTCGAGTCAAAGCTGACGGCTCTGTTTTGCCCACTCCTTTTGGTCCCACTTATTTAAAACCAAAACCAACTCTTGCACTTCACAAGTCAAAAAATAAGGAAAAAAAGGGGGTAGAAATGCTTTATTTACAAGATAAAGTCACAAAAGAAAATACAAATTATACTCAATATGACACATTTATTTTGATTTTTTTTTCTGTGACATTGAAACTTACAAATTGGTAACGTTTGACATATATTTACCCCAAACCTAGACTTGTGTAACACAAAAACTCAATGTAGAAAATCATATCGATTCTTACTATTTTTATAAATATATATACTTCCTTTTTCATAGCACAAAAACTCAATGTAGAAAATCATATCGATTCTTACTATTTTTATAAATATATATATATATATACTTCCTTTTTCATAGATTCTGATTGGTATTGATTATCTAAAACTGTCATATAACATTCGATTTTGATGCGTAGAATCATTCGAAAAACATTTCATAGTTTTATGGTATTAAACTTATATTTCTTCTTGATAATATTAGTGGTGTGCGATTCTCAAGTTATTCCAATCTAAGCTCAGCAAATTTTAATTTGGAACCAGATCATTGGAAATTATTTAATATTATTACAACGGGTAGATGCAGGACTCTTTTTTGTTTTTTTTTCTTTTATTGACTCGCAAATAATTGATTAATAAGTCTCCCTCACAAGATTAGAACCGACAGAGAAGTTTTGGCTGCAGAGTTCAAGACTCCAATTGTCCTTAGTGCCTCGTGACAAATCCCTTTCTTTATTTTCGTTCTTTATTTTTTTTAAAGATTTCATGGTACATATAAATTAACGTTGATGCAAGTATACAGTTAAATCATCTCAATTTGTTTTCTGTTTTAACTAAAAATATTACAACTTTCACAACATTAACTCTTAATACGTTGATTCTCGTAAGCTTTTTTAAAGCTTGAATAATATCATAAATTAGCTTTTGCTCATTCTAGAATGTAAATAGAAAGGCCTGTATTGTAAAAGATTACTCATCTCTCGTCCAAAAAGTATTATCCAAAAACCTTAAAAAGATTGAATCACCCCTGTGAAAAGTCACGCTTTTCTAATTACGGGCAATCGAAAGTCATGCATGCGAAAGTAGCAATCAAGTCAACTATCAAGTCCGCAGTGTGTATGGGCAATTGTATAAATGCCCTAAAACTGTTGGATCACGAAAAAAGAAAAATCTCGATTTTTGTCGAGAATCTTTGAATTTGTGAGGTGCGTTATTTTATGCAAGACGTACGATTGCACTCTCGGATACCCCGTTTTCAGGACGGTGGATCCGTCCTCGTTGTCATGATTAAAGTAGAGAGAATTACCGGTAGCTTTTGTCCTTGTTTTTGACAAGTTCAGCTTGAGAGGTTATATAAATCCAAAAGAAATTATTAAAAGGACGAAGAAGGATTTGACTTCCCTCGCGTATGTTTGACTTCCCTCGTGCGAGTTCTTCGTTATCGACGATTCCAAACGAGGCATCTGTGAATGAGAACAGTTAGGTCTACTTTGACCAGAAAAAAATATTATAATAGACGTATGCTGCTCTATGTATAATCTACATTGACGAAAGGGATCTTATCAAATCTACAAATATCCTTAATATGCCTAAACATTAAGGTGTCAAACCGAGATATGCTATAATAAGTGTTAATCATCTTTCAAGCGTTATTTTTAAAAGTATGGTATTTAATTTTCGATTTGATCTGTAGTTACTTAGCATCGATAGAGATCTCAAGATCCGAGATTAGTGACCCTATTGCTTTTATTTGCAATCTTAAATTCTCTTCACACATCCTCATGGCATCCCCTAATGCTTTGACATCATGGGAGACGAGCTAGTACGAAACCATTGAGCCCATTATGTCTATTGGAATCTAGTCATTTTCTCAATTATATATCTTCGCACCTCACGCCAAAGTATATAAAATATTCGACTTTCAGGTTCTTGAGCTTCTGTCATTTATGATAATTACAAAACCTACGGAGTGCATGTTGACCAAGCCCCCCCACCGCATTAGGGTCATCGGGGTTTACTCCAGCTCACATTTGGGGATGCTGTGGTGACGGATTTACTCAAAATGAGTGATGGTTATATGGTTAAACGAAATATTCATATTGCTTTACATCAAAGTTCGGGAGATCGTCGATGTTGTCAATCTTTTTCACTCTATTATTGATTATAAAGAAAAAAAAAATCCTGCCAAGTGCACAGAATTTTATGAGCATTTTCCTTGGTTTTCATCGAGGTATCAATAGTGCAATTATTTTATGTAAATAGTACTATTGAAAATTGAAGTCAGGACATGTGTACACACAAACGATGCTTGACATGGGCGCGCACATGCGCCTTGATGTTACGAGTGCCTAGATTCAAAAGGAAAATTTACGCCGTTGCGGTTTATTATATAATTCCTTTTTATATCTTCTTGTTCATTAGCATGTGTACACAATAATAGTAAATCTAACACCAATGGAGAAGCTTTTTCCCCTCCAATATCGCCCTCTTAGCAAGTACCTCCTGTTGTAAAGGGTCATTCTAGCAATACTAAAATCTGATTTTTAAAACTAATATTATGCAGGATAATTGAAAATGAATATAAGAGGAAATGAACCATCTTCAAAATTCCTGCAATTAATTAATATATATATGTCAACACCATCAATTCTTCTTAAGAACTTCCTTTTCATCATGAGTGGGTCTTTAAGTGGGAAACACGCAAATGTCCAAATCACTAGTAGAAATCCAGCAAAGTCACCATCCACCACAATCAATTTCAGAACCTCCTTCCCCTTTCTTTTCACCTTTTTAGCACTGTGCACTCTCACCTAAACTCCACTTTGCTTTCCTTTTTTCTTAACCGAGGCCATCAAATTCAAACCCATCATCTCCTTCTCCCCCCGCCCGCCCCCCCCCCCCCCCCCCCCTCTTCTGTCTGTTCATGCCGAGTGAACTTCAGGGGAAAAAAAGGTGAGAAGCATTAGAGCGTCACTTAGGTTTTTCTCACTAAAATTTAATAACAAAAAATATTATGACAAATTTGAAGAATTAGAGAAAGTGATATACGACTCTACACATCAACAGTTTGATATTTTGACATGTTTCAAGCATTTTGAGTTAAATGAAAGTCAAAAGTGCTAGTTTTTTTTTTGTGGTAAAGAGTCAAAAAGTGCTAGTTTAATAATGCAAAAAACTAAAAATTAGAAAGGAAAATCGCTTGTGACAGGCTTAAAACGATGAAGATTGTGAGAATTTAAAAAAAAAATTATGTGTTTTTTCCTGAAATTAATAATGAGAAGTTATCGAAAATGTTAATTATATCTTTTTATTTATTAAAGGGAAGATAATTTGGAAAAAGCCACTAAAAGTAAGACAAAATGCATAGATATATCTTTTGTTATTAATTGCAGGATAATTTAGAAAAGTCATGAACAGTGAGACAAAATACACTTTACGCTTAGAGAGATAGATTTAGATACTTGAATGTCAAAATGAAAAAAAGAAAAAAAAAAAGAGAATAGAAAAACAGTACTCAGGAAAACGTGTCCACGCAAAGCTATTTTCCAATGGCAGCAGATGATACTATAAAGGAAATATTGCAGAGGGTGGTGAATACAATAAGTAATATTTCTTTATAAGCATGGACCATCTGACAAAAGGTTGAAAAACTATCCACCCTTTTCAACATTTCTCTCTCTCTCTCTCTCTCCAGCGTCCCTTGTCTCCATCTCTGTGCGTTGCTGCTGTGCTGCCTTTAAATGGAGACCTGTGCTTCAGCTTCAAGATTCACTGATTTTGCTCTCTAAATTCTCTGTCCTCAAAACTCCCGTATAGGAGAAAAGCCAGATTTGAGTTTTTGGAGCCTTTGGAGTTTTTGGGCAATCCCGAGACAAACTCTATCTCCCCTTTTAAGCTTTTCGCTCTCAACCCTTTTCACCATCTAGCGGAAAATCCCCTAAAAGCCTAAAGAAAAAACAAACAAGAAACGGAAAGATCAACTCATCTTTTCCTCTCTGTTCTCAGTTCTCAATCTATCTGCCACTCCCTCTCTCTCTATCTCCTTGGCTTCTTGTGCTGGGGTGTGTGGTATGGAAGTAAGTCTCCATCATTTGACTTTCGTTATCCGTCTCTTTGTCTCCAAGTTCTGTTTTGGCTTTTGGGTCTGAAGTTTCTTTTCTGTTGTGTTCGGTGCAACAACGAAGGAGAGTTATTACAAGAAGAGCGGACAGATTCCGGCGTTCGGGAACTGGGACTACACGAACGATCTTCCCATCACTCAGTACTTCGACAGCGCCAGACAAGCCGGCTTGGTCCGCTCTCATTGCTCCTCTTCTTCATCCGGCGAATGTGGTCGTCCGCAGCCGCGCGCCAGTGCTGGTTTGTCTGAAGAGAGGCATCAACATCGCCGCCGTCATCCTACCGCTGCTCCTCTTGGCGTCCCTCCTGGAAAGGTTGGTTCGCCTTCGGTTTTGTCGAGATATTTCAAGATTAGGTCATGTTAGGGAGAGATCGGAAACCTTAACAATGGCGTGCCTGTGCTGTTCTTTTTGTTAATGTGGGATCTGTCTCTCCAGCAGACAAGGGTGAGGGAAAAGCGACTCGCGCATGTCAAGGAGCCCAAAAAGCAATCCAGAACGTGCGACCGTGACGTGTCAGAACCGCCAAAGGGACAGCGCTACGTGTCAGTGACTGGCAACGACAAAAACAAGGTTGTCAATAAACTGCAAGAAGACGACGCCGGTTCGGTCCCCTATCCTCCAATGTCCCCACGAAGACGACCCCCGAAGCCTGTCGATGAAGATCTCTACAAAATATCCCCCGACCTCCTTCGCACCACCAAGAGGGTCAGTCTCTCTCTCTCTCCCTCCCTTGTAAATCGCCTCCAATTTGTACGGTTGATCTATTTACGAAGACTGTCGCTTTGATGAATGCTTTGACACCCTTTTAACTCGCGTTGATTCAGAAGAAGATGCTGGGATTCATCTCAAGGTGTCTGGCTCCAGCTTGCACAGCTTAAGCTCATTGTCCAGGTCCAGTGCTAGTGAGAACTCAAAAATGTTCACGCTTAAAAGTTTTCTTTTGTTATGGTTTTGTTTTTTGCCGAAAATGTGTGGAAAGAATTGATATTATATATATTGAGTATAGATCGAGGAGGTAGAAGTACATCTCTGGATTCCAAGATGGCCACACTCTGGCCTTGCGATCAACCTTAATGTGCTCAGTTAGTAGCTTTACGATTGGATGATAGTGATGATGAATTTGAAATTTAGTCATTGAGGAAGCAAACAGATTGAAATAAACGAGTTGAATCGCCTAATGAGCAGACTTTATTTCGCTACTGTCTGATGCAGTTAAATGAGCATGGAACAGTTCGAACGGGTTTGGATTGAACTCAGGTCGAATTGAAATTGTCGTCTGGTTCTGCTTGACTAGGGAGAACTTTCCCAAGTTCGATTTATGAACTGAATGGGATCGAAACTTCGAAGCAGGACGACTTGTTATTGGAACTGCAGCTAGTATCATTCGAACAGCAATTCCTTCTCTTCCAACTTATTCGGCAACTCTGGAGCTTCACTTTGGTTACACTCCCTTATTTGCGCCTCCATTGATACACCCGGTTGTGAAACTATTGCATCCAAACGATAAATTCTCGTAGCAGCTCTGGATGTTGACACAATGCATGCGACACTGAGTAAGATGTTGAACATCACGGTATCGAAGATGACAATTCTCGTGCTTGATGCATCCCGAAAATACCAACTCATTCCAAGCTGCTGATGACCTTTCGCAAAGGCCATTGAGTGAAAAGTAAAGTAGCCATCACCGATCATAAGCAATCATGTCCCGGGAGTAGATTCACTACAACTAGAAGAATTTCAATGTTGGAAAAACAAGCCGTTGAGTGAAAAGTAAAGTAGCCATCACCGATCATAAGCAATCATGTCCCGGGAGTAGATTCACTACAGCTAGAAGAATTTCAATGTTGGAAAAACAAGCGATGTAATGCTTTACCGGGAAAAAACAATACTTTGGGACTCTCATTGAGACACTCGTGACCTTGCAGTTATCTGTTGATCAGTGTAAAGTATGCTTCTGTTAATCAACGGGACATTTGCAAAGAAATTTGTGTTCTTTATTCTTGAGTTCATCACTCATCTACTATCGTTCATGCTTCTGTGATCGTTCTATTGCAAAATCAATCCCCCAGATATGTCGAACGTTTTGTTCGCTGGGCATTGTTCTACGTCGCACCATCTTGCTGGGCGAACTGCTTGCCCCATCAAATTGTCCTGATGCGCATCCACCTTGAATGAAGGCTTATTCATCGGTTAATTTGGAGGTATTTCATCTTGGATTATCCTTCATACACATCTGGTTTAGTTCAAGTAGTCGGACAGGTAAACAACGGACAGAAGGACATTAAAGACATAAAGCCTTTAGACATGTTTGCTGACTACTTTGTATTTGCATGACTACTGCCTTTTGAATTTAGGGAAATTATTGAGCATCTTTGGTGACTCAAAAGAATTTGTTCAGGGGACTCGTGTTAAAATCCATTGGATTTGCTTATTGTCGAAAGATAATTTAAAAAAAAAAATGATAAGTCACCAAGTCAAGCGCCTCTTCATTTCAATCCTTTTTAGCATGTCAAGTACCTGTTGATGATCAAGTGAACAGATACTGTTTACCATGCAAAAAGGGAAAAAAAGAAAAAGAAAAGAAAGACAGATAAGAAGCTCAATACAAGAAACTGGTATAAGAGAGAGAACTTTAAAATTGCGTGTTATTCTGTAAAGTATTCAAGATTCATCTCTCGAGTCAGTATCATCACTAGGATAACAGTAAAACTTCCCTTCCTTCTCACCAGACTCAATGAGCTTTGCGACGACTTCCCGCATCGTTGGACGATCCGATGGAGACATGCTTGTGCAACGCAGAGCGATCTTCAAGACCGTGATCATGTGGGATACAGTGCTCTCGTCCTGTAAGTCCACTCGCACATCAAGCACTCCGGGAGATAACGAGTGGTCCTGGATGTAATTTCGCACCCAAGTCACGAGGTCCCCGCCTTGGTCCAGGGGTTGCACCGGAGTCTTCCCCGTCAGCAGCTCCAGCAAGACGACTCCATAGCTATAGATGTCGCACTTCTCGGAAACTTTCATGGTGTATGCATACTCTGCCATCACAAGGTCAAGAACATTGTGAGAGTCCTAGATCTCTCAAACGGTGTTTTAGAATATGATTTGAAGGCGGATTGCTGATTCATAACCAAATTATCACATGTCATTCAGACGGCTCGTGCATTCTGAAATGAGATTTCTTTTGTTTAGGAGGGGGGGGGGGGGGTGAATTTGGGTTCCTATTGATACTCACCAGGGGCGATGTAGCCATAAGAGCCCGCCACTGCCGACATGGATTTGGATTGTGGCATGTCGATAACTTTGGCCAATCCAAAATCTCCTACGTGGGCTTCAAACTTGTCGTCTAACAGGATGTTGTTCGATTTAATGTCCCGGTGGAAAATCCGAGGCACACAGTCGTGGTGCAGGTATGCGAGCCCCTCTGCAGCTCCAAGAGCAATAAAGAAACGCCTTGGCCAGTCGAGATTGTAGGCAGACCCGTGCAGCGATTCCCCTAAGCTTCCCCTTGCCATGTACTCGTAAAGGAGGAAATTCGAGCCCTGATGATGATAGAAGCCGTATAGCCTCACAATATTTCGGTGCCTGATCTTCCAGAGAGTCAGTATTTCTGCGTGGAAGCTGTTGTCCATAGTGTTTCCCTCTCTGTTGGACGCTAGCTTCTTGACGGCAATGGTATTGCCGGTCGGCAACGCTGCTCTAAACACCGTCCCACAAGCTCCCCTCCCAATGACGAAGCTATCACTGAAGTCATCAGTTGCCGTGACCAAGTCTTGGAAAGTGAAATCTTCCTTCGGGAAGAAGTCAATGTCGGAGACTGGTGAAGAACCTGGGTTTTCTTGCAAAGGCGCAACGGTCTCAACTGGCCTTATCATGAAATACAGGACAACTAGGATTAAAATGAAAGAGACCCCACCAATCCCAGCTGCTACTATGGCGACAACTTTAGCTAATTTTGAACTTTGGCTGTTTGTCTCTGGGAGTAAAGAAGGCGAAGATGGAGAGGCGTTGCAATTGCCTAGGGGTCCGCCACACAGCCCTTCGTTCCCAAGAAAGCTACTCACAGCCATGCTATCGAGCCGTGGCAAAAGAGGCAAGGGCCCAGATAAGACATTGTAAGAGAAGTTACAGCCTAGTAAGCTCTTGAGATTCTGAAAGGAGCTGGGGATCGAACCGGTCAAGCGGTTATTGTTGAGTAGGAGATACTCCAGGAGAACAAGATTCCCAAGCTTAGGCGGCATTTCTCCAGACAGGTTGTTGTAGCTCAGATTCAGGGCAATCTGCAAGCTCGAGAGCGCTCCAAGCTCAGCTGGTATAGCCCCGGAGAACCAATTCCCCCCCATCTCTAGCTCAGTCAATCGGGTCAGGCTCCCAAGCGTGACGGGTATGGTGCCCGAGAGCCTGTTATCGGAAAGCTTGAGAAGCTCCAATTGGGAAAGGTTTCCGACCTCACTTGGCAAAGCACCCATGAAATCATTGCGGCTCAGATCCAGCCGTTGAAGCCTCCTACACATGAAGATCTCGGGCGGAATCTGCCCGGTAAGCAAGTTTGACGAGACGTTGAAAGTCACCAATTGAGAAAGATTACCAATCTCTCTCGGCAACTCTGACACAAAGTAATTATCGGAAAGGTGAAGCCTTTGCAGTGCTTTGCATTTTCCAATTTGTGGAGGTATGGGACCACTGAACTTATTCTGATTTAATTCAACGGTAGAAAGGTTCACCAGGCTGCACAAATCTGGTGGAAGAGTGCCTTGCAAGTTATTTCCGATGAGCCGAAGCTGCGCGAGGGACTTGCAGCTTGAGATCCCCCTAGGAATATTCCCTGTGAGCATGTTCGACCCCAAGTTCAGCAAAAAAAGATAGGAATTCATGCACAGATACCGGGGAATTTTCCCCGTTAGCAAGTTCTGCGATAAGTCAACCACCCAGAGATTGCTATAAACACCGAGCCCTGGAGGAATGATGCCACTCAGCGAGTTGTTAAAGAGTTGCAATGAGTAAAGCCTTGGCAGATACTGAAACCCCAAAGGGATGGGACCGGTAAGATTGTTGATGGAAAGATCGAGCTCTGTTAAGTTCTTCAAGCCAGCAAGCTCGCTGGGGATGTTACCTGTTAAATGGTTCTGGAAAAGGTGAAGCAATTTCAAGCCCGATATATGCCCAAACTCAATCGGTATCTTCCCTGTTAGGAAATTCTCCGAGAAATCTATTTCTGTAGCTAAAGAAAGGTTGCCAATTTCTCTTGGTATCGTTCCGTTTAACTGATTCCAGTAAACATACAGTTTCTTCAGAAATATCAGGTTGCCAAGCTCTTTTGGTATTCCGCCCCCAAGATTGTTCTTGTAGAGGGCAAGAGTCCCTAAACTTGTACAGTTTCCGATCTCTTTAGGCACCACCCCAGAAAGCTGGTTATCCCAAAGAATCAAGTCAGTCAAGCTCTGGAGCATTCCGAGTTCAATTGGAATGTTCCCAGTTAACTTGTTCTGCGCGAGACCGAGAAACTGTAAACTGTTGCACCCACCTAATTCTGAAGGCAAACTTCCCGAAATCAAATTCTGTCCAGCGCGGAAAGACATCAGGTTCTTCAGATTCCCAAGAGTACGGGGCAGCGATCCAGTGATGTTGTTCGAGTATGCAAACAGTTCGGACAGCCAGGAAAGGTTTCCAAGCCCCTCAGGAAGAGGCCCGGAAATCTTGTTGTTGCATATGTTCAAGGATGTCAGAGACCGTAGTGTGCACAATTCCACTGGTATTTCCCCTTCAAACTGATTATTGTTCAATTTGATGACCTTGAGACCCGAACAGTTGCCTATTTCCCTTGGTATATTTCCAGACAACTTATTGAAAGAGAGATCAAGATAGGTCAGGCCAACCAGTTTGCCAATACTAGGAGATAAAGATCCAGAGAGATTCATCGAGCTCAAGTTGAGAGAGTACACGACTGGATCATAGTAACTATACGAGCAATTCACGCCATTCCATCCACAAGGAGTTGGGTCACTGGCATTCCAGCTATCAAGACGATGGAATTGATCAATGAAGCTCTGCTTTATTTCAAACAGGTATTGAACTTCCCCATTACGCCCCAGACACTGATGAACCAGAAAAGCAGCCACAACATAGTTAATGGCCAAGAACACCCGTTTCAATCTCTCCATATTCCAAACCATAACAATCACTCAACCATGAAAAAGTCCCCTCTATATGTTGCATTTAAAACAGGGTCAGATAGAATATTTCCTCTCAAGCTTCTTCTCTTGAATATGATTCAGTTTCACATAAGCCGAGTGTCTGAATGTTCAATAGACTCATACCCCGACTTGAAATGCAGGTGCGGCAGGAATTAAAATAAACAAAACTCTCATCGAAGGACACAGGATTTTGGGTGAAAAACATGAGGAGGAAGAAGAAGATGAGGAAGAAAGGCCTCACGTACCTCCTTTTTACTTCATGAGAGACACCAAAAACTATTGCAAGGAGAATCTTTCTTTTCTGGTCATCGGCAAAACATTTGACCAAGGAAAATCGTTTTAATCAAGGAAGAGCCACGTTATGAATGTAAGCAAACGGGTTTACTATTCGCCCATGGTCTTCCCGTCAACTTCGAAGTGCAATGAAGATGGAAAACCCCTTTTCGCGATTATTATCATCAAGAAAGCAGGAACACAGAAACCGAAGAGCTCAAAAAGTGAAGGTTTTTCTATGAGCTTTGGGGTGAACATGAAGGATGGTTAACCTTCAAGAGAGAGAGAGAGAGAGAGAGAGAGAGAGAGATTGTCATGGCCGACAAAGCATGCTTTCTCAACGCTCGCTCCATCTTTCAGAAGGATCCATAGTATAATGCTTTGATAATACTGCAAGAGACCCACCACGTCTCATTTCTATTTAGTGCCCCAAAACAGGTCAATAAGAAAGCGAGTACAGAGGTCTGTTTCTTAATCCTATTTTCCTGCTACTCCCTATACAATATTCTTCCCAATTTGATGACGTAAAGTTTACTCTTGAATAATAATTTTCATAATTCGAAATACTCAATCATCTCACGAATTATATTTGCTTAGAGTCAAAATCCCAATAAATATATTCGTACCGAAAATCCAAAAAAGACTTATCAAGTTCATTTATTAATAGAGAAAGTACACGTATTACAAAAATAACCTACCTGAAAAAGTAAAAAGAAATTGTATTTTTCAAAACATATTTTACCAAGTTCTGAAAACGCACACCGGACACAATCTCCAATATATTCCCTCTTGAAATGGTTAATTCCAGTCATGTATGATGACGTTGAGATATAATATGAGATCCAAGATGGACTTAGAATTTGCCAATAGTTAAAGCCGATGTACTTGGCAGGGTAGACTTCGATAGGAGTGGGGTCAACGCTCAAGCAGGGGTGATTGGTACGTTGAAAGTTGGCCTTACCTGTCAGAGCTTATCTTGATCAATCTGCCAAATAGGATTCTAAAGATGAAGTTGGGTTTTGTCAGATGGATTAGCAATAATAGCTTTGTTGGCACACTACTTTTAAGTTGTGACATTGGCATGATCAAGAGCCTGTTAGGTATAACTTTCTCTAAGCTTTTTTCGATTATGAAAGGTATGTTGCGGCTTTGGTAAAATGTGCGACGAGTTCTCTATACCTATCGCAATATTTTAGTTTTGATAGCTTATTGCAGCTTTAACAAAACCAAAAATGGTAGAAAATATTTGAGTTACAACACTTATAACATGTTTAGGGCGCGTTTGGTAACGATTATGTTCTCGAGAGTTGATTCTAACTAGAAATGATTATTTTTTATTCTGTTCCCGGGAATTGATTCTGAGTAAAAAAACGTATTTGGTGACTGTTCAAAATTTTTTTTTATTCTAGAATAGAATTGCGTTTGATATCGTGTTAATTGATTATGTTCCAAATTAATTTCTTTTAATTTTTAAATTCTTTTTTTTTTTACTTTTTACTTTTTTTTCCCTTTTTTTCCTATTCTTCTTCTTCTTCTTCATCTGGCCGGCGACGCTCACTGGAGCGTCGCCGGCCCTGGACGAGGCTCACCGGAGCGTCGCCGGCCCTCGGCGAGGTCGGCCTTCGTCGGTTGAGCCTTGCTGGCAGCTAGGCAAAGCTCGGCCTCGCCAGATCTGGCAAGGCCAAGCCTCGCCGGTGGCCAGGCGAGCTTCACCGGCAGCTGGGTGAGGCTTGCCTAGCCACCGGCGAGGCTCGACCTTGCCCAATCTGGCGAGGCTTGCCTGGCCACCGGCGAGGCTCGCCTAGCCTCGCCGGTAGCTAGGCCAGTGGCTGGGCTTGCCTCCGACGAGCTCGCCGGACCAGCGATCGGCGACGGGCGGCGGCGGCGGGCGGTGATGGACGGCAACCGGGATGACGAAAGGGAAGAGCGCGGGTTTCACCGTTTTGATTCTTTTTCTGATTCTCGGAAGGAGAATCAAATTTTTTTTTATTCTCAAATCTTGTTCAAAATTGTTCCCGGGAACAAAAATTTTACCAAACGCAATTCTCATCCCGAACTGATTCTGGGAACAAAAAATCAGAGTCTAACACTATTTGGCACATTGCCAAACAGACACTATTTGGCACATTGCCAAACAGGCCCTTAGTTGCAGTAGTGGCCTATGTATCACCGACACTCTCCACAAGTCTTCGTGTCATGTCCGACACGCTCCGACACGAGGTCAATAAGTGTCGAAAAATTTGACACGTGATCAACTCTCTCCGACACGCGATTCCGACACGCACGGGTCAATTTCAAAAATTTCTAATACTTGAAGGGTCAAAATATACATATACAAGAAAAGAAGGTGGGGGGAGGCTTGTTGGCTAGCGTCGCTACCACTACTACTGCCACCGTCAAAGGAGGTCGACAAGTGAGGTTCACCCAGATCTAAGCGATGCCTCGACCAAGGCTCGGGTGAGGCTCGCCTAGATCTGGGTGACGCCGCACCCTCACTCAGGCCTAGGGAAGGTCGCCAGTTCTTGCCTAGGGCCGGCGAGACCTCACCTAGGGCTGGGGAGGCTCGTCGGCCATAGGCGAGGGCTGGCGTCACCCAGATCTAAGCGATCCTCTCCTACCCCAGCTGAAGCGTTGCCTAAAACTGGGTGAGCCTCGCCTGGGCCGGCGAGGGTCGCCCTCCCTCTACCATTGACAAGGGCAACGGTAGCGGCGTGCCCAGCCACAACCTGCCTCTTTTCACTTTTTTTTTTTAATTTTATTTTTATATATTTAGTTTTGTTTTTTAGAATTGTTTTAGTTTTTTTAAGTCTTTTATTATGAAAGAAGTGATAAAAGAATGCTATATATGATAAATAAATAGGTTTTAAAATATCATTTCAGCATTTTTTCTTTAAACAATGTTTTTTTCCTCTAAGTTTTATGTATTATTGTAACAAATTAAAATAATTAATGATATCAACAAATGTTAAATTAATATTTTTAGTGTAAATTAATTCTAGGTTGTTATTATTTATTTATGTATTTATATATAAAAATATATTTAATATATAACGTGTTGGAACATGTTGTAATTTTCTATTTTTATGAAATGATCTGTCGGCATGTCGTGTTGTGTCGTGTCGCGTGTCTGTGTCGGTGCTACATAGGTAGTGGCTATCACATTACGGGCCTAATAGAGTTGACTACATATTGCATTGTTTACTTATTGTAATAGGTACAGTGTATTTTCCATTACAACAATTGTTGAAACCTTTGTGGCAAAAACGGTAATAACTATATAGTTAGACTATAACGGTTATTCCAAAAATTCCTTTTTTTTTTCTCGCACACTAGATCACTGCTGGATTACTTATTATAATTAAAGAAAATTAATTTATAACTAAAATAATTTATAGGATATATGTAATGATACATCAACTGTAATTATCTTGACTTTAATAATATATTCTATGATTACAAAATAGAATATCAAGTAAAAAAATCGATTTGATAGTATTTAGATAATCTCGGTAATACATAATTATTTAGTATGATCAAAGTCACATAATATAGCAACCTATCAGTTGCTCCCCATTACGTCTGCTTATGTAAATTTTCATAACTTAATATTTTGTAATTTAATTCTCAAATTGTGACATTATTATTGTCTCGGTCATATTGTTAATTATGGAATATATAACGTTCACTTTTATATAATCACATATAATTCCAAATCATAATTAATTATTAGGTGATAGATAGAAATTTATTTATTGAGTTGTGATATCTTGATGATAACTCATGATTGGCTATTAAATTGATAGTTACTTGCTTAACTTTCAATTGTAACAATAATTTTTGAATCCGGATTGACTATTAAGGTGATGATTATATATATTCTCTTTCTCAGATTTTAGGGATACTTTTTAAATCCTGTCAGCCCATATTACATAATATAGTAGGTATCACAATGCTTAAACCAAAAAATGAAATAGATATTAAAGTTTTATTACGCCACAAAAAAAAAAAAATGACTATTACATTACGGTTTTATACATAAGTAGAAACCTACACTCATTTATGAAATGACTGGAAGTCGATAAAAACAAGAATATGTTTTTGTCCTAGTCCTGTTTGTGGAAATTATTGCCACTGTTTATGTATACACGAAATAAGATTTTAATAGCCATTGCATGTGGTTGGATTACACAACTTCCCAAATCTAAACAAATTATGCCTACTGATTATCTGCTTTGCGTTTGGTCGTCGGGATAATAATTAGGATATGATAGGATAAAGTAAGATATTAAATCATCCGGATAATAAAGGTGGACATATCTAATCCTATTAAGTGTTTGGCACACTTCAGGATAAGATAAAAAAAAAAAAATATGATGTTCAATTAAATTATAAAATAAAAAAATAAAAAATTCAATTAATTAAAGGCTATGGAAAAGCCCTAGATCTAGGAATTGTGGCCACTCTGCAGTGGCCACCATTGAAAACGGCGAGCACCAAAATCGTCGTGCAATGGCAATGCAAATCGATAAATCTTAAACTACGACAGAGGGGGGTGGGGGAATTTAGGCGACCACCGTAGTAGTCTTTGCATTGCGTCAAATCCATCGAGATCCCAAATTGTCAACAATACCAAAGATTTACAGCCGCTTCATCACCATCTTCCCCTCTTCCTTTGAGACGTCCAACGTACTTGGTCATCAAATTCAGCAAGTCCATGATCCAAAGGAAGGGGCACCCAATGGCTGGCATACGAGAAGCGAAGATGGGAGAAGAAGTGGGAGAAGAGGGTTGACAAATGAATCAAAGAGGCGGAGGCATCTATTTGCAAAGATGGTTATGATATCTTCTCTTTTCGTTAAGTTCTTTATTTCCTTAAAAAAAAAAATTTATCCAATCTGGGCTTATCCCACCCCTTCTCCCGAATTTTTTATCCGGCGTTTTATCCGGATGTATCTGGGTTTGTTCGATCTGGTGGACATTTCCAAACATCAGATAGGATAACATATTATCCTATCCATACTCAAATCCGAACTACCAAACGCAGCTTCAAGAAGCCTTTAGAAATTATTCAAGCTCGGTCATAATCTTCCTCAAGTCCATCCTGTCCCATGAATAACATCTATCATAAAATTGAAAAGCTAGTCAAATGAGATGTTGCCACACAATAGTTCTACATTTTTATTTGGATATGTATTTAATAAATATGTCGGCAATCTTTCTAATCATGCTTTGAAATACGTCAACGGTTTATCTAAGAAAGAAACAAGGTTAAGAATTAAGATATTCGACATCTTGAATCTATGGAAATGATTGTACAAACGGTAGCACCAGGCCCGGTATCCTTAAAAAACCTTGAACTTTTCAATTTTTATGAAGGAAGTCCTGAACTTCCAACTTTATGAAGGAGGACCGTGAACTTTCGATTTTGTATGAAAAAAGTCTTTCGACAGTCAAATTCCCTAAAAAATTTCAGTTTCACCCCCTCTTTTCAGTTCTTGTTTTCTCAATTTTTTTCTTGCTGTAAGGATCAAAACTCTATATTTAGTTGTAAGTCTTTTCTCAAGTCTATGTCTACCTACGATCTTGCCTTAGGTATCGCACTAGTAGAACGGTTGAAGAAAGTTCTACAAATAAAAAAGATTTGAAAAAACAAACGAAAAATAGGAGTGGTAAAACTGGAGTTTCCATAGAAATCTGAAACTTCTTTTTTATAGAAAGCGAAAAGTTTAAGGTTTTTCTAGGATATTGGGCCAATAAAAATATTCCGCCATAAGATATAAGTGAAAGGAAGAATCGTAAACATCTAGTGTAGAGAATTATAATTTTTGTGGCAATATGACGCAACTAAGGGATGGATAAATATAGATTTGACAATAATTCAGACTGAAATGGTTCGCTTTGACGGTTAAGAGCAGCTAAACCATCCGTTGCCACAATAAAGATTTGCAAACATGTATTCAGACACACAAGATCATATGCACAATAATAGAAAGAAATCTCCTTTTTTTTTTTTTTGGTGACTGAAGACCCGCCGAAGCTTGCCCTTGTCAGCTTATGCCGATTTGGGGTCTCACGAGCCTCGCGGTGGAGGTCCAATAGCGACTATACCTCTGGGAAAACTGGCCCAGCAATCTACCGCTAGAGCCCTCCGCTTTAATCGCTAATAATGTAGGGTTTCGAACCCTTGACCTCCATCACTGGAGGAGAAATCTTAACAACTGCGCTACTCACGAATAGGTTCCCTTTTCCGTATTCTATAAAATATACAAAAAGATATTTGATATATTGAAAAGATTAAATAAAAAATTTGCTAACCTTAGGTGACACCGAAACCTGAAAATAACCTTAAACAGTAAAAAGTAAAAACAAAAAACAAAAGTATAAGATAACATGAAAAAATGACATAATAATAAAAAAAATTGTCCCTAGTCAAACGATGGATTTGAGGTCCAAAAGACAATTTCAAATGAGGTGTCCAGTTTGGTCAAAGTGTAGTGCTCGGAGTGAGCTTTCTAGTTTGGTATCATTAGCTCAATTACTCTTTCTGAACCAAAAGTCATGATCATTTCAAGTGCGTCGCACAGATTGCTGTTCTGGACATTCCAAAAACCATTTCAAATGAGGTGCCCAGTTTGGTCAAAGTGTAGGGCTCGACGCGAGCTTTCCAGTTTGGTATCATTTGCCCTGGAATTCTTTCCGGACCAAAAGTCATGATCAATTCCTTGCGCGTCGTACGGATTGCTGTCCTAGGCACGCCCCTTGGATATGTGTTTGCCCAAATGCTAGAAAGCCGCAGGCAACCGGGAGTCCGCGTCACAATATCACCACTCAGGAAAGTGGCTAAAAGAGACTAGCAGATTACCAAATTCACCCTTGGCTTTTGTCACGGATGACGACCTCGCTCACACATCAAGGAAGTTCATCCCCCTTGAAATCCCCCACTTACATTATTATTTACCAACGCAACATCACACGTTGCTTGTCTTACATCCATTTGTAATGTTATGATAATTTATGTGCATGTAGACCTAATTAAAAGCTATTTGGATTAAAGAAGAAGAAAGATAACTTCGGAGCTGTCTTTTGGTGTACTAGGATAGTGACTGTCACTACAAAAAGGGGCCTCAATGTTGTTTAGTCTTGTAAGGAACTCTCTAAAACTAATCATACATTTCTCAGTTTGGATTCCTCAGTGGCATTTCAGTCTCAAATTGTTCTGCAATCCTCTTTTAATTAAGATAACTCAGACCGCTTTTATCCTTTGTCAGATGAAAGATACCGCATGTACCGCTATATATACATGCACAAAAAGAATACACTTTTAATGTGTAAACTATTCTAACGAGTGAATTTGGAGTAACTTTAAACGCCAGTGTATAGTTCTTGTCAAATTTGTGGTGTTCATGTAAAAGTCTCGTTTCAAATTGTGAAAGCGAAAGAACAAATTTAAGAAAAAGAAGAGAGTCGCATCCATCTTCGTTTTGATCATAAGGTCAATCTCCTGGATCTTTTGGACAAAGAAACAGGGAAGAGAATTTACTAGAAAGTCTAAGCCAACATAGTGAGGGAACAAGTCAAAGATGACTATGAATGCACTCAAACCGACCCAAAGGATGTAAAAATGATTCATGCCTTGAAAATAAAGAGTTTGGTTGAGTGGAGACCTTCGAGTCGGAAGAGCCATCCACATTGCTTCCATGGACCCACCCATGTCATGGGATACGACTCCCTACGGTGGAATTTTGCTCCAAGAGTTGAAAATCATTGGTATTGTAGGTAGAAGTGTCTTTGCCTTTTCCCCCTCTTCACGTTCCTCCTTTTTTTTTTTTTTTTTTCCTACTATGATCTAATTATTTTTTCGTTCTTGGGTCAGAATTTTGTTATGCGACGGCTTGATTGTGTGGCTTTGACATTTTGGTTTCGTGAGTATTGATGATGATATGGAAGAATAAGTTGATGACTCGTGCTCGTGCAATCATGTGATCCACAAGGTTGAGGATGTGTCCGATTCCAAGACAGTTATGGTGCGCCTATGGCTCCATATTTCGTGAATTTGGGCAAAATGATGAGAACATGAGTCCTTGATAGGTACTTCAAATGTGTCCTGTTTGTATGATTGATCATCTGGAAATTGTCCTGTAACATCATAATTCGGTTTAATTACTTCAAAATAAGCAATGTTCTTTCGATTCCTAAGGTTACTTCAAGAAATTCTATTGCAAAGCCTCGCTATGTTTGATTGAAAAGATCACTTGCGTTTTCAAAGTTGTTAATCAGACGACACGATCAAAGAAAGCTAATATAGTTTGAGATGTCAGGTAAAGGAAGCTAATGTTGTATTCGATTTAGAAGCAATATGTCACGCCTGAACGGTCGGTCAAGGTAGTAAACTCATTGTCTGATCCACCAGTTCATCGTAATTTATTTATGTGGTTAGTTTGTGGCCTGCACTGATTATTCTCAAAATGGGAAGTCAAAGGATAAGGGCGCCATCTTAGCCATAACACGATCGCGGTCTTTTATAGCTTAATGTTTTCGAAAATGAGTCAGGAGCAACCCTAGAATCTCAATAAAATCAAACTAATCAAGAATATGTCTGGGATATCGTTGAGCTTGGAAGAGAGAGAAGAGTCATGTAATCTACTCAATAAGGCAATGTCATCATAAAACACGATAATGCATTCGTTTGAGGTACTGAATTATATGATATAGCATAGTCGTGATGGGTATATGTTCCTCTAGGACCCAACTCTTAAGATTATCATTTAGGATATAAGCTTTTTTCTCGGAAGTACAGCAATTCATTCCCAACACCAAGCGAGAGATGGGAGTATCAAAAACAGCAGTCTCTCTCTCTCTCTTTCTCTCTCTATACAAGAAAAGAGCTATATACAGTCATAAACATAATGTTGAATAACTCTTCATTACGCACACTCAAAACAGGGCGATCTTACGAGAAGAAAAGTTAAAGAAATAGCATCGTTCAGGCACCTTTCTGTGGCAGTGTTTCAAATGCAGAGACAGTGTTTTCGAACTTGATTCGATGAAGTGGTGCACCGCTTTGCTTAATGGCACAAGCTGTTTTGTCTTCGAGTGGACACCGTGCTTTCAACATGGAGAACACATGATTGTTTAACCTCCTAGCTTTCTTCAGAGCTTCCAAAAGCGCCTCCCAACCCTGTTCAAAGAAGAGTTCGAGTACATTAAAATATGAAACATATTGGAACAAAAAGTACAAGCCAAGTTCATTAGGTTGATCAATGGAGAACATCAAGCACATTCCACTGCAGCGGTCCATACACTGTTGAGCCGCTATATGACAAGAAAAAGAAGACAAACCAATTCCTATCACCTAATATGAGAAGAAATTTAAAATATAGACTGCTTCCTTTACATGAGTCGTTATATGCCATTTTTTGCCTCACACTAAATGAAACCCTTGAATATTTAGGTCAGAGGAGTTTCTTGAACTGTATCCTGGTCAGGGAAGATTTTATGATGAAATTTTCCCTATGTTTTACCTGCAAGGAAGGAGGATTCTTGTGTGTGTGCGACACTCCCTCTACCTCAGCAACATTGAGGACCTGATATGAAAAATCGAATAGCTCGAAGTGCAGCTGCTGCCCAAGCAAGTACATAATGGTACAACCACCCCAGGCAACTGAATCGCCCAATACTTCATGGCTCGGTGAGGACATTTGAACAGACTCCTCCACATACCCCTATATTTGAAGAATTAAGAGAACGTTCAGCATGAAGGTGGTCAAGGTTTTCCAATAAGTACATCAATAGATCTCCACCCGAGCAACCGTTTTGACTATGCTTTCAGAGTACTAATTCCATAATGACCTGGGCCACCAACATAGCAGGAACAGCATTTGCCCTGATGTAGGCACATATTACAGCAAATCCAAAGGGGTAAAAGAAATTTTCAGATGTTGACCCATCCATTCAAGGTGGCCAACATCCACAAGAAAAATTACTGGATGCTTCACTATTGAAACAACCAAGAAGTAGAGTCCATCCCAAAAGAAGAAAAAATTGGATTGATGATGTATTTATAGCCAAACAAATCCCCACAGAACCCTGAGGAATGAATTTGGATTAGCCTTCTACAACCCACTAACATTAAGATATTTTTGAGTTGTGGCTGCGACAGAACTAACAGGAAAAGAATCTGCCAACATCGACTCACAATTTGGAGGCCACTGTAGATGCGGTAGAAGTCCTTTGAGGTTGTAATGTCAATAAAACCTGTTTTGGGTGTAGCACTCCATTTACTGCAATATTTATCTAGCGCAGCACTCGTAAAAGCAAGGGCATACTCCAAGATACTTCCTGTATTTATGTTAGCCTTGTACAGTAAATCTGCAATTAAAATGAGAAGTCGGTCATGCATCTGTAATGCCAATTAATCAGAAATTACAGAAGAATGATGGCATCATCAAGGGAAGTTATTTTCCTGTTCTCCTCCACGTTGACTGTTGATGCAAAAGTGTAGTTGATTTTATTAAAAGGTAGAAGTATAAAGAAGTATAGCAAAGAAAGTCTTTTTGATGCAAACTAACTCCAAGTGACCTGTGCATTGAGATTTTTAACTTTAGTTTGTACTTTAACATAGGAATTTCTTGTCTGTACGAGGAAATGAAAGTTACAGGGGTGCTCCCTCAAAGATTTGAGCAACTGAACCATTATGGCAAGGAAAAGTTTGATTCAAAGGAAGGTACCTGTACCCAAAACCGACATTGGTGGGTAGGTAGAATCAGCAGTCAGAATCATTAGGTCTTCAAATCAATCATTCAGAAAGATATTAATATAAAAAGGGGCAACACATTGATACATTTAGTAAATTTTCCTGGAAATTATCTCTAAATCAAGCTTAAGGGAGTGTACGCACTGTCATGTTAAACTAAGGGCAGGTTATATTTTCATATTTGCCATTGCCAATCTCCTATTGCACCATCCAGCTCTCTTGTTCCCAGTTTCCCATCTTCCCATCTAGTTCATGAAATTTTCTTGAAATCTATACCGCATCTGGGGGTAAGCCAGAAACGTGCTAGTCAACACCTGAAGCAGGAAGGCAACTCTGCTACATGCAAAATGTGTCTTTTCTTTATACAAGCTCTCCACATCCAACAACTTACACAAAACTTGTCACAGACATAAGTGGGACTGCAACAGTAGGACTAGGAAGAGAGAACGATCAACCATAGGAATGGTTGAAGGACTATTAATTACCAGCAGCTTCAGCCTGTTTTGCCATGGTGTGAAAGGACACGGGACTTGCACAAATAGGGTTAGAAACAATGGCAGTGGTTGCTGATTTGAAAAGGTTAACTATAGGGCTGACTCCACCATCTTGAGCTTGCATTATCTGCCCATCTGCGCCTGGAATCATACCCAACCAAGGTGCAGTCTGCATGAAGTGTGTGGTGTCTAGTTCCCTCTGGTAAGATGTGATGTAGTAAGAATAAGGATATAAAATGAATGAGGCAATTCACATAGAACTGCTGTCACAGCATATTATAAGACTCAGAAAATTAGAGGAACAACTAAACAAGTCTCACAATCATTAAGCATATGCTTGCATAAGTACATCAAACTTTCAGCGGGATGACATTCAAATTTCAGACGAGAAAAGGTTAGAGCACTGACCAATGCTATATCAAGAAGCCCAATCCAATATAAAGTGCTTCCTATCTCTTTGATCCCACGAAGTACCTCTGCTTTAAGCTCTGATTTCTTGCCCCAGTTAAGTTGCTCTTTGATAAGCCTCATACAACCTATTTAAGGAGTCAATGAGAAAAGGGTGGATTTAATATAATGTTCCAGAAAGAACCAATCTGTTTATATTGAGAAAGAACATTCGTGATAAAAATCACTGCAAAAGCATTGCTAACGTTATCATTTACCCGTTACACCACCATCAAAAGGAAGCAATCCAATTGATTTAGGCAATGCTTCTTGTAATCCCATTATCATAGGTTCTATGGTAGTAATCTGAACATGAAAGAAATTGGACATTAGACAAACCCATGAAAAGGTTATTACATTCTTGGAGAAGATTTCCAAGTTTAGCAACAAAGGGGGCAAATAAAAGGCACCGGTGTAAAGAAGAAAAATAGGACTTCTTTATAGAAATGATTTTGCTCAGAATTATTTCCTCAATCCTGAGTCAAGGCCAGTCAAGACAGAACATCATCTGGTTATCAAGGAATATTCTCTGTAAAGAAAATGATAAGGACTTCTTGATAGCTAAGAAGAGATTATTTTGCTCGGAATTATTTCATAAAAGCTGTGTGAAGTCAGTCAAAAATTGTCAGAACAAGTTACTTCTTGAAGTCTGGTGGATCTCATACGTGTTTCACCTTTCCTCCTTCAAAAAGCAGAAGAAAAGAGTTTATACTTGAGGTACTAAGAGGGTGCCACTCCACACAACCATCAACAGTGGTCTGCCTAACTAAACCTACAAGGAGAACAAATTATCAAGTGGTTCTTCTGATGCCAAAGATCTGAGCATCTGTACATACTCTTTTCAATAAAGATAATTAGTATCTTGACCCAGATTCCCAAAGATTTGTCGAACTATGAGCTGAACAATTTCAGGCATATAGCTGATAGCAGAACTATGGGGTCTTTGCCAAAGGAAAACAAATCTATAGATGATGTATTAACAGAGATCCACATATTAATGAGCTCTCTTTTTCTACAGCACAGGGCACATCTCTTCCTTGCCCATGTGAGTTTGGGTCTGTAGTTTTCATCATGTGCACGGAAGTCTCTTTTCGATAGGGGGCAAAAAAAAAAAAAACAACAATCACGTCAACAGAAGATCCGGTTGCCTTTACTAGGCTGACAGGTGATCAGGTGACTTGCTTCGGGAGAAGGAGATTTTTCTGGGTTGTAAATTGCATGTCTACACTATGCCTATGCCATGCTTAATTCCCATGCGAAGTCACAGAATGGCAATTGGCATAGCACCTTCATAAGCTCCACCAGAAAAAAAGGAAAAAAAAGGTACTTCTTTACCAGCATCTATATCACTTTAAAGTGGCAGAAAAAGATTCAAAAGCATGCAGAAATGACGAATATTGAGAAGGTGACCAAGGTTCACTGGAACCAACCAACATTACACATATACATGATAGAATCAACAGATTTCATGAGTAGCCACACTAAGGTGTTGTCACCGTTTGCCCAGCTGTTTCAACTTGGATTTTCAACTTCTGCTGTTGGAGCATATTAGGCTGGAGAAGTTGGGAGCTTCAGCTTGAATGCCATGGGCCAAGAAACCTGGGACACTAGCTTCTTGGCTTCCACTTGTGGCATTTTGCCGAAGAAACTTTAAAAATTAATATATATATTACTGGGAAACCTTCTTTTTTTGGCTTTTGTAGAATTGAAGTATCTATTTCACAAATTATTAATCACTATTGGATTAAAAAATAATTTCTTCTACAAAGTTCCACCAAATTCTATTTATTCCCAATCAGATAAATTAATTAAAGGTAATATTGCCATGTGCCACCATTAATTATCTCACTATGGACTTTCAGAAAGCTTAATGCATCCACATAAGACACAAGATTTTGACTCTCTTCTCATGAAAGATTTCATTAATTATTATGATGGGGCTTCACAACACCATGAAAGGTTTACGGTTCTTTTGAGGCATACAATCTGATTTACTGAATTTTTTAACATTTTGGCACTGTCGGTTGAAACAGATGATTTGTTTACAAAATTCAAGAATATACTCAAAGAACCTATCCCTATATTTTCCTAGAAGTCAAGCCATTTTCCCTCAAAGCATAGGATGATTGATCTTCAGGTGGCATTCCCTATTTTGTACGTTTTTTACTTCCTTTACTTTTCTAATTTTCATTTCCTTCAGAGGGCTAGAAGATAACAGAGCCTTTTCTAGATGAGCATTTGAAATTAATATCAAAGTATTTATACAATACTTCAAAAATATTGACAGTTTTTGGGATTCCCATAAATTCGGTCTTATTTCATTTCTTAGTGGTTTTACTTTTTTTCTGTCAGACTTAATAGTCCACTTAAAAGCATTAAAAAACCAAAACGAAAAGTGATGGTGGACCAAAAATACCATAATGAAAAAAGCTACAGCCACCCCAAACACCACCCAACCCCAACAAACCCCTCCAGTAAACACTCCCTTAGTTGACCATACTTAATTGATAACACCCATCATGTTTTAAGTATTACAATACACAAATAAGAATGTGAAACATTCAAAATTAATATGAAGAGCAGAAGTATAATGTATTGACAATGTACACCATGCGGACTCCAGTTAGAAAAGAACAGATTTTTGGGGATGTCAAAACAAAAGAGATATAAGTGTGAGATTCTAGAAGTACCTTATTTGATATGTGGTCCAGTAGTGCTCTGATGAGCCAAGGCAATGACCTTGAGCCGAGAAGTTTAACCATTGAAAACATATGTGGCATACCAAAGAACCCACTGTGAAGTCGTGCGAAACTCTGATGTGCAGAATTCAAATCCTATGATGATAACGACCAGAAATGATCACGAAGAGCAATGAACAAAGTTAACCGACTGCTTGGATGGGTTAAAAGTCCTTCCAGTAAGCCACACTAAAATATCCCACCAAAAAGTAATACTTTAATTTACACAACGGTATGGCAAAAATTTGATGTTAAATTTTTTAAAAAATAAATAAATAAATAAATAAATAAATATATAGCAGGTTCAAAGTTTAAAGTAAAATTTCTGACCCCCCAAAAAAAAAAAAAAAAGTTCAAAGTAAAATCATCCCACTGACTTACTTGAGTACCACAGTAGAAATTGGGCTTTGCATAGGGAACAGAAGGCTTTTGAACTGGAACTGATGGCACCTTTGAAGAACGGATGAATCGTTGAGTAGTATTACAAAGAATGAAGTTGGGCAAGAAATCATTTTGCATCTCTGACCAAATCTGGAAATGGAAAAAGAATTGAAGTGAACATTTGCTAAGGACATCAGTGACAAATTTCCAGCACCATAGGATCATACATTCCGTCTTTTAGTGGATGTTGCCAAACTATATGGTATGTGTGTGTGTGTGTGTGTGTGTGTGTGTGTGTGTGTGTGTGTACATACACAGACATAAAACCATGCGTATGTCAAACTGCAACATGGAACCAACTTTAAAAATCAGAGTTATTTACGCAACTTACTGGCATTTGTAACTGGCAGATAATATAATAGAGAAATCATGACAGATCGCTAAGTTTCAGATATCAGCATACGCAGTGAAAAACTCAGCCAATAGAAATTTTCCTAGTTAAGATTTCATGTTAAACTTCAGAATCCTCTTTAAAGTTGCTGTCATCCCAGTTATCGTCTGGTGTTCATTAATGTGTTTTAAGAGGCTATTTCAAGTTCTTCGTATATAATGTTATCTGATGCGAACTGAGACATGACCCACCTTACTCTAGGAGATTCCATTATTCTACCCTATCCTCAACAAATGTCCGCAAAATACATCCAATTAGTAACTGAAAATTCAAGATCTTCCTAATATCTGAAGTTATGGGCAAAGAACTGTAAGTAGCAATTGATAACCTCCTCATACAAAGATCTTGGCTTTGGGCCTTATATATCTAGGGTACCCCTTCCAGAGATTTAAATGGAACTTGACTGGATAATTATTTGAGTTTAATCTTTTCACAGGATGACGAAAAACATTTATATGCCTTGAACCAATGGACAGATGAGATCTTATGTACTCCCACTGTTTCAGAGATTACAATTTACTTATCAAAGTCGAACGTATATTCTAGAGATCAAGCGACATTGCTTCTTTGGCCCAAACCAATAAATCCCTTAGGTATGATGCAAAATGGATCTTGTTCTATTGTTGACTAGAGATTTCTCTATGAAAAGTACAAATCGGAATTTGAAGAAGGGGAAGGAGGAGTTGTTGACCTGCAACAGATAGAGGAGGCAGCACACATTTGGTTGCACCTATGGTTAAGGTTGTAATGTAACAATTATTATTTTGTGATTTTATATAGCTCTAATGGTTATTGCACTCTTTGGGTTGGGTAGCAGAATAGTAACTTCGTTTGATGACAGTATAATGGCAGAGGAATAGGGATAAAATGTGTCATATGCCTCTCTCACCTCTAGTACATCAACTATTAAACAATTATCTTCAAATTTTTTTATAAGGAAAAGGGTGGGGAGGGGCAACTGGTGGTTGTGGCCCCCTTTGGGCATGACCATAAGAGTCTCACACTTGCAGTGTAATGTTCAGATTGAGACATAGCTGCTCTTTGTGTGGAGGAGACCATCACCACAACCACATCAACAAGCTGGGCGAACACCATGAGCACCCGTCAAAGCTGGCCCGTGGAGGATTTCTATCCTTTCTTACACTTGAACCCCTCAACCTCTCGGATGCATGTGGGCGCAATTCCCACCAGGACCCCTGGTGGTAGTTTCTTACTATATCATGTATAATATATAATTAAGTATAACATAACTAATTATGTTACCATAATAATATTGTTAGATTACTATATAGTTTCACTATTAAAATAAAATTATCAAAACTAAATGGGGCTTTTCATATTTATATTCTTGCATTTGATTTCGTCAAGACTAACAAGGCTTGAACCTGCAGCTTCCATCATTCAGGGTGGTGCTCTGTTATAGAAATGACTAAACCTATTTATATGAACATATGCAATCAATTAAGTATCTAACAACTACAATAACTATAATATTATGATCAATATAAAGATTAGTATATATACAATAATATTGGTATCATTTATAAATAAATAATTAAGTTATGATTAAGTATATTTATTGACTGCAGTAGTAGAACATAATGTCACACAAAAATTATATTGCTTGTGGAGTCAGAGGGAGAAAGGAACATCTCAGCAATAACTATTACAGATTTGGCTGTAATAGCTAGCTACACTGGGGTAATAGGAATTAAAATTTTGGCCATAATAAGGATTACAACACACTCACTATTATTCAGAGCAACCATCTTAATGTGATGGACCAAAAATAAACTTGCAATGTCACATTTAAAACAACAACCAAACATGCTTAAGTTTAATCAGCAAATGCTACATTGGATATGGCAAAGCAGAAAAAGCATTTAAGAACTACAATAACTACAATATTATTATCAATAGGATGATTAGTATATACAATACGATTAGTTTTATTTACAAATAAATAATTTAGTTATGATTAAGTATGACTATTTACCGCAATAGTAGAATATTACGTCACAACAATTATATTGCTGGTCGATTGAGAGGGAGAAAAGAGGAGCATCTCAGCAATAACTATTACAGATTTGGCTGTTGTACAGACATTTATATATCTTTTAGAGATATTTAGGAGATTTCTTTTATTTCTCTGCATTTATTTTGATTATGCATATCTGATCTGATATACTTTCCTTAGATTGTCATCCATTCAAGCCTATAAATAGGCTCCATGTACTCTTTTTTATTTACATTGAAATATACAGAATTACTCTCTTCCACTTCATTCACATGATATTAGAGCCGTTACCCCACGCTGCTAAAGTTTCTCTAAAAAAAAAAAAAGGCCAGCAGCCCAGATCCAACGGTGCCTAGCCCCATCCAACCCAGATCAAATTCGGCGTCCTCTAGTTCACCCAGCCCCTCCAGCCTAGATATGGTGTTGTCCAATGTCGCATAATCTCATTCATCCCAGTGCCAGCGATGACCAGCCAAGATTTGACACCAGTTGAGCTCCTCGGTCCTCTAGGATAATTTTGGGACAGCAAAGAATATTATCCAGCACTCTATTTCTATGTCCGGACCATAGGTTCGAATAATTGCTAGTGCTGTAACAACCTTAGGCTTTTAGTATGAGGTGGTTTATTGATGTGATTTTTTAATTGTGTTGGATTATTGAACTATTGAGGTTGAGTTACTTGAAGGAAAATATTGTGGTAGTTTTCTTATTATTATTGGAGAATGGGTGATCCTAAGAAAAGTAATATTGTGACAACTGAGGTGATTTCCTCTTCTTCTAATCAAATCACCGAGAAGAAGCTTGAGGGCAATGCAACTTTCAACGATGGAAGAAAATTGTAAAGCGAACATTGATCGGCAAAAATCAGCATATACACTTGACTGGGCTTAAACCCAAGGATAATGCAACTTGGAATGCTGTTAATGCACATTTCCATGATTAGATGCTGAACTCTATGGAGAGTGAAATAGTTGATCTGGTAATTCACCTTGACATGGTCAAGGAACTGTGGGAGTATTTGCATGTATTGTGTTCTGGCCAAAATAACCCTTCATGGATTTATGATATATTGCAGGAGTTTTACCAAGTTGAGAGGAATAGGTGTTCCATTACACAGTACTTTGTTGATTTTACAAGGATGTATAAGAAGTTGAATGCTCCTCTCCCTATTTCAACTAATGTTCAGCAAATGCAACTTCAAAGAGTACAATTGGCTGTAATGGGATTCCTTGGAGGTCTCGTTCTAGACTATGAAACTATTAGATCTTAGATTCTTAGAGGAGAGATTATTGCATCACTCACACATTTGCTCAAGTTCTTCGGGTATCTCATGATCTTCTCAAGACACCACGTTTGTGGTAGATAGTTTAGCTCGTGCCCTAGTCCAGAATCGGTGGTGGTAGGGGTGATGGAGGAAACCATGGAGGACATAATGGCCTTGGTGGCCGTGGTGGTGGCCGAGGTACAAGAAGAAGGAGAGGCTGAGGCCAAGGCCAACAGCAACATTATGGATAGTCCCACTTTTTTATTGATAGCTTAGGGGCCATTCGGACTTGTCATTATTGTGGCAAACCTTAAAAAATATTGCTACAAGCATGGGATACCAGGGTAGCAACAATAGTTTGCAAATACTGCATGTGGTACTGACTCTTCTTTGCAAAGTCTTTTGAAAGGCAACATAGTGGTTATGCCTAATAAGGATTTTGCTCCGTACAGCCAGTTTCGGATTTCACAGCCCACTTTTTCCACCGCTACCCTGGTACAAATAGATAATGCTATTGCATGTCTTTCAATTGTGTCTCACCCTTGGATCATTGATCCAAGGGCCTTTGATCACATGTCAAGTCTTTCAAGCATATTTTCCTTTCTCACTCCATCATTATTCACTGTTATTGAAGCTAATGGTTCAACTACACAAGTTAAGGGGGATTGGTACGGTTCATCCAACTCTTTCATTGCCATTATCCTCGGTGCTTTATCTCCCACAATTTCCATCTAACCTCATGTGAGTTAGTAAATTAACCAAAAACTATCACTGCCAATGACATTCTACCCTGATTCTTGTATTTTTCAAGATACAGCTACAAAAAGGAGGATTAGTAGAGGGTGTGAGGTGGGGGGGCTGTATGTGCTTGAAAATGCTCCATCTATTGCATGCTCTAGTCTTACTTCCCTACATTAGATCCATCGTTGTCTTGGTCATCTACTGCAAACTCTTCAAAAGTTAGATTCAGGTTTTCAATCTCTTCCAGTTTAGAGTGTGAGTCATGTCAACTTGGCAAATTGCATCGTGTTAGTTACCCACCTTGAGTCATTAAGCAGGCAGTCTCCTTTTTCATTAGTTCATTCAGATATTTGATGAGGTTTCTAGTTTGGGTTTTAGATACTTTGTTACTTTTGTTGGTGACGATTCTAGAGTCACTTGGACATATCTAATGAAAAGTCGTTTAGAATTGTATTCTTTAATTTTGTGCCTTTATTTTTTAAATTCATGCTTAGTTTGGTGTGCATGTTAAAGTTTTGGATTCTGATAATACTAGGGGTACTTTTCTACACATTTTTCGGACTTTATGACTCAACATGGTATGATCGATGAATCTTCTTTTTCTAAACACCACAACTAAATTGTGTAGCTCAAATGAAGAATAGGAATTTATTAGAAGCTATCAAGTCCATGTTTTGAGATGAAGGTCCCCAAAACCTTTAGGTCCGATGTTGTCTTGACCGCATGCTATCTTGTTAATAGCATGCCCTCTTCTGTTTTGCGAGGTGGTATTCCATTTTCTACCTTGTTTCCCAATCAGTCATTATTTGTCTTACCATGCTGTATTTTTGGCTGTCTGTTTTGTTTGTGATCATCGACCTGGAGTATCAAAACTTCATCCAGGGCCATCAAAGGGCCATCAAGTGTATGTTTCTGAATTATTCTCGTACTCAAAAGGGATACCGTTGTTATTATGCATCATCAAGGAAATACTTTATAATTGCTAATGTTTCATTCTTTGAATCTACTCATCATGATCTTCCAATCACTAATTTTGAGGTGGATGAAAATTTACATGTGACCACCATTCGGTCAACTACTCCATCTTCACCGGTATTTGCACAAGAACCACTTCCTCTCAATGTCTATACCTAGTGTCCTCAAGTAGCTATTGCTCCCCCCTTCCTCTTGTCACTACTACATCATCTTCAGCTCTAGATCCACCATTAGCAGACCCTTTTTCTCTGATCTTGATCTTTTTATTGCTCATCGCTAAGGTACATGTGCTTCCACTCAACATTCTATTGCCAACTTTATCTCATATTCTTCCGTGTCTCCTTCCTTTCAGTCCTTTTTATCTACTGTTAAACAATATCATCTCCCCAAGTCTATAGCTAAGGCATTACAAAGCTCTGGCTGGATGACGGCTATGGGGTTAACTATCTAGACACTTTTTTTCCTATTGCCAAGCTTACATTTGTTCGTATTTTGATCTCTCTTACTATCACATATAACTGGCCTTTGTTTCAGCTTGACGTCAAGAATGCTTCTTTACATGGTACTCTTTACAAGCAGGTGTATATGAAGCAACCTCTGTGGTTTGTTGCTTAGAGGTAGTCTGGGAGACTAATTTGCAAGCTAAAAAAGTCTTTGTATGATTTGAGTAGTCCCTATAAGCGTGTTTTGGATTATTTTTCAAGGTTGTACTCTGTTTTGAACTGTCTAGATATGGAAATGATCACTCTTCTTTTATAAACAATCAAGGCAAGCTGTTCTGATTGTGTGTGTTGATAATTTTATCATCACCGGAGACGACTTTGTTGGTATAGCTGAACTAAAGCTCTATCTTCAGCAACAGTTTTGGACTAATGACTTGGGAAAGTCGAAGTATTTCCAAGGAATTGAGGCAACGTAGTCATAGAAAGGTATTGTTTTGTCACAGCAAAAGTATGTCCTGGATCTGCTCACTGAGACCGGCACGTCGGGATCAAAGCCTATTGATTCACTTACGGAACAAGGAGTCAATCTAGTTGTTGAGGAAGGAGAGACTCTTGGTAATCCTAAGAGATATAGAAGACTGGTATGCAGGTTGGAATTATTTCACAATCACTCCATTACACATTGCCTTTCTTGTCAGTGTTGTAAGCCAATACTTGGCTTCCCCCTGTACATCTCACTGGAATGCAGTTATTCAGAATTTGAGGTACTTGAAGAAGGCTCCAGGGAAATGAATTGTTTACTAAAACCATAGTCATGTCAGAATTTAAGGATTCTCTTATGCCGAATGGGCAAGGTCTTCATATGATAGAATATCAACCATTGGTTATTGTACCTTGGTTGGAGGAAATCTAGTGTCATGGAAGAGTTAAAAATAGAGTGCTGTTGCCCGCTCTAGTGTTCCATCAGAATATAGAGCCATGGCACGAGTGACATATGAATTAGTGTGAATTCAGCAGCTATCGACCAAGTTAGGCTTTAAAACTTCATCTCCTATATATGTCTCTATGGTGTGATAGATAATAATGCAGCATTACATGTAGCTTCCAACCCTATGTTTCATGAGAGAACAAAACATATTAAGGTTGACAATCATTTTATTTGATGGAAGCTGCAAAGTGGAGTGATTCTTCCAAATCACAATAGAACCAGTGAACAACTTGTAGACATCTTCACTAAACCTTTGGATAAAGGGAGGATAAAATAAATATATAACAATCTGGGCATCATTAATATCTATGCTCCAACTTGAGGGAGAGCGTTAGAGATATTTAGGTGTCATCACAGATATTAAAGAGATTTCCTTCAATTCTCTGTATTTATTTTAATTAAGCTTATCTGATCTGATTTGCTATCCTTAGATTGTCATCTATTCAAAGCCTATAAATAGGCTCCCTGTACTCTTTTCTATTTACATTGACACGTACAAAATTTCTCTCTTCCACTTTATTCACAGCCGTAATAGCTAGCAATTACATGGGGTAATAGGAATTATAATTTTGGCCATAATAAGGATTGCCACGCCTTCAAAATTATTAAAAGTAAACATCTTAAACTGATAGATTGGAAAATGATTTGCACTATCATTTTTACAACAACCAAACATGCTTAAGCTTAATTAGCTACGTTGGATATGGCAAAACAGAAAAAAGCATATCACACAATCTAGATTGGCAAGAATAATAGGAGTTACTATACGTTAGAGTTAATTGCATCCTGAAGCACACTCGTTGGAGGATCACAAAATATAACAGTGAAGGAAGAGATTCAACCTGAGAGGCAAGTCGACTAGAATATGAAACAAGTGATATGTTCTCTAGCATCTCGTTCATCATTAGATCAAATGAGTCTATCGAGATATCCTTTGATAGCAATTCATGCGCATGCTTCAAGATGTCCAGCAACTTCTCCAACTCCTGATTTGAGAGAAAATAATGTACGTAATGATGAAAACTCAAGATCTCCCTAATTTCAAAAACTTGATTGACAAGAGCCATGAAAAGAACCTTACCACTATTGCACATAAATCCTGGGACTCAAAACGATCAAACAAAAACTCGAGATTCTCTCTGAAAACTTTGTTCAGCCTTTCTGTAATCAGACTTCTCAAGTCAACAGTCCTTCCAAGCAACTACACATGGGGCCAGAGAGAGAGAGAGAGAGAGAGAGAGAGAAGCAAAAAATATTTCAAAAAGTAAATAATTGTTATTTTGAGAGATAGAAAGAGGAAAGAAACACATGGATGTGATAAAATAAGTACACCAATGTTTAAGTGGGTGAATGGGTGTATTTTTCAATATATCCAATTGCAAGAGGAATCATTCACCTCACATGGAATATATTAATTTTTGAACTTGTAGAACAGACCACATACACATCATGCAGATCATATTGAAGATATCTAAGACTTTGTTCCCTTGGGTGACACAAATGAAATGGTAAGAAGACCATTCTCATGGTGTTCAACCAGTGTTCAAGGTAGTGATTTTCTTACTTGCAGCATTATCCATCTATTTTCTTTTCATACAATATGAGCACGTCTAATTCCTCCAACATTGTCAAACCCAGACCAAGTGTGTCCTGCCCTTTTTTCAATGAACTTTACATAGAAAGTGCATAGGATAGTGCAATGATGGAGCTTGCTCGTTTACTGAACTGGAAGCACCAACTAAGGTCTAGATTTAGTGAGAGAATTCGTACTTGACGTTAGAACCTCATATGAATCCAGGAAAAATCTAGTAATTGGCTCTTTTGAATGACTGGCAGCACACATCATTTCCACAACAAAAAGGAAAAAAGATGCAGAGCGCTCGATAATGACATTTGAATTAGACTGACCTTCACTCTAGTCATCTTCAGTAATGTGGTAAACCTCATAGGCTGGATGGAAAAATTTTCTCCATTATCCAAGGCAAAGAGAAATGATGGATCAAGCAGCTCGCTACAAGATTTTGACATCAGTGAAAATTGGTATAGAATTTGTATTTCAGTAATTAAGATAGAGACCGCTTTGCTTACCTTGCTGCCCAACTCTTGTAATATGTGAAAATACTCTCACACAGCTTTGACACGAAAATATCAAAACAATGGTCCACCTGTTAAAGGAGAAATTGAACAAAAGCAACATGAAGCTGGATGAAGCAAATATCAATTTTACGTATGACAACATAGTTGCAACCTTGGTGACCCGAGGCTTATGTTGCCTGATGGGCCTGAATTAGTTATGGACAATGGCTTCAGAAATGAGGGCATTATCAATAACAAAATAGTTTCATCAAACATATCCTTGTTCCTATATTCCTGACAAATGTATGAATGAGCAACTAGGAAATAGCGCAATGGAGGATAGATAGACTGAGCAACCAGGAGATGAGAAAACTCTTAATCATATAAGAAGGTGAAAAAAACGTTTACCTGCAGATATTAAAGACAACTGCTACAGCGGTCATAATTCCTACCCTGACATCCGACTTTTGCAGACATATTCCCATCAGTAGTTTCTAGACTTTTAAGGTTTAGCAGTTCCATATATCATGCACATTTTCCAGTTCCTCTCAATCCATGCATAATTTAGGTTAGTCATGCGTAAAGGTAGGTTATAATAGGAAACTTTGGCTACATATTCCATTATGTAGTACTTGAGCTGTCTTTTATTCTCTGCTAGTTAAGATCATGACTCGCTTGTTCTATTGGTGCAATGCATCTTGCACCTAACCATTGTCTGTACATAATGTTGAAAGTATGGCCATCTATTTTACAAGGTTTTTTGTTTTGATACTAATAAAAGCACTACAACGTGAGGAAGTGAAAACATATGCCAGCAATAGTGGCAAACTTTTAAAGTAATCACTTCCATCAAGGAAGTGCAAATTGCGTAACAAGACGATGGACTGTTCTTTAAGCAATTATTGGTTGTACTAAAGCTCCTACAGAACAGTACAACCTTCCAAAATCAAATATGGGAAGTTCTCCAAGCCATAGTAGCTCAATTTTTACAGCAGGGAAAGCACTTCATAAGACATGAAAGAGATTGCATGTTCCAAGAACACAAGAATTTTCATCGGCACATGTATCGGCTTACGAAAAGATTACAAACTATATCTACCCTCCTGAAGCAATGTTATTCTAAGCTGCAGTTTTGATAGGTCATTTGGCTGCAAGAAAGATTTATAATTTCTGCGCTGAATTGTTCTATTATGACACTCTAAGCTGCACAAGGGTCAAGAAAAACAGGCAATACGGAAAATTGTATCAGCTAAGGACATAGTTGAACCAATTTGAGTCCTACCAAATCAAGACAAATTCCCTCCTCCTTTCTAAACTTTTTTACAACCCTAAAATACCGGTAATCTTAAATTGTCTCTATGGCATGACACACCGATTGGTAACCATTTGATTTTCACGATATGATAACAAGAATGGTGAAAAACCTTGGTATTTGAAGCTGTTTGACAGGTTCAAACATATATTCTATAATGCTGCTATGGAAGACGGCGCAAACACTCAAGCATAAATTAGTGAACGTTGCCACAGCTTCACAATTCAAGGTTAAGAAGTTGACACACCTCAGCTTCAATTTCATCATAGAGGAACCGTTGTTTCAAAACAACCAATGCCTGCTGAGCCGAATCATTATAGATGTCAAGAGGCATCAGGACTCTTTCAAGAAGTCCAGCATTGTGAGACTCTAATACATGATCCACCAGCATCCACGGAAGAGAGCATTCAATAGGAAACTGCAAAAGTAGAAAGACATATGGAATTGGTGCAGAGGATAACAGAATGAAAACAAGTTAGTAAAAGTTGGAAAATAAAAACGTCTTCATGGAGAAGACCTATTTGTATATACATTGAGATCTTAGCATTGTACTGCATGCCTTGTTTGCCATGAAGCATTTCATTCTAGCATCTTGTAGTAATGTGCATTAATTCGATGCCTATTTTTTTACCCTATAGAAATGATGAACAATGGAATTAGTCTTTCCAATTATTTAGTCATTTTTTCCTACTATAACAAGTATTGGTTGATGATTCTTGAAGTATTATCATTAGAAAGTTTGCTCTGACCACAGTACCCGAATTATCATTTTTTCCTAGTATTATCATTATAATTTTTTCCTACTATAACAAATTAGCAATGCAAAGCAATCTGAAATATCTGGTCCAAGTTATGTTGAACAACCATTATAATTTAAAGCAGGGACACGCCCACTTTCCAATGGAATTATTTGGATTGCTTCAGCCAAGCAATTGCGGCTCATCTGTAACTTCTCTTGATTAAAGCTACTGAAAATCCATGCAAATAAATGTCTCTCTATGCAAGTATATTTTTGCACCTATGCATGTATTTATGTGTGACTCCAAGTATTTTATTGAATCATTGACTTTTTTAAAGATCTTGTCCATTGTATTTCCAACAGTGGTCCCTGAGGCAAACTGTGTCGATGCTATAGGCAGCTACTTTAAGACACTCCCATCTTTAATGCAGTGACATTAGAAACAAATGTAACTAAACTGATATCGATTCATTCTTAAATAGCACATATTGTGTCAGCAAAAGTTGCAGGTTAGACAGAAACCTCACAGTTGATTCACCAATCATCCACCAAAAGAATACTAGCATGTGAATATTATATTCTGTTTCAATTTTCTCTGTTTGGTTTTTCATTAAAGAGGCTGCTCAATTGCAAGGGACCTTTCCTTTCTTTTATATGTTGATCAAATTCAAGATAAAATAAAACCCTAGTTCTTTACCAAGCAAGCAGGTACCTATCTGAGTAACGTTAAGTATCACTGGAAATCTAAAGCTCAGGCGTAACTAACAAATTTCCTTGGATTCTTTTACAACTTAGGTAGTCCTTTGATTAATGACTCCAATGCAAGATATCAGATTCTCTCGACAATTTCAGCCATTCAATTTCAGTCTGGTTACAAGTACTCTCTAGCTTGACATATAAAAAAAGGTGCCTAGATTGCGTTTTATTGAGAACCAACAAGTAACAATAATTAAGCCTTTGCTCAGGGAGCAGTGTGGGCTTGATGGATCCTCCTACAATATTACAGATTATCCATTACTAGTCTATTCATCCCAATTTCCAGTTAACAAAAAGTTTCACCGATACAAAATAATGAAGTTAATTAAGCTGCAAAATTACCATCATATAATAAAATTGATAAAGAGTTCATTCCATTCCAAATCCTAACAATGTCTGGAAAACTTCCTGCGGCTTTCAAACTCTCAAGCCAGAACTAGAAAGATCTTTCTATTATACGTAAAGGCACATGCAAACTTCCACTTTTTCTGCATTTGTCAAAGGATATATAAATAAAAACTAATGGGGATCCAATGTAAGACTCTTGTGAGAATTTGAACTATGCTAACCATCTATCTAACAAAGAGGCAGAATAAAAGTCAGAGAGAGAGAGAGAGAGAGAGAGAGAGAGAGAGAGAGGAGAGTTAAAGTAGGACACACCCAGGAAAAAAAAAAAAAAAAAAAAAGAACATCTCTTTAACAAACTCAATTTTCATTTTCCTTCTGAAGAGTTTCATAATTACATTCACCTCACAATATCAAAGAAAGTCAATAAAAGACTCATTCCCATATTAGACTACACTTAATTCCCATGTTCAAGAATCTGGTTAATTCCTAGTAGAATCCAGGAATAGAGGGAAAATTCCAAATGAAGGTCTGAAGTGCCCTTATTTTTTCAAATAAGGACTTGAAGTAAATATTGTTTCAAATAAGGACCTAACCTCGCCGGTTAGCTAAATATTCAAATAAAAGATTGAAGTGGCCATGACAGTTTCAAGTAAAGACTTGACCTCGTTGACTAGCTAAATATTCCGGCCAATCAAGGGCATTTTCGTCTAATACAATTTAATAATAAATATTATTTAAATTATATTAAAAAATTAAAAAAAAAAGGAAGGAAATCAGGTGAGGACTAAGCCCTCACCGCCGCCGCCTTGCCATTGCCGAGGAGGCCCAGCGATGGTGCGGCGGCGACGGTGGTACAGAGCCCTCACTGTTTTCCCTTCCCCTTCCTTTTTTTTTTTAATTTATTTTTTCACCTAATTCAATAAAAGGAAAAAAGTTCAAAAAAGTAGAGGACAAAAATGTTCTTATCAGCCGGTAGGTTAGATTCTTCTTCAAGACTTGAGACTTTGAAACAATGTCCACTCACTTCACACCCCTTTTTGAGAAAATGAGAGCACTTCAAGCCTTTATTTGACACAATGTCCACTTCAAGGCTTTTTTTTGAGAAAATGAGGACACTTCATGCCCTTATTTAAAATTTTCCTCTAAATAGATGTGTAGAAATGACGGACCAACTTCTTTTCCAAAGCAAACTGACAAAAATGATGTGAAAAGTCTGCCTGTGGTTCCTAGCAGATAAATTACGGCTAAAACACTAGGTCAATTGCTCATGTGTCTAGGGTACTAAAAACATCTCATCTAAAGATATCTAGGGAGCCATTTCTCTGAATCTTCTGAAGATAACTACAGGACTCTGCAGGCGTCAAATCTTGTATTTGAAGCCAAAACATTACAATATTAGTTTTAAAATTGTAAAGTTGATCTTCTGACACAGAGCTCATATAAACATTGATTGCAAAAAGGTTTTTCTTGATTAACAGCTAGTTGCTATTTGTAGGGACTGACTTCATTATAATGCATGTGGTGCAACCTTATTGACCAAATCTGAGAGAATAAAAGTCCAACCAAGAAAAGAAGAAGCAAGTTCTCGTAACTCATGACCCAAAAACAAGCCCCCTATCTCAGATTTCACCGTTAGCCCCCCATCAGAGATGCCCTAGGATGAATTCTAGTGTGAGAACGCACAAGTTCCAGTATCCACAAGTTGTCAGTTTACCTGAATAACACGAGAAGACTCCAAGTAGAACTCTCTAAACCAGAGAAAACCAAGATCACTCAAAGTCACCAATGTCGCTGCAGCACAACAACACGAAGCTAAATTAGTCCAAATGCTTTCTGTCTATTGTCTACAGCAATACAAGTAAACAATAATTGCTGCTAACTGTTAAAGAAAGTTTATTTGTCCCAAGAAATGCTGACATGTCTATAAGTGAATGAAATCACACCAAATGACGTCAATGGGGCCAGGGAATCCAAAAAATGAAACAGTAACAGAGGGGAAAAGGAACAACCAACAAAAGGACATTCATTTCCTTCTGTCTATTTCTAACCAACTAACTTTGATGGAAGCAATAATCGAGTCTTATGGCTTGCCCTCATTGGAAGCTCAATTAGGAATCTTATTGTGAAATTCGGATTACACATCGAGCACATGATTGATGTGGTTATCCAAACAACAACAACAACAACCACTATAATAATAATGGTATTAGCAAGATAGAGGAAAGCAATGCAGTTATTACATATGCATAAGATATATATTCCGGACCAAAAGGCATTCTCTATCCTATTGAAGCATGTAGTTTCTCACCTAGCAAGTTTAAAGTTCGACCACTAAGGCAAATGTAAAATAGCTTCTCCATTCACAATGCTGATCCATTTCATCTGCTAGTGAAACTGTGGGATGCTGGTTGTTGAGATCAGCAGTATAATTTTAGGGAAGGTAAAGTTGAAGTTATTGAAACAGTCTTCTAGTCCGCATTAAACTCCTCTTATACACTATTTTCACAAAGTGACATTTGCCGTATAGTTTGACATAACAGAATGTGCTAAATTATAGAAAAGTAAGACGCACTGAAAGGAAGAAAGATAAAAGAACTTGAGCACATTAAACTGTAGATGAAATGCATGAGCTCTAATATAGTGCAATTGAAGCAGCAATTGACTCTTTGTCATAAAAACGGTACTAAAACAAGTAAAACAAAACCTATGTTTGCAACCCACTTTGGAACTAATTGCGTGTATGACCTGCTTTGGAACCAATTGCACATACAATTTTAGGCAAATATAATTCATCTTCTCACCTCCAATTTTTTCTGACTTCTGGTCAAGAATGGAAAAAATTAAACAACAACATGGGTAAATGGATATATAATCAAGGCTAGTAGTCGGAACAACTTAATCACTCATTTCAATAAGTTAAAATGAATCTTTTCCATCTTATATTTCACATTTGTTTCCATTTAGCGTATACATTTTCAGAAAAGTTAAAGCTACGTGATCAAACTAGCGTAAACATTTATATGCACATATCTGAAGAGTAAACTCTTACATTGTACTAAACAAAAGGGACTTTTTCCTCAAGGCTAAAGTTTCAGAAAACATTAAATACAATTTTTAACTGTTTATATAAACAATGTATAGACAAATGTAGATTCTTTACATGATTATTCTCAAATTGTTTATATTTTTTCAACAATTGTGTAACATTTTTAATTGAAAAAACTATATAAAGATAATATATATCTACATATATATATCAACAGTGAATTGCATTATTTCAAAATTGAAAAACAGAATTGATCTGCCCATTATGACAGCATGTGCTTCTTAGCAACTTTATATAGGTAAAGTAGAAGTATGTGAGATAGTCTTCCAGTCTGCATTGGACAACTGCTTAAGGCATTATTTTTCCCAAAGTGATGGACCATAGCTTGAAACAATAGAATGTGAGGGATTATAGGAAAGTAAAATACATTAAAAAGATGCACTGAAAAGAGGAGACAACAGATCTTGAGCACATCTATCTAGAGATGAAATGCATAAGCTCTGATACAATGCAATTGAAGCCGCAGTTAAACTGGTAGAATTGCCACCCATCTCATTGATTAGTTCTGTTGCCATCAGATTATAAAAATGCTGACAACCATGCACTTAAATCAAGCACAGAGCCTACAAGATGAAATGGTACCTGTATAGTCCAACATATGCAGGAAAAAGCTAAGCTTGTAAAAAAATGTCTCCAACTGTTTCATGTCATTGACAGGGATCTCAGAACCACTGTTACCAAAGAGTCCCCCAGGCTTCCTAAGATTACCACCAGAAACAACCTCATAGATTAAGAACTGCAGGCAATGGACCTGAAAAACGTGACATTGGAAAATTAGACTCGTCCTCTACCAATTGCATATACATGCAGCAAACTTATTAATGACACATTTAATACCATTAAATAGTGCTTTAATGCACACTACCCCAGAGCACATTTCTCAAGTGGATTAACATCTGCAACCCTATGCTACTACTGAGCTTAACAGAACATTGTAAGATTCAGTGCAAAGTTTCTTCACGCATGGCAGCATAAGATAGAGACATAAACACTTGCACGCATGCATGCATGCAGATGCACACATGTGCAAGTATAAATAATACATAGCAGAAAGCTATGTAGCACGGACACTCTCCGAAAGCCTTCGTGTCATGTCCGACACTCCGACATGTGTCCGACACGCTCCGACACGTCCCGATACGCTCCGACACGCAGTCAACGAGTGTCGAAAAATCCAACACGTGGTCAACTCTCTCCGACACGCTCCGACACGCGAGTCCAGAATTCCAACATGCAATTTCGACACGCACCGGGTCAATTTTAAAAATTTCTAATACTTGAGGGGTCAAAATATAAATATACACAAAAGAAGTAATAAAAGAAGTAATAAAATTGCTATAAATATACACGCACAGGATCAATATTTTTTTTTTCAGTTTTGTTTTTTTAGAATTGTTTTATTTTTTTTAAAGTCTTTTACTATGAAAGAAGTAATAAAAAATGCTATATATGATAAATAAATAAATTTAAAAATATCATTTCAGCATTTTTCTTTAAACAATGTTTTTTTCCTCTAAGTTTTGTGTATTATTGTCACCAATTAAAATAACGAATGATATTATTTAATTTCAGCATTTTTCTTTAATCAATGTTTTTTTCCTCTTAAGTTTTGTGTATTATTGTCACAAATTAAAATAATGAATGATATTATTTAATATTTTTCATGTAAATTAATTCTAGGCTATTTTTATTATTATTTATTTATGTATTTTTATATAAAAATATATGTAATATATAACGTGTCGGAACGTGTCGAAATTCTCTATTTTTAAGAAATGACATATCGGCATGTCGTGTCGTGTCGTGTCGTGTCGCGTGTCGCGTGTCTGTGTCGGTGCTACATAGGCAGAAAGTATGCATGACATGCCGAAACATACAAAAAGAGAATATAGTAACTCAAACAAACCAATCTGTATAACTGCAAAAACTGAAAAAATGGGACAAGGGAATTAACACCAAAGTACTATTACAAACTAATGAAGAAAGATCAAAGCTTTAGAAAAACCTGAGCAGCTGTCGGTGCCACTGGCCTTGGATAGAAAAAGTTCCCTTTGCTTTCTTCACCTCCAGGCTGTAGTGATTGCAACTCTGGCTCCGACTTGCTTGTGTTTGCCATCCAATCTGCTGAAAGAGTTCGCATGTCTGAGAGAATCCTATCAAACAGAAATTAGACAAAATAAAAGACAAGAATAAAAGGATATTAGCAAAGAACAAATAAGAATCTTACATAATCAAACAAAATAATAATTTCACAAGAATCATCTAGGACCACATATGACAACATAGTGATGTCAAGGATGACATCAAAAAGTTTTGGAAATACTGATAGTAGAGCTTTCGACAACTTGTCTAATTTCCATGACCACAGTAACCTCTATGTTTGTTTCAAAGCTCTATACATATTATGTAAACTATAAATATTTTGTTCATAGTTGATATGCATTCTAGTTAGGGTATGAAATTAAAATGTTGACATGGATACTAAATTGTGCACACAGCCAACCAATCCTTTGAAGCTTCCGTATTTCCTATTTATCAATTGACCGTACAGATATTTTTCAGAGAAACTGTAAAATTGTCCAATAAAAATTAACCTCCCTTCCTATATAGACATGGAAAAGCTAGCCTTGAATAGCTTGACAAATTACAGGGAGAAAAGGCAATCACAAGCAAATAGAAGCATCCCTTAGTCAAAATTAGAGAACTTGAAACTTCCTTATATTCATGCACTTGACAAGCCTGAGGAGCAAAATCTTCCCAAAAGTACCAACAAAGAACTCATCAACTATGCACCTTGATAGGTCCTTCTTCTTTCGAAACGTTGTTCGCAACATGGTGGCTAGAGTGTTCTGCACAAAATCTTGTACCTCAGCATGTATGGTTTCCCATAAAGCATCAGCTACCAACGTATCACATCTTTGCATCATCGCAGCAGTGCTCTTTATGTAGCTAACAAGTTCAACCAGTGCTTTTCTTTCCTCTGCACTATAATTATACCGAACTACCTGCAATGTAATTCCAGATATGCACTATCATGAAGCAATATTTTTACAGTTTATCATCACTCTGAGCTGCATAAATCAACAATGACCAAAAGTTAAAGCTAAACAGGTCAAGGTCCAAGACTGGGCTATTCTCAGCTTAGAAGAACCTTGAAGAAAAATTAACAATATCAAGTTCGAACACACCCGACAGCTGGACCAACTTAGTCTGGCTCCTTACGAGACTAGCATCAACACAAGCATACAACAAAAGGTCATTTTCCTAATCTGTGACCGAAAAGGAAAGTGCTACTAGAATTGACAAGTGGAAGGGTAACCTCACGTTGAGGATTGAGAATCTCATTGATAGTGTCATCCAGCTGGAAAAGGAGGTTAACAATTTGTTGACTTAATAAAATAGTCGCCTGGAGGCACAAACTGTACATTTTTTATATATCACTAGGTAGTTATGGCATACAAGGTTTAGTTAACATTAATGAATCTCTCATCTTCATGATTTTGTTTTCTGAACGCTTCAGTTTGTTCATGGGTTGATAGTCCTGTGGCCCTCGTTAATGAAATTTTTAATTTTAGTGATCCAACAGAAGAAAAGTTAGCTGGACAAGGCTTTATACATTCAGCCGCAAGTGAAGCCATAGTCTCCTACCCACTGACCAGTATTAACAGCTATCACTGCAGAGAAGGGAGCAAATAAAGCAAAATGCAGAATAACAGGAACTCCATAATAATGATAATTCTCAAACAGCTAGTTATAGTACCTTTTCATAGTCAGAACATGATCCTAAAGGTTCATTTGCTTCTAGTGAAACTGCATCCTTGCAAGGCCGAGAAAATTTCCATGCACATTGTTCCCATATACGTGCAGTCCATCTGCTTAAGAGCTGAAATCCTTCCACTACCATATCATACACATTCCCCTTTACCTCTTTGCACCATTCAGCATCTGCACTTTCTGTTGACTTCAACAACAACAGCTAGCAAAACATAGACAAGCAGAATTTAAATCAAAATTTGCACATTAAGCAAGTAGAGAAACTATCCAGCTGCACATGTATCGAGAAGAGTACCTGATTCACAGAAGAAGCAAAACGAATCGAGAAATCATCATGCTCAGCACGAATGGCTCCAATGTGGTTAACAATCAGATACTGGCGCTGATAAGTGGCCTATGTCAAGGAGTCATCACAGCAAGTTGGCATGATCGACATGATTTTCTAACAATTTTTTCCTTGAAAGAAAAAAGCGAAATTTCTGAACAGCGCATGACATTGTTTTACTGTTGCCCAAGCTCTGACAACACTAGTGCTGCCACCATGCAGAGATCAGTGAATTTGCGTGGTCAACTCTCCTATTTTAAAATTGACATGCTGTAATTTATTGATGAGACAGACTCTGTGGAGTCAGAACACAAGTAACTATGCTAACAACATAAGACTTGAGAGTTGAGATTATAGAACAATTCTCTAGTTGGTAGTCTTATCTAGGACCTTACGGTGAAAATGATGCTTACTAGTACATACAACATTTATCTGTCCAAAGGTTAAATCTATGATGTCTCGTTTTAGTACAATCTATCGCCTCAGTCTATACCTAGGTCCCATTTTGCACAAAAAGAAAAGGCCTAACTTCAGGTAGGATACTCATATGACCAATATATTGCATGCAATTTCTGACAGAAAAAGCCACAAGCTAACTTGATTCTTTACCGATGGCTACATATATGAATCTCATTAGAGCATGCAATGGAAGGTGGTAATATGGGGAAAAGTGAAAAAATTTACAGGACTTACTATTCAATTTGAATGCTTTTCACATTACGATGTTGAGCTTCAATCTAATCCATTCATTGCGTTAAATTTCTTAATAACTTTTCAAAGAGGTTGTCAAGAAGACTAAAAATCACAAGGACAGACATGACAAGGCACTTTATTCTAGGGGAGGAGACTACTCTCTGGTGCCATATCAGCTTTTAGTCAGGTTTCTCCAATGGGCATGGAGTGATGATTGGAAGATGACTAAAAAGAGTAACTGCTACCACTGAAATAAACTGAAGTTCAGTGATTATGTGAAAGCACTCAAAGCAGAATAGTCTTTCACGAACCTGAAAACTTAAAATTCTGAATCAGAAAGTGCACAAGAGTTGACTATCAATTGTGCAATAATTGATGCATCATTATGTATGTCTATGTAAAATGGTATCACTTATTGTGCTCAACGATGCATTTCCTTTTTTATATAGTTCTTAACAAGTAGGTTAGAAATTGATCCACCTCGTGATGCTCAAGCTGACTTTGTACATCTAAGAAACAAAAGGCAAAGTCATTGAAACGCCTCAGCTGAAAGGATGTAAAGACCTTAGCATTTAATTAAAAAAGTGTAAGGAACAGATATTCAAAGTTTCATGAAGCTACATTTACAAATCACCATCTCATTCTACAGTCATGTATGTATAGATATTGCCGTGGAACTGGAAGTATGACTTCTATGAACGAATGGGATAAAGAAAATCTTCCTGATAACTTGTAGAAAAATTGAAAGCCTAGAACCAGTACTTAAACCTATAAGAGTTAACTGAACTGAAAGAGATCAAGCCAACAAAGCATCTCCTCAGTACCTAAAGTTGACAGAACAGCAGAGTGACTAATTTAGCAATAACTATTAGATAGTGTTCAGGCAGCATTCATTGACAGGACATTTAGTAATAACTATTAGATAGTGCACCTTGATTATTATGCAACCAAGTTATCTTATCAGTTCGCTAGTACTAGGAGCAAAAGATTGTAAAAGTCAAAACAAGTATATCGCAACTTTTACAAAGGTAGACAGGATATTCTTGTGCTTCCTTCAGAGGGAGCTCATGTGGCGCTGGAAGAGTGAGAAGACGAGTTTGAGAAGAAAATTTTTGGAAGTAACTGGACAATTCTTTCAGTATTGCAGCCGGAGAAAGATGAAGGTCCGGAAATGCAGGAATTACCGGATCATTCTGCCAAGACAGAAATGATAAAATTAGTCATTTCAACCACAGTGAAGAACTAATTCAGAATAATTATCAACAATCTTAGATGAAAAAATTTATAGCTAATGCACATTTTCCACTCCTATTCTAGCTGATAAACATTTTATTGATAATTGCATGGTTCTGCTCTGTCCTGAAATTCTACTATTCATTGCAAACGTAAAAACACATTATGAGAATTTACCTTAAATATATTGATAAGTCTGTTAATCTTAACCCTTTTGTACAATGATTCACTGTCCTTCTCGGATGATGTTGCCAGCACGACTAGGACGGGCAGAACTCGTAGAAGGATGTGCCGCTCAGGAAACAGAAGAGCAAAATCCAATTCCAATGACTCAACAGCAAATACAATAAGAACTTGTAGAATATCTTCCACACTTGTCTTCGTTAAGGACCTCAAAAATAATCAGATATGCATAGTACTACTATTTAAAAGTAAGCTGATGAGCCAAATCACATTTTGTTGTCGCAGGCAATCAATTAGCAGCATACTGATGTATGTACAGAACACATATATGAGAATGCATATGTTCTTATGCATCACATTAATTGTCTTTTGTACAGAATAAGTGCAATCAGTTGTCATACGGACAGGATACTTATTCACCCGAAACATCTCGACGTGCAAGTTCAATAAGATGGCCCATCTTGTGCTTAAGAAAATCTGTAACAAATGGATTGCATCAAGTCCCAGTTAGGAGAAGTGAACTTGCATAATGAGCAACAAATTTGACATCCACGATTTTTATTAGTGTAATGCCAGCATTTTCTGCTTTGGAGCAAACTACTTTGTACCTGCAAATCATCCAACTCCTCCCTCATTGTGTCAACATCTTGCCATTGAACGCTGACTTGTGTGAAAGTCCTGAAAATTTGAGAAAAGCCAAGGGAAAGATATTCATCTGAACTCTAAAGCAAATGAGAAGTGATGTCTATGGGATGTAATTTGCATCTAAAAGATGTCAAAAGATGCACATAGTCACACGTATTCTCTAGTCCAGTATTTTTATGAAATGACACTTGGTAGAAAAATACGAGGTCAAAATTCAAACTACAAAGACTTCAGTCAAACTTCCGATTTTTAACTTTATTAGCGATCATGCTCATAGCTTTGCCATCAGATGAAAATGCACAAAAGCATCATTCTAAAATTGATAGCAAATGAACGTCATCGCCAAATTAACCATCAATTGGTTTTGCATTGAACCTACTTAGTTTGCTAGAAGCACAAAAGGACAAAACTACTTTAAGTCACTACAACCATTATTCTTACCTCTAAAACTAAGTTATACTGGATGGCAAAGGGATTTCTATTTTAAGAATGTGATGAAAGGTATGAGAATTTGTATTTTACTATTGAACTGTTAAACTGTTAAACCATTCACCCACTTCCACTTTCAACCAATTCTATACTTCATGGCCTGACCATCTCTAGTATGCTTACTGTAGGGATGGTAGATACTAAAGTTAATTAATGCCAATTTAAACTTTCAGAAGCTGGAGTTCTTTGTATAATAGCAAAGCATGTAATCTACTTGAGTAATTAACGGAGGTTAGATATTAAATATTTTTGGCTGGGAAAAATGCACCACAATATCAAACCATGCATAAGTAATGCAATTAAGCATTTCAATTTGTTCAATTGAATCCTAACTTTTACACCAAAAAGTGCAATTGAATCTCAAACCTTTTGATTGATTCAATTAAATCTGAAACAATCATTGCAAAATGCAATTAAGTCATAAAATTTATGTTCGAATGCAATTTAAGAATGCCACGAAGGCAATTTTTGAGTGACAAGTAGGCAATTTTAGGTATTGTTCATTGTCAAGAATTGATTGCACTTTTTGAAAATATTTATAGAACTTAATTGAGCTAACTCAAAGAGTTAGGGCATAATTACATTACATACACGAGGTTTAGAACTTCATGTGCACTTAAACACATGCCAAAATACTTTATACAATCCGTCAGTGCCCCCAACCCAGCCCGCCCAGCACCCCCCCCCCCCCCCCCCGGGGCCGCTCTCTCTTCACTCTACCTCTAACACCATTCCCTTCCGCAATGCCCCCCACCTACTCAGTGCGCCAACAAACTCTCCCACCATCATTTCTTTTCTCCTCCGTCAACTCTCTCTTTGTGTACACATTGTCAATTTGGGCAATGCCACCAACCATCGATCTCCTAGAAGCTAATCAAGAAGCTCAATATCCAGATCTGCCTAGATGTGGATAGCATGGGTTCTATCAATGGTGAGGAGGTTGACACTGCCATGTTCAGAGCTCGAACATGATGGTGGCCAAGTAGTTGATATGGTGGGTGAAGATATTGTTGGTTTAGATAATAATTAATTATGCATAGAGTGATTTGCATGAACCCACTGATCACAAGTAGGGAAGAGGAAGTTTTCTCCAACCAGGAAAACATGGTCCATAAAAAATTCAATCATCAATAGAATCCTCAAGAAAAGCACGACTTGGGTAATAAGAATGGACATAGATAAGTCTACTAAGTATCCGAGAATTGAGCAGACAAGCATGAGAGAGCAAGCGAGCTAAACCAAATATCAAGCATAATTAATTAAACTTAGCACCAACATCAGGTGACAATCAGTTGCCTTACCTCTTATACCAAGAAAAATCATTCGGTATGCTTGCTTTTGCATTTTTTAGATGATCAAGTTGTACCAAGATATCAAGTAACTTCAACATAGACCTATTGCAAACAACAGAAAAAGTGTTACAGTCCATTGCATATAACTACCATAATTTTAACAGTAGGTCTCCATATATAAGTGAATTACAATTTACAGTATTTTCAACATTTACAGAAGAGGGAGTCTGCTGAACATTGGAAAAAAAAAAAAAAAAAACTTCAAAAAGATGACAGGAAAGGTAGAATAGATGTAAAAAAGAGGGAATCCAATAAAACCAGAGATGAGTTATGCTTGGGCCATTAATTCGTCGCTCTGGCCTGGAAAAACGCTGCATATCTGCTGCTAGCTGCATTAGAACTTGAGAGTTATACGCTGTGGAATATGCAAGTGAAGCCAACCACAAGTGAGAGGCAGAAATTGTTGTACTTTAGATGCAGCTGATGATTGCCACCGTTGAATTTCACGGAGTCGACTCATCTCCAAGTCAAGAACTTGGTATGTCTCCATATACAAGTCAGCTTGACTATGCTTCATAGACTCCGGAAGCTGCATGTTATTACAACAATAATTGTCTTAAACAGGTTCTGTCTAGAGCATAAGCTAACTATTATCTCCAATGGCAAGTCCACAATGTTCATTACTCAGTTCTTTGCAAGAAATCTACGTATTCCTCCAATCTACAAAAAAACCTCATTCTATTACCCAAAAATAATTAATTAGAAATCTAGAAAGAACCAGTTTGATAAAAACAAGAATTTCCCTGCTTCCCATTCCAAACGTGGATTTTCTGGCAGCACCATATGAGAACCGTGAATATGTGTCTCCACATTATTTTATGTCAACATAATTCCCCATATGATGCTACTAAGCACACGACTGAATACCACTATTATCTAAAACAGCAAAAGTATCCCGCAGACTCAAAATGGAAAGGAAAACCAACCTGAGGAAGCGCCTTCACGCAGCTGCGATACGTGTAGAGTACCGAACCCATCTCTTTCCCCTCCTGAATAAGAGTGTTCTGTAAACAGTTCCAATTTCCACAATTAGAAAGTACACAGCTAATGACATTACTAGTTTTTCCGAGCATTGAGAAACAAAAATGCAAACTTACAGTGCACTTGAAAGAGCTAACAGCAAACAGAAGGCGAAACCAGGAAAAGCAAAAGGGAAAAAAACAAGAAAAAAATACGAAAAGGTCCACGCACCAGCTGGTTGAGAGCTTTCGTGTCCTCGGAGAGAGATAGCCGGTACGCCGAAACATCGCTATACTCTGCGAGAGAGGAGGAATCCACCAGACAGGAGGAGGCGAATGCCGCCGCATCACTTGCCAGTCCACAAAACCAAAAAACGCGCGACGAATTCAACACACAACAAACACGCACGCACGCATCCGAATCTCACGTACCGATGGGGCTGTTGGTGGCGCCGGGCTCCGCGGACACCCAGATTGCCGGCCCTTGAATCTCCGGCTGCTCGTCCTGGAAAAAACAACAAATCCGACTCCGATCGCATTCAGCGAAACGACGACGACGCCGACGACGGCAGCAACGGCGACATCCGGAGACGAAGTTCGCGGAGAGAAGAAGGTTTACCTCGAGGGAGAAGGTGGAGAGAGCGGCGATGGCTTCTTCCACGGGGACCGCCATCGGAGCGCCGAATCGGAGCTCCGGAGGCCGTCCGTCGGGATTTCTGCCTGCGGCAATGCCGATGCGAATGCGATGGAAAGCGGGAGGAGGTGACTGTTGATGGAAAGCTTGTGGACTGGGGAGAGGGACTCGGATCGCGACTCGCCGGTGGGTCGGGGCCAGAGACTGAGCTGACTCGCTGTCTGAAATGGACAGAGCGCGAGGGGAGCGGTTGGTGCCTGGGTTTAGAGAGAAATCCAACGGTTTGTAGACTTTAATTATTGCTATTAGTGTTATTATCATTAATCAAATTTTCTACTTTTTATTTTCCCTTAAAAAAATTCGCAATTCGTAAAGTGATTTTTTTAAATTTTACAAAAATTGTGTTAATCTACATGTCGGCATGTGTATATTTTCGTAGAAAAGGTAACGACTACGGAAATACACACCATTTTCGTAGAAAATGTAACACCTATAATCACTTTGGGAAATTAATTAGTTTTTTTTAATCAAATGTACCCTTTCAGTATGAATTTAGGGATGTACTGATTTAAAACCAGGGCTATTATATGTAATTTAAAGACGTTCTTTCAAATCATTAATACATCACATTCATTGAAACTAAGTTAAATATGTTTTTGGACCAAAAGATTTGTTAGTCATGTTTTGTAAATTATATCTCCGATGAAAAAGTAAACCATCATCATCCTTCTATTTTCCCAAATTTGATTTGGATATATAAGTTCAACACTTAAGTAAAGATTCATGTGATCTTCAAAGGCTAGTGAGCGGTAAGTTTCACGATCAATTCATGTTTTCAATCATATGAACTAATATATAATTCATGTCACATGGACAAAAAAATCATATCCAATTATCGATTATATAAAAAAACAAGACGTTTCAACAGTGCAAATCTATTTCTAAAACGAAAAGGAATTAACTTCTTTAACATTGGCATCATGCGCAACATGCATCTTATTGATATTGCTTATGCCCATTTTTTTGCTACATCTATTTTATAACCATTGACATAGATAATGTTTTCACTGCTTTGCCCTTTGTGTAATTAGTCAGATCCTCTATGGCAAGGAACACTGTCTAGCATAAAACATTTTACACAAAGAAAAAAGAGGTTTTTTTTTTTTTCTAGACTTTTCAAAAATAAAAGAACCTAGTAAGTCGGCTTGCATGCGAAATTAGTGGAAAATTGAGATGGAAGGCAAGACAAATCATGCTTGCTCTTTGCTTCAAAGACAAGTCAATCGAATCATTTGAACTTTATAGCACACTAATAAAAATGCCAAATGCGATTGCTTCGGCATGAAGCTGAGACAATGATACGTCCTTTTTAAAGGAAGTATCCCCACGGACTCCGGAAGGTTTGGTCACACGAGACCAGATCGTCACCTCGGGATTTTAGCAAGTTTCGAACAAAACAAGGCACGGTCGCGCCGAGGGATGTGTCAAGCGGTATAACAGAAAAAATTTGCGAGTAGCGTTTTCTGAAAAACCATCTCTACAATGACAAACAAGCATGAAAAACCATCTCTTGCATTTTCGTCTACTATTGGAAAAGCTCCCCTCGATGACATGATTAAGATGTACGCAGAAAATTTTCTGCGACAATTTCGCTCCTTTTCCAGGGCGTACAAGAGGCGACTTTGGATCCAATAAATAATAAACGTATAAATCTACTACCAAAACGGCCCCATTCAACTATAAGAGTAAGGTATGTACAATTCAGATTTCATCTCTCTGATGCGTCTCATCGGTATGTTGAGTTCCCTTTCTTTCCGGTGAAGATCTCGAATGTCAACATACCTTGGGATCTCACTTGTAATCATCTTCATCATGACAAAAATCGGCTTCGCCCTTGCAATCAGCTTTGTCGATAATCTCAACCCCACATTCAGGTATCTGGAGTACTCGTTGACACCCTGATACAAACTCTGATAACCCTTGAATGCAAGGATCCGAGGAGATGAACAGAAAGGACGGTTATTCGGGCACATCATCAGCGACACTATCAAGGCCTTGCCGTGCAGAAATGACCCTGTCCAGGGTGTGATCAGGCACCGTGATTCCAGTAGTCTCCATGTCTGCAACAATGGCTACCGCGGCATCCAATTCTCCAAGATCAAGACACAGTAAGATGATTTCGTCATATAGGGGACTGCAAAAGAAGAGGGAAACCATTTTTTGTAAGGTGGATGTTACAGCCTCTTTTACTCCTTCAAGTATCTAAGCATCCATTATAGTTCCCCATACTTGGCAGGATTTCATCATAATAGTCCGACATAAGAAAAGCACATTTCGAATTATTTCCTACTAAAAGAAGCACAGAACGTGTTAGTATTTAACATGTTCACGTATTTTCCTCTGTCCATTCCTTTTCATCTAACAAAAATACAAACATGCATGTATCAAGGCACTTTCTGCTCCCCTCAATACCATGGAGATGGTAAATGTGTAAAGAAAAATCACCTACTCTTTTCATGCTAGTTAATCTTGACCCTAAAATCAGACAAGTTTTGAGAGAGTATCCCACATGTCAAGTAGCCAAAATTTCAAATAAGGCCATGAAACCCACACATGATTGATTTAAGAAATCCATTTCAATAAATTTTCATGAGATTTATGATGTTGAGTGCGTTGGTGCTCCATGAATATAATATACCCTGCTCTACATCAAGAGAAGCAATGGGACCACATCCAAATGATACACGAATGAGCTTTCAAGTTAGACTTACAAAAAGCTGATCATATTGAAATGGAGACCCTTTCTCAAAAAGTGAAGAGAAGGGGCAGAGTATGCAGCAGCATAACAAATAAAGCTTTCAGATCATGGCAGGCCAAGAAACAATACAGATGAAAATGAAACTTCTTGATCATGATACGACAAGGTAATGAAAATCCAATACCTCCCAAGCACATAACCAAGACTATGTGTAGTTTGCAAGATCTTCAAGAAAGCTGATGGCAGGGGAGCCCTTATAGCTGCACGAAGTATCATGGCACAGTCCCCAATAGTGGGTTGCCCACCCAATTCTATTACCTGAAAAAATTTCAGTTGGCCAATAAAATTCTTGTGAAAGAAGAGTTATCAAAGTTTCCCTTACTATTGGTTTTTGAGATAATTTTCTAACTATTTGACAAGAAAATCTGTAGTCATTAAACTCTTCAACACATCAAAGTAACCTATACTACTCAATGGACAAACCCAACTCATGTTTATAGCACATAATAGCTAACTGACAAGTCTATGATGTTGGTATTGCACTGTCCCTTTCTATATATATATATAGAGAGAGAGAGAGAGAGAGAGAACAATTCAGATGCCAACATAATTTTTTTTTTCAAATTAGCAAGTCCCAACATCTCGAGAAGGTTCAGCGAACAGCAGCACATGCTAAGGTCCTTAACCCATCCTGTAATGAGTTTCAATGCACATAGCTTTTGTGGAGGGCCTACAATATTCATGATATTATTGACCTACTAGCAAAGTTCATTCAAATTCTTTCAAGAACAGAAAACTATTGATAATAGTACTACTCAAGGCATATTTTAAACTTACAATAAAATGATCTAATTGCACATTTGTCAAATTTTCCAAGCTATTACATCATTGAGGGAACTTAGCGGCATTGATTACTAATAAAATTATAGTTTCTAAAGTGCTATCTGGACTGCTTGACTTTAGCATTCAAAGGCCAAATAATTAAAGGTGATTGTACCTAAAGCACTTTCAATCTAAGTAATTTTCTATAAGCTACTCTTAGTATTTCAGTAACTGCTCGACAAAAAATCACATCGCTCAAGGGAATTTGATTAAAGTAGTTCCCAAATTAAGAGGAAAGGGGCAAGCAGTTTAGCAAGCAAAATAAAACCTTTCAAATGATGCTGGGATTAACAAGAAAAATAAGGACAAGAGAAGCACAAACTGGCATAAAGGAAACATTGTGGCATTGAAAGAACAGAAAAGCCAGGTATGAGAGACAGTGAACATACCTTTTGCATTGTTTTTATTGCCAACTCCACTTCCCATTCCTGAGACCACCTCTGAGGTGGCCTGCTCTTCAACTCCCTCTCCCATGTCCAACCCCAAGCATCAGCTATTGTATACATATCTGACACGTCAAAAACTTTCCTTTCCCGCAGTTCCTTAAATGCCTCAAATACATCCAAAGGAAACCAATCCTCATCCTTGTCATCCTGCATGAATAGCGTACAACCAATAGATTGAGTTTAATGGCTCTAGCCATGCAAAACAGGATTACACATCGGCATGATTTTTATTTCGAACAAGTATTCTAGCTAGAGTATAATCATTTCAACAACTCACCTGAGGTATTGAACAAAGAACATAGACAAGGCCCATAAGACCATAAGATCCAACCGCAATAATCAGGAAAATATAGCAGGCAAAAGCCAATAACAGAGTTTGACAAATTCAATGCAGAGTTTGACTAACCAATGTCCCTAACTTGAATATAGAGTTTAAGTTATTTCCTGCACAAGTCAAGCAAAAGTTGCCTCATTTTTATTTTTTTTTACCATTGCAAGAACTACATAAACCTATTATTGTCATTGCTGAGACAAATCTAATGTCTCAATTATGTGGAACAGAAAATGAAGTAAAGAGACAACTATGAGCACAGATCAGACAATATCTACCTCCACAGATGCTCGAGACACCTTTCTCCGTGATTTTTTTGTTGAGGTAGTTGTTTGATCAGAATCTTTTAGTAACTGGACACCAATCATTTGAAGCGGTTTTTTCGCTTCAGCTTCCTTGTACTTTACCCTCTCTCCATCCGGAATCTCCGTTTCAGTTTGTTCAACTTCCTCCTCCTCATCTCCTTCTTCATCTTCAACATCCTTTACAGCATCTTCTGCAGCATCAACATCATCCATTAAATCTGAAACTTCTACTTGCTCCACCTCTATGGTTTTTCCCTGACTCCTATCCATTCCTTCTCCAAGAAATCGGCGTTTCCAGAACTCTGTATTTCCTTCCTCTAGCTTGATCCTAGAAATAAGTTCGTCCAGCTCTTCATCAACCTAAGACAGAAATAGAAGTCAACGACACCAAGGTAATTACACTATCCAGCAAAAATGGGAACTGTATGGAAGTCAAGACAGTCATGCCCGCACATGTAAGCAATCTATAAAACCAATACAGACAATGTGAAAACTAGTAAACTGTCAACCTCCTCCTCTTCTTCCTCTACAGGAGGAACCCAAAGGGGCCGTCCACGTGAACGGTTTATCCTCCTTGCTTTCTGCACGCGCTGATAAAGAACATTTCTGGTTCCATCTGTTGGCAGATCTTGAGCCTCTAATTCTTCCTTTAATTCAGATACTGTCATCTTACTGGCAGCCTTAGGTTTCAAAACATTTTGATCAGGACCCTTTATAGTCTTTCTTAGTCTCTCCTCCACTCTAATATAATCATATTCAGAAGCATCACCTAGAACTGCAAGTCCTTCATACAGCAAGGTTTTCAAAAGCTTCCTATGGTGCATTCTCCAATCCTCAAGACATCTTTGCTTGAAGGAGGTTTCCATAGGGTTTGAATATATGAATCCAGCCACATCAGGATCCAAAGGGGTCTTTCCTCTTCGCGGGACCCAGCGCTTGCGTTCGCCAGTAAGCCCACCCTCAGCCTCATACCTGATTTAACAGGGAAAATTACTCGAAAAATTACTTATTAAGACATTTTTCAGAACACACTAAATAACAAGGTATTTGAAAAATTTAACTGTCACACCACTATTCTTACATCCTCCTTTTGTTTTATGTAGCATGCTAATGAAGAAGCCCATGGTTTTGATAACACAGTAAAAATTTAATTCAAAGCATACAGTATGAATGTCTTATTGTTTGCTACTGTTTGCAGTGTAGTCAAAGGCATTTGAGGTGCATGCCTAGGCACTGAAGCAAGGCGGGGCAATGGAGTTCCGCCTCTTGGATGTCAAAGTGATGCGTCTTCAATCAGGAACAAGCCCTTTTGCCTAACGCATCAAGCACGCATGCAATAGTTCTAGTTGGTAAAACCTTAGGCTTTGAAAATGCCAGAGTGGTTTCTTTTTTGAGAAAAACTCTTTCATCCTTTTTTATAGGCTTAGACAAACTGGATCCCAAAAAAAGTATTACTTAGTCTTAAGCACTGTTCAGACCTTTGCTGATAATTCAATTTCCTCTCTCTTTAAAAATGCCATCATCAGAGAAAGGACTAGACAGAGTTACAGGATGCCGAGTCACTGTTTGTTTCAAAAAGAAAAGTTGTTGGACTCTTTCTCTCTCAATTCTGTTGGTTCCAACTTTTTAAGTCATTTATTAACCAGTGAGACTCAATTTTCTTTCTTTGTGTTCTTCTCTCTCCCTGCTTCAATTTGTATGTTCTGTTCTAAGGATAATCATAATTTTTCTATTTGTATTGTAATTTTCTCACACAATTTATACCATGCAACCTGTATATGTCACTTACCAACTTTGAGTTATCGCACCCAGCTTCGCTCAGATGTGCACTATTTCTGCACTTTACACCTCAGGCGTATTAAGGCCTTAAACCCTTAAGTGCACTTTTTTGCCTTTGACTACACTGGTTGTTTGCCAAATAACAAATTTATGGTGACCAAACTGAAATTTTAATAGATTCCTCCAACGGAAAAAATAGCAGAAGGGAGATAATGCAGCTTTTCTTATATATGAGTTGAGAAACACACCTAGCAATGTAATCAATCTCATATCCAAGTTCAGCTTCTTCTTGTAGAGGTTCAATCCAAGAGCTGACAAGGGTTCGGTATTTTCTGCTTAAGATCATAGCTCGTGGAGGAATCGGTTGGTTATCTTTGGCCATTGCCTCCAATGCTTCCAGCAATTCGACAATTCTTCCTGAATTTAGCATGTAGCAAATAGAAGGAAGAGTGAGTAGATCAAAATAGAATGCAATCTAACTATACTAAAGATTCCAACGCCGATTTTTTTGGGCAATCATGAGATGGTTCCATATCAGGGTCTGCAAACTATGGTAAAGCCAAAAAGAAAAGCAGCAAATACAGGTAAAAACAGCTAAAAGTTACAGCCTCAAAGCCCTTGCAATTTACATGCATTCACATTTCATTAAATTCAGAACAGCCTACAATTTTACAGTGGACAAGGTCACAAATGAAATGTGGTCCTCACGGCCATCTTTTCAATCTGAAATCATACGACAATGGTCAATACTCAAGCCTCAATTCAAGAAACAAATACCAAAAAAGCATAATATCATTTCTTCCTGCTTATCTGGAAGCAAAACAGGTATCATGGTCACACAAGTTTCGATGGCTTAACTAATCCATTCTTTTTATCAGAACCAACACCCACAGTATCTGGTACAGTTGACTTCAAGAATCTCCTAATTTCAAGAACTAGCTGAATTTAAAGTTTCTTTCCTAATATAGACACTCATCCAAGGCCAGCACACAACAAAAGAATGGCTTTACGTATGACCTCTTGAATGCAGAATTCTCCTAAATAACTAATTTTGCGTTTAGACAGAACTAATGCAATTGGTTGACAGATTCACAAACCCCACATGATTCGAAAACTAATCAAACACAAATACTTCCATACTAATGTCAGTATATAACAACCATTTATAGTAAGAACCAACAGATGACTTCTGCTCCAAAAGCAGAAGAAGAAGCTCTATGCTGTCCCTCATTGTGAAGGATCACGAGTGATACTCATCACAGGTAAAAGCTATAGAGCATGAGAAAAAGATCAATAAATGATCTAAAGAAAGAAACATAGCTTATGATGCAGGCTGAAGTGGAAGAAATTCAGAAACTTATTGTTCATAAAGATTCTAAAAGAATTTTCATCTAGAAGGTTGGAAACAGAACACAATATATTAAGCCTGCTAAATAATTAACCTTCTCGACATAAAGCTCGGAGATACAAGGACAAAGGATCTCCAAAATTCCCTTCATTATGTAAAACTTTTGTGCCTCCTTCAAAGTTTTGCAGACCACGGAAATGACGAATTGCCTCCCGCATTACACAGTATTTGGTAAAGCATTCCACCAACAACCTGTGCATTGAAGAATATCAAAAGGTGAGATTGACATGAATAAAAGTCACCACTTTGAGCCTCCTCACTTTGACATAATCATACTAGACTGCTCGATGAATTCGCAGGAAACATCATATTTTAAGTGTTAAAATTTTCAATTCATAATTTTAAACTTCTAGGCGGATGGAGAATATATACATATAAGTGCCCTACACATACAAATCAGACTGAAATAGCATGAAAGTTGCAAGAGGAACTTTCCAACCTAAAAGCTTAAGTTGACGAGTGGAGAGAGACTAAAAGCAAGTGATGCCAACAAGCAATGTTAAGTAACAGACTTTAACATAGATGTCCAGATATCAGAGAAAAAATCATAAAAAAAAGGTATCAAACAGTTCCTCTGTAAGACAAGGTATGCCTTCCATAAAATCAAATTTAAAAAAAAAAAAAAAAAACAGATGTAAGGATTATATAGTCACACGGTCAACCAGCCCATACATTCATCTAAAATGTCAATATAGTCTCAATTGATTCAGCATGTAAAGAACAACAAAGTCGGCAGTTAGCATCATATGCCGAACCCAGTACTTATATGACTGCACTGCTCCAGTACAGCATGTTTTTGTAGCATAACAAAAAGATATGCTATTCAGATTACTTGTATCAAAGAAGATGACTATAGGTGTCCCTTACGCATAAGTTTTCACATTAGGCTGCAACCTCTTGTGGTCTTCAACCATCATGCCAAGTAATTCAGCAACATCCTGTACTCTACAGAAAACAAGGATGAAAGAAGCACGTCCGCACAATATAAGTATCTAAGGACTGAAATATAGCAGATGATCAGAAACATCTGGATGTTGAGATAGAATATAGTTGAAGCATGCGCCACATTACACAATAGAAGAAGTGCCGTCAGTAGAACTCAGCCCATTCACAGTGCAAAATATCGGGAACGTTGCATTTTCACCAGAACAACATGCTCAATAGTGGTAAAAAATAATGCAACTTTTGACAGAACAGAAAAAAATAGGAGGGCAGAACAATGACTAAACTTGTGAACATCTTGGCAAGAATTTCTGCTGATTAATAGCCAAATAATTGGACTAAACATGGCGTACAAATGGAACTTCTTTTTTACCGAAAAAGCCTCTTCCAGGCTTTGCAGTTTGCAGCAAACTGATCAAAGAACAAAAACCTTGATAGTATATCACTAAAGAAAAAGGACAAATGAAAAGAAAACAGAAATATAGTTCACAAGTCATCACTTGATTTTCTTGTCAAGGCGTACGCCAGATAAATTCTTCCTATTGTATCTCTTAATAGTTATAGAACCACAAGTAAATTTCAGTAAGATCCGTAAACGCATTTGTTGAATTCTTGTCAGGGGTATTACCACAGTTGCAATCTTACCTCACCAAATAAACCTACTATAACTTTAGGATGAATCATGGGATAATTACTCATGGTTAAAATTCAGTGGCCGAGAAAAAACACGGTAGAGATTCATGAAAGTGAAGCCTTAGGAGAGGAGAAACCATTATGGGAATTCACAAGTTAAACTAGCAACTATGACAATATGGAAACTCTTCATGAAGGTGATATTTTGTTAAGCTATGACTCATATGAAGAAAAGAGTAGAGTGAACCTATAACAACTTCAAACTGCTCTTTTTCAGATCAAACACACATCAAGCATGAATATCAGCTTTCGAAAAGCTATTATCATCATAACGAAAAGCTACATCTTCACAGCTGACCAGAACTTTACCTGTCGTAGGATTCAGCTCTAGTATATGCTTGGATGACCCAATTATAGCTCTCAGTATCAGGTTTCATATAATCTGTTAACCAAGAAAGTTGACAGAAACATAATAATAAGCTGCAGGCCAAAGACTTCAATCCAACCATCTAGAGAAAAATTTCCATTCCACGTGTATTCTATATAATTCCTTTCCATCCAAGTAATTTTAGATAAATAAGAAGCAAAACGAATTATTGCTATCCAAATGTCCATGAACAGAAACACGTGATCAACATGATATCTGACAGTCGCACATGGTCGTCCCAAGACCAATATTTAATTAATTACATACACATGACTTAAACTAGGAAGGTCGACCAAATGTTGACCAATGAAGACAGATTGGCCAAAAAATATCTACTTCTGCATGTTTTCATAGTCAACAAATTTGACGACTAGGTGAATAGACACGAGAGTACACACGACAAAATACATGACAAGAGTATATTCTTAACACGTATCTTAAGTTTGGAACTTGGGACATGACGAAAAATAGAAATCTGATTTAACTCCATAAAATTCAAATGCGCCTCCACATTCATTAATAAGGTGAAGGGAAGGGGAAAGCTAATGAATGACTACGCCGAATTTAGAACTGAATCTAATGAGCATCAAAAAGTTAAAAGGAATAATTTATTCTGACACATATTAAAACACCAAAATTATTGCATACGCCATTTGACTTGGAACTGCAATTTCTTTTTGGCTTAGTTGAAATCCACATTGCTAAACCATCTATAAATCAACAACTTAAATAAATATGATTTGGGTATATTTGTGCAAGCATGCATGTGTATGTAGTATTTTATGCCTACCTGCCACCACCCAGAATAAAAAAATAACAAGAATTGATTAAACCAAAGTATGATTATGGTTTTCCAGATTTTATGCCACGTGTTTAACATACAGAAATCAATCGTTCTCTTGGAATACTTATGGAGTAAAACAATAAGACCATCTATAGCGTGGGGTTCTACAGTAGAACATGTTAAAGCGTTATAATTCACCAGCATCAGAAAAGGAAATGCGAGATACACTTAGTTCTCTCTGACACTGACTAATCAGGAGACTACTCAATAAGTTACAACACTGCTTTTAAAAGAAAACATGCCCAAGGGAGAGAATTGTCAAAGAAACACAGACACAATCAGGGGAGAAGAGAATGAGACCTTCTCCAAATTCCATGTTCTCAAACGTGGCAAAAGCTATTTCTGGTATCCCACAAGTAGCCTATTCAACAGATAGAGATGCTATCAGTATGTGAAGTCTTCAAAAGAAAGAATAAAATCAAAACATATCAACAAGCTTCTAATAATTAAGCTCAACATACAAGCTTGTCATAACTTACAATTCCACAATAAGAAAGAGATTTCATGCTCTGGTGCCTCTCATAAATAGGTTTAAATATTGCTTGACACATTGCAGCAGTTGAGCTTTTAAAGGTGTTTGACAAACAGCTCAACGGCTGCAGCACCTCTAAGGCTACGGCAGCTTAAAATAGTTTGTAGCGAGCAATCTCACCCAACTTTGAGGTGTTACAGCTTTGCAACATCTATTACCAATTGCATTACTAACAGCACTTCACATCATAGCTATAGACGAACCACAGCTATACCAAACAGGCTCCTTGAAGCACATAAGCATACATTCACGCAAAGTGTGCTTTTCCAAAGTTATTAAGCCCTAGAAACATTGATCCACCAAGCTTATCAAGCCTTAGAAACTATTCCAAAAACCATGACATGATTAGAAACGCATAACGGACAAAACCTCTGCACATAAAAGCTTTATTTAGATCACTGATGTGTCAGATTGCAGAATTAGGCCCATAAAGAGTCGCGACAAACCTGAACGCTAAGAAGACAATTGAAATGGAAAGTTGTGGCCATCCTTCCTGCTGCCTCCATTTCATAACAAATTTCCAAAGCGTTGGAATGGTCCCCAACCTTACAGTCTTCTTGAATTAGAAGATCATAGAGCTCATCCGTAGCTCGCAAACCGTTTTTTCCTCCCTTGAGGAAGACATCATTAGCATCCTCCAGATGCTTGCTCCTGACAAGCTCCTCTGTCCGAAAGTTTAAAAAAACAGAAATCATCGCACTCGCGCGAAAGAATATAGCACTCGTACACATATGCACACGCGACCTGACCCACAAAACAAAAAACTGGATATACGTACCGACAAGAATTACCCACGCTTGGCGTATATCGTAGTTCAATTTCTCCATCGCTGCAAGAATCTCCATTCCTCTTCTCGAGTATCCTTTGGAACCGAACAATCTAATCAACGAAATGAACGTCTCGTGCACCGGTCTAAGCCCTGCGCTGAGCTCCCTCCGCAGCGAGTGCATCTGCATTCAAACCAACAACGCGCCAGTGTCACACGACAGACCAACTCTAGCAACAAAAGCAAGACCAACTCCTGCAATTCAACAGCTTCGAAATTCAGTTCTTGCGACTCATTAGGGGACCGCAAGAAGACGATCTTTCCATCTGCCGAACCGAAATTGGTCCGGTCTAGCATTAACATCCTAGCATTTCCAGCTCGAATCGTGCATTACCGCGCCCTCCGCATCTCCGTTGAGCACGTGCGAGACGACGAGCCCGTGGAAAGAGCGGGGCCCGGGGCTGAGCCCCGCGGCGATCATGTCGTAGATCACCTCAGACACGCCGGCGACGTCCCCGCCCCGGGCGCGGGTCATCAGCTCCTCCATGAAGGCGAGGCGGAGTGACTTCTCGGCGGCGGAGGCCGAGGCGAGGAAGGAGGCGGGGGAGGCGGGAGAGGCGGGGCCATCGCCGCCGGGGCCGAGCCGCTCCGGCTGCTTCCTCCTCCTGCCCCTGCGGGCCTTCTTCTGCGGCGCGGGGGAGGCGACGGCGGCGCGCGCGGCGGAGGAGGAGGAGGGAGGGGGCCGGCGCGGCGGGCCGGGGAGGAAGAGGCGAGAGCGGGGAGGAGCGGAGAGCGCGTTGAGCATCTGCGGGGGAAGGAGGAGGGAGCAGGGGGGGGGGAGTTTTCGGGTTTTGGATAAAGTGGAGTGCTCGAAGCGCGAGAAATGAGGAGGGAGAACGGGGGGGTTTAACGGGGCTAAAGAATGTCGTCGCGATGAGAGAGAGAGAGAGCAACCGTCGCGTTGGTCGCTCTCTCCTCAACCTCAATTACTTAATGCTTGTCTCAGAATCTTTTACTTGCATCTCTAAATTATAATTTTTTTTCACTTAATTGATCATCCTGCGGAACAAACAAATATGTATGGAAATACTAACGTGATAAAAATATTTAATATCGAAAAAGTATTGATTATACAAGATATATCGGCGCAACAAATAAAAAGATTCTTGAGATTGTGATAAATGTCCAAAATAAAACTCAAATGTTAGATTATTTTGAATTGAACAGGCACTCTTCTCTCTCTTCCCTCTCCCATCTCTCTTTGCCGCCCTCCTCTTTCCCACCAAGCCCTCGTTTGACCAACAAACCACCATGTTGCCCTTTCGGCTTCAACTTGTCCAGCATGCTCTCTCTCTCTTCGCCTGACGCTCTCGACTTTGTCCCCTCTCTCTCCCTCCGACGAACCGATGATCCCTCGTCCGACCAGCGAGCCACCATGCTGCCCCTCCAGCTCTATCATTGCCGAATCGCTACCCCCTTCCAGCTATGTCTTCCTCCCTCCCTCTTTGAGTCACAACTGAGTCCTCGTTTGATGAACCACCATGTGGCTTCCACCTCCTCGAAAGGGTTGTCTCTGCCGTCATGAAGTTCATTGGTTGGATGTGGTGGTTTGTTAGTCCAACAAGGGCTCGGTGGGAGAAAGAGCGAATGGCGAAGAGAGAAAGAGAGAGAGAGAAAGAGAGTTTTGGCAACTTCAAAGCCTTTCTTATTTGTTACACTAACACATCTTTGCACAATATTTTCTAAAAAATATTTCATATGATAATTTATATGAGTTAAAGATAATTTGAAAAGGTTTCTCCAGATTTCAGAAAATAAAAATATGAATAAAAAGAAAGAAAGAGCAAAATAGAGGGAAAGGATTTTGTCAAGAAGAAACATGAGAAGAAGGGGAGGAAATCCACCTCCCGCTTCTCATCACACCGATAATAGGGTCGCTGCTCTCATACAAATCGAGAGAGAAAGAGAGGCCCTCTCAACAACTAAAGCATAGGTGTGACCCTCGTCCAGACAAGGTGGGGGTTACCAACCATTATCCCCGCCTTTAGAGTTTAACTTGCCTACGATCGGTCTAGACGCCGATGAGGGTCATTGGATTGTCCCTCGTGGTTGAGTGGAGTGGTCACCCTTGCCGGCATAAGGATGGTGCTACACACCAACTAGCCTTCACCACCCATCTCCACTCCTAGTCTTTCTTTTTTTTTTTTCTTTTTTTTTTACTACTACTTTATTCCACGAAGAATTAGACAATCTTGTTCAGGTCACATGTCTTGTCATCTTAGCATTTTCATCCACTTGTTGGACAAAATGATCAATTTAGAAAAAAAATGATAAATATACTGAAAATTCTAAAACTTATCACGAAAGTGTAATTAACTCCTAAAATTTTCAAATAATGTAATTAAGTATTAAAACTGGTCAAATTAATATAATCAAGATTTATGTAATTAAGTAGTAAACTTGTCATGAAATTTGCTTGTTTTAAACATAATTTAAATAAAATTAATATTAAAAATTAGATTTGTTGCGAAAGTCTAATTAAATCCTAAAAAAAATGCATGCACTTTAAAAACCCAATTACACAAAATAAAAATAAAAATAAAATGGAAGAAGAAGAAGAAGAGAAAAGATCCAAGAGCAAATCGATTATTTTGCAGCATGCTGATTGAATTGGATATGACATTTCACTAGATCATGAACTCATCAAAATTTATCACAGAGCTAGTGCTTCTTGGTGCATGATTAGAGGTTGATTTAATTCTTAAGTTTTTTTTTTTTTAAGTCTAATGATGAAGGCTTTGTGGACCGGGAACAAGTAAATGCATCACCTCACCTTCCTCATAAGATATGATTTAAAAGGGGAAGCGTTGAGTTTATTATTTAGATGGACCGACCAGTCTCATACACTCAGACGACACGAAAAGAAAACTAGATTCTTCCCACATTCAAGAACTAAGTTGTCGATCTTCATATTCTGCAGGATATTCTTGAGGATCTTGGTCAACAATGGCTTCCCGTAGCAATCATCCAGACCGGCCGCCATGGAGTGCGAGGTCACTCCCCCGATCATGCTGCCGACTCCTATGTTCCGCAGCTCCTTTGTTGCTTGTGGGGAAGATGAAACGCCATCATTACGGCACAGAATGGATACCGAGCGATCGGTGAAAACTGTAGACATGTGGAAAACTATGTCTGCGTATCTTTGATGGCTCGTAGTTTCCTCGATTCCAATCATCACGGGCATCTCCCAGTCCATGAGGATGACATCAAAGGTTTCTTCGGGACGGAACGGATCCACAGCCACCTTCCCGATCTCAGTCACCTGGGATTCCACTACCACGCCCACCCTATTCACAAGGATGGTATGGATCGTGCGGATCATGGAGTCATCGTCCACGATCAGCACGGACAACTTCTTCGCAGGTGCAATGGTCGAGCGACTCCGGTCTCGTCACCCATTTCGGCTTTCTCGCTTCTGGTGCTCCTCAAGCAGGGGCTAGTTGCACCGGCGACTTGCTTTGACATCAATTTCCCTGGCACCATATCGTGCAATCAAAGTTACAATGAACATGAGAATCAAGCATTCATGTAATCCTCTTGTTTATAATATGTTTGGCGATAGATTGTTTTATATGTCAACGTCTAATTTGACAAGACCTTTTTAAGGATTATGTTTATCAATGAGTTCTTTTGTTTTTTGTTTTTGTAGGATTTCATCCTGAGGGGCTTTTTGTAGCCACTCTTTTAGGATGTGTTGAGGATGACGAAAATGAAATGAGTTGCATGCACGCATACATAAAGTTTCTAAAGTTGGCTTAAAACAAATAATTTCAAGCAATTTCATTACAAAACTAACTCAAAACAACTTGTCGCTCCCACACAACAATGATGTCTTCTAGGTAGGAGCTTGGATTATTTTTCTTCCCTCCTTTTACATCTTTAGCAGGGACAACATAGCACAATAAAAGGAAAAAAAATGACTTAAGTCGCATTTAAAATTAGCTAAAACAAAATCTGATAAGCAATATCAATTCATTACTTGACCTAAAAAAAGTTCAATCTAATATGTTGGAAAAAGACATTTGAGGAAGTAGAAAACTACGAAACAACCGAAAGTGATATCCTAAATATTAATATCATTATCGAGTCTCCAAATCCACAATTAGTATCATAACATCAGTACTATTATCCAATCTCTTTTTCACAATTATTGTTTTAGATGTCATTTCTTTGGCGAACTAGTTACTTTAATAACAAAAGTGACATACTCAATGCATACTTGAGATAACCTACTTGTGTACATGAGACCTTACAATGGAAATCTTGAGAAAGTTAAACTTAGAATATTAAAAACAAATTTTTAAATATTAGGTTATGCTGTTTTTTTGTTTTTTTCTTAACACCAAGTGTGGAAATGATTACTTTAGCAAGTTCTTTGAAGATCTATTTAGTTTTTATTGCTTTGAAATAATCGAATCAACATGACTTCCGTAAAATTAAAAATTTTGAAGCATTGGATTTCCCTCAAAAATTTTATAAATTGAGATAGCCCCAATGCTCCTCGAGTCGGGGCTAGCTAAACCGGCAACTTGCTTGGACATCATTTCCTCTAGAACCACATCATGCAATCGAAGTTTGATTAACACAAGAATCAAGCATTTATGTAATCATCTTGTCTAAAGTAGCTCGGACGGTAACTTCTTTTATATGTTAGGTTCTAATTTGATGAGACTTTTGTAAGGATTAGGTTTATTAATGAGTTTTTTTTTTTTAAAAAAAAAAAGGCTTTCATCCTGAAGATCTTCGTGTAGTCACCCTTTAGGATGTGTTAAGGATGACAAAAATGAAATGAGTTACACGCATTCATACATAGAGCTTCTAAAGTAGGCTTAAAAAAAGTAAGTTCAAACAATGAATAAATTATAAAACTAACCCGAAACATCTCGTTGCTCAAACACAAGAAGGAGCTTGGATTATTTTTCTTCCCTCTTTTTACATCTTTGACAGGAATTATATAGCACAAGGGAAGGGGAAAAGGAACTTAAGTCACATTTAAAATTTGCTAAAGCAAAATTTGATGGCCAATATGGACTCATTATTCGACCTAAAAAGTTGAATTTAATACATTGGAAAAAGTCATATTTGAGAAAGTGGAAAGCAACCGAAAGTGATATCCTAAATATTAAATCGTTATCTAGTCTTCGAATCCACAATTAGTATCATGCTATCAATATTGTTATCCAGTCTTGGATTTACCATTATTATCTTAGGTGTTCTTTGTTTTGTGAACTAGTTATTTAATAACGAAAGTGATATACTCAAGGCATACTTGAGATCAACTACTTGTGTACATGAGACCTTACTATGAAAATCTTGAGAAAGTTCAACTTAGAATATTAAAAATAGATTTTTGAAGATTAGGTCGTGTTGTTTTTTTGTTCTTTCTTTAATCCAAAGTGTGGAAGTTCTTACTTTATCAAGTTCTTCAAAGAGATATATTTAGCTTTTATCATTGGGAAATAGTCAAATCAACTAGACTTTCGTAAAATTAAAAAATTGAAGCATCAGATTTTCCCCCAAAAGTTTTATAAATTGAGATAGACATAAATATGTGGGATAAGTACACTAATAGTGCCATAAGTTGTGTACGGCACTCACTTTGATGCCAAAAGTTTCCATCGGATCACTTAAGTGCCAAAAAATTTGAAAAACACTCACTTTGTTACCAACGCCGATCTAATCGGTTGGAAATCTGACGTGGCATTTTTTTATTAATTTTTTAGGCTGACGTGGCTTGCTGAATAGCACAATCAGCATCTAAACCACAAAAACGACGTCGTTTGGCTTCTTTCCCCAAAATCAAAACCCTAAATCCCCAAATTGAGAGAGAGAGAGAGAGAGAGAGAGAGAGAGAGAGAGAGAGAGAGAGAGAGAGAGAGAGAGAGAGAGAGAGAGAGGAGGCACGTCGTCTTCTTCCTTGAAGAGCGACACCAGCAGCAACACCAGCGGCGCACCAGTAGCAGCACCAATAACGACACCAGCGGCGGCAACGGCGGCGCACCGGTTGCGGCACCTTCAACCCCTCTTCTTCCCACTCCTCCTCCTCTGCCCTTGCCTCCTATTCTTTCTGCCATTTTTTTGTTTGAGCAACAATTCATTCTTTCCTTGCTCACCTGGTCGAGCATCTACAATGGTGGCCGAGCGACGGTGGCCGAGCGTTGGCGGGCAAACATCGGTGGCCGAGCGGCGAGGAAGAAACCTAACCCTAATTTCAACCCATGTACGAGCTAAACGACGTCATTTTCGCGAGGGTGTCCACGTATAAGAGCAAAATGACATCGTTTCTTGAAGAGGATGGAAAACAACGTCGTTTAAAAGCTGAGCAATTTTTTTTTAAAAAAATAAAAATGCCATGTACTCATTTTGGCCGGAATTTCTTGCCGGTGGCACCAAAGTGATCGTTTTTTCTCCGATTTGGCACTTAAGTGATCCGGCGGAAACTTTTGGCACCAAAGTGAGCGCCGTACACAACTTATGGCACAATTAGTGTACTTATCCCCAAATATGTAGTTGAAAAATAGTTTCTATGATTAGAATCATAGTATTTACCACAATAGCTATTAGAAATTATCTGATATTTGATTGCGTGGAAATTAAGAAATATTGTAAATGAAAATGCAAACTTTTAGTAAAATGATTTTTCATTTCTGCAAAATAAAAAGTACCCCAACGTAGATTTAATGCTTAAGTTTTCTGAAGTTTAACGATCGAGGCTTTGTGGGCAGAGCTCCCATTAGATTTTTGGACTGGAACAGGTAAATGCATCACGACACCTTCCTCATAAGATACGGATTAAAAGGGAACCATTGAGTTTATTATTTAGATAGAGCGACTGGCGTCATACATAAAGCCCCAACGCTCGCACGACGCGAAAAGAAAACCAGATGCTTCCCACTGTCAAGAGCTCAGTCATCGATCTTCATCTTCTGCAGAATATTCTTAAGGATCTCGATCGACAACGGCTTCCCATAGCAATCATCCAGACCAGCCGCCATGAAAGTGTCCTTCTCCGTATCCATGGAGTGCGAAGTCACTCCCACGATCATGCTATCGACTCCCATGTTCCGCAGCTCCTTTGTCGCCTGTGGAGGAAGATGAAATGCCGTCGTCACGGCACAGAATGGATACTTAATGATCAGCGAAATCTGTAGGCATATGGAAAAGGTATGTTTGCGCATCTTTGATGGCTCCTAGTTTACCTCGATTCCGTTCATCACGGGCATCTCCCAGTCCATGAGGACGACATCGAAGGATTCTCCAGAGCGGAACAGATCCACTGCCACCTTCCCATTCTCGGCCACTTTGGATTCCACTTCCACGCCCACCCTATTCACGAGGATGGTATGGATCGTGCGGATCATGGAGTTGTCGTCCACAATCAGCACGGACAGCTTCTTCTTCACAGGTGCAGGTGTTGAGCCCACCCCAGTCCCGTCACCCATTTCAGCTTTCCTGCTTCCGGCGCTCCTCGAACTAGGGCTAGCTGCACCAGCGACTTGCTTCGACATCGTTTCCCCTAGCACCGCATCATGCAATCAACGTCACATTAGCATGAGAATCAAGCATTCATGTAATCAACTTGTCTATAATAGGTCGGACGATAAATTGTTTTATATGTAAAGCTCTAATCTGATGAGACTTCTGTAAGGATTAGTTTAATTAATGAATTTTTTATTTTTTGGTAGGATTTCATCCTGAAAATCTTTGTGTAGTTACTCTTTAGGACGTATTGGATGACGAAAATGAAATGAGCTGCATGCATGCATACATAGAGCTTCTAAAGTTGGCTTGAAAATAGTAATTTCAAAGAATGAATAAATTACAAAGCTAACGAGGAACACTTGATCACTCACACACAAGAATGGAGGCTTGCAGGATGGAGCTTGGACTCTTGATTTCCTTGCCTCTTTTCACATCTTCAGCAGGGATTATATAGCACAAGAGAAGGGAAAAAGCAACTTAAATCGCATTTAAAATTAGCAAAAACAAAATCTGATAATCAATATTGAATCATTACTCCACATAAAAAAGTTGAATTTAATACGCTGGAAAAAAAGACATATTTGAAAAAATAGAAGATTGCAAAACAACTGAAAGTGAAGTCCTAAATATTAATATCATAATCCGATCTCCAAATCTACAATCAATATCGTACTATTAATATCGTTATTCAATCATGAATTCACAATTATTGTTTCAGATGCTATTCTTTTGCGAACTAGTTAATTTAATAACAAAAGTGAAATGCTCAAGGCATACCTGAGATCCACTTACTTGTGTACATGAGACCTTACTATAGAAATTTTGAAAACACAAATTTTTGAACATTAGGTTATGTTGTTTTTTGGTTCTTTCTTTAACTCAAAGTGCGGAAATAATTTCTTTAGCAAGATCATGGAAGAGATTCATTAAGTTTTTATTTCTAGAAAAAAGTCGAATCCAACTTTCTTGTCAAAATGAAAAATTGAAGCATTGGATTTTCCATTAAAGTTTTATATTCTATACTCTTCGTAGTCTATTGTCAAATGGGATAGACATTGCAAACCCTAAAGGTAAATATGTTGTTTGGAAAATAGTTTATATGATAAGAATCATAGCATTTAACAAGGTAGTTGTTAAAAATTATATGATATTTTCTCCCACCATACACATATTGTCCGCTTTGGACACTAAGTCCTCACGGTTTTGTTCTTCTCAGGGCAGTCCATACTAAATTACTCCCCCCTAAGCGATGTGGTTAGCCTCGCATGCATACCGCCAAGCCAATCTTATTCCGTCCCTCTGTACTGCCCTAGGTTTGGGTTGTCACATTCTTTACCTCTTAAGGCACAACATCGTCGCTGTGGCCCCAATCCCTTCGCTTGCATACTGTCGAGGCGATCTTATTCCGTCCCTCCATATTGCCCCTGGTTTGAGTTGTCACATTTTTTACCCCTTAAGGCACAACACACTCGTTGTGGCCCCACACGTCACATTCTCTACCCCTTAAGGCACAACACCCTCGTTGTGGCCTCACACACTGCGAGAGTCGCTCCGTACTGCCCCAGGTTTGGGTCGTCACATTCTCTACCCCTTAGAGCACAACACCCTCGCTATGGCTCCACACGCTACGAGAGTCAGCTCTAATATCACCTGTAAGAACCTGGTTTCTATTGTACACATATTATCCGCTTTGGACATTAAGTCCTCATGATTTTGTTCTTTTCAAGATAGCCCATACTACTCCAAGAAAACGAGAATGTATAGTTAGAAGGACCCAAACCTTATAAGCTAGCACATGACTCCCTCTCTAAGCAATGTGGGACAAAAGACATGCCCTTAGCTTCACCCACGTACTGCCGAAGCAGTCTTAGTCTGTTCCTCTATACTGCCCCGAGTCTGGGTCGTCACATTACTTTTTTAGTACAATAACTTATTATTTCATGCACCTCCTTACATAATTATTTATATGCATGCACAAGGCGTGTCTGAACACTAATCTATAATTAACTGAAAAGTTTACGGCATGCAACAATAAGAAATAATTAGATACTTTCTAGTATCATCTTAAGTATACATTTGTTAATTAATTGAGCAACAACACTAGAGAAAGATTGATTAGGTTAGAAAATTTGGGTTCTGGATTATTTATTTACAATACCCAATAATAATGTTTAAGCTAATAAAAAGCAAGAGTTAGGAAGATAAATAACCTGGTTAAAAGCTTGATTAGCTAAACTTGTACAAATTATACTTTTTCTTTTAATTAATGGAATCAAGCAAAAGGTCAAGGCCTAGGCTTTGATTATTTAAACAAAAAATGAACGATTTGAAAAGTATTTTCCTAAAAATGATCACTTGAATTGTTTCAAATAATTATGCACTAATAAATATTTTCATTATTGACAATAATTTATATTTAAACATTTTCATGAACGGTGAAAATATTTTTGTTTATCATTTTACAAGCAATTAATTATAGGAAAATATATTTATAAATTTTCATTTTCTACAAAACAAACAAAGCTTTAGACTCCTCAAGTTGTCGTTGGTCATATTTATAATCCGTCATCTTCCATTTAGGAATTGCTTTAATCTACATATAAAATTTTATTAAATATTCCAACACTTATTAGTTTTTATTAAAAATCCCTTACACATAAAAATGTATTAAAGCTTTATTTGTTTCACTAAAAATGAATAATTTAGAAAATATTTTTCTAAATATCATTACATGTATTGTTTGAAATAATTAATCAATAAAAAATAATTTCACAATAAATATTTTCATCGTCCACAAAAATATTTAAATATTAATTGTGACAGTCTAATTTTCTACTTTTGTCTTCAATAGAATAAGTCGAGCTTTTCATCGACGTGTCTATAGTGCTATTTTCTGAGTCGATCACTCATGAGATAACTAGACTAGTTTGGGAAGTCATTAAAGGATTTTGGTGTAATAGACTTGATAATTCAACTAGAAAGTGACTACTCGACCGTGTTAGTCTACAAAGGTCATTACTGCACAGTCGAAAATTTTATCACCATTTGAGTCTCGTTTGGAGGGGATAAGCTTGTTTGGATGTGGTGGGTCACTTGATAATGAAAGAAGAAAGTTTTCCATGGAAAAATGACCCATGCCTTGTGGAATTTGGGGAAGTGATCCCCCATAGTCTTTTTTTTCCTCTTCTTTCTCACCCCTATCAATGCATTCTTTTTCCCCCTTGCAGCGTTCGACACTTCCTTTTCCCTTTCCTTTCTTTTCCTTTTCTTTTTCCCTTTCCTTTCTCAGCTGTAAAGCCCTTGTCTTCTTCCTCATCAAGCTACAGTCCCCTGTTTCAGCTTTCTCTTGGCCGACCAGCTCAAAACAACAGCAAAAAAAAAGAGCAGTTCCTGTTTTGGTGCCGCCAAACCAGGTGCAACAACTAGTCACAACTTGAACTGTCTTTCATGTTCCACTTCTTTCTATCCTGGCGCTTGTTTGTGGATCAAACCCCCTCACCAGTAAGCCAGCAGCTCACCAGGACAGGCACCACACTAGCTTCCTTGTGCCAAAAATTCTGCAGCTCCCTTCGCTGGTGTTGTCGCAACACCTCGACTCACCCCTCCTCCATTTCAACTCATCCTCGTTACCGAAGAGCCCAAAATCTCAGTCTATCTTGTCATTTAGCTACCGAAACACAAATGGATTCGAACCAACCCGCCAGCAAGCGAGCCAACGCTGCCGTGTCGCAACCGCAACCTTGTGGTTACAACTCCTTCATTGCTCGACTTCCACGGATAGAGGGCAAGCCCTCTCAACCGTGAGCCGAGGGCTTCTCAGCCCTGTTCCAAGATAATCAGAGCCACTCTAGTATCCTTGGAGTTCACGGTGTCGCTACTACTGCTCCGTCAACAACGGTAGTTTTGGATTTCTTTGGTTAGGTGAGTTAATTTCCCTAAATTTTGATTAGAGGCTAACTACACTTGTTTAGGAGATTGGTTTGGTTAAAGATTAATTTATATTAGCTTAAATGGAGTTTAGTGATAATTTATAATAGTTAGATTTGTTTTAGAATGGGTTAATATTAGTCTAATGAGGGAGATTAGCATCATTGAGAATGGGTTGTTCGAAAACAGAGGCCGTTCTTCGGAACTAGTTCCTGGATGCTTGCCATTTGTAAATTTTGTAGGTCGAGATTAGCTAGAAATTAAAAGCTGAGGTCTTTTAGAGAAATGTTCTAAACATCTTAAGCTATAACATATATTTTTCTCAAAATTTTTAGGGACTTAGAAGCGGGAGATATCCACTCCGCCATTTTCAAACAAAACTTCAATTTTCGTTGTAACTAGTGACCTTTTAGGATTCTATAGGTTTTTATTGACTCTTGGACTTCAAATTTTAAATGATTTCTTCACAAAAGTTGTTTTTCACCTCTTCTAGTTTAACATACTCAAATTTTAGATTAAACGGACATGTTTTGGACCTTAGACCAAACTGATTTCGGAAAACTGACTTTTTGGAAACGGACCCGATTTTGGCGCTGGAGTGAGCGATTTACTAAGCCATATCTAGAAGAATTTGGATTTAGATGTCTTCATGAAAAATGTTTGTTAACGTGTCCTCTTCAACATGTTCAAATTTTAGAATTTTCTAAAGTCAATTGATTCTAGAGTAAAATCCAAAGACGTGTAAGTATATTATGTCTGCCAGTTAGTGCCAGTAGAGTTTATAATTAATTATAATACTTTGCTTGCTTGAATTTTTATATGTGGTGATGTTATTGAATTATGCAACTGATTGATGGATTATGAAAATTGATAAATGCATAAATAATATAAATATCCATTACGAGCCTTTGGGGCTAGACAATACTCCTTCAGGAATGCCCCAAGTCAACGGATGCTGGTCGCAGTGGAGGCTAGACCAATGCTCCTAATCGAAATACCATCTAAATGTAGACGTTGCCGTACTTGATCGTGGTTATGCCAGAAGACCACTATTTGTTGCGTTGGCTGAGGCCGGTGAATTGAAATCAATTGAAACGCATGAACGACTGAAAATGAGGGACCTAATTAGGAGACGAAATTTTATGGTGCGCTATGTGACGTATCATAATAATTTAGTATGATAATTGTGGGCCCGTATGATTGTGATGTGATATACACCATGGATATACATTTGTTAAAATGTCCCTATGATATGTGATCTCAATATAATATGTACAAATTTATTGACACCGACATGCAGGGAAATGTTGATATTTAGAGAATTATGGAAAATAGGGTTATGATGCAAGTGAGTATACTTTTCTCTTAATCGAGATTTAGGGGATGGAGTCGTTGAAAGGTTATCTCACCCTGTTGTGGGCTAAATTTTTCAAGTCGCTAAATGGAGAATTTTCTAGAGAAATACAGGGGTTCGCAAGAAATGAAAGTTAGGTCTTTGTTTCGTCTCTATAAGAAGTTGATGGGTCTTCCATCTAGTTTGGACACGGGGTGATAATTTATCCTTTTGTTATCGGGAAGTCTGACAGGATCGCCAGAGACCCTGTTCCCATGGATGAGAAGCTCGGAGCGTAGATAGCCTAGAAGCTCTATTTTTTTAAACAGATCTGTGTCATATTAGACTTTTATGTATGTAAACACTCTTGTAAAAATATGGGTATTTAGTGTAAATATAATCATATATTTGCTATCTATAAAATGTAGGGGTTAATACCCTAAAAAACCCCAAACTGGTACACCTGTGACAAATTTACCCCAAACAATTTTTTTTTACCTCCAAAAACCCCAAACTAGTACATATGTGACAGATCTACTCTCCGTTAGCTTCCGTTCGATTTTTCTGTTAATTTTGCTAACGTGGTTGCTGACGTGGCAAGCCATGTGAAAATTCATAAATTTAATACAATTAAAAACCCTAAACTAGTATATTTATGACAAATTTACCCTAAGCTGATATATATACGCAAGCAATCTGTCCATCTTTTAGTTAATGGGCATCGTCCCAGCACAAGAATGAAGTGCACATTTGGTAGCCTTTGAATAGTTTTATAATAATGATTCCAATAAAAAAAATCAAGTATTAATGATATGAAGGTAATGTTAGAGTAATCCGGAAAATAAAATTGATTGGATATCACAACTCAGTCAAATTTGGGAAAATTGAAAGATGGTAAATGTGCCGCACGTGTACCAATTTAGGTTTTTTATGATCGAAAAAATTAATTTAGAGTAAATTTGTCGTAAATATATCAGCATGGGGTAAATTTGTCATAAATATATCAATTTGGGATAAATTTGTCATAAATATACTAGTTTTGGATTTTTAATGGTATTAAATATATGAATTTCCACATGGCTTGCCACGTCAGCAACCACGTCAACAAAATTAACGGAAAAATCGAACGGAAGCTAATGTAGGGTAGATCTGTCACATATGTACCAGTTTGGGGTTTTCGGTAGTCAAAAAAATAATTTGGGGTAAATTTGTCACAGGTGTACCAGTTTGGGGGTTTTTAAGGTATTAATCCTAAAATGTATTGTGTGAAATACACTTTGACATACTTAAATTCATTATGTAATCTAAACTCAATACCTCCCTTTAATTCATATTCACATTTTGGGTATGTTTCAATTTTATGAATTCTTTTCAATATTTTCTTTATTTTTTTCTTCCACAATTTTGCAGCAAATTCTAGTCAGCCATGACGTAAGATTTGTATGCTATCCGTGAAGTCAAGCACCTCGGGACTAATGACAATTAAATTGTGTTCAATAGTTGCTTCATCAAAGCTTAAAACATCTTATTTGAAGATGATGCATTGTGAGGTGCAAGTGTTGAGCCGACCCCAGTTCTGTCACCCATTTCAGCTTTCCTGTTTCCAGCGCTCCTTGAACTAGGGCTAGCTGCACCAGTGACTTGCTTCGACATCGTTTCCCCTAGCACCGCATCATGTAATCAAAGTCACATTAGCATAAGAATCAAGCATTCATGTAATCAACTTGTCTATAATAGGTCGGATGATAAATTGTTTTATATGTAAAGCTCTAATTTGATGAGACTTCTGTAAGGATTAGTTTAATTAATGCTCTTTTTTTTTTTTGGGTAGGATTTCATCTTGAAAATCTTTGTGTGGTCACTCTTTAGGACGTATTGGATGACGAAAATGAAATGAGCCGCATGCATGCATACATAGAGCTTCTAAAGTTGGCTTGAAAATAGTAATTTCAAAGAATGAATGAATTACAAGCTAACCAGAAACACTTGATCACTCACACAAGAATGGAGGCTTGTAGGATGGAACTTGGACTCTTGATTTCCTTGCCTCTTTTCACATCTTCAGCAGGGATTATATAGCACAAGAGAAGGGAAAAAGCAACTTAAATCGCATTTAAAATTAGCAAAAACAAAATCTGATAATCAATATTGAATCATTACTCCACATAAAAAAGTTGAATTTAATACGCTGGAAAAAAAGACATATTTGAAAAAATAGAAGATTGCAAAACAACTGAAAGTGAAGTCCTAAATATTAATATCATAATCCGATCTCCAAATCTACAATCAATACGTACTATCAATATCGTTATTTAGTCATGAATTCACAATTATTGTTTTAGATGTTATTTCTTTTGCGAACTAGTTAGTTTAATAACAAAAGTGATATGCTCGAGGCATACCTGAGATCCACTTACTTGTGTACATGAGACCTTACTATAGAAATTTCGAGAATACAAATTTTGAACATTAGGTTATGTTGTTTGTTGGTTCTTTCTTTAACTCAAAGTGCGGAAATCATTTCTTTAGCAAGATCATGGAAGAGATTCATTAAGTATTTATTTCTAGAAAAATATCGAATCCCACTTTTCTGTCAAATTGAAAAATTGAAGCATCGGATTTTTCATTATTGACAACAAATTATATTTAAACATTTTCATGAATAGTGAAAATATTTTTGTTTATCATTTTGCAAACAATTAATTATAGGAAAATATATTTATAAATTTTTATTTTCTACAAAACAAACAAAGCTTTAGACTCCTCAAGTTGTCGATGGTCATACATCTTCCATTTAGGAATTGCTTTAATCTACATATAAAATTTTATTAAATATTCCAACACTTATCAGTTTTTATTAAAAATCCCTTACACAAAAAAATGTATTAAAGCTTTATTTGTTTCACTAAAAATGAATGATTTGGAAAATATTTTTCTAAATATCATTACATGTATTGTTTGAAGTAATTAATCAATAAAAAATAACTTTGCAATAAATATTTTCATCGTTCACAAAAATGTTTAGACATTAATTGATGTTGATAATGAAAACTATTTCATTGACTAATTATTTTAAACGATATAAGAGACTATTTTTAGGAAAAAAATTTTTGAATCATTCGTTTTTGCAAAACAAATAGAGCTTGAATGAAATTTTTATCGACTAGAGTGATGATGCAGTCACCCAAATTAAAAAAAAAAATGGGCATTTTAACTTGCTTGTGGAAGAAATTCTTTACAATACTAGTGGTTTAAATAGAAGTCATTATAACTTTGGACTTGATAGAGACCTGATGGATATAAATCAATATAAACTTCATAAAATGTATTGTGTGAAATACACTTTGACATGTTTAAATTCACTATGTAATCTAAACTCAATACCTCCTTTTAATTCATATCCACATTTTGCGTATGTTTCAAATTTATAAATTCTTTTAAACATTTTCTTTAATTTTTTTCTTCCACAATTTTGAAGCGAATTGTAGTCAGCCATGACGTAAGATGTGTATGCTATCCATGAAGTCAAGCACCTAGGGACTAATGATAATTAAATTGTGTTTAATAGCTGCTTAATCAAAGCTTAAAAACATCTTATTTGAAGATGATGCATTGTGAAGTGGCAAAAGAATTGATTTTGATCGAGGAAATAATCTAATTGGCATTAAGAAAATCACATGAATTACTAGCAATATACATGTTCGAATGGTTCCTAAATAGTGTCGGATTGGATGAGGGTCAGAGAAAAGTAGATAATATTGCAAGATTAAAACTTGAGACAAAGCGCATCTGAAAATGTCGTACTAGCCAGTCCATTTTCAGCCATCATCACCACCACCACCACCAAATAATAACTCGAAAACCTGAAATCATCTCTGTGGCTTTGTTTGAGTTACCAATTCTCAATTCTATCAAGGGCCACCAATATTCAGGAACAACCCGTGCAGCAATATGTTCATAAAAATGCACTAACTACCATTATTAGCTAAATTCTTCACAAAAATTTAAGTAGATAATACATGATCATTAAGAGAAAACGATAGGTATTATTATTATAATAATTAGAGCATAGAGTCCGAGGCCATGATGCAGAAGAGGTTCATGGGGTCCATGTACTTCGTGGAGCCGGTCACGTTGACATGATGAATCTTGCAACAATCAAGGACCAAATTGATCAAAAAATGTAAGGTCACGAGGACTGAATCGAATGTCAAAAAAGAGTATAGGGACTAGGAGAAGGAGATGACTGCAGTGGTCTACTACTTTCGAACGCGGAGGCATTATCTCCTAAGGTCGAAGTTCGTCATGAAGATAGACAATGTGGTCACGAGTTACTTCTAGACCCAGAAGAAGCTAAGTCCGAAGCAAGTTCGATGGCAAGATGTCCTAGTAAAATTTGATTACGTGCTGGAGCACAAGCTGGGAAAGCCTAACTCTTGGCTGACACACTAAGTCGAAAGATGGAGCTCGCAAACATGATGAGTTGATCGAGTTGCCCTTGGGTCAACTGCATCAAAGAGTGTTTGAAGCACGATCCAAGAGCTCAAGCCCTCATTGGATATGCGTGGAAAGGCAAGACCCAACGGTTTTGGTGTGAGGATGACCTCCTCTACACCAAAGGGAGGCGATTGTACATGCCTTTCCATGAGAAGCTGAGGAAGGAAATATTGTGCGAGTACCGTGATTCCAAGTGGGCGGGTCACCCAGGGATCCACTGCACATTGGCCCTCATCGAAGATCCGTATTATTGGCCTTAGATGCAGGACGATGTTGAAGCTTATGTGAGGACGTGTCTTGTATGCCAACAAGATAAGCTGGAACAACGTTCGTCGCCGGGGCTCTTGGAGCCACTTCCCGTTGCAACTCATTTATGGGAAAGTGTTTCCATGGACTTTATCGTCAACTTATCAAAGTCCGAAGGGTTTCGGACTCTCATGATCATGGTGGACTGGTTCTCCAAATATGCGACCTTTATGTCTGCAACAAAGGATTGTCTGACCGAGGAGGCGGCCAAGCTGTTCATGAAGCACGTCGTCAAGTACTGGGGAGTTCCACGAACGATCGTGAGCGATCTTGATCCTCGATTCACGGGGCATTTCTGGTTCGAGCTCTTCAAGCTGCTAGGGTCGGAGTTGAACCTCTCCACAAGCCTGCATCCCCAAACTGACAGTCAAACAAAGTGGGTCAATTTATCTCGAACATTATGTGAGCACAATGCAAGTGAATTGGGTGAAGTTGATCAACGTAGCCCAGTTCTCCTATAATTTGTAGCGGAGTGAGTCCACCGATCAAAGCCCATTCGGGATCACAACCAGGCAACAACCACAAACTCCAAGCGCAATCACGTCGAGTTATTGGGGGAGTAGCCCGCCCACATACAAGTTCACCAAGGATTGACAAGAGCAGGCCAACTTAGCACGCGCGTGTCTACACAAGGCTCCCAAGCACATAAAGAAGTGGGCCGACAAGAAGTGACGGCATGTGGAGTTCCAGGTCGGCGACTTAGTGTTGGCCAAGCTGCATGCGGTTCTCTAATACAAAGACGTGCACAAGGGGTTGATCCATTGCTACAAGGGGTCATTTCGTGTGCTACAACGGGTCGGAAAGGTCACGTACAAGCTGGAGTTGCCACCAAAACTCAAGGTACATTCGATTTTTCATGTGAGTATGCTTAAGCCTTTCTAAGTTGACGAGGAAAATTCAAGTCAAGGGGAGTCACAACGAGCGCCACTCGAGGCAAAAACCTCATATGACTGAGAAGTCAAGTGCATAATGGTGGATCGAGTTATACAGAAGCGGTACTGTATGCCGAAGCGAGAATACTTAGTCCGATGGAAGGGTCTTCCGGAGAGCAAAGCTAGTTGGGAACCCACGGAAGCTCTTTGGAAGTTCAAGAAGGAGATTGACATTTTTCATGCCGAATACGCGACAAGGGCGTTGCCTAATTAGGTGGGGGAGAATGTCATGGCTCAAAGGAAAAGCCCGCTCCAATAGGGTTCTAAACAACGGCCATGACCCATCCATGGAACAAGCGACCCTCAGCTTGTATCTTTGAGTCCTAGGGTTTTCTCAAGTGTTCTAAAATACTGTTGGGAGCGGGCGATACAATAATTGTACAGTTATGTAATAAATGCGAGTAGATGATAGTTTGGGAGATACAATCTTCACCATTAGATCGATGAGAGATCTACGGATACAATTTGTCTTATACTTGTATATATAAAGGTCTCATTCTCCTCATTGTATCATCACATTCACAAGTGAAATACAAGTTCAAAACTTCTTTCTTCAGAGTCTCTCTTTAAAAGATCATTGTGAGTTAAGTGTGAGAAAGGAGAAATCCTAAAACCGCACGAACTAGGGAACGCTAGATCGATCGACCCGTGACACATGCATACATAAAGCTTCTAAAGTTGGCTTAAAAAAAGCAATTTTGAACAATGAGTAAATTACAAAACTAACCTCAAACACCTCGTTATTCACTGTGACATCCTGAAATTCGACCCTATTTCGATAAAATGAAATGTGCATTTCGTCGACGTGCCTGTGGTCCTTTTTCTCTGAGCTAATCACTCACGAGTTAGCTAACCCATTGGGTGAAGCCGTTAAGGGATATAACCGCGGTAAAATCCCTAAAAGCTACCTAATTGGTTGGATTGGACTAAAATCGCGTCCGGTCGATTTTAATCATGAAATTTAATTCGATTTTGGGAATCGAATATTCGGACGTGTCACAATTCATTTTTAGGACCGTCTCATCGCTCGTCAAATTACCCGAAATTTCAAGAAAGAAATTATCGGAGGATTAATTGAAGACCCGGAAGAAAATAGAAAGGGAAAGGGAAAGAGAAAAGGAAAAGTAGAATAATTGTATTATTTATTTCTTTTTCTCTCTCCCTTTTTCTCTCTTTTTCTCTTTCTCTTCTCTCTCCTCTCCCCTCCCCTTCGTGCGTAGCCCTCCCCACCGCCGAATGCCCCTTGCCAAATTGAAATTGGCTTCTCTTCTCTCTCTCTCTCTTCTTTTTCTTTTTGACTAGTCAAACCCCCTTATCCCTTCTCTCTCTCTCTCTCTCTCTCTCTCTCTCTCTCCTTTCTCTTCTCTCTTCTCCCCTTCGTGACCGAACCCCCTCCTGCTTCTTTCTTCTTCGGGTGAGCAGAACCAGAAGCTGCAGGAAGCTCGAGCAGAAGCCGCCGTCGCTGCACCGTCGCCGCTTGTCTCGCTGCCGCCCGCGCCCGAGCGCCCGCCGCTCGCCGTCGTCTCGTCGTCCGTGCGCGCCCAGGCCGCGCGATCCAGCTCGGCCCAGCCGCTGTTCACCCCTGTTCCACACCGACCAGCCACCGTCCGGCCACCTCCGGCCACCGCCCAGCTCCGCCGGACCTCCCCCGTGACCCCCTCGCCCTCCGCCGGCCTCCCCTTGCCGCCCTAGCTGCCGGAGCCGCCCCAATCAACTCCGTCCAGCAGACCCACAAAGTGGGTTTCCAGCACTGTTCAAGGCCGTTTTGGGCCATTTCCCGGCCCCGAACCCGAGCCATGCTTTGGGAACAATTGTTCCTCGCGTCGCCGCTATCGGATTGATCCGATTTGCGCGCGATTTGGTGAGTAATCTCACTAATCTTGGATTAGTTGGATAATTATGCTTAAGGTTGGTTTAGATTTAATTAATTGTGTTTAGGTTGTTAGATTAGAATAAATTAGCAATTATTAGTCAATTGTGATGTGATGTGATTTAGATAAATTGATTGTGTAATTAGCAAGTAGACGTGGTCTACTAATTATTGGAAGTGCCTCGGGATTTTTCCCGACCCTTAGTGGGCTCCAATTAGGCTTTTCGGGCCTAAGTGGATTTTTTTTGTATTTAAATATTAATTTTCGGAATTAAATTAAATAATTATTTATTTTCCGAAAATTCAAGGGAGATGGTTCGGAACCGGAATATTATGCGGATGACTATGGTGAAGTCCGTTTATTTAATCGGGCTTTAATTTGAGTTAAATGGGATTTTTAATATTAATTATTTAATATTCGAAATTAATTAAATAATTATTTATTTTCCGAAAATTCAACTGAGATGGTCTGGAACCGGAAAATTATGCTGATGATCGTGGTAAAGTCTATTTATGTAATTGGGCTTTATTTTGAGCTAAATTGAATTTTTAATAATAATTATTTAATTTTCGAAATTAATAAATAAATTAATTATTTTTCGGAAATTAAGATTTTGATGGCCGGCGACCGAAATCTCATGCTGATCGTCATGGTGCAGTCCGTTTATTTATTTGAGCTCCACGTTGTATGGAATTGAATAAATTGTGATATTTTAGGGATTTACCCTAAATTGATTGGAATTGATTGAGATTGAATTGTTGATTGATAAAAGGCCAAGTATGTTTATTCAGCATTTATAGTGCTTTGTTGAGTTGCAAAGGGAGTAGAATGATGAGAGTGAATCAGAAGTACTCTGGGATTGAACCAATCAGACACGGTGTATGGACCTACGTGGTTCGGTGATTGGGACATCACTGGCGAAAACGGCGCCTTAAAGAACGCACGTATCGGTCTAGTACATACATTATTATGGACCTACGTGGTTCGGTGATTGGGATATCACTGACGAAAACGGCGCCTTAAAGAACGCACGTATCGGTCTAGTACTCACATTGTTATAGGCATGTATGGTTCGGTGACTAAGGGTGTCACTGGTGAAAATGGCGCCTTAAAGAACGCATACACTTGTCTATTAAATACATTGTTATAGGCATGTGTGGTTCGGTGATTATGGAACTCACTGGCGAAAACGGCGCCTTAAAGAACGCACACAATTGTCTAGTGAGTACATGGTTATAAGCATGCATGGTTCGGTGATAAGGACATCACTGGCGAAAACGGCGCCTTAAAGAATGCACGCAATTGTCTATTGATAAAATCATTGTAGGCATGTGTGGTTCGATGATTTGGGATATCATTGGCGAAAACGGCGCCTTAAAGAATGCACACAGTTGTCTAGTGGATACGTCACCTTGGCGAAGTTGACGCCCGAGAGCATTGATGTGGCTCTGTGACCGAGTACTCGATGAAAGAATATATGGTGTGGAATCAATGACCTAGAATGGTCCGTCTGACATGTAATCGACTAGGTCGATGCTTTGATTTGATGTTGTGAATTGATTGACTGAATGGAAATGACCGTGAGTGGTCTTGTTGGAATATAATCGACTAGGTCGATTTGATCGATGCTTCGATCGGTGATATGATTGCTTGGGTGCCTATTATGAATTGTACTGACTTGCAGGTGAGATCTGAGGCCAAGGTAAGTCCTCTGCCCTGTGCGTGTTTAGGCAGCCTGTAGTATAATAGTTTATCTAATCGGGCTTAGTGGGGTAGAACTCGCTGAGACGTAGTCTCATCCCAGTTTGGGGAAAACCATTTCAGGACCCCGCTGAGGAGCTGATGAGGAGGAGTCTGAGAATGAGAACTCGGAGGTGAAACTTGAAGGGAAGGATTTTGAAAGAAGAAGATAATACCGATATGGGCCTTGAGTATGGCCTGGATGGATTGAGATCCTATCTTCTTTTAATATCTCTATTTCGATGTGAATAGTTTTGAAGTGATTTATGGTTTGTATAAAAGTTTGGTTATAGATTTCAATATGAAAAATATAGCCTGCTTTTCTATCCCATCGTTTTATTGTTTGGGGATTTTAATTGCTTCCGCATGTGCTTAATGAATGAAGGGTCGGTGATACATTGTCTTGGGATATCGCATCATAAAATCGACCAAGGTAGAAGGATGGGTGCGTGCCCGAGGATCGGGGCGTGACATTCACACACAAGAATGATGTGTTGAAGGAAATTGGATTATTTTTCTTCCATTTTTTAACGTCTTTAGCAAGGATTATATAGCCCAAGGGAATGAAAAGAGTAATGTAAGTCGCATTTAAAATTAGCTAAAATAAAATTTGATAGCGAATATAAACTCATTACTCAAACTAAAAAAGTTGAATTTAATAAGCTGGAAAAAGTCATGTTTGAGAAAGTAGAAAACTATCACGATTGCGACGGCTTGGGAGACCATAAAGCGAAAGAAGTCCCGAGTCTTTTGGCATCCTTTCATTTGGAACAATACATCTTGCCTCGGTTCCAATTTAACCTTTGGCTCATCAACAAGTGTAGGCTTCCCACCCAAGCTCTCCTTTTATCTTATGGTAGGATTGATTATGCTTCCTATCCATTTTGCAATGTTGTGCCTGACTCTATTGATTACATCTTTTTTGGGTGTCGCATTACATCTAGTATTGCTTTCTTTTGGGCGGCCAAATGTAATCTTCCCTAGTGTAACAGGTCTTGAGGAGAGAATCTCCATTGGGCCATTAACTTGCTTTCGGGCAAGGATTCTGTAAATGTATTGCTCGCTTTTCTTTTGTGCGCTTTGCCATATCATTTGGAAGAACATGAACAATATTCTCTTCAGAAGGGAGCCGCTTTCTATCTCGGCCATGAAGAAGCCTCTTCTTGAAGTCGTCAAAGACAAGGTTGTCACATTCAAAAATGTGGAGGACTCTATTAGGAATAGGAGGTTGCAATGTAGTTGGGACGTTGACTCGATAATATTCTCTACTAGAGATCTTCATCTATCTGTCTAAACTACCTTATCGCCGATCATTTTGCTGGTCTCGTTCCTGGTATTAGGCTGCTGATGCCTTGGTGGAAGGCGTTTGCTTCTCTCCTTCCTTGCCCTTGTTGTTGTGGTCGTTTGTTTTTGGTTGACAGCTGCATCCGCTGTGCATGTTGTTTTTGCTTCTGTTTCTTGTCTTAGCCGCTTGGCTTTTCCTCCCGGCTTCCTTCCACTGATAATGATTTTCTTATCTCGAGTGCAAGTTTTTTTAAGCCTACAGTTTGGCATTTCCCAAAAAAAAAAAAACTATGAAGCAACCAAAAGTGATATCCTAAATATTAATTGGATTATATGGTCTCCAAATCCACAGATAGTATCATACTATCATTACTATTAGCTAGTCTTGGTATCATAATTATTGTTTCAAATGCTATTTCTTTCGTGAACTAGTTACTTTAATAAAGAAAATTAAGCATCTTGAGATCAGCCTACTTCTGTACATAAGACCTTACTATAAAAATTTTGAGAATGTTAAATTTAGAATACAAACAACAAATCTTTTTAACATTAGGTTATGTTATTATTATTTTTTCTTTCTTTAAACTAATGTGTGGAAATTATTACTTTAGGAAGTTCTTGAAAGAGATATATTTAGTTTTTATTGCTTGGAAATAGTCAAATCAACTTGACTTTTGTAAAATTAAAAAATTGAGGCATCAGATTTTCCCTCAAAAGCTTTATAAATTGAGATAGCCTCAGTGCTCCTCAAGTTAGGACTAGCTGCACCAGCGACTTGTTTCGATATTATTTCCCCTTCATTATGCAATCAAAGTTGCATTAACATGAGAATCAATCATTCATGTAATCATCTTATCTATATTAGGTTGGACGATAAATTCTTTTATATGTTATGCTCTAGTTTGATGAGACTTTGTAAGGATTAGATTAATTAATGATTTTTTTGTTTTTTTTCTTTAGGATTTTATTTCGAAGATCTTTGTATAGTCAATCTTTAGGATATGTTATGGATGACCAAAATGAAATGAGTTGCATGCATGTGTCACTGGCCGATTGGTCTAGCGTTCCATTGCTTAAGATTTCTCTCAAGTCAGGCTTTCTCACACTTGATTCACAAGGATCTTAGAGAGAGAAACTCTAGAGAGAAAAGCTCTGGTTTTGTATTTCACTTGTGAATGAGATGATACAATGAGGAGAAGGATACCCCTATTTATACAAAGACAAGGCAAACTGTATCCGTAAATCTCTCCTTGATCTAATGGTGGAGACTATGGCCCCGTTTGGTTCAGCTTTGGAGATGAGCATTTGGACTCTAAAGTCCCTTGGCCAAATACAAATGTGTTTGGTTCAAGTTTTTGAGCGACTTTGGCAAGATGCAATTGCATCTCCAAAGGGGTCTAAGGGCCCTTAGGCCAAAGGAGGTTCGGAGATCCTTTGGAAACTTGCATTTCCGGAATGCAAGTTCTAGTTACTATTAACTTTGCGGGGACTGTTCATCCGCGGGGAAAACCACCGCACGGAGACTGACGACCGTCGGCCAAGGGGGTTGTGCACGCCGGCGACCGCCACCTGAGGGTCGCCTGACCTCGGTGATCGTCACCGGACCTCAAGCGACGCCTGGGTTGCCCGATTCAGGCCATCAGTGGCTTGAATCACACGACCCAGGCAGCCGCCTGAGGTCGCGTGACCTCAGGCGACAGTCGCCGCGCGACTGCGACCTCAGGCGGCCGTCGCCTGGGTTTGCGCGACCCAGGCGGCCGGCCGCCGGATCCGGCGATCTAGTGGCCGGACTTTAAAAAAAAAGTGTATTTTTGCTTTTTTAATTTAATAAAAGTTAATTACAAATGCAAATTTTACCAAACGGTATTTTGGCCAAAGTTGTTTTTCAATACAAATTTTACCAAACCATATTTACATTTCGGAAAACTCCCTTTACCCAAAAATATTTGCATTATGCAAATGCATTCTCCAAAAGCCGAACCAAACGGGCTATATATCTCCTTAATTGTGACAGCCTCCTCTCTTGTCCCACATCGCTTAGGGAGGGAGGTCTTGGTTAATTTATAAGGTTTAGGTCCCTCTAACCTATATAACGCGTTTTAAAGCCGTGAGGGAAAAGACTGGCCGGAATGACAGTTCGTCCGTGCCAGGGCGGGTGACCCAAAGCGTATAATATTACACAGTGAGGCCCAAGATGTTACAAGTGATATCAAAGCCGACTCTCGACCACGTATGGGGCCATAGCAAGAATGCTGTTTTGACGCCCGTGGAGCCACAGCGAGGACGCTCTTCTATTAAGAAATGCAGAGTGTGACTGCTTCCTCTTTTATCCCACATCGCCTAAGGAGGGAGGTCTTAGTTAGCTTATAAGGTTTGGGTCCCTCTAACCGCTTTAACACATTTTAAAGCCGTGAGGGAAAAGAACGTGGTTGGGATGGTGGTTCGTCCGCACCAAGGCGGGTAACTCAAAGTGGATAATAAAACTGTGGCTGGGATAGCGGTTCGTCTACACTAGGGCGGGTAACCTAAAGCGAATAATATTACACAGTAGGGCCTAGGATGTTACACTAACTACCAACTATCCGCATTTATTACATACGAATACATTTACAGTATCGCTCCTGACGGTTCGTCCGCGCTAGGGCGGGTAACCCAAAGCGGATAATATTACATAGTGGGTCTGAGCGAATAATATTACACAGTAGGGCCTAGGATGTTACACTAACTACCAACTATCTGCATTTATTACATACGAATACATTTACAGTATCGCTCCTGACGGTTCGTCCGCGCTAGGGCGGGTAACCCAAAGCGGATAATATTACATAGTGGATCTGAGGATGTTACTCTAACTACCAACTACCCGCATTTATTACATACGAATACATTTACAGTATCACTCATCTCCAGGAGTATTCTAGAAGACTTGAGAAAACCTTAGCAACCGGGGATACAAGCTGAGGGTCGCTTGATCCATAGTCGTGTCACTCGAGAAAACCTTAGTAGCCGGGGATACAAGCCGAGGGTCGCTTGATTCATAGTCGTGTCACGGCTGTCCCATAGCAACCTCTTGGATGGTCATTCTTTCGGGCCATGACACATGCATACATAGAGCTTCTAAAGTTGGCTTGAAAGAAGTAATTTCTAACAATGAGTAAATTACAAAACTAACCCAAAACACCTAGTTACGCACACACAAGAGTGATGGCTCGCAAGGAGGAGGCTAGATTATTTTTCTTCCCTCTTTTTACGTCTTCAACGTGGGTTATATAGAACAAAGGAAGGTAAAAAGCAACTTAAGTTGCATTTAAAATTAACCAAAACAAAATCTGATAGCCAATATTGACTCATTACTCAACCTAAAAATGTTGAATTTATGCTAGAAAATGACATATTTGAGAAAGTAGAAAACTATAAACAATCAAAAATAATATCATAAATATTAATATCGTTATCTAGTCTCCGAATCCTAATTTGGTCATACTATCAAAGCCGTTATCTAGTCTTGAATTCATAATTATTATTTCAAATATAATTTCTTTCGCAAACTAGTTACTTTAATAAAGAAAGTGACATACGCAAGGCATACTTGAGATCAACCTACTTGTGTACATGAGACCTTACTATGGAAATTTTGAGAATGTCAAACTTAGAATATCAAAACAAATTTTTGAGCATTAGATTATGTTGTTTTTTTGTTTCTTTCTTTAACCCAAAGTGTGGAAATTATTACTTTAGCAAGTTCTTGAAAAAGATATATATATATATATATATATATATATATATATATATATATATTGGTAGAAGATATATTTATCTTTTATTGCTGGAAAATAGTCGAATTGACCTGATTTTCCTAAAATTAAAAAAAAAAATTGAAGCATTGGATTTTCCCTCAAAAGGGTTAAAAATTGAGTTAGACATTGCAAATCCTAAAGATAAATATGTAGTTTAAAACTAGTTTCTATGGGTAAAATCATAGTATTTAACACAGTTGCCATTAGAAGTTATCCGATATTTAATTGTGTGAAAATTAACCAATATTAAGTACACTTTTAGTAAAATAGCTTTCCATTTCTGCAAAATGAACGCATCCTAAGGTAGATTTAATGCGTGAGTATTTTTTTTTTTTAATCTTAATGATCGAGGCTTTGTTCTCATAAGATATGGATTAAAACGAAAACATTCATTCTATTATAATACTGATGGATTGACCAGCCTCACACATGAAGCCCCAGACTTGCACGACACGGAAGGAAAACTAGATTCTTCCCACATTCTAGAACTCAATGGTCGATCTTCATCTTCTGCAGGATATTCTTGAGGATCTTGATCGACAGGGGCTTCCCATAGCAATCATCCAGACCGGCTGCCATGAAAGTATCTTTCTCGATATCCATGGAGTGCGAGGTCACTCCCACGATCATGCTGCTGACTCCCATTTTCCGTAGCTCCTTCGTTGCCTGTGAGGAAGATGAAACGCCGTCATCATGGCATGGAATGGATATCGAATGATCGGTGAATACTGTAGACACGTGGAAAATTAAATTTGCGAATCTTTGATAGCTCGCAGTTACCTCGATTCCATTCATCACGGGCATCTCCCAGTCCATGAGGATGACATCAAAGGATTCCCCAGAGCGGAACAGATCCACAGCCACCTTCCCGTTCTCAGCCACTTGGGATTCCACTTCCACGCCCACCCTATTCACAAGGATGGTATGGATCGTGCGAATCATGGAGTCGTCGTCCACGATCAGCACGGACAGCTTCTTCTTCGCAGGTGCAGAGGTTGAGCCGACCCTAGTCCCGTCACCCATTTCGGCTTTCCCACTTCCAACGCTCCTCGAGCCGGGGCTAGCTGCACCAACAACTTGCGTCGACATCGTTTCCCCTAACACCGCATTGCGCAGTCAATGTTATTCTAACATGAGATTCAAGCATTCATATAATCATCTTGTCCATAATAGGTTGGACGATAATTTATTTTATATCTAAAGCTCTAAATTGATGAAACTTCTATAGGGATTCAATTAATTAATAATTTTTTTTTTTTGGTAGGATTTCATCTTGAAGTTCTTTGTGTAGTCATTCTTTAGGATGCGTTGGATGACGAAAATGAAATGAGTTGCATGCATGCATACATGGAGCTTCTAAAGTCAGCTTAAAAGAAGTAATTTCGAAGAATGAATAACTTACAAAGCTAATTAGAAACACTTGATCGCTCACACACAAGAATGGAGGCGGAAGGAGCTAGGACTCTCAATTTCCTTGCCTCTTTTGACATCTTCAGCAGAGATTATATAGCACGAGAGAAGGGAAAAAGCAATCTAAATCGCATTTAAAATTAGCAAAAACAAAATCTGATTGCCAATATCTGCTCATTATTCGACCTAAAAAAGTGAATTTAATACGCTGGAAAAAAAAAGACATATTTGAAACTGTAGAAGACTGCAAAGCAATTGAAAGTGATATCCTAAATATTAATATTGCAACCTGATCTCCGAATCTACAATCAACATCATACCATCAATATCGTGATTTAGTCACGGATTCACAATTATTGTTTCAGATACTATTTCTTTCGCGAACTAGTTATTTTAATAATGAAAGTGACATGCTCAAGGCATACCTAAGATCCACCTACTTATATACATGAGACCTTACTATAGAAACTTTCAGAATTCAAATTTCTTAACATTAAGTTATGTTGTTTTTTCGTTCTTTCTTTAACCCAAAGTGTAGAAATCATTACTTTAGCGAGTTCTTGGAAGAGATTCATTAAGTTTTTATCACTAGAAAAATGTCGAATCCACCTTTCTCATCAAATTTTAAAATTGAAGCATCAGATTTTCCCCGAAAGTTTTAAATTCTAGGCTCTTCGTAGTCCATCATTGTCAATTTGGGATAGACATGGCAAATCCTTAAGGTAAAAATATAGTTGGGAAAATAGTTTATATGATAATCATAGCATTTAACAAAGTAGCTGTTAAAAAATATATGATATTTAATTGCATTGAAAAAAGAAATATTTTAAACGATAAATTACATTTTTAGTACAATAACTATTTGTTTCATGCACTTCCTTACATAATTATTTGTATGCATGCGCAGGGCATGCCTAAACACTTATCTATAATTAACAGAAAAATTTACCACGTGCAACATTAGGAAATTATCAAATACTTTACAGTATCATCTTAAGTATACATTTTGTTAATTAATTAAGCAATAGCAGTAGAGAGAGATTGAATAAGTTACAAAACTTGGGTTTTAAATCATTTATTTATGATTCTCGAGAATATTGTATAAGCTAATAAAACGCAAGGGTTAGGAAGATAAAGAACCCGGTGAAAAGCTTGATTAGCTAACCTTGTACGACTTATACTTTTGCTTTTAATTAATGCAAAAGGTCGATACTTAGGCTCCAATTGTTTTTAAAAAAATGAATGATTTCAAATGTATTTTCCTAAAAATAATCGCTTGTATCGTTTCAAAAAATTAATTATTGATAAATATTTTCATTATATATAATAATTTATGTTTAAACATTTTTCATAAATGATGAAAATATTTAAGCTTATCATTTTGTAAGTGATTAATTTTAGGAAAAAATGTTTTCTAAAATTTTTATTTTCCACCAACCAAAAGAAACCTTAGACCTCTCAATATGTCATTGGCCATTTCTATAATCCATCATCTTCCACATGGGAATTGCTTTAATCTACATACAAAATTATATTAAATATTCCAACACTTATAAGTTTTTATGAAAAATCCCTGACATACAAAAAGGTATTAAAGCTCCATTTGTTTCGTAGAAAATGATTGATTCGGAAAATATTTTCCTAGATATCATTGCCTATATTTTTTTTAAATAATTAATCAATGGAAAATAATTTTACAATAAATATTGGCAACGTCTACAATACTGTTTAGACATTAATTATTGTTGATTCATTGACTAATTATTTTAAAGGATATAAGGGATTATTTTCAAGAATTTTTTTTTGAATCATTCATTTTTCGTGAAACAAAAGGAGTTTGAATGAAATTTATATCTACTAATGGGATGCTGCTATTACCAAAATTAAAAATGGACATTTTTACCTTGCTTATGGAAAAATTTCTATACAACACCCGTGGTTTAAATAGAAGTCATTCAAACTATGGATTTGACAGAGACCTAATGGATATAAATCCATATAAACTTCATAAAGCATATTGTGTGAGATACACTTTGACATACTTAAATTCGTTATGTAATCTAAACTCAATACCTCCCTTTTGATTCATATCCACATTTTGGGCATGTTTCAATTTTATAAACTCTTTTCAATATTTTCTTATATTTTTCTTCCACAACTTTGAGTTTAATTGACCTATTAGTACTATTTTTTTTTTCATAAAATTAGATGAACTCCAATAGCTAAACAGTCCGACCACTGAAGCAAATCCTAGTTAGCCATGATGTAAGATGTGTATGCTATCTGTGAAGTCGCCCAATTGGGAACTAATGACAGTTAAGTTGTGTTTAATAGCTGCTTCCTTAAAGCTTAAAAACATCTTATTTGAAGATGAAGCATTGTGAAGGGGCAAAAGAACTAATTCTGGTCATGGAAAAAATCTGATGTGCATTAAGAAAATCACATGAATCACTAGCAATATACATGTTCGAATGGTTCCGAAGTAGCATCAGATTGGATGAGGATCAGAGAAAAGCAGGTAACGTAAGATCAAAACTTGGGACAAAGCGCATCAGTAAACATCGTACTTGACAACCCGATATTGTCAGCTTGGCCATGTTTGGGTTAACAATTCTCAATTTTGTTAAGCGCCGCCAATATTAAGGAACAATGCACATGATTATATGTCCTTAAAAATGCACAAATTGCCATTATTAACTAAATCCTTCACAAAGATTTAAGTAGAAGATACATAGTCACACAGAGAGAAAACGATAGACATTATTATTATTATTATTATTATTAGTAGTAGTGGTAGTAGTAATAGTAGTAGTATTAGAGCCTAGAGTCCAAGGCCATGATGGTGGAGACATTCATGGGATCCATGTACTGCGTGGAGCCGCTCATGATCTGCTGGACGATCAGACGGTTGGCCTTCTGCGACGGATGGAACGGGTCCCAGAACGCGTACTGGTCCCTGTTGGGGCACAGGGTCGACGCCACCGTGCACAGCCCGATCCCGTTGTACGGCCCTTGCCCGCAACACGCCACCTTTGCCGTGATGAATCCTGCAGCGTTCGAGGACCAAATCGATCAAAAGATTTAAACGTCGTGACAACCGAATCGAACGTCGAAGAAGAGTATAGGGACCGTTTTCGACGTAAGTCCAATTTGGAACCATGTGTACGTACCATATGCTCGAGGGTTGGCGATGAAGTTGTTGTGCATTAGCTGGGTGTTGGCAGCGATGAACACTTGGGATTTGTACTTCCTGTTGAGATCCTTGACCATCTGGAGGAGCTGAGGATTGTACAGCGATGCAGCCTGCTGCAGCTCGGCCACGCACTGCCCGTTCCGGCCCCGCATCGCCAGCTCTGCCGGCACGCACCCCAGCGGCCCGGTGCCAGTCACCAAGACCCTCCTCGCCCCGAGATCATGCAACCTCTGAAAGAACGAACAGGATTCACAAAGGGACCAATGAACACAGACCCACCCGTAGGAGAAGTCTTCTCTTTTTCTTGGAACAACATGAAAAAACCCTAGAAAGTGATCGCAAATCCGTTACCATGAGCAGCTTCTTGAACTCGGAAATGACGAAGCGGACATAATTAGGGAGAGAGTACTGGCGAGATCTTGCAGAATAGGGCACCAAGAAGTAGTTGTTTACGAAATCATTGCCTCCAACGGTGATGAGCACGAGGGCTTGGTTCACGAGCTTCCGGGTGCGCCCCGGCCCAATCAATGCAGCCACCCTTTGCTGGTACTGCCGAAAGTACTCCAACTGCTGGTACATCCTTATCACATTGATCTGCATAAAATTCATATTGCGTCTGTTAGCGAATGGAATTCGAGCGCCTGTTCTTATGTAATTGAACTGCAAAAGAAGGGGGCATAAAAAGCTCACGAATTGAACTCCAGTGTCGTTGAGAATTCCGATTCCAGCTGAAGCGAAGTTTGCACCCACCAGCAGCCTTTGCCCTCTGAGCTCAGGGCTCAGGTATGGCAACGTGGGCTGCGACCCAATCTCCTGACCTGTCCAAATGAGAAAAGAGAATAGCGCTAAGGCTCAAACATTGGACAAGGCAAGTTCTCATCAAGAGATGGTAAGTTTCGTCGGCCCCAACTGATGAAATCGGGAATGTTGAACCCGTTCGAGAACCGGCCCGTTGGCCGGTGGGTCGGGTAGTCAATCCCATAGGGCGGGGAGTCAGCCCGGGCCGTCGTCGCCAGGTAGTTGTTATTGCCGTTGTCGACGAGCGAATCCCCAAACACAAAGAAGGCCCGCGCCGCCTCGGCTCGCAGCGGAGCGAGGGTTGTCCCCAATGCCGCAACGAGAACGAGAGCGAGCCATGAAGCCTGAAATGAGGAGCTGGCCATTGGAGTGGGTGTGAGAAGCTCGAAATGGCTGGCTCTCTTTTTATGGTGTGATTTCACTCGCTTTGACACGTGAGCACAATAATAAGGGGAAGAACTTTAAGTACATACAGAGGTAGTGGCACAAAGTTTTGAATTAGGTCTTTGCCAGATCAAAAGCAACCAATGACCATGAACACCATTCAATTCTCAACTTCAATTTTTCACAAGATGGAAGTGTATGATTGCTCCGTTGAAAGTTGAGTGCATTATGTTAATTGTCCAAAATAATATTATCAATGCAATTGATTGAGAGTCCATTCCTCATCGCTAAGGTCGAGACTTTGAAACCCTACGTTGCTAGTGATTTAAGTGGAGGGCTATGGCAGTGGGTTGATGTACTAGTCTTCTCTGAGGTATAGGGGTCCGGTCCTTAGGAGCCGTTCGGGCACGGGGGCATGTGGCGGAGTCCTCGGTCACCAAAAAAAAAAAAATTATCAACAGTGCCACGAAATCCTTTGCGCATCTGAGCTTGGTGAGTGGATCGAACAACGATACGAATCTAAGGAATACAGAGAAGCAGAACCCGTAAATGAGTGGGAGGAGAATACGAGCTCGAGGTCTTTGATTATAATAGCCTATTGAGTGATGGTACCGAACCGATTCTAAAATTTGTTAGTGTGCATGAAATCTCAAATTCGAAGGTTGAGAGTCGGCTAGTTTCATGTTTCAATTACTTTCCTCGTGCAAAAGCTAACATGTGTCGCATAAAAAATTGGACCATAAAATTGGTAATGACCGTGGAGGGAGCAAGCGGAAAACATGTGCACCGAAGTTCCGAATCCCATGCATTACATACAATTGAGTTCTAAATCTTTTGATTGATACAATCAAATCTGAACCTTTTCTCCAAAAGTTTAATCGAGTCCCCCTAATGATGATTGGTTGATTTTACAAAGCGGAAAAGTGCCTTGATGTAGACTCGACTCTGTCGATCTTTTCCCCTTTGTGCTTTGCTAGATTTAGGTACATAAAATCATATGAACAGCAAAAGTCAAGTGAACTTGGCTTGACATTGATGATTCTACTTGTTTTCTCAACAAGGTCCCCTAGCTATTAATAGTTTCAGAGCAAGAAGGGAAGACATGTAGGAGAAGAGCCAGAGAGAGAGAGAGAGAGTAGGCAGCATGTGATGTGTGTAAATAGAGCATCACCGACGCGAGCTGTGTCCAGTGTTTTTCCTTGGGGGACCTCACGATTTCATTTCCTTATTAGGTTCTTATATGTTGGTTTGTAAAAAGTACTGCTTCACTTTTCTTGTGTTTTCTTTTCGTAAACAGGGCATGAGTGCAAAGATTCAGTTCTTGGATACTTATGAAATATCCTGCAAGTTTTGTAACTTGGTTAAGTCCAAGGCCTACGACGCAAGTAGACCTTACTCTGAATAGTTTGCTTTCTTTCAATGGGATCATAATAAGTGACCTTCAATTATTAAGCCAAAAAATCTCCAACGCCCCAACCAATTTTACGCAATTCCTAGAAGGTAATTGCGGATCAAACCTTGATAAACCTTGATACAACATATCCATTTTTTTTCTAGATAAGTAACAAAATAAACACTCTATTGTTTGGCCATTTAGTCAACAATTTTCGACGCAGTAAGTGTTGAGGAAAATGATTCTATCTAATATGAAATCGGCGAAAATGTCGAGAGTTCAAACCTCCACGCTTCCTTTTCATTGTTGTCTTGCTTGCCGTCCAATCAAGTTGTAGAAATGATGAGCTAAAACATGTTGATAAAAGAAATCTCATGTGAAATCACATAATATATACCATAAAACTGAAGAATTCACGTGAGATCTTAAGAAACACGACGTCACTTGCTAATCTATATCTTCACATGTATAAATCTATACACATCAATACACCCCTTTCCATCCAAGAAACTATATAAATCTATACGTCATGTATTATGTAGTACATACCTTACGCACGCCGCGCATGCGTAGCCTAAGCACCTTCTGGCCTTTCCGGAAAAGGGGGAGCGCTGCCCATGATGCATCATCAATCAACTACTTCCCAATGACCAGGTGCCATTTTCATGCAGGAATCGACAAAGAGGGACGGTTGACCCCCCTCTCTCTTTCTCTCTCTGCATGCATCAGCATTGAATAAACCCAACCCCACTTAGCTTGTGTTCTGCTGTATCGCAGTACTGGACAGACCCACTTTTCAGGCGCTTTAACTAGGGCGAAGGAAGGACGGGAGGGCCTCGAGGATCGTCGTCAGAGTCCCCGCCCCCAACCAACGAAAACCCGCGACGCAGACGTTGATCTCGACTGGGAGCGCCGATCGTGCGGCCCACGTCAGGAACTCCTCCCCCCACTCTTTTTTCGTTTGCCGTGGCGTCCACGACGCAGCGCGAACATTCATGCGTAGGAGTCAGAGGATCGCTGTACTTGCCGCTGCAGAGCAGGAACAACGACAAAGTCGTCTCGACAACTCTCTCGTCCCGCGGTTGGAGGATGAGGCTCGTTCCTAACGCCTCTTATCATCGTTTTTGCACGGAGAATGGGGGGTCAACCGGGTAGAAATCGTCAACTCAACGTTGAGGAAGAACTCCGAAAACGGTGAAAAGCATCGGCTGGAGGCCCACTTCAGGCCATTCTGCGCCCACGATGCTGGAGCTGCTTCCCGTACTGTCTAATTAAATCTACCCTGAACCACACGTTTGATCTAGTCTCAATTCTCTCACAAGCCTTTTGTTTGGAAAAAAAAAAAAAAATTCCCAAATTTGCCCCGCATCAAAAAATGGCCTCTGGTTTCTTCAATATTATACAATTTTCAGACATGGGGTAGAATCGGGATTTGCTTTAGACAAAGAAAAATTGATAAATATAATTGAGATTTGACTTAAAGTTCAGATTTTTGAAAGAAATTAAGCGGATATGGCATATGCCTCTCGACTCCCCGTTGCGAAGGTGGAGTGAACGCACAACCCTCCACCAGAGGAAGCGGAGGGTTATACAACTCTCCACCGCAATGTTGAAGTGACCCGTCTTTATCTCTAGCCCAAGGGTCTAGCGACTAGCAGCCCTTGGCGAACGGCCGCCCTCTCCTACCCTTTTTAGCTGCCGGAGAGGGCGGCAATACCCACTGCAACAGGAGGGCGGCTTATTTCTAAAATGTAAGGGGCAATTTGACTAATTTACCTTATTTCTATTCCTAATTCCTCTCCCGATCGGTTTAAGAAAGGTTGAATCTTTACTATTTTGATGCCGACTCGGTGGTGCTTTTGCTTCCTTTTTAAAGTCTAGTGACTAAAGTTTGTTTCCAATTTATTTGGAAAAAAAAATTGACATCACATTATCCCGTACTCAAACTTGCTTGGTTCATGACTGATACGCAATAACCTTATGCAACTAAAGAAAATAGGTGTAATTAAAATTGAAGTAATTTTGTCATAAATTTTTACATCATAGGTATTTTAATATGTGCATACGTTTATTTTATTCAAAAGGAAAATTACCTTATCCTGAGTTGAGAAAACATACTTGAACAAAAATTTTACTGAACATCAGATATTTCTTCGTTTATGTGCAAAGGCACGAGTTACCACAAGAGGTTCTAAACATTCATAATTTTTATACTTTTAGTTTCAATCTTCTATATACAAACATCAGATTTCATAGTTTAATTATAAAAAGATCCCAATATTTGGGACCAATTGGTACATTTTGGAGATGCCCCACTCCTTTAAATTCCTATAAATACACAACTAACTTTTTAAATAGTTGTAAATATCCTCTTCACCTAATATTCAGTACCGTCTTTTGTTCATACATCTCCAAACCCAGCAATATCCGTTTGTTTTGCAATATATATATATTTGAAAATTATTTTTGTGAAAACAAGTCTATTGTATCATTTGAAATAATTGATAAATGAAAAGCACTTTAATTATCGACAACAATTCATATTTAAATATTTTTTTGAAAGATGAAAATAATTTTCATTTCATTCATATTTATAAACGGTAGAAATGATTTTCCAAATTATTGATTTTCAACAAAATAAATGGAGCCTAATTCGAATATCCCACGCAAGGCACTAGAAATTGCCGATAAGCACCCATCAGAGAAAAAAAGATGGTCATATAAGTCCCCATTCTGAAGAAAGCACATTGAAATTATTACCATATTGAATAAATCCCTGTTTTCACCGTCGACCACAACATGTAAAATACTCCAACGACATTACACCACCACACCAGAGAGAGAGAGAGCTCACTTCCTAAACCCCTCCCGAACGAAGAGAGCCAAGAATCGGCAAGCAAAGTTTATGACGACCGTACGCGATCTTCATCGAAAATTCAAGGGAAAAAAATTTATATAAAAAGACAGATTTAGGCAGGATAAAGACTTCAAGTCCTGGTGTCCAAGGCCATGATGGTGCTGAGGTTCATTGGGTACATATATCTGGTGTCGCCGTTCAGGATCTCCCGGACGATGAATCTGTTGGCCCTCTCTGACGGGTGGAACGCGTCCCAGAACGCGTAGACGTCCCTGTTTGGGCACAGGTTGGAGGCCACTGTGCACAGCCCCAGCCCGTTGTAGGGCCCTTGCCCACAGCACGCCACCTTCGACGTCACGAAGCCTGCGTCGATCGGTCATGTATACCGAAAGCAATGATCAAAACGAGTACAACCCGGAAGAAAGTTCAATTCGTTAATAGGTAAGGGACATGTCGGAGTGTTGCTAGTTCGGAAAAAAAGTTTAAGCTTCGGGGTGCTAATCAAGGCCAAAGAAATGCAAGATCAATTGAGTTCAAACCCGAAATAATTGGACTAAAGCTGTGCTTTGTATCCTTAGATTGAATTTAGTCGGATCTCATCTCACTCAACTCCCGAGTTGACCCGTCGATTTAAGTTTGGTCGACATGATGGCTTGTCTCTAAAGGGTGAGAAAAAGATGTGATGCCCCGTTACTTACTAGACTGTATGTGATTGGCCTAGGTCATTCATATCTCACATTTTATTAACAGGAATGGACAATTAGACCCTGAATATCAGAAAGGCCACATTTACTTTAGTGCCAAAAAAGTTTCTCATTATAAAAAAGAAATGAAAAAAAAATTAACTTTCTCTGTTTTGAAACATGCTAGACGTGGGTTCCCATAACATTAACACACTATAAAGCCCAAGTGGTCCCAAATCTATTTAATTGCTTAGGATAATATAAAATATGTATTTTAGGTCTAATTTGATTTTGTATATTTTCCACCGGTTAATATCACCTTCACTTCCAAGCGCTATACGAGGGTTTATGCATCTGCCATTTCAAGGGCAAACCATGTTTTGTTTCATGATTTTTTATTTTTATTTTTTGGACACATTACCAAATGCTCGAGGGTTGCTGATGAAGTTGGAGCTCATCTGCTGCGCGTTGGCTGCAATGAACACGTTGGAGCCGATCTCGTTGTTGAGACTGCTGACCATCTGGACGAGCTGGGGGTTGAACAAGGCAGCCGCCCGCTGCAGCTCCGCCACGCACTCGCCGTTCCTGCTTCTCTGAGCCAGCTCGGACGGGACGCAGCCCAGCGGCCCGGTACCAGTCACAAGGACCCTCCGCGCTCCTAGTTCGTACAGCCTCTGAAATGAAAATTTGGAGTCTTGGTGCAAAGATCGTAACGCTTAAGATCCAATACTTCTCATGCCTTATGCCTATAGAACGAGAGAGAGAGAGAGAGGGACGAATTTTTTTTTTTTTTTTGGTCGGTTAGAGGGACGAAATTAACGAGGAGACATCCTCCAGCACGACAGCATTAAAGGCGAATGTCTAAATACAGCAAAAAAATGCTTTTCGATCTCATCAACCAATTTCGCTGAAGACATCCTCGTTCACGACGCAAATACGCTTGCATAGCTTTACTTCCATGTCATGAAAATAGGCATCACAAGTGTACGTGCGTGGACGTTGATGTTTCCTGTCGGTACTAGCCTAAAAATTTTCAGCAGCTAATGAGAAAAATTCGAATGGCTTACGGCCAAGATATTGCGGTACTCGGAGATGAGGTAGACAACGTAGTCGGGGAGAGAGAACTGGCGGGACCGGGCGGAGAAAGGCACCAAGTAATAGTTGTTGACAAAGTCGTTGCCGCCGAGGGTGATCAGCACGAGGGCGTTGCTCACTAGCTGCTGAGCTTGTTCTTCTCCAATGAGCGCAGCGACCCTTTGCTGGTACTGTTGGAAGAATTGCAGTTGCTGGAAGATTCGGATGATGTTAATCTGCAAAAAGAAAACCCAGAGACGACTAACATTGTAGATCAATGAAGAAAATTTCAACACTAGCTACAGGAATTTATCCACGGATTTGAACGTACATCTCCTAGGTTAAAAACATATATCTTAGCACCCAAGTTTCGTAACTTACAATGGTCTTGTCTACACAAGTTACGATCCAAGCCCGAATTTTTTATGTGATTTCTAATGCTAGAAATGTATGAGCATTTAATATAATCAACAACTTTTCCGTGACTCAATTTGGAATACCCTTTCATCTACATTGATTGTTTTGGCCTTCTATGGTTGAAATGTGGTTGCAAATGCAACCCTAATCCGACATTGATCTTTTCTCTAGTTTCTTTCAAGAGCTAGAGATGTGCAAGCTAGCAGAACAAAATGCAGTTCAGTTCGAGACTCCACTTACGAACTGAACTCCAGTGTCGTTCAAAATTCCGATTCCCGCAGAAGCAAAGTTGGCGCCGACAAGCAAGTTCTCTCCGTTGAGCTCGGGATCCAAGTATGGCAACGTGGGTTCGGAGCCAATTGCCTCACCTGAAAATTGACCAGAGAGACCATGTAAGCTTGGAAACACAAAAATGCCGAAACCAATCAAACACATATACGAAATTCTCCTCTCAAAAGTCCTCACTGATAAGGTCGGGAATGTTCAGCCCGTTGGAGAAGCGGCCGGTGGGCCGATGGGTCGGATAGTCGATGCCATAAGGTGGCGAGTCGGCCCTGGCGGTGGTGGCGAGGTAGTTGTTGTTACCATTGTCGACCAACGAGTCCCCAAAGACGAAGAAAGCGCGCGCCGCGTCGACTCCGGGAGTCACGACGCCGACCATCACCGCTAGACCTAGAACCATGAAAGAGAAAATTGTGCCCTCCATTGGGAATAAACGACAGAGCACTGCAGCATACACTGTCTTAACCCTAGAGAGTGTAAATCTTCGTCTGGAGCGAGGCTAGCTCCATGCAACGCATATATATTGAAAAGCAGAGCGAAGGAAGGGGTAAATGTAAAGATCAATCATTTGGAACCATGCATTGAATGGCACTATCTGCTAACGCCGCAGAACAGATGGACAAGGTCCACATGCAGCGAGGCTATTATTGGGCACGGGGTAGGGCTTCGAATTGAAGAGCGTATTTACTAATTAGCACGATTTGATTGCATTGTACAATGCGTCGGGTGCTAGCTGTGTTTATTTTATCCTCTTCTTGTTATTTTCCTATCTAGCAACCCTTTTATTTATTTATTTGCTATTTAGCATCTTGCCATTCTTCTAGAAGGACAATGTTCGAGAAAAAATATTTCTTTGCCTTCCAAAGTTCGTAAATTCTTGTATCATTTTGATCCCTTGTAATTTCGTTCACTCTGCTCTTCTCACTTTTCACTGTCTTTACATGTCGATTTGCCCTAGATTCTTACGCCCTGTATTTTTTTCAGTCTAAGATTTGATCAATCTTAAAGTAGGGATAATTGTCTAAAAAGTCTTAAACCTATTATATGACGGTCAATTTAATCATAAACTTTTTAATTTTATCAATTTAGTCTTAAATTTTTTTACAATTTGCCGATTTAGTTCTAAACTTGTTATTTAGTACTTGGCTGGAAAGATTATATTAGCAAATTATTAAAAGTTTCATAACTAAATTAACAACTCAATAAAAAATTTGGAACTAAATTGACACAATTTGAAGGTTTAGCACTAAATTGACAAATTTTCTAAGGAGTTATGACTAAATTGGTACAATTGAAAACTTTAAAATTGAATTAGTCCTATTCAATAAATTTAATTTATTTTGGACAGTTTTCCCTCTTGAAACACTAAATGGAACACACACAAAGGGAGGACAATCACTGGCACAAAATAAATTTCCTTGGCAGTTAAGAGGACATTCGTCTGAACAATTCATTAGTTACGTCGCTGAAGACCCTCACCATGTTCACGCTTAACATGCGCTGACAAAGAAATAGACAGAGCAAACTTGAGTACACGCTCTGATCAGCATAGGAGCAAAATTGACATTGACATGACACTTTTGGGGAGCAAAATGACCACGAGACAAATTCTGAGGGACCAAACTGAATTTTCCAAAGGCTCATATATGGTTATATTGATCTTGTCATTGTCGCTACACCTACTCTCTGCAAGTTACAAGATGGTGATCGTAAACATATTTTGAACCGGGACAAAGAGCCCATAATGCAACCGATATGCTATGACCTAGAGGCTACGGTTGAGTGAGATGTATAATCACAAATCGTTTTATTTTATGAAAAATAAATGATTTAAAAAATATTTTTCTAAAAATGGTCATTTATATCGTCTAAAATAATCGCTTTAAATGATTTTTTTAATTTTTAACAATAATTTATGTCTAAATATTTTTATAAACGATAAAAATGTTTTTCGTTAATTCATTTTTATAAGCTATATAAGCAATTGAAATAAATTTTTTAAATCATTTTTATCAAAGCTCGCGAAATTTAAAGGGCTCTTTCTCTGGCAGATTTTTAAATTTGCCAGAGACTTATTACTTTTGTAATCAATGTCGAGGATGATTGCAGGAATAAGAAGGCAAGGTCCTAGTGACAATTAATGTTACCTAGGCGAAAGAAGTCTTGACTTCAATTTCTGTCTTTCCCGAACATCCTCTAAAAACAATATTTCTTTTTTTTTTTTCCCCTTTTTAGTGGCTAAACCACGTAATAGTAACTTGGAATACAATTAGGGCAAGTGCATAGTTTTAGCCAGACGTTCAAAGAGACTTAAATTATTACTGGGATGCCACTGTGCTACATCAGTGCAGTGGCATTCATTATCATGAACAAGTTGTTAATGGTCTTCCCCAAGTTAAAAGAGGAGATAATTCCTCTTAGAAGCAAGTGTACACAGTGATTTTGATCAAAAGTGGGGTTGTTATATAAGATTTCGAGTTGGCCGGTGTTGGATGACTAATTTATATATAAAGTGTCCAACATTTTAACAAAATAAACAATCTAATCACATAAAATGTTCTCACGATCTTGTTAGTGGGTGTTCCTGGAATCCGTTAAATATAATAATTCAATTTTCAAGATCTAATTGCGTATAACATGAGAACAATCGATACTTCGAAAATTGTAAGGTTTGCTTTAGTGGTAATCCTATCAAATAATAAACAAAATGGTAATTTCAAAAGAACAATAGAATGATCATGTTATCTCGTGAATCCTTTATAAGTTCTAAATTTGAACTATTCCATTTTACAACAATCTAACTTTGTTTGCTAAATTAATCTCAATCATAATCTCTCTTCCTACCTATTTCCTTATGTATCTCATTGTATCTTTTCATCTCTCTATATAATAAAGAAAATCCGAAGCCACTTTAAACTTCCAATTTTAACCCAAAAGGGATGTCCGTGCTTGACATGAGCCAAATACAAATGATAAAGACATAAGACTGAATACTAGACAAAATGGTAATTTCACGGGATTGATAAAATAATCAAGTTATCTCGTAAATCCTTTTTTAATTATGGTTGATGTCACGAAAAATCTCAAATTAGTGCACATTGGACAAATTTATCAAAAACTAACTTTTTGACCACCAAAAATTCCAAATAAGTTCACATGCAGTAAATTTATATTAAACAATTTTATTTACCACTAAAAACTACAAATTGGTATATTTACGATAAATTTATCCAAAAATAACTTTCTGCCCATCAAAAACCCCAAATTAATATATTTGTAATAAATTTACTCTCCATCAATTTTGGTTTAGTTAGATTAATATCACGAAAAATCACAACCTTGTAAATTTATGATAAATGGAGGGTAAAACCCCAAAATCACATATCCATTAACTGTCATGTGTCATCTAACCCAGCAATTCAACAGTTTAACGAAAACCAATAAAGGGTAAATTTGTCACAAATGTACCGATTTAAATTTTTTGTAACAAAATCTAGTTTAGTGTAAATTTGTCATCGGTATATCATTTTCGGCTTTTCCATGATATTGATCATTTAAATTAAATGTTTGCATCAAATCTTTCTCATGATAATTTAAATTTGTTTCTGAAAGTAATCTAAAACATACTCTCTTCTTTTGTTTTAAATTTTCCATATTTGGATACATTCTGTGTGTGCCCTGTTTTTTGCTTGTTTACATATTAGAGAGAGAGAGAGAGAGAGAGAGAGGGGGGGGGGGAGAGAGAAAGAGAGATAATACGTATACATAGAGGACATAAATACAAAGAAATATTATTCTATATGCGCATATCTTGGCAGTGGGATACGCTTGGCACGGCTGATGCGGTCCCAAATTCGTCCCATTAACTTTCGATCACTCCCGTGCCCATCTCAAACCCATTGCGGTTTTCATATTATATTCCAAATTGCCTCAATAAAGTAGTTGGATTTCCATTGGTACCTGTAACCTGAAGTACTATTTTGTAATAAATAATAATCTACAACCTCGAATTTACAAAAATAACATTTTATCCGAAACTCGTACGTTGTAAATCTCTATTAGGGATTTACGGAGTCTCATATACAAGATTGAAAAAATTTAAGATTAATGACCATAAAAATCTAAGATCCAAAGGTAATAAAAAAAAAAGAAAAGAAAAAACAGGTGGAAATGGTGACCGTTGTTGAAAATGTCGTATTATACTATATCTTGTTTTTAACGGTAATAATAATAAATAAATAAATAAATAAATAACAGGCGGAAATGTTGACTGTCGATGAAAAATGTCATATTATACGGTATCTCGTTTTTAGCATTCACAAAACTATATAAGTAACCTTGACAGATATAGTAGAGTACGGGCAGCTTAAAAATTCCAAAAACCATTTTAAATCTGAATAGAGTTAATAATTTATGTAAATTTCATAAAAGATGAAATAGTGGAGAAATTGTGTAAATAAATAGTAAGAAAAGAGAAACCGACACCAGGAATTAAAAGGTTCGTTCCAGGTAATCTACATTCTGGAGAGAGGCGACATGAATTCACCATGAAAAACTAAGATTACGAGCTAAATCTATGCCTCTTGATCTCAGCTTTTACTTACACCTAAAACTTACTCAGTGTTTCACACAATCTATAACGATGTTTTTAAGGGCTAAAGTGTGTAATACAACGATAAAACCTTGAAACTTGCTTTAAAACGCTGTTTGGTGCCCCCGAGTCTTGCCAAAATACACCAAACAGCGCATGAGATGGGGCATGCTATTACGGATGTACATCAATTCCGTTTCCAGAGATGTGACTAAACATCGTAACCAAAATACACCAAACACGTCGTCCTTCTTTATCCTATCTTGATCCCAATTCCCAAAGATAACCTTCTCGTGTACCATACAAATTCGGCTTGGTCTAGCCCCACATGATTCACTGAATTTAGCAAATGACGAATCGTTCACCGAGATCAATGCTGGAGTTTTCGCGGAAGACATGCAGATCTCTTTTGGAGGAACTCGATTTATTGACTGCCCAACAATTAATCAAGTAGATTTGATGCAGTTAATCGGTGCAAGCCAATCTTTGAATGCTCAGACCGAAGATGCGCTCATCGACTCCCTCAGGGTTGGCACGGTTGTTTGGAGCTTTCAGAAATTTCGGCTCGGGAACTAGAAGTGACCCAAACTGCGTGAAGTCTGCTTTACATATCTGTTAGAGTGCCTCAATCCGAAAAGAAGTTGAGCTTGATTTCAAATTAATGATAGACTTGTCCACACTTTTCCATGTGAAACTTTTAACATTCGAAGCTCTCATGTTAATTCAAATGTCATAATCTCAATCTTGACACAAATAAATTGGTTTGACCGACTGCTATTATGTATATTATGAGTAAAAAAGCAATTGGAACCGCAACTAAGAATGGAGTAGCAATAAGTATGAGAATGTTTTCTTCTACAATCTCATTGTTCACGCGAAAGAAAATGTTTCATTACCGATGAACAAGAAATCGAGGCATGATGCATACATTAAATCATAATTGTTTATGGCATATTTCGTAGTTCGAAAAGTCAAGCTACTTTTAATTAAATATGCTTGACAAGTACTTCGACTATACAGGTCGACAGGATCCATAGTAACTTAGAAAAGGGTCGAAAATGTGGCTTTAAATGCTCATAACTTTGAAGCTTGGCAAGAGCACATGTAGTCATTTTCTGCTCTGGCTTCAGCGGGATGCTCATTGATTGAACAAAGGAAGCAGACTAAAAGGCCACAAAGATTAAAGTTGGCCATGTGACTTCCTTAAATTGGTAGGCCTGAATTTTAACTACCGCCACTACTCAACCTTCACTTCTCTTCATCTACCAATTTGCACTCTCATTTATGAATTTGAATCTCTCTCTCTCTCTCTCTCTCTCTCTCACACACACACACACACACACACACAAATTCCCATCTCGATAATCTGAGGAATAATTTGAAGAGAAAGGTCAATATGATGCATCTACCAACCTAATTTGTTTCAATGAGATGAACAATTCGCATAAACAGAAGTGTTCTGACAAGGAAAAGAAGAGTGTTCTGACAAGGAATAGAAGAGACGTGTTGAGTCTTCAAAGAAGTTTCATAAGGAGCATACTATTTATGAAATGATGTTGAAAACCCTAGTTTGACATATTCAATCGGCACAACTTTCTTTTGTGGAGTTTGTATTAACTTCGAAGACAGAAGTTTCGATTAGTACAGACCATGTAAACCAATGTGCTTGAGACGACGAACCACAATGTGCGTGGATTAAGGCATGGAGAGGAGACCTTAGATTATATATATATATATATATATATATATATATATATATATATATATATATATATATATATAATGTTCTAACATGTCCATACATTGTACCTAACTATTAGAATATCAATTTGCACTAACCATTCAATCATATTATTACTCAATTGAGATGTGCTTAGTTTAATATAGTTTGATCACAAACTGCACTTGGGCTATCAAAGGGAATATTATCCAAAAAGTCATAAACCTATTACACTTTTACCAATTCAATCATAAACCTTATAATTTTATGAACCCAATCTTAATCATTTTCTCTTTTTGCCAATTGAGTCCATCCAATCAATTTTGATTGAAATTTGTTGATGTGGACGCCGACCGTCCTCATGGCATGGTCGGTGCTAATGTAGACAAAATTTATTTTTTAATATTTTCTCTATTTTTAAGTATTTTTTATGTTTTTTTTTTTTTTTTGCCCTCTTCTTCCTTTGTATGATTGTCCAGTCTTCAGTGACTAACCAGAGGTTATGACTAGCGAGGGTCAGCCTTGCCAACCTCAGGTAAGGCTTGTCCTTGCCAAATCCGACAAGATCGAGCCTTACCAAAAGCTGGCAAGGCTCACCCACGTCAAAGGCCAGAGGTCGACTTTGCCGGTCATGAACGAGGCTCGCCCTCACCAAATCCAACGAGGCCAACCCTCGTTGGGCTTTGGCTAAGGTGAGCCTCACCCAAGACTGGTGAGGTCACCCCTCACCAAATCCCAACGAGGCCGATCCTCGTCGATTGTTGAAGGCTAGATGACTAGCCAAAGGAAGAAGAGGGAAAAAAATATATATAACAATTAAAAATTAATAATTTGTCCACATCAGTATCAACCGTGCCACATAAGACAACCAGCGTCCACATTAGTAAATTCTAGTGAAAATCGGCCGGATGGACTCGATCACTAATAAGCGAAAATGTTTAGGACTGAATTAGTAAAATTGAAAAGTTTATAATTGAATTGGCAAAAGTTTAATGAGTTTATGATTTTTTCAACGAGTTTCCTAACTATCAAATATTGTCTCATATATTTTATTTGCTTTATAACAGCATTTTTCTTCTTTTGCAAAATAAAATATCATAACAATTAATGATTACCCACATTTACGAGAATCTCTAAAAAAATTGATAGAGGCTTCGAGGCAATTTCTTATTCTACAAAAATATGGCCCATACGATATATAATTAATATAAAAAAAAAAAGACTATAGACTATTCACTATTTCTAGGGTTAGTGAGATTTAAATGATGTCAACTACTTTTACAACGAATTTGGACATGAAGTAGCTGGACAATGTACTGCAAAATATCGGTATCGACCCTCATCTTTGGACAAAGAAGAAGAGAAGACGGTGCATCATGCCCTATTGCAATATGACTTCAACCGAAGTTTTCAGGCTATTAAATGACCAGCCAGGCCACCAGTACCCTCATGAATTATAAACTGAAATCCATGAGTTCATTAGTTGTTCTCAAGACGGCCAAAATAAGTATAATGATGCTCCTCCCCATTGGTTTTTTTTCTTTCTTTTGTTTTTATTTTCCTGATAAGAACACAATAAAGAAGAATCACTCCACCTAAAAATGCAGCAAATTATGCTGGGGGAGCTCTGAATTCATGGAAAATTTGACCTCACGAGTTTAGAATTTGTCTTGGAGTGTGCACTATCGATTTGGAAAATGTTGGTGGTTTTTTTTTTCTTGGGGGGGGGGGGGGGGGGGGGGGGAGGAGAGTGTCCAAGTCCAATACATACCAACAGTACCGTGTATTACACGATACTTGAGGCGGTGCTTATCAATTAGATCATTGAGTTTTGGTTTCAATCAACCAATGCACTTACTGTTTTTATTTTATGGACAGGGTGCCAGTCACATGGCGTACACCCTAGCGCTAGAATTAAAAAGAAATGGCGTGCGTGTGTCGGCCCTCCACGTACAATGGCAAAGGGTTGTCCTCCCTCAACGAACGGTGGCAATGGGGCAACGCGAGCCTCTAGGACACCACGGGACTGTGTCATTCTTTTTGTTTGCTACCATTGTGGAGGATGGTGATGGAGTACAAGATAACTGACGGTTTATACAAAGACCTTAGCTAGATAATTATAATACAATAACTTTCCTAAGCTACGGCCTTTATACATGGAAGGATAAATTACTCCATACAAAGAAAAATAACATGAATTTATCAACTTTGGAAAATCTCATTACACTTGCCAAGAGTATAAGAATTTATTAATTGGTCTTGATTTGATTGAGAGTAATTTTTGGAATTGCTTTGTTGTTGAGACGTATTTTTTTTATACGCCCTCACAAGAGAGAGGGTCCACCGCTGATGCTAATCTTGTACCAAGAAATTGTTGTCATGCAAGAGGCTTTGTTAGTGTATCCGCAAGTTGATCACGAGTCATGTGACATACTCATAACAGATCTTTGTTAACCACATCACGAACAAAGTGATAATCAATGAAAATATGTTTCATCTTTGAGTGAAAATAGGATTAGTGCAACGTATATAGCACCAATGCTATCGCAATGGGAAAAATGCCAAAAAAGTCATAAACCTTTTGTCTTTGTGCCGATTTAGTCCTAAACCTTTTTTTGGTACCGATTCAGTCCTAAACCTTTTTAAGTTGTGCCAATTTAGTCTTTTTGGCTGGATTTTGCTGACTGGACGCCAGCCGGCTGACGTGGCCTAATCGGCACTGACGTGGATAATTTTAATAATATTTTAATTTTTTACATTTTTTCTTTTTATTTTTTATTTTTGTCTTTTTCCTCCGGCCGGTCGCCGAGGTCCAGCGACCGGCCAGAGGCCACCGTCGGCAAGGGCGAGGCCGACCTCGCAGGATCTGACGAGGTCGAGCCTCGCCGGCCCTCGCCGGCCATGGGCGAGGTCGGGCGAGGTTCGCCCTCGTCGGATCTAGCGAGGCGAGCCTCGCCCATGGCCGGCAAGGGCCGGCGAGGCTAGACCTCGCCAGATCCAGCGAGGGCAAGCCTCGCCCATGGCCGCCTCGCCAGATCAGGCCATGGGCGAGGCTCGCCCTCGTCGGATTTGGCGAGGTCGAGCCTCGCCAGTCATGGGCGAGGCTTGCCCATGGCCTGATTTGGCAAGGTCGGGCGAGGCTCGCCCTTGTCGGATCTGGCGAGGCGAGCCTCACCCATGGCCGGCGAGGCTCGCCTCGCCAGATCCAGCCATGGGCGAGCCTCGCCGTCGTCGGATCTGGCGAGGCGAGCCTCGCCGGCCCTCACCGGCCATGGGAGAGGCTCGCCTCGCCAGATCCGACGAGGGCAAGCCTCGCCCATGGCCGGTGAGGGCCGGCGAGGCTCAACCTCGCCAGATCCGGCGAGGTTGGCCTCACCCTTGCCGGTGGTGGCCTCTGGCCAGTCGCCAGACCTCGGCGACCGGCCGGAGGAAAAAGACAAAAATAAAATATAAAAAATAAAAATATTAAAATATTATTAAAGATTGTCCACGTCAGCATCGATTAGGCCACGTCAACCAGCCGGCATCCAGTCAGCAAAATCCGGCCAAAATTGGTCGGAAATGACTGAATTGGCACAACTTAAAAAGGTTTAGGACTGAATCGGCACCAAAAAAAGGTTTAGGACTAAATCGGCACAAAGACAAAAGGTTTAGGACTTTTTTGGCACTTTTCCCCATCGCAATAGATGCTACATGTGGTCGAAGAAGATGCTCCAAGTTTATGTAGAAGAAATTGAATCCATGTGAGCTCAAAAGTTATTGCAGCAACAGCGTGATACTTGGCTTTAGTTGATCAACAAGCAATGGGTCGTTGCTTTCAAGAGCACCATGGTACAGGATTCACCGGTATAAACTATGTAGGTGATTATAGACTTACAATCATCTAGATTGCCTACCCAATCAACATCAAAGAATGCATGAAACGATGGAAAGGGACCATTTTGCAAGTGCAGGCCAAGATTGATAATTCCTTTGAGATAACGTAAAACACATTTAATAGCACTCCAATGTAACTTTGTTAGATGACACATAAATAAAGAGAATTTATCGATGACAAAAGCAATACTAGGCTATGAACGCAAGATATTGAAGAGCGCCAACAATCTTTCTATATTTAGTTGCCTCTATATAAGGTAACCCATTAACATGAGTGAGAGAGCTGCGGGTAGTCATTTGAGTGGTAACCTATTTGGCTCCTAACATGGTTGCTCAATCAAGAATATCCCTTATATACTTGTTTTGTGCGAGAAGGGGACCATACTTTATGCATACCACCTCAACTCCCAAAAAGTCCTATAGATCCCCTAAATTCTTTAATAAAAATTTGCAAACAAAAGCTCTCACAAACTTTTGCAAAAAAATCGTATCACCTCCTATCAAGATCAGATCATCTGTAAAAACCAAAAGATAAGCAATGATACCATCATGTTTGTATATATAGAGTGAAGAATTTGATTTGAACTGGATGAATCCAAACAAGATGACAAAGGAATTGAGTTTCTTGATACCACAAGCGAGGGACTTACTTAAGATCATTAATAGTCTTTTTCAATCGACATATGTGATTACGATGTGACTCATTGACAAAACCGATAATTGATGCACATAGACTTCCTCCATAAGAGTGTTACATATGACATTTAATTATAGAAGGGGCTTGCCGTTTGATAAGGCTAGACAAAGGACAACCTATATTGCGGCAAGTTTAATAACCGAACTAAATATATGATCATAGTCAAGTCCTGGCTATTGGTGGAATCCCCTGATGACTAGTCGTGCCTTGAACCAAGTTATGCTACCATGTATGTTTCGCTTACTTGAAATATCCACTTGTAGCTAATGGTATTGTGATGAGACTCAAGTGGCACAAATTGCCATGCACCATTTCGAAGAATTGCATTAGATTTTCCCAACATTGAAGCACGCCACTTTGGATCTTTTAAGGCCTAGGAAACACACATTATTTCAAGTGAGGGAGGTAAATGATGTTTGGTAACTGAACGTAAGCGAATAATCATTGAATGAGAACGTGAGGCCATTGATGGAATTGTGATGGAGGGACCAATGAAATGTCTGAGTCCGTGGGAGGTACAAATGGAGCTTCAATAGCCAATGTCTGATTATGAATCTGCAGTGAGGGACATTAATTTGGTGTTATCCACCAAAGTTGTGAGGCCATTCAAATGTTGATCTAGTACTTCTCCAACCATCAAACTTGAAATATCTTTTATTCCTGCATAATATGGCTTAGTTGTCTAGCATTGGAAGAGGTGACCGAATTCTTCATTAAAAACTTAAAGCTACACAAGTACGTTGAGGTGGTAGAGACAAAGACTAACAAATAGTATGTTGGAGCGGGTTAGCATTTTTGGGGTACGGAAAATTAAAGTCATCAAAGGCCACATGACATGAGACAAAAACTTCATTTTCTTGAGGACCGTAACACCTGTAAGTACTTTGATTGAGAAATTAACCAAGAAAAATATGAGGTCCCAATCGATATTCAAGTTTGTGCTTGCCGCATATGGTTTAGGCTAAGGATAACACAAGTAACAAAATACTCAAAGTTTTAAGTAATTTGGACCGGAGTCAAAAAGAGCCTCAAAAGGAGATTGGAGTCTTAAGACTAGTGTAGGTAGAAAATTTATCAAGAATGCAATGGCTTGATAGGTGTGGAACCAAAACGAGAATGAAAAAGACACTTGATGAAGCAATGAACGACTTGTTTCAAAGACAGGCCTCTGGTGACGCTTCACAATCTCATTATGTTGAGGTGTGTGTGGAAGTGTTTCTAAATGTGTGAACCTATAAAACAAGGAAAACCCTTTCAGTGTTTTTGGGATATGTGCACTACAAGTCCTAAAATTTGTTACAAAAGTACAATTAAGTCCTAAAATATACAAAAGTGCGATCAAGTTCTAAAAGTTATTAAATTGATACAATCGAATCCTTCCATTAACACCGTTAACTTACCTAATGAAAAATACCAAAGTGGCATTTTAAAATTAATTTCTCTCTCCTACGTGACATTTCTTAATTGTTTTTATCTAAATCTTATTTAAATTAGAAAAAAAAAAGATAATTTTTTATTTTAAAAAAAGGCTTACTGGTGGGTGCTGTTGCCGCCACTATCACCACCCCACGTTGTCAAAGGGGCCAACAAGGGTGTCCAACTCTCGTTGACCCTAAGCGAGGGCTGACAACCCTCACTTAGCTTAGGTGAGGGCACTTAGATTTGTGTGACACAGTGCTTGCCTGAGCTTAGAGAGCATTACTAGCCCTAGGCGACAGCCGATGTAGCACAAATCTAGATAGGCATCCACGATATGACCTTACCAACCATCTCTTGGGGCCAAGGAGGCCTCACCCAAGTGAGTGATGGTCGCTGGCCCTAGGTGAGGGCCAACGTTGCCCAAATATGGGCATCCTTGCCCGGTCTTAGTGAGGGCTGCCAACCCTCACTTGGACCCAATGAGGCTTTGCTTGAGGTTGGCAAGGCCTGCCCATGCTCGCCTAAGGCTGACGACCTCTACCGGCCCCTTTAGCGATGGGCAGTGGCAGTAGCCCCCCCAGCAAGGCCCTACCCTGCCTTTCTTCTTCTTCTTCTTCTTCTTTTCAATCTTGCTTTTTTAAATAAAATTTTAGCTTTAGTGGTTTTTAATTTAATTTAAATAATATTTGAATAAGAAAATAATAAAAATGCCACATAGGAGAGAGAAATTAATTTTAAAATGCCACATCAATATTTTTCATTAGACAAGTTAATGATGTTAACGGAAGGATATGATTGGTTTAATTTGATAACTTTTAGGACTTGATTACATTTTTTGTAAATTTTAGAACTTAGTTGCACTTATAGTTAATAAGGCTTCCAATCCACATATCCCTAGCTTTTTATATTTGCAAAAAAGAAAAGGCTATGAAAACGAGATGGTGGCAAAATGGGTACATGACTCCTTTCCAACTCTACTTTAGTGGCCAAGTAGTACATAGATTGCTTAAAACTTTAAAAACATGTTGAAAAGAAGTTCAAAAAATAATATCCTAACCACATGTGGATCTTAATGAGTTTGAAACGTTTGGAACAGACTCACTGTCAACCCATTTTAGTTACTAATTGAGTTGCCATTGAAAAACGAATAATGACGAAAGAGAAAAAGAATTTAGAAAACTTTGAAAACAGAGAAGGAGGGTGGAGAGAGAAGGGTCATCGCAAATAGCTGCAGATCTCACATCAGTGTCATCTGAGTTTGCAATAATCATGCTAATGACCTCTGCCGATGCTACTATGCTCTTGGATAAAAGTAAGAATTAAGTCATGTAATCTACAATTTTCTATAATTTTCTTTAAAGAAAGTGCTTACATGGATTAGGCCCAATTGGACCAATACAATAGGCCCAGGAACAGAACGTCGGACTCTACATTTTCGATTCAATTTCTGATGGTCCACCAATGCAAGAACGAGTTGCCCCCCGAAAACGCTACCTGATCAACCCCCACTCTCTATCCACACATTGTGGATATTGCGCCGACGTGGCAACGGCCCATTGGCGGCAAAGATCAACCCACTCCAATTCTCAGAGGAGTCGGATAATCCCCCACAGAGGAAGGAGGAGAAAAAGATCCTCTCGCTTTAGCTGTCCTCAGTTGTCATCTTGTCTTAACCAGAATTTCTTAGGCAAGGAATCGGCGCAGAAAAGGGAAGAGGAAACCTCTCATGGCTACACTGAACATGGCGGGTTTTGTGCTGAGCCCAAGCATTGGCTCCAACGCAAGCTCCTCCACCGCTAGGAGCATTGCCTATTTCCCTAGGGACGCCAACAGCCGGTCCGCGAGGAGGCTCGTGGTGCGGGCCGCGGAGGGGGAGGCGGCGCCGCCGGCGGCGGCCACCACGGAGGCTCCGGCCGAGGGCGAGGCCAAGCCCAAGGCCGCAAAGCCCCCTCCGATTGGACCCAAGAGGGGCACTAAGGTAATCGATTTGCTTCAAAGCTCTTGTCATTTAAGTGGAACAGATTGTGATGGATTATGTGGTATTACCATACTTGTGAAGCTTATCTTGCATGATTTTTCATCAATTAGCCATCTTATCTAGCGATTGCTATTAATATGTAGATTCAAATCTGTTAAATGACTGTTGTAGTTAGCAATATCTGAAGGAGAACATTGATTACACTCTGTGATCTGGAATTACTGCTTTTGAGTTTTTCTAAATTTATACTAATTGACCACCCTTGCTAGTTGCGGGAGTATAGACTTCACTTTGCTTAAAATATGACACGCGAAGTATTGCTCAGTCGAGAAAATATAATATTATTGTTTGTTTTATAATACGATATGATTCGCGTGCATTTGCGAGGATCATTACATATTGTTAAGTCAGCAAAAAGTTGAATATTGCGATGATTATCAGTCTAAGAACCGATGATAAACCCAATTAAAGTTCGATGTCATCATTAGAAGAGATGAAGTATGGTATTAATGGGTACCCAACAAAATCTACAAAAGTTGCATCTTCTGTAAAATTTCAGTTCTTGCATTGGGTTTATACTAAATTACCGTGGCATATAGTAAGACGGGTCAGACATTAACTCCTTTCTTTCTTTTGTAGGTGAGGATCTTGAGGAGAGAGTCTTACTGGTTCAAGGATGTGGGATCTGTGGTCGCAGTTGATCAGGTCTCTCTCTCTCTCTGCGCTTCAAAACACAGACATATCTTGGCAAAAACGTTTGATTTCTGATGCTCTTTGTTGTTCACTCATGGTGGGCAGGACCCTAAGACGAGGTACCCGGTGGTGGTCAGATTCCAGAAGGTCAACTACGCCAACGTATCGACCAACAACTACGCGTTGGATGAGATTATTGAAGTCTAGATGCTTGCTTTGTAAGATCCAGGATTTATATGATACCGTGTGTTTGTAATATCCTCTCCATTTCTCTTCCTCCACAGTCAATCTAACTCATCGATGAGTGCCTTGTTAGATCGACGGCGCACACCTTCTTTCTTCAGTCGATCAAGCTTACTGCCATGGACAGGTCGAGGTCGATCCATTTCACAACCTCCCTTCTTTGTATCAAGAGAAAAACCCCTAATCATAACGTACATGGTTGCAATAGCAGGATGATCATGGAAACTCATAAAAAAGAAATTACACAGACAATGAGGAAAAGAGAGGATCAATGAGAATGTCGATGTTAATATGACGCTCCTTTCAGTACCTTACTGTACGCTTAACGCCAAAAAAGAACGTCATGCGAGGCGATTTTCCATCACTTTAGATTGGTTTTGATTGATACATGCATGTTGAGCCTTCGTGCGCATCTTTGAACTTTTACTTGCGCAAGACGATGAGTAAAGACAGAGCACCAAAGAAGAAAAGTCCTGCCATGTCTCGCGAACATCTACGGAAAGACTTTCTACCTATGAAGCAGCACAAACACAAGATATATGCTAGAAAGGAGAAGAGAAAATAACCATAAAATCTACAATCCATTTCAAACCCACCACCAGAACATAGAATGGGTTGCGGCCAGGCCCTTACAAACCTATATGAAAAAGGCTGAAAGCTCACAAAGGACATTGAAAGAGCCCAAAAAAGGCAAATAGAGCCTCAAAGGACCTTTCTATGCTTATTTAAAGAAAACACAAAACAGACCACTTTCACTCCTATCCTACTTTCCTAGTGCTTTTATCACCCCATCAAAGGGCGGAAAAAAAAGAAATAAAAGATAATAAAAAAACGTAAAACCCAACTAGTTTATACAACCTAAAGGGGTTCTCATTTTAAAAAGGAAAAAAAGGAAAGAAAAATGTTCCCAAAGAACCAAAATTACCATGGTTCTTAGCTTTGCTTCTTCTTCCTCCTCCTGTACTCCTCTATAAACCAAAACCCTAGTTTTCTTTTGGAGAGATAGTGAACCACACATCAAGCATACAAATTCCATGGAACTTGCAACCCCTCCCAATCTGTAGCCTCTTGACCACCGTTCAGCAACCACAGCTCCTCGTGACCACCAAACCCTAGATCACTCATCTCAAGATAATCACTCCCAAATGAGAACTCTGGCCAGCACTTGTAATCGCCTTGATCTTCATTCAACATGTCAGGCACCACCAAATCCTCCCCTGACCAATCCACATAATTGTAATTAGCATCTCCTGTCGTATCATTAGAAGTGTCATCCCTCATGATAAAAGGGTCACGACTGTTAACATCAACCGCTTCGCTCTTCGCTGCCTGCTCGCATATACAACTATTGCTGGAACCAGCCAACGAGAAGTTGCTGCTATTGTCATTGCTGTCAATCGGTGTCGTGACGGTGGTCATTGTTGCGGGCAAGTTGAGCCTCGCGGAGGGCCCGTAGAGCTTCCTCGCAGCCTTGTCGTAGGCGAGGGCCGCCTCGAGGGAGGTGTTGAAGGTGCCGAGCCAGAGCCTCGCGCCACGGTTCGGCTCGCGGATCTCGGCCACCCACTTGCCCCACGTCCGCTGCCGGACGCCCCGGTAGATGCAGAGCGCGTTCTCGGGGCCGCCCTTGCCCCTCATGCAGCCCTTCCTCGAGCGGCCCATGGAGGGCTTCTTGGTTTTGACAGCTTCTTTCTTCTTCCCAGCTAGTACTTGCGCTTGATGTAATTGGTCCATGGTTTGCATAAAATCTAGGGAAGTGGCTTTGGGGGACCCCGTGTGATGGAAGGGAGGCTTTGATTCTTGTTCTTCTCGAAATGCCAAATTAGCGGGTTCAGTGGATACACGCAGGAAATGACAGAGACCCTTTTATAAGATGGATATATACAGGAAATACAGTCTTGTGCAGAGTAGGAAATTGAAAAATCATGTATTGATGAAACGGATTTGTTTGTCGAAATTAAAGACTACCCACGTGTTCCTGCTTAAACTCTACTCCTGTGATGGTGTTCTTTATACTGTCAATGTAAATCTCGTGAAAGAATTATAATCTTTTCTTCTATTTAATTGAGCAGGAGGATGCCTGAAACTCGGAGAGAGAGAGAGAGAGATAGAGAGGGCGGCCTGAGTTGACAGGTGGAAGGCGCGACGCTTGCGGCGGTGACAGAGAGACAAAAGCCCGAAGCACAGGTGTCGACGAGATCAGACTCGCGGAGGAGCTTCGTCCTCAAGTATGGGAGAGCAGGGGCCAGATCCAGCCACGTGCGCGCTGGGCGTTGCGTCGAAGCATGGGCCCTTAGCGGCGCCACGTTGCGTCCGCGATGCATGGCGTAGCCCCCCAAGAACGCCACCGTCTCTCCTCGTCGCGATGAGGACGAACCCAGCGCATCACGAGAGCATGTCTCGCGTATCGTCCGACAACGTGATAATTGAGAGCGTCGAAGCCCCTGCCCTCGTTCCGGTTGTTGTTGTCCGCACGTCGTGTCGAGACGAACTGATAGGTTTTACGTTTTCAAGGAGCACGTCCCATTCACGGAAAGGGAAAAATAAAAGATAATGAGAAGAACAGCCACGGCGACGGAGGAAAGCCGTCGCAGACGCCTGACTTCTGTTTTGATGAGAGTAAAACAAGTTGAGGGCATATATGACTTGACCTAGATGCAGACCAGTCAAGATGGGTCATCATTTTTTAACCATATATGTGTTAAACATTTTAGTTATATTTAGGAAATAGACCATAAATAGATTTAAACACAATGTAAGTGTTAAATGGGTCATGAATAGATTTACAATTTAGTTAAATTTAAATCCGCATCTATGACTCACTATTCATTCTCTTTTGCTTTCACTTGATCTCGCATTTGTTCACTCAATTTTTTGTAGATTTGATTAAATATGGAAGTGTTTTAATAATATGGGTAAAGTTTGATATAAATGAAAAAATGTGCATTATGGACAGTTGTGTCACTAATAGATAGATTCATCAAAATAAATCATAAAATTATTTCTAAACCTATATAATAGTTAAATTGGTTATAAATGAGTTAGTTATATTCAGTAAATGAGTTATAAATGAATTTAGACACAAAATGAGTGTCAAATGCATCATAAATAGCTGTACAACTTACAAAGACCCAACTTATTTATATGATTCTCTTGTTTTCACTTGATTTCGTACTTATTCAACTCTCACCTCAATTTGATTATGAGTTTTTATAAATTGAATCATATATAAGTACTTTAATGATATGGATCAGATTGAGTATGTGTTACTAAATTTATATTGCATAAAAATTAATCAAATCAGGTTAAATTAATTTATTTAGATCAAATCATCTATGATTCGACTCGACTACCCATTTGACAAGAATTTATACTCAACGTTAGCATTGCAAAGAGTCCTTTTGCTAGCTTGTATATACACGACGACGTATTCTAATGAAACGGCCTCTGTAACGTTGGCGGTACAGGACACGCCGCTTCCTGTCGAATAGCTTTCATGTTCATTATTGAGCGTAGACCCTATGACAACGTGGCCGTCGTCAAAATGCGTTTTGAATAGGGGTGACTTCGCACTAACGATTTCATCTGTCCAAAGAGATAAGGCCGATGCTAATGGATTTCTGTCCGGCGGTACATCCGTACACAAATTCCAACGTTAGATTCGCTACGAAAAGGGAGCTTCTGTCGGCCAAGCTGATGCGTCGCCAGAACTTGATACGGCTCAGCTTTTCCGATGGGGAAAAATGTGGGGTGTTTAATAAGCACATTTACCTTTTTAGAAATCTAGATTTGAGCGTATCCTTAAATTGCTCTCTTGATAACGACGGAGTTCCCTTTGGAAGTCTTCCCCTGACGGAGTATCCTTAAATTTTTCTAGGTACGGGAGCGTATCCTTAATTTTTTTCTAAGCAAGGGCCTCTCGACCGTAAAAAATTAAGGGGAATATAGGCGGCTCCTGTACCTAGAAAAAGATAGCGGCTGGAGTACTCCCCGTAAGATTAGATCTGAGTAGGTCTTTAAACTGCTCAATAAAGGTAAAGGTGGGAGAACCGCCCCTGGGGTGAGAGATCTCATACTTGCCTCCCCATCCCCTCGGTCGAGTGGATAGATATAGGTCGGGGATTTGGGGATCCATAGGCAGTGAATGTGGGAAACTAATCCCAGAAACACTGCGTCAAAGGCAACTCTGGCTACGATTGGGTTGGCATAGGGTAACCAATCCCTGTCCCTCGCCTGCGCGTGATATGGAGTGGGTGAAAATCCCACAACTGTTTGACCATGCCTAACAGCACAGTTCCATAACCAACTGGGTCAAACGGTCCCCCGGTTATGGAACTGTGCCGTTAATTGATAAGAAGAGTGAAAGCCCAAAGTAAATAGAAACAACATTTTTAGAATGTAAGTCCATATTCACTATTCATCTTCCATAATTTGCACCAAAAAGCTACTGGAGTCTAACGACAATGTCGCCTGAGAGGTCGTGTTTCCCTAGCAACAACTACGTTACAGTCACACATCCCTTGGCTACTACCGTTTGGAGTCATGTGACCTCAGGCGAGGTGACTTGAGGTTGCCCTAGCCTCAGGCAATGTCATCTGGGTTGCAATCTCATGTGACATCAACTGGGTTGCGTAACTTTAAGCCACCTCTTCTAAGGTTGAAAGACCTCAGGCTCCATCAGATTTAATTTTGACTAAAAAGCTCTTTGTAAATAAAAGTTTTACCAAATAATATTTAAATCAAAGTTATTTTTCAATGGTCAAATTTACCATACATCATAGCATTTCAAAAAATCCTTTTAATCCAAAATATTTACATTTTTCCAATGTCATTTTCCCAAAACCGAGATGGGCCGTGCATACCATGTAGCGAGGGCTTTTTAGCGACGAAACCCTTTGTCGAGAAAACTTCTAGCAACTCTGCCCAGGGTAGGAGATCGCGCAAATCGTTGGCAAGAGTTTTGAATTAGCAGCCGAGATCTCCTTGTAAATTAGGCCCGAGAGATCGAGAAGGTTTTCTGGACTTGGGCCTGAAGTGCCCTAATATAATATTTGAAATCTGAATTTGAACTCAACGAGCCCAAACGCAATTTTGATTTCATTGGGAAATTGAGCTATTGTTTGACTAGCCTCGGCAAATTCGTTCAAACCTTGCACCGAAATCTCTCAAATTGAATCGCTTTATTCATTATAGTATGACAAAGGAAGATCCTGTAAAGCCCAGCATAGCATGTAATAGCCAAATTTAACTTGAGTTAGAAAGGTATAGCAGAAGCAAATATCCCGGGGATGAGCCTCAAGCCTATAATATGGCGTTTTGTGTGATCATCGCTCTTAATTCGATTTAACCTTCGGGAAACTCTTCTAATTGTAAACCGGATAAGGTCAAATAGTAGAGAAGAATGACATAAGGACTGTAGCATCACACAGAATCAATTTTAGTGCTATAAATTGAATAGTGGAATGCTTAAAGGGAAATGTACAAAAAAGTTCTAAATATTTTTTTCGCATTTTGCCTATTAAGTTCATTTGATTCATTTAGGCCGGAAATGGTTAACGTGGACACCAATAGTTTTATGTGGCACAACTGGCACCGATGTATATTTTTTTTTATAAAGAATTTTAGGAGTTTTTTGGAAATTTTTAAATAATTTTTAGTTTTTTTCTCTTTGACATTTGAGGTTTTCTTTATGGTATCCTTTGGTTCAGAACAATAATTTTTGCTCTGTTTTTCACCTCATGGAAGGATACCGAGTTGTGGTGGGGGACACAGTACATCATCAAGAACATGACGATTAGAATGTGGCAGAAGAAGTGTTTCAGCATGTGGAAATAACGACTCCTCTGATGCCTACGATCGCGTTCATTTGGACGATACATCTGAAATGGATCTTTCGGTAGATGGTCATCCTCCTGTTAAGGTCAGAGCTAAGTTACTTGCAGTTCATGATTATCTGCTGATACACAGCCTTTCTAATATCCAACAAAGCAAAGGAACCTCCCTGGCAACGAACACCGGTGAAAGTGTTACACCCACTCCCCAACACAGACTTGGTAAAAGCTGCATAATGGCAATCTCTGGCTTGGGAGATAGTGGTGTAGTTACCATGGGACTCCTCAGACCACAAGTTTTTACATTGGTGAAGTGTTTTTGGCTAATGATAGAACACTCTAAGGAGGTAAGGCATAGGGTTCCTGCTGTTCCGCTGGACTTTCAGAAACACGTTTAGGATGGTTGCGTGATCCAGTCAGAGAATGGCCCTCGGAGCTCGATTGGACTTAGGAGAACTGAAGTTACGTCGAAAATTAAACTGTGTGATGATGTCTCATATTCACTTTTCCACAATAGAAAATCGTTGATAATAGCGGGAGAAAGATACTTCTAAAGAGAACTTGGCTAGGGACGACAAGGGTAAAGTTTCTTCTATACTCCTGGATTTTCTCTAGCATTTGTTTGTTTCGTTTCTGAGCCTCACTCAAACTAATGTCTCCCGCAGGATTTATCAGCTTGACAGAGCGTGCACAATGTCAAGTAAATTTCTCATTGCTTGGTTATTGGCTAAACCTCTTAATACTTCCCCTCTCAAGGTCTTCCTCACTTCCCACAGCATATCCTGTTTAAGAGCGGATTCTGTACATTTGGCTACACACTAATCCAGTTTATATCGGTATGTCATGGAGAATTCTCTATAACAAGTACGACAGGAGGTTACAGGCGGGTTTTCAGAAACCAATGGCCTATGAATTGGCTGTTCTGGCTTTTCCTATTATTTTCTGCCCCAATCTTTCTCAAATGTCTTGTTAGATGGATATAGAAGTTCTGAGATTGTTCTCTCTCTCAGCAACATTGCTTTCTGCTGCCGCAGGGAGATGCTAGGATACAGTGATTATAGTGTGCCACTGGCCGAGTTTGAATTAGACAAAATTACCAAATTCAAGCCTCTCAGGGTAGTTGAAGGGAAGGACTTTGTCAATGGAAACGAAGACAATAATCCATCAAATTCTGTGACCCTGTCTAGTGAGAACAGTGTGAATGCTCAAGTGAATGGTGGTGAAGCTAGTGTCACGAGCCTAAAGAGAGTCGACCCGAGAGATTCCCAAGCGGCAATCGCGACTCACCTGTGGACCTCCTGCTCTCACTCGGATTCCCACCAAGCCTTCTCCCCGAATCTTCCAAGGGCGGGCGAAACCGTCATTGAATCACATTCTAGATTTATGTTCCGTTATTTATGTCGGTAGACGGTAGTTGACATTATATTAGCAGTTGAGGCGGTGAGATCTCGCCCGCCGGATAAAAAGTAGATCAACGGATGTAATCTGAGGCCCTCAACTATAAAAGGGGTGTCATCCATTATTTGTAATCATCCAATCCATTTCAGAAATATCAAAACTTTCATTTCCTCTCAGAGCTCATCTTTCTAACTTTCTCTCTCAATGATCCGGGTAAGCGAGCGGGTAGGCATTCGATCGAGCAAGACTTAAGTTGGGTGATCCAAAGTTGCCCAAGTTCCCGCTCGGTCTCGATCCCAATCGATCGGCCAGTGACACTAGCATCTCTGATAGAGATGAAATTAATGTGGCTCTAAGCTGGGTTTCACGCTTCACTCATCTTCCTATGCAACAGTGGCCTGAAACCTGCTGAAGACGTCAACTTCTGTGAGTTTGCCACTAACAGTTCTTCGTTCTCTTTTGAGTTACTCAAAGAAGACTCACTAAAGGCGAAATAAGGTTCAATCCCTATCCCCCAGAGATCATGCAGAGACCCAAAGAAACAAGAAAAGTGTGCAAAGTGAAAATAGACAAAATTCAGGACAGGAGTACAGTAAAGTAACAAAATCAGAGTCACCTCCAGCATCTTGAGAAAGCATCAGTATCTACTTAAGAGTTTGGAAAAGTTGCCTCCATATTTGAATGGGGTTAGAAGTGAGCCCATTTGATAAGAAGAAACAAGAACAGCATACACATTTAGGACCGTTCATCAAGATCCTGTCTTGATTTCAGAGTAAAACCTGTGTGAGTTCAACATTTACTAATACGGATCGTCTTTCATGGAAGCTTAGGTGAGGCTACCGGGGTGCTTTATTAGATAGGCTTTTGCTCCTGGTAGGAAAACTAGGCAGGTTTATCAGCTGTTCTAATGGGCTTCTCTTATCCCCACAAACATCCACATGAGCTAACGTGTAGGATCAATTGCTCAGAGCGCGTCTGCTTCTCCCCGACATTTAATTTAGTGTTGGAATTTGATGGTTGAATCTTGCAATGCAATAGTCGGACGGTCTTGCCAGAGGCTTCAAATTGTTCATGCTTACCAACTGAAACTTGGGTCATTATGCATTTGCAGTTTGCCTTCTACTAAACATTAAACCAGGAAACATGTTCATTATGAATTTTACTGTCGCAAATCCAACCGACAAAACATAATTTAACCACAATTTGCAAAATTCCTCACATCTCATAGTGGGCCATATATTTTCACCAGCTTGCTTCCCAGGGACGGTAGCCGTTGCTCCAATCCCTCCAATTGCTCTAGCAGATACTTAAGGCTTTGTTTGTCTCCCGAAAAATGAATGATTTAAAAAAAATTAAAAAATTATCGTTTGTATCACTTAAAATAATTGGCCAATAAATAATATTTTTTTATTATATTTTAAATTATTTCATGGACAATAAAAAGATATTTTTAATTTATTAATTTTTTGTAAGTAATTCAAACAATCATTTTTTAGATAATTTTTAAATTATTTATTTTTCTTGAAATAAATACATCCTAAATGAGCACCTTTGAAGGACTCAGACAACCTCACGAAGAATTCTAATATGGAAAATAACTCACCTTCAGTTTTGGTTAAACTATCAACTCTTGCATGCACCTTATCAGAGGCAATGAAAAGATACTTGTATAATCCATTTAATTAGCCGACAAAAAAAAATCCATATTATTAAATCAAAATGATTTTTCGATTCTTAAAGAGTTCCTTCCACAACATCTCTAATAGGGGAGTAAGTACCCAAAAAAAGAGTCATATATCTTATGTTAATTCAATTTTAAAATTTTCAATTATATCAATTTAGTCTAAATTTTTTTTTGTATTTCATCAATTGAATCCATTCGACTAATTATTCCCTTCTAATTATCGTACAAATCTGATTCCATCTCCATCCTCTCTCTTTCTGTTCATCTTTCTCTCCCCAACAGCACACATGATTTCGCGGGTAATGCTCACATAAGGGCGAAAGTTACAAAGAGCCAACGCTCAAATCAAAGGCGTCCGAGATACCAGCAGTGATTGCGGCACCATGTCGATTAATCTCCGAATCAAAAGACCACAAATGCTCGCGGCCGTCCGAGCAGGCAACGTTAATGCCGATGGGTGGCCAGCGTCATTCACAACCTAACCCTTTTTTTTAAAAAGCCGGCAAGTTCAAAAGCGCAATCTAATGAGTGACGTCCGATCTCGCCAGTTCAGTACTCTCAAATGATGGCGTTCAAGACCCGTCGCTGCTGACCAAGCACCTTATCACGCTACTTTAATGCAGAAAAAAATTGACTATTAAATGGCCGATGCAAATCACGACTCCCGTCGGGACCGCAACTTTCTCATCAACAAGCAAGAAAACTGTCTCGTCACATAGCAATGGTTTTCTTTTGACAGCAACATTTTTAGAAAGCTGATCCAAAAGAGTTTATACAAAATAAGGAGAAAAGTCAACCCCCCTTTCTTTCTCCTTTAGACAGATCTATCACTACAGAGACAAACCCCACTGGCACTTATTGGAGCCTATTTCAAGTATCACACACATCACTAGCAAATCACGCGCCAATGTAGGCATGTACTATGGTATGCAGTTTGCATCCTCTCGTCTCTTTTTCCCATCTCACTTTAACCTTCAAAAGAGATAAGAAAACCCAAGAAGAAAGAGACCTTCAAAAGAGATAAGAAAACCCAAGAAGAAAGAGAAGCTGTAAGTCTCTTCTGAGTAGGACAAACCCCGGACCCATGATCAAAAAGTTAGATCGCATCAGACGGCTGGGGAATTCTCGTAGGAAGTGGGGCTCGCGCCGGTGGGCTCCACCCTCCTCATCATGACCCCGGAGGGCTTCATCGACAGGTCGTCCTCGTCGTGGTACGCGTACGCAAACCCGCCGTGCCTTGTCATGTCCATACCTTGCATCTCGTCCTCGCTGGAGATCCTGAGCAGCTTGAGCTTGTGCAGCCCGTAGAAGAGCGGTCCCATCGTCACCGTGACCCACCCGCAGATCACCAGGATCTGCACGATCTGCGCCGCCAGCAGCCGCCCGCCGCCGCCCATGAAGAGCCCGTGCGGCCTCTTCCCCGGCCCGCCGTACACCTCGTCCACGTAGACCCCCTTCGCGAACAGGCCCGTGAAGAGCAGCCCCCACGCGCCGCACCCGCCGTGGAGCTGCGCCGCCTCCAGCGGGTCGTCGTAGTTGCACTTCTCCGCGAGCTTGTTGCACCCGATGAGGACCCACGCTGCCACGAACCCGCACACGATCGCGGCCCACGGGTCGACCACGGAGCAGCCCGAGGTGATGGCGGCGAACCCGCCCAGCAGGCCGTTGCACACGTCTGTGACGTTCCAGTGGCCCGCCAGCAGCCGCTTGCTGAACAGGGTGGTCAGGGCCGCGGTGCACCCGGCCAGCGTGGTCGTGACGGCGGTCCTCCCGACGGCGCTCCATTGGCCGTAGTAGCTCCCGCTCGAGCCGTACGCCTTCAGTATGGTGAGGAACGAGCCGGGGTTGAACCCGTACCACCCGAACCACAAGAGGAACGACCCGAGGACCACGAGCGACGCGCTGTGGCCGCGCAAGGCCACGGACCGCCCGGCCCGGTCGAACCGGCCGATGCGCGGGCCCTCGATGAGGGCCCCCCAGAGACCCGCAATGCCGCCGACCATGTGGACGACTCCCGACCCGGCAAAGTCGATGGCGCCCGACCCGAACAGGAAGTCGCCGTTGGACCGGGTCGGGCTGGCCCATCCGTCGCCGGACCAGAACCAGTGAGAGACGATGGGATAGACGAAGCCGGTCAAGAAGGAGGAGTAGATGAGGTAGGCGACGAACTGAGTCCGCTCGGCTATCGAGCCGCTCGTGATGCCGGCGGCGGCGATGGCGAAGGCCCACTGGTAGAGGAAGAAGCTGTAGTCGCCCGCCGGCGAGGGGTACTCCTTCAGGCCAAAGAAGTGGCGGCCCACGAAGCCGTTGGAGGGCGAGCCGAAGGCGAAGGCGAAGCCGAAGAGGTAGTAAAAGAGGCCGCCGGCCGCGGCGTCGAGGACGTTGGTGAGCATGATGTTCATGGTGTTCTTGGCGCGGACGGAGCCGGCGCAGAGCATGGCGAAGCCGAGCTGCATGGCGAACACGAGGTAGGCCGAGAAGAGGAGGTACGTGTTGTTGACCGCGTAGGAGGTGTCGCTGAACTGGTCGGAGATGGCGGAGAAGCGGCTGCAGAGGAAGGTGGCCATGGCCGTGGAGTTGGGGCCGCCCCCGAGGAGCGGGGCGAGGTCGGAGGCGGCACAGGAGAGAGGGGACGCCATGGATGAGGAGTGTTGAAGCCTGCAAAGTTGTTGTGAATGTGTGAATGAGGGAGATGAGATAGTGGGGGAAGATGATGAATGGCGGGGGGGTTTATATATTGGCGGAGAAGGGGGACTGATAGGGAGGCAAAGTCTAGATTACGTTTTTTTTTTTTTTTTTTTCAATTGAATTAATGTAATGCCCTCTTGCTCTATAGTCTTTCATAATTCAAAATAATAATAATAATAATAATAATAGTCGAGGGTTGGAATTGAAGAGAATATTCATGTATTGATTCACTTAAAGTCATAATTAGAGCCAGATAATGACCTAATGAATTATTACAACAGGGCTAAAAAAAACATTTTTTGGGGATAAGTTGATAATTTCGCTTTTAGTTATTGCACTATTAAAATGATTTGGACCGTACATACAAATCCATGGAGTTCAGTTTCATTTCGAAATATTGAAAAGAATGAGATATCTTTGGTAAGAAGCAAGTAAGAAAGCTATCGATGAATCTGGGTGTGGTCCAATTGAATTAATTGTCTTTTGAGTATATTCAATAATTATTTTAATCCACTTGTGGCTATACTAATGTAGGCAAGCATTAAGGTCAAACAAGATGACGCGATCATCAATATGACAAAATTCCTATTCTAAATTAGAAAAAAGAAAAAAACAACAGCCACCAATTTTCGGATATTTAAATTAAGAATTGAATCCGGTTGAGTAACTAGTTGCATTATTACAGCATAATAGGACGTGTGAATACGTTTGCTATTACCTTGGTGATTCGTGCAATATTTGATTGCATGATAGCCAAAGTATCATATCACGCCGGTCATTCCATTTTTTTGGAGTTTTCTTCGGCTGTATAAACTGGGGGAATCTTTCGAACTTATCAACCAGCTTAGATTTAATTTCATAATTTATAAAGGATCGAAGATTTGGCAATAAAAGAGCACACATGATCTTGATTAAACCATTTGTTCAATTATTGGAGTTACTATTTATTCTATAAGAAAATGAAATGCTTGTTTCATATGAAGATTATCCTAACATGCAAGTGCTCACACAAGTGTCTCAAGCATTTTTCAATAGTTGTAAATGGGAACAATGTACTCATTAACCATCAATAAAATCGAGACATTTTTAGGAGTGCCTGCATGGTAAAGAAATCTGCTTTAGCAATCCGCACGAATTTTGTGCATGTTATTTATCCATGTGCAAGCTATACTTTGGAATAATGAACAATTATCAGAATCTATTTAATCATGTATAAGTGACGCATAATTCTACTACTCCGCACACACGAAAGATATGGATTCTCTTGCTACGCTAATAGATTTGAGTTTAGTATCAATAAGTGCCGAAATTCATTGGTAAACAATAACTTTGTCTTTCTTTGGAGATAAATTGTTGGTAACTTATGGACACTTTCACAAAATATAGAAAAGAAACGAGATCAATCTGGCCTAGAGATTTGTGTGTATGCATTTTGATTTTAGTTATGGCGTTGATCCAATGATTTGAACCGTACATATAAAACCATAGAGTTCAATTTCATTTCAAAATATCAAAAAGAATGAGATGTATTTGGTAAGGAGTTAGTAAGAAAGCTACCAATGAATCTAGGTGTGGTCCAATGAAATCATTGCCCTTCGAGTATATTCTATAACTATTTAAATCCACTTCTGGCTTTACTAATGTAGGCAAGCATTTAGGTCAAATATGATGATGCGATCATCAATATGACAAGATTTCTATTCTAAATTAGAAAAGAACAACGGCCACCAATTTTCGGATATTCTAATTAATAATTAAATCCGGTTAAGTAACTAGTTGCATTATTTACAATATAAGAGGACATGTAAGTACGTATGATTACTACCTTGGTAATTCCTACATTATTTGATTGCATGATAGCCAAGGTATCATATCAAGCCGGTCAGTCCCTTTTTTTGGAGTTTTCTTGGGCTGCGTAAAATGGGGGAATCTTTCGAACTTATCAACGTAGGGTAGATTTAATTTCATTATTTAGATGGCGTGCGATCGAAAATTTGGCAATAAAAGAACGCACGTGATCTTGATTAAACCATTCGGTCAATTAATGGAGTTACTAATTATTCTATAAGAAAACGGAATGCTTTTTTGATATGAAGATACCCTACCATGCATGTGCTCACATAGATATCTCAAGCATTTTTCAATCGTTGTAAATGGGAACAATGTATTCATTAACCATCAATAAATATCGAGACATTTTTAGGATTGCCTACACAATAAAGAAATCTACTCTAGAGATTCACGCTAATTTTATGCACATTATTTATCCACACGTAAGCTATACTTTGAAATAATAAACAATTATTGAAATCTATTTAATCACGTATAAGTGACGCATAATTCTACTTCCCTACACACAAAAGATATGGATTCTCTTGCCACACTAATAACTTTTAGTTTAGTATTAGTAAGTGCCGAAAGTTGTTAGTAACGAAAAACAACAATTTGTGTTTTTCTTTCAAGATAAATTATAGATATATATCACGAAAAACCTAAAACTGGTACACTTATAATAAATTTACCCAAAATTAATTTTTTGATTACCGAAAACTCCAAACTTATATACTTCTGACAAATCTACCATAAACTAAGTTTGTAATAAATTTATCATATATTAGTTTTTATTAAATTTTACAGTCAAATTATTAAACTAGATGACACGTAATAATTAACTGATGTATCTTTACAAAAAAAAAACAATTAACTGATGTATCGATTTAGGATTTTACTCTTAATTTGTTACAATTGTACTAATTTAGAGTTTTTTTTTGTATTAATTCAAATTTACGGATGGTATATTTGTCATAAATGTACTAATTTGAGGTTTTTTACAGTCAAAAAATTAGTTTGTAGTAAATTTATAGCAAGTAATTAGTTTTGGCTTTTTTGTGGTCATTTGGGATAAACTCGTCACAAGTATATCATTATAGGGTTTTCGTGATCAAAAAAATAATTTGAAATAAATTTATCACAAGTATACCGGTTTGAGATTTTTCGTGGTATTAATCCATAAATTATTGGTAATTTACAAACACTTCTACAAAATTAAAAGGAAATGAGATCAGCCTAACCTGGAGATTTGTGTGTACGCGTTTCCTTTGTCTTTTTATAATCTGATCTATTGAGCCGATTAGAGAAACCGAAGAACATGCCGACAACAAAGTCTATATTAATTAGTATCTAATCAGAAAAAAATTACAGACCAAGAGGAAAAAGAAAATTAGAAGGAAATTCAGATCAGACTTCTGAGGTGATGCGGGCATGATCCACTCCTGCAGAATTTTCACTTTCGATTTTTTTAAACGATAATTGTTTGTTTATCACTTCAAATCTGATCCAATTTGCAGGTTTACTTATCATTGAGTAGCTCTCAATATTCCTGAATCTCTGATTAGTCAACTGATATAGCAGATTAAAGAAGAGATTATCGCTTCTCTACTGACAGCTAGAAGAAAACAAGAACCTAAACCCTAACGCAGCGAGGTATTTTCCGGAAATGGCAAAGATGGTTGTTTCTTTTCTGGATTATCACGGCACGTCAAGATTAAAGAACATGGATCTGTTCTTGAATCAGAACGATTTCTGTTGCGACTCGCTGTTGGTTTCCGGAAAGATCTGTTTCTTTTTATTATTTATTTATGTTAGTTTTGTATGTGTAAGTGAGAGGCATTATACATTATGGTCGACAATTATGAAAAATTTCAAACATAAACTAAAATTTTTGAAGGTCTCTAATTAGAACGACTGCGGACTAAGCTTCTCCTGCACCCAGCACAAAGTTTTCTTTTTTCTCTATTAAAAAAGAAAAATGGGATTTTTTTTTTTCCTTTTTACATCTCTCTAACACATGAAAAAGCTCTTCGTGTATTAACAACTATGTAATTATCGCATCTAATTATGTCGTATTATGCACGTATCGATTTATATGTTTGAGGTCCATTGTTTCCAGAAAATAAAGATTTCGTAAGTACCCATTTCATATAGAAGCTGTATATCCACGCGTTTATGTTTTCTATGGCGATTGAATCTCTTTAAAAACACATGACGCAATGAATTTGCTTGTGGGTTCTCCTCTAAGGTTTTCTTAATGACACGTCCATTATTTCAGGCGAGGAAGGCCCAGGTGTATCCGCCCAAGGGCAAGGAATAGATTCCAATTGCATTATGCAAGAGGGGACCGCAGTTAACCACAGTTTTCTTTACAATTTACAGACATTAGGTTAGAATCTACCTAATTAATAATTAATGACGTAGATAGTCAGTCCAGGACTTCAAGCAGGAGAACAAGCGTGCGAGGATGACGATGACACGCACCAAAAAATCAAGAATCAAAGCTTAACAAGTGCCTCTTCAACCAACAACAGATTGATAAACACATCAAGAGCCAAAGCCTCTTCTTAGATGCTAAGAATTATTAATTCGAAACTTAATTACTATTAATTCGAAACCCTAATTTCATTGGTTATGTTCTGTAGGGATTGCGTCTTATGTGGAAACATTTGAAAAACGGGGAGGGACATGAAGACCAATGAACATGCGTGTCCCCTAGAAAAAATATAATTTTTTTGGACCCCACCGTATTATTTGTGACTGCAAAGATTGGCTTAAATCAATGGGCCAATTTGCATTAATTTGGATAAAGGATGAGGCGTAAGTTACAGTTGACCGGCCGAAGGGGTATGGAAAAGTCAACGACTCGGCCTGTGCAAAGAATCCACAATGCTGAACTGGATCTACATATTTGCATCTCACAGACACAACTAACATGAATATTCTCTCTCTTAAATCAATGGGCCAATTTGTATTAATTTGGATAAAGGATGAGGCGTAAGTTAGCCGAAGGGGTATGGAAAAGTCAACGACTCAGCCTGTGCAAAGAATCCACAACGCTGAACTGGATCTACACATTTGCATCTCACGGACACAACTAACATGAATATTCTCTCTCTCTCTCTCTCTCTCTCTCTCTCTCTCTCTCTCTCTCTCTCTCTCTCTCTAGCAATATACATACATATACATACATATATGTTCTTATATACGACTAATTGTTTAAAAATACAAAAAGTTGCCGTTCAACATTTGTTTTTTTTTTTTTTTGGTAAAGGCCGTTCAACATTTGTTAGTATATTCACTTACCAAAAAAAAACATTTGTTAGTATATTCGGCTAATGATAGAGCCGGTTTAGAGTTAAATCCTAGATACTTCCCTTTCATCCATTTATAATCTTTTGTACTCGACGTTATATTTGAGCTTCAACCAAGATAGAAAAAACGAGAGAGAGAGAGAGAGAGAGAGAGAGAGAGAGAGAGAGAGAGAGAGAGAGAGAGAGAGAGAGAGAGAGAGAGAGAGAGAGAGAGATTTTGAGTTATTTACACAATCAAGATGTTAACACATAGACAAGTCCTACATCGGAAAATTAGTATGGTATTGAATAAATATATTCTAATTGGTCCATAACTCATAAACTTAAACTTTTGAGCGAATGTAAGTCTAATTGGATGTGTTGATAGGTTCGAATTGAAGTTTCCTCTTGACAATTTTTATAAGTGAAAGTATTAGACTTTTGCTGCCGGCTAGTGGCCGCCTTCACTCACCAATGATAAGGGTTATCCCTTGCCTACATTTCCTCACTTTTTTTTTTTTTGTATTTTAAAATTAGCTTATTGTTTAATATAATACAAATCAAATTTTGATTAGATCAGCGTCATTTTAGCCACATCAACATCACGTAAGATAGAGATAATAATAATAATAATAATAATAATAATAATAATAATAATAATAATAATAATAATAATAATAATAATAATAATAATAAAAGCCATGTCAATATTTCGGAGTTAACAAAAGAACTTGATTGCATTAATTTAAAAAAAAATTACAACTTAATTTCATTTTCTGAAAATTTTAGAATTTAATTGTACTTTTCTAATAGCACCTCTTATAAAGGGATTGACACCCATCATGATCAAGACATTACAGTCGGTAATGATATTATCCGATGTATCAACGATATTACTTGATATTTTGTTATCCTTCGTCCGTATAAGCATAGGGTACGATTTACCGAAAAAGGAAATAATTATTTATCCATTAGGACGACGTTGGAAAGATTATCGTTAACCTAATGCCGATAACAATGGAGTTGAAAAAACCTGCCGGCTTGTTTCATAAAGTCTACCTTGGCCTTTTGGTTTTCTATCTAATATCACAATAAACAAACATGTAAATTCACAATGATCCTGAAACTTGCGACGTTGCGAACTGTTTAAGGATTTTGGGGGCACTGGTTACGCGATGAATGACGTTTCAAGAGAAGGACATCTTTGTTTTTGTCGTTTTGGTTTTCTATGTTCTCACTTGGCACCAGTTTTCCTGCTTTTCTAATTGCAGTATTTTACGAATTGCATTTGAATTTTGAATTCAGGGTCGTTCGTTTCGATGGAAATTGCTTTTCCGATTGGAGAAAAAAAATGCTTTTGTGAACGAAATTATTTGAGAAATATGATTTCTATGTTTTTTCTTCCTTCAATGTGTGCAGATGACGAAATCGTGGTGCTTTTTAAGTTATCGACTAGAGTCTACGGATTGAGAGATTGAGATGAAATGTTAGGTCTCAGCTGAAGCCGCCGAGGACAAAGCAAAACAGTTAGATTGCCGACTATGACGCATAGGGCTTACTTCGATGAATGAATAACCACGTCAGCAATTTTAGGCAAGGAGAATTTGATTGCATTTCACACAATGGTTTAGTATTGCATTAAATTTAACATATAATTGGAATTAGTATAGCACATTTAAGAATACGCTTGTTTGACTGAAAATTTCATGATAAAGCAAGATAGTTTCCACGAATTTATGTTTATTTGATTTAGAAAATATTATTTTCTTCTTGTCAGAAGTGAAAGTTATTTTCCATCAATCTAAGTTTGTTTTGTTTATTCATATAAAATATCTTCCGTATCGATTAGTCTTCCACCATCCAAATACTGAAAATTCATAAAATAATTTTTCCGAAAATGGTTTCCCTTCAAAGAGATGGATTCTAAGACCAAAAGTGCAATTTTCTCCCTACAAGCTCTCATTGAACTTCATAGAGAAAATAAATACTCTTGGGTATTTCAATATTCTAGGCAGTATGTTATACTGAAGATCAATCTGGCAAGTTATGAAGTTCATATATAGGGAAGCTGCTTCTCAAACGAATCTCAAAGGAACGACTAGTTTAGTCCATTCACAATGTCGTCACGCTTCCTTATTTTACTTGAAAGAATCTTCAATTTCAATGCACCAACTTGACATTGTCAAGACAATAATCTTAACATCAAGGAGAGTTTAAAATAATAATTAAACAAATACCACTTCGTTGGTTTGCCACGTAAACACCCCGCTTCTCTCTCCCTCTCATTCGATTAATTCATATCTATTCAACCAAAAAAGAAATATTTAGACTTAATCTATTCAATTTGGACCTAATTATTATGGTCCTAGAATTATTAAATTAGTAAGAACCTTGTTGTTTTCAACTTTACTCTCTTATCAAAACTAAAATATTCCCAGTGGCAAATTTTCCGTTAGCCGAAAGGCCACCCTAGCCGTGCTAAAGCAAAACGCGACTCCTCGAGGAAACATGCAGGCGTTCAAGCCAGCATTGTCAACTGATTTAAGTTATTTAATGAACTGGTTAAACTACAAAAATGAATCTGACAACCACAGAACCCCAAATTTAATGTTTATTTAGGAGGGATTCTAGCACGGACAGCGAGATCATGCCCCATCAGATGTTGACCACATTGATCATTTATTTTTAAACTGAATATGTAAAACCCCAAAAATAGTTGTAGAGCCAAGTCGCCGCGTTGTGCTCTAATTTTGATTAACTTAATAACGAGCATCGTTTATTGACTCATTCGAGAGCGACATGCACGGTAAATTATGACTTCTTCCTTAAATTTCTTTTATTTCGACGATCTTCGTGCACGTCGGCTCACCGCGGTTGCTTGGAGTCTCTGATTAGTGTTACCAATGTTCTTTCTTAATTTTTCTTTTTTAATTTTCGCCGCCATATAATTACAATGTCAATGGTCCGATTTTGCAGTTATTTTAACAACCGAAACCGTGTAATTAAAAGATAGATCCCGAGACAAGCATCTAGTTTTCCGCTCTTGTTTTTGACCCTTCTCTTTCATTTCACAGAGATTAAAATATACCTGATGGTCGACCCACACGCTTATTGAATCCAGTCCATTTTACATGGCCTTGGCCGGCTTCTTTTGCGGCCGCCGCGCAGCAAAGCAGCCGATATCTCTTCTGCTGCCGCTCGGGCTCGAGCCTCCGCCGCAAGTAACCTTCTCCGACAATGTTGCATCAGTAATCGGTTAAACTCCTAGCGACCCAAAAAGATGAAGGGTGCCAATTGGGACCATATTAGTAACGTCAAATATACAAGGTTTCTTAAGAAGTGAAAAGGGTAAACAACACGACAACCAATCCATCTTTCACTTGATATGTGGGAAAAGTGTAGAAAAAATCTCAAATCTATTGTATTTATACCAATTTAATCATAATATTTTAATTGTGTCAATTTAGCCGTCCTAAATCTTTTGACTTAAAGCCAATTCAGTCATTTCAATTAATTTTGATTAGATATTGTTGTATAAATGTTGGTCAGCTTACATGTACCACGGTCGATGTTGACAGCTTACATATACCACGGTCGATGTTGATGTTGACATTTTTATTTAAATTATTTTTATAAATTTTTAATAATTTTCTCCTGCTTTTTCCCTCCTTTTTTTCTCCAATGGCCGGCAGAGCCATGGCTGGCGAGAGTGGCCCTTGCCGCCACAAGTGAGGCTTGGCCTCACTCTGACGAAGCCGCCTGGGCTGCCTGGCTTGGGCGAGGGTCAACCTTGCCAAATTTGGCGAGGACCCACTTTGACTTTGCTCCTTTTAGGACGCACATCAAGCAGCTGATCGATATTTTACGCAGCATCAGAGTTGTTTCCGAGGTTTCAGAGGTGCCTGGACTTACGTTCTTTGCAGATGAAATGTTCGACGAAATGCCGGTGAAGACTGACTGCCACAGTTTGCTTCCGTATCGAACAGGTGATGAACGACGATTGGGGATTCAATTGGCGTGGCGCTTTTCTTAACTTGAAACCTTTAATTAAACCACGTTCAATTTTTTTGCAAAGACAGGCAATTGCAAAATGCTGTTCTCAAGAGTTCCTCGAGTCCTCCATCACAAATCCAATAACCAAATCCCAATCTCTCCGTTTCGTCAGCTAAAGACCCTCCCTCCAACTTCCTACTTCGATGAATCTCCTCTGCAAACCCGGAAGAAAGATAACTACTTTGCAGTTGTCCAGCACATTTCCAACCTTGTTCACCACAATTACGACATGGTCTCACCAAATATGGCAAGCTCCTCTTTCCTTCAGTGGCCATGGCTGGCGACGGCAGCGAGGGCGAGCGCTGGCAAGGCCACTGAAGGAAAGAGGAGGAAAAAAAGAGATAAAAAGAAAAGAAATAAAATAAAAATTCGAAAATTGTTAAATTATCATTAAAAATTTCCACATTAGCGCTTCAGCCGTGCCACATAGGTAGGCTGATATCCACGTTAGCAATATCCGGTCAAAATTGGCCGGAATGACTAGATTGATATATAAGAACAGATTTAGGACTAAATTGGTATAATTAAAAAGTTTATAACTAAATTAGCACAAATGCAACAAGTTTAAACTATTCTAACACTTTTCCCCTTGACGTTCTCAATACATGCATGTATCTATGAATCTAAATTTATGTAACGTCGTGCAAGTAAGCAACCGTAGTTCTGAAATGAGACAGGGCCTCAAAAGGTGATGCAGAAGCCATTAGGAATGCATAGATTTCTCGTAGTAAACCTGGACTGTTCTTGGAATATAATAAGAAACACGAAATTGTATTTTTCGCTAACCACACAATTTGTCACGTTCATCTAACCCAACTAACACATTATATCATCTAAGCCCAGTAGCATGTGTTTTCTTACTAGTTGAAAGTACCAGACCTCTCAATCATGTATTGAGCTCAAATAAGCAGTAATAACAATCTTAAATTAGAATGCTTTTAAGTGCATTTATCTTCTTTCAGGTACAAGTGCACCACCTTCCACTCAGAGGAGGAAATGTGGATTGGAAACATCCCGGTGTGTGGTGCAAACGAGACAAAGATACCATCTTTCTGCCCTATGAGCTTCAAGCCTAGCAAGACTTATGACAATGCAGTATCATTCACCTTGTATAAGAATCCGTCAGCTGCCGACTTTTGCAACCTTTCTTTTCTCGGTTTGACCAGTTAATGGACACTGCATCTCTGTCCAGCTTACTGGAACCATTGTTGCACCTGCAATCCCAGACCAAAACACCGGTCACTGTTTCATCAAGCAATCGTGTAAGTAGAATCATTATTCTTAACATTGCTACAGAAGGCTCAGTTAGCCCGAATCTCAACCAGGAAAGGCATTCCTGCACTTTTTTGATGTTTTCTTTTTTCTGAACTAGGCGTTCCACTTGCATTGTTAAGAATAATGCACTCACAACTAGGGACTAGGGATATAAATGCAAATGCATTCACTTTTTCTTTCACTTGCAGTGGATATAAATGCCATTTGGTTGGAAATAGGGATGGCCCAAAGGTAGGATTCCTGGCATCCCCAACTAGGGATTCCACTTGCAGTGGATATGATGCCATCCTCACACAGGGATTCCACCCAGCACATCACTTCAAGCCACCAGTTCACCATCATCAAACTAGCTCCAATTCCTGCACACTTGTTTGATGTTTTCTTTTTTCTGAACTGGTTGACAAATTTAGCAAGTTATTCTGATTTTTATTCTCATCTTTGCAAGTTTTTACGCTCACAATCATAGGTATTGTATTAATTGAAGGAGCAACCGTGTACCCCATGGAAACAGAGACACTGCACGATTTCTTGTCCCCGTGTGCAGATTTTCCTCGTGACACGGGGTGAGAATTGCAGTAACTAGCCCTGTGTCACCCCATGGCCATCCCTATTTGAAATATCTATTTTCACATGGTACTGAAAGAAACTAAATACTGAAAACTTATATATAGATGGCAACAGCTGTACATGATTTACCTGCTGCACTCTCTGCCGACAGGACACCAAGTTCGTTCTTCGCGGTTGACAAATAATAAGCTCGTGCATCTCCAAGGGACAGCTAATGATGAATTAAGGAAAAATTGAAAACTGATCCGTAGCCCAACTCTAACTACACAAGAATGATGCCCTTTCTTATTTCCCTCTGTCCATTTGCCTGGAAGTTTTTTCAGTTGTCTTTTTCCGTGTTAGGGGATGAGGGTGGGTGTCAAGGACGAAGAACAAACAGCCTTCATCCACAGGCATGTTTTTCAATGGTGCTATTGTAACAAAATGATACATCCTTAATTTTCCCTTTTCTTTTCATTTAATGACTGGGAGCTCAGAAATATTATTTTGATCATTCAGACCATCAAAACACCCTTAACCTATGTGCTATGGAGACCATAGAAGTACAAAAAAAGAATTTGTATCCATTTGGCAAGAGAATCAATGATGAGAGGTTCGAAGGAGGACAAAAAATCCCCAAAGAGCTTTCATGGGAAGTGCAGAGTTCTCTTCATTACTTACAAATCAGAAGCATGAGAACAAATAAGTTAAACCTAGTGAGATTAACACAAAGTTTTCGATATATATAGGAGGAACATTAAGGATTCCAAGACTTCACGATTGATGCATAATCAGTATGCTGGGTTGAGAACTGACTGATTCAGTCAGCAAGGGCAATTTGATGCTTTTAAAAAGCTTTACTGACTCCCCTACCAGAAGAAGGTAAATATGGTATGGAACATAAATTAATAGTTTCTGGCATGACCCCAGTCTATTTAGATATTTTAGCGACAAAACATGCCAACTAGTACCACGATCAAGAAAATTCAGAAAATTTATGAAGATTGCCTTCCACAGTGCTTCAAGCACAAAAGGATACAACAAGAGCTCTGACAATGTCACCCGGCCGAAAAGATAAGTGCATATCAACTTTGTCAATCTCAGTTGCCCTAACATCTTGTTGCCTGTCAATACAGAGTATTTAGCTCCACTTTGTGTAAACCCCAAGAAGTATACATACACAAAACATATCAACAAGACAGCTGCAGGGCATGCCACACTTTTTTTGGCCAAAGTGGGCATGCCACATTGAAGAATATGATCTGACCATGAATTCTAATCAAGAGCTACTAAAGATAAGTGGTCAATAGGGGATATCAACAAAAGACAAACCTTTCTCGTTGAAGCATCCTTCTTTTCATATTGCACCCAATAAGTCAAAACCGTTTAGCTCTCAAAGACAACAGCTTGCCAAACTAGGATCGACAGTTCCCAAATTATAATTACTGACCAGATTGTAACATTCTCATGGGCCGATGCATCAAATGATAAATAGTACAAAACATGAGGCACAGCCACGCATGCCATAGATGATATGAGATTGGAGATCGAAAAAGCTCTCAACTTGAAAGAAATAACCCAGTCATAAAACTTTCAGAAATTCCTGGAGTTGGTCATAGATACTACACGCATAGAAATTAATCAAACTACTTAAAGAGACACAAACCATACCGAATTATTCCTGTGAACTTTTCCCTGACGGACTTCGGACCAACACAAAGTATGTCAGCTGAGGCCATCCTATTCAACACTTTAGTCACCTGCAACCATAGTTACAAAACCGGAACAGCACATTGGTTTGACGGATGACCTACAAACCTTTGGAAATTATGGTAGCAATGCTGCATAACCTTTAGAACAGGAGCTTATTCTTAATCTCAGCACTGAAAAGCCCAAGAAAAAGCAAAATGAACCTATTTCTAAGGCAAAAACTTCCAACTCATGGTAGGGAAATATATGAGCAATTCACATACTCTTGCAATAACAACAGAACCTGGCTCTGGAACTGCACCATGGGCTTTGTGACCAATCACTTCCACAGTCGGCCTCTGGATAAAACAATTTACCAATACAATAAATTTCCATCTCATTTTACTAAAAAGCATTTAACAAAAAATTATTAACAGGATGACTAGGAAAGTGTTCCTCCATTTTCACATATAATTCACCAATTAGACACAAATTTACTGGAATAAAAGCCTCTGTAAAGTAAAAGCAGAGGAGCCAAACTTGATAGGTGCAAGTGATGTCCGTAGCTGTGAGTATGCAGTTCAATTAGTGGGACAGCGATTGATGTCTTCTTATGATCTTCTATAATAAGTCAAGAAACCAAATGTGGCAGAGATATTTTTGTAAAAACCGTGAGCATGACAGAATCAACAACAGCAGAAACCCCATCAAATATTACTAATATTTCGTAAAATTCTATACCCTTGGGGAAAGATCCCCATTTTCACCAATCGCTGGGCCATCACTGACAGCACAACACAACCTCCATTACTCCTCCGACAACAATGACTCAACCTCCACAACATTGCATATACTCCCTTGCGAGCGCTATGACCTTGTATAGACCACCAAGCGCCCCAGGCACCGAATGTCCAGCATATTTCCAATCTCATAACCAATGCTTACCCACATAACAGTTCATTTAATCGTAATCTCGCAGTCCACACGTCGCCACAGACACAAAGCTATCTCGAAGCACACTAACAGAAGACGCCGCATTTTCACCCAAGTTCTTGCAACTCAATTCATACACACATGAACCCAACTAATCAAATCAGCCATCTAACCAATACAAACCCATCTCACGAACCCAACTAACCACAACCACCACCATCACCACCCTCCTATCTCTAGCATTCCTCCCTCTCAGAGAACTCACGCAGAGCAAACAGACGAAACGCCAACTGGGTGTTCCCTTTTCGTTCGTACCTGGTCAGGCGAGTCGGGCGGGGGAGACACAGTGCGGACGCGTCCGGTGAGGGAGGCGTAGACAAGGTTGCTGTGGGGCGCCAGGTAGGCGCCTCGTCCCGGCTTGACTTCCGCCGCTCGACCCAGCACGTCTCCCGGCGTCGCCAGCTCCTCCGACTCCTGGACCACCGTTTCTTGCATATTTCCCAAAGCTTCTCCTCCTCCTCCTCCTCCTCCTCCTCCTCCTTCCTTCTTCTGCCACCACGAACTAGACGGCGGCGAGGCGAGGCGAGGCGAGACGAGGCGCGGCGGCGGAAGTACGAGGACGGTGTGTGTTTGTCTTAGAAAGGTCCGGATGGCTTGGTTCCGGGTCTCTGGGCCCGATTCGATTCCGCAATTTGGATCTCGGGTTCGGTCCGAAAAGCCCGAATGAGCGGACTCGCCCGCAAATTCATGTATTGCTCGTTAAAATGGATACGGGTTAAGCCCATCCGGCCTGGAAAAGGATACGGGCCAACTTAGTTAGACTAAATTGCAATAATTTCGGTTTCAGCAGGCTGTGGATTGTTTTTCCGATTGTTTTGCGGAATATATTTTCCGGCATTTGATTTAATCATAAGCTAACGAAAAAGGTTTTCTTACCAAAGTTTAAATTTAAAAAAAATGATTTTTCTTTATAAAAATTGGAAAACATTTTTCGGAGTATAAATAGGTAGTGACACTTAAACCTAAAATTCTATACTTGAGCATGGAAACACTAATGTTAATTCTCAATTCCCAACATTCAGGACTAGGCCTCTAGTAGTTGGGTCGAGCGCTAGGTCCTCGACACCCACATTCAAGTCTATCAACGCCAACCTCAAACTCCTTATACTTATATCCAATGCTCTGGCACCCGAGCTTAGGTCTGTAAAGACTGTGCTTAGGTGCCCAACACTCAAGTTGTAGCCTCAATCCTTGGGCCCAAGTCTATAAAGGCCATGTGCGGGTCCTTGGCACTTGGGTTCCAGTACTCGGTTGATAAAACATTTGCCCCTATAAAAATATATGTTTTAAAAAATTTGAATTTCTAATTATTTTTATTTTTAAAAAATCAAAAATTTTAATTCTTTTCTTTTCTTTTCTTTTCTTTTCTTTCCTTTCCCTTTCTTTTTCTTTTCTTCCTTTTCCAACAAGGTTGAGCCTCATTAGATCAAGTTTGCCCTTGAGCTCACATCCTTCGATGGTGAGGCTCGAGCTTCCCTAAAGTTGGTGAGCTTGCAACAACTAGTAATGAGACTCAGCTCTCTCACGATCGGCAAGCTCATGACCACTAGCTCGTCGCCAAATTGGGTGAGCTCACCGAAACATGGTGTTGACAACATATCATTGGTAGCTAACAAGCATGCGATCCTACTAATAAAGCCATTGGGGAAAGGGGCACCATGTTCGGGATTCGATTATTATTGATTATCACACACATGATCATAAAAAAGAGGAGTAAGGGAAAAAGAAAAAGAAAAAAGAAACCATCGGTACAAAACCTTTACTACTAAATCTCGCCACTGTATAAAATTCGCACCACTTTTGTCTAGAAAAGCTAGATACGTCACATCATATTTTAAAAAAATTTGCCTAACTTTTGATTGTGGATGAGTTCGCCGTTCTTTAAGAGTGCGATTATTACACCTATAAAAAGCTCATGACTTGAAATTCCTGAACATGCGACCCAATAAAGAAAAAGGTTTTAAGATGATAGATTTCTAGAAAAAGGGGTCGTACTAATAACTCAGAATATTCTTCTCATCTTAAATATATACCATTAATACAGTTTTGATGCATTCAAAAAAAAAAAAACCTTGTAATTCTATCCTTTTGAAAATATAATTTGACATGGAACAATTAAAACTTTCCCGACACTCTCAAGATTTTCATGACCATGTTTAAATCACTTAAAACCATAAAAGTGGACCATGAGATTTGGGAAAATTAAGTACATTAAAAAAAAACTCGTCATCTTATTGAATTTTTAGTAATTCTTATATCCGGTAAAATGTAGTCACCCTTCCCAAATTTTCGAACAATCAATAAGATGATTGAACAGCGAGTCTTAGGAAGACTATATATAGCAGGGAGTTTTGCCAGGATGTACTCATCCAATAATGCAATTATTTGATACATATGCTATTTATCCTCCTACCCACAATCGGTATTTTTTTTTTTTTGGTCTATAAGGTGATTCCTAGCATATTGTCAAAGAGAAAGAAAAAAGAAAAAAAGAAGGTAAAACAGCTTTTGGTGGGATTATATGACCCTCGATAATGTTCATCATATTCGGCATCCCAAAATCTAAATATGTCCGGATATAGTCCTGATAAAATAAATCCATCATTATCAAATGATGGATATATCCAAATAGGATATGTCTCACACTCATCTCTTTCCTCCGTACCTCTTATACACCCATGATCGTCGCTCTCACGGACCACTGTTTCGTTAACACCAGCGAGACTCGTCATGGAGACGAGCTTGACTTGATCTTGGCTAAATCTAGAGTCCCTCCGTGATTGACCTCAACTCTACAGAGCTCGACTGGATCTCAGCCATAGTGGAGCTCGACTCGACTTTGGCCACGAAGGAACTCTATCTAATGCACCTCCGCCCCACGAGTCATCGCACCTTCGTCTGCCCGGCCTCAACCTTGGTGTTGACGCGAGGATAGGGGCGGCAATCACCTTGCTCGTCTGGCCACCCAACAAATATATTCTGACTCTGCGAAAACACCCTTTTCTGATATGTTTGAACTAAGCATATAGAGAGCTGTCTGATTTCTATTTCCAAGTCATCCCTATGGATTACCTGTTTCGTTTGATATAATTATCCCCAAAGCCCTTTCTAGCTTAATTTCATGAGAAAGGATTCATGTAGTATCCTCGATCCAACCAGATATCTTCAAATCACTATCTAGAATGAGGGGGTAGCGAATGGCGACTGCGGTGGAATTTTGGAAACGTTTCCCCACACCCATGTGAATGCGACGACGGAGAAGAAACTTTAGGAACAAAAATCGCATTTATTTATGATGTTTAAAAAAAAAAAAAAGGGCCGACAAGAAGCAAGATTTATCTTTCACAAATGGGAATAGAGACAACAAGGATGAATAAAGGGGATGAACCCAAAATCCAATGGTTAATGGTCGCAGATTGATAATTACCAAGAGAGAGAGAATCATAAACTAATTGCATTCGTACCAATTCAATTATAAACTTTCAATTTAATCAATTTAGTCTTGAAACTTTTAATAATTTGTTGATATAGTTCATCTCACCAATTTTGGCAAGAAATTGCTAACATAGACAATTTTTTCACCTTTTTTTTTTAATGTTTTCTGAATTTTTCTTATTTTTCTTTTATTTTATGTTCTTGTCTTTTCCTTCTTTACTTTTTGAAGTTTTATTGTGGCTAGCAAGGGTCACTAGAGCTCACTGGCCACAAAGCCTTCACCCAAGTCTTGCTATAGCCTCGCTAGTCACAGGGCGAAGGTAGACTCACCTAGACCATGGAGGCCTTCGATGAGGCTGGCCTCCTTCAGATTTGGGTGAGGGCTACAATCTTTGTTAGCGATCGACAAGGGCTTTACAGCCCTCGTTGGTCACAGTGAAAAAAAAAACAAAAAAAGAAATTAGGAAAAGAGAAGAAAATAAAAATTCAAAAAATATTGAAATTTAAAAAAAAATTATCTATGTTAGTATTGATCATGCCATGTAGAATGGTTGTTGTTTATATTAGTGATCTCCGGTCTAAATTATTCGGATAGACTACATTAACATATTATTGAAATGTTTATGACTAAATTGGTTTAATTGACCCACCCCGCTATGGGCGCGTTGGCTCAGGCGGACTTCCCCCATCCCACTTGGTGGGGTTTGATTCTCCGTACGCTCAATTGCGCAACTTAAGTGCGGCACCGTGGGAGGTGGATTTTTGCGCTAGCGTCGCCCCGAGTTTAGGTCGCCAGCTGCCGGCTGTACGGCGGTTCCCAGGTCATAAAAAAGAAATTGGTTTAATTGAAATATTTATGACTCAATAAGTTAAATTGAAAGGTTTGAGAATAAATTAGCACTAATATAATAAATTTAAGACTTTTTTCATAATTTTTCCGTAGGCCCATGATGAAGATGGAGGGGGACCGGATGGATGCTGAAGATTTAGCACGGTGGTAATGCCAAGAAGATTAGATATCCCTGATGGTTCAGAGATCTAACATCAACATTCAATCCGACATGGGCAAAGACGAGGAGAAGGTGGGGGAGCAAGAAGGAGAGTGGGGCGGGATGTATGTACCGGCAGCAAGGGCCATTAATGTGAACATTCAATACATCAGAACGTTAGACATTTAATCCAAGACATATATCAAACATTGTATAAATTATTAGAAATCCCATCTTTATTCAATTCGATCTATATCTTTATATGACCTTGTTCATCCGATGAAAAAGTTGAAACAAATAAAGGCAGCCTAAAGGTCTGACTCTAAAATGATTGCTAGCATCTAAAGGATTTTTCTCTAATAAATTCACATATATTTATCCTCGTTTCTACTGTGTCATGCATAGCTACTTATGAGTGCTATTAGATGAAGTAGAGTAATCAACAAGAAAATTCTGCGTATAAAATATGAAGGATTTTGTGGAGCCACACGGTGTTTGCCCCACTTGAAGTAATTGAAAAATCAATGATCTACAAACCAACGATAAAATAAATATATTTTCCACTTTTACCAAGGTCAAAAGAGATTGATAGGCAATGATGAAACCTCATGTCGTTCGGCTAACTTCTTTTGCAAAAGAACATCGCCCCAGCTTTCTATCCCAATTATTATTATTTTTGTTAATTAAGCAAAATAATCTAAATAATTCCATAAGCCTCCAAGAGTAGCCAAAAAGCTCCTCCCATCGTGCAAAGCTCCCGTGCAGCCAACAACCGATGATGGAATGATGGAACTTGGCGGTGGCTTTGGCGTGGAGTGGCCATGTGAAGTTCTCAATATGATATTGAGAAAAAAAAATTATTAGCCTCCAAAAGGAAAGGATAAATAAATAAATAAGTGAAAAGGTCCACAAAAATTGTGACACTGGAAGCACCTTCCAGATGGCAATTTGGAGGGTGCAGCTCTTCTGCTCTCTTTCAATAATGGTACCACAGAGAAGCTGCTCTTTGCACATGGGCTCCAGCTTCTATCCACCTTCATGGCTTGAGCTATCTCTCGTTATTTAATGTTTGGTAAAAGAATCATTGATTCATTATGTGATCGATTTATAAAGATTGATGGACTAAAGATAATTGAAAAGCCAGATGCATTTGCATGTGAAGGATTTTAAGATAATCGGCAGCGTTTGTTCTTTGAGAGAGAGAGAGAGAAAGGGGTTTGGTGGGTAAGGACAAATGATTGTTGTAGTGATAACCTTGCAGAAATGATTATTTTTCTCACTTTATTGCAGCCACCATGAAACCTCTCTCTCTCTCTCTCTAAATTCATTTCAGTCATTCAATCAGAGACACAAATTCTGACAGAAGAAAGTTCCAAGATGTCTGTCATAATTTTAATCTTTTAGTCTTCTTTTGGGACATGGGTTGATTCTTACCTCGCCTGTCCTATCAAACATATGAAAGGAAAATAAACAAAAATAGCCAAAGAAAGGAGAAAAAAACCTACTTAGAAAAAAAAGAGGAAGAGAGCAGAAATTTACAATTAAATGCTTACCTGGTAATGCAAAATTTGCAGAAAGAAAGTTAGAGTGGGATTGAAAGCGTTGTCTTCTTCCTCCTTGTTTTATACATGTAAGTTACCATTATGACAGACATGAGAGCAGGGTGACATAGCTTTGGCTTGGAGTTTACTGGTAAATTTGCACGAAAGAAGTTCACTGATAAAGGTATTAGTGTATCTAAACATACTCTACAATATTACTTCTGTCACTCATTTAACTTGGTAAATTCGATGGTTCCACTTGCTGGAAAATCCCATACAACACTATATGATATTTGACTTATTAGACATGGCATCTTTCATTATTGCCTATATTTATCCTTGTCGATAATTAGGTTCCTCATTCATCCATCGTGATTTTTATAGCACAGATTCCCTTTTTCCAAAGAATCTAATCAGTACTGCCCTACATCAGTATTCCCCATATCGACAGCTTTATTCAAGATCAATTCATACAAAAGCCATCTTCTCTAATACTGGATTTTGGCTAAGTCTTCGATCTTACAGTACTCAAATGTGGACTGTTGTACAGGTACACACACAAACCATATGTATGTGGGTAAGCCACGACCAGAGCGGAAAAATAACATGCTCAAGGACAATACCTTATTAGATCCACAAAATGTCATGGAAGAAGCAGAACATGAAGATGGATCAGACGACTTGTTTTTAGGACAGGAATGCAGTCCATCTACAGTAGTTTAATACTTTTCACCTCTCCGCAGTTTCAGAACCGGAATGCCCAGAATCCATGAAAAATGACTGACAGAAGTAGTATTAGAGAAATCAGGAGTACAGGTCAATTATTAACTAATAATACTTCTCTAGTTGACCATCATGAATCAATTATAGAAGAACCAAAGTACCACCAACCACTTCAACTCTTCTGAGACATATTCCCTCCCATGTTTTCATGTCTCTGAGAATCTCAATAAGTCCAAAGCTTTACACTCATCTCTTGCTGATTCTTAGCTGGGTTAAGATCCCCTGAACACGAACTCAACTCACAACAAGCCTCATTATCTCTCTCTCTCTCTCTCTCTCTCTCTCACTTTGTCTTGTTACGGGCTATTGTTATATACATTAATCAGACTGATCACTAATTTTATTATAATTCCTCAAAGAACCATATAAGCATGCATATATTAATACCCATTTCATACCTATCTCTTCTTTGTTCCACAAAGCCGAAAATGCCACACAACTAGAACAGACGAACCCCAGAGCAGTCCATGAAGAACAGCAAGACACTGAAAAAAATGCAACTCCAACTGCTGTTCTTCTACTGTTCCATTGGCCTCTCTCTTGTTTTTGCTGAGGGAGCTCAAACCACACCCAGTGATGAACTTTCAACTTTGCTCTCAATAAAATCCAGCCTGACCGACCCTTTAGACTGCCTTAAAGATTGGAAAGCCCCGAGCAGCGCACCAGAAGGTGGCGCAATCCAATGCAACTGGACCGGAGTCTCATGCAACTCAAAAGGGTTCGTGGAGAAGCTCAACCTTTCCAACATGAACCTGAGTGGCAGTGTTTCTGATCAGATTCAAGAGCTACACAATCTTTCTCACATCAACTTGTCCTGTAACGCATTCGAATCGACATTGTCGAGAGCTCTCTCCAACGTGACCTCACTGCAGAGCATCGATGTGAGCCAGAATAATTTTGTTGGCAGCTTTCCCGTAGGCCTGGGAAGGGTCAGAGGACTAGTGCAAGTCAATGCTTCGAGCAATAACTTCGCTGGCCCTCTTCCAGAGGATCTCGGGAGTGCGACAGCTCTCGAGAGCTTAGATTTGAGGGGTAACTTCTTTGAGGGCTCAATACCGACGTCCTTCAAGAACCTGCAGAATCTGAAGTACCTCGGGCTTTCGGGGAATAACCTTACTGGGCCAATCCCCGGAGAACTCGGGCAGTTGTCGTCTCTAGAGACGATCATCATGGGTTACAATGATTTCGAGGGTGGGATTCCTCCTGAGTTCGGGAACCTTACGAATCTCCGGTATCTCGACTTGGCGGTTGGCACTCTCGGTGGACAGATTCCAGCTGCATTGGGGAACTTGCGAAAGCTCACTACCATGTATTTGTTCTCAAACAGTTTCGAGGGAAAGATTCCCTCGGAAATTGGCAATATTTCGTCATTGATCTTCCTAGATCTCTCCGATAATAAAATCACAGGGGAGATTCCGGTAGAGCTGGAAAACTTGAAGAATTTGCAGCTTTTCAACCTGATGTGCAATCAACTAACTGGGTCGATCCCACAAGGTCTCGGGGAGTTGACCAACTTGCAGGTGCTGGAGCTGTGGAAGAACTCGTTGAAGGGTACATTGCCAACCAATCTCGGCAAGAACTCGCCACTCCAGTGGCTAGACGTATCATCAAACTTGTTATCCGGTGAGATCCCTGAAGGATTGTGCAATTCAGGCAACCTCACTAAGCTTATCCTCTTCAACAACTCCTTCTCGGGCCCGATCCCTATGGGCCTCTCGAGCTGTGCTTCATTAATTAGAGTTCGCATCCAGCACAATACTCTATCTGGGACGATTCCGATTGGCCTCGGAAATCTGCCAAATCTTCAAAGGCTAGAATTAGCTTATAATAACTTCTCTGGTGAGATCCCGCAAGACATTGCCCTCTCTACTTCGCTTTCTTTTGTCGATTTGTCATACAATCACCTAGACTCCTCTGTTCCTTCTAGTATCTTTTCCATTTCCAACCTCCAGAGCTTCATTGCTTCCGACAACAACCTGAGAGGCAACATCCCAGACCAGTTCCAAGATTGCCCATCGCTCTCGGTGCTCGACCTCTCAAACAACCGTTTCTCGGGTAATATCCCGGTGAGCATAGCATCGTGCAAGAAACTGGTCAAACTTAATCTTAGAAACAACAGGTTGACCGGTGGCATCCCCAGGGCGATTTCCACTATGCCCACATTGGCCATTCTTGATCTGTCCAACAACTCTCTGGCCGGTCAAATACCGGAAGTTATCGGAAGCTCGCCTACATTAGAGACGTTTAATGTGTCGTACAATAAACTCGTTGGCTCCATTCCATCAAGTGGCATGTTTGATAACATCAATCCTTCTGAATTAGAAGGCAATCCTGGACTCTGCGGCGGGGTTCTTCCACCGTGTTTGAAAAAGTCTGCTGCAACATTAGGAAATAAAAGAGGCATGCACATATATCACGTCCTCATCGGATTCGCCATCGGGGCATCCGTGATTTTATCCCTTAGTCTGGCATTTTTCGCTGGGAGGATTCTATACAGAAGGTGGTACTTGTATGATGGTTTCTTCTATGACTGGTTCAAGAGGGGAAATGAGGAATGGCCTTGGAGGCTGGTGGCTTTCCAAAGGGTAAGCTTCACCAGTAGCGACATCCTTGCTTGCATAAATGAATCCAATGTGATCGGCATGGGCGGGACTGGCATGGTCTATAAGGCTGAAGTGCACCGGCCCCACGTTGTTGTCGCAGTCAAGAAGCTCTGGAGATCGGGTTCCGATCTAGAGAACGGCTCCGATCTGTTGCAGGAGGTGAATCTCCTAGGACGGCTCCGGCACCGCAACATCGTACGTTTATTAGGGTATCTTCACAACGAGAGTGACGTGATGATGGTTTATGAATACATGCCGAACGGCAACCTTGGGACAGCATTGCACGACAAGCAGGCTGGGAAGTTGCTGGTCGACTGGGTCTCAAGGTACAACATCGCAGTCGGAGTGGCGCAAGGCCTGAACTACCTCCACTACGATTGCCATCCGCCAATCATCCACCGGGACATCAAGTCAAATAACATTTTGCTTGACAAAAATCTCGAGGCGAAGATTGCAGATTTCGGGTTGGCGAGGATGATGATCCACAAGAATGAGACTGTTTCGATGGTGGCCGGATCCTACGGATACATAGCACCTGGTTAGTATCAATCTCGTTCACAGTCTTTAAGATTAACAAATCGACTAGGAATATAGATCAATAACAGTTGCGCCTTTCTATTGCAGAGTATGGATACACCTTGAAAGTAGATGAGAAGAGCGACATATACAGTTATGGGGTCGTCCTTCTTGAACTCCTAACAGGAAAAACGCCCTTGGATCCATCTTTCGGAGAGTCCATAGACATAGTCCAGTGGGTTCGGACCAAGATCAAGGACAACAAAACCGTGGAAGAAGCGCTGGACGCCAGCATAGCCGGCCAGTGCAAACCCGTCCAAGAAGAGATGCTTCTTGTCCTGCGGGTTGCGCTTCTCTGCACAGCGAAGCTTCCCAAGGAGCGGCCTTCCATGCGGGATGTCCTGATGATGCTAGGAGAGGCAAAGCCACGCAGGAAAAGTGTCTGCTATGGCGATGCATCAAATGCTGGCAAAGAGAAGCCAATTTTCACTACTTCGCCCGTAGTCGGCCTCCTGTAGAACATTAACTTCCTAAGCTTGATAGCATATGCAGATCCTCATGATGTAAATTTCTTTTTCCTTTGACTAGATTCGATTAAATTTGCATGAACCGGGGCATTTGACCATCGGGGAAGCTTCTGATTTGCTTATCAGTTGTTCATGTTGACCATGTTGGTCCAGCTAAAGAAACAAATAAGGTATAAAGGAATCCATTTACATTTCTAATTGCTTTACAATGGAATTGCTCTATTTTTGCCCATTCATGCTGCAGTTTTGGCAAAGTACTTGAGGTCAATAAGTTCATTTTGAACTTCAATATCTCAGGTATGGCCATAAAAGCCGGTCCCTGAAGAAGACAGATTTGCACTGTTGATTTTGATTGAAGAGGTGAAACAGCCCATTTACCGAATCTAAATTGGCAAATTGGCACTGCCATATGGCACACTGGAACTTTTAAACCTGCTAATTTGAACGATCTTGACAGTGATAGATCCTTGTGACAAGGTATACTTCAACAGATGAGCATCTAGTTGCGAATGCCAAATCTAGCTTCACTTCTTTCATCTCTAGCCCAATTACCACGATCTGAGATTGAGTTTGGATCTCAAGTCACGAGCAGTGGGCAGAACCCAACATCTCGATATGTTCTAACAAAAGAGACTGATCGGATAGGTCCTGATTCAGCAGGACTATTGCTAACCCATTCAATGAACTAAACATATCCATCAACAGTAGGTTAGCAATGAAATTACTGGTCACTCGATATACTAAATCTTAAGCTAGAAAAATATTGGTGACAGACTGATTTTCAGTCTGCCATTTGCTTTACTAAGCCTTATGCTGGAACAAACTCATTTTGAATCCATCGACTAATAATTGCTATCGTACATTTCTCTCCGTCTGTAAGCATCTCAACAGTTCATCTAGAACAACAGAATGCAAACACGCTAATACAGGCAAAACACACGGAATTGTGCAACTACCGTTTGTCGTCACTCTAGCATTTGGGTGTGTTTATAGTGTGACTGCATTGCTGTAATGCTACCATTATGAACTTGATGTCTGGCGAAATATGTTTGAAAAATGTCTTAAAGCTTTGCATCTGTCAGGCGCTTGAGCTTGAAAAGAAAACTCCAAGACAAAAGTTGAGACTCGAGATGATCTCTCAAAAGCTGTAATATACGCTCAGCTATATCATTATTTGTCAACCTCCTTGAGAAAGCCAAAGTGCCTTCTCTAGAAACCAATTCTTTTTGCATGGATCCTAAAAACTCAAGTGCCGTGCTGCTATTTATTGACTGAGAGGTCTGAATTTTTCCAGAAACAAAGTTGAGGTCTTACAAATGGAGATTGCTGGCGCTGGATCACGACGTGCTTAAAGAATTGGGTAGGAATTGAAGTCAATCAACATCGAATTGATAAAACCGAACCTAACTGAGTCCCGGTTGGGGAAGCTCTCAATGGCAGAGGGATGGAAAATCTTTAGATGCAGAAGACGAGTGCACTGAAAAAATACCGCTTAACAAAGTCCTAAGTAACCGAAAAAGAAAAAAAAAGTCCTAAGTTTGATAAACTTTATATTTGACAATAGGCTAACATGAGAGTTGCAGGAACAGAAGAAGTCATCTTCCCTCTACTTCCTTCACTTTCCTTTACGATACAATATTTCCAGTATGATTTCTAACAATTCTGCGAATTCCTAGTGATGCTTTTTTTTTCCCCTTGAAACAGACTAAGCATGCGTGCAAGGCAAGAAGTTGCGCAGTCCTGGGATCATCCAACTCTACTGGGCTCGTCCCTGCGCCGAAAAAATTTTGTCATACATCCTATGAATTTGTTATTAAGCACAATAGGAAAATCACATCTTTTTCAGGATTTTTCACAATCCAAATTAGGTTCTATAAGAATTAAACACATAGTAATATGAACATACTGTTTGCATTAATACAAATGCAAGCAACCAATCTATTGACTTAATAGAGCAAACATGTTCTTTCAGATATAACTCTGATACAAAACATTCTTAAAAATTAAATCCTACCACTTGGACAACAATTTTCACATTAATACATACATATCCTTCAGTGTCCAACACCCCCCCCCCCCCCAAAAAAAAAAAAAATTCAGTGTCCCAAAAGAAATTACACATAGATCAATATCAGATTGCAGCAACAGGCCCCATAAGGACACTTCTGATATTGATTGGTAGACTGATGTTTAATTCCCTTCTCGCACTCAAAACACAATTCAATCACGTAAAGATTGGAGATGCGCGCTTGTTTTGTGGAATCAGTAGGCATCTTCTTATACTTCGATCAAGAAAAACATTAACTTCCGCCATACCTGATCTTCTTGGTGCTGCCTCCACCGCAACTGATAGAGAACTCGCACCCATACGCGTTTCCGAAACACGAGAACAATCCGCCTCCATCACTGTGCCTTCGTGGACGATCTCTACCTTGGTTCGCACCCGTTTTGGCATTCTTCTTGCCGTTGCCGCCTCGGTTATGGATCGGGGGCAATTCGGTTCGCCACCGCTCGATCTTGGTCCTCAGGCCCTCGCTGCTATCGTTCTCTGTCCAATTGTCGAGCAGTATCGAGCTCTCGCCCTCCTCGCGGTAGTTCTTATTCGGGGGTAGCAACCCCTTGGCTATGGCGGCCGCCACAATTGACGCTGATGGGCCCACATCGGATACCATCGACCCCAACAAGCTCCCGCCTTTTGTCTGCTTGAACCCAACCATCGAGTCGTTGCAAACGGTGCTTCCAGGATTGTAGGAGTAGTCATTTGTCCTCTCGCTCTGCGACCGCCATAGGCGGATTTTCGTGGCATCCTTCTGTGAGTTCTTGTTCCCATCGTTACCAGGTTCCTTTTTATTGTCCTTTTGGTCCGCCTCTTCACCACTGTCGAAGGCCAAAGATGCGCTCAGCTCCGAGTTCAATGGCATGCTGCGCATGCTGCTATTGATGAGCGAGACGCCAAAATTTATTGCCCCTTGCGGCCGGCCCGATGGACGCAGAACCTGCAAATTGTGGTGTTCACAATTTGATCCACATTGTTAGATATCATAAGCTGAAAAAATTGATATCAAAAGGATTATATGGTTTCCATTTAGCAAATGATCTATACCTGCAAGGTCATGAATCTCATGGGCGTGTTCTTGGTCCGCGTCCGTGTCGATGGAGGAATGAGGCTGCTGAGGAGCGCTCGGACCGTCCCGACGAGAACCACACGAAGCCAAGTCAATGCGTAGATTTCGATGGTGATCACGCAGGTGTCGGTCTCCAAAGAGACATCATTCACGCGAAACACAAACTTCTCGTTCCAGTTAGGGTTTGCGTGCCCTTTCTCATCGACCCTCGTCGTCAGTTTCCGATCAGGATGGACCCACGCGACCGCATACGTCCGCATGGATTTCGACACTGGGGCCAGATCTTGGGCCGATATGAGGTTAAGTTCGAGGAGCCTGCCGGTAGAGACAGAAGGAGCCATGGTTGTCACCGCGGCAAGCCGCCGGTCGTGGCAATGGCGAGGGGCGAGGGGCTAAGGATTGGTTGAGAATCATTCACAGGAAAAACATGGACTTAAAAAGGAGTTGCGCTGTTATTTCTATGGAGGGTCGGTTTGTAAGGATGCTTGCGAATTGTCAGGGAAGTTGTTATGGAGGTTGGCTTGTTGATACCAGCAGGAGGGCCCTAATTAAAATTAGACATTGCCATTCATAAAAAAGGGCGACAACCTATCAAGAAGACAATGCCTTGTCATTCTGACCACTCCGTTAGTGATAATAAAAACTAAATCATCTAGAACTTTGCGACAGCTTCACTGCGAAATTGGCTCCTCAAGATTGATCTGGTGCCTCAAGATCATTCCTCGTTTTTCACATGCCAAATTCATTGTTGCTGCGGTCATTTCTCAAGCTAATATTGGTGCCGATGTTAAAGAATGGGCGGTGGACGCCGGTGCTATTAGGCACATAAGTCTTTAACGAAGATGATGTCTATCTTGAAGACTCTCGACCTACTGCGAGTTTTGGGAAGGGCAAGGTTTTGCTCATGTAGACATTGGCCTTGAATGAGGTTCTGCATGTACCGAACATGAGGGCAAATAGGATTTATGGGGTCCGACTGAGCAAAGGTGGGATTAAAGTGTCATATGAGTCTTGATAAGATGATTGCTAGAAAATTCAATCCAAAATTTTTTGTGTCACACCTTCTAACATGGCATTAGAACAGAACTTCTACCCATTTTGTGTGTGCCACTTCTATTTCTGTTGCACCAAAGAGGGGATATTACAATATTCCATGTGACTTGACAATGGAGTTTATATGGTCTTTATATATGTGCGGTCTCCCTCCACTTATAAATTTTAACTTTTGGGTTGGATTTTATAATAATAAGTTTGGATATTTTGATATCATTCATGTGAGTACTCCTTATGATGCTAACCTTCGTTTAAAGAAACATAAAGACCATCTCATAACTTGATTATGTGAAAGTTATTGGAAGTTTGATACATTTAATGAACTTTTCTTGATACGGCTTATCATTGGAATGCTTTGATAAGGGTAGTGCGGTATTTGAGCCGTATTAGAAATGTGGTTTTCTTTATAAGGATTTCTGGTTGTATTAATAACTACATTAATGCTAACTGGATCTTAGATTAATATGCTACAAAACCCATAGATGATTGCTTATTAACCCCTTGGTGGGGGTGCAGTCTATTGGAAATCAACCAAGCAAATTATTGTTGCGAAATTTATTTTTGACTCAGGGGTTGTAGCCCTTGATTTGGGTAGTAGTGAGGTTGAATGACGGGGCGGATTTCTTATCAGACATTCTATTGGACATGAAATCAACATCGTTTGAGTCTATGTGTTGTGATTGAAACATAATATCTTCCAACATCTGCTGAAATGTGAAGTCACATTTATCGATTATACAAAGTCAGAAGTGAATTTGATCAATACTTTGACAAAATGTTTGGAAAAGAAACAAAAAATTGAAACATCGAAGGGAATAAGCCTAATTCCAATTCAAGACCTATGAATAATATATATATATATATATATATATATATATATATATCGTAATATATACTAATTTCACTTATAGTTGATCTCTTCTAAAAGAGGTAGACTAAGAGGGAGAAAAAGAGGCAACTGTGTTTTGGAAATAGGCTGTAATAGCTATCACACCCGAGGTTGTGTGATAGCTGTTACAATTGTTACAGATTATTGCAAGAAAACGTGGTAAATGCGTGTAATGTAATAGTCATTGATGCAACGGAATGTGGTGTAGCAGCTGTGAAATCTATACTTGGAAAGTCCAAGCGGGCTCTACTTGGTCAACTGCAAAACTTAGAGTGAGTATTTTGATGGGGTTGACAGAGTGTAGCACTGAACCGGTCAAGGAAGGGGTCTTTTTCTTTTATAAATAAAGGGACAGAGATCGAAAATCACATCGTTACTTTTCTAATTAAACATGAGCCAATCTATATATGCATTTCATTTGCTAAAATTAACGAAAATCTTGACCTGTTGAAAATACTTAAATATTCTTCCAATTTGAGAAATGAATGCGTCATCAAATTGGAGTGATGAAGTTGATTTTTCAAGCAGAGAAATAACTGCTTACGAGTCTGCCTCCACAACAAGTTTGCTAATATCTAAAGAAATTGTCAATTTGAGATTAGGAAAAAAAAATGCCCCATAGTTCTACTTTGAGTGAAGAACATGCTTTTATTGTCCACGTGAATCCGAGTCATCATGAATAACTCCTCCTGAAGCCTTAAGCGGCAATGAAGAGAAGCAAATAGAGAGGGCTAGATATATCCGAAATGGAACCGGGAGGGAGGGAGGGAAGGAGAGAGACTTTGTAGAGCGGTGGAGCTCGATGGGCGGAAACTGATGAGAATGAGAGAATGGAGAGGGTGGAGTCTGTGAAATGAGAAGGTGTCGATTGTTTGAGGGAATAAAAGAGGATAATTAAGACAAAAGGAAGCATAAAAGAGGATAATTAAGACAAAAGGAGGCGTGGTGTTCTCTAGGAATAAGATAATCATAGATACTTTATAGTGACTGATTCGGGCTCCCATACCAAACCCAAAAGAATGGGACCAATCTAAATGGGCTTATATGGATTGTAGGATTCACGGATTTTTTAATCAACCCTAGTAGTGGAAAGTTATTAGACATGTATGAAGTGGATGGTTAAATTAAGGAAATGATCTTAGTCAGTAGCAATTAGTAAGGATAATCTATATTTATTAAGATGAAAAGGGGTTGTGAATGGTATTTTGTGATGTGGCTTATTGAGAAATTTTCAATAACTTTTTTGTTATTTATTATCAATTGCACATGCTACTACTTTCAACCTAACCCAAATAGCTATTATTTTTGGAAAAATATTTTAAAAAAGAGAGAGTAGATTTCGTTAACAACTACCCTAGAGGCATTGGTCAAACATCTATCTAAAGAAAGATCTTTGATTTCTAATTCACTCCACGTACATTGGAAATGATATTACTTACCTATTCAATGTACTTAACTAGTGGTTCAAAGACATTCGTCATAATATAACTTAAGAAAATAATTGTGGGAATTGTCCTGATTCTTGGATATTCCAATATAAACCTTCCTACTCACTAAATCATTTATAAATTAACCAACGATTTCATATATTTTTAACAACTTTCCACTATTATTGTATCCACATCAGTAAACACTCCTCAATCTCAAGATGTTTATTTTTCTTTTTTTATAGAATCTATCATCATCTTGCGTGTGGACAGCGTGTGTCTCAACACTAACATTAAATAAACTGAATTTAAATAGTGAAAAAGTGAAAAAGCATGTTGAGGATTTTCATTAATTGTTTGACTTTCTTTTCCTAATTTCACACTTTAGTATTACATTCTCAGTTATGAAAGTGCTATTGAATATGTTGCTATATTAAAAGAAAGTTCATTTATAAGAAGAAGTTGCATAATAGAGAAGGCTATTTTTCATAAAGTTTTGATTACTCTCCTACGTGAGTCTTTAATAAATGTGGTTATACTATTACAATTCATAACCTAAAGTTTCTATTCCCTTACATATTGTGGCCTTTTAGCGAGTATGAATTGCATTCATTGAAGTGGTCATTTTAGAATCACGGATTGATTTTTCCTGTTCAATTTGAAAAATGGGAAAATTATAATATTATTTATTTTTGCCAAAATATGAATGGTATATGGCACAACATTTTTTAAAGTTACGTGTTATAATTTTTCTTTCATGACTTATCAATAATGTTAGATATGATGGTCATAACAAAAAAATCCGTCACATAACAATTTTACCTTTAATTGCAACTGCATCTTTTTTTATTTACTTAATAAGAAAATCAGATAATGCCTGTCATAATTATGATACCTCTGGCATATTGCCTAACCTAGATTAAAGTGCTTACGATGATGTTTTGGTATCAAAATTTTATAAAAGGGAGATAAAAACAGCTCCTCTCTCGTTCCTAAACTTTTTCGCATGAGACAAAATTCTTGAATTGGAATGATTAAAAGAAAAAGTGACAAATGAATACAACTTTTTCCTCTCTGATTAGCGGTGAGCAGCGGTTTAGGGTCAACCCTAGACCAACCCTGGACCGGCCCAACCCTGCCGGTCCTGGTCCGGTTCCCAAGGGGACTGGGTTGGTCCTTGGTCCTGAAATTCCAGGACCAACACTGTGTGGGTTGGTCCTCGGTTCTAAGAGTTTTGGGTCGGTCCAACCCTAGACCAACTCTGTATATTATATTATATTATTTATAATTCTTTTATATATTCAAACCTAAGTAAAATGTCTATTATATTATATTATATTGAAATGTTCTATCAATAGCACTAATAGTAATTTCAATTTAAAACTTTTGTTAAGTATTAATTATGTGTCGTTCGTTTTATTTTCAAGTGTTTAGAAGTTCAAGTGAATTAACAAGATGTGAAGTTATATATTCATGGTTTATATTAAGTATTTTGAACGTTTTATAATTTAATTGTATTTTACTAATGAATTTCAACTGCACTTTGCTTTTTAATTTGTGTCAAATGATAGAAGTTTTTGAAGAGTAGAGTAGTACTATAGTTGCTACGGTGATTTGCTAGTCAAGTGGTGTGAAGCTCATTTTTTGGTTGAGTAGACTCTACATGATCAAATGTTAGTCAAGTGGTGCGAAGCTCATTTTTTGGTTGAGTGGACTCTACATGATCAGGAAGACGCTTTTGCATATGGTGTTATAAATATTAAAGATAGATGATTACAAGAACTTTCCATCTTGTCTCATATCTCGATAAGCGGTTAGCGGATACGAAATTTCTATTATTGTGTCATCTTAAATTTGTAAAATATGTATTGATATTTTATAGTTTAGTTGTACAATACCGTATTGTTGATGGATGCGTAATTTGAATTTGTAGGTTTGCTTTTTTAGGAAGTATAAAAAATAAGACGAAAAAAAATTATCGATCGGTCCCGGGTTGACCCTGGAACCGGACCGAACCCATTGGGTTGGTCCGGTCCTTGGTCCTAGGCTTAATAGGGTCGGTCCTCGGTCCTAAAAATTGAGGACCAACATTGTACTGGTTGGTCCTAGGGTTAAGGGGTGGCCCAGACCAACCCGGACCATGCTCACCCCTATCTCTGATGACATAAAAGAAGATACAAGATGTCATCCGGCAAAGAATCGAGGGGCGGAGGCATCTTCGGTTCTGAGTTGAAGGATGGAGGGATTTAAGGTTTTCCTCGACAAAGAATTGCAGATTCTGCAGAAAAGAATATCGAGAGCGCAGAGGAGGGTTGGGGGGGGGGGGGAGAGAGAGAGAGAGGGCCCGTTTGGTTCGGCTTTTGGGGAATGTCTTTGGCGAAATGCAAATATCTTTAGGATAAAGGGGTTTTCGGGAATGCTCGGCCGTTTGGCAAATTACACATTGAAAAGTTGCTTGTGCGAAAATACCGTTTGGCAAATTTTATTCCAAATGAGCTTTTGCTTTTAATTTTCTTTTTTAAAAAATCTAAAAATCAAATCCGGCGGCCGGCGATGCCGGACGGCCAGATCTGGCCGTCCGGCGGCCTGAGGTCGCGACCTCAGGCGACGCCGTCGCCGCGACCTCAGGCGCCTGGAGGTGCAGAGGCCAGATCTGGCCGTCCAGCGGCCGGATCTGGCCTCCGGACCGCCAGATCTGGCGGCCTGAGGTCGCGCGGACCCAGGCGGTGCACGGCGCGACCTCAGGCGACGCTGTCGCCGCTCCGGACCGCCAGATCTGGCGGCCTGAGGTCGCGCGGACCCAGGCGGTGCACGGCGCGACCTCAGGCGACGCTGTCGCCGCTCCGGACCGCCAGATCTGGCGGCCTGAGGTCGCGCGGACCCAGGCGGTGCACGGCGCGACCTCAGGCGACGCCGTCGCCGCGACCTCAGGCGCCTGGAGGCGCAGAGGCCAGATCTGGCCGTCCGGCGGCCGGATCTGGCCTCCGGACCGCCAGATCTGGCGGCCTGAGGTCGCGCGGACCCAGGCGGTGCGCGGCGCGACCTCAGGCGACGCCGTCGCTGCGACCTCAGGCGCCTGGAGGCGCAGAGGCCAGATCTGGCCGTCCGGCTGCCGAATCTGGCCTCCGGACCGCCAGATCTGGCGGCCTGAGGTCGCGCGGAACCAAGCGACGCCGCCTGAGGTCCGCGCGACCTCAGGCGACCTCAGGCGACGCGAACCTCAGGCGGCGTCGCCTGGTTCGCTCGGAACCAGTCGACGCCGCCTGAGGTCCGCGCCGCCTGAGGTCCGCGCCGCCTGGGTCGCGCGTTGCGGCACCCCCAGACGATGGTCACCGGCAACGCGCGACCCTCAGGCGGTAGAGGCGGTGGCTGCCGGAGAAGCTTGGTGGCCGGAAAGAAGAAGAAGAAGATGAGAAGAAGAAGAAGAAGAAGACGACCACAAGGAAAAATGATGAACAGTAGCGTGGCATTTCCCAAATGCCGAATGCCCAATGCTGCCCCTCCCCAGCATTGGGCATTGAGCATTCCAAATGCTCATACTTGGGCAAAGGGGCTTCCAAAAAATTTGCCAAACACTAATATTTTTCCCAAATGGGCTTTGGGGGTCAAAGGGGCTTTGGGAATGCCCAACCAAACACCCCCAGAGAGAGAGAGAAGGCATTGGTGACGTCGGAAGCGACGGACAAGGTAGGGCGGAGGCGGCGGCGGGATTCGTCGAACGAGACAGCAGAGGAAAGATAGACAGGGTCGACGCTAACGGAAGAGGAGAGAGAGCAAAGTGGAGTCTTTAGGGAGCAGGTGACACTTGCTAACAGGGCCAGCCCACAGCGACACGTGTAGCTTACTGAGTGGGTTTTTACAAAAATGACGTGACATTATAGTTGCTCCTAAAATTTTCCCGACATGTAAAGCCAAATGCGTCCCCCTCTCCTGAATCGCCACCAATCATCGCCTCCCCTTGAAACTAGAGAGAGAGAGAGAGAGAGGCATGGAGGAGTAAAACCCCAAAAAGGAAAACAAAAGAATTTGAAGTCAAGACGGCGAAAACGAGGCAAATTTCTTTGTTCCTCTCTCTCTCTCTGGCGGATTGTAGTTCTACGTCCCCGTCCCTTCGCCGATTGATCCTGCGTAAGAATTTCGTTCCGTTTTAAATTCGTATAGAGTATGGTTGGAATCATTAGTTTAAGAGACTGATGCTTCGATGAAAATGCGTCCTAAACTTCCGTGACAGGAGCATGAAAGTCGCTGAAGCGCTGCGAATGCATATGGTAGTTCAGAAGCAGTTCCAACAACAACATGAGGTTCGCTTTTGACGTTCGAGGAAATGGTCTCTTGAAGTGAAGGGGAAGCATGTTGCTGACCTGCAGATATAGACTATTACTTCATGCAACTAAAAGAATATTTCTACTCTTCCCCGTATTATGCAGAAGATTCTCAATCGTTTTCGCTGAAACATCTAACTAAAAGCTAAAAGGAGAAATACTTCATGGTTCCTAAGAGCAACTGTTCTTGATAAGCACCGTCTTTAAGAGCATTTCACTTGCCTAATTCAGGCCATAAGACTTACCACTTTGTGTTCTTGGAGCACTGCATTTAAAGAAAGCTTGATTTCCCCTGAAGACAAAGGATCTCGTCTAGTGTTTACGTGCCAACTTTCCCCTAGTCCCTATACATAGAACACGAAATGTAAAATCTAAGTCCCGGAGCATCTGTTGCCAAGTCACTTAAGCTTTATCAGTTTTCAATTCATTTATGCTTTATCGGTTACTTAATTCCTGCAGATTCAGAGAAAGCTGCAATTGAGGATTGAAGAAAAAGGAAGGTGCTTACAAATGTTGTTTGAGAAACAAAGCCGAAGCAGCATCCTTTCAAGCTCTTAAAGAATAAAACTAGGAGATTTTCGAACTTCGGTTATCTAATATATATGCGGATTGATGGATATAGTGATTACGTCGATAAAGCCTCCGACTTTCAATCTATCCAACTTGGGAAATAAAATTGCATGGATAAACTGTAGAGAGAAGGTTTAGCAGCAAAAAGAGAGGAAGAAAGAAATGATGCTCGAACACACAAGTAACGTTTACCTAAAAAAAAAAAAATACCTTGGCCTTGATTTTACCCTGGGAAAGGTAACGTTTTGCTGTACCGAACATAAAGGGCAGGTAGATTTCTGTGGTCCGACCATGCAAAGGTGGGATTAAAGTGTCATTTGAGTGATTATTATTAGAAAATCCAACCCAAAAGTTTTTGTGTTGCACCTTCGAACATGATTTCAAATCCCCAAATTCTAACCCTTGCGTCCATCCCATTAATCAAATTTTACGTACCGCTCATAATCCCCTTGCATGTGAGAGGAGGTGTTATAATATTCTACATCGCTTGACAATGGAGTTTATATGCTCTTTATATATGTGTGGTCTCGCTCGACCTATTAATTTAAGTTTTTGGGTTGAACTTTATATCGATAAGTTTGGACATTTTGATATCACTCATGTGAGTACTCCTTAGGATGCTGACTTTGAGCTAAAGAAACATAAAGACCATCTCATAACTTGATTATGTGAAAGTTATTAGAAGTTTGATGCATTTAATCAACTTTTTTCGATATAGCTTATGATGTTTGTAGGCTGAGCAGTTCTACAAAGAATCCAAACCTTATCATTGGAATGCTTTGATCAGGATAATGCGATTTTTGAGAGGCATTGTGACTGTGATTTTCTTTATAGCAATTTCTCGCTGTACCAACAAGCGCGGTGTTGCTGACAGGATTGTAGATTCACATGCTACAAAACCCCACATGCTACAAAACCCACTGGTGATTGCTTATTCACCCCTTGGTGGTGGTGCAGTATGTTGGGAATCGACCAAACAAATTATGGCTACTAAATCTATTTCTGATGGGTTGTAGCCCTTGATATGGGTAGCAGTGAAGCTAAATGACTGGGGAATTTCTTATCAGAAATTCCGTTGGGCATGAAATCAACCTCTTGTAGGTCTATGTGCTCTATGAAACACCAACACTCTTCAAAAGTCTTCGTATCGTGTCAAATACTTCGACACGTGTCCGACATTCTTGGACACTCGATCAACACGTGTTGGAAAATCTAACACTCGGTCAACTTTCCCAACCCTTTTCGATACTTGAGACGGAATTTTGACATACAAGTTTTCAACATATAATTTCAATATCGAGGTCAAGTTTAAAAATTTTCAATAAATGAGAGGTCAAAATGCATATATGTGAAAAAATAAAACACAATAATAAAAATAATAAATTGAGAAAGGAAAAAAAAAACTAATCTTATTTTCTCTTCTGACTCTCACTTTTCATGATACATAATTCACCCCTTAAGTTTTTTTTTTTTTTTAGTATAAATTCATTCTAGGCTTTTTTAATTATTTATTTATTTATGAATTTGAATCAAATTAATTTGATTGGAATAATTATAAAAATGATAAATATATATTTAATATACAATATGTCAAAACGTGTCGGAATTCTTTTTTTTTAGAAACGGCATGTCGGCGTGTCGTATCGTGTCACGTGTTAGTGTCAGTATCGGTGCCACTTAGTATGTGCTATGATTGAAACATAATATTTTAAAACAGCCACTAACATAATGTTATATTTATCATTATATAAAGTTAAAAGTGAATTTGCCCAATAATTTGATTAAAAATTTTAGAAAGAAACAAATGATTGAAACATCAAAGGGAATGAGCTTTATGCCAATTGGAGATCCCGTGCGATTTCCACTCCCTTATTGACTCCTAACACTTCCTATCACATTGATTTGATTATATTATTTCTTGTGGATTTCACTTGTGGATTTCACTTTTAATTTAAGATTATTCCTTTCTTATTTTTCTTCACTTTTTTTTAATATATTTTTCCAATCTCAAACAGTATTTGCTATGATTAGATGTGGGGCCCACTCTTGATTTAAGATTATTATTTTTTTTTTTTGCCTTCTTTTCTTTTTTCTTCCCCTTTTCTTTCTATATTTGGATTAAAACTGGTGTTTCTAGTTTCCAAAAAATATATATAGTTTTTTTTGGTAACTAGCTAACGAACTATTGTGTCAATGAGTTGATATTTATCTTTTTTTTTGCATTAAAAATAACCTAAACATAAGTAAGAGTGAAACAAATCATTTACTAGTTTTAGTACGCATTTCATTTAATTATAATGTTAATATGTGTCATATGATGTAGTTTGTGTATTTTAAATGCTCAATTTTCATTTTCTTCGGTGAACCTAGTAATCCAATAACCATTATTTTTGATGCCACCATTGCATGATGTTTTAAAAGATAGGTTTTTTTTTTTTGGTCGGTGAAGATAGTTTAAAAAATATTAAACATATGACGAAGTTAAGCACATAAAATGCATATGCAAGTCTGTCCAAGTAAGCACAAAAAAAGGATCTTGAAGTCGAATGTGTCCTTTCAGTTGTTATAGATATGCTTTTAAAGTTGAATGGCTTCCTCACATCGATCTTCAAATACCCGTGGAGACATGTAGATATGCTTTCAAAGTCGAATGTGCACCTTCAACTCTTAAAGTGACACAGCTTCCAAAATGTATGTGTAGAAGCGGGCGCAATAAGCTTTTTGAAAGGAAACCGTGCATTCTTTATGTAATTAAAAACCACTATATATTCCTTAGAGCAAATTCTCGTAAATGTGTATTGACAATCTAAATCGAAGATTTCATGATCATGAACATAGTCTATGTAAACAAAGTAAATAATTTGTGGATAAGATAACATTTCTTTACTTTGATTATGATTGGTGCTTGCTTGAATTACAACAATGGAGAATAAGTTCAGGAAAAAAAAAACATGAAGGGATTGCTGAAATGTAATGGGTGTGGGAGGAACGGCTAGAGTGAAAAAAAGTTGTTCGAAAATGATGTAGGTAGTTTTATTATTTTTTTTAAATAGAAAAAAAAAAGATAACAAATAAAAAGATGTAAGAAATAATTTTAAATCAAGAGTGGGACTTGTAAGGGATAATGTAGTCAATTCAATGTGATAAGAGATATTGGGAGTTGATATATGAAGTGGAAATAGGGCGAGCCAGAATTTAACTGTAATTTATACTAATTTCCCTTGTAGCTAATATAATCTAAAATAGGTAAACTGAGAAAAGAGGCAATTGTGTTCTGGAAATATGCTCTAAATATCACACGCTCTGGGTCATTACAGTTGTTGCAGATTACTGCAAGCAGACGTGGTAAATGCATGTAATGGAACGGTCATTGATGCAATGGAATGTGCTGTAACAGCAGTGAAATCTATACTTGGAGTGTCCGAGCGGACGCTACATTATCAACTGCAGAACTTACACCGGGGAGGCTATGCAGGAGGAAAACAACAACGTTTTGAGAGGGAGTTTGAGTGGAGTATGTTAAAGGGTTAATAGAGTGGTGGCCACTGGCCAGGGCTGAGCATGAGCCCTGTTTGGGAAAGCCTTGAACGTCAGTGGAGGAAAGCGAACCGGAGAGAGCTCGAGAGCTCGAGTGAAAGAGAGACTGTCGCGCACCTGGGCTCGGCTGTGCAATGCGGCTTCGTCGAGGCACGGGACTGAGCGAGACACGAGAGAGAGAGAGAGACTGTCGAGTGGCGGGGCTCATGGCGGTTGCGCGGTGGAGCTTGATGAGCGGTGACCGGTGAGAATGGGAGAATGGAGAGGGAGGAGTCCGGGGGACGCGAAGGTGCAGACCGTTTGAGGGAATAAGAGAGGACGATTAAGGCGGAAGTGAGTGTGGTGTTCTCTAGGAATGAGATAATCATAAGATACTTTATAATTTTTCTATGTACAAGTCGGATTGGTTCGGGCATCAAATCATTTTGCCATAGTAGATCCTGAAAGAACCAAATCGGTCCAGACCGGCCTATGTGGCATTTAGGATTCACAAGTATTTTTGCTCAATCTCATAAGGGGTGTTAAAGTTACTAGACATTAATGAAGTGGGTGGTCAATTGATGAAATGACTTTCGTCATTATTAATTAGTAAGAATAATCGATTTTTATATTTAGATAAAAGGAGGGTGTGAATAGTAAAATGGTGACGTGGTTTCTCTAAAAAAATTTAAGGATTTTTTTTTTTCAATTCCACATTTTACTACTTTTTACCTCATCCTATTATTAATATTATAAAAAAGAAAGATTTTGTTAACAGGTACCTTTGAAGGCATTGGTCATATACATTTTGAAGAAAGATTGTACTTTTCTCGCCATTGCCTCGCTTGCGCTACCTGTAATCAATACATTGAAATAAAAAAACACTTACCTATTGTATATACTTAACTAGTGGCTTAAGGTTATCCGTTGTAAGCCGATTAAAAAATATCTTTTGTATATTAAGCCAAAAAAGGGACCACTTATCTAACATTACAATATTGACTTTGCTACTCAATCAACCATTTCATAAAGTAATCGACAATTTCCATATATCTAAGACAACTAGCCACTGTTATTATATTTGAGTAAATACCTGCACAATTTCTCCCGAAATGTTTTTATCTTTTTCCATATATAATCTATCACCATCATGCACTCGGATAGCGAGTGCCTCAACACCGGGAATTTACATAGTAAAGAAGTGAAGCATGTTGAGCATTTTTTTTTTTTTTAAATTTCCTTGATTTTTTTTTTCTGATATCACACTTTAGTATTACATTCTTAGTTTTGAATGTGCTATTCAATATGTTGCTATTTGTTGAGAGAAATTTCATATTTTAGACGAGAATGGTACGAAAGGTTATTTGACCTCTTGATTAGGATTTTATAAAGTGTTGATTACTTTCCTATTCATTCTTTTTATTTAATATATTTATATAATATCACCATTCACAACCTAAAGTTTCCATGTTATTTTTAATTAATATGGGATGAATGGTATGAATTGCATCTTGTTGAAGTGGTCTTCTTACAATCATGGATTGATTTTTTCGTTCCCAATTTGAAAAATAAGCAAGCACAATATTATTTTATTGTTTGACAAAGTGCAAATGGTACACGTCCTCACATGTTTAGACTTTAAAATATTTTCCTTTCGCCTATTCATTTCAAAATTGGAAAAAAAAATGCAATCCGTGTTCTTCCTCATCTTTCCTAAGATGGGATTTCTAGCCAAATAGCAAAAGTCGACGGGTCGATAAGATAAGATAAGAGATAATGACAACTATGTCTTTCTTCTTCGTTTGAACTCTTCTCGATTTTCTACACACCACGATACGCGCTTACTATGACGTTCCAGTATGGAGATAAACATGACTTTCCTCTCTTGACCCAAAACTTTTTTCGCATGAGATGACATTTTAGCTTTGGAACGATAAAAAGAAAAAGGGAAAACGTGACGAATTAAATACGAAAACCTTTTTTAACGAAACCTTTTTCCTCCCTCCCTCTCCCGACATACTAGAAAGGCACAAGATGTCATCCATCCAAAAAACTAAATAATAATAATAATAATAATACTAATAAAATAAAAATAATTTTAAAAAAAGAAAAGCGGGGGGACCAAAAAATTGCCCGGCGGCGACCACTAAGCAGAGCGAAAGGGCGCAGAAAACCACCGAGAGGAAAGTTGCCCAAGTGGAAGGACTGCCACGATGCTCCTCGCGCGGGCCCCACCACCCATCCCAAATATTCCCCTGCTTCTCGCCCCAGCGCCCCCCCTCCGTCGCCCACCGTCCGATCGCGCGATCGCAGGCGGAGGATTCCGCACGTGTGGGGGGACACGCGACGGGGGCCCACCGCCACGGCAGAGAGAAAGGGATAGAGAGAGAGAGAGGGAAAGGGGACAAGTAAATCCAAGTACGTTCTCTCCGTCCCCAATTTCCTTGTCCCTTCCCTTCCTTCTCCATCGTCACCAATCATCGCCTTCCACCCCCTTACGGAAATCGCAAGGGAGAATTCGAAGGTCAAGACGGCGAAGAAGAGGCAAATCTCTCGGCTCCTCCCGCTCTCCCTCCCTCTCCCTCCCCCTCCCCCTCTCCCTGGGTAGATAAGGATTCCCCCCGATTCCGCGTCCCTCGAGCTGATCGCGCGCGTGCGCCTCGGCTCTTTCTCCTCGCGACTTCGATTCGGTGGCCGCCCCGTCCCTCTCTGATTTCGCGTTTCCTGAGGTGGGTATTCGTCAAGTTTGTGAATTTCTGCGGATTTCGTGCTCTGGGGTTCGAATTTTTTCTTCCTTCTTTTTTTGGCCTTCTTTTTTTGGGGTTCTTCGTCGCGTGGCTCGGCTGCTGCTGGCGGCGGCGGCGTCTGATTATTTGTGGGGGGTTCTTCGCGTATTTCTCACCGGACCGGACTTTGCTTTGATGGGTTGTTTCTTTTTTGTTTCCTCATGTTCTTTTTCGGTTCTGCGATTGGTCGAACGTGGCGAGGGGCTGAGGATGAATTCCACGGAACCGGTTCTGGATAAGGCTTCTTAATTCGGCGGCGTTTTTTATTCTAATTTGGTTAGGGGAATCGTGGTTTTCGATCGTGGATTGGTGTTTCTCTGTGTTTCTAGCTTGTTGGGAGGAGGCTGTGTGTTTTATGATAGTCCGGCGGAATTTGCATCTCTTGTTTAAGAGATGTGGAGTGTGAGAAGTATGTGGCGCTTCGGGACGTGATCGTGATTTCTTTGGTCGTTGCGATTCCAACACGATGATGGCGATGGTTTAGGATTGTCTCCCTTGTCGGGATTGCGGGCGCTAACCTCGGTGATTGGAAATTGATGTGATTTTGTTTGGGTTCTGGATTAGGCTTCTATGGCTGCGACAGTTATGATTTCTCTTTCTTTATTATTTTTAGTCTATAGTGGCACAGTGAGTTTCTTTCATGTGAATAGTGCATGCTTTGAGAATGATGCTAGGTTAGTTTTTGTGTTTCTCTGTTTCACTGTTGTTCGCTGGAGGTGGAGGCTATATGTTTGATGATAGCTGGAAACTTTGGGACTTTCATCTACAGTGTGAGAAATTTTGCACTTTTTGAGACACGATGTTGGTTATCTTGGCCATTGCAACTCTTACATGGTAATATTGACAAAGCTTGATGGAATTATGTTGTAAATTTACAACTATTTTGGTGTCTTTTTCAATTTCCTTTTAATTATCTCTGTAGTAGTTTTTACAGTATACGTGCTGTTTTTCCCTTGAAATTTTCAGTGTTTTATAGATTTTGACTTGGATGTCTCTTGAAATGTGCTCTAATTTAGTCATGTGGCTCTGTAGACACCATCTTATCGTCTAGCCTACTAGTAACGTACTCAAACAGATTTTCTTAATGAATATTTTGTGGGGTTTTATATGGGAGATAATATTTAATCAATGACCCAGCCTGCGACTTGCATTAAGAGTTTAAACATGATGGTGAATGATAGTCTTTCTGTTATTACGAACATGCATATCGGTTATGTAGGATTCCAGTGTTAAATGTTTGAGTGATCTTTTATTTGCAGAAAAAGTGATCTCTCTTGAGCCCTTGTCAAAAGTGTTCCTCAACATTAAATAGAATGTTTATTTTGTACTGTTTCTGGATTGGGTGAAAAGAGAGTTAATGTTTTAATTCCGTTTCTGCAGGTAACTCAAATGTTATTCAAAAACGGGACCGTTGGAAGTGGTCTTTCATCCGCTTCTGGATGTACGAGTGATATCTGCTTTTCTTCCCCTCAGCAACCTGAAAGACATGCACAATATTCTCCATTCATTTCTCCAGCATCTGTGATTAGAACGTCCACACCACCCATAGGTTTTCCCCGAACAGAAGTACAAGCTACTGCATTGACTGATATTCCAAAAGAAAGCAAAGATGTTCTCTGGGATCCAAATCAGCTTCAGGATTTTCTCTATTCAGAAAATGTCCCGAGCCAGAATGTTCAGTTAGAGAGCAGGGGGGCTGTTGTGGGTTGTGACAACCAATCTGCAGGAAGTGATTTGATATGGACTGAAAACTTTGGTGAGGCTATGGATCTAGATTGGAGCAAATTTCTTGCTGATGATGATGCGATTGAACCATCAAAGGTGTGTATCTTTTAACTTGTAATGGGGTTTGCTGTTTGTCCAGCAGAGAAGGCTGAACTTGTTTGCGAGTCTGTCATTTGCTTGTAAGGTAAATACTATAGGAGAATGTGCTCTGAACGTTTGGCGCTACATGAGATACTTATTTCTTTCTTTTGGGGGTGGGGGGATTGCAGATGGGGGAGGAGGGTGGTCTTAGGGTATTTTCTCCTGGTCCAAATCGATAATTCTGGAGATGGTTTTATTACTGTAATATCGTTTATCTAATTTTCACTAATTTTATCTTAAATTAAGCTGGCATGTCTTACTCAGATGCTGTTTTCTGTTATGCTGTTGCAGCCGCCCCTTGCTGTTCAAGGTCAGTCTTTACCTCCTGCAGAATCTTCTGCTGCCGCTAATCAATTGTCAAGTGCACCCTCAAGCAAGGCTCGAATGCGTTGGACACCAGAGCATCATGAAGCTTTTGTGGAGGCTGTTAATCAGCTTGGCGGTAGTGACCGTGCGTATCTCCTGATTTCACTCTGGATTTTGGTTATGTGTATAGGATGACCAATTTATTTGATTGTTTTCACTTTTGACATTAATTTTAGGCGCCACTCCCAAAGGTGTTCTGAAGCTGATGAATGTAGAAGGCCTAACAATCTATCATGTGAAAAGCCACTTACAGGTATGTTCTGCCTTTTTGTTCTTCTAATCCCTGGCATGATATTGTCTTTTCTAGTTTCTATTCCAAACTTATATGGAAGCCCTTTTAATGCAGAAATACAGAACAGCTCGATATAAACCGGATTCAGCAGAGAGTGAAGGTGATTTTCTTTTGTTAATGATCATTGCTAGTTGGTTCTTTGGACTACACTTTGCATATATAAATTTCCTTTCAGCAGGCACTTATTTATAGTGCAGCCTTGCATTCCGTGCATCTTCAGTCTTTCCTGTCCTTTGGGCTGTAAATGACTGGTCATTCCTCTGTTTCCAGGATCTTCAGAGAAGAAGTTGAGTTCGCTGGAAGACATGAAGTCTCTGGACTTGAAGGCGTGAGTCATTTTCTTAGCTCTATTAATTTATGTACTGTGATTGATTGACTGAAGGGTGTTTCTTTTCATGTTGAGGGATTCACTCTTTTCACTTGATTTAGATTGTATTGATGCTGTTTTGACTTGTCCCTGATGATGAAATCTCTCATGTTTCATGTCTCTTTATCATTTAACGCTGACCCAAATCTTCTTTGATTTCACCACATAAAATCTAGTTACTTTCGTCTTTGAGTATCTGATTGGAAGTAATAGTTTAAGAGACTGATGTGTTGATGAAAATGCCTCTTAAACCTACATGACAGGACTATGAACATCACTGAAGCGCTGAGAATGCAGATGGAAGTTCAGAAGCAGCTCCATGAACAACTTGAGGTTAGCTTTTGACATTCGAGAAAATGGTCTTTTGAAGTGAAGGGAAGCATGTTGATGGCCTGCAGATATAGAATATTACTTTATGCTACTATAAGAATATTTTTCCTTTTCTACATATTAAGCATTAGATTCTTGATCGTTTTTCCAGAAACATCTGAGTAAAAGCTAAAAGAAAAATATTTAATGTTTCCGGATAGCAGCTTACTCACATAAAAAGCATTTCACTTGCTTAATTCAGGCTATAAGACCTACCATTTTGTGTTTTTCGAGTACCATCTTTAAAGAATGCCTGATTTCCCCTGAAGACAAGGATCTTGTGTGTGTTTAAATGCCAAAATATTGAGAAATGTTCCCTAATCTCGCTACAAAAGACACAAAATGTAAAATTTAAGTCCTGAAGCATCTGTTACCCAGTCACTTGTGCTTTATCAGTTGTCAATTCATTTATGCTTTATTGGTTATATATTTCCTGCAGATTCAGAGAAAGCTGCAATTGAGGATTGAAGAACAAGGAAGGTGCTTACAAATGTTGTTTGAGAAACAAAGGAACCAAACAGAAGCAACCGAGCAACCTCAGGCTGAAAAAGGACTTGAAACGACAAACCCCAGCTCTTCGCCAGGCGAAAGTTCTCTAAACATGAACAAAAGGCAGAAGGTTTCAGAAGCAAGGACCACTGATGATGACAATCCAGATGAGGGCGAGATGGGTCTTCCATCTCCGAAACGAGTGAGGGGCCATGAACCCTAAGCTGGAGCAGCATCCTTTCAAGGTCTTGAAGAATGGAGAAAGAGAAGGATATTAAAGAAGGAAGATATCATGCTGCCTCTGAAGATGACGTAGCGAAGTTGTTTTATGACGACCGCATGACAAAGGATTTCTTTGACTGAAACTAGGAGATTTTGGAACTCCTCTCATCTAATTTATCTGTGGATTCTTATTAGATGGATTTAGTGTTTAAGTCGATAAAAGCCTCAGACTTTCGAACTATCCAGACTTGGGAAATAAATATGCATTGATAAACTGTAGATATAGAAGGTTTAGCAGCAAAAGGAGGGCAGCAAGAAATAATGCTCGAACTCACGAGGGACGACGCTTTTACTAAGCTGCTGTGATTTCTGTCTTTCTAATTTGTATGGAAGAAGTGTACTGACTGTATTATCGCGGTGGAAAACATTGTACAAATTCCTCTGCGGGCGTCATTGGCTTGACATGTAGATAAGTCTCTGTGGGACGTTGCCTCGTCTCAAGATTTACTTTGCATAGATGGACTATACTTTTGGGTTATCTTTCTTTTCGAGATCTGCTCGGTTCACTATCGCAGCCTATTGATTCCTAGTTATAAAGCTAATCGGTGTGGAGTGATTAAGGTCCGGACAAGAGGGTCGGCGTGGTGGCACCGAGGTTCGCCTCTCATGAGAGGATCTAGATCCGGCTCCTCAAAGTCGGGACGGGAGGATTGATGGTTCCGTAATTTTGTAACTTTAGAAAGGCAGGTCACAAAAAACTTCTATATCTCTTAAGAGGGGACACGCATTAAGTTTTGAATAAGGAGCTTTCTCTGATTAGGTGATGCTCAAACGGGAAATGTTTGGTTTACATCATCACTTGACCCAATCTCTCTATGTGGGCAAGAGTCACTTTTGAGCAAGTACCTTTCTGTAATCAGGTGACATTCAAACGGAAACGCTCGGTTTACATCAGCACTTATTAGCCCAATCCCCGCGACGTGTGCCGACAGAACAAAAGAGGAGGAATGACTCAAGCCTCTCAAAGACTTTGCACTTTCATTGCCGCGTTCTTGGTAAGAGGCCCTGTGCAAACCAAAGGTGTAAACTTTAGGTGGGAATTTTACCTGGGTAGTTCCCAAAGGCATCACCCACGAAGGTTCGAAGGGGACAAAAGATGGGACTTTGCTTTTCCCAAGGAAACATCGTCTGCCACTCGTGTACTTCTTTGGCTTCGTGAGGATTTGTCGATGAAGATCGGTGCTTGAGCTTGGGAAAAGAGTCGGGAAGTCGGTAGCTTTGGTTACTGTCCTGAGAGGATCGTTTGCCTGCCTCGTCATCTGTCGGCTCTACCCTGCCCTGAAAGAAAGGCTGTGCGCACTTCTCAAGCCGGCCGCAGAAGAACCCTCGATTCCAAGAAGGAGGAGGAGGAGGAAGAAGGAAGAGATGCTGTTCCAGGTGGGAGGGCAAGGGACGCGTCCCACCTTCTTCGAGATGGCGGCTGCCCAGCAGCTCCCGGGCAGCCTCCGTGCCGCGCTCACCTACTCCGTCGGCGTACTCTCTCTCTCTCTCTCTCTCTCTCTCTCTCTCTCTCTCATACAACTGCGAGCGCGTTTCTCTCTCCGGCCATGTCGAATTCGTCGATGTACTGACTGTCCCAGCTTTGAGTTTTTCGCGACGAATCGCGGGTTCAGGACATGATGATGAGCTCTTGAGCCATTTCGTTCACCCTTGTCTTGGAATTTTTTAATGGCGTGGGGCGGCGATGAGATTGGCCGCGGTTTTTAGCTCTTTCGTTGACGTCGTTTTGAGTGTTGTTTAGGTTTGAGCCCAGCTTCAAGATTAAATGTCTCAGTTAACTGGTCGATTAGCGCAATTTTCTCGGTTTTACCTGCTTCGCTGAATTTGGTTATTGGCCTTTTGTTGCCTGCTCGAGCATACCTGTAAATGCACCGGATTGAATTATTGGAATTGGCTGGAGTTGTTGGGGTTTGTGCATGGTGGACGGTGATAATTGTCGATTCCTGTATCAATTTCTCCATTCTTGTATTAGTTCGATTGACTTGGGAGAGGATGGGGTTTACTGCAGCATTATTGTCTTTCCTGTTTTCTTAGATTTTACTTCGTTCCTTTTTATGGGGGGCAATTTATGGGATGGAGTGCTGGAATTCATGGATGAATTGCAGGTACTTGCCTTGAGAAGACCTCTCCTTCACAAAGTATTGGACTACGAAGATGAGTTCTTTGCACTGCTGATGCTGGTTCTCGAAAGTCACAGCTTGCGAACTACAGGTGACTCTACAAACAAATATATTATGTTAGCGAACACCCCCCCCCCCCCCCCCCCCCCCCCCCCCCCCAAATCTCTTTATTTTTGGCTAGATAAAGCATTCAGGACTCGTAGAGCGTTGAACTAGTCCTTTGGCACTATCAGTCCCTTTGTCATGGAAATAGCATTGTATTTCGTGGGCTACTGTCTGTCTCTGATGGTAGTCCCATCCATGTGCGATAATTCCTTGAGGATATGTTTGAACCTTAGAATTTTGGCTTGTTGAAGTGCAAGTGAGAATTGACCTTTTGATTTAAGCTAACCTTGTCAAGTCACGTGAAGGCTTATCTTTCCCCTGTACGTGAAAAGTTTTTACTCTCCATTCTTCACCTGTCATGTTTCCTGAAGTGTAGAACTCTGGAGACATGCCATCTTAATACTTTGGTTGACTGAGAATTCTGTGGGATGTGAACGTTGAAAAGCTTTGTTTAAATACTGAAAGAAAGTGTGAGATGGACAAATATGTGTATAATTTAAGTGGATTCCTGCAAAAGAAAAGTTTCAGACCAGTTAGACATTTCGTGAGGTATCCTTAAGTTTTATTAATCAATTTTCCATCATGGAAGTAGTCTTATTTTTTTAAATTTTATTCTTCTTCAGATGCTTCATTTTCCGAATCTTTATATGGGCTACGAAGGAGAGGGGTGAAGATAAAAGCACAGAAGGATGTTGCTCTTTTGAACTCAGGGGATAGATTGCATCATTCTGGGTTAGAAAAGCGCCAGAAAGCCCTATCTGTTGTGTTCCTGGTACAATCTTTTGCTTCTATCATCCAGCTTATGTATAAGCCACCGAATAATGTTAAATTTTCTTGGATAAATTTCATCAAATGTTTCCGTCTAGATAATGTAACTCTCAGAATAAGCTTCACTGCCCTTCATTATGGCTTCTGTTGGCAGCATAATTGCGCTATGGTCAACATGTTCGTGATACGTAACTTATTTTTCTTATTGAGGCTTGGTTAAAGTTTCTCTCTGTAACCATGGTGAATGGAGTCAAGACAAGTAGCATGAAATCTCATTGAACTATAAAAAAAGATGATATTACTCTTGAATTAGATTGTGACTGGAAATAAGTATTGTTATTTAGACATGGGAGCTTTGATATTGTATTAAATTGTCAAGGTTTTTATCTTTCTATCTTTTGCTTTACTATCTGGTTTTGACATGGAAGTACACAATTATGATTAGGTGGTCTTGCCATACTTTAAATCAAAATTGCATTCCATATACAACAAAGAAAGGGAAGCCAGACTTCAAGCAAGTTTATGGGGTCATGGAGAAGATAGCTTGGATAATTTGGACTACGTCACTGGAGGAGAGGATGTTGTCGTCTCAGTGGCAACTTCGAATGCAGATCGATCAATCAGAACACACTTGATGAAGAGGATTCAGAAAATAGTAGGTGCTTGCTACCCATGGATACATGCTAGCTGTGAAGGTACATCACCCTGAGTTATATTATGCCTAACATCTTAAAGTGTCGTTCTCCTTGGTTCAGGTGGTTGGGCTGAAAGAACTATGCCCATCTTTGTTCCCAATTTCACAATTCGTTAAAATAGTACTTTTCAAAGATAACAGGGGGCATTCAGTGATAATTCACCTCATTCATACAGACCAAGAAAACATTGTTTTTTTCTTTGGACACTTGTTAGCTTTAGTAATTAAAATATTGTGGACTAAATTATGCTTGAGATTCTCAAATTGAAGCTACCTTCTGGCTATGCAGGATTGTCGTTTGCCTATCAACTGTTGTATCTATTGGATGCCACCGGATTCTATTCTCTGGGCTTGCATGCACTTAATATTCAAGTTTGTCGAGCTACTGGGCAAGAGCTGGTTAGGTTCACTTCAGTGAATTTTTATTGTCAAATTATTGTATCACCTTTTAGTAAACCTGCTAGTACTTTTCTTTTTAATTAGGGAAAGCTGAAAGGAAAGAGGACCTGTAAATGCAAACTTTGTATGAAATGCAGGAGATCATATGGCTTAGAGTTAGTTTCTTTTTTCATCATTTTAGCATTCTCTCTGGTTGCTGTTGCTTAGTTAAAATACAGAAGGTTTTTTTTTTTTTTAATCTTCTCCCGTTACCTAGTATAAGGTTATCTCAGTTATGTGCATCTTTCTTTGCCCAAGGCATGAAATTGTTCTCCTTTTTTAATTGCATAATTGGTGTTGGTGTGAAGATGGAATGAGTCTGTTTAAGAACAGCCATCGTACTTGCTTATAAACTTTGTTGGGCATTTGGAGGTAGTGTTAGACTTGGTGCTTGCTGTAATTTGCTAAGCAGGACTGTCTTTTTAATTCAATGTGGTGCTGAAAAGAGTTGTGTGAATGAAGATAAAGATCAGACTTTTAAACTTAGCAGTGCTGAATGTGCTATGCAGACCTATGGTAGGACCTTTGTACTAATTGCTGTTGGCCAAGCTTATGCCAACGCTCAAAATGAATACATAATAGCCAAATCTTTTTTGACCCTGCAGCAGAATCTCGATAGTACACTGTACATGTCTAAGCTGTGCATGTCTTATTGGATAGTCCTTTTTTGTTTGCTTCATTTTACTTTTAGAAGGTATCAATCTACACTTGGTATCAATCTACACTTTCTTATGCCAATCTAGATGGATACTTCATCAAGAATTTCCAAGATACGAAATCAAGAACGTGAGAGACTTCGTGGTCCTCCATGGTTGAAGGTATGGATCTGTCTTGTTAGTTGAATTGATAGATGTCACTTAATGTATACTCTTTCTCAAAGTATCGAGCTTTGCATGTTCATGTGGAAGTGCTGGTAATCCAAAATGGTTGGCTATTTCCTCTTCTTTTTAAAGATTTGATAACATAGGCACTAAGTAAGTCACCCTTTGATCACATGGTTAAATGAGCCAAAATATATGCTGGGAAGTAATTTTTGCTCATGTGAAGTGTACTTTAAATGTCTTAGTAATTCGACTTTTAAATCACTTATATCTTATTAATCCTAACAGGCAGTACAAGGTGCCTTGCTCTCCTGTACGTATACAGTGCTTGACTATGCACAGACTGGATTAATTGCAGCTGTATTCTTCTTCAAGGTGAGTCCTTTTCCTACTTATTTTGATAATAAATTTACTGCAAACAGTTGCATTGACAAAGTATAAGTTACTATTCCCTTTTGTAATATCTGCATCTGAGGTGTTATTGAATTGTTTGTTGTAATCCTGTAGCCCAATTTTGTCTATTTCTTCTAGAAGTGAATGAATCTGTATGATGAAAATGCGGAAGTTTGCTGATGTTTGAAATTTAGTAGATGATGGAATGGTGGTACCAATCTGCTGAGGAGAGAATGTCAGCTCCAACTGTGTACCCTCCTCCACCACCACCTCCACCTCCAAAGGTGACAACTCTCTCTCTCTCTCTCTTCCATACCCCTGACACAAATGATTGCTTGCTTCAAATGACTAGAGAATTTTTGTTATCAAGTGTCATAACTGAAAGAGAGTTGGATATTGGATAAAGACAATTTCACGTTTCTGGCAAAACTAGACACCTCTTTCATCCCTCAACAACAATCCTCAATTTATTGTCATGCATGGCTGTGTTATAACAGCAGAGAATTTTTTCAAAAGAGGCTATATGATTCAAGAATCAAGCATCATTTGAGCAGGTTGCAAAAGAAGGGATTCCACTGCCACCAGACAAAACATTATGCCCTTTGTGCTCCCAGAAGCGAGCAAATCCATCTGCAGTTACTGTCTCGGGGTTTGTCTTCTGCTATGCTTGCATTTTCAAGTATGTTTCGCAGGTGAGCTACTTCCATCCTAGCAATAATAATTAAATGCAGACTTTAGTGAAATACTTTAGGGAGCACATGGCGTATACATACGGGATATTGTGTGAGCAATTAGCTTTAAGAGTTGTTGAACTGGTCCAAAATTATCGTTGAGACTTATGGTGGTTTAGGATGTTCACTAGCTAATACAACAATTTTGATGTTATTTAAGATTTCAAGATTTTTGATTTACTACCTGCATGATAACTTATCTTTCTTCTTTTCTTTATTTATCTTTTCTCTTTGCTAAATAGATAATACTTTATCCGCTTAGTCATTCTATTAACTTATTGAGACTCTTCAAGTGAATATTGATGCAAAACCTGAACTCTTTCATAAAGCTAAGAACAGGGATTCTTTCGCCCTTTCATTTGTTGGATAAAAAAGGGTGGAAAAGATAGTATTTATTCCTTTGCTAACATGTTTTCAGAGGAAGGACAAAAGTACCAACTTCTTAACTGAAGCAGCTCATATAGTTCAGTATATATCTGATTAGGGACTATATAATGTCTCTTTTCCTAAACCGGAGATTTTGACTTTCTTATTTGTCTATTGATGGTTTTTCCACAATTCCACAGTATAAACGCTGTCCAGTCACATTGATGCCCGCAACAGTTGACCACATAAGGCGGCTGTTCCACGACATGTAGGATACTCATATCTCTGCAGATGATCATCTTTCTAGACATGGCCAGAACCCATGGTCAAATGAAGGAAACAATATGCTGCAATTGAACCGAAGACGGCCGTTGGGGTGTTTGGAGCAAAGGTGTGGTCTGACAGCGTTTAATTACCTGATCTTTGTCAGCCCATGAGTTGTGACTGAGATACATGTCAAACTTCGTTTCACATCTCATGCCTTCATTGCATGCTCACAACATGCTCAGTACGAGCGAAAGTCTCTCTCGGATTACTCAAGCCCAGTCACTTGCCTCACTTGTTTTTTCCTTGGCAAAAAAGAGAAAAAGTGGCATGGCCATTGTTTGTACATACCTTTGAGATCGTCTCATGTCTTAAACTATATCAAGACTGATCATTTTTAGATTAATAAAGGCATCCATGCTTGAGGGCTTTTCCTGTGAAACACATCCCCTTTATAAAGGCATCACTATCCAGGCTTAGTTGCTAGTTGGCTTATAGAATTGGGACATCCTAGCGGAACTACGATGGTTTCTCTGTCTCTGGGCTTTTTAATTAAATTGTTTGCCCGGACCCTGGTTGGCTGTGTAACTGAGTCGATTTTAAATTGCTAGAAAGAAGCCAAAAGGGAATTCAGAAGGAGAAATCAGGTTGTTAAAGGGGAACCTAGAAAAGGAAATATTACCGCTCGCTAAAATGTCCAAACGTTGCTGGAATTTACTTTGGTTTCAATCTTTGAGTTCACTCTGTATTATTCATGTTCTAGTTCCGGCTCTTGGTTCAGTTTCATGCTTAGAGCCTACGATTTGATATAGTTTGTTTCAGTTTCTGGTAGATTCAGTCCTTCTCCAGTGTGTTTTATATTCTGGATCCTGATTTCGTCATATTCCTCAAATTTGATTGCGCTTCAGTCGAATCCCGATTCAGGGGATGAATTTCTTCATCTCTCTTGCATCTGAATCTGGTTGGCCACGATCCATTTCGAACCCATTTCAAAACCGATGATAATTCCGGCTCGGGTTGGAGTCGTCACGAAGTCAATGTTCTTCAGTGAATGTCCCACGAAATTATTGGAGTGAACATGATAGGACATGATCAGAGTTCAGGATGTACGCTGAATCGGGTGTCTCATCTCAGCCGAGGGACCCAAAAATAATGCTCACAAGATGTACGCTGTCGTAGTGACTTGTCTCCCGTGAAGTCCTTCGCAATGGCACAGCCTTCGTACTAATATAATTTGAATGAATGCATGTTTAATATGAGAATTGAGGACCCAGACAATCGCAATCCAATAACACAGATTGGCATGAACAGAGCTCGATATGCTCTTCCTGCGGAAGCATTTGGGTTGTATAAGCAGATTCAAGTTGAGTTTAACTTCGGAAAGCAGCTTTGCACTTTCGAATTCCTTGTACGGAAAGTTCTTTGCCCTCAAATCCTACTCATTCAAGGCTTGAAAAGTCCATACTTCACAATTGATCCAATAACTAATGATAAGCAATTCAAATAAAAGTCAATAACCTTTCAGCCAAAAAACAAAAAAAGTTGGTGACCTGACATAAATGAGTAACTTCCTCAAGAGAAAGTCGATAGCTAACTCAAATTAAGGTGGGGCACTTCTTTATAAGAGTCTATGACAATTACGCGTCACTTCTTTTATAGGTTTGGCGTTTTGAAATTATGACATTTCTAGAAATTTATTTATAAGAAATTTTTTTTCCCACCTTTTGTTTGCCAAATGGAATGCTTGAATTCCGCTTACTCAGACCGCATATTTTATACTCCCTGCAACAGAGTTTCGATATCATTATTTCTTAAATATCGGTGTTTTTATTAATTATTAATGCGATATTTTTAGTGAATGCGTGAAGAATTCGCGCCGTCCTTGCTTGAGCCGATTGCTGCTACGATCCCTAAAGGGTGCAGAAGGGCCGCCAGGCCCGTACCATGTAAGTCCAAAACAAGAAAAAGAGAAAAAGAGAAGATAAAAAGAAGAAGATCCCGTGTCATACTTTGCTCATGAAAATTCACATCACTGATAGATCATATGGTCCCTTTGTGCTACAAAAGCTCTTGGCACGTACTCCCCCACAAATTAATTTTTATATTTCTAAAGAAGAAGCTCGATAATTTGATGCAACATTAATTTAATTCACTCGGTACTAGGTTTCACGTTCCCGCCAGGTTGTCATGTTGTCTTTTCCCTCCCATCTCTTTCAAATGCGTAAAGGGATGTCATTATCCGATAAAGAAGGAGCACCTAATTCTCTTTAGTTGCGACATTGAGGCAGTTGAGACATTGTGGCATTAGATTATCCTGTACTCCCCTCAAATGTCTGTGGTCTATCAAAGCGAGTCACATGATGGGTAGTTGCCGAGAATGGAACTTCACAAATTTATGGTTGTGGAGGCGTGTGGGGGCCCTGGACTTATGCTGAGGACAAGAGAGCACAGTCGTCGAAACACCGGAGATGGCCGGTAGGGGAAGAGATGGCCGACGACCTTGTGCAAGGGCTGGTGATCCAAGTCACCATCTGTCGACACACGGCCAATGATAGTGCTAGACTTTGCTCTTTCTTGCATTGCCAGACAACCCCCTTTGCGAGATAGGTGAAGTCGGCGTTGATGCCTCAATATGTCTCAACCGTTGGCAAGTTGCCATCTGTCGACACACTGCCAATGATAGTGCTAGACCTTGCTCTTGCTTGGAGTCTTGCATTGCCAGACAACCCCTTTGCGAGACAAGTAAAGTCGATGTTGATGTCTCAATGTGTCTCAACCGTTGATAAATCTCCATTTACTTAATTCACGATTTAAATTTATTTATATATGAGGAGGAGTATCGTGCAGGGTAAACAATCCAGAAGATCCATGTCTAGATTGCCTCCTCCAAACACCCCCTTCCCAATCTAGGAACTGAAGTGTCAGAGCTAACACTTGCCTTGAATAGGAACTTCATCAAGAAAATAATTATTTATAATACGGAAATAATAAAGATAGCTGCCAAGACCATAAAGAAGTAATAATATCACATGGCATCTATACTAACTATATAAATTTGCTACCATACACTAAACGCGTTGCATTTACATCGAATTAAACTTTTGGTCGATTTATTTTTTCCATTTCTCGCTTTTGAATTAGAAAAGTTCCTTCACTCATTTATCACAGCTAGTGCGGCATCATGGCAAGACATTTTCCTTGGCATGCATGATAAAAGCTTAGGCAGAAGGAACAGAGACCGACGAATATTCCTGTTGCAATTTGCATAAAGATATCGATTTCGGTTTTTTCTTTACACATTGTATGACAATGAACAAAGAGATAAATAAATATACTTAATTCACAACTTCACATGACGCGGCCAGGTCAAAAGCCAATAATAATGATTACCAACGTCTTATTGGTAGAGAAAATATTAGATACACCTCGTGCTCCAACGTGCTAAATAAGAAGTCACCTCAAATTGCGCCACGTGTCCAATGTTGTATGGCAGGACACTGACTGCTACTTAGGGATGTACTATGTTTCGGAAAGAGTTAAAGAAACTCAAGTTTATTTTATTACGACATGCTTATTTAATTGGGAAGGAAAGCATTGCGTAAAGTCCAATACTTTATGTGAATATCTATTCAATTAGGTGTGGCTCTCAAAATAAAAAAACGCGTTAGATGCTTCTGCCAGTTTTCCATATGACTTGTCGTGTTAAATAACCAAAGTTCAGTTTTGGTGAAACTATAAAAGAAAGTAAATAAATAACGTGCTAATTTTGGTCATGTCTTTGTATGTAAAGTAACAAAAGTTTATTTATAGCACGGTAGGAAAAATAAATAAATAAATCCTCCATACTAGTTATGTATGTACAGGTTGCATCATGAACCGATTAAGTAAAGATTATATACAATTCAGGGGTACAAGCTAAAAAAAAGCCCACTATTTAAAAGCCTATTAATCATTTTGCAGGCATCATGAACCGATTAAGTAAAGATTATTAATAATGTACAGGTTGCATCATGAACCGATTAAGTAAAGATTATATACAATTCAGGGGTACAAGCTAAAAAAACCCACTATTTAAAAGCCTATTAATCATTTTGCAGGCATCATGAACCGATTAAGTAAAGATTATTAATAATGTACAGGTTGCATCAACTCAAAGCAATTTATATGCTGTTGATAGGATTTGAATGAACAATCTTCAACTTTTGGACTCAAAATTTCGTGACGCCTCCTTCTTAAAGAAATTATGAAAAAGATAAAGAAGCAAAATTCCAAGCTGTTATGTAGATGGTAAACGCCACCACACGGCACCACCACAAATTTTTCTTTTTTAATTTTCAATTGAAAAATCATATATGGAGTACCAAACCCCTTTTTTACTTGCAATGATGTATGTGATATTTAATTCTTTTAAGCAAGATGTGTGTTTTATATTTGCATCAACTGGCCGGCTTTCCAGGAAGTAGTCTCAGCAATACCGTCACTTTACAGGTTGAACAACATGTATCTATGTACGTTAACAAAACTTACCAATATACTTATAAACATTTTAAAGCACTTTCCGACGAGATTCATTCAATAAGGGAAAAGCTTTACCTTTTGTCCTTGTATTTTTATGTCTTCTAATTAAGTTTACGAGTGTTTAATTTGTCTAAACGAGCCTTTTTGCTTTCACAAGCTTTCAAATCCGATCAATCCAATTGGCGTGGCCATAAGATGATCTCGTAACATGACATGAGTAAGATTTCATCAATGTAAAAGTTTGTGTGTTATCGTGATATGACGTTTCATATATTTGTTAATATTTTTCTATAAATGTTCACACGGACCTTATACGTTACTCGCACCATCATTGGTTCTTCTCCAGCAACCGCATGTTTAACTCAATTTGATCGAATTTGGTGTTGGCTAGATTTTATGAGAAAATTTGTGAGAGTAGAAGGATTCAGTTGGACAAATTAAGCGTATAAATATTTTATCAGAAGCAAAGTTAAAATACGTGGACAAAATATAGAAATTTCCGCATCTACTAGCCGCAAAAAGTGGGAGGGGCTCAAATCCATATTCCAAAATAAGGACAAACCTTCTTTGGGGCAGGTCCCCTCACTCCTTATTTTCTTTTTATTTTATTTTTTCATGGGCCCACCTCCTCGCCGTTGAGATCTGGGGGAGTCAAGGCCTGTTGAAAGTCAATAGATCGGACGCTCCTCAATAAAAGATTGGACCCAAAGGGTGTTACTTTCACCTCGCAGCTCGAAGCTTGCCTCCGACTCATTATGACCACTTTGCGTCCGCACAAATCAAAGCCGCCCAAACCTTAAGCTTGCCTATTAATTTCAACAATCGTTATTACATTCATTGACTATGTTCATCACCATTTTGCCCGCATCATACTTAAGAAGAAATTATCACGCAACCATCATCATTTTCTAACCTGAGTTATGAAATTAGACTTTTCATTGTCGAGATCCTCGAAATACTTATTAAGTATATTTAATTAGAAAATATATGAATCGTTGTTTAAAAAATATAATGGGTAAATTACTTTTTCATAATGGAGGGTGGCGATTCTCATAACATCAATAATGTATATTGATTATAGTTAACTCCGTTCATATATTTTGACGTGAGTATAATAACGGGTCAAAACGTTATAAGTTATCATCGTCTTGATCTAGCCATGTCATATCACATTAAGTTCAATCTTTTTTCAAAATTGCATGTTATTTTATTTGTCCCTAATTTGAAAGGTGAATCGAGATTTTATTTTTACTTTCTCGTAAAAATTGACAAAAGGAATTGCATTTGACTTGTCGGTTGACATTATTTTAGCATATATTTAGCATTCCGAGGAGAAGCTCAATTAACAATTTAAAAAAAAAAGTCATGGAATAAAATCAATCTAGACGTAAGTAGATAATATGTTTGTGAATATTAGCCGATTCGCACAACTCGTCGGTTACTTTATACGAGCGTCCACAGTTAAAGTACCGAACACGGTCCACATTTTAACACGTCAATGAACTCCAAGCTCTTGAGAACCGGGGGGGGGGGGGGGGGACCGGGGAGTACATATTACAAAATATTAAGAGAAATTGTAAAAATAGAAGAAAAAATTGAAAATTAAAGTAAAGGGAGAAAGAAAAAGAGGAAGGGTTGCACTTAAAACCCGAAGTCGCAAGAAACAACCGGCCGAACCCACAGAGGACACGTGTCTCCATCTTTTGGTACGCCAGTTCGCTTTTCCACTTCCTTTTGGCCATCCCCCACCCCCCACCCATCGCCATCATCATTATTCCCAAAGCTGAAACCATTGCAGACTCCAACTTCGCCGCTTTTTCTTTGCACTTTCTCTCCCTTTACGCAAGGAATTTGTCAATTAGTGTCGACATTAACTATATAACCAAAGATTTTATCATTTTCAAATGCACCATCTTTCTTATATTATGAATATATACATTGCAATATAAACCATATTTTTAATTAAGCATAGTCAACAAATTGCGTGCAAAGACTTCTAAATCGAGAATGGTGATGGCAGTCAAAATCAAGACTCAATAAGTATACGAAATTTGTATGGTATTTCGTAAATATTTATATTGCGGAAACTACATCCCCATTAAGCAAAAGCAATCTAGAACGCTCTTTGAGGCTCTCGCAATAATTTCCACCAGGAGATGATTAAAAACTAATAAACAGCATCAGCTTTTGACAAAGAGAGAAAGGAAGGAAGGAAGGAAGGAAGGAAGGAAGGAACAGCTGTTTTTCGACGATGTAGCAAGTGAAACCTGCCCAGATCGAGAGAATCCATGCTCACCTGCACCAAATATTATCTCCTCGCCTTCATTTCTTTTTTATTTACACTTCTTGCTCCGTACTCTTGAGGAGTTTTGATGACCCAGGAAGAGACTGCTCCAAGTGCTGCACATCGCACCCAACCGATGCGGCGCAATATCTGTTGCTATTAGTCAGTCCTAGTAGGGGTGTGAATCAGTTTGGTTCGGATCTTCAATTCAGATATGAGTGTCAATGATTTGATCCGGCTTGGATTGGAAATTGGTATTGAATTGAATCAAACCATTTGTGTGTATTATCTTTGAATCGAACTGTACCCCAAACTGCAGACTCGGATTGGTTGGGTTTTGGTTTTTTTGATTTTTTTTTTAAATGTTAAAAAGATATTTAGTGGAAAACAAGAGAGATTGTGTATAGTGTAACATTAAGATGAGAAGCAATTTTCAGCTCAATTAATCGAACTGAACTAAATCGAAACTATCTGAGCCAAAATAATAATAATAAATAGTTTTATATCATTATCCGAACCGACACTCGACTAAACAAAACAATGTATGAAAATTTAGTTCGGATCAATCTTGATTTTAGTTCAATTTTTCGATTTGGTTCAAATGCCCTTTTTTTCTTGAGAATCTAAGGCTGCGCATGGTAAACTTCCCCAGCCCAACAATTTCTATTCTTCTCTTCCCCAGAACAAAAAAAGAATAGAAACCTATTTGATAACGGCAAGTTAGTTTTTTGTTCCCGGGAACAAAAAGTTAGCCCGGGAATAGTTTTAGAATAGAAATGAGAAGTAAAAAAAAGTTGCTTCTTGTTCCCGGGAACAAGTTTAAGAAATAAGTGAATTTTTTTTTTTTTATTCTTCTCTTGCTAATCGCCATTGACCGCCGTTGACCGCCGCCCGCCGCCGGTCGCCGGAGGCCGGCCGCCGCCGCCGATCGCCGGTCGCCGGTTGCGCGGAGGCCGGCCGCTGCCGCCAGTTGCCGGAGGCCAACCGACCGCCGCCGCCGCCAGTGGCCACCGCCGGAGGCCGACCGACCACTGCCACCGCCGCCGGTCGTCTCCGGACGCCGCCGGACGCCGGCAACGTGCGGCGACGACGGCATCCGGCGGTGGCGGCGGTCTACCGGCAAAAATAAAAAACAAATAAATATAAAAAAGAAATTATTTTTTACCAAACGCATTTCTATTCTTTTTCTATTTCTAGAGTAAAAATTTTGTGTAGTTACCAAACGGGTTTTTTTACATAGAAATTGTTCCCCAGAATAGAAATAGAAAAGAACTATTTCCGAAAAGAAATTATTCCCCAGCCAAGAAATGTTACCGTGCGCAGCCTAGAAATCCAAATTTCATGTCCTCTTTTCTATTCCCAAAAGTCTCTTTTTCTGACACTCCTACTGTCTCTGATTCACTCGTGCCAATAGAACGCTAAGGTTCTTTTAGTTTATTTATGTGTTGCCCCTGTTTTCTTTCATACTAGTTCAACAATTTTCGATTCTTTCTAAATATTGACAGATAGGATTATTTATAAATTAGGTTAATATTATAAAATCTTAACTTAATATACTTACAACAAATTTACCAACAAAAATCTCAAATTAGAATATTCGTGATAGTTTTCCCTCCATTAATTTCCGTTAGATTGAGTTAGTACTATGAAAAACTCCCAAACTTGTACACATATAATAAATAGACGATAATACCCCAAATTGGTACATCCGTCAACTATCACGTTACACCCAATTTAGCAATATAATGATAAAATTTAATGGAAATTAACATAGGGTGAATTTATCACAGATATACTAGTTTGGAATTTGCATGTATTAGTCCTTTATAATTTTTTTCCCAATTCATGATTTTACTATAAAGCAATTAGTATTCTTGTGAAAACATTTGATAGCTATTGTTATGTGAACACTAACAATCTTACGTGATACGGTGCTAATGTGAATATTTTTAATATGGTTTTGTTCTTTTAAATTCTTTACTCTCTTTTCTTGTTTGGACTAAAGTTTATAAGGTGCCATGGCCCTTGCCCAAACTGAGTGAGAGCTATGACACGCTCGCCCAATCTAGGTGAGGCCACAATGCCCAAAACCAACGAGGGTGTGTGACGCTCGCCCAAAGTTGGCATGGGTTAGCCAGCAACCTTTGCCATCCCTCAATTTTAAAAAAAAAAATGAAGAATTTTTTTTTTAAATTAAAAAATAAAAAATCTACATTGATATCAATAATCTCACGTAAGATAATTAGTATCTACATAAGTAATTCTAATTTAAACTAGCTGGATGGACTTAATTGGCAAAATATAAATAGGTTTAAAATTAAAGTGGCACAACTAAAAATTTAAAACTAAATTGATATAATTGCATTAAATTTGTGCAATTTTTTGGTAATTTCTCCGTTTTTTGTGTCCCATCTCAATATGAACTTCCTACGGACGAGGGACCCGAAAATAATGTTCGCAAGGTGCACGTTGTCGTATTGACTTTTCTTCCTTAAGTCCTTCTCCAAGGGCAGCATACGTTCTAGTTGAACGAATGCATCTTCAATTATGAGAATTGAAGACCCCGACACAATCACATTCTCATCACATGAGATTGCCATGTACAGGACCCGATTGCCATGACGGAAGCTTAAAGTGCATTTGGTAAACATTTTGTTTCTGAGAACAATTTTTACTTAGAAATATATATTTTTTTTTAATTCTATTCCTAGGAAATAATCTTTGAGTTTTTGAAAGCGATTGGTAACTATTCAAATTTTTTATTCCCTGGATAGAAATGTCTTTAGTAGGATTCATAAATTTTTTGTTTCTTTTAATTTTTAAGTACTTTATTATATATTTCTTATCTTTTTTTCTTTTTCCTTCTCTCTTCTTCTTCCTCCTTCTATCGTGGTTGACGACTAGCTAGGTGAGGTCTGGTGAGCTCATCAAAGCCTCACTCGCTGGTGTGAGGCCAGGCCTCGCTTGGCCACCATGAGGCTCGTCAGGCTGGGCGAGGTTCGGCCTTGCCCAAATCTGGCAAGGTTGAGCCTCGCAGTGGCTAGGCGAGGCTCTAGCGAGCTCGTTGAACCTCGCCCAACCAGTTGCTGAAGATCGTTAGTGGCTGTGGCGATGGCTAGCAATAGCTGATGGTCAGCTGGAAGGGAGAAGAAGAAGAAGAAGAAGAAGAGAGAAGGAGGAAAGAAAAAAAATTAGACTTGATTTTAAAAATTATTCTTGAGAATAGAAAATAACTTTTTTCTTTACTTCTTGATTTAGTTCCAAATTTATTCCTTGGAACGAAAAAATGGATTTTTGTTCTCAGGAACAAAAAATTTATTAAACAAATCTCTATTAATTTGTTTGTTCCGAAAAATAAAAGAATAGAATTAGTTATTGTCAGAAGTGTTACTAAATAGGTCTTTATTCATACCGGATCATTTATACTCGCTGTAACATAGTCTCGTTTTTGAGCTAGGATATCATTATTTCTTGAATAATTGAGGTTTCCGTGAGTTTATTAATGCGATTTATTGCAATGACGGCGTGGAGAATTAACGCCGTTCTTAATTGCACCGATCGTAGCTATACTCCCTAGGGGCGCAGAAGGGCTGCCGGCCTTGTATCAATTAAGTGTTAAAAAAAGAAGAAAAAGAATAATGAAATCCGGTATCATAAGTCACGTACAATGATTTATTATATAGGTCCCTTTTTCTATGAATGTGCTACAAGAAGCTTTTGGGATGTATTCCCCCAAAAATCAATTTATATATTTCTAAAGAGGAAGCTTGATACTTTAGTTGCAACATTAATTTAGTTACTCAGTACGACTTTTCACGTTCCGGCCAGGTTGTCATATGTAAGTCTTTTCCCTCCTATCCTATCCTATTGGGGAAGTCATTATGCAATAAAGAAGAAGCACCTTAATTCTCTTTATTTGAGACATCGGTGCTACTGAGAAATTGTGGTATAGCTTACTCTGTTCCCCCTCAATGTCTATTGTTTATCAAAGCGAGTCACAGGAAATTGCGGGGAATAGAACTTTTGATTTGACATAATTATGTTTGTGGAGGCATATGGGTCCCTAGACTTATGCTAAGGACAAGAGAGCACGGTCGTTGAACCATCGGAGGTGGCCTATAGGGGAGGCATGGCCGACGCCCTCATGCAAGGGTCGGCAGTCCCAACCACCGAATGGTGTGCATCACGCGCCTAGTAGATAGGTAGAGATCTCGTGTATCAGGTATTGATGTTTTTTTTTTTTGATCAGTCATATTCTATTCTTACTTTACACTCATTTTCAGACTTTTGCCCTGCCTCTTGCAGGCCGTGGGAGTCGAAACCCACTTTTGAAACTTACGCGTCCTCACCCCATTCCCCCCTGATAATGTGGGGATTTGAACCCCTCACCTCCCCCTTCCATGTTAGAAGAGTGGCCACTGGGGCAAATCCCAATGGTTAGGTATTGATGCTTCAGCAAGTCTCGACTGTAAATAAAATTCTCATTTTCTTCATTCACTATCGAAATTTATTGAGACATCAAAAAGAGTACCATGCCAGGTGGAGGATCCAGGTGTAGGTTAATTTATCACTCTCTCTTGCCAATATGTAGGAATTGACGTTTCAGAGCTGACTATTCAATAATCAATCACATATTTTCGTTTATTAAACTTTTTGATTAGGAGTTTCATCGTGAAACACAATTAATATAAGAATTCGAAAACAATAGAATAGCTGTTGAGACTTTAGCAACACTTAATTCCTCCTTTGAGTAGTTTCATCAGGAACTCTTATAGTAATCGAAGAAGAAGATTGCGATAATAATATCACATTGTATTTACATTTACTATGTAGTTTTGCTACCATGTGTTGCATTTACATCGGACTAAACTTTTCATTGATTTTGTTTTCCTATTCTCCCTTTTGAATCAGAATAGTTTCATTACTCATTCATCACAGCTAATGCAGCATCTTCGCAACGCATTTTCTTTAGCATGCATCAAAAAGCACAGGAAAATCGATAAAGATGCTCATATTTATATAATTACAACTTGTTTATTAAATTATTTTCCTACACTCGTTCGTTGGATGATTAAAAAAATGGCTTCGCCGATATTTAATTGGGAGGGAAAGCATCGCTTAAACCCAATATTTTATGTGAATTTCTAATGTATTAGGTGGGGCTCTCAAAGTTTAAAAACGTGCTAGATGATTTGGCTAGTTTTCCGCATGACTTTGCACGTTGAGAAACGAAAGTTCATTTATGATGAAGCTACAAAAGCAAGTAAATAAATAATCCATCAAACACCTAACTAGTTAAAGAAGCCAAATTTCAAGCTGTTCTGGAGAGGCTCAACGCCAACATACAGTACCACCACACATTTTTTTTTTATAAAAAATTTCAATTGAAAATCCATATATTGAGTACCAAACCCATTTTTTATTTGCAATGATGGATGTAATTTGTGAGTTTTTTCTGCCAAATGCGTATTTTATTATTTGCATCAACCGAGCGGATGGTTTTCCTAGAAGTAGAGTCTACATGCGTTTAATCTGTCTGATTGAACCTTTCTGTTTTCAAAAGCTTTCCAATCCAGTTGGCGTAGCCGTAGGACGACCTCGTACCATGACCTAGGTAAGATTTCTTCAGTGCAGAAGTTTATGTGCCGGCATGATTCCACGTTGCTTACATTTACTAAATTTTTCCACACACGTCCACATAGACCGCATAAATTTTTTGCATCATCCTTCGGCATCCTCCGATGGCCATGTTTTTAACTCAATTTAGTCGAATTTGGTGTTGCCGGATTTTATCAAAAAAATCAGCAAAGTCGGAGAGTCCGATTAGACAAATTAAATGTATTAATATTTATCAAAAACAAAGAAAAAATGTGTAGATGAAAAAGTTGAAATTTCCTAATTTTAAATCACAAAAAGTGAGATGTAAACCAACTCCTCACATGGGAAGGAGATGTGCGGGGTTTGAACTCTCACATTTTCAGGAGGATTGAGGTGGGGATAATTTGCTTTCAAATGTGGGTTTCGATTCCCCTGCCTTACAAGGAGATAGGATAAAAAGTTGAGAGTGAGAGTTAAATTAGAAGCGGCCAAAAAGAAAAAATCCCAGCTGCCAACTATCGGGGGTCAAACGGCCAATGATAGTGCTAGACCTTGCTCTTGCAAAGAGCCTTACGCTGCCAGACAGCCCCCCTTGCGAGACAAGTATAGATTCCTTGTCCCATACCTTGCGTTGCTCCTCTTGGTATTGACGATCAGTAAGTCTCGATTGTTGATAAAATCCCAGTTTTCTTAATTCAGAATTAAAAATTTATTGAGACATTAGGGGGAGAACCTTGCAAAGTGAAGGGTCCACGTCCAAGTCCTCTCTCTCTCCCTCCCTCCTTGGTATCTAGGAATTGATGTATCAGAGCTAACTATCGCGAGGAGATTCAATAATCAATCATAAATTTTCATTGATTACACTTTTTGAATACGACATTAGTAAGAAAATATAATTATTCATAAATACGAAAACAACAAGATAGCTGCCAAGCCATACCAAAATAATATTTTCTTATAATATTTACATTGACTATATAGTTTTGCTACTACATATCGATGTGTTACATTTACAAAATATTTTCTTTAGCATGATAGATAATGCATAGGCATAAGGATCAGAGGTCGATGAATATTCTGTTGCAATTTGCATAAATATATCAATTTCGGATTTTTTTTAACACATTGAATGACAAAGTGATAAATAAATATACTTGATTCATAACTTCACATCAATGGCACAGCAGCGGAGCCAAAAGTAAATAGTAATGATCATCAACATCTTATTGCTGTAACGGGACACTGACTGCTACTTGGCTATCAGGATACTAATATTACGTTTCGAAAAGAGCTAAAAAATATTATTTTATTACGATATATTTATTAAATAATTTGCCCGTGCACGTTCGTTCGTTGGGTGGTAAATAAAAAAATGGCTTCGTCAAGATTTAATTGTGAGGGAAAACATCGCTTAAATCCAATATTTTATGGGAATTTCTCGGGGCTCTCGAAGTATAAAATACGCTAGATGATTCGGCTACTTTTTCCCATGACTTTTGCACGTTGAGTAACGAAAGTTCATTTCTGGTGAAGCTAACAAGGCAAAGTAAATACAAAATCCATCAAACGCGTTACTATTTAATTCCCACTGCAGTTAAAACTACCTATTGATGTGCCAGTTTTCACAATGTCTTTGCACGTTAAGTAACAAGAGTTTATTAATAGTAAGGTAGGGAAGAAAAAGGTAAATAAATCCTTCATACTAGTTACATTTATGTGTTACATATATAACTTGCTATTAAAGGCCCATTAATCATTTTGCAAACACCGTGAACCGGTTAAATGTAGATTATCAATAATGTACAAGTTACAATGACTCAAAGCAATTTGCATATGACGCCTTAGCTTTCTTCAAAAATTACGAAAAAGCTGAAGAAGCCAAATTTCAATCTATTATGGAGATGCTCAACGCCACCACACAGGACCACCTCACATTTTATTTTTAATTTTCAAAAATCAAATATTGAGTACCAAACCAATTTGTTTTTTGCAATTATCCATGTAATTTTCAATTTTTTTTTCGGACCAGATGCATATGCATCAACTGAGTGGATGACTTTCTTAGAAGTAAAGTTTCTTAGAAGTAAAGTCTTCACGCGCTTTAATTTGTTCAATCTAACCATTTTGCTTTCACAAGCTTTCTAATCAAGCCTCTATGGCACCAAATCCAGCCAATCCGAGTAGCATGGTCGTAGGAAGACATCGTAGTATAACATGGGTAAGATTTCTTTAATATGAAAGTTCACGCGTCATCATGATCCGGTAATAATATTCGCTAAATTTTTTCACACGTGTCATCTTTGGCCTCCTCCGATAGTCATGTTTTTATACTCAATTTGGTCAAATTTAGTACTGGCTGGATTATATTTAACTAGAGATTTTGCGGAAGTAGAATAATTCAATTAGACAAAGTAAACATATTTTATCAGAAATTAAGTAAAAAAATACGTAGACGAAAAGTAGAAATTTCCGCATTTGAAAGCCACAAAAGTGGGAGGGGCTCAAATCCCTATTCCCAATTAAGGACAGCCTTCTTGGGGAAGGCCCTCACTCCTTGTCTTCTTTTCTTTTTTTCGATTTTATAGCAAAGTTGCTGGGGATTCGCAAATCACGTGGGGCCCACCTCGTCGCCGTTGAGATCTGAGGGAGTCAAGGCGTGTTCAAAGTCAACAGATCGAACGCTCCCCAATGAAAGATTGAACCCAAAGAATGTACTTTCACTCAAAGCACGAAGCTTTGCCTACTCATCAGTCATCTCCATCATCATTCATGGCCACTTTGCGTCCGCACAAATCAAAGCCGCCTACAGCCTAACTTACCTATTAATAAAACAATCATTTTTACATTGACTATACTCATCACCACTTTCTAGGGGTGTGCAACCGGACCGGGTCAACCCGGTTCCCGGATCGGCCCACCCGGAAAACAGGGTCGGGAACCGGTTCCATTGAAATCGGTCCGGGAACCGGTTCCCAAAATTCAGACCCTGTTTGAACCGGTCCGGGAACCGGTTCCGAGGAATTACCCACCCGGCAACCGGTTTGAGAACTGGTTTTTGAAGGCAACCCAAAAGTCCAAAAGACCAAAACCCTAATTTGTTTCTACTCTCACGCTTTCACACCCGCAAACTTTCCGGAGCAGCAGACCCTCTCTCTCGAGCGGGCTCGGCGAGTCAGTCCTGCCCAATTCAGGTCCCGATCCAATCTGTGCACGCTCGTGTGTGTTCTTGGGTCTCGCCTCGCTTGTCCTGCTTCGAGTTAGATCCGCTGTTGCGTTGCGTTGTGTTTTGGTCGTTCGTATTCTATTCCCTGTCCGATTGTCGTTGCTGACGAAATGGGCTCTCGATGCGTCGATGTTCCCGAGGTGGTGGGATGCCGTCGCTCGTCGTTTTGTGTCCCGGGTTGAGTCGGTATATATTGTGCGCGAGATCTCGCGTTTCTTGGCGTGGGATTTGTGGGTTTGGTTGATCTCGCTGGTTGGGCTTCTGGGTAGTCGCGTACTGTGTGTTTGAGTCGAGAGAGATCCGGTGTCGTTAAGTGTGAGTTCTGATGTGAAAGTTCTAATATTTTAGAACGCTTGTGGGGTGATGATCTGGAGCGAGCTTGACCTTGTTTCGTTCGTTTCTGATGGATTTCGTCTTTGGTCAATGATAATCTGATGTGGGTGTGATGAGGAAGTTGCTACCATTGTTCGTGCTTCTGGCTCCTGTCGACACGCTTTTTTTAGTTTAGCATTGCTTCTTTTGTCATGTCATATGTTCAATCCATTCGGAGAAGTGTCTGCATATATATACAAGCATATACTGTTGAATTTGATCTCTTTCGGGCATGTCGGTGGATTAACATAAGGTCTTGGTTGGTTGCAGATATGGGATGAGGATTTCGTGGACGCCTTGCTTACTGGTAGCCCCTTTCTCTGAAAGAATGAAGAGCTCCAAGTTCAGATCTCCATACATATGACTATGGACTTGCTTCTTTCTATTTCTGTCGTTTGAATTGGGACAATCCTGTTATTTCTGACATTAGAATGACCAAATTTTGTATTTGGAGATGAAATACATGTTTGGATGCGAGATGGTCGAATTATATATTTGGTTGTTTTCTTCAAGGGGAATCCAAATTTTATACATGTTCCCAATGAGTTTGGTCGAAGGATGTGCTTGGTTCGGCCTTTTTGTTTTAGCAGATAACTCATCTAGACTTGCTTTTCTAAGGTTAATTTTTATGCAAAACAGGTTCCAATATAAACAGGGTCAACCCTGTTCCCGGACCGGAAAAACAGGGTGGGCCGGGAACAGGGTCCAATGAAAACAGGATAGGGAATAGGGTCCAAAAAAGGAGAACCGGTTATAACAGGGTAGGGAACAGGGTCCAAGTCTAGACCCTACCCACCTTGGACCCGCTCACCCCTACCACTTTCCCCACATCATCCTTAAGGAGAAATTATCATATAACCATCATCATTTTCCAACATTTGATGTTGATTTAGACTTTCTATTGTCGAGTGCCCTTGCAATGCTTTGTTAATATATCTAATTAGAAAATTTAATGCTGTTTAAAAAAATAACATAGTAGATTATGTTTTCAAGGTAATAATACAAACGAAAAGCATAAATTAACATATTTATAACAAATTTTCCTCAAATTAAATTTTTTAATCACCAAAAATCCTAAACTAGTACATATGCCATAACTTTAATCCAAATTAATCGTTTTATCATAAAAAAAAAAACTCAAAACTATTATATTTGTAATAAATTCACGTTCCTTTTGTCTTTCATTAATTAAATTGTACTAATACTACATAAATCATAAATTATAACACTTGTGATAAATGGAAGGTAAAATACAAAACTATTTGTTAATTGGCACATGCCATTCAACTCAACAATTTGACAATAAATTTTAACTTAAACTTATAGATGGTTAATTTATCATAAGTGTATTAGTTTAGAGTTTTTTTTTTATCGTCAAATTAGTTTGAAGTAAATTTGTCATAAGTGTACTAATTTTGCATTTTTAGTGGTATTAACCCTATGTTTTCATGGTGGGGGTAGTAATTCTCATTGCATTAATGTATATGTATTGGTTATGGGTATCTCTATTCATATATTTCGTCACAATTAGAATTACAAGTTTAAACGTTCAGATTCATCCTAGTTGCATCGAGTTTGAGTTTTTTTCAACAATTCGACATTGTGCTCGAGTCATGTCTTCATGTTGCGATGAGAACTACATATTTTTTTATCTAGATTATTTGTCGTCCCTAATTCAAAAGGTTAAACTAAGATTTTCTTTTGGCTTTCTCATCAAAATTGACGAAAATGATTACATTTGACTAATCTATCGACATAAGCTTAGGATATGCTTAGTATTTTGTGGAAAAGTTTGATTTATGACTTTCGAAAAATCAGAAAACGAAGTCATAAATTAAAATAATTCTAGATATAAGTAGATAATTTTGTTTATGAATATTAGCTAACTTGTACAACTCATCGGTTACTTACTAAGCGATTAGAATCACGAGACATGGATCTTGGCAATTAAAATACCAAACAAGGTTCGCATTTTTTTGCTGCGCTAATCACACGGCTATAATGCGTTCACGAACTCCAAGCTCTTGCAAACTAGATGAACCCAGAGTAGACCCATCAAAATGGGCTTACTCTATATATGTATTAAATGCGTTAGTTATATTAAGTAAATTGATCATAAATGAGTTTAAATATAATAGAAGTGTTAAATGAGTCATAAATATATCATGAACTGATGTATAATTCACTCAGACCCAATCTGAATATACCCTCTTCATTCTACTTTGTCTTTATCTACTTGCTTATTCCGTAATCTCACTTCAAAGTTTCATAAATTGGATTAAATTTGAAAGCACTTTTAATAATATAAGTTGAGTATGTACTGTCTATAGATCAACATGGGTTAAATGAGAATATTTGGATCAGATCATTTATAATCTCATCCAATCTATATGTTTTGACGGGTTTAATTGGGAGATATAATATAAAAAAAATTAAGAAACATTGTAAAATAGGAGGAATAGGGGAAAAAGGGGGAAAAGAAAAAGGAAAAAGAGGAACAGGGAACCGTTATAAAGCCCGAAGTCGCGAGAAACAACCTCGGCTAGAAGACGAAGTCGCCAAGGACACGGGTCACCACCTTTCGGTACGCCAGGTCGCTTTTTCACGTACACGTGTCGCCATCTTCTGTTTCGCCACCCGCCACCTGCCACCATCCCCCATCCCTCATCCCCATCATCCCCATCATCACTCCCCTCCATGCCGAAACCCATGAAAATTTCCTCCCTTCTTCACCGCTCTCTCTTTGCACTCTCTCTCTAACAGAGGATCTTGTCAATTGATATCTCCCATTAACCATAAAAATAATAGATTTCACCGTTTTCTAAGGGCAATTCGCATGGCCAGAGTCTTGAACTCGATGGGTTCATGAAATTCTTATGGTATTTCGATGAAACTTTTATGGTATTTCAATGAATTTTCAATTTCTATGGAGAAAAGAATCCTACAATACCCTGTTGATGCCGTGAAAAAAACTCCCACTTAAAGGGGTGATTAAGATTTAATCAGCATCAGCTTTTGCCAAAGAGGGAGAGAGAGAAGAGGAAAGGAACAGCTGTTTTGATGAGGGTAGCAAGTAAAGCCCGGGTCCCAGCCTCCCAGGTTGAGAGAGAATCCATGATCACCTGCACCAGATAAAATCTCCTCGTCTTCATTTCTTAAAAATTTTTTCGACACTTTCCGGCTCTGTTTTCGAGGAGCCTGATGATCCAGGAAGAGGCTGCGCCAAGTGTGGCCCCGCGCCTAACCGATGCACTGCATATCTGTTGCTACCGAGTCAGTCAGGACATGTCTGTGTGTTTGTTTATTGAGAATCTGAAAATGCGAAATACAAAAGAAGAAGAGAGGGTGATTTTGGGTCCTCTTCCCGAAGTCTCTTTCCCGACACTTCTGCTCTCTCTCTCTAGCTCTGATCCTTCTGCATATTCCACTTCGTGGGACAAAATTTGAGACTGCCCTTTTTGGAGTTCTATCTCTTTCTCGTGAGCTTTCTGCTGCTTCTTCCTCCTCCTCCTTTGGATGCTTATCTTGAGCAGCTGGTGCTAAAGGACGCTTCTTTGCGTTTCGTCTGCTGAAAAGGTTGAGCCTTTGCTTACACGAACGTAACTGGGTTAAATTCTTTTTTGTACTTTCTCTGTTAGCTCTTCTCTGTTCTTCCGCTTTTCGAAATATCTCGGCTAAAAAATCTCGCTAAATTGAAGGGACGGTCGTTTCAGTTAAGAAACTCCAATGGGAATCACGCGAATCTCGAAAATTCTGATGCCTGGTTTTTGGGTTGGTTCATCTTCTGAATTCTCATGATCACGGGTGATGTTTTCATTTTATTTTTTGCTGTGAGACGGCGAATTGTTTGAGAGAACTTGAAGCTCTGTTTTTACATCTGTACTGCTGAAGCCTCCCTCTCAAATTGTTACGGTTATTTTTTCCTTTGTTTTCTGGTGGCCGTTCATTTCATTTTGTTTGTATGTTCTGCTCGTATCTTCATAGATTTTTTATGTTTATATTTTAATTTTGCAGTTGATAGGAACATCGAAGAGGACCACTCAACAATAACACCCTATCGAGGTGTCTACAGGTAATAGGATGGCTGTCGCTGAAGGCTACGCCTTTGGAAATTTTCTGGAGAGACCCTTGAAGGCGTTTCTACTGATCATGAGAAATTAGTTGGGCTCAAAGCAAAAATAAGAACAAAAAATAAGAAGAAAAAGAAAAGATCTGGTGGGAGTTTCATTCACGCGATTATAGTGAAAAAAGTTGGGGGTTGACAGTTCATGACATTATCCGTGAAGCTATCATCGTTCTCTTTGGGTCCTTGCGTTCCTCTGTTTTGATAGATAATTGGAAGAAAATGGAAGCTCAGTCGAATCAGAAGGCAATTGAGAGAGTGGTTTCGCAGAAAGCTCTGCAGATGGGGAGCTCATTTCCATGCCAGGTCTGTGTGGTGGGTTTTCTCTGTGGAGTGTGTCTCACCACTCTGTTTCTGGCTGCTCTCACTTCTTTCGGAGCGTTCGGGTTCAGCAGAGTCTCCTTGCCTACGATTGCAATGGGGATTTCCCAGGGGAATTCAAGCTCAAACACCATCAGTGAGTCTTGAATTGTATATTTTTTCGTTATTTGCTTTTTTGTTCACACGCGTTGATGATTAATCGTCATCAATTATATGTGATACAACTTTGATTATCTGACTTTCGAGATAAACTACAGAGGATGAAGTCGTGAAAATTTCATGTGTTACGGGAAATTTCTGCAACATTGTAGTTTATTTCGTACTTTAAGGGAAAGAGTACAGAAGCAAAGATTTTGGTGCATATATGGCAGTTAAAGATAGCCTTCTTTGCAGAACTCATAAATCTGAAAATTCCATTTTTCCAGGGAAATTTTTGACATAGAGGAAAGATTAAGGTGGAGAACAGATGAAAAGTCATAATTGGGAATGATGGAATGGTGTAGATGAAGCAACTTGAACCTTTTAGCTTTGCTTGTTCAAGTCATTTTGTTGATTCACCTTTGACTTTGACCTGACTGGAGATGCAAAATAACTTGGTATATAAATAATTTAGTTCATGATTCTTCTGAGAGATTTCTGCAGATATTGGATATTGTTCTCTCAACATTATGCAGACCTTCCACGTTAAAATGTATAATGCAATGAAGCAGGGTAAGTGTGAAGAGAAATGAAGTGAAAGTGATCATTGACTAAATTATAGCTTCCGTGATGGTGTGCTCAAGTTGCTGGCTTAGGATTTCCCTGATAAATTGCCGTAAATCTGCTTATTTACTCGCTTGTGCAACGGCGACACCAATTCCATTGATCCAATTCTTTTTTGGGAGCTCAATTAATTCTTTTGACTATTATACATGGCAGATATCTTCGCAAGATCAGATCAAGATTTTGATCTCAAAAGGCCAGAGCGAAATGTCGATTCAGTGCCAAGCAAAGAGCATCAAGAGAACAAGAGAGTCTCTTTGCTTTATTCAGCTTGGAGTGCTTTACTAAAAGAACCAACAGATGGAAGAGAGGAATTGCGTAAATTAGGACTAAGCAGATCCGCAGTACCATCTGCTCCTCATTTGGAGGACTGCAAATCGAGTGCTCAAGTAAATAAGCAACTCGACAGCTATGCTGAGAATGAGATATTTCCTCCGTGGACTAGTTGGAAAGCATCGTTGGAAATGCATTCGGCATCTATAAATGATGAGCAACTGAAGAAATATAGGCGCCGAGAAATATCTGAAGGTTCTTATCCTCCTTGGGTACGATTCTTCAATTTTTAAATCCTCCGGAGATTTTTCATTGGCACATCATGCAATAGCGATTCGAAGTTGTGCAAAAAGATGACATCTCTTAGCTAATTAGCAAGTGATGTTGACAATATCATCATCTTAGGTTACCGAGTTTGCGCCATTTCTTGAATCTGTTGCTTTTTCAGTAAAAAAAAATGAATCAGCGTGCTTTGGTAGGGATAATGTATAAAATGTTGGTCTCAGTGTTTCTCTTGATCTAATTTGGGGGAGCATTTGCAGATCACTGGGTCAGATCAGGAAAACTATCCTCTCACGAGAAAAGGTCAACATGACTTATGGATCCATCAGCATCCTTCAAACTGCAGTGATCCTAGCGTGAGATTCCTTGTGGCGGACTGGGAAAGATTACCTGGATTTGGTATTGGAGCTCAAATAGCCGGAATGTGCGGGCTTCTTGCCATTGCTCTCCATGAGAAACGGGTCCTCGTCACTAACTACTATAACAGAGCCGACCACGATGGTTGTGAGGGTATGAACTAGTCCTTTCGTGTGGCTAATTGTAGATATTCGGAGAAGTTCAAGATTTCCCAATTGACAAATCTTAAATCGTCCTTTGCAGGATCAGCGCGCTCAAGCTGGTCATGCTACTTCCTCCCTGAAACATCCCAGGAATGCCGAGACCGTGCGCTCGAGCTGATTGGGAGTCATGATGCATGGAAAAGTGGAATTGTCACTGGGAAACAAAATTACAGTTCGAAGCAAATATGGGCTGGCCGAATACCCCAGTAATTTGACTCCACTTTACTCTTTTTTTTAAGTCAAGCTCATGAGCGATCAGCAGACGTTCGACCCATTACCCTTTCAATTCTTTTGGCTAAATAAGAATTCTAATTCAGGTTATGGGGGGATCCTTGGACTTACCTGCAGCCGACGACTGAAATAAATGGAAGTTTGATTTCGCGTCATCGCAAAATGGACAGAAGATGGTGGCGAGCACAGGTACAAGGATGCTTTGCTGCATGCATCAAAAGTCTTTTTAGTTTCCCCAGTTTCATTATAGAAAAGAGCGTAAAGAATAAGCAGCGTCATGCATAAATGATGTTGGCATTCTGCTCCAACATTTAGTTTAAGCTCGGTTCTGTGATTCTTAGCTATGAATACTGATGGTATTTTTCAGGCGGTGCGCTACTTGATGAGGTTTCAAACAGAGTACACATGCGGCCTGATGAATTTGGCGCGCCATGCTGCTTTTGGAGAGGAAGCTGCAAAGATTGTCCTCACAGGTTTACCTGAGAAATGGCCACAGGTTTGTGTTGTTTTTCCAAGTGCTCCTGCCACGGAAAATTGATCATCTTTAACTGGTCATCAGCTCATGAGAAATCTTCCATTGCAGAACGCCGTGGAGAAGCCTGTGTCGGACATCGAAAAGTTTGTTTGGTCCAATCACAGACCGTGGATTCCTCGGCCACTTCTGAGCATGCATGTGAGGATGGGCGACAAGGCGTGCGAAATGAAGGTGGTCGAGTTCGAAGACTACATGAGCCTGGCCAACCGCATAAGGAAGCGGTTTCCGCACCTTAATAGCATATGGCTTTCCACAGAGATGCAGGTTGATTTCCTATTTCACTCGTATTCTTTCTAGCAACATTCGCGGTTTGCAAGCTGGAACAATGAATTGTGAATTACCTCCGGCATCGAGTCTCTTAATGATTGGAATGTACTCGTTGCCTCCAGGAAGTCATCGACAAGTCGAAATCATACGCGAGCTGGAACTTCTACTACACGGATGTGAGGCGACAAGTGGGCAACATCACGATGGCCAAGTACGAGGCGAGCCTCGGGAGAGAGACGAGCACGAACTACCCGCTCGTGAATTTCCTGATGGCGTCGGACGCCGACTTTTTCATCGGAGCGCTGGGTTCGACTTGGTGCTTCCTCATAGACGGCATGCGAAACACTGGAGGGAAGGTAATGGCCGGGTACTTGAGCGTCAACAAAGACCGATTTTGGTAGAACGCATCGAAGCCCCATGCATACGTCGTTGCATGATCACAATTTTGTGCGTTTCTTCTGTATTCATGTATAATGTGTATATATGTGTATACTTCTCATGTATCAGTTCGATGTACAAATCAAATAAAGATGGTCAATGCATATCCTCAATGCAGTAATTCACGCAGGTTAACAGAGCACAGGTTTATAACCCCTTTAAGGTCGGTTTCCCACATTTTACCCTAAATGTGAAGCATAAAAAAGGGGAACGTAGCCATGTACTCAGATTGATATGAAGGTCTCATTGAAATGATACCTAACTTTAACTAACGTGCGAGCTAAATAAAGTCGAGGCGATCGGTTCTGTGCAAACATAATGAATAGATTTAATCGGTTCATGAGATTCAAAATATATTTCAGAGCTTATGTGCTAATGTCCATGAATAATCGAGAACTAGTAATTAAATATCAAACATCGATTAATGTGCTGTTACATGCATATCATCAAAATTTTCCCTGTTTCTTTCTTCTTCTGTCTTTTCTTTCTTTTTTAATTTAGCTTTGCATAAATCAAATTAAGTACACATAATCTACTGAAGCCATTCTACTTTCCTACAACGTGATGAAATTTCTGGAGCTTTCTTAATTTACTTCCTTTGTAACTGAAAGTAGCCTTTTGCAATTATAACCTTGTCTTTTTTCTTCAATTTGACGCGTGCTTCATTATGAAAAAGGTGTATCAAGTGATTAATATATTATTATAGGTTACATAAATTAGCTTGAAAAAAGGATTTTTGAAGTGATGTAATAAACTTTATTTCTAAACTCACCCTCCAACTGGATATATTGAATAAGTCAATACTTGCTCAAAAAAAAAAAAAATCAATAAATTGTTAAGTACACTCAGAGACGGTCGTCTCTGTGAAGTGAACCGCGGAATACCGTACAGAATAGTGCATCTGTTTGGTGGGTAGGTTCCGATTTTTAGTTCAACATTAAGGCAAGACTTAATTTTGGTCCCTGAACTTGCGTTGTCCTTCCAATCAAACCCTTTAACTTTTTGATGTTTTTACTTTCCGCTCTTTCTACATAAGTCTGATGACCCGGCGAGAGACTGCTCCAAGTGCACAACACAGCCAACAGGTGCAGTACATGTCTGCTGCCATTAGTCAGTCAAGGCATGTCTGTTTGTTTCTCGCGAATCTGAAAATACACAGAATAAAATAAAAGAGAAAATGTTTGTCTTCTCTACCCAAAGTCTCTCTTTTCTGACACTCCCGACTCGCTCTCATTCATCTGCATATTCTATTTCAGTCTCTTTTAAACATTTTCATCCCCAGTATTCCTTTTTGTTTTTGAAGCTTCATGGGACGGATTTGAGCGCCTGCCATTTTTGGGTTCTATTTCTTTATTGTGAGCTTTTTCTTCTTTTCGGAATAATAAAGTTTTTATTGGTAGAATTTTTGCTGCACGCAAGTTGGTGGAACATGGAAATTGCTTTTATATTGAAAAAGGTTAGTAGAGGTGTTGGAATTTGACGAGGAACAGAAAACTTAGAGGGGAAAGTCAATGGTGGACTTATTGCTGATGGCTTAGGCGCGAATAATTAGCATTCTGTTCCAAAAATTAATTTGTGATTAAAAATTAATTTTCTTTATTTCTATTTCTCGGATAAGTTTTTGAGTAAAAATATACAGTTTTAAAGTTTCTCTTTCTAAAATAGAAATTTATTTGATAACGATATAAAATTTATTCTTATCAAATGATGGTGGGAGGCGCTTGGCGTCGGTGGCCAGCAAGTGACTGGCGGCGGGTGATCGATGTATGGCGTCTAGGGTCTGGTGTCCAGCGTCTGATGTGCGGTGGCGGTTGTTCGCACGTCTAGTGTCCAACAATTGACGGTCGACGGCCGGCAACGGGCATCCGGTGTCCCATGGGCGGCGAGTGGTGACAATAATGAATGACGAGAAGAGTCTTTATTTTTTCACTCTTGTTCTAGAAATAGAAAGGTTAAGAATTTTAACTTCTGATTTTTAGTCCAAATCTATTTTTTGAAGTAGAAATTTATTTCAAAAATAGAAAAATGAAATTACATTATCAAATGGATTTCTATTTCAAACCTATTTTGGAGAAAAGAAAATTAGAGAAATAAAGAAATGTAATAGTTATCATTCGCGCCTTTAGAGAACGAAAAATCAAATTCTACTATGTGCTGAACAAGATTGCTTAGCACTCTCCGTTTACAAGCTGAACTTCTTTGCCGACTTCAAGAGCGGGGTGGCTTTTTTATACATACATACATAGATGTATGTATTTATATATGTGCGTGTACACACTACCAACTAGGTAGAGTTTCACGTAGAGAGGAGAAAAAGACAGAGAGGGCTCTAGTTAAGCTTCTGTGTGTTTGTTCTACTAGTTGTAAGCCTAAGCAAATGGATCTCTCTCATTTTTTGAATCTGTGCTGTTACTCCAAATTTTCAAGAGTTGATGTTGTTTTCATTTCAACATTTGATATCAGAGCTAATAATGACATCCATCAATTCCATTCAATTACAACTTTTAAAATTGATAAGAGAAATTTCAATAACTAGTCTGTCCAGATGAAGGTGCTCTTCAAATCGTAGGATTTGTGAAATCAAGTAGAGAAAAGCTACACCAAAGTTACCAGGACTAAAGCATTCGATGCCTTAAAGAAGAAGGAGAAAGTTCCATCGGTGGGGTCTCAAAAGTAAAATCATAAAGCATTGTAAAAATCTTTTAAGTGAGAAAACGATATCTGAAAAAGATATCGAGCAGAGACGGCCAAACAGCGTGGGATTTTTTGCAAAAATGTGGTTGAGGTCGTGGAATTAGCCAAGGTAGAGGGGGAAATTCAAATTCAACCAGAAAGCATAAAACATGACATCAATTCAAAGTCAAGTGTTTTAAGTGTAACAAATTCAAACAATACAAATTTGAATGCCGAGCAAAGGCAATGCACAAGCAAACAGTTAATGCAATACCATTTATGCTGACACCAATGCATGGTACCTTGATATCAGGTGCAGTAATCACATTTTTGGCCAGAAGTTGTTATTCACATAGTTGGATGAGACAGTTTGTGGTGAAGTTAACTTTGGAATAAATAAATAAAACTCCCATCATAAGTGCATGTAACATTAATATCAAGTCAAAGATGATACTAATGTCATTATTGTAGATGTTTACTTTGTGCCTAGGCTTTTTTGATATTTGCCAAGTATTGGGAAACTTTCAAAAAAACATGCCACAAAGTCAACATTGAAAATGGAGTTTGTACCTGTAAACAATAGATTGATTACAACGCCGGAGATGATAAGGAACTTGATAGTCCTCTTACTCTTTAGACAACGACTGCATTGAGTTTTCAAGTGATGATGTAAGATGGGAATTGGTTGTAGCCTCTTTGATTTGGTCGTTGAAATTTCCATGTTCTAAAAATTATTGGTCCAGAAAAAGATGGTGATTGGCATGCCTTTGAACGACCACCAAGACCGCCCATTCGGATGGTTTCTCATCGGGAAAAAAAACATCAAGAAACATTTCCAGTTGAAACAGCAAGAAGAGCAAAGCAACCATTAGAGTTGGCACATGCATATGTGGCCTATTGAGGTGAAATCATTTAGGTAATAAAGCTATATGTTAAATTTAGTGGATGATTTTACCAGAAAAGAATGTGTACATTTTTTAAGAGAAAATTTAGAAACTTTTGGCAAAGTTAAAGAATTTAAAAACTTTTGAAAAATATAGTGACTTTGATTTGAAGACATTGAGATTAGATAGAGGGGGAGAATTTACCTCAAATGAATTTAATAAATATTGTAAAATTTGTTAGTGAAATGACAATTGATTGCCGGTTGTACTCTTTAGACATAAAGAAAGGAGGACAATTTTGGAAATGGCAAGAAATATGATAAAATCTAAAAATCTATCCAAGAAATTTTAGGCAGAAGCCGTTGCGTGTGTTGTATTTGTCTAAACAACTATTCAACATGGAGTGTTCTAAAAAGAACCCCAAGAGAGGCTTGGAGTAACAACAAGCAAAATGCGTCGCTCCTACGATGGAGTGTTTTGAGAAGAACCCCAAGAGAGGCTTGGAGTGACAACAAGCAAAATGCTTCGCTCCTACGAGTATTTTGGTGTATGACATATTGTAACGACTTGGGCTCCACTGTATAATATTGTTCGCTTTGGATACTGAGTTTTCACGTCTTTAAAACGTGTTATACAGATTAAAGGGACCAAAGCCTTTATAAACTAGCTCAGAACTCCCCCCTAAGTGATGTGGGATGGGAGACATGTCCTTGGCCTCACCCGCGTACTGCCAAGGCGATCTCAGTCCATCCCTCCGTACTACCCCGGGTCTGGGTCATCACATTCTCTCCCCCTTAAGGCACAACGTCCTCGCTGTGGCCTTCACACGCAGTCGGGAGTCGGCTCTGATACTATTTGTAACGACCCTGGCCCCACTGTATAATATTATTCGCTTTAGACACTGAGTCCTCACGGTTTTAAAATGCGTTATACAGATTAAAGGGACCCAAGCCTTTATAAACTAACCCGGGACTCCCCTCTAAGCGATGTGGGACGGGAGACATGTCATTGGCCTCACCCGCGTACTACCAAGGCGATCTCGGTCCATCCCTCTGTACTGCCCTGGGTCTGAGTCGTCACACATATCCTCATATACCAGATGAAGAAAGAAAAAAGTAGGATGATAAAAGCCACAAGTGTATCTTCATAGCTACAATGACGTGACTAAAAGTTATAAGTCGTATAATCCAATCATGGAGATAGCAATCATTAGCCAAGATATCCAGTTTTTTTTTTTAGGATGAAGTTTAGGACTGGAACCAAGAGGTTGAATTGAAAAGCATCACTATCGAAGATGAACCATTGGTAAGAGGAAAAAATTCTTCAACTAATGATTCATTTTTGCCTATTAGTTCAACTTCTTCATCATCAACAATTTAATTGCCATTAGGTCGTTCACAATGATTGATGGGGATGCCAAAAAAACTTAAGGACCATATGATTACGAAAGATGATGATAGTGACAGTGATAAAATCACTTATGAAACTATAGTAAATTTTTGTTTATTGGTAGAATTTGACTCGTATATTACGAGGAAGTAGCTGTAAATGAGAAGTCGATTCAAGTAACAGATGAAGAAATCGAATCCATAGAAAAAAAATATAACATGAGTGCTAACTTCTTTACCACCCGATAAGAAACTCATTGGTGTCAAGTGGACGTACAAGACGAGTTGAGATGGTCAGGTGGATCGTTCTAAATCTACACTTGTCATGGAAGGTTACAAGCAAAATCCCAAGTATTGATTATTTTAAGTATTTGCATCACTAGTTTGAATTGATACCATTATGAAGATCTTAGTATTTGCAGCTTAGATAAGTTGGAAGATTCATCACATGGATGCGAAATTTTCTCAATGGTTTTTTAAAGAGGAAGTCTATGTGGAGCAAGCACAAGGTTAGGAGAAGAAATGACATGAAAATCAAGTTTATAAATGGTAGAAGGCATTATATAGGCTAAAGCAAGTATCTTGAGTTTGCTACACATATATTGACATGAATCTACTAGAGAATGGTTTTCAAAATTGCTCCTATGAGCATAATTGTATATCAAGTTATATACTAATAGCGATATAATAAATGTGTGTCTTTATGCTGATGACTTGATATTTACTGAGCGTTATAAAAAGATGCTTGCTGAATCTAGGAGGCTATGATTAGCCAGTTTGAGATGATAAATTTAGGATTGATGTCCTATTTTCTAGGTCTTAAAGTAAAGTAGACAAATGATGGTATATTTCATTCACCGCAGAAACATGCTCATGATATTTTGAAGTGATTGAAGATGGAATTGTTTAGATCAATTCGTAGTTCTATAGTAAAATGATTGGAGCCAAAGGAAGAATGAAACTGTGAACTTGTAAATCCCACTTATTTTAAAAGCATTGTTGACAATTTAAGATATTTCGCTTTTTTTTAGGCTAGATATTAATCATGGTAGGGGAGTTGTTAGTCAATTCATGTAGAAACCATATTGGTCACATTTGCATATAGCAAAAAGAATTTTACAGTACGTCAATGGAACTTGTGATCATGGTTTTCTATATTCTTACACTCATAATTTCAATTTTGTGAGATACATAGACAGCAACTAGGCAAGTGATATGGGGACTCCGATGAGTACTTCCGAATATGCTGTCTTTCTGGAATCAAAAGTAATTTCTTGGTCGTCAAAAAAATAAGTACTTGCACTCTTCAGAGCTAAAGCAAAATACATAGCGGTAGCTTTGATTGCATGTCAAGCCATTTGGCTTCATAGGATGTCATCCGAATTGATGCATCAACAAAAAGGTCCTGCCAAGTTAATGTGTGATGATAAGTTGGCAATTGTAAATGGCAGAAGCAAACACATTGACATCAAGTATCACTATGTTCGTAAGCTAGTTAAATACTGTGAGGTTGAACTTAATTTCTACTTCAATAGATCATTTTGCAAATAATTTGACAACAAAGGCGGATTCGTACGAAAAAAATAAAGATGATGTTTGGTGTTAGTTGATTTTCATAATCAATTATAAGGGAAGTTGTTGAGATAATAAAGTTGATTTTGGTAGATATTTTGCTGGACAGAAGTTTGTAGAACATGGAAATTGCTTTTATATTGAAGCCGTATATAGTAAGGCGTCGGAATTTGACGAGGAAAAGAATACTCAGAGAGGAAAAGTCAGTGGCGGACTTGTTGCTGATGGCTTAGAGAAAGAAAAATTAAATTCTAATTTATACTGGACGTGCTTGCACAGCACGTTCCCCATTTACTAGCTGAACTTCTTTGCCGACTTCAAGAGTTGGTGGCTCTTTTATATGTAATATTTGTACTGTATATAATTTGTGTGCACTGGGTAGGGCTTCATGTAGAGAGAAGAGAAAAGGATAGAGGGACTCTTAGTTAAGCTTGTGCATGTTTGTTCTTCTTGCTGTAAGCTTATGCAGAAGGCATTTTCAATATAGTTCTTCCTCCTTTTTGGTATTTGTGCTTTTGCTCCAAATTATCAGAAGTTTATGTTGCTCTTACTCTATGGTTGTAGCTGAAGCTATGCCTTAGGAAATTTTCTGGAGACCCCCATGAAACAGCTGATGGGAGTTTCGGTAATGAGATTTTAGTCCAAAAGTCGGGGGTTGACAGTGCATGAAATTATCAGTGAAGCTATTGTTGTTTTCTTTGGGTTCTTGTTTGTTGGGGGTGCACAGAAAAAGTTTGATACCTTCACTTGAAGAGATTGAGAGATTAAGTCCAAGCTCTTCAATATATATAATTGGATTCGTCTTTACTAAAAGAGCTCAAATCAATGGGTTATGGATTAAGTAGGATATATTGACTACTTCATACTACATTAATTTTTCGACGTGGGATTTTTCTAACACAACTTATATGTGCAATCTAACATTGCAATCTTCAATTTTGGTAGATTGTCGGAAGAAAATGGAATCTCAGTCTAATCAGACGGCAATAGAGAGAGTGGTTTCAGGGAGAGCTCTGCAGATGGGAAGCTCATTTCCATGCCAAGTCCGTGTGGTGGGTTTTCTCTGGGGAGTGTGTTTCGCCACTCTGTTTTTGGCTGCTCTCACTTCTTTTGGAGCATTTGGGTTCAACAGAGTCTCACTGTCTCCAATTTCAATGGGGATTTCTCAGGGGAATTCAAGCTCAAACATAATCAGTGAGTCTTGATTTTTATCTTTTTTTTTAATTTGCTTTTTTGTTCTGTTTCACTGGAAATCAGGAGTTGTCCCAATTAGAGAATAATCTTCAGCAAAGAATGATCTTTGGATTTTTTGTTGAAACAGGTTTAGTGGCAATTCGGATAGGAATTGAATTGCGTAACCAGTCTTAAGAACAATAAACTTCAAGGAAAATAAATTGTTAAATTGAATAATTACATAGAATTTGCTCTTGATGATCGTGGATCTCTCTACAATCTTGAGTGCTATTGGACTAAACCGTCAATCGGTATCTTCAGCTTCAATCGGCATCTTCACTTTGTCTCCTTTCTTCATTTCCCTACATCTAGCACTTAGCTGAATTAACAGTGACATTAGCCATGTTTTATATTCAAATCGGCATGTTCGTCAGACTATTCACCTCCGTGCATCGATAATTGTGTTTCATGTAATCATAATTCGTGGTAATTGGCAAGAATTCCATTATCGATAACTTGCCGACAACTGTATCAGACCAAGCTATATGTTTGCTTGAATCGGCATCATGTTGATTACAAAGACTTGTTCACTTTTTTGTGTGTAAAGTGTTCATATCTGTAGATGAATGATTTCCAATACATTATATGTGATCCTACGTTGATTATCTGATTTCTGAGATAAACTACCTGACTGCTGCTAATTTACTGCTGAGGGTGGAGTTGTAAAAGTTTCATATTTGACAGGAAATTTCTGCAACATTTTACTTTGCATCTTACTTTTAAGGAAAAGGCAGAGAAGCAAATTTTGGTCAATATATGGGGGGTTAAAAATAGCCTTCTTTGCAGGACTCAGTTCATCTGAAAGTTCCATGGTTTTCATGGATATTTGTCGACAGAGAGGGAAGATTAAGGAGGAAAACAGATGAAAAGTCGTAATAGGGAATGATGAAATGGCGTGAATGATGCAACTGGGACCTTTCAGCTTTACTCATTCAATTTAGTTTGTTGATTGGCCTTAGACTTCGACCTGACTGGAGATGCAAAATAACTCGGTGTACTAATAACTAATTTCGCGATTCTTTCTGCAAGATTTCGGCAGAAATTGGACACTGTTCTCTCAACGTTATATAGATCTTCCACGTTAAGATGTATACCATAATTGCAATGAGCAGGGTGAGTTTGAGCAGAAATGAAGTGAAAATGATCATTTGATTAAAAGTCATTTCTTCCATGAGTGGGTGCGTGGTACGAATTTTATCGATCCAATTCTCTTTTGGGAGCTCAAACAATTTTTTTGACCGTACAATGCAGATATCTTCGCAATGTCAGATCGAGATTTTGATCCAAAAAGGCCACTGGGAAATGTCGATTCAGTGCCAAGTGGAGAACAACATCAAGATAGAGACAGAGCCTCTTTGCTTTATTCAGCTTGGAGTGCTTTACTGAAAGAACCCACGGATGGAAGCGAGGAATTGCGTAAATTAGGACTAAGCAGATCCATGGTACCATCTGCTCCGCATTTGGAGGACTGCAAGTTGCACGCTCGAGTAAAGAAGCGACTCGACAGCTGCGTTAAGAATGAAATATTCCCTCCATGGACTGGTTGGAAAGGGTTATTGAAAATGCACTCGGTGTCAGTAACTGATGAGCAACTGGAGAATCTCAGGCGCCAAGAAGTATCTGAAGGTTCTTCTCCTCCTTGGGTATGCTTCTTTGTTTTTTGAATTCCCCGGAGACTGTACTTTTGGCACATCATGCAATAGGGATTTGAAATTGTGCAGAGAGGTTACATCCGTTAGCTAATAGCAGGTGATGTTGACTCAATGATCATGTTGGCATACCGGGTTTGCGCCATTTCTTGAATCTATTGCTTTTTAGGAAAAATTGAATCAGCGTGCTTTGGTAGGGGTGAACGAATGAAACGTCTGTCTTCAGTGTTTCTAGTGATCTAATTTTGCAGATCACTGGTTCGGACCAAGAAAACTATCCTCTCACGAGAAAAGTTCAAAGTGACCTGTGGATCCATCAGCATCCTTCGAACTGCAGCGACCCTAGAGTGAGATTCCTTGTTGCGGACTGGGAGAGATCGCCTGGGTTTGGTATAGGAGCTCAAATCGCCGCAATGTGCGGGCTTCTTGCCATTGCTCTCCGTGAGAAACGGGTCCTCGTCACTAACTACTACAACAGAGCTGACCACGACGGCTGTAAGGGTATGAACTAGTCCTCTCGTGTTGCTGACTGTTGATATTCGTAGAAGCTCAAGATCTCCCAATTGACAAGTCTTTTTGCAGGATCAGCGCGCTCGAGCTGGTCATGCTACTTCCTCCCCGAAACATCCCGGGAATGCCAAGACCGCGCGCTTGAGCTGATCGGGAGTCACGATGCGTGGGAAAGTGGAATTATCACTGCAAAACAAAATTACAGCACGAAGCAAATATGGCACGGCAAACTTCCCAAGTAATTTAACTCCACTTTACTCGTCTTCGTTCAAGCTCCGTTAGTGTTAAAATATTTAAATAATAAACTACGCTTTCATTTAATAGCTTAAACTTTTAGAATAATTGGCAGTGGTCCCACAAAATCTCACATGGTATCAGAGTTAGGAGGTCTTGAATTCGAATCTTCCAGACCCCTATTTGCCTCCCCAATTAAATTTCCACGCTTAGTACTAGGTAAAAGATCAGAACAGACGTAAGGTTGACATTGGTCCCACAAAATCTCACAATTAGCAATCAGCGACATGCAATCTGTTACTGTTACAATCTGTTCAGCTAAATAAGAATTCTAATACAGCTTCTGGGGGGATCCTTGGACTTACCTGAAGCCGACGACCGAGATAAATGGAAGGTTAATTTCACGTCACCGCGAAATGGACATAAGATGGTGGCGAGAGCAGGTACGATAATACTTTGCTAGCGCAGCGTCCCATGTCAGTGATGACTGCATTCTGTTCTGACGTTCACTTCAAGCTCGATTTTGCGATTCGTTGCGATGATTACTAATGGTTTGTTTTCAGGGGGTGCGTTACTTGACGAGGTTTCACACGAAGTACACATGCGGCTTGATGAATGCGGCACGGCATGCTGCTTTTGGTGCGGAAGCTGCAAAGATTGTCCTCCCAGGTCTACCCGAAAAATGGCCACAGGCATGCGTTGTTAGCCCAAGTGCTCCTGTCGCAGGAAATGGATCATCTTTAGCCAGTCATCTCATGAGAAATCTTCCGTTGCAGGAAGCTGCGGAGAAGCCTGCGTTGGACATCGAAAGGCTCGTTTGGTCCGATCAAAAACCGTGGGTTCCTCGGCCACTTCTGAGTATGCACGTGAGGATGGGCGACAAGGCGGGCGAAATGAAGGTGGTCGGATTCGAAGAGTACATCCGCCTCGCCAACCGGATGAGGATGCGGTTTCCTCACCTTCGCAGCATATGGCTTTCCACAGAGATGCAGGTTAGTTTCCTGTTTCAGGCATCATGGTTCGCCGCTGCTGCGACAATAAAGGAAACGATGAATTGTGAATTACCATCGGCATCAAGTATCTTGAGATCGGAACATACCCGTTGCCTCCAGGAAGTCGTCGATAAGTCGAGATCATATGCGAGCTGGAACTTCTACAACACCGATGTGAGGCGACAAATAAGCAACGCTTCGATGGCCGAATACGAGGCGAGCCTCGGAAGAGAGAAGAGCACGAACTACCCGCTAGTGAATTTCTTGATGGCGTCCGACGCCGACTTTTTCATCGGGGCGCTGGGTTCGAACTGGTGCTTCCTCATAGACGGCATGCGAAACACCGGAGGGAAGGTAATGGCCGGGTACTTGAGCGTCAACAAAGACCGATTTTCGTAGGGTATCGAAGCCATGTATAGGTCGTTAAAATGTGTTAGGAGCGCAAAATGTTGAAAAGAAAAAAACAGAGAAGAGGACATGAATTTTTACGCTGAAAAAACATTTGAAAATTAAAAAAGGGAAAACCCACAGTACTGCACTAATAATCTCTTCACAGGTACAAGTTATAACTATAAAAAAAATTGCCCATTATATAATAGGAATTTGGGGTATATTAAGTTATTGTAGACATGTAAGCCATCAACAGTAAAAAATCTCTTCACTTTAATATTATCAAACTCCAGAACTATATCAATCTCCCACTTGGAAGCTGATCTTAAAAATGGAAACCATTATTATTGGATGATCACGATACTTCCCAAAAATCTAAATTATTGATGGATGGAGGAACAATATCACCATTTTTGTTCATGGCAAGTAGTTTTTCATAGTTTTCACCCGTCTTTAAAACCCGAATTGTCATAAGGCAATGAACTCTTTATCACTAAAGGTCAACTTAAAAATTTTGTGGTTCACCAATTGCAGTCAAAAGCAAATAATGCAATAATGGAGAATACATGTGCACAAGTTTAGATGTTGTACTAGATCTTCTTAAAGTAGGTTTAAATAAGTGTGGTTCTTTTTTATCAGAGTTTATAGCAACAGTTCAGGATTCCCATCTAGAACACTCTTAGAAACCCTCTCAATTTCTCTAGTTTCCTCCGTTTGTTCCTCACACTAGATACTGCCGCAGACTTGTCATTGTACAGAATATTAATATTGAATGTAGCATTATTTATTCTTATTATATTTCTATTTTATTCATCCTAGATTGTATAGACAAAATAATTAGAATTTAGGTCTCCAATGGGTATGCTCAAGTATGCTATCAAGCCTGAGACCTTGGTGCCAATACTTGGTTCTCCTGTGGCCATGCCCAAATACTTGAATCTTGTGCCCAAATCATTGGCGCTCGGGCTTGGGTCCATGGAGGTTGGGCTTGGGACCCTAATCTAACACCTAGGTCCGAGTCCAATGGGGCTGGGCCCAAGTCCATCGAGGTGAGGCTCGAGACTTCAGTACCCGTGGTTGAGTCCCCAATAGTCATACCCACATATTTGAATCCCATGCTCAAAGTCACCGGTGCTTAAGCTTGGTTTCATTGAGGTTTGGCCTAGGTCCACAGAGGTTAGGCTTGAGACTCTGATGCTTGTGTCCCAAATCCCTAGTGCCCATCCCATAGTATTTGGCTCTTGCACTCAAGTCACCGGTGCTTGCACTCGAGAGCCTGGTTTAGCGCTTGGGTTTGGGTCTATCAAGGTTGGGCCCACATGCTCAAAGACTGGAATCCCAGCACCCAAGACCCCAATCTAGCACTTAGTTCGGGGCTTGCGACTCCAGCGTCTATGCTAGGGTCCTCAATGGCCATGACTAGGTACTTGACTTTTATGCTCAAGTCATTGAGTATGAGGTTCGGGTTCATTGAGGCCGAGCCTAGGCCGAGGTTCGATCCATGAAGGTTGGTGTGAAACCCTTTTGCATGTGCTAAGGTTGTTAGGATCACAAATCTTTGAAGAGAAATTAGAGAAGAAAAACAAACAAATTTTTATGTGGAAAACTTTTCCAAAATCCAAAAGGGAAAAATTGCAGTGCCACACTAGACAATCACTTCACTATTAGTATCAGTATAAGCTTTACACGTTTTAGCATTACAACTACAAAAGATATTATACTAATACATACTGCAGGAGTTTTAGGCATATATAATTATGATGAAAGTTACATCTATGCTATTATGAACAGTAAAAACTTTATTCTCTGCTTTAGCATGAAAATTACATATATGCCAGTAAAAGTTATGCGCTTGAATATTATTATTTGTTTTTATTAGACTCCACAGCTCCATCAAAGGTCCCCAGCAGATCATGCCCTAGTACAAAGCCCCCGCACCCAGGTCACTGGCACCCACGCCCGAGAGCTTAGACCAAAACTCAAGCGCAAATCCAACACAGTGATTCTAGCTCCCTTGTATTACAAGAATGGTGCATATCATTTTAAGAATAAAAAATGATGTTTCCTTTTCCAAGTGGAAAAAAAAAAAAAAATCTAACTCATTTTCAAATTTCAACCAAATTAAGACAAATATTGCCATTTTTCTCGAGCATAACTTCTTGAAAAACATTTTTTGGAAATGTTAAATTTTCCATGAATCCAACGGAACCTTGAGATAAAATGCAGGAAACCAAAATCCAAACTGGGCACTTACTATGTTTTTCAATGAGATGTATCAAGTGATTCTGACAATTTTTTCGTTCGGGAGAATTTTTAACAAAATGACCTTTTTTGGTTACGGATGAAGCTGGAAGTCTGCAAGCACTTTCTTGTGGTTTTATCATATCTCTTGAGATCTCGCTCTTAAGGGTATTTATCTTGGTAACTAGGCTTAGATAAATAGAGCTCCACGCCCTTGGCCGAGAAAAAAGGAACGATTTGGACGTTTGAACACTAACGAGAGAACAAATTTAAAAGCATGAAAACATGAACAAAGTCATGTTAGTCGGAGAGCGAATTCAACACAGCAAGAGCTCGCTGAAACAGGCCAGGCATAATCGTTGAAATTCTAATCATTTCGTGTTAATAAGGAGCAACTAAGAAATAATTAAATGTAGCGTAATCGAAAAGGCCACAACTGCTGCGGTTTTCAAGCTCCTGACTGCAGTTCTCAAAACACGGTGACGTTTACCTGCGGCTGCAAAAACTGCAGTTGGAAGTGTAGATAAGCGCACTGTAATGCAGCTGTAATCATCAAGATTCACCAAAATTCTTGAAGACAGTCATTTCCTATGACCAATGAAAATAAGCATATGACCAGCAAGAATATCCAAGATTGGAAATATGGAGTTACAGGAAGGTTCGTGCCAGTCATGTTCTTTGTGCAAACAGTTCACATGTTATCAGATCGTCCATGGTGGTAGATGAGCCGGCACCTAAGACAGGGATGATGTTGAAGATAGGTTGCCGATGCATCTCTGCAAGTTCTTCTAAGGCATTCTTGAACAACAGTGATAATGCATCCAGGGGAATGCGCAGGCTCACAGGATAATAGACCCTTAGACTCTACAAAAGAGAGGCAAAGAGTTGTGAGAGAGAGAGAGAGAGAGAGAGAGAGGAACAGATGTTAGTACAGAATGAAGATGCCGCCTGCTAGAGAAGATTCACTTCTAACTGGAACTGATAAGAACAATTAACAGCAGAGAAAGAAGCTATATTGCAAAAGAATGGGCCATAAAACTTGAGATATATGATTAATTGGAGGACGGGATTCAATTTTCCCATACAAACTTCGCTTCATAAAGAATAGAGAATCCAACTGCTTTAATAACTATCATGGAAAAAATAATTGAGATTCATAACTCAGAATCTCAAAGAAACTGGTTGAATGACATTTTGAACAAAATCTGTTCTAATAATCCAAAAATCAGTAGCAGAAAATTTTTCTTTCCTAGAAGAGGATGAGCAGCTTGACAATACTCAAGGTTCATCAGATTGAAACTTGGCACAATGTGAGAAGTGTGGATGGTCTATATATCACGTGGAACAATAGTAAAAGATGGGGAATCGTATAAGAAAATGAAAGAAACAACTTACCACGATTTCTTCCCAAAAGAAACTGTTCTCTGCAAGAATTTTATCAAGGAGATAAATGCAAAATCTTGATATTCTATCCATCTGCCTCTCTGATATAAGATTTTGAATGTCTTCACTTTTCCGATTGGCACCAAGAAACTCGGAACATAACCTTACAGCTGTCTCATTCGTGACTGACATTACTAATGCACAGATTGTCCCATTGACAACACATCTGTTAATGCAAGTATCATGCCAGCCTTCATGCTGAAAACTCTGATTGCCTGTTCTTGTAATAGACTTGCCTTCAGTTATCGTTTCTGCATCATCCACATTATATAGTAATGGCTTCACTTCTACCAATGCTCTGCAACAATGTAGAGTCGACTGAGTATACACTTGAAGTAGATGGAGACATGGGACACCTATATAATTAATCCTTTTCAATATGCTAAATCAGAAAATGCCATGAACTGCACCTCGATTAGCAAGTTGCCAGTGCATGTGAGATTTGTAAAAGTCAGCAAGTTAGAGAAGTATCTCATAAGGTTATACTGCCTTCTCTGTAATTAAGAACAAAAAATTAAAAATTCTCTCCCCTTTCTCTCTTGTCTCACGGATTCTGTGAGTCAGCAGTCAAAACATCTAACGAGTCAAGTTTCACATATCAAAACAATTATATTTGTCAGCTAAGAAACAGAGAAAAGTAAGAAGATGCCACGACTCCTTCAGTTGTGGATAATCTTCCCTTTGTGGACTATTTACTATCTTCCATGCTAGAAAGTATAATTTTCATTGTGCCAGAATTGGGTCCAAGTTTTCAATATGATGAAATGATGCCCTCTCAGGCAACTATGATCTAGATACAAGTATTGTGAACCAAATCAGCCAGTTCTAAACTACGGCATTTTTTATTGTTCAAGGGAAACACGCTTGGATCAACTAAGAAAGGTCGACTGCAGTAGGCTCAGTTTGATCATGTACGTTCTATCACACAAACAATGAGGGGTGATTTGGTAACGTGCTTTCATGTTTTATCACACAAGGGAAGACAAATTTCAGTTTCCTATGTGAAAACTTGGTTACTAGACTGTCTTTTCAAATAAACCTGAGCAAATTAAGTCCTGCTACCAAAGGCCATTATAGAAGTGCAGTATATTACTCAAATAGTTCCATGGAAATGTATACGAGAATCTTTTTGAGGGAAGTGACAAAGCAAAAGAGAATCCAAAAGTAGAGGATGAAAAAAAATATAAACCAATATACTCAGCTACCTTTTTGGCAGATCAGGCACAAGGACATACAGAGATAAGTGATCGAGCACCTTGGCCGACTTTCCTTCTTTCATACTGCTAGACCTAATCTGCTTAAGGAATGCCTCCAGCTTGTCCTGAATTTTACCCCTCTCTGATGAGGGAATAGATTGCGAGCAGTACACAACTAAAAGAATAGAGGAGGTAGATATTGAACAATTAAAACTTTTAGCCACAGCTTCACTGTTTTGCAGTGCTAGCTCTAACTCAGCTACAGCACCTCCCTTGCTGAGAGTCATCGTTGGAGGGTAAAGCCCCAGTTGCCCAGCCATATATAGCACATTCTTGTGGAAGGTTGCCTATAAATAACAAACTCAGGATAATCATTTCAGTATAGAGGGCCAAAGGGAGAGAGTGGCATCCAGAACAGAACCCAAGGTAATCATAGAGTTACAAATTAATTCAAGTACACAAATATCTCAAGCACCATCCGCGATTGACATCACCAACAGAGAATCATTATCCTGATTACTGGAGGCTTTCATTTCTTCCATGCAAGTATGCTCCATATGTAATTAGTCCACATGCCCAATTGCATAGATTAAATTATATTGATAAGCATAACCAACGGAGGGATTTACCTGGCTGTATGGTCCAATGCAGCTAGGTGCCCAACATGATATACTTTGTACATGAAGGACTCTTTTCTCTTCATTTTTCGTGACTAGAACTTCAATATAGGCCTTTCCCAAGCCTACATGAGGCAGAGGAAGCTCAACCGTACTACGGGATGGAACACCAGAAGGGCACTTCTCCTGTGTGATGAACTTGACATATGTATCATTTGCTACAGCAAACTCATTCATATCAGATATGTAGAGATGAACATAGAGAACATTCCTCCAATCCAAATTATGTCCCGAAAGTTCTGCTTCAATCTTCCTTAAAACACCTTTAAGGTCATCCTGCAAACCTGCCAATTATTGAAAACAACAAGAGCCACAAAGAGTTGCTTATAAATGAAGATTAACGATACACCGTTACTGCTGAGAAAAAAAAAGGAGAGAAAACCAAATACCATTACTGCAGACTAAGTAAATCGATCTTTACCTGAAGATTCTGAAGCTCCCAACCAGCAAGAAATGGAGAATGCCAGGTCCTCTTTCTTAGTCGAGATCTGCAGTCCATCATCTGCTGCTTTGGTCAAAACAGTTACATCAGCAACAGATTCCTTAGCATCCACACATCCCTCCAAATTCTCAGCCTGTACCTCATACACTAAACCCATATTCTCATGATGGAGATCATTCATTTTGTCACAACCACCAATAGATACGGATTCGGCCTTAGTTTCCAAATGAAAAGCCAATGGGTGTAGGATTCCAACAGGAGCTATAGAATCCGAAGAGTGCAGAATAACCTGAAATTCTTCAAGCACGATTCGAGCATGCTGGAGAAGTTTGAAACCTCACATAGTTAGAACATTGAACAGAAAAAGACAAAACCACTTTTCTTATCCAAAACAGTGTAAGTGCAAGCACAAAGAGAGAGAGAGAGAGAGAGGGAGATAGTCTGTGTGTGTAGGTTCATTAAAATTTAAAACCAAGGATCTTGTTACTTTTTTTCTGAAGTAAATGAAATAGAAGCAACTGTTGAGTCCAGCATATCAGTAATATTTTTTCATTAGACTGCCTTTGTTTGAGCAACCACACATAGGTTTGAGTAGAATCTAAAACTGAAAACATAGTAACTCATTTCCTGAAGAAAACTAAGTAAACACAACCATAGAGCCCAGCATATCAGAAATATACCTTTTGTTTTGGATTCTAGTAATTTGCTTTTCTCAAACGCTATATCCCTTTACAAAGGATGGGCTATAAATAAATTGTGAACAACAGCTTGTCCCATTCAAGGAAGAAATCACAATAAACAGAAAAATGGAGGAACTGTACTATGGGTTTAAGAATAAACTTACGACAAAGAGTGGACAATCGAGAGTTAAAGTTTCGTACTCCCCTCCTTCTCCACAAACATTAATTCCATACAACCTGGCCGAGGTTCAAAGTGAAAAAAAAAAAATGCCAGTAAATCACATTTGATGCACAACAAGAAGATAACAACATGCTTTGTAATTGAGACTTCGTTACATACTCTTTCAATTTGTGGAGGTATGAGTACAAGAAAGAGATATCTTTCCCCAAATGCTTTTCAGGATTCAACCCCATAGCTGCCACCTGTCACATCCATTTGTCTTAGAAGAAAAAATAACATCCAATAGAAACACTGTAACATATATATATTTGGATAAGAATCTACTATGTTCGATCTCAATTCATACTTGACAGCTAAAAAAGCACAAGTACATCCACAGGCATGCCAAATAAACCTAGAATGACTCATCAACTGTGTGAATTTAGGTTTTTAGCCAACCTGAAACTCATCTTTCATCCCAATTTGCACCCTCTAAAACTTTACTACCACCGTTTTCAAACATATCAAAGCATAACATCTGTCTTCAGTGGCAACTATGTCACAAAAAGAGCTCATTGTGAACAGACTCTTCACTAAGTGAGAAGGGACAGGTGAAAGAAAGAAAGAAAGAAAGAAAGAAAGAAGGAAGAGCAGTATATTCTGAGGTAAGAGATGTGCCTTAAAAACGATAAAGGAGAAAAAAATAGCATTCTATTTTCAAATACTGAAACAAGCATAATAAAAATTTCGATCAATAAAGGCACTGTAATGAAGTGGCAAACAGTACTAATGGCAAAGTTCCATGGGGGAAGAACATTGACATCAGTTTATACATAAGAAATTCATATCCTCGTTATTCTCATTCTAGGCATGACTTTCACCTCACAAAATAAATATATCAACTTATAGAATTCGTATTTTCACCCAAAACCTTTAGTAATCTGTATAAAAAGCATAAAGTGAAGCACTTCATTACTAAAAAGAAACAGCAGCAGCAGATTTAGAAAAAGAAACAAAAAGTTCACCTTCACCGTGATGGCCAATATTCCATTGTCAATCTGATTTAACAAAAGAATGAATCCTGTAAGTTAAAATAAACTGAACAACTATCTAATGCCACATCAAATGATAAAACAATTTACCATTCCTTGAAGAAGCATTGACTGATCCAGTTTCCATAAATATGCCAGAGAAACAAGCCCTAACCTTGAACAGACACTTTCCACCCGTAGCCTTTGATAATCAGAAGCTATTGCACCGGAAGATACCGCCTCGATTGATGGTATCTTTTTTTTAACTTCTTTCAACAACTCATACATATCCTCAACTTCATCCCCAGGAGTCATTTTGTAGCTAAGCTTCTGGTGCCTGTCTGAGCACATAGTCTGAAATTAACAGAAATTATGCAAGAAATGGTATGGCTCTGTAGTAATAGTCAAATTCTTCGCTGCAACAGATCAACAGGTTCTTTTGCATCAAGTGAAAAAGTAACATGGCCAGGCCAGGTAATTTTTACTGGAATGGAAAATGTGCGCTAGGGGAAGTGGATAATGACAGCATCAATCATAATGATTAAAGATACTAACACGAAGCTAGTGATGATGCTTTGCGTAACTCAGTAAACTAGTGGTGTCGGAAAATAGGGAAGCCAATGGACACTGGCTTTCCTTGTGGCCTTGGGTTGGCCCTAAAACGATTTGCACTCGAGGTCAAATTATCGCGGTTAAGTGGGGGACAGTGAAAAAAGCCATTTGTCTTGTTGTTTTGTCATTTGAAGGAATTATATTACTGATCTCGACTCTTTTTGTAACCTAAACAACATGAAAAATAAAATAAAAAAGTAACCTATCGAACAATCTAAAACTAGCGGCAAGTAATTGTTCTATCTAGCCACAAATCTCTTGCATCCATTCTTTGGGAGCATGTATGACACACATCACTTATACATTTCTACTAATACAAACCACCACTGAGCATTCCTATGCAAAAAACTCGCCTTGTAGATCCTTGTATTCGTTTTCTGAACAATGGAATTCCCATGCACTTTGCGTAGCTGACTATTATTTGGTGCCCAACCTGACATCAGCAATGTAAACAGCCCAAAGTGAACAAACTCCAGCAGTGTCGAAACCTTGATGTAATTGAAGAATTTTAGCCATATCATGAATCATAAAGATGTCAAAACAGCAGATTCTTGAAGACTAGGTAGCAGCAGGCCACAAATATTTCCTATCATAAAACATTCTCCACGCAATTCCCTTCACTATCATTACGCCTCATCTGAAGTCCACAATTAACATCCTTAGGAGATGAATACAATCAAATGCCAGAAAAGCACAGATTACTAAGCAAAATGCAAGCGCAAAATGCCATCTCCGATCACATTCACAAGACGGACTCCTCCAGGAACCACCTCGACGCGCAGAGAAACTTTCATTGCCGCATCCCACTATCAACTAAATGCATGATCCATCAAGCGAGCAAATGAAAATCCGAGGCGCATTCAAGGTTTCCCTCACGATTCTGAGTTCGTCCATCTAATCCCACACTCCGCCGCTCAATACTCATCGCTTCATCAAAACAATTCCAAAAATAAATTCGAAAGACATCGCTCGTCGACAGATAGAGAAAGAGGGAGAGGGACATACAGTCTGATACATGTAGCTATCGAGCTCATCCACGGCATCGTCGGCCGGCATCAAATTCGCAAGCGCGACAATCTGAAGTCCAAAAGTCAGGAGATATCATCATCCTCATCATCATCATCGTAATACCAGGCATCGATCGAACTTCGAAAAGGTCAAAATCCAAAACGCAAACCACGACAGCAAAAAATGAGGACCTCATCAATACGACGGGGTCAACGTAGAGGGAGCACTACCTGGTGGCCATACTGGACGCACTTCATCATGGCGTAGCAGCTGTCCTTGCCGCCGCTGACCAGCGCCACCACCTTCATCTCGAGCTCCTCCCGCCTTCTTCGGCGTGACGTCGGCACAGAAAAAAGGGAGAAGGAAGAGAGAGAGAGAGAGAGACTGTCAGCTTAGTTTTTTCTTCGCGCACAGACAGACACGATGAATAGAATGGAATTCGTCTGCTTCCACGCCGACTCTTTGGGGCTCTAGGGTTTTCCCCCAATCTTGAACATTTCACGAAAACCTCCTAAACCTGGTCCCGATTTTTCAACCGTTACACACGACCTTGTCTGCACCAAAGCCAAATGTAGTTGATCATAATTTCGTAACCTCGATATATGTCATTTTTCATGCACTTCAATCTTGTAATTCAGCTAGAATCAATAGTCACTTCGAATATGTTTTTTTTGATATAAATTAAAAATTTCATAGAAACTTTTTAAATTTAATTTCATACAACTCAATTCTCTCTCAAAAAACATAAATTTTCGTTTGTATCGCATCGTATACAAATATACTTTATTATAATTTCATAATCTCATGTATGTGGTCTTCCACAAGCATCTCGATATAATATGATATGTTAGCATAAACTTAACTAACACAAGTTGCAATTTCAATGGCCTCTTATGAAAGCCTCCGTTGATTTTTATTTTTTTTTGAAATTTCCATTTATCTTTCATGATGATCTGAAATGCCAGGACGTGTCACATAGGAATGGATTTTCAAAATCTAATATGCTAAACCAAGTTATCTTGTAGGCCCCCCCTTCCCCTTTGCTTTTCCGAGCATGCCATGTGTCGGCTTGCAAATGCGTGGACACCATTCTGGATGTCTTATTATATGTCATACGTCGCAATGCATCACAAAAAATGGTTTCAAGTTAGTGGCTTGTATTGACAGTCATCTTGCAAGCAATTGCCACTAAAGAACCTAACCCGACTTTTCCGAACGTAGATGAAGAGAATCGTGCAATCTATCGTCCTTCCATTCCATTCATCCAGCCTTACGTTGAACCGGGTCTTGAGTTAACCCTTTGAGAAGCCGCCTCCTTGTGAGCGAGCCAAACTCAATATGGATGGGGCCGCTCGCAGCGACCCAGCAAAGCAGTTGCCAGTGGTATCATTCTGGATGAACGTGGCGACCGGCGAGGAAGCTTTGCTAGACCATTAGGAACGTGTTCTGCACTCACGGTCAAAATGCCACGGTACCTCTGGCCATGTCGCAATCGGTTACGTTAAAAATCATATTGGAAATTGATTCGCCAGAGCCCATACAGATCTTCGCAATAACCGACAAATTTTGCTTTGAGCATCGGGGTTGAACATACTCTTGGCTACAAGCCCCCACCAGATTTAGTTCGCATGTACTTACACAATCAAGTTAGTGTTCATGCACCGCGTAAAATCATGACCCATATATCATTTTGATTGTAAAATATTTTACCTAAGAGAAAAGTCTCATCAAGAATCTCGGTACTAGTGGAATTAATTATCACAGGTAGTTATTAAGATATATTTCGATGCATGATATCAAAAATTGTGGAAAGAATTAATAATGTTCATGAAGATAATACTCATGTCACAGATTTACACCGTAGTAATGAGAATCCTAGCCCTCGCTTGAGGATGGAAAGAGTCGCTCCTGCTATATTTAACTCTCTTATGGGTTGCTAATCAAAGACCAAGAAAGGCACTAGAGATCATGCAAGCCCAAATATCATGCAGCGTTCACAATCCACAAATATATCGATCTCCATGGCATTTGCATAAAATAAAAATAATTCCCTACTGGTCGTGGCATTGATACCGCCACAAAGAATACCGACTGATAGCGGAAAAAATGAGGGTCGTGCAAACTTACTAACAGGTTTAGATGTAGAGATATGGACATAACATTTTCACCATAATATTCCTTTATTGTGGCCAACTTCTCTGACAATGAGCTGTCGCTGACATCATGTTATCGATAAACAAGCATCTGATCAGGAAAAAAAAAAACATAATACAAAGTCATAGTCGAAAAGCACCGGCAAAGAAAGAGGCAAGCATCCAGCCAAAAAGAAAGAAGAGAACATATGCCTTCAGATCATAAAGTCAGCAGTCAAAACATTTATCTAGTATCGCTATATGGCTTTATGGTGATTGCTTTTTAATAAACTAACCAAAACCCATTCATAAATAACCATTATTCGAACAAACTACCAACGAAAATGGAATGAAAACGGAAAGAATTTGCCTACCTCCCCAACCTTGCCAAATGATTGTACCAGTTTCGAGTACTAGAAGAACCACCAAACTGATGTTCAAAACGTAAGTTATTAAGAGAAGCACCAACCACTTATGCTAGAGAAACAAATATCTCAGAAACTGGCAAGAAGATCACCAATGGCGTCAATGCTTCGAATTGGACTTCAATTGAGTGTAGTTTAGGCCGAGATTTCCTCCACAGAAATGTTAAATTTGGTACTTCGTATTATCGCCGAAAGTCCAAATATCAGTCCATGTCCAATTTCCTAGAGAAGCCTCTGCCCTGTGGCAGGCCAACTTGACCATCTGTGGAAGTTCCTCCACTCGACAAGTTTATAGGTGGCTGACAATCCATTGGGTAATTCATTCCAGGTTGGCTCTCTTGCTCCTTTGCCTGTTCTCGATGATGATTTTTTTCTCTTTCTTAAAACCTGCCATAAAATAAGATCATTAGAGTACTTGCAAATGCGCAAATGAAATCTTTTATTAAACATGGCAGAGCAGATGCTACAACATTTTTCAACCAAGACCTGAACATCCTACTTATAATCATCTGTTACACTAGTCATCTTAGTGTGCTAAGAAGAAAAAGAAATCTAAAATATTAGAAAATATGATACAAAAAAGAGCACTTGCTGCAGCAGCCTCTCCAACTAATAGTGGACTGAAATATTGGGAGGAAAGTGAATATCAGGTTATCTCCAAAAATAGTCATAGGTTTTAAGCAAGTCTTCTCAACCATTAATAAATTTATGGATGGGCAATTCATGGAGTTATATAGCCACCTTTGATATATATATATATATAAAAAAAAAAAAGGGGGGGGGGGGGGGTAAAAGCCGCCAAAAACCCTAAACTATGCCCATTGTGACACATCCATCCAAACTTCTTCTTGTAACACCAAAAACCCCAAAACTTATATTCATATAACACATTTACCCAAAAAATTTGATGTCCAAGAAAAAAGTTTGAGACTTTTGGTATCCAAAAAAAAAAAAAAAATGTTTGGGATAAATATGTTACACAAATACAAATTTGGGCTTTTTGGTGTTGCAAAAAACAGTTTAGGTGTTTTTGTGGGCTTTTCCCAAAAACAAATTAATGACTTTTTTTAATATAGAAAGAAAGATATAGCCAATAAAAATAAGAAAGGACACCAGCTACTCATATCAAGTGTAAAAGGGAAAGCTTTTTCTGCGACCAGGGTCTTCTTCTTCTTTTTTCCTTTTTTTTTTTCAATTGGCTAACAGTGTTTCTCACTAAGGCATGCACATCACTCAATTCATTTATCCTCAAGCCTGGATAAGGTTGGGCATATAAGTTCATCATAACTATCTTACCCGATCACTCTTAGAATGGAGCCTCAAGGGACTCATCCCATACTTCTGCACTTCCATTAGAGGCATCTTCAACATCTTCTTCCATTGAAAGCCTAATATATTCCCTATGGGCGAATCGATCCCACTCTGTCAAGGTTGGATTCTCCCTTTCCTATTTCAAGTAGAAATATCAAGCCAGTATAAAGCTTGCAACCATGTCAATTAACCAATCATTCCTGTCCCATGAAAAAGTAGAAGTTTTTAAAATATGATATGGAAAATTCCTACCTGACGAATGAGAAATGGATCACGGGTCTCAAAAGCCATAAATTTATTGAGGTTGAAAAGAATATTGAAAACACTTCCCGAAAGTTTGCAGCCTTTCAGATCATTCAATGTGATATAACTTTCATTCTGCAAGCAAGGGCTTTTAAACCGTTAGATAAGTAATAGATAACCACTAAAGAAGTACCACTTTAATGTGGTCAAATTCGCTAGATCCAAGCAATTTAGAAACTAATTCCCTGGAAAAATACTCTAAGGGCCTTAACTACATAAATAAATCAGTATATAGGAGGAATGTACTCTAAAAAATATGCACTTATACAAGTAATGTGTAATTAAGGGAAAAGATAGATGAAAGGACATTTGCGGTATTCTTAAACATTCTCCTCATCCATTGCAGAACATAAATCCCATGTACAATATAGCTCTGAAGAAAGACAGAGCAAACCTCTGGCCCAATCATGTCAATTATCTGACACAAAATATCCTCAAAGAGCACAGGCTCTTGAGCCATGCACTCCATACGATGCAATTGCTCCTCATAGAAATATTGCAATTCATTTCGGGTCAAAATTCCATTTCCATCCAAATCTATGCATTTAAACCTGAGAAAGGAAGTAAGACATCAAGTTATATTTAAGGTGGAAACATATACAAAAATGTCAAAGCATAAAACACAATTATAAAATTTTGAAAAACAAATTATCAGATATATGCATTAGACATAACCTTGGAAGATATGGAAGAATGATCAAGATCCATGAAAATACTAACCGTATAAAACTTGGAAGATTTTCAAACTGGTCAGATAAACCAAAGCACCATATACAAAATGCCTACACACTCTCTCTCACCCCTAAATGTGCCCCCTCACACTCACCCCATACACACACATACACCTGCGCACATAGAGAAGAGTTCTTATCATGGAACAAAACACCTCCTTTGTTTTCAGCCTTTAGATGAATTGCTAAAAGAAAAATACACTTACTGAAAAAATTAGAGAACTTCACAATTTCATTTCTACCTTATCGAAATAAGAGTTGCAAAACTGGACATGTTATTCAAAGACCTCAAGATTCATGACACAGCAATGCCTATATGGGTTTACAGTATCAGGATTTCAAATGTACCAGTATTCAAGACTAGGCTCAGAAGATTTATCCTCCTCAGCCAGTATGAAGTAAACGAAATCTTCATAACCCATCTTCCCTTCAACTTTGCTGGTGAACTTTTTCGGGACCTGAGATCATTCAGGAGAAAAGAGACAATTTCCATAAGCACCAAGATGTCCATTATAGCAGGAATCTGGGTCAAGTAATTACATCCAGCAGACACGAACCTGAGAAAATATTCTATCTACAATTCGGTAGGTAAGTGCATGATTGCCATATCGGATAAGGTTCTCCTTGTCTATCAAGAAATCATGATCTGTATCCAGTTCCCAGAACTTGCAGTATATGACGTAAAAATGTTCATAAGAGAAATACCTGCATTAGGAATTAAAGTATCAATGGTGCAAGCAGAGAGCACAGTTATAAAAGCAAACACCTCAAAAGATTACGCTGGCAGCATCATTACTTTGCCAACTACAAACATAATCCATCAAATAGCTACTTTTAGAGACCAATGCAGAAGAAACAGATTATGCATGAACCGATCTCACAGAGAGATTATAACTCTCAGTGGTTTTTAGTGATGTATATTACACAAATCTGCCTATGAAGAAATGGATGGACAAGCCCCAATGAGAAAACTTTGGAAGGACAGAGATGCCTAATGAAATAATCTAAGAGAAAACATCATCATACGTTCTTTTACCTCAAGACTTTATTTATATCTTCTTCTTCATCTGCATGTAACATTGCATCAATCAAGTTCCCACGTTTCAACTCCCTGAGAGTCAGGTTGCCATTTCCAGATCTATTTATGTAGTAAAATATTCTGTATATCACTGTTTCAGCTGGGCATGGTAAAGAAAGTCATGTTAAATAAACAGAGAAGGGAGAAAAAACAAAATATTACAGTCTAACAGACATGAATGAGAGTTGAGCTGAAGCAACAAGCAGGAAAAACTATGAAGGCTAGGCTATCAGATACAATGCTCCCATAACTACCGGGTGAAACTTTTTAAACCGGCAAATATAAACCAAGATAGAAATATTAAATGTCATTTAAAATTGCTGCTGTGGAAATAATTTAATCAAAAAGTCCTCAGTATAGTTTTTTTTTTTTTTTTTTGGGTAAGTAAGTCCTCAGTATAGTTAGTATCTACATTATCACTAATTGTGAAATTTACTTTGTAAGTGTCAGAAACAGAACAAATTTTTCTTTATGAATAATGGAAACAGAATGCACTCCATGTAATCAGACTTTATAGCAGCCATGGCACATTTAATTTTGTTAAGTCATTGCGATGAAGTCACGATTCAAAGATCTTGTGTTCTGATAAGGGTTGTTAACAACACCTGACACACATTTCCTCAAGAAATTATAACCCTTCAGTGAGCCAAACTTCCAACTACAAGGGTAAAATAGTACTGTCTATTTCAGCAATGAAAACAAACCAAAAAATGTTTAATTCATGAGAAAAGACCATCACAATATTTTATGACCTCTACTTATTTATTATGAACATCGATAATTTGTAAATAATTGCTTCTATCGATATCCATATTTCAATGATAGTTAGATATTTCACTAGATGACTTGAAATACAGTGTGACTTGATATTAAACTAATAAGGAAACTCAAACACATCGAAACATGGTTTTGCAATTTATTCAAAGACAGAATATTCTCATTTTCATGAAACAAACACATGTTCATGAAAATAGGAAACCAAAGACAATTAGTTTCATTTACATTTTCACCGCAAGCGATTTCTGAAACCAAACAGGTATGGCTGTATGCATCAATCACTCCCCAAAATCATACAGTGGGAGCCATGTGCACCAGGCACTCCCTTTTTAGTAGGGATGGAAGCGGGATAGGCTTGGGATGGTTGACCTAGTCCCAAACCCTTCTCACTAGCTTTCGAGTATTTTGCAAACCCATCCCATAAACTATATGGTTTTGCAAATGGAATGCCAAACCCATCCCATTTGGGTTATCAACAGGCTCTCAAAGGCACTGTCGTTATTAAATTCTTCTTCAAACATTGTCTAGCACAAAATAAACAGCAAACCATCTTTATTACACATCCCCAATCATATAAATGTAGATAATGCAACCACTTCAATTTCAAATTCTCGCAGAAGTTCTACGAATCATAAAAGATAACATAGGTCTTACTTTTCGGGTTTTGTGATACCGGCAAGACAAATCCCAAACCATATAAGGTTCTGTACTAAATTCTAGCCTGTCCCGTAACCCTAAACCGTGACACATTTAAGTCCTATTAGGGTTCGGGACAAGTTGGGTACCCTATGAGACCCAACACAACGCCATCTATATTTTTTAGTCACAAACTACTTATTACACAAAGCCACATTTTTCATTGAAAGCATCTAGAACAGCATATGGGCGAATGAGGAGCATAAAGGAAAGGACGTCATGTCATGTAATATAAACTCCATTTTAAATAGAGTAACAATATTCACTGAAAGTAACTAGAATGGCATATGAACAAATCTGAGGAGCACAAAAGGAAAATAAATCATATCATGATAACCAAAATCTCAACAACAGATCGGGGACAAACCATATCTTTCCTGAAACTCAGGTGTGCTCTGCAAAAACTCCAGTCCGGGGTGAGTAGCCAAAAGCTCTCGAAGCACAGGTTTGAAGTCATCCTGTGGCAAAGCAGGAAAACACAACATATCAGAAACTAAAACAGTATAGATACACCAATGTAGTCAATAACAAGTTGCAAAACTAAGATAACCCCAAAAACTTTTCCAAAACTACAACCTACAGAGGAGAAGGATCAGAGAAAACATGAGCAAGGAAAACATATTAAACCTGAGTGAGATACTTGAGATTTGGTTGCTTCAAAATCTTATAGATTTGAGTTGCTACATCCAGTGTCAACATGTTCCCATTTATCCAGTAATCAGCAAATGCATCCCTATCAGTCAATTATAGGGGAAAGATAAGCCCAACAAACAGCAACAACATTAATAAGAAGGAAAATGTTGAAACAATAGCCAAGAAAGGGAATCTGAAATCCAAATAGCCTCTAAAAAGCATACATCACTAGCTCATGTGGGAACCAATTTTTCACACCCAACATATATTTGCCAATGGAGAAGAATGCAAATCAAGAAGGAAAGTCTAAACATCCTCTCCATGCTTATGGAATAGGTGTCAAGTAGACCGCTAGGTTTATGATATTCCACCAACATAAACAGCAATAGCATAAGCATTAGCCGGTAATGCATTTGTGTATACGTCTCACTCTCAATCATCCAACTTTTTGAGTTTTACTACCTATAGCTCCAACCCTAGTTTGCAAGCTGACCCACTATCTAAACCTGCCTGGGCGCATGAAACAAGGTAAGATTCTGACAGTTAACCAGTAGAATGGTTATAATATTGTCAAAAGATCAAGGGGGTACTATTGCCTCCCGTTACCAAGAAGCCATGGTCCCAAAGATTTGAATGAAGTTGACGGCTTCAGAAACATCATGAACTAAGATACTTTGAGCACTCAAGTAACTGCAGCGTTAGGTAGCTAAATTAAGGGTATTCAAATACTATCGTAATTATAAGAACCAACTTCTGAAAAAGACCGATGAAAAAATCCATGGACAATTTGAAAGGCCATGCAACTAGAAAAGTTAATTAAAAGAGAAAAAGTGCAGCATCATAAAAATAGCATTCTTGAGGACTTACTGACCATGGCTCAGGTAAGTTGGGCCCCAAGTGGGTTATTAGTCTGACAAATTAAGTATAATACGATTTTCCCTGTTAAAAAAGAGGATTTGACCTGAGAATGCTGAACTTATTTTCCCAACAAAATTGTCATGGACCACTCATTTAGGAAAAGAAAATTAATGTTTCTTGTAGCTTGTACAGTGAGAAAACATTGAACCAAAATTGAAGCCACCAACTACTGCATCCCTTTCTCCCGAAAAATAAATCATCTAGTCAGTCATTTTGTCTGGAAACTTTCCGAAAGATAATCATATTACAGTACAGTAAGAAAGGAAATACTACTGCAATTAATTTGAAATTCACAAGTACTACCATGTGCCTTATTCTTGGATTTGCGCTGACATAACTACTTCTTTCTCAAAGCAAAGTCAACTTAGATACCATGGACAAGTGTGTACAGGGACATTTGGGAAACAGCAAACTGTAGAAGAGAGCAAATAAAGATTCTGGAACGGTATAGGTGCTCTAAATAGAAGAAGAGTCGGAAAGCTAGCATGATGATTGAGCCAAAATCCAAAATTGACCAGTATGCTTAGTCCCATAATGTGGAAATGCATGCAGTAAAGATTGGCGATCATCCAGTACTGGAAGCCTATGCACACCATAGAGGAGACAGAATTGAAAAAGTTAGCGAAGGCAGCCCTGTCACAATCACTAGATTTTGGTTTGACTATATCACAAATTACCACTGGAAGCAAGAACTTAATTTGGGAAAAGGTAGAAAATGACGACAAAATGCAGACCTCGTAATAAAGCCAGTGCCATTAACGTCAATCCTTCTGAAAAGACACGTTGAGAAGAATGATGGCAACTTGCAAATTTCCCTCGTAACTAATTTGAAGTCTGAAAGACCAAGGAAATGATAGAGCAATGAATTATAGATGGCAGAGAAAACACAAGCAAAAATAACAGGAATGCCAACAGTATATTCTTACCATTTATCTGCAAACCATCAGAGTGAGCATAAAAAAATTGATTGATTCTCAATATGCATTGTTCTTTCAGTTCTTTCGGAGGCGGTCGGCCATTTTGAAAGTAAAACTGCAATTATCCACATAAAAAGCAACTTACTTTTAGACATACAAGGAAAATTCATCGGCTATGCTCAAAGAGTACATCTGAATAAATTAGCATCTCCCAAACCTGTGGTATTAATTCTTTAACTGGCTCGCTAACAATTTTCAAAGGAGAACCCAAATTAGAAGGGCCAACTCTCTGTTTCATTACACGAGGGGAACCAGATGTACTCCTAGGGGAAAGTGGAGGGGCATTTCCAGCAGGAAACATGGAAGGTAATGAATTTCCTGAAGCAGCACCGGCGCTTGAAGAGCTCCCAGGAGCATTCAGAGGAGCGCCTGCCTTTGCATCATTTATCAATGATGTCACCTGAAACCATAGGGAAAGCGAAGTTCTAAAAGCTTGGGACACCATATCCAAGATTACTAAAAGAACATCAAAGATTATGAAAGCAAGAACGGACGTATGCAAATCATTGCCTTCTAGTTTAATATTTCAGAGAGCCAGTAACTATGACAGTTTGTGTCCAATCAAAAGCAAGTTAATAATTTTCCAGAAACAGCAACTAATTTCCGAGGAAGCATCCTACATATAGCACCAGCTTCCACAATCAAAGCAACTTCTTCAGGCATCCCACAATCAAACCACTTGAACTTCCCACATCGTCAGGTTTCATTGACTATGTATGTGATGAAACAAAATGACACAAAATTCATATGGCATCCTCACACATTAAGGTCCATGAATTCATAAAAGTGTTTGAAAGGCTTAGCACAATAACCAGTTTGGGTAAGGGCCTCTTTTTTCTCTATGACATGATTCAAAGACAAGCTGTCCTGTACTATCAATGAACCAAGTATGACCTAGAATTTAGCATTCATAGTTGCCACAAAACTGCTAGACACAAAGTTTTCAAAGTGAGCATCTGGGAAACATACACAAGAAATGACAATTCTCATAGAAGTTGCAGAAGCTATGAGGGCAACTTGACCTCAGAGCAATTGAGTTGTCATCATTGAGGCTCCATGCCATATGGCAATTATAATTATTAGATATAGATTTCAATTTTCAACTGGAAGTGTCATTTTGCTGGATTTATAAATTTATTGAATTGTGATCTTAAAATTTGCTAGGTTTTAAAAAAGAAGCACGACTCACTAAATAAAGTATCAATCTCTGAAGTTTTGAAAATACTGGATAATTTTTTAAGGATAATGTCACTCCCATCTACAGAAAGGGTATGCTGAATGATACCGCAGAACTTTGTAGGATGTTTAATAACACCCACATGTTCAAAGGGGCATTTGCAATTTGCTACATCACTTAATACACCAATTAGTGGAACATTCTTGGTATAAAATTCATTACTTTTGTTTTGATATGATTTTTCATCTTAAGTAATTATTCCCTCTAATGGCGAGGTTCTCTTTTCATACCAAATATTTTGAATACAATTTTCATTATAATCAACATCTTGCACACCAATAAAGTCGAAAGTATGTATTTTTTTTTTCTCTTTTTAAAGTTATAACCTCCTTCCATCCTTGTTGCAATAACAATTCTTGTTCATGTCTCCTTTTTCATATACAGAAGGGATCAGACCAACAACGTCATGACTCATTATTTGATTATCATTAGAAATACTTACGATGTATGGCAAATCCATGTTCCATCATTCCCTTAGACTCTAGCAAAGAGGAGTGAAGATGAGCAAGGCAAAGTATCCTTCAGAAGTTGGAAGAATCATTGGAAAAACACATCAATCCTAACGGTTTAATGCATCTGGCCTGAGGTTTTCAGCCTCACCAAGCTGTCTTGCCCAATTGATTAATTAAAATATAGGACCATCCTTCATTTTAGACTTTATCAGACAAATTATAATCGCACACTTTTGGTAGATAGCAGTGACTTTGGAAAGTAATTAGATTATGTTCAGCAACTTTAATGTCAACCAAGCATGCGTTTGGAATAAGGTATGAACAAACCCAGTATTTGTATTCCAACACATGTTTTGCAGAATACTCCTCATCCTTATCATGTGGAAATCCAAAAATCAATAGTCTAAGACACTTTCCAAAAGTATTGATCCACCTTTTCAATAAAAGCATGACTTGACAAGAAACTTGCCACAAAATAATTCGTAATTCTCATATCAGTTCATTCTTCTTCGAGAATCAACCTTGCATCTACTCAACGAAGACTAAATCAGTTTTCCAGAAGAAAGATTCCTCATAATGTTTCAATTCTCTAGCTGTAGCTTTTTAAACATAAAGCTCACAATCATGGTATAGGGTAATTCCCATTAAACCCCAATTTTTGAGTCCCATACTAGCAATTGGATACTAACCATCTTTCGAAGTTATTAGATCCCTTCAGGCAACTTTAACCTCAATCTTGCTTGTCTTTAGGGTTAAGGCAAAGAGAAACCGCTGTTAGAAGTCCGACACGTCTTTCATAAGATAAATAATCCACAATCATTTGGAAACCCATCAATCAGTACCCAAAAACACCTCCTAGTTTCTGACCAATTTTCTAGTAAGTGCATGACTTGAATAGAAACTCACCATCAAATGATGCACAATGCCTAATCAGTTCTTTGTTCTTTGAGAGTCAAATTCGAATCACTGAACGATGACACCATCTTTTGCAAAGAGAGAACGTCTCACACAAGTTTCCAATTCCCAAACTGTAACTTTTAGTTTAGAACTTATACACATGGCATTTCTTATCCATAACCAAAAGACTCCAAATTTCGAATTGCACACAAAATATTTGTGCTCTAACCGGAACTTTAGGAAATGATTAAATCTTATCCACCATTTGCTTATCCTAAACCAACACATAAAGGAACCATCATCATAATTCTAACACACATTCACCATAAGACTCCCCATCCATGATCATCCGAAACTTGAAAAAACAAGGTCCAAGACAGCTTCTCCAAGTTTTAAACCAACTTTTCTATAAATGTCTGACTAAAATATGAAACTCAGCATAAAAGGGTGAAGCTTGAAATAAAAAAAAAAATTCTTCTCTCGTCAATGCGATCAAATACAGGTGATTTCTGAGCTGGAACATGCCCATTAACCAACCAGAATCCCTAACAAGAAACTACAACTGCGACATGTATCTCAATGAAGTAATGCATAATCACCACCAGCTAAAATGCACACGTAAATTAACACAGCAGTCAGATGCGTAGGCACACTCGCAATGCATATCAACCGGCAAATTAAAATGCAGAGTTTTCGGTTCAGTTCTTCCGCGGGGGTGGAGGGGGGAGGCGACGATAAGTTACCAGCCGGTTGCTGTCGGGGAGCGAGAGCCACTGGTGGAAGATCTTCTCGACGAAATCGGAGTTCGATTTCAGAGCCAGCGGGGAAACCTCATTGAGCTGCAGCAGGTCGGTCTCCAGGGACGCCACCTCGCCTACGGCGATCTCCATGCTCATCGTCTCTCGTCTCGTCTCTCCGGCCCCTCAACAATCTCTCATCCAAAAAACCCCAACGCCAATCGAAGCGGCGCGAATCCTCGCGCGGGAAGGGAGGGAGGGAGGGAGGCGGAGATCGACGGGAACAAGGTGCAGATTCAGCTCCGGGAGCTCGGGAGAAGAGCCGGCCCCCGAATCGCGAGAGCTGGATACGCGAGGATCGGGCCGAGCGCCGGATCTTCCGCGGAAACGAGCGGCCGGGATGGGCGCGACAGCTCTCGCGCTTCGCGCTCTCTCCCTCTCTCCCTCTCTCTCTCTCTCTTTCTCTCCTTCGGCGTGGAGCGGAGGAGGAGGAGGAGGAGGCGATTGGAGAAGACGACGACGACGACGACGGGCGAAGCGAGAGCGAGCTCTAGAGAGAGAGAGAGAGAGAGGGAGGGAGGGAGGGAGGGGGGGATTGTTTATTTAGGGATCGATGATGCAGTTGCAGGCTCGCAGAGAGATCGAATTGGGGGAAGAAAAATGCTTCTTTTTGGGAGGTGTTAAAAATTAGGGGGCAAGCTGATTATGGAGAGAGAGAGAGAGAGATATCGGTTGAAGAAGAAGAAGGCGCGTTTGCACGTGCTTGGTCACGTGCCCATCATATGCGCGTGTATGAGGTGTGCGCCACCCCCGGGGGGAAGGGCGGACTGGGCCGGACCCGCGAACACCTTAGGCGCGCATGGGGAGAATTATCAAAAAAGTCCTAAACCTATTGTAATTGTGCCAATTCAGTCCTAAACTTTTTTTTTACCAATTTAGTCTTAAATCTTTTATAAATATGCCAATTCAGTCCTTCCGGCCAAAATTGGGCGGCCAGAGCTGACGTGGACGCCGGCAGGAGACAGTTGGCCGTCGAACAATTTTTTAATAATTTTTTTTTAAATTTTCGATTTTTTTATTTTTTTTTTAATTTTTTACCTTCTTCTTCTTCCTCTGGCCGGCGCCGGCCAGAGGCGAGGGCCGGCGAGGCTGACCTCACCGGCCACTAGCGAGGCTCGCCCCCGCCGGCCACTGGCGAAGGCGAGCTCGTCCAGCGACGGCGGCGCCCGCCTTCGCCCAGCCAAGGCGAGGCTCGGCCTCGCCCAGCCATGGCAAGGCGAGCCTCGCCAGATCTGGTTACAGCCTCGCTAGTGGCCGGCGAGACCGCCGTCGCCAGATCTGGCGAGGCTGAGCCTCGCCTTGGCTGAGCGGCGGCCGCCTCGCCGTCGCTGGGCGAGGTTCGCCCTCGCTTGCCACTGGTGAAGGCGAGCCTCGCCTAGCGACGGTGAGGCCGCCGTCGCCAGATCTGGCGAGGCTCGACCTCGCCATGGCTGGGCGAGGCCGAGCCTCGCCTTGGCTAGGCGACGGCGGCCTCGCCGTCGCTAGGCGAGGCTCGCCTTCGCCTTCGCCAGTGGCCAGCGGGGGCGAGCCTCACCAGTGGCCGGCGAGGTCAGCCTCACCGGCCAGAGGAAGAAGAAGGAGGTAAAAAAATCGAAAAAAAAAAAAATTTGAAAAAAATTAAAAAAAAATTCGAAAAAAAAATTAAAAATTATTAAAAAATTGTTCGCCGGCCAGCTATCTCCGGCCGGCGTCCACGTCAGCTCCCGCCAGCCAATTTTGGCCGAAAGGACTGAATTGGCATAATTATAAAAGGTTTAGGACTAAATTGGCAAAAAAAAAAAGTTTAAGACTGAATTGGCATAATTGCCATAGGTTTAGGACTTTTTTGGTAATTCTCCCGGCGCGCATGATAACATTCGATTTATCGATTTATCTATTTTTCCATTTTTGTAGAATAAGTTCAAAATAGAAATCCGTTTGGTAACGCAATTTGATTTTTTTATTCACGATACAAATTTCTATTACAGAAATAAATTTTAAGTAAAAATCATAAGTTAAAATTTTTAATTTTTTTATTTTTGAAATAGAAAAATTAAAATTCTTTTCATCATTCACTCTTATTACTAACAATCGCCCACCAACCACCCGTGGGACGCTGGACTCATCATTCACTCTTGTTATCGCCCATCGCCCATCGCCCACCAACCACCCATGGGACGTTGGATGCCCACCACTTGCCACTACTCGTTGGCCGCTCGCCTGCCACCGGCCACTCGTTGCCAATCACTGACCACTGGACTCCAGTCACCCATCGTCAATCATCGACCGTCTGATGCCCGTTGGTCATTGGTCTTTCATCACCAACCACTAGACGTCGGGGACCCATTGCCGCCCATTAGATGTACGCCGCCAATAGCTTGTCGCTTACCATTGGCCATCGGATGTCTCATCGCCCGCCGGACTTCAGCTGTTGGCCACCGGCCGCCGGTCATTGGCTAGTTGGACGCTAGACACCGAACTCCATACGTCAAATGCAAGATGTTGGCTGCCGACCGCGCAAATGTCGAACCCTGGACATTGGATGCCAGATGTCGGACTCCGAACTTCGGTTGCTTGCCGTCGATTGCCAGACATCGAACTTCGCCCATCGGATGTCAGTCATCACCGCTCCTAGAAATATAAATTTTATTCTTTTACCAAACAAATTTTCATTCTAGAAATATAAATTTTGAATCGTCATCAATCGCGTTTCTTTATTCAGAAACTAATCCATGGAATAGGAATTGGATTGTTATTCCAGGAATTTTGTCATGTGCGCCCTTAATATGACGAGGGGCTAAAGATTTTAGAAGTCAAAGGACAATTCATGATAAATTTATTGTAAATTAATATTTTGACCACTAAAAAATCAAATCGGTATATCCGTGAGAAATTGATCTTCCATTAATTTCCATTAAACTTTATCGTCGAATTATTGACTTGGATGGGATGATACATGGTAATTGATGGATATATCTATTGGAGCTTTACGTCCCGTTTACTGATTTGTAGTTTTTCGTAGTATTAATTCAATTTAACGAAAATTAATAGATGATAAATTCATTATAAGTATACTAATTTAAGGATTTTTTATGGTAAAAAATTAATTTAGGTAGATCTGTTGGGAGTTTTAGGATGCAAAAAATTAATTTGAAAAAAAAATTATCATAGATACATCGAATTTTTCATGATATCATAGATACATTGAATTTTTCATAATGTTAACTCCAAAGGTTATGCCTCGTCGAAGCTGCGGCCTGCGAAACACGTTTTAATGGAGATTTTGAATGCCAACACGTTTTAATGGAGATTTTGAAGCGGTATCAAGCTCGTCACGAGTTGAAAAAGGATGTGGATGTCAAATAAAAAGAGCTTCGGGCCGAGACTCGAGTGCGACCGGCGTCAGCCTCGGCTGAATGCATTGGGAGTTGAACCGAGATGGGCTGGATCTCGTTTTTCTGCCCCCCTTTTTCGAGAGCCGATGTCTAATTCATAACCTTCGCATCGAGAAAGAGCTCGACCCAAGATGCACTACTTTTTCGTTTTTGTTAAATACCAATTGGTCATTTCGAGTACATTGGATTACGAGAAGCGAGTCACACAAATAGTTTTACAGTAAAGAAGTGGGTGCGTAATCAGATGAATTGATTTAAATTGTATCATTCACAACTTATTTAAACCCCGACTCATTCGCCACCTATATTTATGACATGGGCACTTAGAGAATGGGACAAACCATTTACGACGACCAAATACGAGTCCAGAAAGCGAGATTGCTCAATGTCCAATTTGCGCAGGCTTTAAGCCCGAGTCCCCTCTACGAACGATCACCCACTTTATTGAGTCCCACAACTCAAGTACACCATGGCATTGATTTGTATGACTTGATTCAAAGCCCCGGCTTCAATGTTGGCAAGTTTGGAGCCTACGCGAGTTGCACATCCGCACAATTCTAGGTCATCACAACCCGGGCTCCCGGGAAAGCCTAAGTCACAGAACCACATGCCATTCATACCCATTGGCAGCGGCCGAAACCGGTGGCCAGCTACTCCAACATCACCCGGCCGTCCATAAAATGTTGCCATAAGCTTAGAAAATCCCGGAGAGGATGATTGGACGGGGTTATGATTGAGACATATAATGCTCCTGATGCTCGATGCATTGAAAATTAAACAGCTCTTGCATTCTCCGGTCAAAACCCATTTGATCAACCCGAAAAGTAGGCCAAGCGTTTAAAAAGAATGATCAATGATACAAGCTTTAGCTAATTGCGGAATCAATATTAAAAATGACGAATGTACATCAAGACAGACGTCACATGGCACTCACAAGTACTGTATGGGGCTATCCTGACCAGAAAGTGCTATGATTTCCCCTGTACCTTGGAAAATCCAGAGACACCATCAACACTCCAATCTCTTTGCTAAAGAGTCTGCACCTTTTAGCAGGAACTAGACTGCACTATCGCATTGGGTTCAAAGAGATACAACAACAGGATGATAAGCAGAAGCTGGAATTGTCGAAACAAAGGCGCACAAAAGAGAACTCCATTGACTTGGGAAAAGATGGATTACAAGGCAACTTGGCAAAAGATGCATTGCAAGGTTTTGATCGAGAGGCAATTGACATTCGGACCAATCCAAACATTTGTAACAGACAAACCAAGAAAGGAAGCATAACTACCAGACTTATCTATAGTCCTATAAGCAAGTTCATGTTACGCACTCTATGGACTCGTACTCCAGCTTGGTCCCTCCTGTAAAAAATTTCTGAAAATCCACGAGCTTAAACTAGTAACAAGTATGCTATGCATTGAATATGGGTTGTCGTTAAATCAACAATAACTGGGGAAAGAATCTGATGCGATCGATTAAGCTACTTGGGTAAGAAGATGTTGCTAAACGAACTAAGATTCTAGTTAAGGAGATGAATTGTTCCTCTAAACCATTGATTTTTCCATAAATCACTCAAACACATACAGAAAATAGTTCAGCATCCTGTTGCAGTAACTTCATGGCTCCAAGTCCATGATAAATGATATTGGGGAACGACCTAATATGCATGAGTAGCAATAATTTATCATTAAACTAGTTTGAACCCACCACAGTATTATTTCTACAAAAGATCAAGGCAACCATAACCTTACTTGGTCAAAGGCTTAATCATGTACTAAAGTCCTCGGACCATCAAGTCAAAGACCCAGGACAGATGTCCAAGGAATAAAATTATGAAACTATGCGATAAGAAGAAGGACAAGGTCAAAACTTTCCTTAAACAAGCAGTTACCATCAAAATTTCATGGCTTGCAAAACCAGCAAAAGAGACATCAGAAGGAATAGTCTGTGAGACAATATTTGTCAAAATCTATAAAATCCACAAAGAGGGGAGGATAGGCGAGCCACTATGAAGAAACAGAAAAATAAGGATGAAGAAATTGCTAAGGTGGAACACACATTCTATGCAGCTCCACTTAAGAAAATGGCTATCTGAGAGCTCAGAGACACCTCAAGTTATAATGCAGTCCCAGTTAACACTGCCTCTTGAGAAAGAACGTCCCATTCTATCAGTTTTTGACGCAATTCATGGGCTTCTTTTTCCATCCCTGCAGCAGCCACACCATCTATTATGGCAGAATAGGTGGTCTCATCTGGCTTGCATTGACTTGATATCATCTTTTCCAGTACTTGTATTGCAGAACTGACTTTCTCATTTCTACATAGCCCATGGATCAGGAATCTGTACGCAATGTTACCAACTCTGTGATTTCTCCTATTCATCTCACCCAACACATCCATAGCTTCCTCGAATAAATTTATTCGGCAATACCCCCAAAGCAAAGCTCGATGTGTGACGTCATCAGGATTAATCCCAGCTTCAATCATCTCATTGTATAATAACTTCGCTTTACCCATCTCGCCCAATTTAGCTGAACCATCAATGACGACATTATAACTGATCAAACCTGGAGAACAGCTAGTACCGCTCAAAAAGTGAATTAGTTGAATGGCCTCGTCCATCATGCCCTCTTTAGAAAGAGCACCTAGAAGGGTGTTATATGTTATTATATCAGGGCAACGCCTTTTCTGAACCATCTGTTCAAAGAAGTCGATTGCACGGCCTAGATATCCAGATTTACACAGACCATTGATCAAAATATTGTAAGTAACAACTGTTGGAAGACGTGAACTTTGACTCATTATTGTAAGGACTTCATCTACTTCATTCCACATGCCACGGGTGCAAAGAGAATGAAGGAGACTGTTATAAGTTATGGTACTAGGTTCCATGTCATGAGATAAAAGATTATGCATGACTAGAGCCGTATCTTCATAATTCCCCCGCTTGCAACTAAAATTTACAAGCGAGTTATATGTAACCATATCAGGATGACAACCATTCATAGCCAAATCTTCCAAAACTTCAATAGCTCGCACAACTCCACGGTGCCTGCATACTAACTCAATAAGGATGCTGTTGGTGACCAGATAAGGTGGGCATCCCTTCTTCAATTGGTCCTTCCAAAAACCAATAGCCTGATCAAAATGACCATGGTCAAACATGCAGCGGATGATAGTGTTGTAACTTATGACATCCGGAGGACAGCCACTCAAGCTCATGTCTTGTAAGAGGTCCACAGCAGATCTGAAGTGCCCTTCCTTACAAAGACTACCAATCATCATGTTACATGTGATCACATCAGGAACCCCACCAGATAAGACCATGACTCTAAGGACTTTGCCAGCTTTCTCTATTCTATTGATTCTAATGAGACCTCTGATTAAGCTTAAGCAGGAAGGGAAGTGGGGAATTTGATTTTGGCGCCCCATGACATCTATCAAATGTGCTGCGGTCATCAGTCTCCTGCTACTGCAGAGATTTTGAAGAATCTCATTATTGGTTTCCTCATCATTTCTGGCAAATGACCCATCTGAAAGCCGCCGTGACGAACTGGAAGTTTTCCTCAAATTCGTCTTAACACTGCTTTCTCTCGGAGCAATCATTTCGTAACCCTCTGAACTCCACTCATCTTGGTCAATGTCATCTTCCTCATAAATGCGAAAGCTTCTTTGTAAGACTTCACACTGAAAAGAGTTCACATTTCTTCGAACACTGAGATAACCAATTGGCAGACGGCAACTATAATTGCACTTAGTTGAGGTACTTGTATGAAAAGCATATCCGGTTAAGCAGTCGATACCACAAGGCCCAAAACTTTGGCTGGCTTGTTTAGAATGCTGATGCAGAAGATGCGGAAGGGACACATTGGCCATGGAACTCTGTGGGGCAACTGTGAAACCCATATCTTCCAAAAACCCGCAGGAACTTCGGGACTCCCAATGATTCAGAGGGTCATAGCGCGGATGGGCATCAGAGTGCAAAAGCAACAGAGAAAAAGATCGGAAATGACCGCCCTATATTACCCCGGAGATGATAATTCATCCAGGATTCGGAAGGAAATGGAATCACCGACACCAAGTCCTGCAAAAGAACAATGACAGGCCCAGAATCATAAATACAGCATCGAATAACAATAAACCCGTTACATCTCTCCACGCATAACTACCATAAAAGCTGCTTTAATCAAGGTACAAACAATGAACCAAGCCACTTAATCAGGAGAATACAATTCATGCCAGAAAAGACACTGAACCCTCTTAATTCCGATACAGAACAACCAAATCCCCCTCATTTAAGTAGCAAGTATCACAAGAACACGACAAAAAGGAGCACAGCCAGAGTCAGTCGATTCAGGAAAAAGCAGCCATGACCGAGAACACCTGATCGAAAACCACTCTCATTTTCCAACCGCCAGCCGACCTAATCATCGAACTCAAATCACCCGAAGCTTCTCAAATTCCGCCAAATGGCAACGAAACAGTAGACACACGGGGGGCAGAGAGATAAAACGTTCAGATATTTACCAGAATTGACAGAATCGACCGAAAACAACTACCACAAAAGCCGCTTCAATCATGGCACAACTAGCGAACCAAACCACATAATCAGGAGAATAGAGTTCATGCCAGAAAAGACACAGAATTCTCCAAATTCCGATACAGAACAACCGAATCTCCATCATTTAAGTAGCAATTATCACAAAACTCGATCGAAAATCACTCTCATTCCAACCGCCGACCGACCGTAATCATCGAAACTCAAATTAGCCGAAGCTTCTCAAAATTCCACCGAACGGCAACGAAACGGTAGACGCGGGCGGGGCAGAGAGATGGAACGTTCAAATACTTACCAGAAGCAACGGAATCGATTGCCGCCGCCGCCGCCGCCGCCGCCGATTCGGTGTTGAGCAGCCGTTGCGCTCTGCGTTACCGCCGGCGGGGGCAGAGAGAGGGGTAGGAGGGAGACAGCTTGGGGAGGTGATGATTACGAAGAAGACGCTGATCACTAGGGTTCTCGCTTGCTCGCTTGCAAATGCAAACTCCGGTTTATGCTTCGTCTACTTTTTTTTTTGGGCCTTCTGGAAATATGGATTACATGACACGTGCCAAACCTTAATTTTCGGAAAAAGGTGAAAAAAAACGTTATGAATTATAAAATTTTCTTAGTACCATACCTTATCGTGTCGCGGACCGACACTTCAGATCCTGATCCGTGGAAGCCTCGCTTGATTATGAAGAGCTGGATTTGTGGAAAGTACTAAAGGAAATGGACCACTCTAATTGTGACCGTATATCTCTCATTAATCTAATGGTAGAAGTTTAATATCTACCTACTACTTACCTATTAAATGCAAGAAGTCTCTAGAAGATAAGTGTATAATGTCCCCTTAACTAGTCACAATACCATGCTTAAAGAGCCTGAACATCGACTCATCAGTTTGCCATATATTTTGCTCTTGAATTAGCTTATTGAGCATTTCGCATCTATTTTGCCTACAAATTACTCTACGTGTGATGAGACATATTTTACTTTCAGGCCGGATCTTCAATTGTTATTTGAATCGGATTGCTTGGAGATTCAAACGTGAAGTGAAGAACAAGAATCATAAGCAATTACTGAACACGAGTAAATGCAGGAAGTGGAACGTTAAATTGGTAAATCTAAAAGAAAGAAAAGATTATGTTGATGATTGAGAGCTCTTTACAATGACTCAACACGGCTTATATAGCCTATTGCGCTTCTAAGCAATTACTGTTAAAATTAAAAGTTACAACCGCCTTTTCGAGATTTTCAACTCTTTGGCTAGATTTCATAACTACGCATTGATCTTATCTGTAAATGTTTGCAACTTTTGGTTGTCCATGGGCTCAACCTCAGGGCGCTACTAATATGACTACTAAGGCTCCACGATCGTTTTCCCCAATTGCACGTCCAACCGTTTAAAGCTTCTCAATTGGCATCTTTATCATCTTCACTTTTACTTTCAACACAAACTAATTTTATTTTAAGTACTATTTGTTGACCAATAGTCATCATATAGTGATAAAAAAACTTTGTCACCGATATTCATAATTATGAACAAGTTCTCCTGCCATTGATACTCGATAGTACAATTGCTTGCTACGGTCAAGCTTTTATATTGACGTCATGTCAATTGTTCATATTCGTGTTCATCATCAAGCTTTTTTTATCATCAATAACTTGTGGATTGTTACAATTGTTCGATACCAAGTTATGTATCAGAATCATATTAATAATAATAATAAATAAATTTCATCATTTTTGGGCGTTAATAGTGTCTTAAATGTTATTTAAATATTTCTTGATTGATCGGAAGTGCGGAATGATAAATTTTATTTGACATCACTTCTATTGGATAACTTTTGTCATGTCAAAATAATACATAATTTGTCTATTTCATTGTCGGATGATACCTTTTGCTCGTATGCTATGTAGTTCAGACAAGCTAGTTAGAATTAGTAAAATTGAACACATGTATTTCTTGATAACATTTCAAGCACTGGAAAAAAAAACTTATTTATTTTTTATCCGAAGTAATACAATTACTGTTGATACACATTACCCACAAACATACTCTCATTATTCATCGACGAACAAAATATTCCAAGGCGCTAATAACTCTCATCAGGAGAGGGATCGTTCTTGATGTTAAAAAAGAAGAAGTAAATAGTAGAGATGTGTAATAATTTGGTGCCAAATTTTCTATCTGATAATGTAAAATTAAAGATAGTCAGAATATCACTTATAATTATGATAATAACACAAATGATTCCAAATGATTCTTGAATTTTGGCCTAGTATAATGTAGTATCTTGATTTTAATTTGTTCAAATTATTCCACGAAGTGCAGTTCTTCTATTTGTTCAAAATACAAATCAGACATTGTTTAATAACCTAATATATGATATCTCGAGTTAAATTTTTAAAAATAATGAGTTAACATATGTATCTTTTATTCATCTAATTGTGAAAAGAACAAAAAAATTAGGACGTTAACATGTCAATGCATTTGTGATGAATATCTTATTTGCGTAATCCATGTGTCACTTTTTTTTTTGGTCCATCATCAAACATAACAGATTTGAAGCCACATCAATAGATTTTGTCTATTTGAATTAATGAAATGACAACATTAAACATTTTTCATATAGTCTAAGGACTAGATTGAACATCTACTAATAGTTCATATACCACATTAGACAAATTGAATCCGGGGTGACATTACATGTGAGACAAAGTTTAAGGCCATCAAATGGGTAGATATGGGTTTGATCTAAGTCGAGTTAATTGAATGTTATAATTTTTTATTTTTAAGTTATTGCACTCTCAATTAGCTAGTTATTAAATGCCAATACTCATTCAAATGGCCGGAATCATCCTTTGTCTTTACTGAAAAAAGGGCACACACCTATGCGTGTGCAAAAAGAAGAAGACACAATTAAAATCTAAATTTAAAAGATAACGACCATGATAAATCTATAATATAGAGAGATTGGAAAATGAGAAACAAATTGGATGTCAATGAGCTCCGAGTACGTTAAGTTGTAAGGTTTGTAATTACAAAAATCTTGCTCGAAATTTCAATCATCACATTCAATTTATTGCAATGTTATATTTTACATTAAACACAAGCATAATACAACATAAGTCGGAAAAGATCAAATCTGAGCCAAATGAAAGGGTTAGTGGTTGAGGGCTCTGAATGACAAAACCGCAACAAAAAATCGATATCGAAGAGAAACAATGGAGCCGAACTATGGCATATGAATGAATCAAGACAAAACTTAATCAATTCTCAATTCAGAAGTCCACCCTTCTTTCATCAGCTCGTTAATCCCACAACACGATCACCAGATGTAAGTGCGATTCCAGCAAATTCAACATGTGGACCCGACAAAAACACATCGGATTCAATTTAGTTATGTACAAGAGATTCTTGGCCAAATCCAGCAATACTCAAAATTGGATTTGTGTCACGAGAACACTGAACGTAGATTTAAACCGAGAATAATTGTATTGATTGCCATACATCCCATGTACAATAAGGAAACCAATGCAATTGAACTGTTAGTGAGCTAATTTCAATACAGCGTGGTCTCGGTCAAGAACACATTAGGTAATTCAACACTGTAGTACTGCAAATTTCACTACGCAATGCTAACATGATCTAAGCTTAGGAATATCACCAAACATGCAGCAGGCGCTTTACCGATGAACAAAATGAAACGGTAATGGAGAGAGATTCACAGCCAATGTAAAATACGTCTGGTCTTAGACAATTCAAGTTTCTCGTGATAGCTTTAGACACGATCAATTTCCATAGCGACAGAAGTAAGAGTTCTCGGTGTCTACCTCACTAAAACAGAGCATGAAGAAAAATACCTTGAAGGTGTAGGTGCTGGCCACGCCATCGTTGGAGACAATAAGGATGGTGATCGGAGCCAGGGAATGAGAAACGAACAAGCTCCAAGTACTTCGAAGACGCTGGCTGGAAAACGGAAGCGAACGGAGCACTTCCGGCGGCCGCGAAGCTGGATCTGACGGACTGAGTCGAATTGGGCCAAGTGCTTGATGGGCTTGACTTCTTGTCTGGGCTACTCTTGTGATCAGACCGGGCTGAGCTGGAACAAGGTGATCAAACCGGGCTAGAGTGATTGGGCTTTTTTGGACCTGGTGCTTGATTCTCTATTGGTCACTTTATTTTATTTTTTATCATAATTTATTATTACCATTATTATTATCATCATTATTTTATTGTTTTACAAAAAAATAAATGTTTAACTTGTCAGCGATAGTTCAGGTGTCAACACTGTTGTGATGCAAATGGGTCTTTCCCAAAATATTACAAATAACCAAGATGGTAGATGTAGAAAGCATACATAGATTTAGTCTTTGGGTAATGTGATACCCATAATAATTAAAGTGTAGAACTTATATAAAAATCTATATTTATTAGTAACATTCAGTATAAGATCCAAAGATTCTTGAAATGTGATGAACTTGATCTAGTAGATTTAATTTATGCAATAGCCATTTGTGTAATTGTGCCTATATGTTTGGTGTGTTTTTCTATGTAATTGTACTGGTTGAACACTAGTGGTCTTGGGACTAAAAGGATGTCAAACACCAAATTGCACTCGTATGGTCATTCTCGTCATCATCACTATTCTCTCTTTTAGTATTTTACTAGGCAAGTATTGAAGAAAGCAGCGGCAGTCGAAACTTGCAAGATTTCTTGGATCTTGATACATACGGTCACCTCACGATCAAGCCTTTCTTTCTTCTTTCCATGATAGTAATTGAATTGTTTAACTCTAACTTTTACGGCTCTCATAATTAACATTGCTTGAGTTAGCTCTCGGTCGGGTGGGAAACTTAGTCATGCTACATACATGAACAATAAATAAATCGTGGTACACTAAATCTTAACAAATTTTTTTTTGGTAGATTCATGATTTGAGGTGGACTAGACAACATTTACCTGATCCAACGAAGTAAGGAGTGATTAATGTGATGTGAAAGCTTGAAAAAGTGGGGCTCTTAGCGGGATAGGAAATGTCACTGCCGACATGAGTTGACAATGATGAGGATACTAGCATAATAAGTGGAAGAGTTTGCAATATTCCAAATCTCACATGAAATGATAAAAAAACTTAAGACGAGTTGAAATTCACTTCAAAAAACCACAACCTAATACTTTTTTGGGGAGTTAGACCCGCGTTGAATGTTTTAAGTCATTACATGTGTTAATTCAAATTAAATAAATTCGTTTCACCAAGCAAAATACGATAAGAGGGTACCTATAGATAGTCCTACTCTAGCACATTTGAAAGTTAATTCTAGACTCGATCACAAGAGGCGATTAAAAATTGTAATGCAGCAAATTTCCCTTCGTTGAGCTTCCCTAGTGCACGTGCGCGAGTTCCTTTCCAACATTCAGAGCGATAGAGAGAGAGATAGCGGGGAAGAGTGGGGCTAGTTCCGATGAGGTGGACCGGGCTCAATTCAAATCTTTATGAGTTTCACCGAATTGGGCTTACTCAGTTTTATTAGAATTTGATGGGCCTGGTGTGGCCTAGGCTGCTCTTGTGGATCTAATGGGCTGACGCGAATTGGGTCAGGTGCTTAATGAGCTTCGCTAGTGGTCTGGGCTACTCTCGTGGTCCGACCGGGCTGGAGTGATGAGCTTTGATGGTCCTGGTGCTTCATATTTTTATTCGCTTTTTTTTTTAAAAAAAATCTTTTTATCATAATTTATCACCATCATTATTTTATTTTATTTTTACAAAAAAACGTATGTTTGACTTTTCAGCGGCAATTTAGGTGTCAACGCTGCCGGGACGCAAATGGGCCTTTCCCAGAATATTACAAATAACCTAATGAGATGGACTATTTTCACAAATCCAAATTCGATGAGAATGACAAGTATCAAACTACGAGAAATTTAGAACTCTCTTTTGTAAATTGAAAGTTATAGAAAATATACATACATTTAGTCTTCCAATAATGTGATAGACATAATTAATTAAAGTGAAAGAAGCTATATGAAAATTATTAGTAATATCTAGCATAGGAATTAGAGATTCTTGAAATGCGATTACCTTGATCTAGTAAATTTAATTTATGCAATAATCACTCGTGCAGTTTTGGCTATATGTTAAGCGTACTTTTCATGTAGTTGCACTAGTTTAACACTTGCGGGCTTGGGCCTAAAAGTATGTTAAATACCAAATTGCACTTGCATGACCGTTTCGTCATCATCATCGTCATTATTCTTACTCTCTTTCAGCATTTTGCTGGGCAAGAATTGAAGGAAACAGCAACAGTCAAAACTTACGAATTGATTAATAAGCACCCTAAAGGTAATTCCTTCAAAAAATAAGTCGTGGTTGCAGTGTCACTTTTGAAAAAGAAAAGGAAAAAGGAGACAATTATTGTCCTCTAAGGACTTGCAGGGGACGGTGGACTTTATTATATAGACTTTTGTTACTTCGTGTCTGAATAAAAGAGCAAGGATTGACATGTAAGACATGAAAAGACAAAGAGGGTCCTAATTTCACAAAAGTTCATCCAATCCAACGTCTCATGTCCACATGAAATGCGCCAGGTTTCTAATTGCAAATGATTCACGACATTAGTGTTACTTTAGGGAAAAAGCAAAAGGAGGAGACATTATTGTCCACTAAGGACATTTAGTGGACTGTGGAGCTTATTATAGATAAGTGAAAAAATTTAGGGGTGAGAACATGCAAATTAGCAAGTAAAAACTATGCTTCCCTTAACAATTGACTCCATGCTTAAAAATAAAGAGGATAGATAAAAAGCAAAATTATATAAAATCGAATATTGACATTTTCTTTATGTAACAAACTTTATTGAGATGCAAATGAACCTTTCTCTAGATATTTCGAATAACCAAATGAGATGGTAGCATTTTTACTGACTCAAATTCGATGAAATTGACAAGTGTCAGAGGATTACAAAGTCAAAATTTTCTTCCATAAGATAAGATACCATATTGAATGAACTCCCTATGGATCTGCGAAGTGCATCTTCTAAAAAAGACTCGGTTTTAGTACAATTGGAGAAAATATATGAATCTTTGGATAATTTGGTAGGTAGAACAAATTGTCGTGTAGAAGCTATATGAAAATTTATATTTCAATAAGATCCATGAGGATCTAGAAGTTCTTGAAATGTAATTACTTTGGTTTAGTAGTTTAACTTATGCAATGCTTACTCATGCAATTGTGCCCATGCCTCAAGGCTAAAAGCATGTAAAACACCAAATTGTACTTCTGTTGTTGTCGTCGTCATCATCGTCATTCTTACTCTCTTTCAGCATTTTGCTGGGCAAGTATTGAAGGAAGCAGCAGCCATCAAGACTTAAAAGAACTCCTGGATCTTGATACGTATGGTCACCTCAAGACCGAATCTCTTTTTCTGTTTTTCTTCCAATGATAGTTATAAATAATTTAACTCAAGCCTTCGTGGATCTTGCAAGTAACGTTACTTGAGTTGGCTTTCAGTTGGACCGTAAGTTAAGTCATGTAATAGACATGAAGAGTAAATACATTGTGTCACAGTGAGTCTTAGCAAGATTATTTTGGGTAGATCTATGATCCGGGAATGGATTGGATAGCCAATCCAAGAAAGTGGTGAATGATAGCCATGATGTGTAAGTTTGAAAAAGTGTGACTCTCAACAGTTTGTGACATTTCAAATCTCACATAAAATAAAAAAGAATTGAAGATGTAAGTTAAAATCCACCCCAAAAAATACCACCTAAAATCTTTTCTAGGGAGCTTGACCCGCATTGAACGCTCCAAGTTAATTTTATGTTTTCATTCAGATTGAACAAATTTGTATCGCCTTAAGAAAGTCTTATAGCTCATGCTACTCTAGCGCATTAGAAAGTTAGTTCTAAACCCAATTGAAATGCATGCCTCACCTAAAATCTTTTATAGGGAGCTTGACCCGCATTGAACGCTCCAAGTTAATTTTATGTTTTCATTCAGATTGAACAAATTTGTATCGCCTTGTAATATTTGACGAAGCATCATTATGATAAGAAAGTCTTATAGCTCATGCTACTCTAGCGCATTAGAAAGTTAGTTCTAAACCCAATTGAAATGCATGCCTCATAACCTTGAGATCATTGAGCAGTTCAATACCTATTCCATGCTAATGGTCTGAGCAAGAAATGATAGGAGATGGCATTTTAATTAGAAATGCAAAATCATAGTCCCAAAGTTAAGAACAAAAAAACGTCGCGTCAAAATAAAACGAAGTTAGAACATGAAAAATGTTGCGCCAAAATGAAACTAGAATTTTTCAATTGCATCCTCTGGGCTCCTATAAAAGTAGTTCGCGTCATTGTTTGCTAATGAGTAGCGAATGCCTCAACTTAGTTTGCAATTATCATATGTTCCACTTCCAGGGTAGGCTGTTTCTAGTGTGCTTTTTTGTCCTAGTAGAGTGGGCACTTCAACTACAGTATGCAAGGCTGTGCACATGTTTGTCAATTAGATCCGGAGGCAATTAATCATGAGTTTTTGATAGCTGTGAAAATCTCCATAATATTTCTGTAATTCATTTGTGAGATTTATTTATTGTTTCGCTAGAAGTTGTTTAGACTAAATACTATGTGGGTTATGGATTGAGGGTTGGGAAAACTTGGGACTGCTTAAGTGAATTGAGCTTGGTTATAACATTCGTTGTATTACTTGACTAATAGTAGGCTTTCTCCCCTTGGACTAGATCATATCGACCAAGCCACATATATTCGGCATCTAATTGACTTTTCTATTTTTTGGTTTATTGTTGCTATTCCTTCTTTCTTTTGTAACAAAACTCAAGATAAATGTGATGACATGTCTATTTTTAGTTTGAATTATATGTATTTTCTTGTATTGGCTTTTTTTTTTGGGTCTATCTAGTATTAACATATTTAAGTATTTTGTAAATGATCTGTTCTACAATAAGGGAACAAATTCTAAGAAACAAAATGTATGTGTTGAGGTGCAAATTTCAATCAATCTTGCACAATGGTAAGGCTCAAATTCTAGTAGTTTCGAAACCGAGGGCAATTATTAGGTCCATCTTTATATATATATATATATTTATATATATGCACTTTACTTAATTATGTATAATCCATTTGGAAAAAAGGTAATCCTACATGTTTTGGGGAAAAATCAGTACAATAAAACTTTTATTAATTGATTTGTAAGCACTCTAAAGGTAATTCCTTTAAAAAAAGACAGTCATAATTGTTTTGATTGAAAAAAATCGTGGTATCCTCCAACTATTTTGTGCCTTTTGTTTTTTTTATAATGCTGAATTAGTAATGAAATATCGTTAATTTTGATTAAAAAAAACGTATAGTGGTGTCACTTTTCGAAAAATCAAAAGGAAAAGCAGATATTGAGGGTGGATCTCATTTCGGAGACGTTTGCTACTCCTTGTCCGAATAAAGCAAAGGACGGACATCCATTATTGATATTGGTGTCACTTTTGGAAAAAGCAAAAGGAAAAGGAGGCATCAGAGGCATCATTGTCCTCACTGGAGGGTGGACCTCATTTCGGAGAATTTTGCCACTCCTTGTCTGACAAAAGCAAAGGATGGACATGCAAAGTTGTGAAAAGACCAAGGTCGTCCTAATGCGACGCATCACGTTTCTCAATGCAAATGACTCGCGAGAATAATGTTACTTTGGAAGAAAAAGCAAAAGAAGCAGTAGACATTATTGTCCTAGGACCTGTAGTGGACTGGAGACATTCAAAACAACAAATTGACAAAAGAGACGCGTAAAGACCAATATGATCTTTGAATTTGCAAACGCTCATCCAAAAATTCAAGATAAGAATGATGTCGTTGTCATGACTATTGTACCATGTCCATTTTGGTTTCAAACGAGGAAATTGCCCATTGAATCTTAAGAACGTTTATTGTGTGAATTTTAATGTAGTCCTAAATTGATCAATTTTGCTAATATTATTCTAAATCTTTGTGTGACTTTTCAATCTAATCATCCCAGCCAATTTTCGCCTAAAATTGCTACTATGATGGTCCAGTTATTATTGGCCATCTTATATGGCACATGCTGCGATATGACCTAGACAAATTTTGAGTATATTTCATAGATACTATCTAATCACAAACTCAATTTAATTCGATGTATGGCCACTCAATTTTTTCACCCTAATCATATGCATGATGTATCTTTGAGAGCAAATCTAGGTAGCAACATCAATAATGAGGAGAAATAATAAATATTTTTCTATCAAAGTAACAAATATTTATTTTTAACCATTACTTAAAAATGATTTTTCATTAGTGTTTTTGAACACTAGTTGAGCAATCAACTACGAAATCTTGGTAAGATTTATGTAATTTTTTTTGTGAGATTTAATGGTTGTTTCGCATGAAATTTCGCACACTAAATACCATGTGAATTACCAAGCATTTTGTCATAACCTCTGATGTACCGCTTGATTAATAATGAAATCTTAAACTGCTCTCCCCGTGGAATAAGTCATACCGACTGAATTAAACATATTCTCTATCTAATTTACTTTTTTGTTTTCTGGCTTATTATTGTTCAACCATTTTTTTTTTGCAACAAAAATCAAGATAAATATACCGACATGTTTATTCTTTTTTTTTTTTGGGTAAAAGACCGACATGTTTATTCTTAGTTTGGCTTATATGTATTCTTTTGCATTGACCGATTCCTTTGTCTAGTCTACTATTAGCCAGTCATTATAAAATTGATAGCATAATTATCCATTTTGCAAGTTTTTTCTCCAATAAAGTAATAAATTTTAAGATACAAGATGTATATGTCGATGTGTGAACTTCAGTTGGTCCCATAAACTTGCACGGGTCACATTCTGGTTATTTTGAAAGCGAGAGCAAGTATTAGGTCTATACATATGATCACTTTCCTTAATAATGACATATCCACTTTAAAAATTTTTGTCATATATGTTATGTGAAAAAATCAGTACAAAGCAAGTTATATAATTTTATTAATTGATTAATAAGCACCCTAAAAGTATTTTTTTTAACAAAAAAGTGGTGGTCATTTTGATTGAAAATTCGCGGTCGATATGAGTACAATTACTCATCTCTTTGGCTCAGGATGTTTAGGATCTCCAGGTCGGTTTGCGAGGCTGCAGGCGAGAAGGATGGGAAAAAGGGAAGATCTATGTTCTCCTCTCTCCATGGGTTGTAATTGGATTTTCTCAAGCCGCTTCTTCCACCAACGACGGGCATTTCACGACGTTCCAGCTCGTCACTGGCAATTTCAAAGAGAGGCTCAAGTTTAGCAGCGCAAGTGACGACTGCGAAGTTAAAGCCTTTCTTTTTCCTTTTGGCTCCACCGACAGTTCGATTGATCGCAAATTCAGTGTAGCCAGCACAAGTTTAAAACATTAAAAAAAAAGAAAAAGAAAAAAGAAAATGGGCCCCTTGTCTGCCATTATTAGGAGAGGGAAATAAGAAAACAAAAGGCAGTATGCACTAGAATTGCGGGAGGAATCTTTCCATCTACACGCCAAAGGCAGCCCCACTAGATAAAAAACTGAAGTAGGGCATTTTACCTCGGGTAGAATCAACGAATGTCGCATTACACAGATTGTGGCCTCAACGTCCATATTTCAGTGTAACTGGACGAAAGAGATCTCCAGTGAGGCAAAGGCCGCCTCGAATCTGACTAGAGTACTTAATGCTTAAAAGGTCTTCTATTCACACCCATCACCTGATGCTATTGTCCCGGACGTAAGGACTTTTGTTTCCTCTCCACTCTGCACACTTCCTTTCAAACCATTCAGGCACTCTTGTTTAATCCTCCGCCGCTCCCGGATCAAGTCATCATGCCCATCGCGGAGCTCTTTCTTGGCGCCCTTCTTGCTGTGCTGTTCGAGAGGTTGGCCTCTCCCGAGCTGCTCAAGTTTGCGCGCGGTGAGGGGATCGATAAGCTGCTGAAGAAATGGGAGAAGATGCTGATCAGCATCAATCAAGTGCTGGATGATGCAGAGGATAGACAACTGGCCGGCGCTCTTGGGGTGAAGTTGTGGCTCGAAGATCTCGGGAACTTGGCCTATGACATCGAAGACTTGCTTGATGAGTTCGCCACAAAGTCCGCGGAAAATAAGTTCGAGGCAGAACTCGGCAATAGCAAGGTGCGCTCCCTTCTTCCGAGTTGTTGCTTCAAATTGAGCCCGAGAGCATTTATGTTTGACCATAAAATGAGATCCACGATCGACGAGATGGATAACAAACTACAGGATATCATAACTCGGAAAGATACTTTTAATTTCAGAGAGAATAATGGGAATCGATTAGCATACCGTCGACAGGATAAGCAGCTTCCCACCACGTATTTGCCTGAGCCTGGTTTTGTTAGTAGGAAGGATGAAAAAAGCGACATCCTCGAATTACTGACCAAAGAAGAAGGCGATAGAACATGTGCAAATCTAAAAGTAATACCCATCGTAGGGATGGGGGGTGTGGGGAAGACGGCTCTGGCTCAACAAGTTTACAATGATGCTAGAGTCACTAGCTATTTTGATATGAAAGCATGGGCTTGCGTTTCTGAAGATTTCGACGTGCTTGCTATCACAAAGAGTATCCTAGAGACAACTGATGGATGTTCATCCTATGAAGGTAAAGACCTAAATGGGCTTCAAGATAAGCTCAATAAAAAGCTCTCGGGGAAGAAGTTTCTTGTCGTTTTAGATGATGTTTGGAACGAGAAGTATGGAAATTGGACTACCCTATTGAAGCCTTTTCAATCGGGAGCGAAGGGAAGCAAGATCATCCTCACCACTCGTAACAGTGGCGTTGCTTCATTGGCCGGTGCTCCACCATATCATCTCAAAGAGTTGTCACAAGATGCTTGTATGACTTTGTTTGCATTTCATGCTCTCGGAGTAAGAAATTTTGATCATCATCCAAATCTTGAAATATTAGGCCGGAAAATAGTAGAAAAATGCAAAGGGTTGCCATTAGCTGTGAAGACATTGGCTGGGCTGCTACGCAATAAAGTCAATCCCCAAGAATGGGAAGCTATATTGAATAGCAAAATTTGGGACCTACCAAAAGAAAAAGATGAGATCCTTCCGGCTTTGAAACTTAGCTATATTCATCTCCCTTATAATCTGAGGAGATGTTTTGCTTATTGTGCTATATTTCCGAAGGACTACGAAATTGAACGGGACGACTTGATTCACTGGTGGATTGCAGAGGGCTTGTTGGAGGTAAAAGAAGCAAAGAACCTTTGGAATGCAGGTTTGAATTATTTTAACGAGCTAGTATCTAGATCGTTATTTCAAAAATCGAGTATAAATGGATCACAATTCTTGATGCATGATCTTGTAAATGACCTTGCAAAGCTAGTTGCTGATGCAACTTGTTTTAGCTTAGAGGAGTTTGAGTTTGAGGGTAATCAAAGTAATGCATCTTTTGCTCGCCATGCCTCATTCATTCCCAGTGATCACATTGTGCCAAAAACATTCAAGATATATCATGAAATGAAGGGACTTAGGAGCTTCATATCATTACGAAAGCAATACTACTACCATAAGTCCTTTTTGTCCCAGAAAGTGCTATGTGACTTGTTGTCGACAGTAAAGTACTTAAGGGTGCTTTCATTGAGTCATTATCAAATAAGAGAGGTACCGGATTGCCTTGGCAAACTGAGGCACCTAAGGCACCTTAATCTATCGTATACTAATATAGAAATGCTTCCGAAGTCGATTGTTGCATTATATAACCTAGAGGCTTTGATGTTGCGGGCCTGTGAATACCTTACCGAATTACCGAAAGATATGGAGAAATTGATCAATCTAAAATTTCTCGACATTACCAATACTCCGAACTTAAGAGCGATGCCAATGTATATAGGTAATTTGGTGGGTCTTGAGATGCTACCCAAATTTGTAGTGGGAACAGAAAATGGGATAAGATTGAAGGAGTTAAAAAACTTGAAAAACCTCAAAGGAGAGTTGTGCATCTTTGATTTGCATAAGGTTCAAGAAGTTGGAGATGCTAAGGAGATCGATTTAATCAGAAAGGAGGGAATATGTCGATTGACCATGCGGTGGAGTCTAGATTTTGAAAATTCTCGGAATGAAGACCTTGAAGCAGAGGTCCTCGTCTTTCTTCAACCTCACCAAAACATTGAAAATCTTGTGATATCCTACTATGGTGGCCTAAAATTCCCATCATGGTTAGAAAGTCCCTCATGTCTCAACATTGTGCATTTACGTTTACATGGATGTTGCAGGGCCAAAACATTGCCATCACTCGGGCAGCTATCTCTGCTCAAAGAACTATATATTGAAGGTCTAAATGCTATATGCACGATAGGGTCTGAATTTTATGGAACTAATGAGAGTCCTTTCCCATCCTTAATAACTCTGGAATTCAAGAACATGCCATTGTGGGAAGACTGGTCTCATTGCATCGAGATTGAAGAAGCAGGAGTTTTGTTCCCTCGTCTTGAGCATCTCCTCATTCAAGATTGTCCTGTGTTGATAGGAAAATTGCCTAGTCAACTAGGCTCCCTCACAAAGCTCGAAATCAAGTCCTATCCGCATATGGATGCGTTGCCCTCCATCATTAGCCTTCCATCTCTCAGAGAATTACAATTCGGAGGTTGTAATGAGAGGGTGCTGAAGAGTTTGGTAAACTTGACATCTCTAACCTCTCTTGTCATAGAAGATGTCTTTGAATTGACTTGCTTAAATCATGGGTTTACAAGCTCCCTAATCAAGTTGGAGAAGTTACAAATTGAAAGATGTGAAAAGTTAACTTACTTATGGCAAGATAGAGATGTAATCCAAAATCTCGCTTGTTTGAAGAAGTTATCCATCAGCACATGTTATGAATTCATGTATTTTGTCGCTGAAGAGGGAGATATAGAGCTGCCTGGCAACCTCGAGACCATCAGCCTGAGTGCTTGCAACAAATTAGAGAAGCTCCCAAGCAAGATGCGCAACCTTTACTCTCTTAGAAACTTGTTAGTCAAAAACTGTTTAAATCTCGTGTCCTTCCCCGAAACGGGTATACCGACATCTATGATATCATTAGAAATCCAGGACTGCAATAGGTTGCAACATTTACCCAGAGGATTAAATGTTGACCCGGATGAACTAAGCAACATCAATACCCAGGGGGACAAGATGTCTTGTTTGCAAAGTTTAGAGATTTGGGGTTGCGCTTCATTGCCAGCCACTCTGTTCAGTGGAGGCATATTTTTACCTGTAACCCTCAAGAGTCTCAAAATTTACAGTTGCAAGAACGTGGAGTCGCTCGCGCAAATAAATCTGGACTGTCTTCAGTCGCTTCAAGAGATTGAAATTAAGTGGTGCGATAAGTTGAGAAGCTTACCCCAGGGCCTAAACACACTCTCCGGCCTCAATACCTTGCATTTGGAAGACTGTCCTGCACTAGAGCTGGAGTGCTTCCCTCCTCTTCCTCCCGGCATCTCGTCGTTTTGGCTTTGCGAGTGTCCGAAGATAAAATCGTTACCTAATCAGTTGCATCGACTCACGAGTCTCCGAATTCTGGTAATTAAAGGGTGTGAGAGTATTACGCGCTTGCCCGATGGAGGATTGCCGCCCCAGCTACAGTATCTTACGGTGAAGAAATGTGAGAATATGAAGCAGCCGGTGAGGGAGTGGCTCACCCCCCTCACCTCCCTTGTATGGCTGGACATCGATGATAGCGTGGGAGGAGTGGGAGAGGAGGAGGATCTTGTGCTTCCGCTCCCTTCCTCTCTGACCTATCTCTTTATCGAAGATATGGGGAAAGTGGAAAGACTGTCCATCAGTCTCCCTCCCTCTCTCCAGCGCTTAGAATTTTGCAATTGCCCGAAGCTGAGGAAGTTGCCCGAGGATGGCCTCCCTCCCTCCCTAGAAATACTCCATATCGAAGGATGTGGGATTCTGGAGGAGCGATGCAGGAAAGGGACCGGCTACTATTGGCCCCTCATCCGCGAAATCCCGCAAGTTTCATTGAGTGATGGCTTCCGGAGTCATGACTTCTACAAGTCAACAATTACTTGAAAAAAAGGATTCGGACTCTGAATATTCTACGCGGAAGAGATTAGGGTATTTTTAATGTTTGAGCCTTGGCTATTTTTGAAGAAGGGGATTCCATAGCATCAATCACCTCCACTTTTCCCTCTGTCGTCTCTGCACCTCAAATCACCCCATCTCTCCATCTCCCGAAGATTCCTATGCCTCGGACATACTATTTCCATTCAAAAATCGAGGTATCGATCGATCTCTCCCATTTGCTACTCCTTTACTCGTATTCACTTTGTCTTAACGGACCTGTTGCATTTGGATTTGGATTTCTCGGCTTATTTTTGTGCATTCCATTCCAGCAGTTTTCTGTACTCATCCAGCAATTCTTTTCGTCATCTGCTGTGCTCTGCCCATTCGCCAAGAGTCTCTAACTCTTGCTCGCCTTGCAGATTACATTGGAATTCCCCCTTTGATGAAGTTTGTCAGTACAGCACAAGGGCCCATGTAAAGGTCTATGTTAAGTCTAGGAGTTAGAAGGAGGAGGAGAAGCTGCTTTGGAATCAAAGATGCATAGCCATAGACTCTGGAGACGCTGGTTGCCAAAGTTAAAGGGTGAGTAGATTTGTTTTTGCTGTTTCTTTTGATTGGCTATTTGAAAGACACAGGTAATGGTAATGGAGTATGATCATAATCTAGGAAGAATCTCTTCTGAAGGATTAGCGTATTGTCGGCATTCTACTTGTTCATTTTTAGCGTTGTATCTAAGCACACGTCAATGGTTTAAAATTTATCATCTGTTATGTTGTTTGTTACCATTCCCCAGTTATCTCATTGATGTGATTGTGTCCACATTCTGTTTTGTGTGTTTGTGTGTAAGGGATCAGTTCTATGCAAGGGAAGTGTTAAGTTATACGTTACATATGCATTGCTTGGCACATTTCTTAACAGCTTAAGTTTTTAAAAACTGCATTTGTGTGACATGCAGCAATTGAATCAAATAGCATGACCAATCAGCCCACCCTATGTTCTTGTTTGGTTCTTTCTTTTAGTAATTGTGGATTGTCTGGAAGACTTTCAGACAAGGATTATGAGGCTCTCATAAATCATCAAATTGCATCAAGATTTAAAGCTTGGATTGTTAAAAGCCGCTCATTTGCCAGAAAACTTTGGCTTATCAAATCTATTGTTCATAGTTTGATTAGCTATTAGTGTCAACTCTTTTTGTTGCCCAAGAAAGTTTTTGAAATGATTGAGCGTAATAGAGCTTTTCCTTTGGAAGGGAGATCCTGATGCTAAAGAGGGAGCAAAAGTTAGATGGACTGTCTATCCTCTTAAGTAGTTTGGAGGCCTTAGCATTCGAAGACTGTATTTATGAAATCTTGCTTGTATTTTAAAGTGTCTGTAGAGAATTTTGTAGAGGTGTGGTCTCTATGTTTTGCCTGGCTTTATAGCTATCATCTTGACTGTAAACCAGATGCTACTTATACTTGGAAGAATTTATTAAAAGTTGGGAATATTGCATTAGATATATAGTGGGTGTTGGAGATAATATTTCTCTTGGTATGATTTGTGACACCATGCTGGGATCTTGCCAAAATCATTTCTCAAGGAAAATAACTTATGACTCTTCTCTCCCTTTGCAGGCCAAAGTATCTGCTGTAATTCGTTATTCTCATTGGAAATGGCCCGCAGCTAGGTCTAGAGGGTTGGTCTCTATCCAAGGATGTGGTGAGATTCTAAAGGAGCGATGCACAGAACAGACCAGTTGTGATTGGCACCTCATTGGCGAAATCCCACTAAGTTCATATAATTTTAGCAAATGGATGAGTAAACTGAAGCTTTTGAGCATAACTACACTAGGGCGATGCCAAGAATAACCCACCCTTCTTCTTTCAACATCGTCTCCTTCCCCCCGTGTTGTCTTGTCTGCACCTCCATCGCCACCTAATGCTGCTTTGCCTCTCCACTCTGTCGTCCTATTCCCTCTTTTTTTGTCACACCGCTGCTCCTTCAGCTCTCATGCGCCGCCATCACCCCCTCCGTGTTTCCCACTAGAGCCTTCCCTCTTGTCGACAAGGACAAGGTACAGAGAAGGGTTACATAATTTCTTGGAAGTACAATCTGGTAAAGTGTCTCAATACTATAACTGAATTGGTCCATTTAAACCATGTCAGTAATAGGGTTACGAATTAGGGCAAGTCTGCTTTGAAATAGGGTAATTAAGGTGAATTGTTTTTTTCTTTCCAGTAATTATGAAGTTATTGCACTAGGAAGTGATTGCTATGTGGATTCAAGATGAGTGGAAATCTCTTCTCTCGACAGGTTAGATATAATAATTGTGGTTAGTGGAGTCGAGATGAATGTTGGAGTATCTGGACTATGAATTCGGTTCCTAGATGGATTCAATGTGGTTAACATTAGACGATTCATCATGTTGTGAAGATAATGTCTTGGAAAAAACTCGAAAATCAGCTGCGTTTCATTTTTTAAGTCGGCAATTAAGTGAAGTTGTGAGCAGATGGTTTTGTTTACTTGTAAAATTGAACAAACAGAAGCAAGAGCCCTTTAAGTACTCAGAATGCTGTCGAATAGAAATTCTGCGTTAATTGTGGTTAAGAGTACATTACTATTGTCAATACATGGGAGTCATACTTGTGATCCAGCTGGAATCGATGGGGGATATCGCTCCTGCAAAGCAGGGGTTCATCGTGATACTATTTAGATCTTGATGTTACAAGAAGCTGATTGATTTGAGAATTCTGATGTTGATAGGTGAGACTTCAAGAGTTGTTCAATGAAGAAGGATGTGAGGCAAAGCTACGGTTGAATAAAGATGGGAAGCCTTACACGTACATTGTAGATTTGTATCTCAAGACTCCATTTAAGGATGGTCCTGCCGCGGGAAAGGAAATATCTTCACCGGAGGCAGTGGTGGAACACGGGTTGTTCTTGGACATGGCAACCCCTGTGATTATGGGGAACGTGGAAAGACTGTCCAGCAGTCTCCCTTCCTCTCTCCGGGCCTTATGGATCTTCCATTGTCCGAAGCTTAGGGATTTACCCTAAGATGGCCTCCCCCCCTCCCTAGAACAACTCTGGATCTTCAAATGTGGAATTCTGCAGAAGTGATGCATGAAACGGTATCGGCACCTCATCCGCAAAACCCCAGAAGTTGTATTATAGGTATAATAAATTTCTGAGCTGGCTCTTTGAAAAGGGTGCGATTTTAATTTTAGACCAAAAATTTATATGTGTACTTAACCGGTGTGTTTTTTCTATTTTATCAGATGTTTAGTGAGCTGAGGCTTTTGGGCATAAATAGGGTTCATCTCCTTCCCCATTGTTGTCTGCACCTCAATTACCTCTGCTTCCACTCTCCACTCCATCATCCTCACCTCCATCTCCCTCTTTTCGTGCCGCCGCTGCTTCAGCTCTCCCACAACAAGGACAGGGTACAGAGAAGTGTCTATTACACTTACAATCTGGGTAGTGGTCTCATTACTGAACTCCATCGATCCATTTAAACCATGTCGATAGTAGGTTACATATTAGGGCAAGTCCGCTTTGAAACAGGGAGGTGTGGAAATGGCGGATTTTTTCTTGTAATTATGAAGCTATTGTGCTAGGAAGTGATTGCTTTGTGGATGTAAGATGAGTATAGTAGGACTCTTCTATCATGAAATGATGTTCTTAGATGGTTTCAATGTGGTGACTGTTAGACAATTCATCTTGTTGCAAAGATAATGTCTTGGAAAAAAACTCGAAAATCGGCTGCTTTCATTTTTAAGTCAGCAACTAAGTGAAGTTGTGTATGGTTTTGTTTACTTGTGAAATTGAACACACTGAAGCAAGAGCCTTTTAAGTACCCAGAAGACTGTCGAATAGAAATTCTGCGTTAATTATAGTTTAAGAGGACAACATGTTGTCAATACATGCTAGTCATATTTGTGATCCGACTGGAATTGAAGGAGGATTTCACTCCTGAAAAGCAGGGGCTCATCATGATACTATTTGGTTCTTGATGTTGCGAGAAGCTGTTCAATTTGGGATTTCTAACGTTGATAGGTGCAACTTCAAGTGTTGTTCAATGAAGGAGGGCATGAAGCAAAGCTACTGTTGAATGAAGATGGGAAGCTTTATGTGATGGATGACTCAAATTACATTGTAGACTTGTATTTCAAGACTCCAGTTAGGGACGGTCCTGCAGCAGGAAAGGAGATGTCTTCGCTGGAGGGAGTGAAGGAGGAGGGGTTGTTCTTGGACATGGCAACTGCTGTAATTATGGGGAACATGGAAAGACTGTCCAGCAATCCCCCTTCCTCTCCGGACCTTATGGATCTTTCATTGCCCGAAGCTAAGGGAGTTACCCCAGGATGGCCTCCCTCTCTCCCTAGAAGGACTCTGGATCTTCGGATGTGGGATTCTGCAGAAGCGATGCACAAAACGGTATCAGCACCTCATCCGCGAAATCCCAGAAGTTGCATTATGGGGTATAGTAAATTTCCAAGCTGGCTATTTGAAAATTATGTGTACTTAACAAGTGTTTTTTTTTTGTTTTCAGCAAATTTTTAGTGAGCAGAAGCTTTTGGGCGTAACTAGGGTTCGTCTCCTTCCCCCCCGTTGTCTGCACTGCAGCTTAATCACCTACCTCTGCTTCTTCGGCTCTCCACACCATCATCCTCACCTTCATTTCCCTCTGTCACGCGGCCACTCCATCAGCTCTCCCATGACAAGGACAGGGTATGAAGAAGTGCCTATTACAAACTTGGAAGTACAATTTGGTAAGTGGTCTCATTACTAAATTCCATCAGTCCATTTAAACCATATCAATAGTAGGTTACATATTAGGGCAAATCCACTTTGAAACAGAGAGGTGTGGAAAAGGCGGATTTTTACCCATAATTATGAGGTTATTGTGCTAGGAAGTGATTGCTTTGTGGATTTAAGATGAGTGTAGGAGGACTCCTTGATCATGAAATGATGTTCTTAGATGGATTCAATGTGGTGAGCGTTAGTTAGACAATTCATCTAGTTGTGAAGATGATGTTTTGGCAAAAAAAAAAAAACTCCTAAATTCGGCCGTGTTTCATTTTTAAGCCGGCAATTGAGTGAAGTTGTGAGCGCATGGTTTTGTTTACTTTTTTAAATTTGAACACACGGAAGCAAGAGCCTTTTTTAAGTACTCAGAATGCTGTCAAATAGAAATTCAGTGTTAATTGTAATTTAAGAGGACGATACGTTGTCGATATATGGGAGTCATATTTGGGATCCAACTGGAATCGACGAAGGATTTCGCTCCTAAATAGCAGGGTTTCATCATCATACTATTTGGTTATTGATCTTGTGAGAACCTGATCGATTTGGGAATTCTGATGTTGATAGGTGTGACTTCAAGAGTTGTTCAATTGAGAAGGGTGTGTGAGGCAAAGCTACAGTTGAATGAAGACAGGAAGCCTTACGTGACGGATAACTCAAACTACATTGTAGAGTTGCATTTCAAGACTCCAATTAAGGACGCCTGCTGCAGGAAGAAGATATCTCCGCTGGAGGGAGTGGTGGACCGCGATTTGTTCTTAGACATGGCGACAGCTGTGATTATTTCCATTAAAACCGGTGTAGATGTGAAGGCGAAGTAACATTTTTGCCCAGCAGTCACCTTGATGAGAATTGTAATCTTCATTAGATTTCAATAGATTGTATCTTGCATCTTTTTGATGTGTAATCATGTTTAATTTGTTCTAATCAACTCAAATATCCAGATAGGTCCTCCCATGCTTTAAATGTAAATCATTCAATTTGCGGCAGCCCTTGTAATGCTCATTATCAAGCCATTTCGAACATACTCTGCTCATCAGTTTCTGCTGTTATGATGGACAATTGCCTTCGTGGTTGTGATTTGTGAGTACACTTCTGTAGACTCTTGGGTATCCTTAGTTTACTATTTAATGTTGCAAGGGAGACTATGGAAGTGATTCAACTGAAGGGAGACGAAAACCAGGTTTCTGGTGTGAAGTGATTTGGCCTTCAATTTTAAAACAAAACCAGGTTTCTGGTGTGAAGTGATTTGGCCTTCAATTTTAAAACATTATTGCATTCACGCATGATACATGTCAATACTCTTTTGTTTGCGTTTCTTTTGACGAAACAGATATTCACAAATACTGGCTATTGGTATAGAAATGGAGAGAGTGCGACTAAAAGATGGACCTGCTAATTGAGGATGTTGAGATTTCTAGTTTTATTTTCAGGATTCAGCAATATGTCATGGATTCATCCTTGTTATCTGCCATTCTCTCTATATGCTATTATATGGACTATCAGTTTTCTATGATTTATCACCTTAATCTGTGACTAATATTTATCAGCATCAGAATCTCTCCACGAATATCAAATCTTTCTGTGAAATTATCTAGAGATGATGCAATCAGCCTGGCTAAACACAAGGACTGTCTCCCCCAAGATACGACTCATGATGCAATGCTTTGCCTAGGGCGTTGATAGCTCTGTTTGCAGGCTGAAAACTGAAAGAAAAGCGAAGAAATGCGCAATCAAGATGTTTCGCAAAACGCCAGTTTCGTTTGATTCTGGAATTGTTGCAATCTTCGAAAGCCTCAGTGAAAGGAGGAGTGAAAGCACTGGCCTCTTCTAGACATGTAATATACTGTAGTGTAGTGTCAAACCATACAATAGACATGTTTCTATAACAATTTTACACAAGAATGTCACTTCAACAAATAAAGAACAAAGTGCAATATAAGCCATTGCACGAACGGAAATTGAGTATAATCTATACGTCTTTAGTGCAACTCCACATGAAGCCTCAGTCTCGTGATGCCCTCTTACTAGTTCCATAGAACCAAAGCCATAGATGGTGTGAAGATGGTCATCCACAGCGACTTCCGAGGTAGGAACATGTGCGCTGATGAGAAACAAGATACTAGGCATTAGGTTTGGTAAAAATTTCACTAGATTGTAATTCATAAATGCCCTGTTTAATGTTCTTAAAGGAAGTTGATGACTTGGATTGTCTTCATTCAACACCAAATGCACTGTCAAAGGCTGTTGTAGGAGGTGTGACTATGTAAATGTGACTGTTAATAGCTGCCATTTCAGATTGAATTACATGAAGTTCTCTTTTTTGACTAGATCGAAACCTTAGGAAGCATATAACCTGTTCTTTGGAAAACTTGTTTTGGCCATTGGAAAAAGATAAGATCAAGAGAGAGACGTTTTCAGAATCTCACCTTAACTTCCGCTGTCTAATCTTATGGTAGATGAGTTGGAAACTTTTATTCTGAGCTTTTCACAGTCGTTACCGATTGTGCCTTCAAAGAATCCAACGCTAGACATGCTAAAAGGAAGGTACGCATGAGTGGAAAAACTGGGAATTAGTATGAATTGCAATCTCAAGTCTTTGAGTTTATATCTTACAATCACTGAAGCATGGGAAGATGCTAACATTCACGAGAATACTGGCATCGCACTGGCAAGTGTGCTCATAAGTTGCAGACTTCGTGCATGTCCTTCCTCCACGATATATCCAGCAGCAAGCTGCCCAGAAATTCCTTCAACACGACTTATGTACCAAAAGGATGAAGGAGGTGAAGATGATTTACGATCGAAGACAGATGTGTTGTATGGAACAGATGGGACCGTGGGAGGCTCGGGCATGCAGGAGTGCTCAACAGAACCTGCACGAAAAGAAAATTTGCAAATTAAGCCTATGTCCACAAAAGCAAAACACAATTCATATGAACCTCAACCATATGGTTATGAAAGTCGAATGTTTATGTGAGGTAATGTGCAGAGTCTGCAGCTGAATCTCTCGAGCTTCATGCTCTAGGATTAGTTTTTCGTTTATTTTCTCAGAGTCGCATCATCCATGTATTTCGCCATTTAATTGGAGCAAAAAATTAACAAGTTACACTTTTTTTTCCCATTCTACTGCAGAGAACTAGTCAAATGATTTCTTACTTAAGGCAAAGTGTTCGCTTTATTTACTGTTACAATTCCTGCAACCTTGTAAACACTGAGATGGAACTTGAGGTCGTCTTAATTGTCGAGGCACATCTGCTTCCAACCCGCTTCGCACTGGCATTTGAAGCCAAATAGAACTTGAGGTCATCTTCACTGTCAAGGCGCATTTGCTTCCATCCTGCTTTGCACTGGCATTTCAAGCCAAATAGAGCACTGGCATTCACGACGCACGACTCCTTTCCACTTTGCACTTTGCTGCATAGCTCCTCCGCAACATCGATTCAAACCAAGCAAGAAAATCTGTCCGCCATATGTTGTAATTATTTGTGAATGCGATGCAGATTGACCAACATCAATTCAAAACTATGCAGGTTGTTGAGGTGGTAAATTTTCTTAAAACTCTTCTACAAGTGCCTGTTTTTTCTTTGCTTTGAATTCTTGTTTGCAGCTATTTTTTTTAATTCTTATTCCCTTGACTCTTTCAGTGGCAGGAGGGGTGGACCGGAGCTCAAGCTTGGCCTTCACCAGCTAGGCGCTGAAGAACTCGTACTAGAGATGTGGTAGTTGGGGCTTAGTTGAATGCAATGAGCTGCTCGAGCTCTAGCTTTGTATAATAATAGCTGCGTAAAGTTACTGGTTCACGCTGGCATTCAACGACAAGATCGGAGGGTTCGCGGTACAATTGATGATGGGCAACGGACCTTGCCAGACAATTGAGTCGGGTTCATAATCATGTACTCATTCACCACCTTCTTCACAAACTTCAGCCCTAATGCCACCACATTTGTGGTCCCCGCTGAGATCTTCCCACTGCAGCTCAGGTCGACGTGTCTTGGCATATATGCCGCAGCTGACAAGGCTGGGTCCTTGGTGAATGCATTCCGTTTTGTGCATGCAGTGGACAGGATCAGTGTCAAGAAGACCTTAATCACACTCGGCGTGACCAATTTCTTTGGGGTAGTCTTCATCTTCTTGGTGCCAGAGTCAAGGGGCCATTCGCTCGAGGAAATCTCTGGAGAGCATGAGGAAGATACTGCAGCTGAGTCGAGGACTGTCCCCGTTTAAACAGGCCTCAAAGTCTCCACATATGAGCTTTCTAGCAGATTTTGTCTATGTAAACTAGCTCTGGTACAGTTTTAGACCGTATTAGCTCTGAAAGCTGCCTTTTTTGGCCTCTGATCATGTTGACCTTTGTTGAATAGATTCATGCCACCATCGTTGCAGCTTGAACCATGGTCATTGAAGTAGAGGCAGATGTATCTCTGTGGTCATGTAATCTCATTTTGACAAGTTAATCTAAGTTCTTAGCCCAGTAATAAATTCACATAACTTCCTATTCCTGCTTGCAATTTCCTTCTTGTTCTGCACTGATAGTTAGATCTTCTATCATCGATCATAGAGAGAGAAATCCCTTTCATCTTGAGTTTCCGTACTTATTGCCCGTCAAATTCATGAAACTTTCAGCCGGATAGTTTCAATTCATGTATACCACTTCACAGAAATAGAAATTGATGATGATTGCGATGAAAGACCATTCCTCAAATCCTGACTAATTCGAAGTGGAGCTTCAAATTTGCACACAAGCACGAGTTCTGCTCGAATGAAAATTTTGGAAGATAGAGCTTTGAATGCAAAGTATGCATGCACGGTTCCTTTGAGACGACCATCATCGTCTGGGGCTGGGCCTCAAGAAGCATCTTGCTTTCCAAATGCAATGAAAGACACCTTGAAGAATCCATCTCTTGTACAAGAAATGAATAGCATATTGTGAACCAACTGTTAAGATACTTTATTAAGTTTCCTTTATTATCAGGATTTTATTTCCTTTTTTACTTATATAAGGGTATTATTGTCATATACAGTTTATATTTAATATAAATACAATGGGTGTAGGGTTTCTGTTACTATAGAAATCTACAGCCCCTCTTTCTTTCTTTTACGCTCTCCTTCTCTCTTCTTCTTTCTCTCTTACTATTCGCTGCGGGTTTTCTAATCAGCTTTGTGACATGGTATCAGAGCGAGGTTTAACTATCTGATTACTTAATCATATTATTGGTTTGAGAGTCCCCTAGTAACCCTACTTCTTCTCTGGTGCGTAGCCACCTAAAGCTGCAATTTTTATCTGTTTTCTCTTCAAGTCTCGATACATATGAGATCAGAAGATATCGGATTCATCAGGTTCGGTTTATGAACATGGATTACAACACTTGCTGATCAGCGGATTCAAGAATCAGCGTATTCTATTGATTATGGTTGACTAGTCTTGTTGGTTTTCTTTGAATCGAGATTTCTGGTCAGATATTTTCTTCTATACAGCAGTCTCTATTTATGAGTTTTCAGCATCCCTTTGGTTAATTGATGGAGCCAATTACATCTGATTATACATTAGTGTCACTGCTTTGTTACTTGCACTAAAGTTTCAGCCTACTTGATTAGTGGTAGATATACTTATATTGAGATTATCATCATGAGTGATACTAAGGCTCCTACAGATAGTGTCAACGTTCAAATTACCACTATTAAATTAAATGGATCCTCCAATTACTTGTTATGGGCCCAAGCTGTGAAGGTCTATATTAATGCCAAAGGGAAACTTCATTATCTTACCACAGACCCTCCTGATGAAAATTCTAGAGACTATAATAGTTGGATGAGAGAGAATGATACACTTCTGGTGTGGTTATGGAATAGCATGGAACCATCCATCGCTGCTAATGTCATGTTCCACACAACTGCTAAAGGAGTGTGGGATGATCTTATGGAAAGTTACTCACAAGACAAAAATATGTCTAGAGTTTATGAACTATATGAGAAGATTTTTAATTTTAAATAGGGAGACAAGTCTCTTGGAGAATATTATAGTGCGTTGAAAGGTATGTAGGAAGAACTCAATCTTTATCAGCCCATCACTACTGATCTTGAGAGACTAAAGACACAACGAGCTGAATTTCAAGTGGCCAAATTTTTATCTGGCTTGAATGCTGATATACAACCTGTGAAGAGTCAACTTCTTGCTGGAGAGAGAGTTCCTTCTATGAATGAAGCATTTTGTCAAATTCAACGCATTGTCCCTCCGTCGTCTACTTCATCAAAAGACAATTCAGCATTTGTGGCTGGTAGTGGTGGTCGTGGTCGTGTTGGATTTTCCAATAGAGGTCGTGGTTTCGGGGGAAGTCATAGTCGTGGTGGTGGACGTAGTGGACAAAGTTCTGATCGAGATAGCCGTCAGTGTATACACTGTGGAAAATTCGGTCATATTGTTGACACTTGTTGGGCCAAGCATGGCAAGCCTGAGTGGGCTCAACGATCAGTTACTGCAAATACTGTTATGTCTAAAGGGAGTGCTCGAAATGTGTCTTACAGCGACATGAACCCATCTCTCCCACCTGGGGGTAGTTCTTCTGAGTCTACGGCTCGAGATGATATGGTTGCACAACTCATCAAACGTGTCCAACAACTAGAGGCTTCCAATTCCACATCCACTGCTACTCTTGCACGTACAGGTAACATGGCCCCTTTCTCTACTTTGTCTCCTAACGCCTCTTGGGTCATTGACTTGGGGGCTTCTAGTCATATGACGGGTAAGCAAGAACTATTTTCTTCCCACACTAATTCTAGTCCTTCATCCGATATTATTTTAGCTAATGGTTCATCGACTCAAGTGGTTGGATCAGGGACTGTTTCACTTACATCTTCCTTATCTTTGTCCTCTGTTTTACATGTTCCCCAACTTCCTTTAAATTTGTTATCTGTTAGTCAGTTAACTAAAGCTCTTAGTTGTTCAGTTATATTTTATCCATTTCATTGCACTTTTCAAGACCTTTAGACAAAGAAGATGATTGGTGGAGGGCATGAATGTGATGGACTCTACTATCTCAATGGTGTCTCCACTGCTGACGCCAATGGTCTAGCTGCTAGTTCTATTACCCCCTTATTATGGCATTCTCGTTTAGGGCATTTATCTTTATTTAAGTTACAATAAATAATTCCCGAGTGTAAATCAATTTCTACTCTTGAGTGTGAGGCTTGTGAACTTGGGAAACATCATCGTAGTTCCTTTCCTAGTCGTAATGATTCTCATGCATCTACTTTACTTGAACTTGTTCATTTGGACATATGGGGACCTTCCCGTATTGCTAGTAGAAATGGTTTTAAGTACTTTGTTACTTTTGTGGATGATTATTCTCGTTTAACATGGCTTTATATGCTTTATGACCGCTCTGAATTTTTACACGTTTTTCAATTATTTCATCGTGAGGTTACTAATCAGTTTAATACATCCCTTAAAATTTTGTGAACAGATAATGCTCTAAAATATACACAGAAATCAATTTCTTTGTTTTGTTCTAATCTTGGCATTATACATCAAACAAGTTGTACTTACACCCCTCAGCAGAATGGTGTGGCTGAGAGAAAATACCGTCACCTTCTAGAAGTTGCTCGTTCACTCTTATTTCATATGAATGTGCCAAAATCATTTTGGAGTGATACTGTCCTTACTGCATGTTACCTCATAAATCGTATGCCTTCCACTGTCCTCAATCATCAGTCACCAATCAGTGTTGCATTTCTTGACAAGTCGTTATTCTCTCTTACCCCGCGCGTCTTTGGGTGTGTCTGTTTTGTTGATAACCTACGTTCCGGTTCTGATAAACTATCTCCCCGTGCTACTAAATGTCTTTTTTTCGGGTATTCACGTACACAGAAGGGATATCGGTGTTATGATCTTACAACTTATACTCAATATGTTAGTGCTGATGTTACTTTTTTCGAGGGCACACCATACTATTCTACTGAGGGTAAAGAGTTATCAACTGACATTGTAGCTGATCCTCCTATCCCACAACAAATCCCCCTAGATTCTGTTAGTCCGTCTCTAGTATCTCCTCCTTTGCAGGTGTATCAGCGGCGAAAGCAGTCTACGCCACCACCAGTCTCCAGCTCTTCAATGCCTTCCAATCAATCTTCCTCCTTGTCTCCTGGTCCAGACGATCTTCCTATTGCCCTTCGCAAAGGTACTCGATCTTGCACACAAAAATCCTCTTTGGCTTACCCTATTGAGCGTTATGTGTCTCTCACATCTTCCTTCTCCATTACATGACTTTGCTCTATCATTACAAACTCACACAATTCCTACTTCTACCACTAAGGCTTTGTCTCGCCTTGAGTGGAAGAAAGCTATGGATGTAGAAATGGAAGCTCTAGTCTCTCGCCAAACGTGATCATTGGTTGATCTTTCCCTTGGGAAAGATGTGGTAAAGTGTCGTTGGGTGTACACTATCAAGTACAATCCGGATGGTTCAATTGAGAGTCTTAAAGCTCGACTCGTTGCTAAAGGTTTTATTCAAACTTATGGAGTGGATTATTTTGAGACTTTTTCCCCTGTGGCACGTCTCAACTCTGTTCGTGTTGTTATTTCTCTTGCTATGAATTTCGATTGGCCATTATATCAATTAGATGTCAAGAATGCTTTTCTTTATGGTGATTTGTCTGAAGAAGTATATATGGAGCAACCTCCTGGATATGTTGCTCAGGAGGAGAGTCGTAGTAAAGTATGTCGGCTACATAAGGCCATTTATGGGTTGAAATAGTCTCCAAGAGCATGGTTTGAATAGTTCAGTTCGGTGATTTCCAAATGTGGTTTCCACCAATGTTATTCTGATCATTCTATTTTTGTTCGCAAGAAGGAATCGGGGGTAGTCATTCTTGTGGTATACATGGATGATATAATTGTCTCTGGTAGTGATATGACTGGCATTTTTGAGATTAAGTCCTTTCTTCAGCAGCAATTTCAGATTAAAGACTTGGGAACTCTTAGATATTTTCTGGGAATTGAAGTTTTACGAAGTAAAAAAGGTATTAATTTGTCTCAGTGAAAGTATGTTCTTGATCTTTTGTTTGAGACAGGTACACTAGCTTCCAAGCCAGTTGATACTCCTATGGATCCAAATCAAAAGTTTGGAGTTGATGATGGAAAAGAAATTGAAGACAAGCATCAATATCGGCGTCTAGTTGGGAAACTAATTTATCTTACTGTTACACGTCCTGATATTTCTTTTGCTGTTGGCGTGGTGAGTCAGTTTATGGAGTCACCTAAAAAAGCTCATTGGGATGCTGTATGTCACATTCTTCGATATCTTAAAAGCTCTCCTGGTAAGGGACTCATTTATAAATCTAATGGTTCTTCCACTTTGGTTGGTTATTCTGATGCTGATTGAGCTGGGTCAACATATGATCAACGGTCTACAACTGGGTATTGCACTTTTATTGGTGGTAATTTGGTTACTTGAAGAAGCAAGAAACAAACTACCATTGCCAGGTCTAATGCGGAGGTTGAATATCGTGCTATGGCACATACTGTGGCTGAATTGTTGTGGTTGAAATCTCTTCTCCAGGAGCTTGGATTTACTATTAATCAACCTATTGACATGATGTGTGATAATCAAGCAGCCATTTATATTGCTGGAAATCCTGTTTTTCAAGAGCGAACTAAGCATATAAAAATTGACTGTCACTTTGTTCGTGATGCTGTGAAGCAGAAGTTGGTTGCTACTCCTTACGTTGCCTCTAGAGATCAATTTGCTGATATGTTTACCAAAGCATTATTTCGTCCTGCTTTTGTTGCTGGTTGTTCCAAGCTAGGCATGGGTGACTTATATGCTCCAGCTTGAAGGGGAGTGTTAAGATACTTTATTAAGTTTCCTTTATTATCAGGATTTTATTTTCTTTTTTACTTACATAAGGGTATTATTGTCATATACAGTTTCTATTTAATATAAATACAATGGGTGTAGGGTTTCTGTTACTATAAAAATCTACAACCCCTCTTTCTTTCTTTTATGCTCTCCTTCTCTTCTTCTCTATTCCTTCTCTCTTCTTCTTTCTCTCTTACTATTCGCTATTCGCTGCGGGTTTTCTAATCAGCTTTGTGACACCAACTCTTAGTGCTTAAAAATGCAACATCATTCCCATCAAATGTATAAAGGCATAAAGACAAGCTTACAGCAATGTGAAGTCCCCAATTAGGGACATGAAAGGGGAAACAAGGATTAAGAGAGTAGCAAAATCGAAGAGAGAGACACGCAATCAATTTCTCACTCGATTTTCTCACTACATGACTCTTCTCTACCTGAAAACAACAAATTATTTCACAACCCCGTAACTTATTAAAGCTTGAATTGAAGCAATTCATGCACTCACTGCATTAATTCCTCAGTTCAATAACTCTATTAGTTTCAAGCCTTCCCAGCTTTGCCCTTTAATGGCATAGATGAAGGCTCCTCATGACCATCTTTAGAAAAGTAAATTGGCGTTCTGAGAAACAAGATCTTAAAGCAAGTAAAAACAAATCACGTGGTCAAAGAGAAGCTACAAATTGATCATACGGCAACCGGCTTCAGCTTATGTGCTATGCTCACCCTACAGACATACTCTCCAACCCCTGAAATCCAAAGCTTCAGTCATCTTCATATCTAAATGGAAGAAGGCAAGGAAAGGGTTTTTGTCCAAAGCTAGACAATTTTAGAGAAATAGATAGCGTGGGCAACAATTGCAGTTTTCAAGCAATGCAGATCCCATGCCATCATTCAGTTCTCACATAAACATGATCTATGTGAAAACCAAAATGTTGTAGTAAAATGTTGGGGACTATCGAAGAACATTAACATCAATATTTATGGAAAGCAGGCGCGATAAACATGTTTAATTCACATGAATGGTCAGCACACAATTTCAACAATTCAAATCTACTCCTTATAAACCCCCCACACCCCCCCCCCCCCCCCCCCCCCAAAAAAAAAACGAAAAAGAAAGAAAAGCCTTGTTGGGTTTACTGTTAGAGCCAAACCAGCAGAGGCAAATTCTTACCATATCATGAAAATGTTAAGCAGAAACCAGAAGCAACTTATAAAGCAAGTCAGGACGCATCACTAAATCAGTAGACATGCAGTCTATAAATGCATTTGAAATGGAGTGAAGCAATATATGATCCCAAATCAAAATCACCACTCATTTAGTATGTACCATCACACCTAGAGAGACAAACATAGATAACAATCAACAAAACATATGCAATCATTTCACCTCCCCACCGCGAGTCTTCCAGGCAACACTGCGAACTTTACTGGACTGAATAGTCTCTGTTTCTATAAGAAGACATTGAGAGCCCGATGATAAATTCATCCGCCTCCTGCAGATTACCACGAAAGCATTACTCAGAGAAGTCCAAATCTAGCTTACCAACGATGACAGAGTCAAATTACTAACTCGAGGATGCCATAAAAACCGACAAAGAAGAAGAATTTCGACCCATTTTTCTGCAGTGTCCTTAAAAGACGCTAACCTTACCGTTAAATTCATTACCGAGCGCATCTGGCGAATGCGCAGGCAGTTAATAGATCACAGCAGCGAGAAAAGCCAGACATCGGAGTTTACCGTCAGTGGCCGAAAACAGAAAAGCATTTGCTGGAGCAACGCCGCTGCGAGACAAATCCCAAATTTACGCCGAGGGAGAAGAACCCACCTCGCCAGCTTGGGTCCATCTTACGGCGCAGGGACATTGGGAGGGAAAGGAAATCCCTTTCTTTCGGGAGTTGCAGCGGCACGAATAGACCGAGGAGCATCGAAGAAGAGAGAATGCGGAAGCCGGGGTCTTTCCCAAGAAATCGCACGCTCCGTGACTGAAATCGGAGCGGCCCACTCGCGCTTGGGAAGAGCGCCTCGCCGCCATCGGCGTGATGTTCCCACGACGAGCCCGCACCGTGTCGCCGCGTTGCTTCGACAAGCTGCGATCGCTGTCTCTTGGACGAACTGCACCAATTTGAGCGACGCTAACCTCGTTCGAACGCGAGCGAAGCTCGGCGGATGAAGGACTTGAAGCTCGCGAAGAGGGGCTTGAAAGCTTGCGGACGACGGAACCGGGGAGAGAAGAAGAGACGGCGGCGAATGAAGCTCGCGAGGAGCGGCGGAGGACCGGAGCGGCACGGCGGAGGATCGGGCGAGAGCAATCTGCTTGAGCGGCGGGAGAGAAGAAAGAAAACGGGAAAATTTGAAAATGCTAAATTCAATTTGGGGATTTTCTTTAAATATTTTACCTGATTGCAAATTTGCGACCAAATTGACTCTCTTATTGTTACGACCGAAAAAGGAGGGGGGAAAAAACTCTGTTGTGGTCGCTGGAAAATGTTGACCAGAAAACTTTTGGTCGGCTGGTGGGTCCACTAATCTTTTATCGAAAAATGATTTCATTTTAAATTTTTATTTGAAATTTTCCTCACGCATATTGTAATATTCATTTATTTATATTGACTTAGCTCGTTTAGGAATTACGAAATTGTAAGTATTGCTCTTTTTTTTTTTTTTTTTTCAGTCCTACTCTATTCCTACTCTATATTCATTCACAAACTTGTGCCCTGCCTATTGCTTATTTTACTTAAATAAGTATTGAACGTTCCAACGATGGGTAAATAATTTTCAAAATTACAAAAATTTTGTGTAATTATTAATAATTCATACTTGTGATATTTTTTAGTCAAATATAGTATTGCAATTTAATAAACACAAACAAGTTGTAAGGAATCACGGTATTTTTTTTTTTTTGAACTAAAAGGAATCACGGTATTGACATGACCATTTTCGCAATCCGTTCAGGAGACCGACCTCTAAATCCTAACTCGTCGCGATATCACTTGCATTTCTGTTGGTAATTCCTGCAAATAGCATCACGACACGCACGAACTTAAATTAATATCGGGCCCACGAGTGGGGGAATTCATTCTTAACCCGATCCGACGGCTATCAATTCTCCAAGCGGCGGGGAAAGGACCACGTGGCGCCAAGCCTTTTCCCACATGAATCATGCCTTCGTGTTTGTATTCCTACGCAAAGCCGTCCAAACACGCGAAAAGCGAAGGCAATTTGGTTGGGGGCACGGCAAGCCGCGGGCTCCATTTGCTTGTAACAACCACCCCACGCGCTGCCGCCCAGGAATTCGTCCATGCTTCCCGAGTCGCCAAACCAACCAGCCCATAGTTCTCTCCCTAATGCATTTACTAAACTATATTGATATCAAAACGCTTTGAAAGTCAATTGTCGAAATTCTTGGATTGTACAGTAGAGGGTTTGACTAAAGGGTTTGATGTCGTGGGCAATTGATATTTTATCGAATTACCTCGTGAAGAAATTTATCAATCTATGATTTTTTGACACTATTGTTTCTGTGAACCTAAGAGAGATATCGTGGTGAATTGGTAATTCGATGTGTCTCGAAATGTTATACAAATTTGTAGTGGAAATGGAAAATGAATCAAGGTTGAAGGAGTTAAAAAAACTTGAAGAACCTTCGACATGAATTGTGCCTCTCTTATTTGCATCAAGTTCGAGAAGCCAAAGATGTCGAGGATGCCAATTTATGCTTGAAGGAGGGAATATGGCAATTAACCGTGAAATGGAGTTAAGATTTTGAAAATTTCTAGAATGAAGAGCTTGAAGCAAAGGTCCATGACTTCCTTTTCCCTCACTGAAACCTTGAAAATTTCACAATGGCCTAGAATTCCTTAGGTAGTCCCTCAAATATTTACATAGTGCATTTACATTTAGATGGGTGTCATAGGGCCAAAGTATTATCATCAGCTGTAAATTGAAGGTTTAAATGCAATATGCATGACAGGGTTTGAATTTTATGAAAGTAAAAATCCTTTTCCATTCATAATAACCTTGAAATTCAAGGACATGTCCTTGTGGGAGGACTAGTCTCATACCATCCTCATTGAAGAAAAAGGAGTTTTATTCACTTGTCCTAAGCATCTCGTCATTTGGAATTGTCCTATGTTGATCGGAAGAAGGCCAAGTCAAGTCCCTCATAAAGCTTGAAATCAAGTCTTGTCCGCTTGTGGATGCCTTGCCATCTATTAGTAGCCTTCCAACTCTCAATGAGTCAAACTTTGGAGGTTGTAACGGGGGTGCTAAAGAGTTTAGAAAACTTGAAATCTCTAACCGTTTTTGTGGTAGAAGATGCTGCTAAACTAACTTGCTTAAATCATTGGTCTACAAGCTCCTTGATCAAGTTGGAGAAGTGGGAAATGAAACATGAAAAGTGAAAATATTTGTCATGAGATATAGATATAATGTGAAATCTAGCTTGTTTGAAGGGTTTAGTCTTCGAAAGTTGTCCTGATTTCATATCTTTCGCAATTGGACGAGGAAATATAAAGCTATCCAAAATCTCAAGACTATGGACTTGAGGGGTTGATAACTCTAAAGCAAGATGCATACCCTCTCCTCTCTTAGAGGCTTGATGGTTAATAACTTATCCAAAACTTGTGTCCTTCCTGAGACAGGTCTACTAACATTTGTGATATCATTAACCATTAGAGATTACGATATGTTGTTATATTTATCTATAGGATTAATTGTTCTTATGGATGAACCAAGTAGCTATAGCAATAACCACGATGACATGACATCTTGTATGCAAGAATTGCCATTTTCTACCAACCTCTTCATTCAACAACGGTAGAGTTTTACATGCAATGCTCAAGAGACTTAAAATAAGTAAAAGTAGGGGAATAGAGTCACTTGTGGAGATAAATGTAGACCCTCTTCACTCGCTTCAAGTGATTGAAATTAGGGATTACCAAAATTTGAGAAGCTGTATAGTTAAAACAAGCTAGTTAGAATTAAAAATAAAATACAAAATTAAACGCATTTATTGCTTGATAACACTTCAAAAATATATATAATTTTTAAATTAAATTTAATAAAATTATTGACTATAAGCACAAAGAATTCCTTAAATAGAAGAGATTTGTAATATTTTTGGTTCTAAATTTTCTCTTTAGTTATAATAAATTAGAGTTAGTCATAATGTCAATTTTTTTTGTGAGAAGCAAATTTCTCTTGCGTTCGAGATAACAGGTCATACTAGTTCTTAATATTGAAATATCAACTTATCAACATTTATCTAAGGGAGGTTTATTTAGCAAAAAATGAATTATTCAGAAAATATTTTTCAAAAAAAATCACTTGAATCATTTATGAAAATGAATAAACAAAAAATAATTTTATTATCCACGGATGGAATTTAAATGGTGCCTTCGTGTAGATGTTTTATTTTTTTCAAAAAAAAATAGAAGAAGCATTTATGTAAGTGATAGCCAGTGGCCTCGTCATTATGATGGCATAAGGATCACAAGCACATTTATTATTTTGACGAATATATTCCATCCATATTAAGAAGCGAATATTTGTAGATTTCCCAAGCCACCCTTCTTTTATATAATAGAAATATAATGATTTTTTTATAAGGATTAATATCATAAAAAAAATCCTAAATTAGTACACACGTGACAAATTTACCCTTCGTTAGTTTCTATTAAATTTTATCGACAAATTATTGAGTTAGATAATACGCAATAATTAATGGGAGTATCGATTTGAGATTTTACTTTTCGTTCTTATTCTGATGCTAATCCAATTTAACAGAAATTATGAGATGGTAAATTGTCACAAAATATAATTATTTAGAATTTTTGGTAGTCAAATAATTAATTTAGAATAAATTTATCACGGATCTACTAATTTAGAGTTATTGTGGCATTAATCCTTTTTATAACCACCTCCCTTCGTAAATGATCATCCACTTTTCTTTCCTTGCATGACTCCTCATTTCTATGTGCATAACGTACCTTTAACCCTAGTACACATTGTGGGATAGGCATGTACTTAGGGAGGATCAAGTAGCTTTGAGAATTAGCATTTTCAGAATATTAATTGTTTAGTGAAAATTTTCCTTTCCCATCTTGCATTAACTAATACATTAGAATTCCCAATTTACCCTACACTTTTCTTTCTCTGTTTTATTTTTTTTGGCACCGGATCCGTACTAGAGGTAAAGGCAAAGTTAAGTTGTGGCCAATCGTGGCTAGGAAGCAAGAAGCTTCGTCGAGGGTGGGGGGGACCCCCGAAAGCCTTTCGAAGCTGCTTTTGCAATGAAGGGCGATTTGGAATTAAAGCAGATTGGTTGTGAGAATGATGAAGGGTCAACGAGTGAGCAAAGTCCTTCCACGCGACCTTATTTCGATTAATAATCCCGCAGAGCTCTTGCTATTTACATTTTTTACAAGTTGCTTTATAACGGAGAGGAAAAATATAACGAAAAATCATAAATTAATATACATATAATAAATTTATCTCAAATTAATTTTTTGATTATCAAAAATTCCAAACTAGTATATTTATGATCAAATTTACTCAAAATTAATTTTTTGACTAAAAAAATCAAAACTTGTACAGTTGTGATAATTTACTATTCCATATTTTCTTTTAAATTAGATTAATATCAAGAAAAACCATAAACTGGCATACATATGACAAATGTAGGTAAAACCCTAAATTAATACACCCATCAATTCTCACGTGTAATTTAATTCAGTAATTTGATTGTAAAATTTAACGAAATATAATGAATGGTAAATTTGTTGTTGGTGTACTAGTTTAAGGTATTTGGTTGTCAAAATATTGATTTGGCGTAATATCAACCCTAAGGGGTATTCTACTTACGGTACAATATGTGTGTTAGGTGTAGATCAATAGAATGCCTTATCTAGATGCAAAGCCATAAAGTCAAAGCTCTCCCAACCACATCCTCAGGCATCACGCCTGTGACCATCTCTTAACGTGAACGATGCGGACGGCTAAACATGGACGACCAAATCGTTGCAAAAGGGCAACAGCACAGTATTCGCAGGGAGCATCTTTGCGATCCATATCGGGGCGGACCGACCCTCCTGGCCCTAACTCATCGCGACATCACTCGCATTTGCTACGTTAGACAGAGTACCACGACGTGCACCGACTCGAACTTAATATCCGGTCCCCGGGAGGGGAGGAATCCATTCTCACTCGATCCGACGAATCATCGACCCTTCCTCCAACCAACCGACGGTCAAAAAGCCCAGACCGGTGCGTGCTGCCAAGCCTGTTCATCTTTTCCCTGCACAAAGCCGTCCGAACACGCGAAAAGCGAAGTCGTCTTGCTCTTTAACAACCGCCCCCTTCATTCGGCGCGCGCCCCCCGGAATTTGCCGACGCTTCCAGAACCGGCCGAAAACCAACCGAGCCCACAGTTCTCCACCCCCGCGAATTTACCGAACCACCCCCACCATCTCCCTTTTTTTCTCGAAACCAACCCCCACGCGTTCCCCATATTAAATTTACACCTCCTCCTTTGCGAGTTTTCCTCCCACGGCTTTTCCCTTCGGCTCTTCCCATCCCCCCGTATCGTGAATTGATAAAGAGCACCCAAAAAAAAAGAGGCAATAATTAAATCTCGCTTAGGAACTCTTACTTACTTAGGCACGTCACACGCTCCTGCACGCCAAGGCGCCCCCCACCAAAAAAAAAAAAAAAGGAACACGTCCATCATCAACGAATTTTTCCCCCCTTTCTTTTCTTTTTGTCATCGTACGTCTGAATTTCAATCCTACGGGCATTGTCTTGAATCACGAGTGACCAGCAATCCCGGGTTGCCCGATTTGCCCGATTTGCCCTTATCTCCAAAGGTGCATCATCAGCGTCAATCAGCCCGAGCGGGGCGAATATTTCTTTGTTGTTGTGGGGGTTCCTGTGATCTGTGTAGTTCTTGATTTCTTCCCTACTCCCAATTTCTGGGTCTAGGGTTTGCTTCACGCCCGGATCAGAATTCAGGGTCAAGATCAAATCCCTCTTGTCTCTTTCTGTTGTCATCTGGGATTTGCTGAGGGATTTGACCTAAGTTTTAAAGCGAGTCTTCCAGCAACGCTTGCAAACTTTACTAGGCTGAATTGCCTCTGTTTCTATCAGAAGACATAGGGAGTACTGATGAATTCATCCGCCTCCTGCGGATTACCACAAAAGCATCACTCAGAGAAGTCCATATCTAGCTCACCGACGATAACAATATCAAATTACAAATTCGAGGATGCCATGAAAAACCGACCAAGAAGAAGAATTTCGACCTCCTTTTCTAAAATGTCCAGAAGCTGCGACTCAAGCTTCTGTCCTCGCAGCTCCAAAACCGTAAATTTCACCAACGAGCGCATCTGGCAAATGCATATACAGTTCATAGATCACAGCAAGAAAAGCGAGACATTGGCGTTTACCGTCAGAGGGCAAAAACAAAAGCCTTTGCTAGCGCAACGCCGGTACGAAACAATCCCAAATTTACCTCATGGAGAGCACTCCCCGCCAGCTTGGTCCATCTTACGACGAAGGGCATTAGGGGGGCAAAGGAAATCCCTTTCTTTCGGGAATTGCAGCGGCACGAATAGACCGAGGAGCATCGAAGAAGAGATAATGCGGAAGCCGGGGTCTTTCCCAAGAAATCGCACGCTCCGTGACTGAAATCGGAGCGGCCCATTCGGGCTTGGGGAGAGCGCCTCACTGCCATCGGCGGGATGTTCCCAAGATGAGCCCGCACCGTGTCGCCGCGTTGCTTCGACAAGCTGCGATCGCTGTCTCTTGGACGAACTGCACCAATTCGAGCGACGCTAACCTCGTTCGAACGCGAGCGAAGCTCGGCGGATGAAGGACTTGAAGCTCGCGAAGAAGGGCTTGAAAGCTTGCGGACGACGGAACCAGGGAGAGAAGAAGAGAGGGCGGCGAATGAAGCTCGCGAGGAGCGGCGAAGGACCGGAGCGGCGCGGCGGAGGATCGGGCGAGAGCGATCTGCTTAAGCGGCGGGAGAGAAGAAAGAAAACGTGAAAAATTTGAAAATGCTAATTCAATTTGGGGATTTTCTTTAAATTTTTTACCTAATTGCAAATTTCGAACCAAAATAACTCTGTTCTAGTCCTCGGAAAATATTTATCTGCGAACGTTCGGCCGGTCGACGAGTCCACTGAGCTTTTTATTTAGAACCCGCTTTAGACTTTAATTTAGAATTTCCCCCATAGACTAGGGATCGCAAAATTGTACGTTTGGCTTATTTTACTCGAATCAATATTGAATGTTCCGACGGGAGGCAAAACTAATTTTACAAAATTATAAGTTTCGCTTATCATTTTTTGTCTATCTAGTATTAACTAAGTCAACATGAAATTTGTAACAAATTGAAACATTTTGCAAATGATCTTTTCTACAATAATGAAACAAATTCCAAAAAACAAAATGTAAATATTGAGGTGTATACTTCAATCGATCATGTACAATCGCATAGGTCAAATTCTAAGTGTTTCGAAAGCGAGGGCAATTATTAGGTCCGCATGTATGTTTATTTTACTCAATAAAAACTATTTATTTCCTAAAAAATTGTTCTACATATTCCGACGAAAATCAATACAATAAAATAAATAAGCACCCCCAAAGTTAATTCCTTTTAAAAGTCAAGTCGTCGTTATTTTGATTGAAAAAACCCTTGGTTATATTAAACCTTTTCATATCCATTCAAACGGTGCATCACATGACCAGTAGTGGCATTAGTGTCGCTTTTGGAAAAAACAAAAGGAAAAGTAGACATAATTGTTCTCTAAATACCCGTAGTGGACTCTGTGAAATAATGGATCAACATGGGAAATGTGAATCATTTAATTTTGTTAATGTCATTATAAACTTTTGTATTAATTTTTAATGTAGTTGTTTCGGTTAATTTTCGTCTAAAATTGTTGACGTGGTGGTCTGATCATTGTCGGCCGTCCTTAGTGACATTAGCCGGTGCTCTCCAACTTTAGAGGTTACTAAGCCAGATAATGTTAATAATAATCAACTAGACTGATATATCGAGTTATATAACAAATTGCAAGCGGACCACTAAACAAATTGTCACAGATAACATTAAAGAGAAGTTTGAAACATCGCATAATTATTCAATTTAATATATCAGTTTTACTATATCTTTTCTTCACTGATCATCGAAGAGCCGTATGGGAAGACACAATTTGTTGGCGAAACGGGAGGATCAGGCTATACTAAATATTGGCCTTTCCTGGAGTAAAGGAGAGCATCAAAGGCTAACTTGCACTCACTTTCGTTGATGATGTTTAGGAGATCCACTCGGTTCGCGAGGTTGCAGGTGAGAAGGATAAGAAAAAGGAAAGATCTAAGTTCTCCTCTCTCCAGGAGCCTTAATTGGATTTTCCAAAGCTGCTTCCTCCATCGACAACAGGCATTTCACGACGTTCGAGCTTGTTACTGGTTATTACAGCACAAGTGAAAGTCAAGCCTTTCTTTCTCCCTTTGGTTCCATAGACACAGTTTTGTTGATCACACGCTTTGATTCGGTGTAGCAAGCGCAACTTTACAACATCTAGAAGAAAGAATTTGTGCCCCTTGTCTGCCATCAGTGGAAGGAAAATAAAAAGAAGAGAATAGAGGTGAACCGCGGTGTGTGGCGTGCAAACAAAGCAAAACATGAGTAAAATCTAAATTTGCAAGATAATACCCGTGATAAATTTATAATACAAAGAGATTCGAAAGTGAGAAATTGGATGTGAATGAGCCGTGGATATATTAGTTGTTAGGCTTGTAGCTACGAACATCTTACTCGAAATTTTAATCATCATATTTGATTTATTGCAATGTTATATTTACGTTAAACATAGGCATAATGAAATGTAAGTCGGAAAAAATCAAGTCTGAGTCAAATGAAAAGGTTCATGGCTGAGGCTCTCGAATGGCAAAATCGCAATAAGAAATCGATATTGAAAGAAAACTGATGAACCTGTGTGTTTAAGGATTCTCAACTAACACCAATGGAGGTGGATTGTGGCCTATGAATGAATGAAGACTAATGCCAGATTAATTCTCAATTCAGAATTCCATCCTTCTTTCATCAGTTCATTGTATCAGCAAAGGAACTATAATTTTATTCCACAACAAGATCAGTGGATCTAAGTGTGATTCCAACAAATTCAACATGTGGACTCAATAAAAAAGCATCGGATTCAATTTAGCTACATACAAGAGATTCTTGGCCCAATCCAGCAAATGCTCAGAAGGCCCAATCCAACAATACTCATAATAGAATTTATGTCGCGAGAACACTAAACATGTCAAAGTGCATAGCTCCTAGAATCATTCTTAAAGCAAGACAACAGAACTTAGGGAATGCCTATAAAGCAAAACACGATCAACATACATCCATATACAATGAGGCAACCGACGAAATTGTCTGTTAATGAGCTAATTTCATAACTGGAAGGTCTCGGTTAAGAACACATTAGGCAATTAACCATTGTATTATAGCAAAATTTCTCTACTCAATGCTAAATATAAAGGAGAATGACCTCGGCTTTTATTTCTTCCAGAATGATCTAGCTTAGGAATGTCGCCAACTATGGAGCAGGCGCTTGACCGGTGAACAAAATGAAACAGTAATAGAGAGAGATTCACAACCAATGTAAAACACAATCGACACGGAACATTCAAGGTTCTCATAATAGCTTCAGAAAGTCACAATTTCCATAGCGATGGAATTAAGAATTCTTGGTTTCCACCTCGGTAAAACAGAGCATGAAGAAATATACCTTGAAAGTGTAGGTGCTGACCCCGCCATCACCGGAGACGATGAGGATGATGATCGGACCCGGGGAAGGACAAACGAACAATCTCCGAGGACGTCGAAGACGCTGGCTGGAAAACAGGGGCGAACGAAGCACTTCCCATGGCCGCAATGCTGGTGATGTTTGACGGGGGCCTGCGGCTGCGATCACTGACAGAGAGGGCGGCAAAGATTCAAAGAGGAAAAATTGACAGAGAATTGCTACTCAATGCGAGAATTCCTTCTCTGTACTCCCTGCTCTGCTCTCTGATATTCAAATGCAAAGAGTGTGTGTTGGTCGGCAATCGGAGACGAGTGGCGGCTACTAGCGGTCTGGGCTACGCTTGTGGTCGGACCGGGTTGGGCTATAACAAGGTGATCAAACTGGGCTGGAGCGATGGGCTTTGATAGACCTGGTGCTTTATTTTATTTATTTATTTTATTTCTTGTTTACTTTTCATCATTATGTTTTCCTTTTTATTTTTTTATTTCATTTTCTATAAATAGTATTTTTTTAAAGGGATAATACCCTAAAAAACTCCAAACTGGTACACTTGTGACAAATTTACCCCAAACTATTTTTTTTTACCACAAAAAACCCAAAACTGGTGTACTTTTGACAAATTTATCCTAAAATGGTACACTTGTGACAAATTTACCCTATGTTAGTTTTCATTAAATTTTATTCTCAAATTATTAAGTTAAATGACATGTGACAGTTAACCAGTATACCAATTTAGGATTTTACGTTCCGTTTGTCACAGTTTATAATTTTTATGATTTTTTTGTAGTATTAATTCAATTTAGTATAGGGTATATTTGTCACAAATTTATCAGTTTAGGGTTTTTTGCAATCGAATAAATTAGTTTGTGGTAAATTTGTCATAAATGTACTAGTTTAGGGTTTTTTATAATCAGTCGGGGTAAATTTGTCACAAGTTTACCAGTTTGAGGTTTTTTATGATCAAAAAAATAGTTTGGGGTAAATTTGTCACAAGTGTACCAGTTTTGGGTTTTTCAAGGTATTAGCCCTTTTTTAAAACAAAAAATGCATGTTTGACTTCTTGGTGAAAATTCAAATGTTAATACCATTGTGACCCAATTGGACCTTTTCCAAAATATCACAAATAATCAAATGATATGTTATCATATTTATCAATCCAAATTTGATGAAATTGACAAGCGTCAAAATACTAGAAATTTAGAACTTTCTCCGTAAGTTGGCACATAGAAAACATAAGTAGATTTATTCTCTGGGTAATGTGATAGACAAAATTAAATAAAGTGTATAAGCTATATGAAAATTCATTTTTTTTAATAAGATTTAGTGTGGGATCTAGAGATTCTTGAAATGTGAATATCTTGATCTATTAAATTTAATTTATGCAATACTCACTCATGTAGTTGTGCATATTAGTTAGGTGCGTTTTCCACCTAGTTGTACTAGTTGAACAAATGTGGTCTTGGGGACTAAAAGGATGTTAAATACCAAATTGCATCAGTATGTCATCATCGTTGGTGTCATCATCATTCTTACTCTCTTTCGACATTTTTGCTAGGCAGTAATTGAAAGAAGTAGTGACAGTTAAAACTTACAAGATCTTGGATCTTAGTAAGTATGGTTACCTCAAGATTTAGCCTTTCTTTTCTTCTTTCCATGATAGTGTTGCGTTTGGTTTAGCTTTCCCGAGGCATTTTCGGCTTCCAAAGCCCCTTGAGCAAATATCGGGGTGTTTGACAAGCTTTTTGAAGTGGCTTTCTACTAAATGCTAGCTTTGGGAATGCTGAAATTGGGGTTAATTATTTTTTCTTCTAAAACTACTCTCACCAATTAGTCAATTTTCCGATTTTGCCTCTTGTTGCTACCATTCAAAACTACTTTACCCAAAGTTGGTTTACAAAGGTTTTTTTTTTTTTTCTGTTTAATCAAATATAATTTGCATTTCCCCAAATCTCTTTAGGCTAAGGTCTTTGCATTTCTCCAGTGGGCTATGAAAATGCTGAACTAAATGTACCATAAATAGTTTAACTAAGGCCTTTGTAGCTCTCACAAGTAACATTCCATTGCTTGAGTAAGCTCCTAGTCAAATGGTAAGCTAAGTCATGCTACAGACATGGGCAATAAATGTGTCTTGGCACATTGAATCTTAACAAGATTTCTTTTTGGTAGATTCGTGATTTGGTGATGGACTGGATGGCCTTTAGCCAATCCAACGAAGCAGGGAATGATCATCGGGATGTGAAAGCTTGAAAAAGTGGGGCTCTTGGTAGAATAGGAAATGTCACCGCCTACTATGAGTTGACAACAATGAGATATTAACATTATAAGTAGGAGAGTTTGTGACACTCAAAATCTCACGTGAGATGGTAAAAAACTTAAGATGAAAGTTGAAACCTACTCCAAAAACCACAACCTAAGTACTTTTTTGGAGAGTTTGACTCATGTTGAATGCTTCGAGTCATTACATGTGTTTATTCAAATTCAATAAATTTGTTTCACCAAGCAAAATAACGATAAGAAAGTACCTATAGCTACCGACCAAAAAAAAAAAGTACCTATAGCTAGTCTTACTCTAGCGCATTAGAATGCTAATTCTAGACCTGATCGACAAAGTGTCTAGTTTGAATTTGGACCAATTGTGGGTACTATTTTCAAGGTGGCAAGCCTGAGCCACAAGCCTCACGAACTTGAAGTCATTGAGCTGGTCAATCCCCTCCCATGCTAATGGTTAGAGAAAGCAATGATAAGAGTGACATGTTAATTAGAATTGCAAAATTATTGTCCCTAAGTGAAGAACATGAGAAACGTCACACCAAAATTAAAGTAGAATTATTCACTTGCACGGTTGCCAAATGCCATGTTTTTCTTTGTGCTCCTATGAAGTAGCTTGCGTCATTGTCTGCCAGTGAGTAGTGAAGAGTTCAACTCAATTTGCAAGGATCATATTTTCCACTTTGAGGGAAGGCTTTGGGAGTTCTTTTTGGTACAAGTTTAGTGAATACTTCAACTTCAATATGCAAGGTTGTGCATAAGTTTGTGAATTATATTGGAAGAGAGTTGATTACTGAATGTTTAATTGTTTTGAAAATCTCAAGTAAATTTAGTGATGGTTTGTAGGGAATTATGCATGTTAGACACCGTGTCAGTTTCTGACATAAAAAAAAAAAAACATTATGTGAGTTATTGGATGAAATTGGGGACTAAGAAAAACTGAAAGTCTTTGAATGACTCAAGCATGGTCATAACCTTTAGGCTGCGTTTGGTCGACCGGATAAAAACCAGGATATGATATGTTTTATCCTATCCCGTGTTTGGTAGCTGTCTAGGATAGGATAAGGTCGGATATAGAAGGGATATAGATCGGATAAAAAAATCCGAGAGGGGGTGGGATAAGGTCGGATAGGATTTCTTTTATCCGAAACATAAAACCCTACGCTTTTTTTTCTTTCTCCATCATTCACCCACATACGACTCTCTGTTTCCAAAGTATCGACGTTGAAGCCTTCTCCTCAATAGCTCTCCGATTCTCATCGAAATTTTATGAAAGCGACGAATTTTCAAAGGTAAATAATCATTCTCTCTCCCTTTCCTCGCCCAACCAGTGACAGACGCTTCTTTGAGGGCTAGTTTTTCTGTGTGTAGAGCAGAGGAGGCCACGACCTTCTTGGCAAACCCAAGGATCAACGTCCCCCGGTCGTCCCGAGCGACTCCAGCAATCAACCCCTCCAACGAATCCGCTAGCCAAGACCAAGAGCCATCGATTTTCATCTTCATGAAGCCTTTTCCCGGCAGCAGTGACCACGAACACGGTATGATTCTCTTCTGACTTATTCTGGATTTTCTCTTGAGCGTTCAGTTTGATGAAATCCATGCTCAGAATGACTGAAATACCCATTTGTATTTTGTGGCGTTCCTTCTCATGTAATTGGACCAAATTGGATGGATGGTGTTGTGGGACAGAGGGGAAGAGTGTACAAGCTATGGGTAGTTTTTTTTTTTTTTTTTTGGATTTGGATTTGATAGTTTGAATGTGCATGTAATGCAAATTATTCTAAAAGTATGTACAATTTACGGGTGGTTTTTTTTTTTTTTTAATGAATCTGGATTGGAATTTTGAATGGTCATGTGTTGCAAGTTATTCTAAAAGTTGGCTTATTTTTCTTCATTCTAGCATTGATCGAAAAGTTTGCTCCTTACTCTTAGCTTGTGATAAATTCAATGTTGGGACCTTTTCATGTAGCATGTGCTGGAGTTCCATTATAAATTTATTTAGGAATCGATATATAAAGGGATATGGAGAGTGGCTGGGGTTTTGGTTTACGGGTTCAATTTTGGTTGAAAGGCTTCATCTTTGCTGTCACGGGATTTTGGTTTACGGGTTCAATTGGTGTTGAAGTAGTGTAAGTTAAGGCTAGGCATCCTTTGTTGTGTGATGTGGAGACCAATGCTAGTTTGATTGATGATGTGCGGTGTGAGTTTGGTTTTCAGCACAAATTGTTACCTATGTATATGTAGTCAATTCCTATTTTTAACGGGTCGTGATCCGTTGATACCATAATGTATGTAGGCCATAGGATTATTATTTGTTTATTACCAAAGAGATATCTGGATCTGAGCCAATTTCATAGGCAGATGGGAGCATCTCATTTTACTTAGTTGATTCGATATAATCCTAATTGGAAATCTAGTCAGGAAAGGGGCAAATACCCAAAACAGAAGCAGCTTAGAATATTTCTCCTTACTGTAAGGAGGAAAGAGAACCTCCTTGAAATTTGCTAATTTGAAAAAAGATATTATTTTGTATATTTTTTCTATTATCTAATCTATTAATTTATACTTGTCTAATGTTCTTTTTTTTTTTTTTCTCATTAGAAATGGATCACAATGATAGAGAGGAAATTTTCACCATTCTTTTATTAGAGGAAATGAGCCTCCAAATGTTGCTTTTGTGTATGATGTATATACTAGTAGTGTCCACTGCTGTTGAAAGGCACTATCGCAAGCATATATTGAAGGATCGGACATTTATTAGAATCCAAGCTCGTTTAGATCACCTTGATCGCCTCATTAAGAGCAATGACTTGAATTGTGTGGAACAACTTAGGATGGATAGGCGTACATTTACTCTACTATGCAAGTTGGCACGTACAATTGGTGGGTTAAAAGAAGATGGACTTGTAAGTATAGAAGAACAAATGGCCATGTTTCTACATATACTTGCCCATCACGTGAAAAATCGAGTCATCAAGTTCAGATTTATGAGGTCTGGAGAGACAATAAGTAGGTATTTTAACTTAGTTTTAAATGCGGTGATAAGAATGCATAGTGTGCTTCTTGTCTCACCTGAACCAGTTCCAGAGGAATGTGCCGACGAGAGATGGAAGTGGTTTAAAGTATGTTTGTTATGCTCTTTCATGGACTAATTTAATACTTTAAAGAGAATGTTATTTTATTAATTTTATGTTTCTAGGGTTGCTTAGGAGCATTAGATGGCACATTTATAAGGGTACGTGTTCTAGAGGTTGATAAACCGAGGTACTGAAATAGAAAGGGTGAGATTGCATCCAATGTATTAGGAGTTTGCTCACGTGACATGAGATTCGTTTATGTTTTACCTGGATGGGAAGGCTCAGCAGCGGATTCTAGAGTGCTTCGAGATGCTATAGTTAAACCCAATGGTTTAAAGATCCGCGTTGGTAAGATAAGCCTTTATCAATATATTGCATTCTATGTATTGTAGGTTTTAAAGGTTCTAAGACAATTAATAATATCATCATTTGTTATTAGGTAATTATTATCTTGTAGATGCTGGATACACAAATGGGGAGGGCTTTCTTGCTCCTTATAGAGGTACTCGATACCATCTATCTAAGTGGACAGAAGGTCGTACACCAAATTCACCCGAGGAGTACTTCGACTTGAAGCATTCTCAAGCTAGAAATGTCATAGAAAGATGCTTCGGTCTGCTTAAGTTACGGTGGGCTATTCTTAGGAGTCCATCTTTTTATCCAATTAGAACGCAAGGTCGAATAATCATAGCTTGTTGCCTTCTGCACAACTTGATAAGAAGAGAAATGGCTATTGATCCAATTGAGGCACAGTTAGATGAAGCTACTACCACTATTGAAGATGTGGAAACAATTGATGTTGTCGAGCCGTCAGATCATTGGGCAACATGGAGGCAAAATTTGGCAGTACAAATGTTTAATGAGTGGAATGCAAGTCAAGGACATGGAGGAGTTGTATGATTTTATATTATTTAAAAAAATAATTTGTTTTCCATTGTTGCCAGACTTGCGTTATAAGATTTTTTTTTTTCCATTTCTATTCGACATATGTAATATGGTGCTGGTTTGTCATTATTGAGACATATATTTCCTATATAATGTTTGAATTATGACTTTATCATTTTAAATTTGAAGTACTATGCTATCGCTATCATTAAATTTTTGAGATCGTTCGTTAATGTGATTAATTGCCGTTGCATCCTCGTGACAGCTAGACAAAAAAAAAGCGAATGAACTTTGGACTTTATGCTTTGTTCTAATTGGGCATTTGTTTGATTTAGTATTGGACCTGTAACAAAATGGAAACACATCAAAAACTTGTAAGAGAGACAAAAGAATTCAGGTTTCAAAGTGAATATATTGAAATTGAGGTTATTTTAAAAACGTTTGATGTTGAAGAGGGTATCCAAAAGATTATTTCAAAGGAACGGAAAAGATTATTACGATGCGTAATCATGAAATTCGATGAGAATCTGTTAATTTGAAAATGATATATTGTTTTGGATGATTTTGTGAATATTAAACCTGCAACTTTGTACTTGCCTAATGTTATTGTTTTTAAAATATCCGAATTTAAATCCATAGTTCACCAAACGATAGATTTGATAAGATTTGAGGATATCCAACTTTAAATCCATAGTTCATCAAACAGTAGATTGGATAGGATATGAGGATATCCGACTTTAAATCTGTAAGTCACCAAACAGTTGATGGGATATGAAGAAATCCATGGATTTCTTATCCTATCCTATCCAGTCCTATCCCGTTTAGAAATTCGGACGACCAAACGCAGCCTACGTTTGGTCGACCGGATAAAAACCAGGATATGATATGTTTTATCCTATCCCGTGTTTGGTAGCTGTCTAGGATAGGATAAGGTCGGATATAGAAGGGATATAGACCGGATAAAAAAATCCGAAGAGGGGTGGGATAAGGTCGGATAGGATTTCTTTTATCCAAAACATAAAACCCTACGCTTTTTTTTCTTTCTCCATCATTCACCCACATACGACTCTCTGTTTCCAAAGTATCGACGTTGAAGCCTTCTCCTCAATAGCTCTCCGATTCTCATCGAAATTTTATGAAAGCGACGAATTTTCAAAGGTAAATAATCATTCTCTCTCCCTTTCCTCGCCCAACCAGTGACAGACGCTTCTTTGAGGGCTAGTTTTTCTGTGTGTAGAGCAGAGGAGGCCACGACCTTCTTGGCAAACCCAAGGATCAATGTCCCCCGGTCGTCCCGAGCGACTCCGGCAATCAACCCTCCAACGAATCCGCTAGCCAAGACCAAGAGCCATCGATTTTCATCTTCACGAAGCCCTTTCCCGGCAGCAGTGACCACGAACACGGTATGATTCTCTTCTGACTTATTCTGGATTTTCTCTTGAGCATTCGGTTTGATGAAATCCATGCTTAGAATGACTGAAATACCCATTTATATTTTGTGGCGTTCCTTCTCATGTAATTGGACCAAATTGGATGGATGGGTGTTGTGGGACAGAGGGGAAGAGTGTACAAGCTATGGATAGTTTTTTTTTTTTTTTTTTTTTTTTTTTTTTTTTTTTTTTATGGATTTGGATTTGATAGTTTGAATGTGCATGTAATGCAAATTATTCTAAAAGTATGTACAATTTACGGGTGGTTTTTTTTATGAATCTGGATTGGAATTTTGAATGGGCATGTGTTGGAAATTATTCTAAAAGTTGGCTTATTTTTCTTCATTCTAGCATTGATCGAAAAGTTTGCTCCTTACTCTTAGCTTGTGATAGATTCAATGTTGGGACCTTTTCATGTAGCATGTGCTGGAGTTCCATTATAAATTTATTTAGGAATCGATATATAAAGGGATATGGAGAGTGGCTGGGGTTTTGGTTTACGGGTTCAATTTTGGTTGAAAGGCTTCATCTTTGCTGTCACGGGATTTTGGTTTACGGGTTCAATTGGTGTTGAAGTAGTGTAAGTTAAGGCTAGGCATCCTTTGTTGTGTGATGTGGAGACCAATGCTAGTTTGATTGATGATGTGCGGTGTGAGTTTGGTTTTCAGTACAAATTGTTACCTATGTATATGTAGTCAATTCCTATTTTTAACGGGTCGTGATCCGTTGAGACCATAATGTATGTAGGCCATAGGATTATTATTTGTTTATTACCAAAGAGATATCTGGATCTGAGCCAATTTCATAGGCAGATGGGAGCATCTCATTTTACTTAGTTGATTCGATATAATCCTAATTGGAAATCTAGTCAGGAAAGGGGCAAATACCCAAAACAGAAGCAGCTTAGAATATTTCTCCTTACTGTAAGGAGGAAAGAGAACCTCCTTGAAATTTGCTAATTTGAAAAAAGATATTATTTTGTATATTTTTTCTATTATCTAATCTATTAATTTATACTTGTCTAATGTTCTTTTTTTTTTTTTTTCTCATTAGAAATGGATCACAATGATAGAGAGGAAATTTTCACCATTCTTATATTAGAGGAAATGAGCCTCCAAATGTTGCTTTTGTGTATGATGTATATGCTAGTAGTGTCCACTGCTGCTGAAAGGCACTATCGCAAGCATATATTGAAGGATCGGACATTTATTAGAATCCAAGCTCGTTTAGATCACCTTGATCGCCTCATTAAGAGCAATGACTTGAATTGTGTGGAACAACTTAGGATGGATAGGCGTACATTTACTCTACTATGCAAGTTGGCACGTACAATTGGTGGGTTAAAAGAACATGGACTTGTAAGTATAGAAGAACAAATGGCCATGTTTCTACATATACTTGCCCATCACGTGAAAAATCGAGTCATCAAGTTCAGATTTATGAGGTCTGGAGCGACAATAAGTAGGTATTTTAACTTAGTTTTAAATGCGGTGATAAGAATGCATAGTTTGCTTGATTAATAATGAAATTTTATGTTACTCTCTCCATGGACAAGGGCATACCGATCGAATCATGTAATATGATGTTCATTATACTTTTCTATATTTTGATTTATTATTCTGATTTAACATTTTATTCTCATCGCGGGTTCAACCATGCTTCTTTGCATGGCCATCCCAAGTGGTGTGTCATTGAACTGACCTAGACAAATTTCAAGTGTGATTTATAGATATTATCTAATCATGAAATCGAATAGCATTTTCTTGTTGAGAAATGGATTTATTAAATGCCAATACTCATTCGATTGGATGGAATTATCTTTTGACTTTACTGAATAAAGGGCTGCCTATGCGCGTGCCAAAAAGAAGAAGTAACGAGTAAAATCTAAATTAAAATGATGATGCCCATGATAAACTTATAATACAAAGAGATTGTAAAGTGAGACATAAATCGTACATCAATGAGCTCTAGATATATTAACTTTTTAGGTTTGTAACTATCAAAATCTTGCTCAAAATTTTAATCGTCACATTCAATTTGTTGCAATGTTATTTTTACGTTAAACATAGGCATAATGCAACGTAAGTCGGAAAAGATCAAGTCCAAGTTAAATGGAAGGGTTTGTGGCTGAGGCTCTCAAATGACAAAACCGCAACAAGAAGTCAATATCGAAGAGAACCGATGGACCCGAAACGTGTTGTATAAATGAATCAAGACAAACACCAAATTAATTCTCATTTCAAAAGTCTATCCTTCTTTCATCAGCTGATTGTATCAGCAAATGAACTATAATATTATTCCACAACACAAGCAGTAGATCTAAGAGTGATATTGGCAAATTCAACATGTGGACTCAATGAAAATATATAAGATTCAATCCAATTCCGTACAAGAGATTTTTGCCCCAATCCAGCAATACTCGAAATTGGATTTGTGTCGCAAGAACACCGAACATAGATTTAAACCAAGGCAGAAACGTATCGAAGTGCATAGCTCCTAGATTCATTCTTAGTGAAAGACAAAAGAACTTAGGGAATGCCAATATAGCAAAAAACGATCAACGTAAATCCCATAGTCAAGGAGGAAATCGACGCAAGTGAACTATTAATGAGCTAATTTCATAACGGGAAGGTCTCGATCACGAACACAAGAGGCGATTAAAAATTGTAATGCAGCAAATTTCCCTTCGTTGAGCTTCCCCAGTGCACGTGCGCGAGTTCCTTTCCATCATTTAGAGCGATAGAGAGAGAATGATAGTGGGGAAGAGGGGGGCCAGTTCTAATGAGGTGGACCAGGCTCAATTCAAATCTTTATGGGTTTCACCTAATTGGGCTTATTCGGTTTTATTAGAATTTGATGGGCCTTGTGTGGCCTAGGCTACTCTTGTGGATCTAATGGGTTGAGGCGAATTGGGCCAAGTGCTTAATGAGCTTCATTAGTGGTCTGGGCTACTCTCATGGTCAAACTAGGCTGGAGTAATAAGCTTTGATGGTCTTGGTGCTTCATCTTTTTATTCGCTTTTTTGAAAAATATTTTTATCATAATTTATCACCATCATTATTTTATTTTATTTTATTAAAAAAAGTATGTTTGACTTTTCAGCGATAATTTAGGTGGCAATGCTGATCGGACGTAAATGGGCCTTTCCCAGAATATTACAAATAACCAAATGAGATGGTACTATTTTCACAAATCCAAATTCGATGAGAATGACAAGTATCAAAATACGACAAACTTAGAACTCTCTTTTGTAAATTGAAAGTTATAGAAATATACATAGATTTAGTCTTCCAGTGATATGATAGTGTGACGGTCTGATTTTTTACTTCTGTTTTCAATGAAATAAATTGGACTTTTCATTGACGTGTCTATGGTGCTATTCTCTGAGCTGATCACTCATGAGATAACTAGACTAGTTGGGAAAGTCAGTAACGGATTTTCATGCAACAGGCTTGAGAATTTGACCGGGAATCGACTACTCAACCATGTTAGTCTGCAAGGGTCATTACGGCACAATCGAAAATCTATTAGGGACCAGAAATAGGTTGATTCAATTAATATATATAATTAGGCATGGGTGATTCCATATAATTACACAATTCTCATCGATCAGCACTAAACCAATTTTTGTATGATTTTGGTACCCTATGCTCGTAATTGGAACTTAGAAATTTTCACGACAACCGAGAGTCGCTAATGAATCGAAGATGTACATTGTGATTCGAGAATAATCGACCATGGGTCATTTGTACCGAAAATTCTCAAAATCTACCCGATAGTTTAGGTTACGCTAAAATCACATTTGACTGAAATTAACCGAGGAAATTATGCTTATTCCAGAAATCGAGAACTTTTATGTGTCACAATTAATCCCGGAAAATGTTCTTGCATCTTTTTAAAGTTTATGGATGACGAGAATTAATAGCGGAAAATGACAAAAGTAGCAAATTAAAAGAATAAAGGAAATGCCACATTTTAAATAGATTTTTGGGCATTTATTGTGGAACATTTGAAGAATGAATTATAAAGACTTAAGTAAAGAATTGTCCCTATTAACTAAAGTGGTGAAATAGTAAAATAGAAAATGAAGAGCTTCTTGGAACAAAGCAAATTCGTAGGAATGTCTATCACCTTAAATTTCTTCACCATTTGAGTTTCATTTGGTGTGGATAGAGGTTACTAGGGCTAGTGGGTCTCATGAGAGTGATAGGAGGATCATTTTTCCATGGAAAAATGGCCATAACTTTATTAACAGTGTAAAGGAAACTTCCTGATAATTTCCTCATTTCTTTCTTCCTCTTTTTCACGCGTGAACATCCATTGGTTGCAACGTGCATTGGCTCCTTCCACCCCTTTTTCCTTATTTATTTATTTATTTATTTATTTATTTATTATTCCTTCTTCTTTTCCTTAATTGTACAAGTTTTTGCCGTCACCATCTTCAAACATGCGCACCTCTGTTTTGCCTTTTTCTTCCGATTTTTGCTGAACCGAACAACAAGCAAAACCGAATCAGAAGAGATCCGATTTTTGGCGCATCAAATCGGCGGACCACTAGAAGTTTGACCAGGTTGCCTTTCATGTTTTATATCTCTTAGTTTTGGAGTTCAAGTGACGAAAAAACCCCATCACTAGTAAGAGAACAGTTCAGCCGACCAAACATCACGTTTGTTTCTCTCTATCGAAAATTTTGTAATTTCGTGTACTGCTATTGCAGTCGCACCATAGCACACCCCTCTATTGTTTCGACTCAACCCCATCACCGAAAGACCAAAGGCTTGTCTTTATGTTGCCATCCAGTCATCAACAAGAACTGCCTTTAGTTTTAAATATGTGAGTTGTTCTCCTAAAACTGGAATAGGAGTTGTGTACCTCTGTTTAGGGGTTGAAATTAGTTGAGAAAGGTTAAGATGAAATTAAAGATAGTTAATATTAGTTTAGAAATGTTAGATTAGCTATAGAAAAGCTTAGTCATAGTTTAAATAACAAGATCGAAACCGTAGAAGACAGTTTGGCCAAGAATGGAGACTCTGTTCCATAACTGATTTCTAGGCGCGTGTGATTTGTTATTTTTGTAGACGAAGATGTGTTACGATTTTGAAGTGAATTTCCTCTGAGGAAATGTTTTAGACACCTTTAATTATAATGTATAATTTTCTTAGGATTTTTAGAAATTAAAAAGAAGACGATTTTAGCTTCGTTAGCTTTGAACAAAAAGTTAGACTACATTGAAAATTCTGACCTATAAGGATTCTACGGGTTTTTACTAACATTTAGAGTTTGAATTTTCAAACGATGCATTCACAAAAATTGTTCATTATGTCTTCTAATTTAATATACTCAAATTTCAAATCAAACGGACCTGTTTCGAACCCCAATCTAAGCTAATTTTGAAAAACAGAACCGCTGGAAACGGGGCCGCTTTTAGTGCTGGATTGAGTGAATTACTGGGCCGAATCTAGAGGAATTTGGGTCTCGGTGTCTCATGAATTTTTTTTTTACATGTCCTTTATCACATGTACAAGTTTGAGAATTTTTCGAACTCGTTTGAGATGATTTCTGATGTTAAACTAAGAAATGCGCAAATGGATAGTTTCTGTAAATTCTAGTCAGTAGTTATTTGTAACTGTTTTGAAGGTGTTCTTGCTAGAAATTTGCTTAATTGATGTTGTGTATGAAATATGCAATCAATCATTGAATTGCGATATTGGGTTAATACATACACGACATGAGATTCTGTCACGTGTCTTTGGGGCCGGACGATACTCCTTCGGGAATGCCTCAAGTCAATGGATGCCAGTCACAGTGGATGCTGGGCCGATGCTCCTAATCGGAATGTCATCTGAGTGTAGACGTTGCCGTGCTCGACGGTGCATGTCACGCCCCGAACCCCGAGCGCGTGCACATCTCACTGTGGTCAATAAAAAATGGGACATCCTAGGATACGTCGCCGACCCATTCATTTTATTACGCATGCGGAAGCGAAACAAATCCCCTGACAACATTTAACTTGGGATAGAAAAGCAGGCAATCAATCACAATACCAAACACTCATTTACAAACACATGTTTTTAAATATAACTCTGGACTGTCTACAAAATAGACCAGCTCAGCAAAAATGGGAACTATCCTAAAACCAACTAGCAGGACACGTTCACCGATACTTCAGTCTCCACCTTTCCAGACTTAGGGCTTTGGGTCCTCCACGACCGCCATCTAGGGACCTGAAATTTTAATCCCCAAATTGGGATGAGACAATGTCTCAGCAAGTTCAACCCCCTAAACCCCTATTAGAAAGAAAATATACCCCGGGTGGCCTAGCCACATCACACAGAAAACTTACCTCGCTTCAGTTCCTTCTTGTAGGTTAGCACAAATCAAATCACTCAATCACAGATAGTAAGAGGAACTTAAATAACCGGAACGCATTCACTTTTATATAACTAACAACCGCGGGGGTTCTAATTATAAGACTAAATCGTTATGACACGTCCCATTCCATGTCACACAATTTTGTCCCATAATCCGACCCATCAACAACACTCAACATGCATTCCAATTGTTATTCATTGCCACACAAGGGCATAGTCTACTCACAGGTCGGCTATCTACTAGCATATAGCCAGGCATCGCCTCCCCCCATGGAGCGCGGCTTCGTCAGTACATCGACGGCGTTCCCGAAGGAGCATAGGCCCAGAATCAACTGCGACCCGCATCCACCGCGTGGGCATCCCATATAGGGGCAAGTCCGGCTCAACAGCCCAGGACGATTCCTCTTAGTTATCACACAGCCGAAGCATACTCGGCCCCAGGACACTTTATATTTCACTCAATGCTTCCACTTAAAATAATGATCCCGGCCATTTTTCTTCATATTAAAAATATTCCAGAAATTACTCACGTATGTGGGGACACGCTAATTTCGACTCAAAAAGCCAATATCTTACTTTTTCAAACCCCACTATTTAATATAATCATTAAAATCCAATTTTTGTATCAAAACCCGACACTTGGGTTTTTATGAATAAAATCCTTATTTACTACAATCAACACTCAATTTGCCACATCCATTCATCAAATTCAAATTCTAAATGCACAGCAGCGATCAGCATGAAATTCTAAGAAAATAAGGTTACAAAATAATTTTCAGAATTTATTAAATAATTAAATTTATTCTGAAAATTAATTAAATAGTAATATCCATATATTTCACGATCCACGCTCAATTTATAATATCCAATCATCAATTTCAAAAACTGACTACACAGCAGCGATCGGCACGAAATTCTGAGAATTTAGGGTCCTGACAAAATTTTCGGAATTTAATAAATAATTAAATTTATTCCGAAAATAATTAAATAATAATATTTTAATAATTTCGAATAATAATAGTTTATTAAATTATTTAATATTTTCGGAATATTTAAATAAATCAAAAGTAAATTCCTTTATGTCACATCAAAGCTTATATTAATATAAACATCAATTTAACCTTAACTAAACATATTTTAAGTTAATCCAACCTCTTAATCTAATTCACAATTAAACAAACTAAACTAACCACCTAAGCTTAATTAACTTAAGCTAAGCACACCTAAAGCATAATTAACCATCTAATCGAGGTTTAGTGAGTTAAACTCACCCGATTAACGAACCGAGCGGACCAAAACGACGAGGGCAACGCGAGGATCAACTTTTCTCAAGGTGGGCCGAGCATCCGAGCTCGGGAAGGTGGCCAAAACGGGCCAAACATGGGCTGCCACACCCATTTTCTGCAGTTGCTGGTTGAGGCCGAGAAGGGGCGGATCTGGGCTTGATCAAGCGGAGGAACGGCGGAGGAGAGGGGCGGCAGCTCGGGCGAAGCTCCAGCAAGGCTGACGGTGGCTGGAGGCGGTCGATTCGTGGCTTGAGCTGGCCGAACAGCCCCCGAAACGCATGAGCAGAGGCTCACGGAGATGACCGGGCGTTGGGCAAACATGGGCGAGCGCGAGTAGCAGCGGCGCGCGAGACGGCGAGCGGTCCTACAGCGTGCGACGGCGACGAGCGGCGCTGCTGGCTACTGCTTAGGCGTTCTCAAATCTGCCGGCGGGTTTCGAGCAACAACTAGGGAAGAAGAAGACAGCAGGAGAGAGAGAGGGAGGCGGAGGTCTGAGCGGCGATGTGCAGCTGCGACGGCGTGAGGCGACGGTGACGACGAGCGGACGGGGGAAGGCGTGAGGTCCAGCGGCTTGCTGGTCTTCAACTTCTTCCGGTTGCTGAGTCCCATGACCAGCAATAAGAGATGGAAGATAGAGAGGGTCGGTGGGAGAGAGAGAGAGAGAGAGGAGAGAGAAGGAGAGAGAGCATTCCTTTTCTTTTCCCTTTTTTTTTTTTTTATTTTTCATTCATCCAATCAAGGTGGCCCACCATGACCTAGGATGACCTCACAATCCACTCACCCAATCCTCCACAACCTCTTCCAATGGTTGCACTTTCATTTTCTGCCGGGGTCCAATTCTTGTACATCCAATTTCTTTAATTTCCATAATTCTCTTCCAATTGAGTCCAATTGAAGTCCATAAAATTAATCCAATGTCACCACACTTTAATTTACATTTTCACTTGTCCATAGAATCAACTTAAGTCCCAAAAGCGTGACTAAATGCGGGCCTACTAATTTCTCGAGCCAAATTAACCATTTTCTGATTTAATTGCTGAAAAATTCTGATTACATGAAAAATCTTCTGAAGAAGAGTCAATGATCCTGAAATGATTTGTGACACACCCTAACTTCCAATTTCTGAATTCGATCTCAATTTCACGGTTAATTTCACTTTGGCATGATACTAGCGCGGCCCAACCTACCGGGTAGCATTTATAAATTTTCATGCATTTGACCTGTGGTTGATCATCTCAAGCCACAATGTACATCTTTGAAACATTGACGACTCTCGATTGTCGGGGTAATCTCAAGGTTTCAAATACGAACACAGGGTACCCAATCGATAGAAAAGTCGGTCCAGTGCCGATCGACAAGAATTGTGCGATCTGGTGGAATCACCCACACCTGATCACATGCCTCTGTCGAGTCGACCTATCTCCGATCTCTAATCGATTTTTAATTGTGCCGTAATGACCCTTGCAGATTAGCTCGGTCGAAATGTCGCTTCCTGATCAAATTCTCGAGTCTGATGCATTAGAAATTCTAATAGCTTCACCCGATAGACTAGTTTTCACATGAGTGGCCGACTCAAGGAAAAAAACTATATACGTGCCAACGAAATGCCCGTCTCAATCTATTGAAAATAGAATTGGAAAATCGGGATGTCACAGTGCAAGAAGATGCTCGGTTATGCTAGAAGACTATTATCTAGTGCATTAACTATAGCCCGTATGCTTACATTGATATTTATGTCATTGCATATACTCATGTTAAGGTATTCATATGATGTGTGGACTCGATACTGTTAAGTATGATTTGATTGACATTAATATGCATGAACATGCTGGTATTAAAAGAATTGTGAGAAATGTGACTAGGTTTAATGTAGAGTGTACCATTCTCCTACTTGGAGATTTAGGGGATTAACTCACTGAAATGTGATCTCATCCCGTTGTGGGCTAAATTTTTCAGGTCCCTAGGTGGAGGATTTTTAGGAGATGTATGGGGAGTCAAAGGAAGTGAAAGCTAGGTCTTGGTTTAGTTTCTATCAGGAGTCGATGGGTTTTCCATCTAGCTTGGACACTGGGTGATAGCTTATACTTTTGTTATTGAGAAGTCTGACAGGATCACCTGGGACCCTGTTCCCATGGATGAGGAGCTCGAAGCATAAATAGTCTATAAGCTCTTCTTTTTTAAATAGATTCTTGTCATGTTAGATTTTTATGTGTGTACACACTCTTGTAAAAATATGTGTGTTTAATGTAAATATAATCATATGTTTACTATCCCATCTCTGTGTTGTTTGGAGGCTGTTATTACGTTTCCGCCTGTGAAATAAAATGAATGGGTCGGCAACAATTCCTAGGAGGTTGCAAACTTTCGTCGACCATTACGGGATGTGCATGCGCTCGAGGTTCGGGTCGTGACAAATAGACATAATTAATTAAAGTAAAGAAGCTATATGAAAATTATTAGTAAGATCTAGCATAGGATTTAGAGATTCTTGAAATTTGATTACCTTCATCTAGTTAATTTAATTTATGCAATAATCACTCGTGCAGTTGTGGCTATATGTTAAGCATACTTTTCATGTAGTTGTACTAGTTTAACACTTGCGGACTTGGCCTTAAAAGGATGTTAAATACCAAATTGCACTTGCATGACTGTTTCTCATCATCATCATCATTATTCTTACTCTCTTTCAGCATTTTGCTAGGCAAGAATTAAAGGAAACAGCGACAGTCAAAACTTACAAATTGATAAATAAATGGAGAAGTACACTATCAGTGCCATAAGTTGTGTACGGCGCTCATTTTAGTGCCAAAAATTTCCATTGAATCACTTAAGTGCCAAAATTTTTAAAAAACGATCATTTCAGTGCCAACGCCGATCGGGTTGGCCGGAAATCCGACGTGACAGTTTTTTATTAATTTTTTGCGTTGATGTGGCTCACCGAAGAGTACAGTCAGCATGTAAACCACAAAATGACGTCATTTGGTGTCTTTCCCCCAAGTTGAAACCCTAAATCCCCAAATCAAGAGAGAGAGAGAGAGAGAGAGAGAGAGAGAGAGAGAGAGAGAGAGAGAGAGAGAGAGAGAGAGAGAGAGATCTCCATTTGCGCCCTCCTTGTTTCCCTCGCACTCCTCGTCTTCTCTCTCTCTCTACACCTTCGACCCCCCTTCGTCCTCCTCCTCCTCCGCCCTCGCCTCCTATTTTCCCATTGCTTCTTGCCCGAGAAACGACCTCAACCTCTCCTTGCTCACCTAGTCGAGCAACTACAATGAAGGCTAAGTGACAGTGGTAGAGCACAGTGGCCAAGCGACGGTGGCCGAGCAAGCTAGGTCGGCGAGGATTGAACATAAAAAACCCTAATTTCAATCCCAAATGAGCTGTGCGGCGTTGTTTTTGTGAGGCCATCCACATTGGATGGCAAAACGACGTCATTTCTTAAGGAGGAAGGAAAACGACGTCGTTTAAAAGGCTTCTCAATTTTTTTTTCTAAATATAAAAGCCACGTAATCATTTTGGCCGGAATCTCTCGCCGGTGGTCCCAAAGTGATCGTTTTCCTCTCCGATTTGGCACTTAAGTGATGCGATAGAAACTTTTGGCACCAAAGTGAACACCGTACACAACTTATGGCACTAGTAGTGTATTTCTCCCAATTAATAAGCACCCAAAAGGTAATTCCTTCAAAAGACAAGTCGTGGTTGCAGTGTCACTTTTGAAAAAGAAAAGGAAAAAGGAGACAATTATTGTCCTCTAAGGACTTGCTGAGGATGGTGGACTTTATTATATAGACTTTTGTTACTTCTTGTCCGAATAAAAGAACAGATGGACATGTAAGATATGAAAAGACAAAGAGGGTCCTAATTTCACAAAAGTTCATCCAATCCAACGTCTCATGTCCATGTGAAATGCGCCATATTTCAAGTTGCAAATGATTCGCGACATTAGTGTTACTTTAGGGAAAAAGCAAAAGGAGGAGACATTATTGTCCATTAAGGACATTTAGTGGACTGTGGAGCTTATTATAGATAAGTAAAAAAATTTAGGGGTGAGAACATGCAGATTAGCAAGTAAAAACTATGCTTCCCTTAACAATTGACCCCATGCTTAAAAATAAAGAGGATAGATAAAAAGTAAAATTATATAAAATCGAATGTTGACATTTTCTTATGTAACGAACTTTATCGAGATGCAAATGAACCTTTATCTAGATATTTTGAATAACCAAATGAGATGGTAGCATTTTTACCGACTCAAATTCGATGAAATTGACAAGTGTCAAAGGATTACAAAGTCAAAATTCTCTTCCATAAGATAAGATACCATATTGAATGAACTCCCTAAGGATTTGCGAAATGCATCATCTAAAAAAGACTTGGTTTTGGTGCAATTGGAGAAAATATTTGTAGATTCAGTCTTTGGATAATGTGGTAGGTAGAACAAATTATAGGGTAGAAGCTATATGAAAATTAATATTTCAATAAGATCTATGAGGATCTAGAAGTTCTTGAAATGTGATTACTCTGGTTTAGTAGTTTAATTTGTGCCCATGCCTCAAGGCTAAAAGGATGTAAAACACCAAATTGCACTTCTGTTGTTGTCGTCATCATCATCGTCATTCTTACTCTCTTTCAACATTTTGCTGGTAAGTATTGAAGGAAGCAGCAGCAATCAAGACTTAAAAGAACTCCTGGATCTTGATACATATGGTCACCTCAAGACCAAATCTCTTTTTCCGTTTTTCTTCCAATGATAGTTATAATTAATTTAACTCAAGCCTTTGGATCTCGCAAGTAACGTTACTTGAGTTGGCTCTCAGTTGGACCATAAGTTAAGTCATGTAATGGACATGAATAAATACATCGTGTCACATTGAGTCTTAGCGAGATTATTTTGGGTAGATCTATGATCCGGGAATGGACTAGACAGCCAATCCAAGAAAGTGGCGAATGATTGCTATGATGTGTAAGCTTGAAAAAGTGTGACTCTCGGCAATTTGTGACATTTCAAATCTCACGTAATATAGAAAAGAACTAAAGATGTAAGTTGAAATCCACCCCCAAAAATACCACCTAAAATCTTTTCTAAGGAGCTTGAATCGCATTGAACGCCCCAGGTAATTTTATGTTTTCATTTAGATTGAACAAATTTGTATCGCCTTGTAATATTTGACAAAGCATAATTATGATAAGAAAGTCCTATAGCTCATGCTACTCTAGCACATTAGAAAGTTCATTCTAAACCCAAGAATAAAAAAAAGATTGGGCCTACAAAAAAAGGGGGAGTGAAATTGAAAAAAACAACCTTTTTCTGATTCTAGCCTTTGGTGGCTTTAATCATGCCAATACATAATACAATTTCCAATCGACTAGCTCCCATGAAATTAAATCAAATGAAATGGAACGTCAGCATCGATCTATATCTTTCTCTAACTGCGATGGATATGGACTACGGAGCTCGGACTCCTAACCTTAATTATGTTCTTACCTAAACACAGATTAATTTCTTGGGAAGGTGAAAAGTTGGTAGTAGATTGCTCCAAGTCATCACTTGGCCAAACTAAATATTAAGAAAAGACTGACGCCGATCGCCTCAATCAAGAGTGGCGGACTTATATACAATCCGAGTAATACAAATGGTGACCAAAAAAATATAGAGAGAGGGAGATGGATGATTTTCTGCATTTTACGTCAACTTTACGTGGCCTTTTCCCTCCACCAGGGTCATTAGTCCACATTCTTACCTCCACCGCTAATGGACAATGGGTTAGGTATTGAGTCTCTAATCATCTACCTGCTTCTTGTCTGCCATTATTAGAAGGAAATAAAAAGACAAATAGAGGTGAACAGCGGGTGAAGCACGCAGACTTGATGGAGATGGGAGCAATGGAACCTACAATTTTGGATAGGTCTGTCGATTTGATCCTCCAATGAATTTTAAAAGACATTTTCTTTTCTGGTCATTATTTAAAAGGAATAATGTTATCCAATGTTTCCAGATATATACACACACATATATGGGTCTAAGAATGTTTCAAAATACTTGTTAGCAGTCAATTGTGGGAATTTGTAGCTTCCAACGCATCAAGTTCTCATATTTTGTGGAATATATGCTTCGAAGTTGATTTTTAAAACCAAGTGTGCTTAATAAATTCCCTGAGATACTCCTTAATTATTCATGCGAAGGATTCACTCTAACCCTCGATCACAATATATCGGATATGTGCAATTATTTCGTGAATCTAGTATAAATATAAACCGAATCTATTATACCTCTGTATTCTCCCGCAATAGTTTTTGTTTTATTTCTTGCTTTTTTCTGCACATCAATTGAATCACAGGCAAAGTCATTCTTTCTATTCTGCTTTCATCTCTTGCAATGATACCTTATCATACAAATAATTTTCCATAATAAAAAAACCAAAGTAAATACAGAAATAATAACTCGTTAGGAATTATCTAAGAATATCGCTAGTATAAGTCCTTATTATATAGATGTCGCAAGTTCAATGGGTGCAAGTAAGCACACAGTCTTCCCAATTCCATGCTGTGAGATAATTATTTTTAGTGTCTAGTATAAGTCCTTATTAGATAATTATTTTCTAAAGTCCCTCTTTGAATCCTGTAGTCAATAGATAATTATTTTTTTTTAGTAACAACTCTCTTTCATCGATTAGGGTTCTTCCTAGGAGAAATACGAAAGCCAGTAATATAGAAATTGGACCTCATAAAAATTGGACCAGAAACGAAGAGGGTTGAATGAGCCATTAATTACAGAATCACGAGGACAAACAAAGATAAAGGATCTCATCCCCTACAAGAAGTACACAAAAAGCCTAGAAGACCTTAGCCCGATTCCAAGCTAATACGCTAAAATGGGACAGTTGAACCATTCATTGGCCATAGATGAGGGAAAGTACCGTAAGAATTATAGTGTGGCCTATATGATTTTATTAATTAATGGTTTAGTATTTAATTCTAAAATATATTTGTTATGAGAAGTTATGACTTTAATAAAAGGGTATGATTCTCATTGAGAAGTTACAGTTTTCTCCGAAGAGATGCGACTCTCACGGAAGTTAAAAGACGTTTTGATGGAAGGCACTTCTTGATAGTGTATATAAATAAGAGTCCGGTCCTCTCTCTACTCACAACGTGTGAAAAAGGACGTTGTCCTCTTCCCCCATTAGACTGAACACGTTAAGGAAAAATGGATTAAGGGAGAAAAATCGGATTTCATCTTCTCTTTTGTTTTCCACAACAATTATCTTCAAGGACATCGTTATGGATAAATGTATGTCCGAGAAAATTATTAAAATCTAAGATCCTATTTCCATGATAAAACAATTAGGTTATCCACTTACAAGTACTCTTCTAATGCCGCTCTAGCCTTTTCCTGCTCCCAGCTTCAATACTTTTTTCCTTAATTTTATGTAATTGTCTAATTAAACTTTGAACTTTTTCGAACTTGGCAATCCTTGACACGAAAAGCACATGATAATAATAATATAAAAAAAAAATTCCACACAAATCCACATACTTAGATTCACACTAATTGCATATGTTTACAAATATACAATTTTTTTCATTTTAATTTCATGTTTATCCAACATACATATGCTATAATGTAAATATCATATAAAAACACTCGATTGATCTCCAACTGAAATTAATAAAGCGAGTCATGTCCACTGTCGATAAAAATTTGTCACGTGACTTCACCAATATAGTAAGCTAGCATGCAGTATCTTAGCATTATCCTGCATAATCTCTCTATTTTTGCTAAATTTGCTGTGCTAATTAACTTATCAGGGATGGCTAATTTCTAGTATCACATCTTATTGAGGATTTGGAGGTTTTGAAATTTCAAGGTAAACCTGCTCGATTGAAGCCCGTCTTTGAGGATTATTTAGCATCTTTAAAACGCCATGCGTGTCTCAATCACGATACTCGTGGCCTCATTAGTGAATCACCAAGAACTGTTTATCTATCTATCACAATTTTCTTTTTTCTTTTCTTTGGCTTGAAAAGACTTATCATGATAGAGAAAAGGCCATTAAATAAAAGATTTGAAGTGAGCAATGCGCAATGCTAATTAGGAAGTTCTTCAGAAGCTGGCATGTGCCTTCAATGCCTTGGTTTTTGGGAAGTTCCTCCTAAAGAAAATTCAGACATTAAGCCTCCATTCATTTCACTGGAAACAACTTTCAAAAAAACGTTTTTCAAAATTTCCGACATTCATTTCATGAAAAATGAACTGGTCGGAGAAAATATTTTCCATCAACAAAAAAAAGCCTTCTAAAATAAAGAAAAATGTTTTCTACTTTTGAGAAAGCAAGAAACGTTTTCCATCATCTTTCTTCCACTTCTAAACCAAGTGCTTAATTTTTCTCACCAAGCTTCTTTTCATTTTATCTTTATTTTTTTAAATAAAATTTTTAATTTTTTTCCCTTTTTCCTTCTTATTCGGTTGATCGTTGACCATGGCGATGGTCAGTGACCAGCCAAAGACAAGCTCGAGCCTTGCCAAAAGGCGGCGAGGCTCTGCCTCACCTCAGCTTAGATCACCAAAACACTAGGGAAACTCACCCAAGCTTGCCAAAACAAGGTTCCAGCGACCTCTAGCGAGACTCGAGCCCCACTCAACTCATGGATTTGGAGAGTCATCTGAGGCCACTAGAGGTTGGTGAGGCTTTAGCGACCTTGTGCAATGTTTGAGCCTTGCCTAGCTCGCTGACCTTAGGCAAGCTAGGCCTCAATGGATCAGGTGATACGGAGCCTCACCACACTATGTGGCAAGCTAGAGCCTTGCCAACGTATAGCAAGGCTTGAGCTCACCTATGGTCGGTCATTGGTTGTCGACATGGCTGGCGATTGATCAAGGAAGAAGAAGAAAAAATAAAATAAAAATAAAAATAATTAAAATTGATTTAAAAATAATAATAATAAATCATTGATAGAAGTGCATGGGGGAAAAGATTTTCCATACCAAACGGTGGAAAATATTGTATGAAAAATCTTTTTCAATTCATTTTCAGGATTCAATTGAATACCGGAAAATATCATTATTTTTCTGGAAAATGGTTATGAGTACATTTGTTATGAGTACATTTACTCGTCTCTTTAATTCATGATGTTTAGGACCTCCAGGTCGGTTTGCGAGGTTGCAGGCGAGGAAAATGGACAAAAGGGAAGATCTATGTTCTCCTATCTCCATGGGTTTAAATTGGATTTTCTCAAGTCGCTTCCTCCGTGAACGCCGGGCATTTCATAACGTTCGAGTTGGTCGCTGGAAATTTCAGTGGGGGGCTCAACGTTAGCATCACCGGTGACGACTGCAAAGTTAAAGCCTCCTTTGCCTCCACAGACGCGGTTTTGTTGATCAACCGACTTTCCTTCAGAGCTCGCTAGAACAACTTCAAAACATTTTCAAAAGAAATGGGCCCCTTGTTTAGGAGGAGAGAAGAAAAAACAAAAGAGAGGTGCACAGCTGGTGAAGTCCGCAAGCTTGGTGCAGACGGAGACGGTGAGGAAGGGGACCCACAATTTGGAATAATTTCGGGGTGGATGGAGCCATATTGACATGGGGCTTCCTTGACTCTGCCTTCGGGCTAATATGCCATGGAGACCTAGTTTTGCGTCAGAATTGCGCTAGAAGTCTTTCCATCTTCACGCCAAAGGCGGCCCACAAGATTGACAAAAGCCATGTCGAATCTAACTAGAGTACTTGATGTTTAAAAAGTCTTTTATTCACACCCATCATTTGATGCTATTATCTTGGACGTAAGAACCTTTGCTTCCTCTCCACCCAGTACACTTTGTTTCAAACCATCCGTGCACTCTTGTGTAATCCTCTACCACTCCCGAACCAAGCCATGCCCATCGTAGAGCTCTTTCTTCAGGCCCTTCTTCAAGTGCTGTTCGAGAAATTGGCCTCTCCCGAGTTGCTCAACTTTGCACGGCACAAGGGGATCCACACGTTGCTAAAGAAATGGGAGAAGATGCTGATCAAGATCGACAAGGTGCTCTATGATGCAGAGGATAGGCAACTGACTAGTGATCCCGAGGTGAAGTCGTGGCTCGAAGATCTCGGTAACTTGGCCTATGACATAGATGACTTGCTTGATGAGTTTGCCATAAAATCCGTGGAAAACGAGTCTGATGCAGAACCCAGCTGTAGCAGGGGGCGGTCCCTTCTTTCGAGTTGTTGCTTCAAATTGAACGTATGTGCATTTATGTTCAACTGCAAAATGAGATCCAAGATTAGAGAGATGGATGGCAGATTACAAGATATCATAACTTTTAAAGATAGTTTGCACTTGAGGGAGAATAACCGGGAGCGATCAGCATACTACCAACTGGATAAGCTGCTTCCCACTACATATTTGCCCGAGCCTGGTTTTGTTAGTAGGAAGGATGAAAAAAATGAGATCCTCGAATTATTGACCAGACAAGAAGACGATAGAACATGTGTGGATATAAAAGTGATTCCCATTGTAGGGATGGGGGGTGTTGGGAAGACGGCTTTGGCTCAACAAATCTACAATGATGCTAGTGTCACAAGCTATTTTGATATGAAAGCATGGGCTTGTGTTTCTGATGATTTCGACGTGCTTGCTATCACAAAGAGTATCTTAGGGACAACTAGCGCCCATTTGTCATGTGAAGATAAGGATTTGAACTGGCTTCAAGATAAACTCAAGGAAAACCTTTTGAGAAAGAAGTTTCTTGTTGTTTTGGACGATGTTTGGAATGAGAAGTATGGAAACTGGACTACTCTATTGAAGCCTTTTCAATCGGGAGCAAAGGGAAGCAAGATCATCCTCACCACTCGTAACAGTGGCGTTGCTTCATTAGCCGGTGCTACACCGTATTATCTCAAAGAGTTGTCAGAAGATGCTTGCATGACTTTGTTCGCATTTCATGCTCTTGGAGTTAGAAATTTCGATTGTCATCCTCATCTTGAAGAATTAGGTCGGAAAATAGTGGAAAAGTGCAAAGGGTTGCCATTAGCAGTGAAGACATTGGCTGGGCTGCTGCGCACCAAACTTAGTCCCCATGAATGGCAAGCTATATTGACCAACAAAATTTGGGACCTACCTGAAGAAAGAAATGAGATCCTTCCGGCTTTGAAGCTTAGTTATCTCCATCTCCCGTTCAATTTGAGGAGGTGTTTCGCTTATTGTGCCATATTTCCCAAGGACTATGAAATTGAAAGGGATGAGTTGATTCGCTGGTGGAGCTCAGAGGGCTTGTTGGAGGGAAAAGAAGGAAAGAATCATTTTAATGCAGGTTTGAATTATTTCAACGAGCTAGTATCTAGATCATTATTTCAAAAGTCGAGTAGCAATGGATCACGATTCTTGATGCATGATCTTGTGAATGACTTGGCGAAACTAGTTGCTGGTGCAAAGTATTTTAGCTCAGGGGAGTTTGAGTTTGAGGGTTATCAAAATAATGCATCTTTAGCTCGTCACGCCTCATTCATTTCTAGTAGTCATATTGTGGCAGAAAGATTCAAAATATATTATGGTATGAAAGGACTTAGGAGCTTCATATCGTTAGTGAAGCAATCTAGGTACTATGTTGGGTCCCATTTGTCCGAGAAATTGCTATGCGACTTGTTATCTGGATTGAAGTACTTGAGGGTTCTTTCATTATGTCACTATTACATTAGAAAGGTACCGGATTGCATTGGCAAACTAAGGCACCTAAGGCACCTCAATTTGTCATATACTGATATTGAAATGCTTCCAAAGTCAATTGTTGCATTGTACAACCTAGAGGCTTTAATGTTGCGGAGCTGTCAAAACCTCACTGAATTACCAAAAGGTATGGAGAAATTGATCAATTTAAAATTTCTTGACATTACGGACACTCCAAATTTAAGAGCAATGCCAATGTATATAGGTAATTTGGTGGGTCTTGAGATGCTGTCCAAATTTGTAGTGGGAACAGAAAATGGGTCAAGATTGAAGGAGTTAAAAAACCTGAAGAACCTTAAAGGGGAATTGTGCATCTCCGATTTGCATAAGGTTCAAGAAGTTGGAGATGCTAGGGACACCAATTTACTCACGAAGGAAGGAATATGTCGGTTGACCATGGAGTGGAGTCCAGATTTTGAAAATTCTCGGACCGAAGAGCTTGAAGCAGGGGTCCTCGACTTTCTTCACCCTCACCAAAACCTTGAAAAACTTGTGATATCCTACTATGGTGGCCTAAAATTCCCGTCATGGTTAGAAAGTCCCCCACATGTTAACATAGTGCATTTACGTTTACATGGATGTTGCAAGGCCAAAATGTTGCCATCACTCGGGCAGCTATCTTCGCTCAAAGAATTATACATTGAAAGCCTAAATGCTATATGCACGATAGGGTCTAAATTTTATGGAACTAATAAAAGTCCTTTTCCATCCTTAATAACTCTAGAATTTAAGGACATGCTATTGTGGGAAGACTGGTCTCATTGCACTGGGATTGAAGAAGTAGGAGTTTTGTTCCCTCATCTCGAGTATCTCCTCCTTGAAGGTTGTCCTACGTTGATAGGAAGATTGCCTAGTCAACTAAGCTCCCTTATAAAGCTCGAAATCAATTACTGTCCGCATATGAATGTGTTGCCCTCCATCATTAGCCTCTCATCTCTAAAAGAATTAAAATTTAGAGGGTGTAATGAGGGGGTGTTGATGAGTTTGGTAAACTTGACATCTCTAACCTCTCTTGTCATAGAAAATGTCTTTGAACTCACTTGCTTAAATCATGAGTTTACAAGCTCCCTAATCAAGCTGGAAGAGTTATATATGAAAAGTTGTGAAAAGTTAACATATTTATGGCAAGACAGAGATGTAATCCAAAATCTCGCTTGTCTGAAGAGGTTAGTCATCGACATGTGTCCTGAATTCGTGTATTTTGTGGCTGAAGAAGGAGATACAGAGCTGCCTGGCAACCTCGAGACCATCCACATGAGGAATTGCATCAAATTAGAGAAGCTCCCAAGCAAGATACACACCCTTTACTCTCTTAAAGACTTGTCAGTTGAAAATTGTCCAAATTTCGTGTCTTTCCTCGAAACAGGTATACCAAAATCTATGATATCATTACTAATTTGGGACTGCAATATGCTGCAATCTTTACCCGGAGGATTAAATGTTCATCCAAATGAACGAAGCAGCATCAATTCCCAGGGGAACAAGATGTCTTGTTTGCAAAGTTTAATAATCTCCCACTGCGATTCTTTGCTAGCCTCTCCATTTAGCAGGGGTATATTCTTACCTGTAAGCCTCAAGAGACTCGAAATTTGGTACTGCCGAGAAGTGGCGTCGCTCACGCAAATAAGTCTAGACCATCTTCAGTCACTTCAAGTGATTCAAATTATAGGTTGCCATAAGTTGAGAAGCTTACCCCAGGGCCTAAGCACACTATCTAGCCTCCATTCCTTGGAATTGGCCTTCTTACTTGCTCTAGAGCTGGAGTGCTTCCCTCCTCTTCCTCCCAGCATCTTGCAATTTCATCTTCGGGAGTGTCCGAAGATAAAATCGTTTCCTAATCAGTTGCATCAACTTCTATATCTCCGTGATATGACGATAAAATTTTGTGATAGTATCCGCTTTCCCGATGGAGGATTGCCGCCCAAACTAGAGAAACTTCAGGTAGGGGGACGCATGAATATTAAGCAGCTGGCGAGCGAGTGGCTTACTCCCCTCACCTACCTTAAAGTACTGGAGGTCATGGGCAGCGCTGGAGGATTGGGAGAGGAGGAGGATCTTGTGCTTCCGCTCCCTCCCTCTCTGCTCCATCTCTATATCTGGAATGTGGGGAAAGTGGAAAGATTGTCCAGCGGTCTCCCTCCCTCTCTCCGGTTCTTATGGATCTCCGATTGCCCGAAGCTGAGGGAGTTGCCCCAGGATGGCCTCCCTTCCTCCCTCGAAGACCTCCGGATCATCAACTGCCCGATTCTGCAGGAGCGATGCAGGAAAGGGACCGGTTGCTATTGGCCCCTCATCCGCGAAATCCCAGAAGTTGAGATATGGAGGTAGAATATCTCTGCCGGCTCTTTGAAAAGGGTTCGTATTTTAATTTGAAAAGCGTGCCCCTTTGTTCGTCCTATTCCCTCTTCTTTGTGACGCCCCCGCTCCTCCATGTTCCCCACCAGAGCCTTCCCTCTCGTCAACAAGGACAGGGTACGAAGAAGGATTACGTGAGTTCGTGGAAGCACAATCTGGTAAAGTGTCTCGATACTGTAACTCGATTGGTCCATTTAAACCACGTTAGTAGTAGGGTTACGAATCAGGGCAAGTCTGCTCGGCCGTTCGCCTGGCCGAGCGCGAGGGATCGAGTCCTGGCTCGGTGAATTTTTAAGAATGCCGATGCTGATCGTTCTTTTATTTTTCCCCCCGATTGCAATGTACGTTCCGTTTATAGCCTGATTGGACGGAGATGGACTCGTCGGCCCTCCTGTTCAACCGGCTCAAGGTTCGGAACTCATCTTGTTCTTCTTTCTTTAGCCGACCTTAATGCGCTGCGATTCGATTGATAGTTGATGGCTGGAACTCTTTAACAGGCGGCGGAACTGTTCTTTCTGTTAGCTGGACTGAATGCGATTGAATCGGAGGAGCATGTTTTGCACATGGCGAAGCACATAAGGAGCGTCGCTGCAAAGTATGTTCTTGGGTGGAAATGGGGACTCAGAGAAAACGATGCTCCTCGCTTGTTTTGGTCTCTAATTAGCTTTCATCATTTGACTTCACTTGACTGACCTTGCTTTCCTCCTAAAATTAAAGCCATTGTTGATTCAAGATGAGCGTAGTAGGAATCTTCGATCGTGAAATGGGTTCTTGGATGGGTGAAGGTAATAGAAATCTCCGTTCCTTAACCATTTGGATATAATCATCGTGGTTAGCAATGTCTACATGACTGTTGGAGTATCTAGATTGTGACTTCGGTTCTTAGACTGATTCGATGTGCTCAATCTTAGACAATTCCTGTTGTTGCGAAGATCATGTCTTTGAAAAAGACTCTAAAAATCGGCTGTGTTTAAATATTAAGTCAGCAATGGAGTGAAAGATGTGAGTAGATGGTTTTGTTTATTTGTGAAATTGAACCCACAGAAGCAAGAGCCCTTTAAGTACTCAGAATTCTGTCGAAAAGAAATTATGCATTAATTGTAGATTAGAGTACATTACTATTGTTGATACATGGTAGTCATATTTGTGATCTGACTTAAATTGATAGAGGATTTGCTCCTAAAAAGCAGAGGTTTGTTATGATACTATTCAGTTCTTGATGTTGTGAGAAGCTGATCCATATGGGAATTTTGATGTTGATAGGTAAGACTTCAAGAGCTATTCAATGAAGAAGGGTGTGAGGCAAAGCTGCAGTTGAATGAAGACAGAAAGCCTTACATGTTCGTTGTAGACTTGTATCTCAAGACTCCAATTAAGGACGGTTCCGCAACAGGAAAGCAGATATCTCCACTGGAGGGAGTGGTGGAGCACAGGTTGTTCTTGGACATGGCAACCGCTGTGATTATGGGGAACATGGAAAGACTATCCAACAATCTCCCTTCCTCTATCCATACCTTATGGATCTTCCATTGCCTGAAGCTGAGGGAGTTGCCCCAGGGTGGCCTCCCTCCCTCCCTAGAAAGGCTCTGAATCTTTGGATGTGGGAATCTGTAGAAGTACGCACGAAACGTTATCGACTCCTAATTTGCGAAACCCCACTGGTTGAATTATGGTGTATAATAAATTTCTGAGCTGGCTCTTTGAAAGGGGTTCGTATTCTAATTTTAGACTCAAATTTTAGACCCAAAAATTGTATGTGTACTTAACAAGTGGTTTTTCCCCCCTATTTCAGCATATTTTTAGTGAGTTGAAGCTTTTGGGCGTAACTAGAGTTCATCTCCTTCCCCTTTGTTGTCTGCACCTCAAGCACCTTTGCTTCCGCTCTTCACTCTGTCGTCCTCACCTCTATCTCCCTCTGTGTCACGTTGCTGCTCCTTCAACTCTCCCATAACAAGGACAGGGTACGAAGAAGTGTCTACTACACTTGGAAGTACAATCTGGTAAGTGGTCTCATTACTGCATTCCATTGATCCATTTAAACCGTGTCAGTAGTAGTTTACGTATTAGGGCAAGTCTGCTTTGAAATCGTGGTGGAAAAGGTGGATCCTTTACTTAATTATGAAGTCATTGCACTAGGAAGTGATTGCTTTGTGGATTTAAGATGAGTATAGGAGGACACTTTGATCATGAAATGATGTTCTTAGATGGATTCAATGTGGTGAACGTTAGACAATTCATCTTGTTGCGAAGATAATATCTCGGGGAAAAAAAACTGAGAACCGGCTGTTTTTATCATTTTTAAGTAGGCAATTGAGTGAAGGTGTGAGTGGATGGTTTTTTTTACTTTGTAAAATTGAACACGCCGAAGCAAGAGCCTTTTTAAGTACTTAGAATGCCATCAAATATAAATTCTGCGTTAATTGTAGTTTTAGAAGACGATACATTTTCGATACATGGGAGTCATTTTTGGGATCCAACTGGAATCAACGGAGGATTTTGCTCCCGAAAAGTAGGGGTTTGTCATGATACTGTTCAGTTCTTGATGTTGTGAGAAGCTGATCGATTTGGGAATTCTGATGTGGATAGGTGTGATTGCAAGGGTTGTTCAATGAAAGAAGGGCGTGAGGCACAGCTATGGTTGAATGAAGACAGGAAGCCTTACGTGACAGATAACTCAAACTTCATTGTGGACTTGTATTTCAAGACTCCAATTAAGGACAGTCCCGCCGCCGGAAAGGAGATATCTTCACTGGAGGGAGTGGTGGAGCATGGTGAAAAACTGGCGTAGATGTGAAGACATAACAACGATTTTGTCCAGCAGTCACCTTGGTGAAAATTGTAATCTTCATTAGATTCAAATAGATTGTATCTTGCATCTCTTCAATGGGTAATCATGTTATATTTGTACTAAACAACTGAAATGTCCAGATGGGTCCTCCCATGCTTTAAGTGTAAATCATTTAATTTGCAGCAGCCCTTGTAACGCACATTATCGAAATAGACAATTGCATTCATAGTTGTTACTTGTGATTACACTCCTGCTGACTGTCGCATATCCTTTGTTTATTATTCAATGTTGTTAATAAGACTATGGAAGTGATTCAACTGAAGGGAGACGAAAACCAGAAGTTCCTGGTGTGAAGCGATTTGGCCTTCAATTTTGAACCATTGCATTCATGCATGATACATGTCATACTTTTTTTTTTTTTTTTTAAAGAAACTGAAATTCACAAATACTGGCTACTGTTGAGGATGTTAAGAATTCTAGTTTAATATTTAGGATTTAGCAAAGTACCATGGATTCGTCTTTGTTAGATTCCATTCTCTCTGTTTGCTATTAAATGGACAATAAGCTGTCTACCATTTATCACCTTAATCTGATCAGAATCTCTCTTTGAAGATCGAATCTTTATGTGAAATTATCTAGAGATGATGCAATGAGCCTGGCTAAACACAAGGGGTGTCTACCCCAAGACACGTCTCATGATTTTGAAAAACAGTGCTCTGCCAAGGGCGTCAATAGCTCTGCTTGCTAGGCTGAATGCTAAAAGAAAAGCGAAGAAACTTAAGGTCAAGATGTTTCACAGACTGCCAGTTCCGTTTGATCCTAGAATGGTTGCAATCTTCAGAAGCCTTGGTGAAGGGAGGAGTGAAAGCACTGGTCTCTTTTTATTCATGCAATACAAGGTAGTGTACTATCAACCAAACAATAGACATGTTTCTATAACAATTCTACACAACAATGTCAATTCAACAAACAAAGAACAAAGTGCAACGTACGCCACTGCACGGAGTGAAACCGAGCATAATCTATACGTCTTTAGCACAACTCCACATGAAGCCTCAGTGTCGTGATGCCCTCTTCTAGTCCCATAGAACCGGTCATCCACAGCAACTTCCCGGGTAGGAACGTGTGCGCTGATGAGAAACAAGAAATTAGGCATTAGGTTTGGTGAAAATTTCACTAGATTGTAGTTCATAAATATCATGTTTTATGTTCTTAAAGGAAATTGATGACTTGGATCGTCTTCATTCAACACCAAATGCACTGTCAAAGGCTGTTTACTGCTGTAGGATGTGGGACTATATTGAACTACATGGTCATCAATAAGTACTGATTCTGAAGGACAAACTTCTCTTTTTTGACTTAATCGAAATCTTAGAAAGCAAGTAACCTGTTCTTAGGAAAACCTGTTTTGGCCATAGACAAGAAAACCTGTTTTGGCCATAGACAAGGATAAGATCAAGAGAGAGAGGTTTTTGGAATCTCACCATAACTTCCGCCGTATGATCTTGTGGTAGACGAGTTGGAAACTTTTATTTTCCAAGCTTTTCACAGTCGTTTCCGATTGTGCCTTTAGAAAATCCAACACGAGACCTAATTATAGGAAAGCATGCATGAGTGGAATAACCGGGAATTAGTATGAATTGCAATCTCGAGTCTTTGAATTTATATCTTACAATCACTAAAGCATGGGAAGATGATGACATTCATTAGAAATTTGTAGCCGGCATCGCACTGGCAAGTGTGCTCATAAAGTCATAAGTTGCGAAGCAAAGATGTTTTGCAATCGAAGACAGATGTCTCTGTATGGAACGGATGAGACTGGGGGAGGCGAGGGCATGCAGGTGTACACGACAGAACCTGCACAAAGAGAAGATTTGCAACTTAATCCTATGACGAAAAAAGCACCACAATTCATATAAACCTCAAGCATATGGCTCTGAAAGTTTGAAGTTTATGTGAGTTAATGTGCAGAGTCTGCAGACGAAACCCTCAAGCTTCATGTTCGAGGATTAGATTTTGTTCTATCTTCCCAGAGTCTCATCATCCATTTTTTTGGCCATTTTACTCGAATGAAAATTGGCAAATTACACTTTTTTTTCCTATTCTACTGCAGAGAACTAGTCAAATGATTTCCTGCTTTAAGGCAAAGTGTTGCTTTACTTATTGTTACAATTCCTGCAACATTGTGCACACCAAGATGGAACTTGAGGTCATCTTCCTTGCCGGGGGGCAATTGCTTCCAACCCGATTTGCACCAGCATTTAAAGCCAAATGGAGCACTAGTGTACACATTTCCACATTGCACTTTGCCGCATAGCTCCTCTGCAACATCTATTCAAGCCAAGCAAGAAAATCAGTCCGTTATTTGCTGTAACTATACGTGAATGCGAAGCAGATTGATCAACGGCAAATAAAAATGAGAAGCCGTCATTGCAGGCCCTGAGTACGGCAACAGGCTCTAAGAAAGACGTGCTGGCAATTTATACCAATGAAAGGAGCCAAACTGTCGGCAGCACTAGCAGTCACGGGCAGGAGCACAACAAGACGAGCTAAAAAAGCCATGGTTGTTGAGGAAGCCATCTCTTCAGGAGGAGAGAAAATGTTAAAGAGGATATGATCAGTACAGAAGCTTCTTCAGATATTAGAGTACATCAACGCTGGAAACAGTTGAGGTGGTCAAATTTTTAAACTCTTCTACAATTACCCCTTTTTTTCTTTATTTTGAATTCTTGGTTGGAGGTATATTTCATATTCCCTTAACTCTGTCAGCGGCGGGAGGCATGGACCTGAGCTCACGCTTTGCCTTCACCAGCTAAGCGCTGAAGATCTGGCATGAGAGATGTGGCAGTTGGTGTTTAGTTGAATGTAATGTGTGAATTATCTTTGCGTAATTAAGCATAAGCTTGAGCTCTAGCTTCATGTAATAATAGCTGTATAAAGGTACTGGTTCACGCTTGCCTTCATCGACAAGATTGGAGGGCTCGCAATACAATTGATGGACTTCTACTTCATGACAGTGTTCATGTTCGCTTTGGCCACTCCTTACCACCAATGGGCCTTCCGTGACAGTCGAATCGGGTTTGTGATCATGTAATTGTTCGCCGTCTTCTTCACAAACTTCGGCCCTAATGCCACTACCTTTGTGGTCCCCGCCGAGATCTGCCCGGCCTGGCTCAGGTCGACATGTCATGGCATTTTTGCTGCAGCTGGCAAAGCCAGGTCCTTATGGTTATAGGTGCATTCAGTTTTGTGAATGCAAGATCACTCTCCGCATGACCATATTTTCTTTGGACTGGGCCACAAGTCGCGGCCCGAGTCCATATTTTTAGAATAAAATATTTTTAAATATATATTTAAAAAAATCCAAAAATTTTTAAACAAGAAATATTAAAAGATTCAGAAAAATCATAAAAAAAAATTCATAAAATTCTAGAAAACCAAAAAAATTGGAAAATTCCTAAAAAGTTCAAAATTTGAAATTAGACAAGCCATTAGGGCTTTACAATAGAATTCTTTATTTTAGATTGTCATTTTCTTTTTAGAGACAATATTAGGATGCTTGCGTGTTTTTCTTTGTGATTATACTTGGTTGTGCATTTTAATATCTTGGATTGTTGTTTTCTTTGTCTTAGAAAAGTTAGAACAAAACCTAGGTTTCTTCGATAGGTTGCTATGGCGTTAGCTAGCATTTAATCAAGTTAGGTATCGAAATGGCATTAGTCTTAGGACTACTGTAATAAAGTCCATGAATCTATAGTCTCTGATTGCGCAAATAGTAAGATATCATACCGTATCTTACTTGGTTCTCGACAACCTAATAAGGCTAGTGATGGCTCGTTAGTTGAAATTCATGTAGGAAAGACTTTTTAAAATTTGAACGTCCAATATCGCGTGAGCTTTGAGTTTAGGAGAACCCGAATCAGTGAAAGGCCATCGGCCTAAAATTGGCAATACCGATCTACCTAATTTCCCCCTCCCTAGTTCTAAGTGGTTAGGTTGTGACAAACATTGCATGGCTAGTAGAGACATCAGTGTCGCTTTTGGAAATAGCAAAAGGAAAAGTAGACATAATTGTTCTATAAGGATCTATAGTGGACTGTGGATTTTTTTCATGTTCGAATAAAACAATGGATGGACTTGGGAGACGTGAATCTTTTAATTTTGTTAATGTAGTTATAAAAATTTTTATTAATTTTTTATGTGATTGTTTCGGTCAATTTTTGTCTAAAATTATTGAGTGGTTGTCCAATTATTGTCGGACGTCCTGAGGGACTCGGTAGCAATCTAACATGACTCGGGAGCAATTTAACACGGACAAATTTCGATACGATTCATTGATAGTATCTAATCATGAACTCGATTACCATTTTCTTGTCAAGAATTGGGTTGATTGGATTACTAATATTATTGAATTCAAGTTAATAATAAGATTTTTGGTGAAAAAAAAATTCAAGAATAAAATGAGAGATCCATATCACCATTGTGAATCACATTCAATCCTATATGTTTAAGTATCATATTTAAGGAATGGCATAGACTTTGAAGCTATAACATTTAACATTGAAACTTTGAAGAATGGTGACATTTTATATTGTCCCTGTTACCAAGCTACCTTTCTGAACTCACTACGTAAACTAACTTCTATGGTCGTGTTTGGTTTGTCTTGATAAGCTAATGTTCCATAGAATGAAATTTGATTGAAGTGAAAACATTATCAATTTTCTCATACTCAATCTCGTGTTTGAAGAATGATAGATCTTCTTATGCACTCCGATGAACATATTCGTGTTTGAACTACCTAAGTATGGAAGAAATGGGGAAGCCCAATATCAATTCAGTCCATAGTTGAGTTAATTTGTCGGACTATGAACAATTGTTAGCTGGCACTCTCCACTTTTAGAGGTTACTAAGCTAGATAATGTTAACAACGGTCAACTAGAGTGATATGTATAACAAAATGCAAACGGACCTTTAAACAAATGATCGTATGCAACATTAAAGAGAAGTTTGAAACATCGCATAATTATTCAATTTAATAAATCAGTTTTGCCATATCTTTTCTTTTTCTTTTTCTTTTTGTAAAAAAGTAATGTCATTCTTTGATCATTGAAGAGCCGTATGGAAGGACATAATTTGTTGGAGAAACGGGAGGACCAGGCTGCACTATATCTTGGCCTTTCCTGGAGTAGAGCAGAGCATTATGGGCTTTAATTGGATTTTCCCAAGCTGCTTTATCCATCAACAACGGGCATTTCACAACGTTTGAGCTCGTTACTGGTAATTAGAACACGAGTGACGATTGCAAAGTCAAGCCTTTCTTTCTCCTTTCGGCTCCACAGACACTGTTTTGCTGATCACACGCTTTGATTCGTTGTAGCTAGCACAACTTTACAACATCTAGAAGAAAGAATTCGTGCCCCTTGTCTGCCATTATTAGTGGTAGGAAATAAAAGAACAGAGTAGAGGTGAACCGCGGGTGAAGCACGCAGGCTTGGTGGAGAAGGAGACGGTGGGGAAGGAATCGTTCCATCTACACGCCAAAGGCAGCCCACCAGATGAAAAGCCAAAGGTTCTATTCTGCCTTTGCTTTGAGATGAAGCAAGAAACGATGCTGGACATCTTTGGCGAAACATATCTGATTCTTTACCTCGGGTAGAATGAACGAATGTCGCATTGCTAATGTTACGAGGAAGATGACAGATGCTATCCTCAACATTCGTTCGCCTAATTCTAATAGCTTTTGTTCCACTGGAGGAAGATCTTCCTTATGCCGAGGCTCTGACAAATATGTCATGTGACGACGGAAATAGTCATGAGGCGAGCAGATCATGGTCAATCAACCAACTTAAAAATCATGCCGCATGACCATCAAAATCCAATAATCGAATATTATCTAATCGTAGATTAATACTAATCTGCTAAAAAAAGTTCAAATCTATGATAAGCAATCAACTATGGAAATTGCTTGAAAAATCTAAAGCCTTTGCAGCTCTCACAGGTAACATTCCTTGGGTTAACTCCCGGTGGGATAGTAAGCTAAGTCACGCTGTATACATGAGCAATAAATGCGTCGTTGCACATTGAATCTTAGCAAGTTTCTTTTAGGTAGGTCTGCGATTGGAGACGGACTGAACGGCCTTTAGTTGATCCAATGAAGCAGGGAATGATTGCCGTGACGTGAAAGCTTGAAAAAGTGGGGCTTTTGGCAGAATAGAAAATGTCACTGCCTACCATGAGTTGACAACGAAGAGAATATTAGCAAGTGGAAGAGTTTTACGACACTTCAGATCTCACATGAAATGGTAAAGAATTGAAGACAAAGTTGAAACCCACTCCCAAAAACCACCACCTAAATACTTTCTTGGGGAGTTTGACCCATGTTAATTGCTTTGAGTCATTACATGTGTTTATTCAAATTGAATAAATTCACGTCATCAAGCAAAATAACGATAAGAAATTATCTATAACTAGCCCTACTATGGCACATAAAGTTAATTCTAGACCTGATTGACCAAGCATCCGATCTGAATGCGGACAGAACGTGGATGCTATTTTTAAAGCAAGAGGCCCTAGCCACAAGCTTCACAACCTTGAGGTAATTGAGCAGGTCAATCCCCATTCCATGCTAATGGTCTGAGCAGGAAATTATAGGAGACGACATGTTAATTAGAATTGCAAAGTCGTTGTCCCTAAGTGAAGAACATGAGGAACGTCAAGCCAAAATTTAAATAGAATTATTCATTTGCATAGTTGCCAAATGCCGTGTCTTTCTTTGGGCTCCTATGAAGTAGCTCGCGTCATTATCTTCTGGTGAGTAGTGAATAGTTCAACTCAATTTGCAATGATCGTACTCTCCACTTCCAAAGAAGGCTGTTCCGGGAGGGCCTTTTTGTACAAGTTCAATGAATACTTCAACTTCAATATGCAAGGCTGTGCATAAGTTCGTGACTTATATTGGGGGAGAATTGATCACTGAGTGTTTGATAGTTCTGAAAATCTTGATAAGATTTATCAATTGTTTTGCAAGGAACTGTGCATGCCAAACATTGTGTGAGTTGTTAAGTGTAATTGAGAGCTAAGGAATATTAAGAGTGTTTAAATGACTCGTGCTTGGCTATAGCTTCTGTTGTATTACTTGATCAATAGTGAAATTTTATATTATTCTCTCCGAAGAAAAGGTCATACCGACCGAATCACGTAATATGGTGTTCAATTTACTTTTTTGTATTATGATTTATTATTGCTCAATTGCTTTTTTTTAATGCAACTATAATATAGATAAATGTTATGCCATGTAGATTCTCTTCTTACAAGTTTGACTTGCACGTATTTTCTCATATTAGCTGGTTTTTTTTTTTTTTGGGTCTATTGTCACCATGAAATTTGTAACACAACTTAAATATTTTGCAAATGATCTTTTCTACAACAATGAAACAAATTCCAAAAAACAAAATTTAAGTGTTGAGGTGTAAATTTCAATTGTTTGCGTGGAACCGCACGGGTCAAATTCCAGTTCTTTCGAAAGCAATGGCGATTATTAGGTCCATGTATATGTTCACTTTACTTGATAACGAGATATCAATTTTCCAAAAAATGGTTCCTACATGTTCTAGGGAAAAACCAGTACAAGAGAACTTTTATTAATTCATTAATAAGCACCCTAACGATAATTTCTTCAAAAGACAAGTCGCGGCTACTATGATTGAAAAAAGCCATGGTTATGCTCAACTTTTTTATGTCCGATCATACGTTGCATGGCCATTAGTGACATTAGTGTCACTTTTGAAAAAGCAAAAGGAAAAGGAGACAATTATTGCCCTCTATGGACTTGTAGTGGAGGGCAAACCTTATTATAGAAACTCTGCAATTTTGTGTCCGAGTTAAAAACGACGGACGGACATGCAAGACATGAAAATATCAAGATGGCCCTAATTTCACTAAAGTTCATCCAAATTAAACTTTGAATATCCATGTGCAGTGCGCCACGAATGATTTGCTATTAGTGTCACTTTAAGGAAAAAGCAAAAAAAGAAGCAAACATTATTGTCCTCTAAATATATGTAGCGGACTGTGGACCATATTATAGATAAATAAAAAATTTTAGGTGTGGGAACATGTAGAGCAGTAAGTAAGAACTATGCTTTCCTTAACAATTGACTCCATGCTTCAAAATAAAGCGTTAAAAGTAAAATTAAACAAAATCGAATAGTAACATTTCCTTTATATAATGAAGTTTATCTGGCCATCTGGACGCAAACGGGCCTTTTCCCTAAATATTATGGATAGTTATATGAGATGATACCAATTTTACTGACCCAAGTTCGATGAAGTTGATGTGTCAAAGTGCTTCCATAAATAAGATGCCAGGTCAAATCAACTCCCTTTAGATTTGCGAAGTCCATCATTTGGTTTCGGTGTAGTTGGAGAAAATATTCCTATACTTAGTCTTTGGGTAATGTGATAGGTAGAACTAATTATAACGTAGAAGCAGTGTGAAAATTTATGTTTTTCAATAAGATCTGGTGTGGGATCTAGAGATTCTTGATACGGTCTAGTAGAAGAAAGAAATGTGCCCCTCGTCTGCCACTATTAGTGGATGGAAATAAAAGTACAAAATAGAGGTGAACCGCGGGTGAAGCATGCAGGCTCGGTGGAGATGGAGACGCCCGCAATTTGGAATAATTTCGTCCTTTTAATTCTTTCGGGGTTCGATGGAGCCATTTGACAGGAGAGGAGCACTATCTTCCGACGTACTAAAGTTGTGATTCTCATAGGCCTTCCTTCACTCTGCCTTTGAGCTAATATGCCATGGACACCCGGTTTTGCATTGGAATTGCGAAAGGAATCTTTGCATCTACACGCCAGAGGCAGCCCACCAGATGAAAAGACAAAGGTTCTATTCTGCCTTTGCTTAGAGATAAAGCAAGAAACATCTTGGCGAAACATATCCTATTCTTTACCTCGGGTAGAATCAACGAATTTCACATTACAGAGATTGTTTCCTCAACGTCCACTTTTCAGTGTAACCGGATAAAAGAGATGCCCACCAAGACGAAGGACACCTCGAATCTGACTGGAGTACTTAATGCTTGTAAAGTCGTTTATTCACACCTATCATCTGATGCCAATTCAGGTCCTTACCCACTTCACAGAAATAGAAATTGATGATGATTGCGATAAAAGACCATTCCTCAAATCCTGACTAATTCGAAGTGGAGCTTCAAATTCGCACACAAGCACGAGTTCTGCTCAAATGAGAATTTTGGAAGATCGAGCTTTGAATGCAAAGTATGCATGCACAGTTCCTTTGAGACGACCATCATCGTCTAGGGCTGGGCCTCAAGAAGCATCTTGTTTCCACTTGCAATGAAAGACTCCTCGAAGAATCCATTTCTTTAGAAGAAATGAATAGCATATTGTGAACCAACTCTTAGTACTTAAAAACGTGACATCATTCCCATCAAATGTATAAAGGCGTAAAGACAAGCTTAAAGAAATGTAAAGTCCCAATTAGGGACATGAAGGGGAAATAAGGATTAAGAGAGTAGCAAAATTGAAGAGAGAGACGTGCAATCAATTTCTCACTCGATTTTCTTACTACATGACTCTTCTCTACCTGAAAACAACAAATTATTTCACAACCTCATAACTTATTAAAGCTTGAATTGAAGCAATTCATGCACTCACTGCATTAATTCCTCAGTTCAGTAACTCTATTAATTTCAAGCCTCCCAGCTTTGCCCTTTAATGGCATAGATGAGGGATTCTCATGACCATCTTTAGAAAAGTACATTGACATTCCAAGAAACAAGATTTTAAAGCAAGTAACAAGCAAATCACCAGGTCAAAGGGAAGCTACATATTAATCATATGGCAAGTGGCTTCAGCTTATGTGCTATGCTCATCCTACAGATATACTCTCCAACCCCTGAAATCCAAAGCTTCAGTCATCTTCATATCTAAATGGAAGAATGCAAGGGGCTTTTGTCCAAAGCTAGACAATTTTAGAGAAATAGATAGCGTGGGCAACCATTGCAGTTTTCAAGCAATCCAGATCCCATGCCATCATTCAGTTCTCACATAAATATGATCTATGTGAAAGCCAAAATGTTGTAGGAAAATGTTGGGCAGTATCAAAGAACATTAACATCAATATTTGTGGAAAGCAGGCGATAACCATGTTTAATAATTCCCATGAATGGTCAGCACACAATTTCAACAATTCAAATCTACTCCTATAAACTGCACCCCAACCCCCCCCCCCCCCCCCCCCAAAAAAAAAAAAACAAAACAAAAGAACAGAGAAAGAAAAGCCGATACTTAAGTTTTTGATGGGTGTACCGTTAGAGCCAAACCAGCAGAGGCAAATTCTTACCATATCATGAAAATGTTAAGCAGAAACCAGGAGCAAATTATAAAGCAAGTCAGGACGCATCACTAAACCAGTAGACGTGCAATCTATAAATGCATTTGAAATGGAGTGAAGCAGTATATGATCCCAAATCAAAATCACCACTCATTTAGTATGTACCATCAGACCTAGAGAGACAAACGTAGATAACAATCAACAAAACATATGCAATCATTTCACCTCCCCACCGCAAGTCTTCCAGGCAACGGTGCGAAGTTTACTAGACTGAATTGCCTCTGTTTCTATCAGAAGACATAGATAGCCCGATGATAAATTCATCCGCCTCCGGCAGATTACCACGAAAGCATTACTAAGAGAAGTCCATATCTAGCTTACCGACGATAACAGAGTCAAATTACTAACTCAAAGATACCATAAAAACAGACAAAGAAGAAGAATTTCGGCCCTCTTTTGTGCAATGTCCTTAAAAGTCACTAATCTTACTGTTAAATTCACCAACGAGCGCATCTGGCGAATGCACAAAGAGTTCATAGATCACAGTAGCGAGAAAAGCCAGACATCGGAGCTTACCGTCGGAGGCCAAAAACAAAAAAGCCTTTGCTGGAGCAACGCCGGTGCGAGACAAATCCCAAATTTAGGCCGAGGGAGAAGAACCCCCCTCGCCAGCTTGGGTCCATCTTACGGCGCAGGGCATTAGGGGGGGAAAAGGAAACCCCTTTCTTTCGGGAATTGCAGCGGCACGAATAGACCGAGGAGCATCGAAGCAGAGAGAATGCGGAAGCCGGGGTCTTTCCCAAGAAATCGCACGCTCCGTGACTGAAATCGGAGCGGCCCATTCGGGCTTGGGCAGAGCGCCTCGCCGCCATCGGCGTGATGTTCCCATGACGAGCCCGCGCCTTGTCGCCGCGTTGCTTCGACAAGCTGCGATCGCTTTCTCTTGGACGAACTGCACGAATTCGAGCGACGCTAACCTCGTTCGAACGCGAGCGAAGTTCGGCGGTCGAAGGACTTGAAGCCCGCGAAGAAGGGCTTGAAAGCTTGCGGACGACGGAACCGGGGAGAGAAGAAGAGACGGCCGGCTCGCGAGGAGCGGCGGAGGACCGGAGCGGCGCGGCGGAGGATCGGGCGAGAGCGATCTGCTTGAGCGGCGGGAGAGAAGAAAGAAAACGTGAAAAATTTGAAAATCCTAATTCAATTCGGGGATTTTCTTTAAATTTTTTACCTAATTGCAAATTTCGAACCAAAATAACTCTGTTCTAGTCCTTGGAAAATATTTATCTGCGAACGTTCGGCTGGCCGACGAGTTCACTGAGCTTTTTATTTAGATCCCACTTTAGACTTTTTTATTCAGAAATTTTCCCATAGACTAGGGATCACGAAAATTGTAAGTTTGGCTTATTTTACTTGAATGAATATTGAATCTTCTAACGGCAGGCAAAAATAATTTTACAAAATTGTAAGTTTCGCTTATCAGTTTTTGTCTTTCTAGTATTAACTGAGTTAACAAGGAATTTGTAACAAATTTAAATGTTTTGCATATGATCTTTTCTTCAATAATGAAACAAATTCCAAAAAACAAAATATAAGTATTGAGGTGTAAATTTCAATCGACCATATACAACCGCACCGGCCAAAGCATTAAGTGTTTCCACAGCGAGGGCCATTATTAGGTCCCCGTATATGTTTACTTTACTTAACTTAATAAAAAATATCCATTTCCCAAAAAATTGGTCCTGAAAGTGCTGGGGAAAATCAGTACAATACAATATATATTAATTGACTGATAAGCACCCTAAAGATAATTCCTTAAAAAAGGTAAGTCGTGGTTATTTTGATTGAAAAAAACCATGGTTATACTTTGGGTTAATACCCTGAAAAACCCCAAACTGGTACATCTGTGACAAACTTATCCCAAACTATTTTTTTGACCATAAAAAACCCCAAACTGGTATATTTTTGACAAATTTACCCCGAACTAGTACACTCGTGACAAATTTATCCTATATTAGTTTTCATTAAATTTACTATGAAATTAAAAAGTTAAATGACACGTGATAATTGACTAGTATATCAATTTGAGATTTTACGCTCCGTTTGTCACAATTTACAATTTTTGTAATTTATTTGTGGTATTAATACAATTTAACGGATGGTATATTTGTTACAAATTTACTAGTTTGGGGATTTTCGCGGTTAAATAGATTAGTTTGGGGTAAATTTATCATAAATGTACCAGTTTATGGTTTTTTATGATCAGCCGGGGTAAATTTGTCATAGGTGTACTAGTTTGGGGTTTTTCATGGTCAAAAAAACAGTTTGGGGTAAATTTGTCACAAGTATACCAGTTTGGGGTCTTTCAAGGTATTAACCCTTATATTTTTTCATGTCCAAGTTGCCTTGACCAGTAAAGACATTAGGTGTTGCTTTTGGAAAAAGCACAAAAAAAAAAAAAAGAGATATAATTATTCTCTAAGGACCTGTAGTGGATTGTGAACCTTATTCATGTCCGAATAAAACAATGGATGGACATGGAAGACATGAATCCTTTAATTTTGTTAATGTAATTATAAATTTTTGCATTAATTTTTCATGTAGTCGTTTCAATCAACTTTTGTCTAAAATTATTGACTTAACAATCCGATTATTGTCAGCCATTCTAAGGGACACACTAGTGATCTGACATGGACATATTTCGGTACGATTCATAGATACAATCTAATCATGAACTTGATTATCATTTTCTTGTTGAGAATTGGGTTTATTAGATTACCATTATTATTGAATTTGAGTAAAAAATAATATTTTTGGTGAAAAAAAATCCCAAGAATAAAAGGAGAGATCCATATCATCATTGTAAATCCCATTCAATCCTACATCGTTTAAGTATTATATTTAAGAAATGCTGAAGACTTTGAAGATATAACATTAAATACTGAAACTTTGGAGGACGGTGACATTTTAATATTGTCCCTATTACCAAGCTACCTTTCCGAACTCACTACTTAAACTAACTTCTATGGTTGTGTTTCGTCTATCTTAATAAGCGAATGTTCCATAGAATAATATTTGATTGAAGTGAAAATATTATCAATAATCTCATACTCAATATCGTGTTTGGAGAATGATAGCTCTTGCCATGCACTCCAATGAATATGTTTGTGTCTAAACTAAACTATGGAAGAAATGGAGGAGCCCAATATCAAGTCAATTGATAGTTGAATTAATTTGTCGGACTATGAACGATGATGTTAGCTGGTGCTCTCCACTTTTAGAGGTTACTAAGTTGGATAATGTTAACAACGGTCATAGACAACATTAAAGAGAAGTTTGAAACTTCTCATAATTATTCAATAATAAATCAGTTTAACTATATCTTTTCTTTTTTGCTAGAAAGTTATGTCATTCAATGATCATTGAAGAGCCATGCGGGAAGACATAATTTTTTGGAGAAACGGGAGGACCGGGCTGCACTAAATATTGGCCTTTCCTGGAGTAGAGCAGATAATCAATGGCTAACTTGCACTCACTTTCGTTGATGATGTTTAGGAGCTCCAGATCGGTTCGCGAGGTTGCTGGTGAGAAGGATGAGAAAAAGGAAAGATCTATGTTCTCCTCTCTCCATGGGCTTTAATTGGACTTTCCCAAGCTGCTTCCTCCATCAACAACGGCCATTTCTCAAAGTTCGAGCACGTTACTGGTAATTTCAGCGCAAGTGACGGCCGCAAAGTGAAGCCTTTCTTTCTCCTTTTGGCTCCGGAGACAGTTTTGCTGATCACATGCTTTGATTCGGTGTAGCAAGCATAACTTTACAACATCTAGAAGAAAGAATTCGTGCCCCTTGTCTGCCATTAGTGGAAGGAAATAAAAGAAGAGAAAAGAGGTGAACCGCGGGTGAAGCACGCAGACTTGGTGGAGAAGGAGACGGTGAGTAAGGGGGACCCGCAATTTGAAATAACTTCGTTCGTTTAGCGTACTAAAGTAGTGATTCTTGGGTTTCCGTGACTCTGTCTTCGAGCTATATGCCATGGAGACCTGGTTTTGCATTAGAATTGCTCAAGGGATCTTTGCATCTACACGCCAAAGGCAGCCCACCAGATGAAAAGCCAAAAGTTCTATATGCCTTGCTTAGAGATGAAGCAAGAAACGATGCTGGACATCTTGGCGAAACATATTCTATACCTTACCTCGGGTAGAATCAACGAATGTCGCATTGCTAGTGTCCATTTTACGGTGGAAGTGGATCAAAGAGATGTCCACTAAGACAAAAGCCATCTCGAATCTAACTAGAGTACTTAATGCTTAAAAAGTCTCTTATTCATACCCATCATTTGTTGCTGGAGTCCTGGACATAAGAACTTGTGTCTCCTCTCTGCTCAATACTCTTTGTTTCAACCCATCCAGACACTCTTATTTGATTCTCTGCCGCTCCCGAAACAAGCCATGCCCATCGCCGAGCTCTTTCTTGGCGCCCTCCTTCCGGTCCTGTTTGAGAGGTTGGCCTCTCGCGAGCTGCTCGACTTTGCGCGCCGTGAGGGGATCAACAAGCTACTGGAGAAATGGGAGAAGATGCTGCTCAGCATCAACCAGGTGCTGGATGATGCAGAGGACAGGCAACTGATCGACAATGTTGGGGTGAAGTCGTGGCTCGAAGATCTCAGGAACTTGGCCTATGACATTGAAGATTTGCTTGATGAGTTCACCACAAAATCTGCCGAAAAAAAGTCCAAGGCAAAACCCTGCACTAGGAAGGTCTGTTTCCTTCTTCCAAGTTGTGACTTCATATTAAGCCCATGTGCATTTATGTCCGATTGCAAAATGAGATCCAAGATTAAAGAGATGGATGGTAGTTTAAAAAATTTAACCACTCGGAAAGATACTTTGAACCTGAAAGAGAATAATGAAAATCGATCAGCATACCGTCGACAGGATAGGCCACTTCCCACCACGGCTTTGCCCGAGTCTTATTTCATTAGTAGAGAGGATGACATAAGGAAGGTCCTCAAATTACTAACTGGAAGAGAGGACGATAGAACATGTGCAAATCTAGAAGTGATTCCCATCATAGGGATGGGGGGTATTGGGAAGACGGCTCTAATTCAAGAAGTCTACCAGGATGCTAAAAAAAATGGCTATTTCCATGTGCAAGCATGGGCTTGCGTTTCTGATGATTTCGACGTGCTTGCTATTACAAAGAGAATCCTCCAAACAACCAATGAAAATTTGCCCTGTGAAAGTAAGGACCTAAATTGGCTTCAAAATAAACTCAACGAAAACCTTTCAGGGAAGAAGTTTCTCGTTGTTTTAGATGATGTTTGGAACGAGAACTATGAAAAATGGACTACTTTGCTGAAGCCTTTTCAATCGGGAGCGAAGGGAAGCAAAATCATCCTCACCACTCGTAATGATAGAGTTGCTTCATTAGCCGACGCCAGTGCTCCATCGTATTATCTCAAAGAGTTGTCACAAGATGCTTGTATGACTCTATTCGCATTTCATGCTCTTGGAGTCGAAAATTTCAATCATCATCCCCATCTTAGAGTGTTAGGCCAGAAAATAGCAAAAAAATGCAAAGGGTTGCCATTAGCTGTGAAGACAATGGCCGGGCTACTGCGCAATAATGTCAATCCCCAAGATTGGGAAGCTGTATTGAACAACAAAATTTGGGACCTACCAAAAGAAAGAAATGATGTCCTTCCAGCTTTAAAACTTAGCTATCTTCAGCTCCCTTCAAATCTGAGGAGATGTTTTGCTTACTGTGCTATATTTCCAAAGGACTATGAAATTGAACAGGACGACTTGATTCACTGGTGGATTGCAGAAGGCTTGTTGGAGGTAAAAAAAGCAAAGAACCTTTGGAATGTAGGTTTGAATTATTTTAACGAGCTAGTATCTAGATCGTTATTTCAAAAGTCGAGTATAAACGAATCGCGATTCTTGATGCATGATCTTGTGAATGATCTGGCAAAGCTAGTTGCAGGGGCAACTTATTTTAGCTTAGAGGAGTTTGAGCTTGAGGGTAGTCAAAATGATGCATCTTTTGCTCGTCATGCCTCATTTATTCCCACTGACCACATTGTGCCAGAAAGACTCAAGATATATCATCAAATGAAGGTACTTAGGAGCTTCATATCATGTAGGAAGCAATATAGGTATTATGACCAGTTTGCGAGTTCCTATTTGTCTCAGAAAGTGCTATGTGACTTGTTGTCGACATTGAAGTACTTGAGGGTTCTCTCATTACGTTACTATCGGATTAGAGAGGTACCGGATAGCATTGGCAAACTTAAGCACCTAAGGCACCTCAATTTGTCATATACAGATATTAAAACACTTCCAAAGTCGATTGTTGCATTATATAACCTAGAGGCTTTGATGTTGCGGGCTTGTCAATGCCTCACCGAATTACCAAAAGATATGGAGAAATTGATCAATCTAAAATTTCTCGACATTACCGATACTCCGAACTTAAGAGCAATGCCAATGTATATAGGTAATTTGGTGGATCTTGAGATGCTATCCAAATTTGTAGTGGGAACAGAAAATGGGATAAGATTGGAGGAGTTAAAAAACTTGAAAAACCTCAAAGGAGAGTTGTGCATCTCTGATTTGCATAAGGTTCAAGAAGTTGGAGATGCTAAGGAGATTGATTCAATCACGAAGGAGGGAATATGTCGGTTAACCATGCAGTGGAGTCCAGATTTTGAAATTTCTCGGAATGAAGACCTTGAAGCAGAGGTCCTCAACTTTCTTCACCCTCACCAAAACATTAAAAATCTCGTGATATCCTACTATGGTGGCCTAAAATTCCCGTCATGGTTAGAAAGTCCCCCACATCGCAACATTGTGTATTTACGTTTACATGGATGTTGCAGGGCCAAAACATTGCCATCACTCGGGCAGCTATCTTTGCTCAAAGAACTATATATTGAAGGTCTAAATGCTATATGCACAATAGGGTCTGAATTTTATGGAACTGATGAGAGTCCTTTCCCATCCTTAATAACTCTGGAATTCAAGGACATGAAATCATGGAAAGACTGGTCTCATTGTGTTGGGATTGAAGAAGTAGGAGTTTTATTCCCTCGTCTTGAGCATCTCCTCATTCAAGATTGTCGTGTGTTGATAGGAAAATTGCCTAGTCAACTAGGCTCCCTCACAAAGCTCAAAATCAAGTCATGTCCGCATATGGATGCGTTGCCCTCCATCATTAGCCTTCCATCTCTCAGAGAATTACAATTCAGAGGTTGTAATGAGAGGGTGCTGAAGAGTTTGGTAAACTTGACATCTCTAACCTCTCTTGTCATAGAAGATGTCTCTAAATTGACTTGCTTAAATCATGGGTTTACAAGCTCCCTGATCAAGCTGGAGGCGTTACGAATCAAAAGATGTGAAAAGTTAACTTACTTATGACAAGACAGAAATGTAATCCAAAATCTCGCTTGTCTGAAGAGGTTAGTTGTCAATATGTGTCCTAAATTCATGTATTTTGTGGCTGAAGGAGATATAGAGCTGCCTAGTATACCGACATCTATGATATCATTAGAAATCTGGGACTGCAATAGGTTTCCACATTTACCCAGAGGATTAAATGTTGACCCGGATGAACGAGGCAGCATCAATACCCAGGGGGACAAGATGTCTTGTCTACAAAGTTTAGAGATGTGGCGCTGCGCTTCATTGCCAGCCGCTCTGTTCAGCGGAGGCATATTTTTACCTATAACCCTCAGGAGTCTCAGAATTTACAGTTGCAAGAACGTGGAGTCGCTCGCGCAAATAAATCTGGACTGTCTTCAGTCGCTTCAAGAGATTGAAATTGAGTGGTGCGATAAGTTGAGAAGCTTACCCCAGGGCCTAAACACACTCTCCAGCCTCAATACCTTGCGTTTGCACGGCTGTGCTGCTCTAGAGCTGGAGTGCTTCCCCCCTCTTCCTCCCGGTATCTCAATTTTTAGGCTTGAGAATTGTCCGAAGATAAAATCGTTACCTAATCAGTTGCATCGACTCACGAGTCTCCATAAGCTGAGAATTGATGAGTCTGTGAGTATTACGCGCTTCCCCGATGGAGGATTGCCGCCCCAGCTACAGTATCTTTCGATGGATAAATGCGAGAATATGAAGCAGCCGGTGAGGGAGTGGCTCACCCCTGTCACCTCCCTTCAATTTCTGTGTATCGACGGCAACGTGGGAGGAGTAGGAGAGGAGGAGGATCTTGTGCTTCCGCTCCCTTCCTCTATGCTCTATCTCCATATCTTCGATATGGGGAAAGTGGAAAGACTGTCCATCAGTCTCCTTCCCTCTCTCAAGGTCTTAGGCTTTCGGAATTGCCCGAAGCTGAGGAAGTTGCCCCAGGATGGCCTCCCTCCCTCCCTAGAATATCTCCAGATCTACAATTGCCCGATTCTGGAGGAGCGATGCAGGAAAGGGACGGGCTACTATTGGCCTCTCATCCGCGAAATCCCAGAAGTTATATTGAATGATGACTACTTCAAGTCAATTACTTGAAAGAAAGAAGGGATTCGGACTGTGAATATTCAACATGGGAAGAGATTAGGGTATTTTTAATGTCTGAGGCCTTGGCTCTTTTTGAAGAAGGGGATTCCATAGTGTCAATCACCTCCGCTTTTCCCTCTGTCGTCATCCTCACCTCAGATCACCCCATGTCTTCATCTCCCGAAGATTCCTATGCCTCGGACATACTATTTCCATTCAAAAATCAAGGTATCGATCGATCTCTGCCATTTGCTACTCCTCTACTCGTAGTCACTTTGTCTTAACGGACCTGTTGGATTTGGATTTGGATTTCTCAACTTATTTTTGTGCATTCCATTCTGGCAGTTTTCTGTACTCATCCAGCAATTCTTTTCGTCATCTGCTGTGCTCTGCCCATTCGCCAAGAGTCTCTAACTCTTGCTCGCCTTGCAGATTACATTGGAATTCCCTCTTTGATGAAGTTTGTCAGTATGGCACAGGGACCCATGGAAAGGTCTATGTTAAGTCTAGGAGTTAGAAGGAGGAGGAGAAGCTGCTTTGGAATCAAAGATGCATAGCCATGGACTCTGGAGACGCTGGTTGCCAAAGTTAAAGGGTGAGTAAATTTGTTTTCGCTGTTTCTTTTGACTGGCTGTTTGAAAGACACAGGTAATGGTAATGGGGTATGATCATAATCTAGGAAGAATCTCTTCTGAAGGATTAGCGTATTGTTGGCATTCTACTTGTTCATTTTTAGCGTTGTATCTAAGCAAACGTCAATGGTTTAAAATTTATCTCATTGATGTGATTGTGTCCACATTCTGTTTTGTGTGTTTGTGTGTGTAAGGGATCAGTTCTATGCAAGGGAAGTGTTAAGTTATATGTTACATATGCATTGCTTGGCACGTTTCTTAACAACTTAAGTTTTTAAAAACTGCATTTGTGTGACATGCAGCAATTGAATCAAATAGCATGACCAATCAGCCCACTCTATGTTCTTGTTTGGTTCTTTCTTTTAGTAATTGTGGATTGTCTGGAAGACTTTCAGACAAGGATTATGAGGCTCTCATAAATCATCAAATTGCATCAAGATTTAAAGCTTGGATTGTTAAAAGCCGCTCATTTGCCAGAAAACTTTGGCTTATCAAATCTATTGTTCATAATTTGATTAGCTATTAGTGTCAACTCTTTTTGTTGCCCAAGAAAGTTTTTGAAATGATTGAGCGTAAGCGTAGAGCGAGATCCTGATGCTAAAGAGGGAGCAAAAGTTAGATGGACTGTCTATCCTCTTAAGCAGTTTGGAGGCCTTAGCATTCGAAGACTGGATTTATGAAATCTTGCTTGTATTTTTAAGTGTCTGTGGAGAATTTTGTAGAGGTGTGGTCTCTATGTTTTGCTTGGCTTTATAGCTATCATCTTGACTGTAAACCAGATGCTACTTATACTTGGAAGAATTTATTAAAAGCTGGGAATATTGCATTAGATATATAGTGGGTGTTGGAGATAATATTTCTCTTGGTATGATTTGTGACACCATGCTGGGATCTTGCCAAAATGATTTCTCGAGGAAAATAACTTGTGACTCTTCTCTTCCTTTGCAGGCCAAAGTAACTGCTGTAATTCGTTATTCTCATTGGAAATGGCCCGCGGCTAGGTCTAGAGGGTTGGTATCTATCCAAGGATGTGGTGAGATTCTAAAGGAGTGATGCACAGAGCAGACCGGTTGTGATTGGCACCTCATTGGCGAAATCCCACTAAGTTCATATAATTTTAGCAGATGGATGAGTAAACTGAAGCTTTTGAGCATAACTACACTAGGGGGGTGCCAAGAATAACCCACCCTTCTTCTTTCAACATCGTCTCCTTCCCCCGTGTTGTCTTGTCCGCACCTCCATCGCCACCTAATGCTGCTTCGCGTCTCCACTTTGTCGTCCTATTCCCTCTTTTTTTGTCACACCGCTGCTCCTTCAGCTCTCATGCGCCGCCATCACCCCCTCCGTGTTTCCCACTAGAGCCTTCCCTCTTGTCGACAAGGACAAGGTACAGAGAAGGGTTACATAATTTCTTGGAAGTACAATCTGGTAAAGTGTCTCGATACTGTAACTCAATCGGTCCATTTAAACCATGTCAGTAATAGGGTTACAAATTGGGGCAAGTTTGCTTTGAAATAGGGTAATTAAGGTGAATTGTTTTTTTCTTTCCAGTAATTATGAAGTTATTGCACTAGGAAGTGATTGCTTTGTGGATTCAAGATGAGTGGAAATCTCTACTCTTGACAGGTTAGATATAATAATTATGGTTAGTGGAGTTGAGATGAATGTTGGAGTATCTGGACTGTGAATTCGGTTCTTAGATGGATTCAATGTGGTTAGCGTTAGAGGATTCATCATGTTGTGAAGATAATGTCTTGGAAAAAACTCGAAAATCAGCTGCGTTTCATTTTTTTAAGTCGGCAATTAAGTGAAGTTGTGAGCAGATGGTTTTGTTTACTTGTAAAATTGAACAAACAGAAGCAAGAGCCCTTTAAGTACTCAGAATGCTGTTGAATAGAAATTCTGCGTTAATTGTGGTTAAGAGTACATTACTATTGTCAATACATGGGAGTCATATTTGTGATCCGGCTGGAATCAATGGGGCATTTCGCTCTTGCAAAGCAGGGGTTCGTCATGATACTATTTAGTTCTTGATGTTACAAGAAGCTGATTGATTTGAGAATTCTGATGTTGATAGGTGAGACTTCAAGAGTTGTTCAATGAAGAAGGGTGTGAGGCAAAGCTACGGTTGAATAAAGATGGGAAGCCTTACATGTACATTGTCGATTTGTATCTCAAGACTCCATTTAAGGACGGTCCTGCCGCGAGAAAGGAGATATCTTCACTGGAGGCAGTGGTGGAGCACGGGTTGTTCTTGGACATGGCAACCCCTATGAATATGGGGAACATGGAAAGACTGTCCAGCAGTCTCCCTTCCTCTCTCCGGGCCTTATGGATCTTCCATTGCCCGAAGCTTAGAGATTTACCCTAAGATGGCCTCCCTCCCTCCCTCCCTAGAACAACTCTGGATCTTCAAATGTGGAATTCTGCAGAAATGATGCATGAAATGGTATCGGCACCTCATCTGCGAAACCCCAGAAGTTGTATTATAGGTATAATAAATTTCTGAGCTGGCTCTTTGAAAAGGGTGCGTATTTTAATTTTAGACCAAAAATTATATGTGTACTTAACAAGTGTGTTTTTTCTGTTTCATCAGATGTTTAGTGAGCTGAAGCTTTTGGGCATAAATAGGGTTCATCTCCTTCCCCATTGTTGTCTGCACCTCAATTACCTCTGCTTCCACTCTCCATTCCGTTGTCCTCACCTCCATCGCCCTCTTTTCGCGCCGCCGCTCCTTCAGCTCTCCCACAACGAGGACGGGGTACAGAGAAGTGTCTATTACACTTACAATCTGGTAAGTGGTCTCATTACTGAACTCCATTGATCCATTTAAACCATGTTGATAGTAGGTTACATATTAGGGCAAGTCCGCTTTGAAACAGGGAGGTGTGGAAAAGGCGGATTTTTTCTCGTAATTATGAAGTTATTGTGCTAGGAAGTGATTGCTTTGTGGATGTAAGATGAGTATAGTAGGACTCTTCTATCATGAAATGATGTTCTTAGATGGTTTCAATGTGGTGACCGTTAGACAATTCATCTTGTTGCAAAGATTACGTCTTGGAAAAAAACTCAAAAATCGGCCGCGTTTCATTTTTAAGTCAGCAATTAAGTGAAGTTGTGGATGGTTTTGTCTACTTGTGAAATTGAACACACTGAAGCAAGAGCCTTTTAAGTACCCAGAAGACTGTCGAATAGAAATTCTGCGTTAATTATAGTTTAAGAGGACAACACGTTGTCAATACATGTTAGTCATATTTGTGATCCAACTGGAATTGAAGGAGGATTTCACTCCTGAAAAGCAGGGGCTCATCATGATACTATTTGGTTCTTGATGTTGCGAGAAGCTGTTCAATTTGGGATTCTGATGTTGATAGGTGCAACTTCAAGTGTTGTTCAATGAAGGAGGGCATGAAGCAAAGCTACTGTTGAATGAAGATGGGAAGCTTTATGTGATGGATGACTCAAATTACATTGTAGACTTGTATTTCAAGACTCCAATTAAGGACGGTCCTGCAGCAGGAAAGGAGATGTCTTCACTGGAGGGAGCAAAGGAGGAGGGGTTGTTCTTAGACATGGCAACCGCCGTGATTATGAGGAACATGGAAAGACTGTCCAGCAATCCCCCTTCCTCTCCAGACCTTATGGATCTTTCATTGCCCGAAGCTAAGGGAGTTACCCCAGGATGGCCTCCCTCTCTCCCTAGAAAGACTCTGGATCTTCGGATGTGGGATTCTGCAGAAGCGATGCACAAAACGGTATCAGCACCTCATCCACGAAATCCCAGAAGTTGCATTATGGGGTATAATAAATTTCCGAGCTGGCTATTTGAAAACTATATGTGTACTTAACAAGTGTGTTTTTTTTTTTTTTCAGCAAATTTTTAGTGAGTTGATGCTTTTGGGCGTAACTAGGGTTCGTCTCCTTCCCCCCGTTGTCTGCACTGCAGCTTAATCACCTACCTCTGCTTCTTCGGCTCTCCACACCATCATCCTCACCTTCATTTCCCTCTGTCACGCCGCCACTCCATCAGCTCTCCCATGACAAGGACAGGGTACGAAGAAGTGCCTATTACAAACTTGGAAGTACAATCTGGTAAGTGGTCTCATTACTAAATTCCATCAGTCCATTTAAACCATGTCAATAATAGGTTACATATTAGGGCAAGTCCGCTTTGAAACAGGGAGGTGTGAAAAAGGCGGATTTTTACCCATAATTATGAGGTTATTGTGCTAGGAAGTGATTGCTTTGTGGATTTAAGATGAGTGTATGAGGACTCTTTGATCATGAAATGATGTTCTTAGATGGATTCAATGTGGTGAACGTTAGTTAGACAATTCATCTAGTTGTGAAGATGATGTTTTGGCCAAAAAAAAAAAAAAACTCCTAAATTCGGCCGTGTTTCATTTTTAAGCCAGCAATTGAGTGAAGTTGTGAGCGGATGGTTTTGTTTACTTTTGTAAATTTGAACACACAGAAGCAAGAGCCTTTTTTAAGTACTCAGAATGCTGTCAAATAGAAATTCAGTGTTAATTGTAGTTTAAGAGGATGATACATTGTCGACATATGGGAGTCATATTTGGGATCCAACTGGAATCGACGGAGGATTTCGCTCCAGAAAAGCAGGGGTTCATCATGATACTATTTGGTTATTGATGTTGTGAGAACCTGATCGATTTGGGAATTCTGATGTTGATAGGTGCGACTTCAAGAGTTATTCAATTAAGAAGGGTGTGCGAGGCAAAGCTATGGTTGAATGAAGACGGGAAGCCTTACGTGACGGATAACTCAAACTACATTGTAGAGTTGCATTTCAAGACTCCAATTAAGGACGCCCGCTGCAGGAAGGAGATATCTCCGCTGGAGGGAGTGGTGGACCGCGAGTTCTTGGACATGGCGACAGCTGTGATTATTTCCATTAAAACCAGTGTAGATGTGAAGGCAAAGTAACATTTTTGCCCAGCAGCCACCTTGATGAGAATTGTAATCTTCATTAGATTTCAATAGATTGTATCTTGCATTCTTTTTGATGTGTAATCATGTTTAATTTGTTCTAATCAACTCAAATGTCCAGATGGGTCCTCCCATGCTTTAAGTGTAAATCATTCAATTTGCGGCAGCCCTTGTAATGCTCATTATCAAGCCATTTCGAATATACTCTGCTCATCAGTTTCTGCTGTTATGATGGACAATTGCCTTCGTGGTTGTGATTTGTGAGTACACTCCTGTAGACTCTTGGGTATCCTTCGTTTACTATTTAATGTTGCTAGGGAGACTATGGAAGTGATTCAACTGAAGGGAGACGAAAACCAGAGGTTTCTGGTGTGAAGCGATTTGGCCTTCAATTTTAAAACATTATTGCATTCATGCATGATACATGTCAATACTCTTTCGTTTGCGTTTCTTTTGAGGAAACATATATTCACAAATACTGGCTATTGGTATAGAAATGGAGAGAGTGCGACTAAAAGATGGACCTGCTAATTGAGGATGTTGAGATTTCTAGTTTTATTTTCAGGATTCAGCAATATGTCATGGATTCATCCTTGTTATCTGCCATTCTCTCTATTTGCTATTATATGGACCATCAGTTTTCTATGGTTTATCACCTTAATCTGTGACTAATATTTATCAGCATCAGAATCTCTCCACGAATATCAAATCTTTCTGTGAAATTATCTAGAGATGATGCAATCAGCCTGGCTAAACACAAGGACTGTCTCCCCCAAGATACGACTCATGATGCAATGCTTTAACTAGGGCGTTGATAGCTCTGTTTGCAGGCTGAAAACTGAAAGAAAAGCGAAGAAATGCGCAATCAAGATGTTTCACAAAACGCCAGTTTCGTTTGATCCTGGAATTGTTGCAATCTTCGAAAGCCTCAGTGAAAGGAGTGAAAGCACTGGCCTCTTCTAGACATGTAATATAGTGTAGTGTAGTGTCAAACCATACAATAGACATGTTTCTATAACAATTTTACACAAGAATGTCACTTCAACAAATAAAGAACAAAGTGCAACATAAGCCATTGCACGAACGGAAATTGAGTATAATCTATACGTCTTTAGTGCAACTCCACATGAAGCCTCGGTCTTGTGATGCCCTCTTACTAGTTCCATAGAACCAAAGCCATAGATGGTGTGAAGATGGTCATCCACAGCGATTTCCGAGGTAGGAACATGTGCGCTGATGAGAAACAAGATACTAGGCATTAGGTTTGGTAAAAATTTCACAAGATTGTAATTCATAAATTCCCTGTTTAATGTTCTTAAAGGAAGTTGATGACTTGGATTGTCTTCATTCAACACCAAATGCACTGTCAAAGGCTGTTGTAGGAGGTGTGACTATGTAAATGTGACTATTAATAGCTGCCATTTCAGATTGAACTTAATCGAACCCTCAGGAAGCATATAACCTGTTCTTTGGAAAACTTGTTTTGGCCATTGGAAAAAGATAAGATCAAGAGAGAGACATTTTCATAATCTCACCTTAACTTCCGCTATCTGATCCTATGGTAGATGAGTTGGAAACTTTTATTTCGAGCGTTTCACAGTCGTTACCGGTTGTGCCTCCAGAAAATCCAACGCTAGACATGCTAAAAGGAAGGTACGCCTGAGTGGAAAAACTGGGAATTAGTATGAATTATAATCTTGAGTCTTTGAGTTTATATCTTACAATCACTGAAGCATGGGAAGATGCCAACATTCATGATAATAGTGTAACTGGCATCGCACTGGCAAGTGTACTCATAAGTTGCAGACTTCGTGCATGTCCTTCCTCCATGATAGATCCAGTAGCAAGCTGCCCAGAAATTCCTTCAACATGACTTATGTACCAAAAGGATGAAGGAGGTGAAGATGATTTACGATCGAAGACAGATGTGTTGTATGGAACGAATGGGACCGCGGGAGGCTCGGGCATGCAGGAGTGCTCAACGGAACCTGCACGAAAGAAGATTTGCAACTTAAGCCTATGTCCACAAAAGCAAAACACAATTCATATGAACCTCAACCATATGGCTCTGAAAGTCGAATGTTTATGTGAGGTAATGTGCAGAGTCTGCAGCTGAATCTCTCGAGCTTCATGTTCTAGGATTAGTTTTCCGTTTATCTTCTCAGTGTCGAATCATCCATGTATTTCACCACTTAACTGGAGCGAAAAATTGGCGAGTTACGCCTTGTTTCCCATTCTACTGTAGAGAACTAGTCAAATGATTTCTTACTTAAGGCAAAGTGTTTGCTTTATTTACTGTTACAATTACTGCAACCTTCTAAACACTAAGATGGAACTAGAGGTCATCTTCATTGTCGAGGCACATTTGCTTCCAACCCGCTTCGCACTGGCAATTGAAGACAAATAGAACTTGAGGTCATCTTCATTTTCGAGGCGCATCTGCTTCCAACCCACTTCGCACTGGTATTTGAAGCCAAATAGAGCGCTGGCATTCAAAACGCACGACCCCTTTCCACTTTGCACTTCGCCACATAGGTCCTCCGCATCATCAATTCAAACCAAGCAAGAAAATCAGTCCACCATTTGTTGTAATTATTCATGAATGCGATGCAGATTGATCAACATCGATTCAAACCGATGCAGGTTGTTGAGGTGGTAAATTTTCAGAAAACTCTTCTACAGGTGCTTGGTTTTTCTTTCCTTTGAATTCTTGTTTGGAGGTATATTTCTTAATTCTTATTCCCTTAACTCTCTCAGTGGCAGGAGGCAGTGGCCGGAGCTCAAGCTCGGCCTTCACCAGCTAGGCGCTGAAGAACTCGTACTAGAGATGTGGTAGTTGGGGCTTAGTTAAAAGCAATGAGCGATTTATCTTTGCATAACTAAGCATGAGCTCGAGCTCTAGCTTCGTATAATAATAGCTGTGTAAAGTTACTGGTTCATGCTGGCATTCAACGACAAGATCGGAGGGTTCGCAATACAATTGATGATGGGCAACGGATGTTGCTAGACAATCGAATCGAGTTCATGATCATGTACTCATTCACCTTCTTCTTCGCAAACTTCGGCCCTAATGCCACCACATTTGTGGTCCCCGCTGAGATCTTCCCAGTGCAGCTCAAGTCGACGTGTCTTAGCACATATGCCGTAGCTGGCAAGGCTGGATCCTTGGTGGATGCATTCAGTTTTGTGGATGCAGTGGACGGGATCGGTGTCAAGAAGACTTGATCACACTCGGCGTGACCAATTTCTTTGGGATAGTCTTCATCTTCTCAGTGCCAGAGTCGAGGGCCATTTGCTCGAGGAGATCTCCAGAGAGCATGAGGAAGATAATGCAGCTGAGTTGAGGATTGTCCCTGTTAAAATAGGCCTCAAAGTCTAGACATATGAGCTTTCTAGCAGACTTTGTCAAGGTAAACTAGCTCTAGTACAGTTTTAGACCGTATTAGCTCTGAAAGCTGCCTTTTTCGGCCTCTGGTCATGTTGACCTTTGTCGATTAGATTCATGCCACCATCGTTGAAGCTTGAACCATGGTCATTGAAGTAGAAGCAGATGTGTATCTGTGGTAATGTAATCTCATTTTGACAAGTTAATCTAAGTTCTTAGCCCAGAAATAAATTCACATTTCCTATTCCTACTTACAATTTCCTTCTTGTACTTCTGGCCTATCTACACTGATAGTTAGATCTTCTATCATCGATCATAGAGAGAGAAATCCCTTTCATGTTGAGTTTCCGTACTTATTGCCCGTCAAATTCATGAAACTTTCGGCCGGATAGTTTCAATTCATTCATCAAATCCTGACTAATTCCAAGTGGAGCTTCAAATTCGCACACAAGGACGAGTTCTGCTCAAATAAGAATTTTGGAAGATCGAGCTTTGAATGCAAAGTATGCATGCACGGTTCCTTTGAGACGACCATCACCGTCTGGGGCTGGGCCTCAAGAAGCATCTTGTTAAAGCTTGAATTGATGCAATTCATGCACTCGCTGCATTAATTCCTCAGTTCAATAACTCCATTAATTTCAAGCCTTCCCAGCTTTGCCCTTTAATGGCATAGATGAAGGCTCCTCATGACCATCTTTAGAAAAGTACATTGGCGTTCTGAGAAACAAGATCTTAAAGCAAGTAACAAGCAAATCACGTGGTCAAAGGGAAGCTACATATTGATCATATGGCAAGTGGCTTCAGCTTATGTGCTATGCTCATCCTACAGATATACTCTCCAACCCCTGAAATCCAAAGCTTCAGTCATCTTCATATCTAAATTGAAGAGGGCAAGGAAGGGGTTTTTGTCCAAAGCTAGAAAATTTTAGAGAAATAGATAGCGTGGGCAACCATTGCAGTTTTCAAGCAATGCAGATCCCATGCCATCATTCAGTTCTCATATAAACATGATCTATGCGAAAACCAAAATATTATAGGAAAATGTTGGGCACTATCGAAGAACATTAACATCAATATTTATGGAAAGCAGGCGATAACCATGTTTAATTCCCACGAATGGTCAGCACACAATTTCAACAAGTCAAATCTACTCCTATAAACCGCACCCCCCCCCCCCCCTCCAAAAAAAAAAAAAAAAAACGAAAGAAAAGCCGATACTTAAAGTTTTTGTTGGGTGTACTGTTAAAGCCAAACCAGCAAAGGCAAATTCTTACCATATCATGAAAATGTTAAGCAGAAACCAGAAGCAACTTATAAAGCAAGTCAGGACGCATCACTAAACCAGTAGACATGCAGTCTATAAATTCATTTGAAATGGAGTGAAGTGATCCCAAATCAAAAATCACCACTCATTTAGTATTTTTACCATCAGACCTAGAGCGACAAACATAGATAACAATCAACAAAACATATGCAATCGTTTCACCTCCCCACCGCGAGTCTTCCAGGCAACGCTGCGAACTTTACTAGACTGAATTGTCTCTGTTTCAATCAGAAGACATGGATAGCCCGATGGTGATTTCATCCGCCTCCTGCAGATTACCACGAAAATATCACTCAGAGAAGTCCATATCTAGCTTACTGACAACAACAGAGTCAAGTTACAAACTCGAGGATGCCATAAAAACCGACAGAGAAGAAGAATTTCGACCCCCTTTTCTGCAATGTCCTTAGAAGTCGCTAACCTTACCGTCAAATTCATTACTGAGCGCATCTGGCGAATGCGCAAGCAGTTCATAGATCACAGCAGCGAGAGAAGCCAGACATCGGAGCTTACCATCGGAGGCCAAAAACTAAAAAGCATTTGCTGGAGCAACGCCGGTGCGAGACAAATCCCAAATTTACGCCGAGGAAGAAGAACCCACCTCGCCAGCTTGGGTCCATCTTACGGCGCAGGGACATTGGGAGGGAAAGGAAATTTCTTTCTTTCGGGAGTTGCAGCGGCACGAATAGACCGAGGAGCATCGAAGAAGAGAGAATGCGGAAGCCGGGGTCTTTCCCAAGACATTGCACGCTCCGTGACTGAAATCGGAGCGGCCCATTCGGGCTTGGGAAGAGCGCCTCGCCGCCACCGGCGAGATGTTCCCACGACGAGCCCGCACCGTGTCGCCGCGTTGCTTCGACAAGCTGCGATCGCTGTCTCTTGGGCGAACTGCACCAATTTGAGCGACGCTAACCTCGTTCGAACGCGAGCAAGCTCGGGGGATGAAGGACTTGAAGCTTGGTGGATGAAGGGCTTGAAAGCTTGCGGACGACGGAACCGGGGAGAGAAGAAGAGACGGCGGCGAATGAAGCTCGCGAGGAGCGGCGGAGGACCGGAGCGGCGCGGCGGAGGATCGGGCGAGAGCGATCTGCTTGAGCGGCGGGAGAGAAGAAAGAAAACGTGGAAAATTTGAAAATCCTAATTCAATTTGGGGATTTTCTTTAAATATTTTACCTGATTGCAAATTTGGGACCAAATTGACTCTCTTACGGTTACGACCGAAAAAGAAAAAAAAAAAAAAACTCTGTTGTGGTCGCTGGAAAATGTTGACCAGAAAACTTTTGGTCGGCTGGTGGGTCCATTAATTATTGAAAAATGATTTCACTTTAAGTTTTTATTTAGAATTTTCCTTATGCATGCTATAATATTTATTTATTTATGTTGACTTAGCAAACGTTTAGGAATCACGAAATTGTAAGTATTGCTTATTTTACTTAAATGAAAATTGAATGTTTCAACGACAGGTAAAAATAATTTTCAAAATTACAAAAACTGTGTGTAATTATTAACAATTCATGCAGTATTTGTGATATTTTTTAGTCAAGTATAGTATTGCAATTTAATAAACACAAATAAGTTGTAAGGAATCACGGTATCGACATGAGCATTTTCGCAATCCGTTCAGGAGACCGACGTCTAGATCCTAACTCGTCGCGATACCACCTGCATTTCTAGTGAAATTCCTGCAAATAGCATCACGACACGCATGAGCTTAAATTAATATCGGGTCCACGAGTGGGGGAATTCATTCTTACCCGATCCGACGGCTATCAATTCTCCAAGTGGCGGGAAAGGACCACGTGGCGCCAAGCCTTTTCCCACATGAATCATGCCTTCGTGTTTGTATTCCTACGCAAAGCCGTCCAAACACGCGAAAAGCGAAGGCAATTTGGTTGGGGGCACGGCAAGCCGCGGGCTCCATTTGCTTGTAACAACCACCCCACGCGCTGCCGCCCAGGAATTCGTCCATGCTTCCAGAGTCGCCAAACCAACCAGCCCATAGTTCTCTCCCTAATGCATTTACTAAACTATATTGATATCAACACGCTTTCAAAGTCAATTGTCGAAATTCTTGGATCGTACAGTAGAGGGTTTGACTAAAGGGTTTGATGTCGTGGGCAATTAATATTTTATCGAATTACCTCGTGAAGAAATTTATTAATCTATGATTTTTTGACACTATTGTTTCTGTGAACCTAAGAGAGATATCGTAGTGAATTGATAATTCGATGTGTCTCGAAATGTTATACAAATTTGTAGTGGAAATGGAAAATGAATCAAGGTTGAAGGAGTTAAAAAAACTTGAAGAACCTTCGACATGAATTGTGCCTCTCTTATTTGCATCAAGTTCGAGAAGCCAAAGATGTCGAGGATGCCAATTTATGCTTGAAGGAGGGAATATGGCGATTAACCGTGAAATGGAGTTAAGATTTTGAAAATTTCTAGAATGAAGAGCTTGAAGCAAAGGTCCATGACTTCCTTTTCCCTCACTGAAACCTTGAAAATTTCACAATGGCCTAGAATTTCTTAGGTAGTCCCTCAAATATTTACATAGTGCATTTACATTTAGATGGGTGTCATAGGGCCAAAGTATTATCATCAGCTGTAAATTGAAGGTTTAAATGCAATATGCATGACAGGGTTTGAATTTTATGAAAGTAAAAATCCTTTTCCATTCATAATAACCTTGAAATTCAAGGACATGTCCTTGTGGGAGGACTAGTCTCATACCATCCTCATTGAAGAAAAAGGAGTTTTATTCACTTGTCCTAAGCATCTCGTCATTTGGAATTGTCCTATGTTGATCGGAAGAAGGCCAAGTCAAGTCCCTCATAAAGCTTGAAATCAAGTCTTGTCCGCTTGTGGATGCCTTGCCATCTATTAGTAGCCTTCCAACTCTCAATGAGTCAAACTTTGGAGGTTGTAACGGGGGTGCTAATGAGTTTAGAAAACTTGAAATCTCTAACCGTTTTTGTGGTAGAAGATGCTGCTAAACTAACTTGCTTAAATCATTGGTCTACAAGCTCCTTGATCAAGTTGGAGAAGTGGGAAATGAAACATGAAAAGTGAAAATATTTGTCATGAGATATAGATATAATTTGAAATCTAGCTTGTTTGAAGGGTTTAGTCTTCGAAAGTTGTCCTGATTTCATATCTTTCGCAATTGGACGAGGAAATATAAAGCTGTCCAAAATCTCAAGACTATGGACTTGAGGGGTTGATAACTCTAAAGCAAGATGCATACCCTCTCCTCTCTTAGAGGCTTGATGGTTAATAACTTATCCAAAACTTGTGTCCTTCCTGAGACAGGTCTACTAACATTTGTGATATCATTAACCATTAGAGATTACGATATGTTGTTATATTTATCTATAGGATTAATTGTTCGTATGGATGAACCAAGTAGCTATAGCAATAACCACGATGACATGACATCTTGTATGCAAGAATTGCCATTTTCTACCAACCTCTTCATTCAACAACGGTAGAGTTTTACATGCAATGCTCAAGAGACTTAAAATAAGTAAAAGTAGGGGAATAGAGTCACTTGTGGAGATAAATGTAGACCCTCTTCACTCGCTTCAAGTGATTGAAATTAGGGATTACCAAAATTTGAGAAGCTATATAGTTAAAACAAGCTAGTTAGAATTAAAAATAAAATAAAAAATTAAACGCATTTATTGCTTGATAACACTTCAAAAATATATATAATTTTTAAATTAAAATTAATAAAATTATTGACTATAAGCACAAAGAATTCCTTAAATAGAAGAGATTTGTAATATTTTTGGTTCTAAATTTTCTCTTTAATTATAATAAATTAGAGTTAGTCATAATGTCAATTTTTTTTTTTGTGAGAAGCAAATTTCTCTTGCATTCGAGATAATAGGTCATAGTAGTTCTTAATATTGAAATATCAACTTATCAACATTTATCTAAGGGAGGTTTATTTAGCAAAAAATGAATTATTCAGAAAATATTTTTCAAAAAAAATCACTTGAATCATTTATGAAAATGAATAAACAAAAAATAATTTTATTATCCACGGATGGAATTTAAATGGTGCCTTCGTGTAGATGTTTTATTTTTTTCAAAAAAAATAGAAGAAGCATTTATGTAAGTGATAGCCAGTGGCCTCGTCATTATGATGGCATAAGGATCACAAGCACATTTATTATTTTGACGAATATATTCCATCCATATTAAGAAGCGAATATTTGTAGATTTCCCAAGCCACCCTTCTTTTATATAATAGAAATATAATGATTTTTTTATAAGGATTAGTATCATAAAAAAAATCCTAAATTAGTACACACGTGACAAATTTACCCTTCGTTAGTTTCTATTAAATTTTATCGACAAATTATTGAGTTAGATGATACGCAATAATTAATGGGAGTATCGATTTGAGATTTTACTTTTCGTTCTTATTCTGATGCTAATCCAATTTAACAGAAATTATGAGATGGTAAATTGTCACAAATATAATTATTTAGAATTTTTGGTAGTCAAATAATTAATTTATAATAAATTTATCACGGATCTACTAATTTAGAGTTATTGTGGCATTAATCCTTTTTATAACCACCTCCCTTCGTAAATGATCATTCACTTTCTTTCCTTGCATGACTCCTCATTTCTATGTGCATAACGTACCTTTAACCCTAGTACACATTGTGGGATAGGCATGTACTTAGGGAGGATCAAGTAGCTTTGAGAATTAGCATTTTCAGAATATTAATTGTTTAGTGAAAATTTTCCTTTCCCATCTTGCATTAACTAATACATTAGAATTCCCAATTTACCCTACACTTTTCTTTCTTTGTTTTTTTTTTTTTTGGCACCGGATCCGTACTAGAGGTAAAGGCAAAGTTAAGTTGTGGCCAATCGTGGCTAGGAAGGAAGAAGCTTCGTCGAGGGTGGGGGGGACCCCCGAAAGCCTTTCGAAGCTGCTTTTGCAATGAAGGGCGATTTGGAACTAAAGCAGATTGGTTGTGAGAATGATGAAGTGTCGACGAGTGAGCAAAGTCCTTCCACGCGACCTTATTTCGATTAATAATCCCGCAGAGCTCTTGCTATTTACATTTTTTACAAGTTGCTTTATAACGGATAGGAAAAATATAACGAAAAATCATAAATTAATATATATATATAATAAATTTATCTCAAATTAATTTTTTGATTATCAAAAATTCCAAACTAGTATATTTATGATCAAATTTACTCAAAATTAATTTTTTGACTAAAAAAAAATCAAAACTTGTACAGTTGTGATAATTTACTATTCCATATTTTCTTTTAAATTAGATTAATATCAAGAAAAACCATAAACTGGCATACATATGACAAATGTAGGTAAAACCCTAAATTAATACACCCATTAATTCTCACGTGTAATTTAATTCAGTAATTTGATTGTAAAATTTAACGAAATATAATGAATGGTAAATTTGTTGTTGGTGTACTAGTTTAAGGTATTTGGTTGTCAAAATATTGATTTGGGGTAATATTAACCCTAAGGAGTATTCTACTTACAATACAATACGTGCGTTAGGTGAAGATCAATAGAATTCCTTATCTAGATGCGAAGCCATAAAGTCAAAGCTCTCCCAACCACATCCTGGGGGCATCACGCCTGTGACCATCTTTGCGATCCATATCGGGGCGGACCGACCCTCCCGGCCCTAACTCATCGCGACATCACTCGCATTTGCTACGTTAGACAGAGTACCACGACGCGCACCGACTCGAACTTGATACCTGGTCCCCGGGAGGAGGGGAACCCATTCTCGCTTGATCCGACGAATCATCGACCCTTCCTCCAACCAACCGACGGTCAAAAAGCCCAGACCGGTGCGTGCTGCCAAGCCTGTTCATCTTTCCCTGCACAAAGCCGTCCGAACACGCGAAAAGCGAAGTCGTCTTGCTCTTTAACAACCGCCCCCTTCATTCGGCGCGCGCCCCCCGGAATTTGCCGACGCTTCCAGAACCGGCCGAAACCAACCGAGCCCACAGTTCTCCACCCCTGCGAATTTACCGAACTACCCCCACCATCTCCCCTTTTTCTCGAAACCAACCCCCACGCGTTCCCCATATTAAATTTACACCTCCTCCTTTGCGGGGGTTCCTCCTTCGGCTCTTCCCTTCGGCTCTTCCCTTCCTCCCTATCGTGAATTGATAAAGAGCACCCAAAAAAAAAAAAAAAAGAGGCAATAATTAAATCTCGCTGAGGAACTCTTACTTAGGGCCCGTTTGGTTCGGCTTTGGGGAAATGTCCTTAGCCAAATGCAAATATCTTTAGCGTAAAGGGGTTTTCGAGAATGCTCGGGTGTTTGGCAAATTACGCATTGGAAAGTGACTTGTGTAAAAATACCGTTTGGCAAAACTTATTACAAATGGGCTTTTGCTTTTATTTTTTATTTTTTTTAAATCTGAAAATAAATCCGGCGACCGGTCGGCCAGATCTGGCCGTCCGGCGGCCAGATCTGGCCTCCAGACCGTAGATGCACGCCGTCGTCTACGGTCGCAGAGGACAGATCTGGCCGCCGGACGGCCAGATCTGGCCTCTAGAAGGCCTGATTTGTGTGAGCCGCAGGAGTCGGAGGGGGATGGATCTGCCGCAGGAGAGGAAGGCGTCAACGGTGGAGGCGGAGGCGGCAGCGGGGCCGGTGGAGAACTAGAAGTCGGGGGCGTCCCAGAACGGCGGGGCGGGAGGGCCGTCGGGTTGGTCGAGGGGGGGTGAAGGCCAGATCTGGCCGTCGGAAGGCCATATCTCGCCGTCGGACGGCCAGATCTGGCCTCCAGACCGCTAGATCTGGCCTCCGGACGGCCAGATCTGGCCTCCGACGGCCAGATCTAGCGGCTTGAGTCCTAGTCCTCGCGAGCCGAAGGAGTCGACCGGTGCTGCTCGCGCTCGTCGAAGGAGATGGATCTGTCGCAGAAGAGGAAGGCGTCGACGGCGGAGGCGGAGGTGGCGTCGATGACGGAGGCTGAGGCGGAGGCGGAGGCGGCGTCGATGACGGAGGCGGAGGCGGAGGCGGCGTTGACAACGAAGGCAGCAGCAGAGAACTCGAAGAAGTCACGGGAAGAAGGTGAACAGTGCGTGAACAGTGAGCTTGCATTGCGAGAATGCTGAATGCTCAAAGTTGCCCTACCCCAGCATTGGGCTTTGAGCATGTGGAATGCTCGCATTTGGCAAATGGGCATTCAAATGCCCTTACCAAACACCCAAAATTTCTCCCAAGGGGCTTTGGGGGCCCAAAGCCCCTTGGGAATGCCCAACCAAACGCCCCCTTACTTAGGCACGTCACGCTCCTGCACGCCAAGGCCCCTCCCCACCCAAAAAAAAAAAAGAACACGTCCATCATCAACGAATTTTTCCTACCTTTCTTTTCTTTTTGTCATCGTACGTCTGAATTTCAATCCTACGGGCATTGTCTTGAATCACGAGTGACCAGAAAATCCCGGGTTGCCCGATTTGCCCTTATCTCCAAAGGGTGCATCATCAGCGTCAATCAACCCGAGCCGGGGCGAATATTTCTTTGTTGTTGTGGTGGGGGGGTTCCTGTGATCTGTGTAGTTCTTTGATTTTCTTCCCCTGCTCCCAATTTCTGGGTCTAGGGTTTGCTTCACGCCCGGATCAGAATTCAGGGTCAAGATCAAAATCCCTCTTTTGTCTCTCCGTTGTCATCTGGGATTTGCTCAGGGATTTGACCTAATTTTTAAAGCGAGTCTTCCAGCAACGCTTGCAAACTTTACTAGGCTGAATTACCTCTGTTTCTATCAGAAGACATAGGGAGCCTACTGATGAATTCATCCACCTCCTGCGGATTACCACAAAAGCATCACTCAGAGAAGTCCATATCTAGCTCACCGACGATAACAGTATCAAATTACAAATTCGAGGATGCCATGAAAAACCGACCAAGAAGAAGAATTTCGACCTCCTTTTCTAAAATGTCCAGAAGCTGCGACTCAAGCTGCTGTCCTCGCCGCTCCAAAATCGCAAATTTCACCAACGAGCGCATCTGGCAAATGCATAAACAGTTCATAGATCACAGCAAGAAAAGCGAGACATTGGCGTTTACCGTCAGAGGGCAAAAACAAAAGCCTTTGCTAGCGCTACGCCGGTGCGAAACAATCCCAAATTTACCTCATGGAGAGCACCCCCCGCCAGCTTGGTCCATCTTACGACGAAGGGCATTAGGGGGCAAAGGAAATCCCTTTCTTTCGGGAATTGCCGCGGCACGAATAGACCGAGGAGCATCGAAGAAGAGAGAATGCGGAAGCCGGGGTCTTTCCCAAGAAATCGCACGCTCCGTGACTGAAATCGGAGCGGCCCATTCGGGCTTGGGAAGAGCGCCTCGCCGCCATCGGCTGGATGTTCCCACGACGAGCCCGCACCGTGTCGCCGCGTTGCTTCGACAAGCTGCGATCGCTGTCTCTTGGACGAACTGCACCAATTTGAGCGACGCTAACCTCGTTCGAACGGGAGCGAAGCTCGGCGGATGAAGGACTTGAACCTCGCGAAGATGGGCTTGAAAGCTTGCGGGCGACGGAACCGGGGAGAGAAGAAGAGACGGCCGCGAATGAAGCTCGCGAGGAGCGGCCGAGGACCGGAGCGGCGCGGTGGAGGATCGGGCGAGAGCCATCTGCTTGAGCGGCGGGAGAGAAGAAAGAAAACGGGAAAATTTGAAAATGCTAATTCAATTTGGGGATTTTCTTTAAATTTTTTACCTACTTGCAAATTTCGAACCAAAATAACTCTGTTCTAGTCCTTGGAAAATATGGGCGCGTTTGTTTGTGTTTCTGTTTAAAAATTGTTCCAGGGAACAGAAATAGAAAAAAGTATTTCTGTTCTGGGGAACAATTTTTGAACAAAAAGACGTGTTTGGTAAACTTGTTCCAGGAATAAAAAATAAACAGAAACATGTTTGGTAAATTTAGATAATTTTTTATTTCTTTTATTTTTTCTATTTTTTTCTTATTTTTCCTTTTTCATTTTTTTTTCTTCTTTTGGCCGGTCGCCGGCCAAGGCCTTGGCCGGCGACTGGCCGGCGAGGCCAAGCTCGCCCAGCGGCGGGCGAGGCGCGGCCTCGCCGGGCCACCGCCAGGCGAGGCCGAGGCTCGCCGACCGCTGGGCGAGCTCGGCCTCGCCATGGCTGGGCGAGCTCGAGCTTGCCCAGATCCGGCGAGGCCGACCTCGCCCAGCGGCCGGCGAGCCTTAGCCTCGCTGAATCTGGGCGAGCTCGAGCTCGCCCAGCCATGGCGAGGCCGACTCTCGCCCAGCTACGGCGAGCCTCGGCCTCGCCGGGGGACGGCAAGCGTCGGCCTCGCCGTGGCTGGGCGAGGCCGCCGGCCCCATGGCCGGCGACCGGCCAAAAGAAAAAAGAACAAGAAAATAAGAGAAAAAAGAAAAAAAAATGTTTCTTAAAAGTGTTTCAGAAACAAGAAACACAAAATTTGTGTTTCTTGTTTCTGTTTCTTTTTTGTTTCTGGGAACAAAAGAACAAAAAAACAGAAAAAGTGTTTAAAAACAAAAAAAAAAAAAGAATACAAACAAACGCGCCCTATCTATCTGCGAACGTTCGGCCGGCCGACGAGTTCACTGAGCTTTTTATTGAGAACCCGCTTTAGACTTTAATTTAGAATTTTCCCCATAGACTAGGGATCGCGAAATTGTACGTTTGGCTTGTTTTACTTGAATCAAATATTGAATGTTCCGACGGCAGGCAAAATTAATTTTATAAAATTATAAGTTTCGCTTATCATTTTTTGTCTATCTAGTATTAACTAAGTAACATGAAATTTGTAACAAATTTAAACATTTTGCAAATGATCTTTTCTACAATAATGAAACAAATTCCAAAAAACAAAATGTAAATATTGAGGTTTATACTTCAATTGATCATGTACAATCACATAGGTCAAATTCTAAGTGTTTCGAAAGGGAGGGCAATTATTAGGTCCGCATGTATGTTTATTTTACTCAATAAAAACTATTTATTTCCTAAAAAATTGGTCCTACATATTCTGACAAAAATCAATACAATAAAATTTTTATTAATTGATTAATAAGCACCCCCAAATTTAATCCCTTTAAAAGTCAAGTTATCATTATTTTGATTGAAAAAACCCGTGGTTATAGTAAACATTTTCATATCCATTCAAATGGTGCATCACATGACCAGCAGTGGCATTAGTGTCACTTTTGGAAAAAACAAAAGGAAAAGGAGACATAATTGTTCTCTAAATACCTGTAGTGGACTCTGTAAAATAATGGATCGACATGGGAGACGTGAATCTTTTAATTTTGTTAATGTAATTATAAACTTTTGTATTAATTTTTCATGTAGTTGTTTCGGTCAATTTTCATCTAAAATTGTTGACATCGTGGTCTGATCATTGTTGGCCATCCTTAGTGACGTTAGCCGATGCTCTCCAACTTTAGAGGTTACTAAGCTAGATAATGTTAACAGTAATCAACTAGACTGATAGATCGAGTTATATAACAAATTGCAAGCGGACCACTAAACAAATTGTCATATATATAACATTAAAGAGAAGTTTGAAACATTGCATAATTATTCAATTTAATAAATCAGTTTTACTATATCTTTTCTTTTTCGCTAGAAAGTAATGTCATTCACTGATCATCGAAGAGCCGTATGGGAAGACACAATTTGTTGGCGAATCGAGAGGACCGGGCTATACTAAAGGAGAGCATCCAAGGCTAACTTGCACTCAGTTTCGTTGATGATGTTTAGGAGATCCACTCGGTTCGCGAGGTTGCAGGTGAGAAGGATAAGAAAAAGGAAAGATCTAAGTTCTCTCTCCAAGAGCCTCAATTGGATTTTCCCAAGCTGCTTCCTCCATCAACAACAGGCATTTCACGACGTTCGAGCTTCTTACTGGTTATTACAGCACAAGTGAAAGTCAACCCTTTCTTTCTCCCTTTGGCTCCATAGACACAGTTTTATTGATCACACGCTTTGATTCGGTGTAGCAAGCGCAACTTTACAACATCTAGAAGAAAGAATTTGTGCCCCTTGTCTGCCACCAGTGGAAGGAAATAAAAAGAAGAGAATAGAGGTGAACCGCGGTGTGCGGCGTGCAAACAAAGCAAAACATGAGTAAAATCTAAATTTGCAAGATAATACCCATGATAAACTTATAATACAAAGAGATTCGAAAGTGAGAAATTGGATGTGAATGAGCCCTGGATATATTAGTTGTTAGGCTTGTAGCTACCAACTTCTTACTTGAAATTTTAATCATCATATTTGATTTATTGCAATGTTATATCTACGTTAAACATAGGCATAATGCAATGTAAGTCGGAAAAATCAAGTCAAGTCAAATGAAAAGGTTCATGGCTAAGGGTCTCAAATGACAAAATCGCAACAAGAAATTAATATCGAAAGAGAACCAACGAACCTGTGCATTTAAGGATTCTCAACTAACACCAATGGGAGGTGGACTGTGGCCTATGAATGAATCAAGACTAATGCCAGATCAACGCTCAATTCAGAAGTCCGTCCTTCTTTCATCAGTTCATTGTATCAGCAAAGGAATTATAATTTTATTCCACCTAGAATCATTCTTAATGCAAGACAACATAACTTAGGGAATGCCTATACAGCAAAAAACGATCAACATACATCCATATACAATGAGGAAACCGACAAAATTGCCTGTTAATGAGCTAATTTCATAACTGGAAGGTCTCGGTTAAGAACACACTAGGCAATTAAACATTGTAGTACAGCAAAATTTCTCTACTCAATGCTACATATAAAGGAGAATGACCTCGGTTTTTATTTCTTCCAAAATGATCTAGCTTAGGAATATCACCGACTATGTAGCAGGCGCTTGACCGGTGAACAAAATGAAACAGTAATGGAGAGAGATTCACAGCCAACGTAAAACACAATCGACACGGAACATTCAAGGTTCTCATGATAGCTTCAGAAAGTCACAATTTCCATAGCGATGGAATTAAGAATTCTCGGTTTCCACCTCGGTAAAACAGAGCATGAAGAAATATACCTTGAAAGCGTAGGTGCTGATCCCGCCATCACCGGAGACGATGAGGATGATGATCGGACCCGGGGAAGGAGAAACGAACAATCTCCGAGGACGTCGAAGACGCTGGCTGGAAAACAGGGGCGAACAAAGCACTTCCAGTGGCCGCGATGCTGGTGGGGTTCCGCGGTGGCCTGCGGCTGCGATCACTGACAGAGAGGGCGGCAGAGATTCAGAGAGGAAAAATCGACGGAGAATTGCTACTCAATGCGAGAATTCCTTCTCTGCACTCCTTGCTCTGCTCTCTGAGATTCGAATGCAAAGAGTGCGTGTTGGTCGGCAATCGGAGACGAGTGGCGTGCTACTAGTGGACCGGAGGTGGCCGAGTGTATGGAGAGGGAATCGCGACCATCTCGAGTTCGTTTCCAACGTTCAGATTGAGAGAGGACCGGGCTCGATCCAAATCTTTATGGGTTCCATCGAATTGGGCTTAATGGGTTTTATTAGAAGAGAGTTGATCACTGAGTGTTTGATTGTTTTGAAAATCTCGATTAGATTTGGTGATGGTTTTGTAGGGAATTATGCATATTAAACATTGTGTGAGTTTCTGACATTGAAAAAAAAAAATTGTGTAAATTATTGAATGTAATTGAGGGTCGAGAAAAACTGAGAGCGTTTGAATGATTCAAGCATGGTTATAACATTTGTTGTATTGCTTAACCAATAGTAAAATTTTATGTTATTCTTTTCATTGACAAGGTCATACTGACCGAATCATGTAATATGATGTTCATTATGCTTTTCTGTATTCTGATTTATTATCCTGATTTATCATTTTATTCTTATCTCAAGTTCAACCATGCTTTTCTGCATGGCCATCCTAAGTGGTGTGTCGTCGATCTGTCCTAGACAAATTTCAAGTGTAATTCATGGATATCATCTAATCATGAACTCAAATAGCATTTTCTTGTCGAGAATTGGATTTATTAGATTACCAATAAGGTTGAACCCAAGTCAAGAATAAAATGTTTGGTGAAAACAAGGACAAAATTGAGAGATTTAGATAACCATTGTGAATCACATTTAATCCTACCTTGTTTAAGTAAAACAATTTCAAAAAATGATAAAGACTTTGAAGGTATCACATTTGGTATTGGAACCTTGAAAGAATGGCGACATTTTAAATGATGTTTCCACTATCAAGCTAGCTTTCCGAAATCACTATGTGAACTACCTTAACTTCTATTCATACTAATAAATTAATTTATTTTTTTTATAGAATAGCGTTTGATTAAAGTGAAAGTCCTATGAGTTTTCTCAGGTTCTATTTCGTGTTTGAAAGAAGATAGATCATGTCATGCACTATCCCATGTCAGGAACACGATGAATATGCTCATGTCTAAACTAAACTTATGGGAAAAAAATGGAGTACGGTATTCAATCAATCGCTAGTCAATGTTAGTGGGCACTCTTCATTTGTAGAGACAACTAACATAGATAATATTAAGAACAGTGGACTTAAGTGATATATCAAGTATCTGACTGACTACAAATAGGCATTTAGACAAAATGGATCATATGCAACAATTTAGAAAAGTTTCAAACATCGCATAGTTAATTTATGAGCCTTAAAATACCATTTCTATTTTCCTCCTCTTTTTTTTTGCTAGAAAAGTAATGTCATTATTTTTTGCTGGAGAAACGGGAGGACCAGGTCGCACTCAATTCTGGCCTTTCATTGATGATGTTGGGAGGTCCAGGCCCATTTCCAAGGTAGCCGGCGAAAAGGATGACCTCTGCTTCAATTTTGACCTTGAGGACAAAACACGGTGAATTGGGAATTTTAGTTGGGTATAGTAGACATTCACCGATGGTTAAATTAATGGAAATGTCTCATCTCTATTTCAAAATGCTCGTACTAGACAAATGTACTTAGGTAGTCCCACCATTCTCCTAATGAAACATAAGTCTATCTTATATAACTTTGTGGCTTTGAAATTTCATATTCTATTTGACCTTGACACCAATGAACTATGTTTTTTTCCCCACTTAGCGATCAAGTGGGATGTGAACTAGTGTTCACATACTTCAACTAGTCCACCTCCTCAAGCCATTTTAAGAGCACAATCTTGCATATTGGCCATTTTTTATGAAATGATGTCGCAACAAACTGTAATAATAGGATATGACTAATTAAGTGTCAAAATTCCACCTATGCAAATGGCCGGTGGGCATATTGAAGTTATGTAGCTCCTTTCTTTCGGGGACGAAACAATAATCAGTTTTTATTTGACCCGTGGACAGAATAGAATAAGGAAGCTTTCATTATGAATACAATCATTATCACTTGGCAAGAAGGGAGAAAGAAAACGAAGCTTGAAGGTTTGTAATTTTATTCAACCTACGGGCATTTATTTTTTCACCCTAATCTTATAAATAATGTAGAGAGTAAATCTAGGTACCAACCATAATAATGAAGAAAATATAACATGTATTTATTTTTGAAAATTATTTGAAAATTATTTGTTATCAAGTATTTTTGGACATTAGTTGAGCAATCAACTACAAAAGTCTTTTAGCTTTCAACACATTGAGTTGTCGTGTTACGTTGAATTGTGATTGGGACCATATGATGAATGGTTATGATTGTTTTGATCTACATAAACTAAGTTTGTGTAATAACTACTCCTTTATTTGATAATGCGATGGGGCTGATGACGCCTTAATAAAGCAGAGTTTTGGGGTTGGGTTGGCCCTCTGAGCTTTGCTTTTTCAAAAGTTTAAAAATAAAAAATATGGGGTCGACAAGAAAAGGGTGGGTGAAATTTAAAAAAAAAAAACAGCCTTTTTTTTCTGATTCCAGCCTTTGGTGGCTTCAATCATGCCAGTACATTATTCAATTTCCAATCAACTTGCTCCCATGAAATTAAATCAAAAGAAATGGAACATCAGCATCGATCTATATTTTTCTCTAATTGAGATGGGAATCGACTACAGAGCTCGGACACCTAACCTTAATTAAGGTCTTACCTAAACACCGAATAATTTCTTGGGAAGCTGAAAAGTTAGTAGTAGGTTGCTCCAAGTCATCACTGGCCCAAACTAAATATTAAGAAAAGACTAATCCCGATCGCCTCAATCAAAAGTGGCGGACTTATAAACAATCGGGTAATACAAATGATGACCATAAAAAATATAGAGAGAGGAGATGGATGATTTTCTGCATTTTATATCTACTTTACTTGGCCTTTTCCCTCCACCAGGGTCACGAGTCCCCATTCTTACCTCCACCGCCAATGGACAATTGGCTAGGTATTAAGTCCTAATCGTCTACCTGCTCCTTGTCTGCCATTATTAGAAGGAAATAAAAGCACAATTAGAAGTCAACAGCGGGTGAAGCACGCAGACTTGGTGGAGATGGGAGCAATGAAACCCCCGACTTGGATAGGTTTGTCTATTTGATCCTCCAAGGGCGTATGGAGCCATTTTAGGGGTGAATTTAACGGGCAATTTCTTTCCGGTCATTATTTAAATGGAATTTTGTTGTTCAGTATTTCCAAATACTTGTTAAACAATCAATTGTGAAGATTTAAAATAATGGTTATGCATAAAAAATTACGTGATTATTCAGTAAATGGATATTGTAATTGTAAGGGTAAACTTAAAAAAAAATTACGCTTTTAGCTTTAATACATAGATGAAATGCGAGATTTTGAGAAAAGATGTTGGTTATGCATTAAAAAAATGGGGGGTCACTCTTGTATATAGAAATTGTATTTGTCGGGGGTAATTTCATGTAACAAAAAAATGAAGTAAAAAACGCTTTTAACTTATATATATGGATATGCATGCTTTCTTTTCTAGCGAAGTAGCACATCTTACTATCACGAGTAGTTGAAAGCAAGCTGTAAAAATTATATTTGTGGTCGCGTGGGTTTAGCTTCTTTTTTTTTTTCTTTTTTTTTTCACTTTTAGAGATGTGTCTTGTGGATTTAACTTATACTAGATTTTGACCAATGGTAAAAATATTAGAAAGATCTTGTCTCTATCTTGCAAATAGTCGTACAGCATGCAACCATTAGTTTGGATTAACCAGTTCCCACAAAAATAGAAACCGAACACTGACTTTCTAGATAATTCCACAATCATGTTGACAGGACATTAGCATCATGTTACCATCAACATTGACCTGCTTTATGGGCATGCTCCTCATTGAAAGAGGAGCATTTCTCATTCAGATGCTAGAAGGATCGCTGTTGACCATATGAGCGTTCACTCAACCCATAGAAGGTTGCACTTGGCCTCTAAGAAATGTGCACGTGATGTGGACGAGAGCGTGTAGAGAGCGTGTATCATGATAAGCATGTACTTCACCGTAAAAAAAGCGAGCAATTTATCGTGAGGAACTTGTTTTTCTGATTTCAGCCAGCCTTTGGTGACTCCGATCATGCCGAAACCTGGTCTGATTTCCGACCTATTTGTTCTTGAGAAATGAAATGCAACGTCAGCATCAATCGACATTTTTTCTTTAAATGAGATTAGTGTGGACTACGGGGCTTGGACACCTAACTTTAGTTGAGGCCTTAACTAAACACCAGTTAATTCTTTGGGGAAGTTGAAAAGTTTGTAGCAGGTTGCTCCAAGTCGTCACTAGCCCAAACTGAACATTAAAAAAAGACTGTTGCTGGCCACCTCAATCAAGACAGGAGTAGCGGATAATTGATTAGGTATTAAGTTAAGGCCCAAACATAATATGAAAAAAAGACTGTTGTCGGTCGCCTCTATCAGAAGAAGATCAGCGCACTTAGAATCAACCGAGTAATACAAATGGTGACCATATATATTATATATATATATATATATATATATATATATATATATAGAGAGAGAGAGAGAGAGAGAGAGAGAGAGAGAGAGAGAGAGAGAGAGAGAGAGAGAGAGAGAGAGATAGAGATGATTCACTGTATCTTATATTTGCTTTACTTGGCCAGTCCCCACCACCAGTGCCAGCGGTGTCTTTAGTCCCGATTCTTACCTCGATCGCCAGTGGACAATTGATTAGGTATCAAGTTAAGGCCCAAACTAAATATTAAACAAAGACTCTTAATGGTTGCCTCAATCAACACAAGAGTGGCAGACTTATAAACAATCAAGTATACAAATGGTGACCACAAATAATATATATACACAGAGAGAGATGGATGATTTTCTGCATTTTATATCTACTTTACTTGGCCAGTCACCTCCACCAATGTCTTTAAGTCTCCATTCTTACCTCAACCACTAATGGACAATTAATTGCATATTAAGTTATAATCATTTAGGACGCGTTTGGTAACGTTTTTGTTCCGGAGAACAATTTTTTAACAGAAATAGTTTTGTTTATTTCTATTCCAGAGAATAATTTCTGAGTATAAGAACATATTTTGTAACTGCAAAAAAATTCTACTCTAGGAACAGAAATACGTTAGGTAAATTTTTTTTTAATTTTTCCTTTTTTATTCTTTTTTTATTCTTTTTTCTTCCTTTTGGCCAGTTGCTAGTCTCGGCCAGAGGCCGGCGACCGGCCGACGAGGGCTGGCCACCTCACTGGGCTACCGCCAAGTTAGCGTTGCCCAGCAGTGGCTCAGCGAGATCGAGCCTCGCCAATCGGCATAAGGCTCGGCCTCGCTAGGCCAAGGCGAGGCCGACCTTGTGTCGCTTGGGCGAGGTCAAGCCTTGCTGGTGACCTCGCCTAGCCACTAAGGCCACTGGCGAGGCTTGGCCTCGCCTAGGTGGCGTGAGGTCGGTCTCATCGAGGGCCGATGATGCTCTAGTGAGGTCACCGGCCCTCAACGGCCGATTGTCGGCCATGGCCGAGGCTGGTGACCAGCCAAAAGGAAGAAGAAGGAAGGAAGGAAGTAGAAAGAAAGAAAAAAGAAGAAGAAAAAAAGAAAAAGTGTTTCTCGGAATTGTTCCCAGGAATAAGAAACAAGTTTTTATACTTCTTGTTTTTGTTCCAAATCTGTTTCTGATAACAAAAAAAAAAAAAATAGATTTTTTGTTCACGGGAACAAAAGTATAAACAAACGCGTTTCTATTTTTCTTTTATTCCCCGGAACAAAAGAACAGAAATTTGTGTTCCGGGAAACAGAAACAGAAATAAACAAACAGGCCCTTACTTGCTCCTTGTTTGCCATTGTTAGAAGGAAATAAAAAGACAAATAGAGGAAACGGCGGGTGAAGCACGCAGACTTGGTGGAGATGGGAGCAATGGAACCTACAATTTGGATGGGTTTGTCGATTTGATCCTCGATTGAATTTTAAAAGACCCTTTTTTCCTGGTCATTATTTAAAAGGAATTAAGTTATCGAATGTTTCCATATACTTTTTTTTTTTGGGGTCTAAGAATGCATCCAAATACTTGTTAGCAGTCAATTGCGTGAATTTTTAGCTTCCAATGCATCAAGTTCTCATATTTTGTGGAATGTATGGTTCAAGTTGATCTTCTAATGAGTTTTGCTATCATAACATTCCTTAGAGTATTGTGAGAATAATAATCTATTAGAAACAACAAATTCTTAAAGAAGTGGGTCTTGTAATAATTTAAAATTATTTATGATTTGATTTTTTGTAGTCCAAAATATATTATTATTTCACAGTACATTAAAAACTGTCATACAATCATTAAAACTAAATATACTTAATAAATTCCCTGAGATACTCGTTAATTATTCATTTGAAGAATGCACTATAGCCCTCGATCACAATATATTGGATATGTGCAATTATTTCGTGAATCTAGTATAAATATTAAACTGAATCTATTATACCTCTGTATTCTCCCGCATTAGTTTTTATTTTATTTGTTGCTTTTTTCTGCACATTAATATTGAATCTCACGCAAACTCGTTCTTTCTATTCTGCTTTCATTTCTTGCAATAATACCTTATCATACAAAGATTTTGCCATAAAAAATAGTAAATACAGAAATAGTACGCTCATTAGGAATTATCTTAGAAATATCGCTCGTATAAGTCCTTATTATATAGATGTTGCAAATTCAATGACTGCAAGTAAGCAAAGAGTCTTCCCAATTCCATGCCGTGAGATAATAATTTTTTTAAGTGTCTAGTATAAGACCCTATTAGATAATTATTTTCTAAATTTCCTCTTTGAATCCTGTAGTCAAGAGATAATTGTTTTTTAAAATCTTATAGCAACTCTCTTTCGTCGATTAGGATTCTTCTTAGGAGAAATACGAAGGTCAGTAATATGGAAATTGGACCTCATAAAAATTGGACCAGAAACGAAGAGAGTGGCACGAGCTATTAATTACAGAGTTACGAGGACACAAACAAAGATTAAGGATCTCATCCCCCACAAGAAGAACACAAAAAGCCTAAAAGACCTAAGCCTGATTCTAAGCTAATTCATTAAAATGGGACAGTTGAACCATTCATTGGCCACGGATGAGGGAAAGTACTCTTCTAATGCCGCTCCAGTCTTTTCCTCCTCCCAGCTACAATACTTTTTTCCTTAATTTTATGTAATTGTCTAATTAAACTGTGAACTTGACACGAAAAACACATAATAATAATATAAAAAAAATCTTCACACAAATCCACATACTAAGATTCACACTAATTGCATATGTTTACAAATATATTTTTTCATTTAAATTTCATGTTTATCCAACATACATACACTATAATGTATTTATGATATAATATCACTGGATTGATCTCCAACTGAAATTAATAAACCGAGTCATGTCTATCATTGATAAAAATTTGTCACGTCACTTTACTAATAGAGTAAGCTAGTGTGTAGTATCTTAGCATTATCCTGCATAATTTCTCTCTATTTTTGTTAAATTCATTGTGCTAACTAACTTATCAGGGATGGCTAATTTCTAGTATCACATCTTATTGAGGATTTGGAGATGTTGAAATTTCTAATTATTTATGCTCGATTGAAAGGCTCTCTTTGAGGATATCTAGCATCTGAAAAATGCAACGTGTGTATATCTCAATTACGATGCTCGTGGCCTCATTAGTGAATCACCCACAACTATTTATTTGTCACAATTTTCTTTTTTTCCTTTCTTTAGCCTGAAATGACTTATCATGACAGAGAAAAGGCCATTAAGTCAAAGATTTGAAGTGCGCAATGTGCGATGCTAATTAGGAAGTTCTTTAGAAGCTGCTATGTGCCTTCAATGGCTTGGTTTTTGGGAGGCTTCTCCTAAAGAAATTTCAGATATTAAGGGCACGTTTGGTAACGTTTCTGTTCAAAAATTGTTCCAGGGAACAGAAATAGAAAAAACTATTTCTGCTCCGGGGAACAATTTTTTAATAGAAGAAGGCGTTTGGTAAACTTGTTCTAGGAATAAAAAATGAACAGAAACACATTTGGTAAATTTATGTTATTTTTTAATTTCATTTAATTTTTTTATTTTTTTCTTTCTTTTTTCTTTTTTTCTTCTTTTGGTTGGTCGCCGGCCTCGGCCATGGCCGGCGACTGGCCGACGAGGGCCAGCGGCCTCGCCTTGGCTGGGCGAGCTCGGGCTCGCCCAAATCCAGCCAGCCCAAGCTCACCCAGCCTTGCCCCCCGCCGATGAGGCTCGGCCTCGCCTTGGCTGGGTGAGCTCGGGCCCGCCGGGCCGGGCCACCGCCAGGCCGGCGAGCCTCGCCAGGGGCCAGTGACGCTCGGCCTTGCCAGGGGCCGACGACGCTCCGGCAAGGTTGCCGGCCCTCAACGGCCAGTCGTCGGCCATGGTCGAGGCCAGCGACCGGCCAGCAACCGGCAAAAGAAAAAAGAAAAAGAGAGGAAAAAGAAAATTTGTTCTTAAAAATTGTTCTAGAAACAAGAAACATATTTTTCTTGTTTCTCGTTTCTGTTTCAAATGTGTTCTTAGGAACAAAAAAATAGATTTGAAACAAAAACGCAAACAAACGCGTTTCTGTTCTTTTTTTGTTCCTTAGAACAAAAAAACAGAAAATTTATAAACAAAAACGAACGTTAACAAACAGGTTCTAAGGCTCCGTTCATTTCACTGATAACAATTTCTTTAAAAACATTTTCAAATTTTTCGATATTCGTTTCATAGAAAATAAATTGGTTAGGGAAAACATTTTCCATCAATTAAAAAGGCCTTCTAAAATAGGGAAAAATATTTTCCCTTTTTTTAAAACCAAGTGTTTTTTTTTTCACAAAACACCTTTTCATTTTATTTTTATATTTAAAAAAAATTGAATTTTTAATTATTTAAATTTTTTCTTTTCTTTTTTCATTTTCTTTCTTCTTTTTTTTTCTTCATCTTCGGTTGGTCACCAGTCACGGTGGCGATTAGTGACTAGCTAAAGGCAAGCTCGAGCCTCGCCAAAGGGTAGTGAGGCTCCGCCTCAACTCACCCGAGGTTGCCAGAGGTTAGCGAGACCCTAGCAACCTCAAGTGGGGCTCAAGCCTGTTTAGCTAGTTGGATTTGGCAAGTCACCCTTGGTTGCCAGAGATCGGCGAGGCTCTAGCGACCTTGGGCAAGACTTGAGCCTAGCCCAGCTCGTCGGCCTTGGGCAAGCTCAGCCTGACTAGATCAGGCAAGGCTGAGCCTCGTCATAATATCTGGCGAGCTAAAACCTCACTGGCCTATGGCAAGGCTTGAGCTCACTTATGATTAGTCGTTGGCTGTCACCATGATCGACAAACAATCAAGGAAGAAGAAGAAAATGAAGAATGAAAAGAAAAAAATAAATAATAAATAAGTAAAAATTGATTTAAAAAATAAAATAATAAAAAAGTTATTGAAAGGAGTGTATGGAGGAAAATAATTTTCTTAATAAACGGTGGAAAATATTTTTTAATTCATTTTTAAATTTCAACCAAGTACCAAAAAAATATCATTACTTTCCTGGAAAATGGTTATAAGTACAATTACTCAACTCTTTTATTCATGATGTTTAGGACCTCCAGGTCGGTTTGCGAGGCTGCAGGCAAGAAGGATGGGAAAAAGGGAAGATCTATGTTCTCCTATCTCCATGGGTTTTCATTGGATTTTCTCAAGCCCCTTCTTCCATCAACGGCCTGCATTTCACGACGTTCGAGTTCGTCACTGGCAACTTCAAAGAGAGGCTCAACTTTAGCAGCGCAAGTGAAGACTGAAAAGTTAAAGGCCTTTCTTTTACCTTTTGGCTCCACCCACAGTTTTGTTGATCGCAAATTCAGTGTAGCTAGCACAAGTTTAAAACATTAAAAAAAAGGAAAGATAAATGGGCCGCTTGTCTGCCATTATTAGGAGAAGGAAACAAGAAAACAAAAGAGAGGTGAACAGCGGGTGAAGCGCGCAGGCTCGGTGAAGATGGAGACGGCGAGGAAGGGGACCCACAATTTGGGCCAATATGCACTAGAATTGCGGAAGGAATCTTTCCGTCTACACGCCCAAGACAGGGCACTAGACAAAAAACTGAAGTTCTGTCTGCCCTTCATTAGGACATTTTACCTCGGGTAGAATCAACAAATGTCGCATTACACAGATTGTGGCCTCAACGTCCATTTTTCAGTGTGACTAGGACAAAGGCCACCTCGAATCTGACTGGAGTACTTAATGCTTAAAACGTCTTTTATTCAGACCCATCATCTGATGCTATTGTCCTGGACGTAAGGACTTTTGTTTCCTCTCCACTCAGTACACTTCCTTTCAAACCGTTCAGGCATTCTTGTTTAATCCTCCGCTGCTACCGGATCAAGCCATCATGCCCATCGCGGAGCTCTTTCTTGGCGCCCTTCTTCCTGTGCTGTTCCAGAGGTTGGCCTCTCCCGAGCTGCTCAACTTTGCGCGCCGTGAGGGGATCGATAAGCTGCTGAAGAAATGGGAGAAGATGCTGATCAGCATCAATCAAGTGCTGGCTGATGCAGAGGAGAGACAACTGACCAGCGATCCTGGGGTGGAGTCGTGGCTCAGAGATCTCGGAAACTTGGCCTATGACATCGAAGACTTGCTTGATGAGTTCACCACAAAGTCCGCGGAAAATAAGTTCAAGGCAGAACTCGGCAATAGGAAGGTGCGCTCCCTTCTTCCAAGTTGTTGCTTCAAATTGAGCCCGAGAGCATTTATGTTTGACCATAAAATGAGATCCGCGATCGAAGAGATGGATGGCAAACTACAGGATGTCATCACTCGGAAAGATACTTTGAAATTCGGAGAGAATAATGGGAATCGATCAGCATACAATCAACAGGATAAGGAGCTTCCCACCACGCATTTGCCCGAGCCTGGTTTTGTTAGTAGGGAGGATGAAAAAAGCAAGATCGTTGAATTATTGACCAGAGATGAAGACGATAGAACATGTGCAGTTCTAAAAGTGATACCCATCGTAGGGATGGGGGGTGTGGGGAAGACGGCTTTGACTCAGCAAGTTTACAATGATGCGAGAGTCGCTGGCTATTTTGATGTGAAAGCATGGGCTTGCGTCTCCGAAGATTACGACGTGCTTGCTATTACAAAGAGTATCCTCGGAATAACCAGCAGCCATTTGTCCTATGAAGGTAAGGACTTGAATTGGCTTCAAGATAAGCTTAAGGAAAACCTTTCAGGGAAGAAGTTTCTTGTCGTTTTAGACGATGTTTGGAACGAAAAGTATGGAAATTGGACTACCCTATTGAAGCCTTTTCAATCGGGAGCGAAGGGAAGCAAGATCATCCTCACCACTCGTAACAGCAGCGTTGCTTCATTAGCCGGTGCTCCACCGTATTATCTCAAAGAGTTGTCACAAGATGCTTGTATGACTCTGTTTGCATTTCATGCTTTTGGAGTAGGAAATTTTGATCATCATCCAAATCTTGAAGTATTAGGCAGGAAAATAGTGGAAAAATGCAAAGGGTTGCCATTAGCCGTAAAAACATTGGCCGGGTTGCTACGCAATAAAGTCAATCCCCAAGAATGGAAACATATATTGAATAGCAAAATTTGGAACCTACAAGAGGAAAAAAATGAGATCCTTCCGGTTTTGAAACTTAGTTATCTTCATCTCCCTTACAATCTAAGGAGATGTTTTGCTTACTGTGCTATATTTCCGAAGGACTACGAAATTGAACGGGATGACTTGATTCACTGGTGGATTGCAGAGGGCTTGTTGGAGGTAAAAGAAGCAAAGAACCTTTGGAATGCAGGTTTGAATTGTTTTAATGAGCTAGTATCTAGATCATTATTTCAAATTTCAAGTATAAACAAATCACGATTCTTGATGCATGATCTTGTGAATGACCTTGCAAAGCTAGTTGCTAATGCAACTTGTTTTAGCTCAGAGGAGTTTAAGTTTGAGGGTAATCAAAGTAATGCATCTTTTGCTCGTCACGCATCGTTCATTCCCGGCAATTACATTGTGCCGAAAAAACTTGAGATATATTATCAAATGAAGGGACTTAGGAGCTTCATATCGTTACAAAAGGAATACTACAGTAACTCGTCTTTGTCCCAAAAAGTGTTATGTGACTTGTTGTCGAAAGTAAAATACTTAAGGGTGCTTTCGTTGAGTGACTATAAGATCAGAGAGGTACCGGATTGCCTTGGCAAACTGAGGCACCTAAGGCACCTTAATTTGTCGTATACTTATATTGAAACGCTTCCAAAGTCGATTGTTGCATTATATAACCTAGAGACTTTGATGTTGCGGGCCTGTCAATGCCTCACTGAATTACCAAAAGGTATGGAGAAATTGATCAATTTAAAATTTCTCGACATTACTGATACCCCGAACTTAAGAGCGATGCCATTGTATATAGGTAATTTGGTGGGTCTTGAGATGCTATCCAAATTTGTAGTGGGAACAAAAAATGGGTTGAGATTGAAGGAGTTAAAAAACTTGAAAGACCTCAAAGGGGAGTTGTACATCTCTGATTTGCATAAGGTTCAAGAAGTTGGAGATGCTAAGGAGATCGATTTAATCATGAAGGAGGGAATATGTTGGTTGACCATGCAGTGGAGTCCAGATTTTGAAAATTCTCGAAATGAAGACCTTGAAGCAGAGGTCCTTGTCTTTCTTCGCCCTCACCAAAATCTTGAAAATCTCGTGATATCCTACTATGGTGGCCTAAAATTCCCATCATGGTTAGAAAGTCCTCCACATCTTAACATTGTGTTTTTACATTTACATGGATGTCGCAAGGCCAAAACGTTGCCATCACTCGGGCAGCTATCTTTGCTCAAAGAACTGTATATTGAAGGTCTAAATGCTATATGCACGATAGGATCTGAATTTTATGGAACTGATGAGAGTCCTTTCCCATCCTTAATAACTCTAGAATTCAAGGACATGCCATTGTGGGAAGACTGGTCTCATTGCGTTGGGATTGAAGGAGTAGGAGTTTTGTTCCCTTGTCTTGAGCATCTCCTCATTCAAGATTGTCCCGTGTTGATAGGAAAATTGCCTAGTCAACTAGGCTCCCTCACAAAGCTCGAAATCAAGTCCTGTCCGCATATGGATGCGTTGCCCTCCATCATTAGCCTTCCATCTCTCAAAGAATTAAAATTCAGAAGTTGTAATGAGGGGGTGCTGAAGAGTTTGGTAAACTTGACATCTCTAACCTCTCTTGTCATAAAAGATGTCTCTGAATTGACTTGCTTAAATCATGGTTTTACAAGCTCCTTGATCAAGCTAAAGAAGTTATATATCAAAAGATGTGAAAAGTTAATTTACTTATGGTAAGACAGAGATGTAATCCAAAATCTCGTTTGTTTGAAGAGGTTAGATATCGATACGTGTCCTGAATTCATGTATTTTGTGGCTGAAGAAGGAGATATAGAGCTCCTTGGCAACCTCGAGACGATTTGCCTGAGTGATTGCATCAAATTAGAGAAGCTCCCAAGCAAGATGTACACCCTTTACTCTCTTAGAGACTTGTTAGTCAAAAACTGCCCAAATCTCGTGTCCTTCCCCGAAACAGGTATACCGACATCTATGATATCATTAAAAATCATGGACTGCAATAGGTTGCAACATTTACCTAGAGGATTAAATGTTGACCTGGATGAACTAAGCACCATCAATACTCGGGGGGACAAGATGTCTGGTTTGCAAAGTTTAGTGATCTCCCGCTGCGATTCTTGGCCCACCGCTCTGTTTAGCGGGGGCATATTTTTACCTATAACCCTCAAGAGTCTCGAAATTTACAATTGCCAGAACGTGGAGTCACTCGAGCGAATAAATCTAGACCGTCTTCAGTCGCTTCAAAAGATTCAAATTTATGGTTGCCATAAGTTGAGAAGCTTACCCCAGGGCCTAAACACACTCTCTAGCCTCAATTCCTTGCGTTTGAATGACTTTCCTGCTTTGGAGGTGGAGTGCTTCCCTCCTCTTCCTCTTGGCATCTCGAGATTTGGGCTTTTGGGATGTCCGAAGATAAAATCGTTACCTAATCAATTGCATCAACTCACGAGTCTCCAGCATTTGGCAATTCGTTGGTGTGAGAGTATTACTAGCTTCCCCGATGGAGGATTGCCGCCCCAGCTACAGGAACTTGAGGTGATTGGATGCGAGAATATGAAGCAGCCGATGAGGGAGTGGCTCACCCCTCTCACCTCCCTTCAAACGTTGGAGATTGACGGCAACGTGGGAGGGCTGGGAGAGGTGGAGGATCTGGTGCTAACGCTCCCTTCCTCTCTGCTTGAGCTCTATATTAGAGATATGGGGAAAGTGAAAAGACTGTCTAGCAGTCTCCCCGCTTCTCTCCAGATCTTACACATAGGAAAGTGCATGGCAATTACAGGAATATGCTCGGAGCTGAGGGAGTTGCCCCAGGATGGCCTCCCTCCATCTCTCCGAGAATTATGGATTTCCAATTGCCCGAAGCTGAGGAAGTTGCCCCAGGATGGCCTCCCTCCCTCCCTACAAGAACTCGAGATCGAAGGATGTGGGATTCTGGAGGAGCAATGCAAGAAAGGGACCGGCTGCTATTGGCCCCTCATCCGCGAAATCCCGCTGGTTAGATTGAGTGATACTCTCCTATGCGAGTCAATTACTTGAAAAAGGGGATTCGGACTCTGAATATTCTACACGGAAGAGATTAGGGTATTTTTAATGTCTGAGCCTTGGCTCTTTTTGAAGAAGGGGATTCCATAGTGTCAATGACCTCCGCTTTCCCCTCTATCGTCTTTGCACCTCGATTGCCTCCCTAGGCTTCGTCCTCACCTCAGATCACCCCAAGTCTCCATCTCTCGAAGATTCCTATGCCTCGGACGTAATATTCCCATTCAAAAATCAAGGTATCGATCGATCTCTGCCATTTACTACTCCTTGAATCGTAGTTGCTTTTGTCTTAACGGACCTGTTGCATTTGGATTTGGATTTCTCGACTTATATTTGTGCATTCCATTCCAGCAATTTTCTGCACTCATCCACCAATTCTTTTCGTCATCTACTATGCTCTGCCCATTCACCAAGAGTCTCTAAATCTTGCTCGCCTTGCAGATTACATTGGAATTCCCGTTGATGAAGTTTGTCGGTACGACCCAGGGACCCATGGAAAGGTCTATGTTAAGTCTAGGAGGAGCAGGAGGAGGAGGAGGAGGAGCTGCTTTGGAATCAAAGACTGGTTGGCAAAGTTTAAAGGGTGAGTAGATTTGTTTCTGTTCTTTCTTTTGACTGGCTGTTTGAAAGACACAGGTAATGGTAACGGGGAATAATCAAAATCTAGGAAGAATCTCTTCTCAAAGGATTAGCATATTGTTGGCATTCTGCTTGTTCATTTCTAGCATATTTCAATGGTTTAAAATTTATCATCTGTTATGTTGTTTGTTATCATTTCTCCGATTATCTCATTGATGCGATTATGTCCACATTCTGTTGTGTGTGTATAAGGGATCGATTCTACTCAAGGGGAGTGTTTAGTTATACGTTATATATGCATTGCTTGGCACCTTTCTTAATAGCTTAAGTTTTTAAAAATTGTATTTGTGTAACATGCAGCAATTGAATCAAACAGCATGACCGATCAGCCAACCCTATGTTCTTGTTTGGTTCTTTCTTTTAGAAAGTGTGGATTGTCTGAAAGACTTTCAGACGAGGATTGTAAGGCTCTCATAAAATCATCAAATTACAACAACATTTAAAGCTTGGATAGTTAAAAGCTGCTCATATGCCAGAAAACTTTAGCTTATCAAATCTATTATTCATAGTCTGGTTAACTATTAGTGTCAACTCTTTTTGTTGTCCAAAAAGTTTTTGAAATGATTGAGCGTAAGTGTAGAGCTTTTCCTTTGGAAGGGAGATCTTGATGCTAAAGAGAGAGCAAAAATTAGATGGACTGTCTGTCCTCTTAAAAAGTTAGAGCTCGTCATGATACTATTTGGTTATTGACGTTGTGAGAAGCTGATCGATTTGGGACTTCTGATGTTGATAGGTGCAACTTCATGAGTTGTTCAATGAAGAAGGTGTGTGAGGCAAAGCTACGGTTGAATGAAGACAGGAAGCCTTATGTGACGGATAACTCAAACTACATTGTAGACTTGCATTTTAAGACTCCAATTAAGGAGGCCCGCCAACGGAAAGGAGATAACTCCGATGGAGGGAGTGATGGATCATGGGTTGTTCTTGGACATGGCGACAGCTGTGATTATTTCCGGTAAAACTGGCGTAGATGTGAAGGCAAAGTAACATTTTTGCCCAGCAGTTACCTTGGTGAGAATTGTAATCTTCATTACATTCAAATAGATTGTATCTTGCATCTCTTTGATGTGTAATCATGTTAAATTTGTTCTGAACAAGTCAAATGTCCAGATGGGTCCTCCCATGCTTTTAAGTGTAAATCATTCAATTTGTGGCAGCCCTTGTAACGCACATTATCAAGCCATTTCGAATATACTCTACTCATCAGTTTCTGCTGTTATGGTAGACAATTGCATCCGTGGTTGTGACTTGTGAGTACACTCTGTCGACTGTCCCGTATTGTTTACTATTTAATGTTGCTAGTGAGACTATGGAAGTGATTCAACTGAAGGGAGATGAAAACAAGGGGTTTCTGGTGTGAAGCGATTTGGCCTTCAATTTTGAAACATTATTGCATTTGATACATGTCAATACTCTTTTGTTTGAGTTTCTTTTGAGGAAACTGATATTCACAAATACTGGCTATTGGTATAAAAATGGATAGAGTGCGACTAAAAGATAGACCTGCTAATTGAGGATGTGGAGATTTCTAGTTTTATTTTCAGAATTCAGCAATATATCATGGATTCATCCTTGTTATCTGCCATTCCCTTTATTTGCCATCATATGGACTATCAGTTTTCTATGATTTATCACCTTAATCTGTGACTAATATTTATCAGCATCAGAATCTCTCTGCGAATATCAAATCTTTCTGTGAAATTATCTAGAGATGATGCAATGAGCCTGGCTAAACACAAGGGCTCTCCCCCAAGATACGACTCATGATGCAATGCTCTGCCTAGGGCGTTGATAGCTCTGTTTGCAGGCTGAAAACTGAAAGAAAAGCGAAGAAATGTGCAATCAAGATGTTTCGCAAAACGCCAGTTTCGTTTGATCCTAGAATGGTTGCAATCTTCGGAAGCTTCAGTGAAAGGAAAAGTGAAAGCATTGGTCTCTCTTATACCTGTGATATAGTGTAGGGTAGTGTCGAACCATATAACACACATGTTTCTATAACAATTTTACACAAGAATGTCACTTCAACAAATAAAGAAAAAAGTGCAACTTAAGCCATTGCATGAATGGAAATTGAGTATAATCTTTACGTCTTTAGTACAACTCCACATGAAGCCTCGGTCTCGTGATGATGCCCTCTTACTAGTTCCATAGAACCAAAGCCATAGATGTTGTGAAGATTGTCAGACACATCAACTTCCCGGGTAGGAACACGTGCGCTGACGAGAAACAAGATACGAGACATAAGGTCTGGTAAAAACTTCACCGGATTTTAGTTCATAAATGCCCTGTTTAATGTCCTTAAAGGAAGTTGATGACTTGGATTGTCTTCATTCAACCCCAAATGCTCTGTCAAAGGCTGTTGCAGGAGGTGTGACTATGTAATGTGACTGTTAATAGCTGCCAATTCAGATTGAACTACATGAGCTTCTCCTTTTTGACTTAATCGAAACCTTAGGAAGCAAGTAACCTGTTCTTTGGAAAACTTGTTTTGGCCATTGGAAAAAGATAAGATCAAGAGAGAGACCTTTTTAGAATCTCACCTTAACTTCCGCTGTCTGATCCTGTGGTAGATGAGTTGGGAACTTTTATTCTGAGCGTTTCACAGTCATTACTGATTGCGCCTTAAGAGAATCCAACACAAGACATGTTAAAAGGAAGGTACACATGAGTGAAAAAACTGGGAATTAGTATGAATTGCAATCTCGAGTCTTTGAGTTTATATCTTACAATCACTGAAGCATGGGAAGATGCTAACATTCACGAGAATTGTGTAACCGGCATCGCACTGGCAAGTGTGCTGGTAAGTTGCAGACTTCATGCATGTCCTTCCTGTAAGAGTTTTCCTAATGTGGACTACATTAATTGATATTGTGATTTAGTGTTTTTATGGTCACCGTAAAACAGGGTTGGTCTAAGATGAGATAGAAGGTTTCTTTATTAGTCTAATATAGGGCTGGCTAGTGTGGGCCGAGTTGAGCCTAGCCCGTAATGAGGGGACCTAGCTGGAAACTCTATAAATAGTGCTCAAGTCTCTCATTTAACCCGGATTCTCACATGTATTATCACCTAAGAAGCGTTTACCTAACGCTAAATGTGAGGGGCCGCCTCATTGAGCCAATGATACGGAGAGCAATAGAGGAGAAGGACTTGATGCGTGGATCTCCTTGATGAGTGGGTAATCCCTTTTCTGCTTCTGCTTTATGTTCGATAAATCCCAAAACAGGTGCGTTAGTCTTACTACTCAATTATACATGTTATTGTTCTGGTTATAAAGATCTTGGAGTTTCGCAATTTGCATCCAACATGTGGTATCAGGGCAACCATAACCCTAGAACTTGAACGCATAAAGTTTTTGCAATAATTTGTGATTTTCGAGATTTTTTGTTCAATAAAAATAAAATTAACGGAGTGGGCTCGACGAGATGAGCAAAACGGTCGGCGGCACGTCGCCGAGAGAGGCCTCACACGCCCCCACGTGCCCCCACGCGCCACTAGGGTGTCAGAGATGCGCCCACGTGCGGTCATGCGCCCTCACGCGCTCCCACGCTCGGGGTGCGGCTCGCGCGTGCGCTCCACGCGCCGCGCACTCAGGCGGCACATGGGGGCGCGTGGAGCCTCCGTTCGGCACGTGGCTGGCGGCGTTGAATTCATATGGCCGTCCTCTATCTTTTGGTAAATTTATTTTACATGTTTGATGATTTTATAGATATGAAAATACATACAAAATCCTTAATACACGTATTTTTAGTGTATTTTTGCGTATTTTTCTTGTATTTTCTGTGATTTTGGAAATACAGATGATAGATTACTAGTATATTATCACATAAACATTATGAATGTGTGATTCATTAATAAAATCAAACTTTATTATAGATTGAAACTGGCTTAATGAGATACAATTAGTATGGGATAGTATTTGAGCTATGTATTGAGCTGATGAGAAACAGTAAATGTTATAAAACTTTTGTTGCTCAAGTATGCTCATTGACATGCTGGTAATCTTTGAATGATGGACGTCTTAAGAACTCCTAACTAAACTGATTGTACTAATTAACACATCTGCTGAATGTGGGTAATGCATGTCAGTTAAGTTATTGCATATTGTATCTAAACTCATTTGGTCACTGGTTAATGTCTATCAAGTTGAAAATTATAACAACATTTACACAAAACAATTGTATTTACTATTATAGTTTAGATATTTGGTTATGTGTTTTGATTCAATTTATAGGCCACTGGTTGATGCAATGATAATTTGTTACTTAAAATTAGCTAATAAATCAGCTATTGGCCTTGGAGTCATGTTTTTCCTTATGAAACTCATGAGTAATAGTTGATCAGCTATCAAGCTTGTCAATCTGGAGTACCCTATATTGCTATTTATGTTAATTTGTGAGGGATCCTTTGGATCGGCATTCTTTTAATATTGTTCCAGTAATCAATAATCGGGGTACACAAGAGATGCTTGCTTCTATGTTATGAGAATTTTCTTGTGTTGCTATGATCGGTGATCTCATTGAAATCTGTTTTTCAGGTTTGCTATATATATATGAATGATTAATTTTTATTAATGGATAAAGCAATGTAATTAGCATGATATGTGATTTTAGTGATTACCTACTCCTATCACTAAAGTTAAAATCATATGTATATGATGTATGTGAGTAGTAAAGTTTATATTCCTGGTATGAGAGAGTTTCAAGGATTCAATTGAGTAGTGACTGCCAAAGTGGCACGCTTGGTTGGGTTTGAAAAATTTCGGTCTTGTATGCTGATTGGGATGTCTCATAGTCTTAATGCGTGGTTATACTCCCAAAGGAGGTAATTGTGTATTAGTTTATGGAGGGATACATAATGGTATGGTAGAGGATTGATTGATCATAATGGTTCATCTGCCCAAAGGTGATGAATTCACGAAAATTAGAATATATTCCCATAACTGCTATCATGTTGGGAGTATACAATTGCATGTCATGTATTCTGCCCAAAGGTGATTATATGATTATGTGTGTAACTCTCTGGATGTGTACTTGTACGTCAAGTTACACGGTGCTCACATGATGCTAATTATATATATATATATATATATATATGTATATATATTGCTTGTTTTTCAGTCGCATTTTCTGTAATTAATAACTCCATTATTATTTAGGTTTTTACCGCTTCAAATTTTAAGTAGTGGACATATGATTTGCTGCTTGAGAAAAGAGCAATAGAATTTGCATACTGTCTATGAAGCGTTCCATTCAAGAACACTTGAAAAGTGGCTTATTTACTAACTGCATTACTACAAGATGATGGAAGCCTTAGTTGCTTGAAAGTTATGTTTTATCTACTACTGAAATTAGGACACATCTACAAAGATTGTGTTTAAGTTCTAATGGCATATACATATCGTATATGGTTGAAGAGGTTGTTTTCAAAATTTTCTATTTAAGGAATAATCTCACACATGTCTAAAGGAAGAGTAGAAAAATTGACAATGTTGATATTATGTCTACTCTTAACGGTTATCTAAAGACTTTTATAGATTGTTATGGAAGTAAAATTGTCGAGATAAATAATAAAACAAATTACAATTAGTCTTAAAATATTGTTAGGCTTAATAGTGGCCGTGAGTATATTGGCGAGTATAACAATGCGAAATAGCTTAAAGGGTCATTTGTCAAATATTTGGTAGATTCTAGGGTGGTAACTTAATTATCATGCCTAAAAATCCTGACAAAAAGATTTGGTCAAAATGCATGAATGCACAATATTGAATATGGTGATGAGTATGATTAGCAAGACTAATTTATCCGATCTTCTGTGAGCTGATATTTTGAAAGCAACCTTTTCACATATAAAAGGTGTTTCTTATCAAAGTTATTTCATAAACTTTTTTTGAGTTATAAACTGGACATAAATTACTTGAATCATATTAAATTTAGAGGTATCATGCAGAAGTGAGGTTATCTAATTCAATATTAAGTGTGTTAGAATTTAGATCCACTTGAAATTATTTTGTATGTTACTCAAATTGTTCAAAGGGTTATCAATTTTATGACCCTAAAGAAGGTACAAGTATTATGGAATCACATACTGTAAAGTTTCTACAGTTCAACGTAATTGTAGAGAATAACTGCTCTTAGACTATTAAGGATAATAGTACGATGGAAAATCACTGTGTTTTTGTCTTTGCCTATACAGATAATTGTGATACAGACAATTATTGGATCTCCTATACCATAGAATAAATTTGTTGAGGTTTAAGGTACTATTCTGATATATTTTATGATGAAATTTGTTCAAACCTCTCAAGTATAGAATGAAGTGGTGGTAACTTTACTCGGGAGATTTGTTAGGAAAAGACGATTAGTTATTTTATTAAATTATATAGTCTATTTGTGAGAGCATGACTGCAATATCCACTATATGGTTGATGTAATGGCATATTTATAAGTCTCGTTTCTTGTTCTCAATCAAGCATGTAATTAGATGTCATAAAAGATGATATACAATCTATGAAATATCATAGTGTTTGGAAACTAACTTACTTGCCTATAGATCACAAGTTCATTAGTTGCAAATTGGCGTACAAAATTAACAGGATTTCAAAGGAAAATTGTGAAGTTTAAAACTAAACTTGTAGCTAAAGTTTTCATTCAGAAAGAGAGGTGGATAGTTTATAGCGAAAAAATAATTATTTATTTAAATATTCTTTCAGAGTGAACGTGTCATTAATACCTCTTTTTGATTTGGAGTTATGTTAAATAGATACAAAATCTATATAGTGCAATTGGAGAAATTTGTAGCAGATTCAAGTAAACTTGTGTGTAAATTGAAAATTTTTATTCATAGTTTTTAAGCAAGTTTCGAGACATTATTATTAAAGTTTCATAATGTTATTATTTTGTTCAATTGGGAACAAAGTAATTCAGTATATATATATATATATATATATATATATATATATATATATATATATATATGTTGACACCTAAATTTTGGCGACTCGGTCATTTACTTATTACATAAAAATCAGGAATTATTTTTTTTTAATTTGCATAACATATAGTTTTAGGAGCATTTCTTTTATTACATTTGGAATTGATCGGCCACAGGGGATTTGAAAGTCACGAGGGAGCTTCTAATAGTAGGCCATGATCTTTGCATGATCAAGAACAAAGGTGGCTGGGCACCGTTCCACTACGCGGCCATCAGGTGTAGGATCAAGGGGAGAACGATCAGTCCGAGGCGCTCAAGAAGTTGTTGAAGATGGAGACGCAGATGACCTTGTACGATGACGATGGGAACACAATCTCACAGCTGGCTGCGGCTTCGAAACATCTCCAGTCCACTGGACGGCAAAACCGGGTCAAGCTCATTGAAAGGTTATGATGATCGCACCCTTTTAATGCCAGAATTTTAATTCTGTTAAGAGAGTTTTGACCCATTGCCCTGTGCAAAAATTCTTTCAATCTTGTGTGGGCATGCAACTTTAAGTAATTAAGGAAAGGAAGGATGCGGTGGAGACGTCTTTGAGGAAACGAAAGCTGGTAGAGAATAGGAAAGAAAAGGGATACGGGCGAGAAAGTTGAAAGAATCAATGTAGTGGTATTTATGCTACATTATTTCTTGTTTTAAAACAAGAAAGAATGCACCATCAAAGAAATCGTACGCACCCATGAGGAAAACGAATTCTCTGCATCAACTCAAGAACAAAGAAAGAAATAACGTCGGATATACCCATGGATCTATTCACGGCAAGAAAGGGGGAAATCGACAAAACTTGCAAGCTGATATTCGATTTGAAGAAATAAAATCAAAAAGGGAATATTCAGCATGTATTCAATCGATTTGGAGCTGCCATATTATAAATAGAGCAGTAAATTGAGAGAGAGGGGGGTAACTTTCGAATTTCAAAGACACACGAGAGAGAGAGTAGAGCATACGTAAGGAATCTTGACCAGCTTTTGGCTGAGACGCTCCTTCCATGCATCCGCCCCTTCCACGGCCAGACTTGGGGTCGTATTTCTGTCTCCATCACCGCCACATCGTGCTACTGCCCTGGTGAGGTGTCGACGACGGCCAAGCTGCTCCCTGCATACGTGCCACCCGAGAAGTCAACCGAGTCCGAGCTGTTGCACCCAACCGCGTTTCTGCTTTGGTTCGTTGTTGCTACGCACTGGCGCCATTGCTCCCTGGCTCGCTGGCGTTGATCCTCCACTGATGAACGTTGCCTGATGTTACCCCTCTGCGAAGGGATCGCTGCCTCATCGAGTCGGCAATCTTATTGTGTTTTTATTTTGCAGCAACTCTCGCTTTTGCCGTTCTAGTCTTCTTGTGGCTGCCCCCCTGCTGTGCTGGTCATCCTCGTTGACTTTGCCAAGCCGAATCAGCGAAGCATCAGCCACCACTTACTGAGCGAGACACCATCCTTGAGCAGCACGTCATCTTGAGCTACCGCCCGTGAGTCATCCCATCGTCCTTGTGCTATCACGTTGAGCCTCTACCGTGATCCACGAGCCGCTGTTCGAAGGCCAAATTTGGAAGCAAATATTTGGGATAGGTAAGAATTTTGTCTATGTTAATTTCTGAAAATTTTGTTTCCTTATTTGATATACTCATAGGTGCACGCGATGGAAATTCCCAATATGCCATGATATTCGCAACACGATTAGCCTTTTAAATTGGGAAATCTTCCTAATTTCACAACGTACATATGATTGACGGTCCGATTTCATGCTCGAAATACGACCCGCAATCGTACGGAAAAATCACCAATCCGATCTCACGCTCGAGATATGATTCGTGATTTTATTTAAAATTTGGCCAATCCGATCTCATGCGCGAGATATGATTCGTCAATTTAGTTCCCAAAATTAAATGGACGTGGATGATGTCTTGCTTGATTTGGTGCCGTGTTGTTCTTGATGCTTTATTTGTTTGCTCCCGTAAAAGAAAAAATATTTGAGTTAGATTAGATGCATGTTAGGATGTTACTTGTTTTAGATTATTTTGCATGTCTAGAATAGGAAATTTATTTATTTCGAATTTTTGAAAAAATGAAAAATACAAAAAAAATTGGGATGTTAGATTTCTGCTTCACTAGTCTAAATTGCATGCTTAACTATTTGGCAATTGTTAATTTCGAAATTTAAAAAAAGGGGGGAAAAAGGAAAAACACAAAAAAAAGTCATTATGCATATGTCATGTGGAATTAGGGCATTCTTTGCACGTCATTGCATGTTAAGATTGTATGTCATAGGTTTAGATAATTTCTCCTAAATAGATTGCATGCTTATTAGGAAAATAAAAATCATGTGCACGTCATATAGAATTAGTTTCATACAATGCACGTCATTTAGTGATTTTTGTTAGATGCATTTAATTAGAAATTGCCCGTCATTAGAATTAGGTCATTAGATTAATTTAGATTGCATATTTAAATGTTGCATTTCTTTAATTTCGAATCTCATGGAAAATAAAAAAATATTTAGAATAAATCATCTCATGCTTAGGATAGACTACATACTTAGTTATGTATAGCTAAGTCATGTTGCCATGTCATATTATTTCATGTTAAATTAGTGGCATACATTGCATATTGCATGATTTTCATTAATTAAGTGAAAACAAAAAAAAAAAAGAAATTACGTGTTAATTAGAAATCATATCTAGGGTTGATGATGTGAATTCTGATCTAACAACGCAGATGCTTTCGTTGCTATGAGGTGAGTCCTGCAATTTATTCATTGCTCTTCTTGGGTGTAAATTGTGGTTTGCGCACCCGCATAATCACCTCACATGTTAGGAAAATAAATTTAAAATCAATCCAAATTGCTTGCCGAACATTTTTCAAAATAAAAGAAAGGTACCGAAAGGGCGTTAGAGAAGTCTAACGTAACCAAGTCCCCGTATCCTTAGTCTCTGGTTCATAGGAGTAAAGTAAATCTCCCGTTACTTTACTAGGGTTTCTAATCGACCCACCAAAAATAGATTAGTGGCGACTCCTAATTAAAAAAATTGCATGTTAACAATTCAAACCTAAGTCGCGAATTGGTATGGGCTTGGGAGAGCCCGAGTTAAGTCTAGGCTTAACAATCAATTAGCCAAACCATAGGTGATTCACACCCGAAAAATTGGTCGCGACAATATATATATATATACTATAAGGTCAGTGGGAGGAAATTTATTTTTCTCATACATTATGTACATGATATTTTGTTTACAAGTAATGACCTTGAGGCATCTTTTGTCTTTTGTACTTAGGTCCGTAAGGATTGTTCTCGCCATATAAATATTGGATTTTATTATATTTATCTCAGAGGACATTTGCTAATTGTATATTGGAAATATTCAATATACATCATTGCAAGCTAGGAATTGCTCTTGTTGTTAAGAGTGATAGATTGAATCCATTACATTGTCCTTATTTAGATATTGAAAAAATCTAGTTAAAAGTGTACCTTGTGTTAGTGCACTTAAAAGTATAATATATACTCGAATTTTACTAGAATAAATATCGTCTTTGCGATGGAACTTCTAGGCAGAAATCAATCATATAGGGTTGTTGCTAATAAGGTTTTAAGGTACTTAAAGAGGACAACAGATTAGATACTAATTTACAGGTATGTTCAATTCTTGCAACCAATAGGATATTCAGATGTAAACTTTGATGGCTATTAGGATAACATGTGATCAATAACAGAATATATATTTATGTTAGCAGGAAGTGCAGTAAATAAAGTTCTATGTCTACTATGTAATTAGAGTTTGTAACATTCCTTTAGGCTGTTACTTGGGCTATAAGGTTCCAGATGCTCATGAAGTAGTTGACCGTTTTAACTTTATGGATAGACCCATACGGTTGTATTGAGATAATAAGTTTGTAGTATTTTTTATTTTCTACAAAGGTCTCAAAGGATCTAAATATATGGCGGTCAAAATTTTTTACCATAAAGAAATGGTACAAAAAGGTGATGTTATAATATAACATATTTTCACAGATGATGTGATTATAGATCCACTAACTAAAGGCCTATGCTTATGTGTATTTGAGCGACATGTCATTAACATGGGTCTAGGAGCATCACGAGATGTTGTTGTTTAGTGGGAGCTATTTTGGCTTTACTCTGATAAAGGTTTCATCTGTGTTTGTTACATTTAGTAACGATTTGATATGTATCAACTTTTGCATTCAATAAAATATTTTTGAATGTGTTGTTATTTTGTTGAATACATATCAATAAAGTCTTAAGGTATTGTATAAACCTTGAGTGAAGGCTAGGGGCATCCGGTTATTAGCCTTGTGCATATGCCTTGTTATACATAAAGAAAGGTTAACCGTAATGACAAGGCATGTGGGGTTCATTGAAACCATAAAGCCATTATCTAGTGGCACAAGTTTTTTGTGTTGCCTAAGGTAAGAGAATGGTGACTGACAAATGGGATCTCTCTATGAGAGATGTTATCTATTTGCCACACTACCATATTGAATCCATATCAATAAAGTTGAAAGCACTCATGACCATAGAAGGCTCTATGTGTATACATGCAGTTACCGCCATAATTCGCTGTTTAATACTTTATGGGATATGATTGACTATTAAGAATTATCTCCGAACCAAATGTGCGCATATACGGTACGATTTCAATTAATATAATCCAAGTAGGAGAATGTAAGAGTTTTCCTAATGTGGACTACATTAATTGATATCGTAATAGACTGTTTTTACGGTTACTGTAAAACATGGTTGGTCTAAGGTGAGATAGAAGGTTTTTTAATTAGTCTAATATGGGGCTGGCTAGTGTGAGCCGAGTTGAGCCTGGTCCATAATGAGGGGACTTGGTCGAAAACTCTATAAATAGTGCTAAAGTCTCTCCTCTAACTCGGATTCTCACTTGTATCCTTACCTAAGGAGCGTAACGCTAAACGTGAGGGGCTGCCTCATTGAGCCGGTGATACGGAGGACAATAGAGGAGAAGGACTTGATGCGTGGATCCCCTTGATGAGTGGGTAATTCATTTCCTACTTCCGCTTTATGTTCGATAGATCCCAAAACAGGTGCGTTAATCTTTCTACTCAATTATGCATGTTCTTGTTCTGGTTATGAAGATCTTGGGTTGCGCAATTTGTGTTCAACACTTCCTCCACAATATATCTAGTAGCAAGCTGCCTAGAAATTCTGAGCTTTTCACGGCCGTTACTGATTGCACCTTTAGAGAATCCAACACAAGACATGTTAAAAGGAAGGTACGCATGAGTGGAAAAACTGAGAATTAGTATGAATTGCAATCTCGAGTCTTTGAGTTTATATCTTACAATCACCGAAGCATGGGAAGATGCTAACATTCATGAGAATCGTGTAACCGGCATTGCACTGGCAAGTGTGCTCATAAGTTGCAGACTTCGTGCATGTCCTTCCTCCACAATATATCCAGTAGCAAGCTACCGAGAAATTCCTTCAATATGACTTATGTACCAAAAGGACAAAGGAGGTGAAGATGATTTACGATCGAAGACAGATGTGTTGTATGGAACGGATGGGACTAGGGGAGGCCCGGGCATGCAAGAGTGCTCAACAAAACCTGCGCGAAAGGATCTGCAACTTTTGCTTTTGTCCACAAAAGCAAAACACAAATCATATGAACCTCAACCATGCGGCTCTGAAGTTGAATGTTTATGTGAGGTCATATGCAGAGTCTGCAGATGAAGCTCTCGAGCTTCCTGTTCTAGGATTAGTTTTTCGTTTATCTTCTCAAGAGTCGCATCATCCATGTATTTCACCATTTAACTGGAGCGAAAAATTGGCGACTTACACCTTTTTTCCCAGTCTACTGTAGAGAAATAGTCAAATGATTTCTTAAGGCAAAGTGTTTGGTTTATTTACTGTTACAATTACTGCAACCTTGTAAACACTGAGATGGAACTTGAGGTCATCTTCATTGTCGAAGCACATCTGCTTCCAACCCGCTTTGCACTGACATTTGAAGCCAAATAGAACTTGAGGTCATCTTCATTGGCGAGGCGCATATGCTTCCAACCCACTTCGCACTAGCATTTGAAGCCAAATAGAGCGCTGGCATTCATGACGCATGACCTCTTTCCGCTTTGCACTTTGCCGCATAGCTCCTCTGCAACATCGATTCAAACTGAGCAAGAAAATCAGTCCGCCATTTGTTGTAATTATTCGTGAATGCGATGCAGATTGATCAACATCAATTCAAACTGATGCAGGTTGTTGAGGTGGTAAATTTTCAAAAAGCTCTTCTATAAGTGCCTGCTTTTTCTTTCCTTTGAATTATTGTTTAGAGGTATATTTCTTAATTCTTAGTCCCTTAACTCTCAGTGGCAGGAGGCGTGGGCCAGAGCTCAAGCTCGGCCATAACCAGCTAGGCGCTGAAGAACTCGTACTAGAGATGTGGTAGCTGGGGCTTAGTTGAATGCAATGAGCGATTTGTCTTTGCGTAACTAAGCATGAGCTCGAGCTCTAGCTTCGTATAATAATAGCTGTGTAAAGTTACTGGTTCACGCTGGCATTCAACGACAAGATCGGAGGGTTCACAATACAATCGATGATGGGCAATGGACCTTGCCAGACAATCGAATCGGGTTCATGATCATGTACTAATTCACCTTCTTCTTCGCAAAACTTCGGCCCTAATGCCACCACATTTTTGGTGCCCACTAAGATCTTCCCAGTGCAGCTCAGGTCGACGTGTCTTGGCATATATGCCGCAGCTGGCAAGGCTGGGTCCTTGGTGGATGCATTCGGTTTTGTGCATGGACGGTGTTGGGAATGACTGATCCCCGAAAACTGGATTCGACACTAAATAGAACCCCTAAATCAATGCGGAAGCAAAGCCCGGGAAAAACAACACGTATCACCGATCCTAAAGCACACCACAGATTCGAGCGTACCTTTTAGCCACAGATTAAACACCAATGCCGTTAGAGGAAGAGAAAGTTGATCCTGTTCGATCCGGTGAAGCAAATTGGCCTTCGCGCTTCACTGTTTTCCTTTTTGCTTTCGAAGAAAACGAGAGAGAGAGGGAGTGTACGTTGAGAAAAAAGAAACTACGTCTTTTTCTAAAACAAAATGGTGTATTTTTCTCTCTCTCTCCTCCCTTTTATACCTCTCTCCTTCCACGGGCCCTATTCCCGTGGGCCGGGCTTTCTCGGCCCAACTTGGGCGGACGAGCCTTAAGCCCAATACTAATAAAGCCTTCATCTCCCACTCGTACATGGTGGGCCGAATAGGATTCTCTTTACCTCTTTTCAACATTTATACCGATGAATAATCCGTGCGACCAGCATACTTTGAGAGCTCGTTACTATACATCTGTTAGGAATATATAGCAGCTCATAATGGACGTCACACTCTGAGTAGATTTAGTATGCAGTACCCTAGATCGATCGATCACATGTTATATCTCTCTTGGTCTCTTTTAAACATGATATATATATATATATATATATATATATATATATATTGTATTCACAATTACAGTTATCACAAAGATAATCATAATTGGTCGACCAGTGAATACAAAAACTACAATGTGATTCTCCAAAATCGATCTTCCTCTTTCCTTCAAACTCTCAATTTCAGTTCAGCTTGCTTTTCTAGAAATGTTCCATTAGATCGAATCAACTCATGACCATTGGCAACATCATAAGATAGCAAACACTAAATAGAAACCTTGAGAATAAGTAAAAGTCATGAGGGCACTAAAATTGAGGAACTCTTTTCCTCAAGAGTCTCACACGTCATAAAAGTTGAGATCAAACTTTTTGTCACTCTTATTGGTCGGCTCATGCATACGTAGTATGAAATACGTATTACGGTATTAACTCCTTTCCCATGGAGCGTATGTTTACACCTTTCAATACCGTACAGATGATAGTTCAGACATACCCAATGTCTAACTTGAGTTCACGTATCTACTCTTTTACAAAATTCTTCAGAACTCACATCTGGCATCTTAGACAGATAAAGTAAAATATGTGGGGTATTTTACTTTCGGACATAGTAAGTATTATATCATCATCTTAACACTAAGTTAAGGCGATATACGTATTTTAAGCTTGAGCTCTCGATTATCACCTAGATAATAAGCTTAAAAATAGTCTTATCTCTATTTATCACACAGTAAATAGAGGCGATTACCCATATGAGTGGGCTAATCTTTTATCTGTCCGACATATTTCCTCAACTTAAAATAATACACTGAGTATTAAGATGCATAAAGATCAAACAAAGATTCATAGGCATTAATAATGAAACAACACTAGTTCATAAATGTGAACAACTCAGGGAAATTACAATCCAGTACATCAGACTCTATGCAATCCTAGAGATTTTACATGACCACAAAACACATCTCTAGGTATTGGCTTTGTCATAGGATCTGCTACCATTCTATGCGTAGATATGTACTGTAAGTTCACATCCTTTCGTGCAACCATATTCTTGACAAAGTTATACTTGGTATCTATATGTTTGGTCTTGCCATGATACCTTGGATCTTTGGTGTATGCTATAGCTGCTTGGCTATCACAGTTAACCAATAATTGATTTGCAGCTTTCTTAATAACACCTAAATGATCCAAGAATCTCTTAAGCCAAACTCCTTCTTGTACTGCTGCTGATAATGCCACGAACTCAGCTTCCATCGTGGATAAGGCTATGCACGTTTGCTTCTTACTACTCCATGATATGGCGCCATTGCTCAGTAAGAAAGCAAATCCTGAGGTAGATTTTCTTTCATCTAAATCTCCTCCCCAATCAGTATCTGAATAGCCTTCAAGTCGCAGATCCTTCCCTTGGTAATTCAACTTGTAATCAGCAGTTCCCTTCAGATACCTCAGTATTCTCTTAACGGCCTTCCAATGTGCTGGACCTGGATTGGATTGGTATCTACTCACCATTCCAACTACAAAACATATGTCGGGTCTTGTACACATCATAGCGTACATCAAGCTCCCAACAGCACTAGCATAAGGAACATGTTTCATTTGTTCCTTCTCTTGTGGAGTCCTTGGACACAGTCTATGGCTCAATCCTTCACCTTTCGCAATAGGAGTGTCTATGGGTTTACAATCTTGCATACGAAACCGTTCAAGAACTTTGTTTATATAAGTTTCTTGCGAAAGAGACAACGATCTCTTCGAACGATCTCTTAAAATCTTAACTCCAAGAATGTATGCAGCCTCACCCATATCCTTCATCTCAAAGTTGGAAGACAACTAACTCTTGACAGTCTTAACAAACTCCATATTGCTTCCAGCAATTAGTATATTATCAACATATAATGATATGATCACAAATTGATCCTTGGATCTTTTGATATATACGCAATGATCCTCATCAATCATCGTAAAATCATATGCCATTATGGCATTATGAAAACGTATATACCATTGTCTTGATGACTGCTTAAGACCATATATCGACCTCAAAAGTCGACATATTTTTTCTTCTTGGCCTTTCACTATGAAACCAGCAGGTTGTTCCATATATATTTCTTCCTCTAATTCTCTATTGAGGAAAGCAGTCTTTACATCCATTTGATGTAACTCAAGATCCAGATTAGCCACTATTGCCAGAATAATGCGAATCGAGGTAAATCTCACTACAGGAGAAAACGTATCTTCATAATCAATTCCTTCCTGTTGATTATACCCATTCGCCACAAGGCGAGCCTTATGCCTTTCAATCGAGCCATCAGCCTTTCGCTTTATTTTGAGAACCCATTTGTTCCCAATAGCTCTGCGTCCTTTTGGCAAATCAACCAGTTCCTAGACTTGGTTTGATTTCATTGACTCCATTTCCTCTTTCATTGCATTTAATCCATTTTTCCTTACTAGGGCAATTCAGAGCATCATTAATATTTCTTGGCTCATCCTCCTCTTGTGGAGCAACCATAAAAGTTTCCTCTTCAATGTCAAAACGTCGACGAGGAATACTTTGGCGACTTGTTCGCCGTATGGGAGATTGTACATTTTGCACATCATTCCCCATCATGCTCCCACTTGGATTAGGTAATGATGATGTCGTCTCATCATGTGGTTGCAATTGAGAATGAGTTGAATTCAATTCATCACTTCTCACATTACTCCCACTTGGACGAACTCCACTAACATCATTATCCTGATCCAAGGTCTCAAATAGGGAACGATCTTCCCCTATTTCGCCCTTCTTAGGAAATTCATCCTCTAGGAATGTGACATCTCGTGATTCAAACTCAGTTATACTCCCACTTTCCTGCTCACCTATGAACACATATCCTTTCGAGTGTTCAGTGTATCTTATGAAAATACTCTTCTTTCCTCTGGGACCAAATTTCCCAAATTTGTGAGAGGACTCATGTGTGTAGGCAGCACAACCCCATGACCTAAGAAAACTTAAGTCCGGTTTTCTACCTGTCCATAACTCATATGGAGTGGAAGTAACTGATTTGGAAGGCACACGGTTAAGTATATAGGCAGCAGTTAACAACGCATCACTCCAAAAGGTAATAGGTAAGTTAGCATGTGCCATCATGGACCTAACCATTTCCAGTAGGGTTCTGTTTCTTCTCTCCGCAACACCATTTTGTTGAGGAGTATATGGAATAGACAACTGTCTTTCTATTCATTTTTCATCACATAATTTTCTGAACTCATCAGATAAATATTCTCGACCTCGATCGGATTTCAATGCTTTTATTTTCTTGTCTAATTGATTCTCTACCAGGTTCATAAACCTTTTAAAACAACTTATTGCTTCAGATTTATGAGAAATCAAATAGACATATCCGAATCGAGTATAATCATCAATAAAAGTGATGAAATAAACAGCCCCATGCCTTCCTTTCACATTCATTGGACCACAGACATCAGAATGGATTAAATGCAGAGGAAATTCAGCTCTTTTTCCTTTTCCAAATGGTTTCCTTGTCGTTTTCCCTTCTAGGCAATGTTTACATATGGACAAATCGACTTTTTCAATATTGCCCAACAAGCCCTCTTTGGCTAGTCTATTCATACGCTGTTGGCCAATGTGACCAAGTCTAGCATGCCACACAATCACATCATTATCATATTTATTAGGAGACGTGAGAAGGGAATAACAAACGTTAGCATTAACATAATCAATATCTAATACAATAAAACCATCCAGAAAATAACCACAACCATAGTAATTTGTATCCAAAAACAAATTCACACCTCTACTATAGAAGTTCATATTAAAACCTAATTTAACTAACACTAATACAGATACTAAATTCCGACGAATCTCCGAAGCATACAATACATCATGAAAGAACAAAGTGCGTCCACCACGCATATTCAGTTGGCATGTGCCAATTCCTTTCACTTCAGCTCTGGAGTTGTTTCCCACATAGATCCACTTAGTTCCAGTTGGTACTCGTCGGAATTCCACGAAAGATCCTCTATCCTTCGCTACATGGTCCGTCGCTCCTGAATCCACAGTCCACAAAGGATTAGACTCAGTTAAGAACACAGAACTCGACACAAAAGCAAAGTTCTGAAAAGTACAAGGGGTGCATACCTTCTTTGGCTCACGACAGTTGCGAGCATAGTGACCCTTCTTGTCACAGTTGTAGCATTTCATCCTTGCAAGCTTTTTCATGCGAGGACGCTTCCCTCTTTCATGTTGGTTAAACTTGGGTTTCTTCCCTGAAGGACCTGCTTCTTCTTTGCCTTTCCCCTTATCAAATCAGTTAGGGCGCTTGCGCTTAGAGTTCGAAGCTCCATTTGAGCTAGAACTTGCATGATAGAGTTCAGCATCTGGCTTAGCCGCTAAGAGGCGGTCCTCTTCCAGCTCAAGATGACGCATTGCATCCTCAAAGGTTTTGATATTTTCATTATGAGTTAGGTGCACCTTCATATGCTCCCAACTCTGAGGCAAGGAACGAATCACTGCTTGCACTTGCTGCTCATCTGTGAGGACATGGCCAGCATCTTTCAGCTCAGTTATCATGTTTGACATCTTTCTAAGATGTTGCTTCATGGTTTGACCATGAGGCTTCTTATAAGAGTCAAACCTGATAGTGAGCTGCCTCAGTCTAGTCACCGAAGTATGACCAAATCTAGCTGCCAATGCCTCCCACATTTCCGTGGCATTGTCAAAATGCCGAAACTCTCGCATGACGTCATTTTCCATGCTGCTCAACAACGTGATGCGAGCTAGAGAGTTCTTTCTTTTCCACGCAGAAAAAGCTTCTTTGTCACTTTTGTGCTGTGCAGTGGTTCCCTCTTCAGGTTCTACCATGGTCAGGTTAAGAGCCTCAAGTGCTTCTTGCTCTTCCAGCACATATTGGATTTTCATTTGCCAAATTTCATAGTTGTCACCATTGAGCTTTTTACCTTTGTTCAGCTCGGCAACTATGCTCTTTGTGGCTGAAGCCATTGATCTGAACAAATCAGACAAATATGCATGAATTATTAATGCCTATCATTTATGCATCCCTATTTACATAGACCCATCATATTAATGAATAATTTCAAGTACGGCTTCAGAATCAAAATGTCACTATGTTTCCAATCATCCTCTAAAATCCTAACTTAAAACTATCATCAATATAATTGTCTTATGCAAAATCAATTATATGAAGCTACAAAAACTTCTAAAACCCATAGCTAATTACCCACAGCAACCAGCACTAACAGAAAGCAACATATAATAGACATCCAATAAAACAATAATACTTTCAATTAACACAATTAGGTATTAATCATTACATAACATGTCCACAAATCACACTTAACATATATTAGCCAATACAACTAACACCAAGTCAGCACACGAACTAGGAAAAATCCTCTTTTGTTCAATTTCTTGATCTTTTCCCTTGAAACAATACAATAATATTCATTCACAAAATCCATCACAATTTTCTTATAGGAAGCAGCTCCGTTGACATCCCATATGCGATTCAACACATCTTGCCATTTAGGTGGAAGAGTGTTTATGAAAAATCACACCATCTCTGACCGTGACATAGGACGACCATTCCATATGACCTGTTGAATTTTCCCGTTGACTTCAAGGACATGATCAATTAAGTCACCTCTCTTCCATCGATGATCAGTCAGCTCAGCTATCAACTTAGACAGCCTATCCTTTTGTTCATCGGTAACTGCGCAAATAGGTGTGCGCAACCTTAGGGGAGGCATTGTTCATGCAACAAATGCAGAACAAATAAGGGATTACATTATAATCCACATAGACTTAATTGAAAAGGAAACACATTTTTTTTTCGGGGTCAACGGTCAAAGTCAACGGTCAACGGTCGTCGGTCAACGGTCACCGGACCGGTCGGGCCGGTTCGGGCGAACCGACGGCACGTGCCGCACTCGTGCGCGAGATGACGTCATGTAGACGTCATCCGGCACGTGTGGTGAGCGTGCCGACGTCCTCGGGTCGGGTCGCTGGCCGATGACCGTCCGGTGAAACGTCGTCGTGCTAACGTCATCGATGACATCACCCTAGCGGTTATTGATCGTTGGGTGACGTCAGCACGCGTCGGTCCGCAGACCGGCGCGTGCCGGTTCACCGACCGGCGGTGCGCACCCGCCGGTTCGCCGACCGGCGCGTGTGCCGCACGCGCTGGGCGAGCCAGCGCTTCCGGGCGCGTCGCGCCCACGTGCAGCGGCTTCCGGCAGCGCGTGTGGGCGCGTGCGGCGTCGCCTGGCGGCGCACGACCTGTCGCTGGACTCGTCTCGACGTCTCCTTTCTTCCTATGCCATTAGAATTCGATTTCAACTTACGAAAACACGGAAAAATGGCCGAACAGCGCTCGGGTGTTGGGATTTCTCGCCCCGATCCCTACGGCCGAACTGCTTTTGCGAAAAATCAATCAAAAATCGTCAAACAAGTCGAGAAAACGTGAACTAGGGCTCTGATACCAATGTTGGGAATAACTGATCCCCGAAAACTGGATTCGACACTAAATCGAACCCCTAAATCAATGCCGAAGCGAAGCCCGGGAAAAATAACACGTATCACCGATCCTAAAACATACCACAGATTCGAGCGTACCTTTTAGCCACAAATTAAACACCAATGCCGTTAGAGGAAGAGAAACTTGATCCTGTTCGATCCGGTGAAGCAAATTGGCCTTCGTGCTTCACTGTTTTCCTTTTTGCTTTTGAAGAAAACGAGAGAGAGAGGGAGTGTACGTTGAGAAAAAAAAAAACGTCTTTTTCTAAAACAAAACGGTGTATTTTTCTCTCTCTCTCCTCCCTTTTATACCTCTCTCCTTCCACGGGCCCTATTCCCGTGGGCCGGGCTTTCTCGGCCCAACTTGGGCGGACGGGCCTTAAGCCCAATACTAATAAAGCCTTCAGACGGGATCAGTGTTAAGAAGACCTTGATCACACTTGGCGTGACCAATTTCTTTGGGACAGTCTTCATCTTCTTGGTGCCAGAGTCAAAGGGCCATTCGCACGAGGAAATCCCTGGAGAACATGAGGAAGATAATGCAGCTGAGCTGAGGACTGTCCCCGTTTAAATAGGCCTCAAAGTCTACTCATGAGCTTTCTAGCAGACTTTGTCAATGTAAACTAGCTTTGGTACAATTTTAGACTGTATTACCTCTGAAAGCTGCCTTTTTCGGCCTCTGATCATGTTGACCTTTGTTGAATAGATTCGTGGCACCATCGTTGAAGCTTGAACCATGGTCATTGAAGTAGAGGCAGATGTATCTCTATGGTCATGTAATCACATTTTGACAAGTTAATCTAAGTTCTTAGCCCAGTAATAAATCCACATAACTTCCTATTCCTGCTTGCAATTTCCTTCTTGTACTTCTGGCCTATCTGCACCAATAGTTAATCTTCTATCATCGAACATAGAGAGAGAAATCCCCTTCATCTTGAGTTTCCATACTTATCGCCTGTCAAATTCATGAAACTTTCAGCCAGATAGTTTCAATTCATCCAGAAGAATATCAATGTATAAGTACCCACTTCACAGAAATAGAAATTGATGATGATTGCAATAAAAGACCATTCCTCAAATCCTGACTAATTCGAAGTGGAGCTTCAAATTCGCACACAAGCATGAGTTCTACTCAAATGAGAATTTTGGAAGATCGAGCTTTGAATGCAAAGTATGCATGCACAGTTCCTTTGAGACGACCATCATCGTCTAGGGCTGGGCCTCAAGAAGCATCTTGTTTTACATTTGCAATGAAAGACACCTTGAAGAATCCATTTATCGTACAAGAAATGAATAGCATATTGTGAACCAACTCTTAGTACTTAAAAATGTGACATCATTCCCATCGAATTTATAAAGGCGTAAAGACAAGCTTACAGCAAAGTAAAGTCCCCAATTAGGGACATGTATGGGAAAATAAGGATTAAGAGAGTAGCAGAATCGAAGAGAGAGACGTGCAATCAATTTCTCACTCGATTTTCTCACTACATGCCTCTTTTCTACCTGGAAACAACAAATTATTTCACAACCTCATAACTTATTAAAGCTTGAATTGAAGCAATTCATGCATTCGCTCCATTAATTCCTCAGTTCAATAACTCTATTAATTTCAAGTCTTCCCAGCTTTGCCCTTTAATGGCATAGATAAAGGCTCCTCATGACCATCTTTAGAAAGGAAGATTGACGTTCCGAGAAACAAGATCTTAAAGCTAGTAACAAGCAAATCACATGGTCAAAGGGAAGCTACATATTGATCATATGGCAAGTGGCTTCAGCTTATGTGCTATGCTCACCCTACAGATATATTCTCCAACCCCTGAAATCCAAAGCTTCAGTCATCTTCATATCTAAATGGAAGAAGGCAAGGAAGGGGTTTTTGTCCAAAGCTAGACAATTTTAGAGAAATGGATAGCATGGGCAACCATTGCAGTTCTCAAGCAATTCAGATCCCATGCCATCATTCAGTTCTCACATAAACATGATCTATGCAAAAACCAAAAATGTTGTAGGAAAATGTTGGGCACTATCGATGAACATTGACATCAATATATATGGAAAGCAGGCTATAACCATGTTTAATTCCCATGAATGGTCAGCACACAATTTCAACAATTCAAATCTACTCCTACAGACCACACCACCACCCCCCCCCCCCAAAAAAAAAAAAAAACAAAGAAAGAAAAGAAAAGTCGACGCTTAAAGTTTTTGTTGGGTGCACTGTTAGAGCCAAACCAGCAGAGTCAAATTCTTACCATATCATGAAAATGTTAAGCGGAAACCAGAAGCAACTTATAAAGCAAGTCAGGATGCATCACTAAACCAGTAGACAAGCAGTCTATAAATTCATTTGAAATGGAGTGAAGCAATATATGATCCCAAATCAAAACCACCACTCATTTAGTATGTACCATCGGACCTAGAGAGACAAACATAGATAACAATCGACAAAACATATGCAATCATTTCACCTCCCCACCGCGAGTCGCAACGCTGCGAACTTTACTAGACTGAATAGTCTCTGTTTCTATCAGAAGACATAGATAGCCTGATGATGAATTCATCCGCCTCCTGCAGATTACCACGAAAGGATTACTCAGAGAAGTCCATATCTAGCTTACTGACAACAACAGAGTCAAGTTACAAACTCGAGGATGCCATAAAAACCGACAAAGAAGAAGAATTTCGACCCCCTTTTCTGCAATGTCCTTAAAAGACGCTAACCTTACCGTTAAATTCATTAGTGAGCGCATCTGGCGAATGCGCAAACATCCATAGATCACAGCAGCGAGAAAAGCCAGACATCGGAGCTTACCGTCGGAGGCCAAAAACAAAAGAAGCCTTTGCTGGAGCAACGCCGGTGCGAGACAAATCCCAAATCTACGCCGAGGGAGAAGAACCCACCTCGCCAGCTTGGGTCCATCTTACGGCGCAGGGCATTAGGGGGGAAAAGGAAATCTCTTTCTTTCGGGAATTGCAGTGGCACGAATAGACCGAGGAGCATCGAAGAAGAGAGAATGCGGAAGCCGGGGTCTTTCCCAAGAAATCGCACGCTCCGTGACTGAAATCGGAGCGGCCCACTCGGGCTTGGGAAGAGCGCCTCGCTGCCATCGGCGTGATGTTCCCACGACGAGCCCGCACCGTGTCGCCGCGTTGCTTCGACAAGCTGCGATCGCTGTCTCTTGGACGAACTGCACCAATTTGAGCGACGCTAACCTCGTTTGAACGCGAGCGAAGCTCGGCGGATGAAGGACTTGAAGCTCGCGAAGAAGGGCTTGAAAGCTTGCGGACGACGGAACCGGGGAGAGAAGAAGAGACGGCGGCGAATGAAGCTCGCGAGGAGCGGCGGAGGACCGGAGCGGCGCGGCGGAGGAACGGGCGAGAGCGATCTGCTTGAGTGGCGGGAGAGAAGAAAGAAAACGGGGAAATTTGAAAATGCTAATTCAATTTGGGCATTTTCTTTAAATTTTTTACCTGATTGCAAATTTCGAACCAAAATAACTCTGTTCTAGTTAGGGGTGTCAAAAAACCCGACCCGACCCGACCCGAACACGACCCGAACACGAAACAAATATAAAACGTGTTTTGTGTTCGGATCGTGTTCGAGTAACAAACATGAAACAAGCGGAAAACATGTTTCGGGTCGGGTTTAGGGTTGGAACATTGTTCGACCCGAAACATGTTAACACCCTTGTTCCAATTTCCAAACGAGTCACCAAACACAAACACTAAACACTAAGGCTCCGTTCGTTTCGCGGAAAATATTTTCCGAATTTTCCGGTGTTCGGATGGCGGAAAATACACGGTCAACGGAAAATATTTTCCGTTGACTGAAAAAACCTTCTTGAAATCACGGAAAATGATTTCCTCTTTTGAAAAGAGGAAATCATTTTCCGGAGCTCACGCTGCTCTCTCCTTCCTTCATCAGTTCACGTTCTCTCTCTCTTTCTTGCTCTCCCTGCTGCAATGGCTTCGACAACGTCCCGTCAGCCTCCGCCCTCCCCGGCCGCTCCTGCCCGCCTGCTCCGGTCAGGGCGCCGCCGCCGCCGCTGCCGCCGCCGCCGCCGCGCTCCGCTTCTCCGGCAGCTTGAAGCCGCTCTCCGCCTCGGGCCGGCGCGGCTCTGCCTAGCCCGATCTGTGGAAGCCCAGCTCGCCCGAGCTCGGCGAGCTCGAGCCTCACCAGATCGGGCGAGGCGGAGCCTCGCCGGCTTGGGGCGGAGCTCTGGGCTCACCAGATCCGGCGAGCTGGGCGGGGCGAGGCCCGAGCCCCGCCCAGCGCGCCGGATCTGGCGACCGGACCTTGGTCGGCCGGATCTGGCGACCAAATCTTGGTCGGCTCGCCATCTTCGGGCGTGCGGCGGCGGAGGAAGGAGGAAGGAGAAGGAGGAGCGGCGGCGGAGGAAGGAGGAAGGAGGAAGGAGGAGGAAGAAGGAGCGGCGGCGGAGGAAGGAGGAAGGATGAAGGAGGAGGAAGAAGGAGGAGCGGCGGTGGAGGAAGGAGGAAGGAGGAGGAAGAAGGAGGAGCGGCGGTGGAGGAAGGAGGAAGGAGGAGCGGCGGTGAAGGAAGGAGGAAGGAGGAGGAAGAAGGAGGAAGAAGAATGAAAAGAAAAGGAAAAAATTAAAAAAAATTAAAAAAGAAAAAGAAAAAAATTAGTTAACGAACGGTGGAAAATGTTTTCCACTCAAAATTTAAGAATTAGCCGAACACCGGAAAATATAGCCATTTTCCTGGAAAATAACTTCCGAGAAAATATTTTCCGGAGATGGTCAATTTTCCGTGAAACGAACGGAGCCTAAACGTGTTTTCGAGAACCCCTCCCCTTCGGCTTCTTCTCCGACGACTGCGCTTCTCGTGGATTCCACTGCCGCCCTCCGATCGACGCGCCTCCGCCTCGCCGTCGCCTTCCCCACCCCTCGTCTCAACGCCGGAACCCTAGCCGCCGCCTATTCCTATTGTTTTAGTGGGAAAACGCTGGAGCTGTGTGGCTTTCGGTTTTTCCTCAGAGTCGGGAGAAAATCTGCCGCGATTTCTCGCCCGCGCGGCTTGACGATCCAGGGTCTTTAAATTCGTCGGCAGGCATCGGTCAAATCGGGAAGCTCGCGACAGAGACGGGTGGAGTTTAGACGCCCAGGAAAAAGAAGCAAGAAAGGAAAGCTCTGTTCACGAACCCGAAGAAACAGAGGGTTGGACTCGGAGCTCTTCTCGTTCTTGGTAAGGTTTCGTTCTTCAGACGCCATCTCTGCTCTTTTTTTGGTTTCTTGGATGCTTATCTTCCATTGGTGTTTCTTTCTTTCTTTTGGGTATATCGTGGTTTTGCGGTGTCTCGTCTGGTGCTCTGGTTCTCGGTTCTTTCCCGTTGTTCTTGAAGTTCATGAACAGAACAGGGAGGGTCAGCGTCCCGGAGGGGGTGATTGGGTCGGTTTTATTGGGAATTTCTCTGTATGCTAAACTATTGGCGGGGAAGAGTATTCCTTTTCCGGAGTCGCTTGCTACAAGCAGAATCTGGGACTTCTTTTGGGTCTCGGAACTGTCATGCTTTTGTATAAAGTTTGTTAATTTGTTGCGAGAAAACTTGACCTAAGCATGTGTTGCAGAAACCCACATTCAGTTGGGATGACAAGTTAACGGGACAGCTTCCGGTTATTTATTTGTTTGACACTTTGAGAATAGTGAGTGACGCATTTGTCTTTCTGTCTGTTGGACTCCTATAAGAGATTTGTTTAACCGTTTGTCTATATATCACTTCCAAGTTTCCTCTCCTTGACCTTTGAGGATACTGGGTTTTGGTAGTTGCTTTTCCTATAAGGGAATTATCATGAGAATGCAGTTAGCGTGCACTGTGTTGTGTGTTCTCCCTTTTTTCACTTGCACATATGAATGCTTGTTGATATGTTGTGGATATAGATTATTCATGGCAGACCAATATATCCTTTTGTGTTGGACTGCCAACCTGGAAGAAGTTATCATGATCCCTTCTACCCTCCTTCCATCAGATGAGCAAATTTGATTTTCTCTCTTCGGTTTTGTGGTGACCAATCGTTTCATAGTATCAGATATTCTTTCAGAGCAGTTCAATATCTTACTGGTAAATTTTGTTGCTTCTTTACTATTTGGTCTGGCACTGAAAAAGCCAGAGATGGTAAAAGCCAGAGATGGTATGATGGCTTAACTAGCCATTTCAATTGTTGCAAGATATTGCATGCTTTTGACATTGGATTGAATTGATCTTGGTGAGAGTTCCTTTACTGATATTTTTGCTGCCATGAAGCTTTGATGACACCACATGCACAACCCCTTTTTGGTTCCCCCTCGGGTTGGCTTAGTGTGGATTAATCTTGTTATCTCATATCTAGATGAGCATTTGCTAGGAACAGTGTGGTTTTTGATTTTGTGTGCTTGGTGTGTTTATGCATCAGCAATCAACAAGCATGCCTAAGCTTGTAAGAGAAGTAGAAGCCAAAGAGAAAGAAGCAGAACAGCGACAGCGACTTGAGATGCAATCACTGGTGAAGTAAACCGCAACAATGATGAATGATGAGTAGAGAATCGAACATTTCCATGAAAGGAGAATTGTTCCATATGTATGTTTCTCATTTTCTTGTCTGCAACTGCAGGATATTTCAACAGATTGTAATGGTAGGTGGCATTCTCATCCGTGGGTTGTACCAAGCCTCCGTCACATTAGATGGTCTAATGTGAAAAAAAAAAAAAAAAGGTGAAAACCCAGAAACCCGACCCGGCCCGGCCCGGCCCGACCCGACCCGACCCGACCCGAAACACATTCAATATTCTGATGTGTTTCGGGTCGGGTCGGGTCATAATGAGCAACCCTTATGTTTCGGGTCGGGTCGGGTCGGGTAACATCAAGACCCGACCCGACCCGACCCATTTACACCCCTAGTTCTAGTCCTCAGAAAATATTTATCTGCGAACGTTCGGCCGGTCGACGAGTTCACTGAGCTTTCTATTTAGAACCCGCTTTAGACTTTAATTTAGAATTTTCCCCATAGACTAGGGATCGCAAAATTGTATGTTTGGCTTATTTTACTCGAATCAATATTGAATGTTCCGACGGCAGGCAAAACTAATTTTACAAAATTATAAGTTTTGCTTAACATTTTTTGTCTATCTAGTACTAACTGAGTCAACACGAAATTTGTAACAAATTCAAACATTTTGCAAATGAACTTTTCTACAATAATGAAACAAATTCCAAAAAACAAAATGTAACTATTGAGGTGTATACTTCAATCGATCATGTACAATCGCATAGGTCAAATTCTAAGTGTTTCGAAAGTGAGGGCAATTATTAGGTCCGCATGTATGTTTACTTTACTCAATAAAAACTATTTATTTCCTAAAAAATTGGTCCTACATATTCCGATGAAAATCAATACAATAAATTTTTTATTAATTGATTAATAAGCACCCCCAAATTTAATTCCTTTAAAAGTCAAGTCGTCGTTATTTTGATTGAAAAAACCCGTGCTTATATTAAACCTTTTCATATCCATTCAAACGGCGCATCGCATGACCAGCAGTGGCATTAGTGTCGCTTTTGGAAAAAACAAAAGGAAAAGTAAACATAATTGTTCTCTAAATACCCATAGTGGACTCTGTAAAATAATGGATCGACATAGGAGACGTGAATCTTTTAATTTTGTTAATGTAATTATAAACTTTTGTATAATTTTTTCATGTAGTCATTTCAATCAATTTTCGTCTAAAATTGTTGACATGGTGGTCCGATCATTGTCAATCGTCCTTAGTGACGTTAGCCGGTGCTCTCCAACTTTAGAGGTTACTAAGCTAGATAATGTTAACAATAATCAACTAGACTGATATATTGAGTTATATAACAAATTGCAAGCGGACCACTAAACAAATTGTCATATATAACATTAAAGAGAAGTTTGAAACATCGCATAATTATTCAATTTAATAAATCAGTTTTACTATATCTTTTCTTTTTTTGCTAGAAAGTAATGTCATTCACTGATCATCGAAGAGCCGTATGGGAAGACACAATTTGTTGGCGAAATGAGAGGACAGGGCTATGCTAAATATTGGCCTTTCCTGGAGTAAAGGAGAGCATCCAAGGCTAACTTGCACTCACTTTCGTTGAGGATGTTTAGCAGATCCACTCGGTTCGCGAGGTTGCAGGTGAGAAGGATAAGAAAAAGGAAAGATCTATGCTCTCCTCTCTCCACGAGCCTTAATTGGATTTTCCCAAGCTGCTTCCTCCATCGACAACAGGCATTTCACGACGTTCGAGCTTGTTACTGGTTATTACAGCACAAGTGAAAGTCAAGCCTTTCTTTCTCCCTTTGGCTCCATAGACACAGTTTTGTTGATCACACGCTTTGATTCGGTCTAGCAAGCACAACTTTACAATATCTAGAAGAAAGAATTTGTGCCCCTTGTCTGCCATCAGTGGAAGGAAATAAAAAGAAGAGAATAGAGGTGAACCCCGGTGTGCGGCGTGCAAACAAAGCAAAACATGAGTAAAATCTAAATTTGCAAGATAATACCCGTGATAAACTTATAATACAAAGAGATTCGAAAGTGAGAAATTGGATGTGAATGAACCCTGGATATATTAGTTGTTAGGCTTGTAGCTACGAACATCTTGAAATTTTAATCATCATATTTGATTTATTGCAATGTTATATTTACGTTAAACATAGGCATAATGCAATGTAAGTCGGAAAAAATCAAGTCTAAGTCAAATGAAAAGGTTCATGGCTGAGGGTCTCGAATGACAAAACCGCAACAAGAAATCAATATTGAAAGAGAACTGATGAACCTGTGCGTTTAAGGATTCTCGACTAACACCAATGGAGGTGGACTGTGGCCTATGAATGAATCAAGACTAATGCCAGATCCATTCTCAATTCAGAAGTCCATCGTTCTTTCATCAGTTCATTGTATCAGCAAAGGAACTATAATTTTATTCCACCTAGAATCATTCTTAATACAAGACAACAGAACTTAGGGAATGCCTATACAGCAAAAAACGATCAACATACATCCATATACAATGAGGAAACCGACGAAATTGCCTGTTAATGAGCTAATTTCATAACTGGAAGGTTTCGGTTAAGAACACATTAGGCAATTAAACATTGTAGTATAGCAAAATTTCTCTACTCAATGCTAAATATAAAGGAGAATGACCTCGGCTTTTTTTTCTTCCAAAATGATCTAGCTTAGGAGTATCACCAACTATGTAGCAGGCGCTTGACCGGTGAACAAAGTGAAACAGTAAAGGAGAGAGATCACAGCCAATGTAAAACACAATCGACACGGAACATTCAAGGTTCTCATGATAGCTTCAGAAAGTCACAATTTCCATAGCGATGGAATTAAGAATTCTCGGTTTCTACCTCGGGAAAACAGAGCATGAAGAAATATACCTTGAAAGTGTAGGTGCTGACCACCCCGCCATCATCGGAGACGATGAGGATGATGATCGGAGCCGGGGAAGGAGAAACGAACAATCTCCGAGGACGTCGAAGATGCTGGCTGGAAAACAGGGGCGAATGAAGCAAGTGGCCGTGATGCTGGTGGTGTTCGACGGTCTGCCGCTGCGACCACTAACAGAGAGGGCGGTAACGATTCAAAGAGGAAAAATCGACAGAGAATTGCTACTCAATATGAGAATTCCTTCTCTATACTCCCTGCTCTGCTCTCTAAGATTCAAATGCAAAGAGTGTGTGTTGGTCAGCAATCGGAGACGAGTGGCGGCTACTAGCGGTCTAGGCTACGCTTGTGGTCGAACCGGGTTGGGCTATAACAAGGCTATCAAACTGGGCTGGAGCGATGGGCTTTGATGGACCTGGTGCTTTATTTTATTTATTTATTTTATTTCTTGTTTATTTTTCATCATTATGTTTTCCTTTTTTTTTCTATAAATAGTATTTTTTCGGGATAAGTACACTAATGGTGCCATAAGTTGTGTACGACACTCACTTTGGTGCCAAAAGTTTCCGTTGGATCACTTAAGTGCCAAAAATTTTGAAAAACGATCACTTTGGTGCCATTGCCGATTTGGTTGGCCGGAAATCCGGCGTGACAGTTTTTTATTAATTTTTTATGCCGACGTGGATCGCCGGAGAATACAATCAGTATACAAAAAATAAAACGGTGCCGTTTACCGTTTTTCCCCAAATAAGAAACCCTAAATCTCCAATTTTGATTACAACCTGTAGTTGAAAACCCTAAATCCCCAATTCGATCATTTCGAGTACATACTTCAATTTTCTCCCAAAATTATCAACTCGCTCTTGCAAATGGAGGACAAAAGCTTCAACAGCGGCTCACATTCCTACAAGAAAAACGATGGTGAGTATTACTGTTATTGTGGGCTACCGAGTCCGAGAAGAACATCTTGGACTCGATTGAATCCCGGGAGAAGATTCCATGGGTGCGGCAGATATAGAGAAGACTTGAAGTACCAATATTTCAAATGGATTGATAGAAAATTCTCTGATCGAGCAACAGAGGTGATATTGGAGTTACTTGAAGGCCGAAATCAACCTTCACCTATGTTAATGGACAAGTTGGAGGATGCCGACTCAATGCAAGCTCAAATGAAGGGTTTAACATCTCTGGTGGACCATTTGAAGAGGGAGGTTTCAAGGCTGAAGATCGAAAGAAACTTTTATCGAGCGTTGATTGTGTTCTTATTCTCTTGGGTAGTTTATTCAAATGTAAAGTGAGTAATGAGAAGAAGTTTGTATGTCTACCATAGTCGAAGACGTGGAATATGCACTTGTATTGGATTATTTATAAGTAAAATGTGTTTTTTGGTTTGCTGCAATTTTTGTATGGAGCAGAATGTTTTGTTGTTGTAATCTATGGGTAGAAATGCAAGGTTGGACTTGGAATGCATTAGTTGTGAGCACTTAAAAGTTTTGTTGTTTAGTTGTGTATTGTCAATGTTTGTTTTGGTTAGTTTTTGCTTTAAATATAATGGTTTGCTGCATTTTTTATTTGGTAATAGTTTGCTGTATTGAAAGCTTTTAGTAATGGTTTGCTGCATTTTTTTTGTTTGGTAATGGTTTGCTGCATTTTTTATTTGGTAATGCTTTGCTGAATTGAAAGCTTTTAGTAATGGTTTGCTACATTTTTTTGTTTGGTAATGATTTGCTGCATTTTTTATTTGGTAATGGTTTGCTGCATTGAAAGCTTTTGGTAATGGTTTGCTGCATTTTTTTATTTGATAATAGTTTGTCGCATTGAAATCTTTTGGTAATGGTTTGCTGCATTTTTTTATTTTATGATGGTTTGCTGCATTTTTTATTTGGTAATGGTTCGCTGATTTGTTGGTTTGCTGGTTTGCTGCAATTGCAAACCATGGCCGAAATTAAAGGATGGTGGCAAATTCATGATTGACCATTTCAGTTCCATAATTTGTAAATAGTGATCACTTGAGTGCCAAATTTTTATAAAAGTGATCATTTAAGTGCCGGTCGTGATTACAAAGTGATCACTTATGTTGCACAAGTTTTTTAAAAAAGAACATGTTAGTGCCAAACGTCACATTCCAAATGCACCTTGTTCTTGCACATTGTTCTTGCACCAGTTGAGTTGCTGGTGCATCTTCTTACACCAGCCCAGATGCAACAAGATGTACCGGCACTCAAAGTGTTTTTGTAGCAACACATATAATCAGAACCCCACAAATTTATTATAATCTACAACTTTAACCAACAATGCTGACAGCAACAGTGCAGCAACAGCAACAATGTTGCAGTAACAGCAAAAATAAAATATACAGCAGCATAACTGACTTGTTAGCATTCTAGCCGAAACCAACACAAGGGAAAATGAATAGTCATTCTAGTACTTGCCATTAACATTGATTAATTGTTTACAAAAGAAAAGAAAAGCATGTCTAACTTCACTCCCCAATCATCGAAAGTTCAACACTCTCTTAAAAAATAATAATGGCATTGCAGGCAACAATTACCATCAATCCAGCACATTCCTAAAAAAAGAAAACATGAAAAAGACCATGTCCAGCATCACATGAAAAAAAAACCATGTCCAACATCACATAAAAAGAGACCAGGTCCAGCACCCTCCCATAAGTCAATATTGACAACACCTTGATCTCTTTTTCCTCTTGGACCTTTGAATTGATTCATAATCCGAGCACTCTTTCGAACTGGATGTGCAAGTTCTTTAGCTGGGCTTTCTATCATCTCATTTTCCTTTTCCTTGTTTTTGAGGGCGACTATTTTTGTTCTACCACGTGTCATGTGTTGGTCCATATCATCACTACTGCTCCCAATCATTGGTTGAGATGGAACTAGTGCTGGGTTCTTTTTGAATGGCTGTTTCGCAGCTGTACCCGATGTCTTCTTCTTCTTTGGAGCACTCTTCTTTGGCCGCGCCCTTGATTCTTGAGTTGGCCCTCCTTGAGAGAGAAGCACCTTCGAAGTTCTCCCATGCTACAAGAACACAGTGATATTGTCAACCAAATGAATTGAAGTACAACAAATTAAATGCATGAGGCCTATAAATATTACATTCAAAATAGTCATTCCAGTACGTTCATCTGTGTAAATCCCATAACCATATTGCCTTAATCTTTTTCCAAGAGCCCCTCTTGTTCGCTGTGGTGCATCATTTTCAGCAACAATAATTCTTATAGCAACCTCTGCAACTTGTGCAGTTGCTCGTCTTCTCACCTGAGAAACACATAACAAATATAAATTTTAGCCCATAAAAGACCAAACACAACGATGTACAACTTACATGATATTTTTTTCTTGTTTGCTCAACAGTGGACTCAGTTGTTGTTATTGCCGTCCTGCCCATTCCAGTCTCTATCCCTGCACTTGAGCCTACAACAGAGCCTTTTTCTGGCCCTTTAGTAGGCCTTATAACAATGTACTATATTAGGATTATGATCAACAGCACTATCGAATAAGAACTGTAAAGTTACTAAGACAAAGATGATACTTACCTTACAACATGGCTTTCTGTTTGCCCTTCAGTAGGCATTACAACAGGGCCTTCTGTCCTCCCTTCAATAGGCCCAACAAGAAACTCTTCAGTAGGTCCTATTTCTGGCACTAAATCAGCCATTACATCTTGTTGTTGATGCTGCTTTTTCAACTCACAACCTTTCTTATTATGCCATTCCTTGCGGCAATATGAGCATTTCATCTTTGATCCAGTCCTACTCATCCTTTGACTTGATGCCTCTTCCTGCTGCATTCTTCGTCTCTTTTTTGGCCTTCCTATTTGCTTCTTCAGCGGTGAAGGTAGAGAGGGCTTTCATGATTTGTTGGCTCCCAAAATTTACTGTTTTTGATAGGCTGCATCATGAATTGGTATGAAGCAAGGTATAAGCTTTTTTTGTACCAATCATGTAGGTAATTATTTGGGTTTTCTTGCTTCATCTGAAGAGCACAAATGGCATGGGCACAGGGAATTCCATTCAGTTGCTAGGCTCGGCATGAACACTTTTTTCTATCCAGGTTGACAACATACTTATCCTGATTTTGAATAATCTCATATCCATTATCTTCATTCCAAACTGGATGGCAGAACCTACTAGCAGCAATATTTGCATCAAATCTCTTCACAATCCTAGGGCCACAGTCTTTACTCCATTTTGTAGCCTCATCTCTTTGCCTATGCAGTCTAGTCATAACCATAACTCAAATATCATCAAGCATGCTGATGATTGGTTTGCACCTGGCATCTAAAATTCTACCATTGAAAGCTTCACTGAGGTTATTATCAATGATATCGCATTTGAACTTTTCGCTGAAGAAGGCCCGACACCAGTGCTTAGCTTCTGTCTAGAAGAGTGCATCAAAACCTTCCTTTGTCAGCTACAACAATCCTTGTTTGGCTAATATGAAATCAGCCATATTCGTACTCTTTACTATCTGCCAGAACTACTTTTGCAGCCTATCTCCTTTGAAGTTCCTTGACCAATTTGCATATATGTGCCTCGCGCACATTCTATGCTCAGCATGTGGCATCAATTCATCCAATGTAGGAATAAATCCCTACAAAAATTCAAACCAATAAATACAAGTTAAGACAAATATGCAAGTGACTAATATTAAAAGGGAGTGAATTAATTGACAATGAAATTACCTTATGTTGGTCGCTCATGAATGCTCATCCTCCCCCATCGGTTATCTCAAGGTCAGCCATTAATTTTTTTAGGAACTAGGACCAAATATCCTTCTTCTCTATCTTTACCACCGCCCAAGCTATCGGGAACATTTGATTATTGGCATCTCTCCCCACAGCAGCCAACAACTCCCCATTGCATAAACCCTTTAGAAAGCATCCATCCAATCCTATAACTCTTCTACAACCAGCCAAGAAGCCCCGTTTGCATGCATCAAAACAGACATAAAATCTATTAAATCTAGGCCTAAGATTAGGGAGTGGCCTCTCCACAACCTCTACATATACCATACTAGATGGGTTTTGAAACATACATTCACCAGCATAATCCCATACCTGCGCATATTCTTCCTTATACCCACCAATCAATATCTTCATCACCCTCATCTTTGCTCTCTTAAATTGATTCCTTGACACATTAACCCCCACTTGTTCTTTCACTAACTGTTGAAATTGAGGACTCTTGATCTCAGGCATTGCTTTGATAGTATTTAAAAAAATGCTTTGATAACCACACACTTGTTACCCTTTTATTGTTAAAGATAATTGGACAAGTATGCTCCTCCTGAAAGGACCTAATCTGGAATGACCCATTCTTACTAAGTGCAGCATAGAGTTTCCACGAACAATTAGGTTGTGAGCACTTAGCTCTCACAAACTCCTTCGTGTTTCTAATGAATTTAACGCTCCTCTGTTCACCAATTGAGTTCTTCACAACAGCTTCCTTGAACTATTTGGCATCATCAAATCTCATACCCACCAACAAAACAGGTTTATCAACAGTCGGATCATAGCAAAGGTACTTACTTTTTCTTCGAGGAGCAGGTTCTTCATCATCATTGTCAAGCTCATTTTCCGAATTAGCAACTTCATCGCCATAGCTTTCTTCATCTTCACTTCTATTACCCTAACTTGGATCTCCATTCCTATTTACTGGCTCGGGCCTTTTTGTTGAAGTTGCAAGTTTTTTGCTTAGAAATTCCCTTTGCTTTTGTCTTGACTGTGCGAGTTCATCATCATCTTCGTCACTTGGGAATTTACTAAAGCCAAACATTCATCTTCCGATTTACTAGATAAAGCAATTTCCCATTCTAATCCAATGAAGTCTTCATTGCCCACATCTTCACCCAAATCTTCATCCAAGATTTTAAGACATCTCCCTCTTTGTTCATCTCTATCAATATGACTTATCTCCCTCTCATTTTGCCCTCTATCTAACATAAACTCATCCCCAACCTGATTACTCGCTTGAACAGGATCCCTCACTTCTTCTCCTACTTCAGTGGTGGTCTGCTCATCCCCATCCCCATCTTAATCCTGATCCTGATCCTCATCCTCACTATAATACTCAACATATACCTTAACTTCTTCACCGTGAAGATAATGGTAAATGATATCCTTAATACCATTATTGTCATTAAAAAATCTCAACCCATCCTTCAATTCTTTCCCAAGAACACAGTAATGTAGTTTTTGCACTTTGCATCGTAAAAAATATACCAAATCCCTCATAAAATCAATATATGATGGCTTCCAAACATTGACGTATATAGTACCCTCATTTCCACCACTATATTCCTAATCTTCAGTGCCAATAACAAACTCTCCACCATAGCAAACAATGACGCCTACCTGATTTGCGTCCATGTCGATGTTGCACCCAATGAAAAAAAAGAAAAAGAGTCATTGTCGTTTTGTTCGAAACACATGACAGAATCGGCAACTTCATATGCAGGTTCTTGTCATTTTGTTGTCAAGAAACAAATGCGACTAAAATCTCCCCAATTCGGTGCATTTACAGAAACAAAAGAAACCAAATTAAATAAACAAAGTGAGGTCCCCACCACCCATTTTTCAATTTAATCACATTCACATTCGATCCCCTACAAAAGCAGTCCAATTAATTAAACAAACAAATTCGGTCCCACCACTGTTTCCATCTAAGTCAAGCCCCTCCGCACCCTGTTTTTCTATTCGGTCCACACAACAGAAAGCGAACGAATGATGGAAGAATCAAATTTTCTATTCCGTCCCCATAAAAGTGACATCCCCACCACTTTTCCTACTACTTTCCCCCTGAGCCGAGCCCTCCATTTGCCCTCCGTGCCCTAACTTGCCCGTCGGAACCCTAAATTTTTTGCAAAATTGATCCACGTAGAGAACATGACAAACCTGAATGATCGTGAACGACGACGCAACTACAGCGATGGCCGAGCGACGACAGGCGAGCGACGGCGAGCGAGCGAACGGCGGTGGGTGAACGACGGTGGGTGAGCAAGCTACGACCGGCGTCGAGGAGAACCGTATACGAACCCTATTTTACTCCATCTGCACCAACATCGTTTTTTGCTATGGAGCAAGGCGGCGTTGTTTCTTATGTGAATCCACGATGGATGGCAAGAAACGACGTCGTTTCTTACGAAGAAAAGAAAACGGTGTCGTTTTATGCTATCCACTGTGGACAATCTTAAGCCACATCGATTTTTTTTTTAAAAAATATAAAGGCCATGTAATTATTTTGGCCGGAATTTTTCGCCGATGGCACCAAAGTGATCGTTTTTCCTCCGATTTGGCACTTAAGTGATCTGATGGAAACTTTTGGCACCAAAGTGAGCGCCGTACACAACTTATGGCACCATTAGTGTACTTATCCCGTATTTTTTCTTAAAAACAAAAAAATGCATGTTTGACTTGTCGGTGAAAATTCAAATGTTAATACCATTGTGACCCAATTGGACCTTTTCCAAAATATCACGAATAATCAAATTATATGTTATCATATTTATCAATCCAAATTTGATGAAATTGACAAGCGTCAAAATACTAGAAATTCAGAACTCTCCGTAAGTCGGCACATAGAAAACATACGTAGATTTATTCTTTGGGTAATGTGATAGACAAAAATAAATAAAGTGTATAAGTTATATGAAAAATCGTTTCTTTTTTAAATAAGATCTAATATGGGATCTAGAGATTTTGAAATGTCAATACCTTGATCTAATAAATTTAATTTATGCAATACTCACTCGTGTAGTTGTGCATAAAAAATAGGTGTTTTTCACGTAGTTGTACCGGTTGAACAAATGTGGTCTTGGGGACTAAAAGGATGTTAAATACCAAATTGCATCAGTATGTTGTCATTGTTGGTGTCATCATCATTCTTACTTTTTTTCGGCATTTTGCGTGGCAGTAATTGAAGGAAGCAGTGACAGTCAAAACTTACAAGATCTTGGATCTTAATACATATGGTCACCTCAAGATTAAGCCTTTCTTTTTTTTTCTTTCCATGATAATGCTGCGTTTGGTTCAGCTTTGGTTTAGCTTTTCCAAGGTATTTTTGGCCTCCAAAGCCCCTTAAGAAAATGTTGGGGTGTTTAACAAGCTTTTTGAAGTGGCGTTCTACTAAATGCTAGCTTTGGGAGTGCTGAAATTGGGGTTAATTATATTTTTCTTCCAAAACTACTCTCACCAATTATTCAGTTTTCCAATTTTGCCTCTTGTTGCTACCATTCATCTTCTTTACGGGGGCAATTACCAAGAGCCGATGAGGTCAGATTTGATCAGTACAGGGCTAGCGGGGTCATGTGACCCACGCAATGGCCACTTCAAGTCATGCGACCTGGGCCTCGTCGCTTGGGGTTGCGCCACCCCGATGAGAGTCGTCTAGGTCACCCGAGATCGTGTGACCTCAGCCAACAACCATTAGTGCTAAATCTGGCTTGTTGGTGGCCTGAACCTTTCACCGCCTTTCTCTGGCTCCGGCTAAAGGTTTGATCTCTTTTTAATTAAAAAATTATAGCTAAAGTCTTTTGCAATTTTTTTTTTTTTATCAAACACTACTTTACTCAAAGTTGCTTTACAAAGTTTTTTTTTTTTTAATTTATCAAATACAATTTGCATTTCCCCAAATCTCTGTAGGTTAAGGCCTTTGCATTTCTTCAGTGGGTTTTGAAAATGTTGAACTAAATGTACCATAAATAGTTTATCGAAAGCCTTTGTAGCTCTCACAAGTAACATTACTTGAGTAAGCTCCTAGTCAAATAATAAGCTAAGTCATGCTACAGACATGGGCAATAAACGTGTCTTGGCACATTGAATCTTAACAAGATTTCTTTTCAGTAGGTTCGTGATTTGGTGATGGACTGGATGGCCTTTAGCCAATCTAATGAAGCCAATCCAATGAAGCGGGGAATGGTCATTGGGATGCGAAAGCTTGAAAAAGTGGGGCTCTTGACATAACAGGAAATGTCACTGCCCATTATGAGTTGACAACAATGAGATATTAACATTATAAGCAGGAGAGCTCGCGACACTCCAAATCTCATGTGAGATGGTGAAGAACTTAAGATGGAAGTTGAACCAATTCCAAAAACCACAACCTAAGTACTTTTTTGGAGAGTTTGACTCATATTGAATGCTTCAAGTCATTACATGTGTTTATTCAAATTGAATAAATTTGTTTCACCAAGCAAAATAACAATAAGAAAGTACCTATAGCTACCGACCAAAAAAAAAAAAGTGCCTATAGATAGTCTTACTCAAGCACATTAGAATGCTAATTCTAGACCCAATCGACAAAGTGTCCGGTCTGAATTTGAACCGAATGTGGGTACCATTTTCAAGGTGGCAAGCCCAAGCCACAAGCCTCACAAACTTGAAGTCATTGAGCAGGTCAATCCCCTCCCATGCTAATGGTTAGAGAAAGGAATGATAAGAGTGACATGTTAATTAGAACTGCAAAGTCATTTTCCCTAAGTGAAGAACATGGGAAACGTCACACCAAAATTAAAGTGGAATTATTCACCTGCATGATTGCCAAATGCCATGTCTTTCTTTGTGCTCCTATGAAGTAGCTCGAGTCATTGTCTACTACTAGTGAGTAGTGAAGAGTTCAACTCAATTTGCAAGGATCATATTTCCCACTTCGAGGGAAGGCTGTTTTGGGAGTTTTTTTGGTACAAGTTCAGTGAATACTTCAACTTCAATATGCAAGGCTGTGCATAAGTTCGTGAATTATATTAGGAGAGAGTTGATTACTGAGTGTATAATTGTTTTGAAAATCTCGACTAAATTTAGTGATGGTTTGTTGGGAATTGTGCATGTTAAACACTATGACAGTTTCTGACATAAAATATATATATATATATATATATATATATATATATATTGTGTGAGTTATTAGATATAATTGGGGGCTAAGAAAAGTTGAGAGTCATTGAATGACTCGGGCATGGTTATAACATTTGATGTATTGCTTGATCAATAGTGAAATTTTATGTTACTCTCTCCATGGACAAGGTCATACTGACCGAATCATGTAATATGATGCTCATTATGCTTTTCTATATTCTGATTTATTATTCTGATTTCTCATTTTATTGTTATCTCGGGTTCAACCACGCTTCTTTGCATGGCCATCCTAAGTGGTGTGTTGTCGAACTGCCCTAGACAAATTTCAAGTGTGATTCATAGATATTATCTAATCATGAACCCGAATAGCATTTTCTTGTTGGGAAATGGATTTATTAGATTATCAATATGTTTGAACCCGAGTTAATAAAATGTTTGGTGAAAACAAAGGACAAACTAAGAGATTTAGATAACCATTGAGAATCCCATTTAATCCTACCCCGTTTAAGTAAAACATTTTAAGAAATGATAAAGACTTTGAAGGTATCACATTTGATATTGGATCTTTAAAATAATGATGACATTTTAAATGATGTTTCTATTAACAAGGTAGCTTTCCGGAATCACTATGTAAACTACCTTAACTTATATTCGTATTAATAAATTAAATTTTCTTTTAGAATAGCATTTGATTGAAGTGAAAGTCCTGTGAATTTTCTCAGGTTCCATTTCATGTTTGAAGGAAGATAGATCTTGCTATGCATGATTGCATGTTAGGAACGCAATGAATATGTTCATGTCTAAACTAAAGTTTTGGAAAAAAATGGAGTAGGGTATTCAATCAATCGCTAGTCAATGTTAGCGTGCACTCTTCATTTATAGAGACGACTAAGATAGATAATGTTAAGAACAGTGAACTAGAGTGATTTATCAAGGATCTAACTGACTACAAATGGACATTTAGACAGAATGGATCATATGCAACAATTAAGAAAAGTTTCAAACATGGCATAATTAATAAATGAACCTCATAATACCATTTCTTATTTTCCTCTTCTTCTTTTTTTTTTTTTTTTTGGCTAGAAAAGTAATGTCATCATTATTTGTTGGAGAAACGGGAGGACCAGGTCGCACTCGATTCTGGCCTTTCATTGATGATATTGGGAACTCCAGGTCCTTTTCCAATGTTGCCGGCGAAAAGGATGGCCTCTGCTTCAATTTTGGCCTTAGGACAAAACACAATGAATTGGGAATTTTAGTTGGGAACTATAGTAGATATTCACCGATGGTTAAATTAATGGAAATGTCTCTATTTTAAAATGCTCGTACTGGACAAATGTAGTTAGGTAGTCCCACTATTTTCCTAATGAAACATAAGTCTTTGAAATTTCTGTTGGGAAAAATATTTATGGAGAAGTCCCAGAAAATTTTTCCCACTACTATTTCTGTGAAAATTAAATAGGATAAATATAACTGAAAACAGTAAAGATGAATAATAAATAACACCAGAATTTTAACTTGGAAAACCCTCCAAGGTGAAGGGAAAAACCACGAAACCGTAGTCCACTTCAAACTTCCACTATGATCAATAATGGGATACAACTTCACCCAAACGTGTATCTCTTGTTGTCTTTAATTTGTGGATCTGAATCTCTCACAAACTGGATAACTCTCAAAGATGACTCTCTTTCTTGGAAGAAGAAAACTGTTTCTTCCGCTACGCTGCTATGATATTCTTGCTTTTTGTATGTAATCTCTTCTCCGTTGAGGAGGACTCCTATTTATAGGAGCAAATGCAATCCCAAATAGGAATTATACGATACAAAATCACGTAGATTTATTTCCTAATCTCTCGTGATTTTGTATATATGAGAATATCACTTTGATTTCTTTTCCAATCTCCCTTGATTTTCTAGACGTGGAAAATCACGTTGATTTATCTCCCCATTTCTTTTGATATTTTTCTTTTTCTTTTTTCTTTTACACACTCACTACTATACATATTCTACTGCAGATATACATAATTGCATTGGCCTCTCCAATTGGGAGTGACCTACTCAACAAATCTCCCCCTCACGAGCAATTTGGAGAAGGTCTCAAACCTGCAAAAGTTCGACAGGCTTGCATCTTCACTGTAGATAGAGATTTTGTCATCATATCTGAGCCGTTGTTGTCAGTGTGTATCTTCTTTAGCTATAGGGCTTTTTCCTCCAACACATCACGTATCCAATGATATCTGATGTCAATGTGTTTGGGTCGAGAGTGGAAAGTTGCATTTTTGCTGAGGTGTATTGCGCTTTGACTATCTGAATACAAGATATACTCCTCTTGATTGTGGCCCACTTCTTGTAGAAACTTCTTCATCCACAAGAGTTCTTTACATGCTTCAGTTATCGCAATATACTCTGCTTCAGCAGTAGATAGGGCAACACATTTTTGTAGTCGAGATTGCCATGAAACTGCTTCCCCTACAAAAGTCATTAGGTATCCCGATGTAGACTTTCTTGAGACCACATCCCCTGCCATGTCTGAATCCGAAAAACCTTCTAACACAGTTTTACCATCACCAAAACGTATGCAGTTATTAGATGTACCTCGAAGATACCTGAATAACCATTTGACTGCTGCCCAATGTTCCTTACCTGGATTGGATAGAAATCTGCTTACCACTCCAACTGCATAGGCGATATCAGGCCTCATACATACCATCGCGTACATTAGATTGCCAACTACCGATGCATAAGGGACTTTTTCCATTTCCTTCTTTTCTGTCTCACCTTCTGGGCATTGCTCTAAACTGAGTTTGAAATGATTTGCAAGTGGAGAACAAACTGCTTTGGAGTTATTCATATTAAATCTTTCAAGAACTTTATTAACATACCGTTCTTGAGATAACCAGAGTTTACGATCCTGCCTATCACGCAAGATTTCCATCCCAAGAATTTGTTTTGCGGGTCCCAAATCCTTCATCGCAAAGCACTTGCTCAATTCCTTCTTTAAGTTGTTGATCTTGCTTTTATCCTGCCCAACAATTAGCATGTCATCAACATAAAGCAAAAGAATGAGGAAATTACCATCAGTAAATTTCTTGACGAAAACATAGTGATCAGCGGTGGTTTTGTTGAACCCGTTTTCTTCCATGAAGGAATCGAATTTTCTGTACCACTGTCTTGGTGCCTGCTTGAGCCCATAAAGACTCTTCCTCAATCTACACACAAGATTTTCTTTGCCTTTGATTTTGAAACATTCTGGCTGATCCATGTAGATCTCCTCATTTAGATCTCCATGTAAAAACGCGGTCTTCACGTCAAGTTGCTCGATCTCCAAGTTCAAGCTTGTTGCCAAGCCAAGGATAACTCGGATAGAGGACATTTTAACTACAAGAGAAAATATCTCATCGATGTCGATATCTTTCTTCTGAGCGAATCCCTTCACAACCAACCTTGCTTTATATCGTGGCTGTGAGTTACCTTCTTCAGTCTTTAGTCTAAACACCCACTTGTTTTTTAGAGCTTTTCTTCCCTATGGCAACTTGACTAAATCATAAGTATGATTTTCGTCTAAGGATTTCATCTCCTTCTGCATAGCTTTTAACCACTCCTCTTTATGCTCGTGGTATATAGCTTCTTGGTAGTTCTCTGGTTCTCCCCCGTCAGTGAGCATCACGTACTCATTGGGAGAATATCTACGACTAGATTGTCATTCACGAGTTGATCTCCTCAATTGAGGTTCTGATGGGATCTGTTCAACAATTGGTTCAAGTTCAGTTGAAGTAGTCATACCTTCAATTCTAGATTCAGCTTGCTTGTTGATAGAATCGATAGGAGGAGCGACTGGGCCAAGATCAACTGAGTATTCGTCTGTTGATGGAGATTTCTCATGCTTCTTGAAGTCCTCGATTGTTTGATCTTCAAGAAATACCACGTCCTTGCTTCTGACTATTTTCCGATTAACAAGATCCCAAAGTCTATAGCCGAATTCTTCATGTGCGTACCCCAAAAAAATACATTGCTTTGATTTCCCATCAAGCTTTGATTTCTCATCCTTTGGAATGTGAACAAATTCTCTACAGCCGAACACCTTCAAGTGGCCATAAGAAATATCCTTACCAGTCCAGACACTTTGTGGTACATCACCATTAAGTGGAGCTGAAGGTGATAGGTTGATTAAATCAACCGCCGTCCTCATTGCCTCACCCCAAAAATGGTTTGGCAGCTTTGCGTTGGAGAGCATACATCTAATTTTTTCACATATGGTTCTGTTTATCCGCTTCGTGACACCGTAGTGTTGAGGTGTTTTTGGTACAGATCTTTCTAGTTTGATCCCAAGGTTCTTGCAATAATCTTCAAAAGGTCCTCGATATTCGCCACCGTTGTCTGAGCGTACACACTTTAATCGCCTGCCTATTTCTCTTTCAACCTTCATATGAAATTGCTTGAAGATTTCCTGCACTTGATCTTTAGTTTTCAAGGCAAATGCCCACACCTTTCTAGAGTGGTCATCAATAAATGTTACAAAATAAAGCGCACCTCCAAGTGTTCTAGTTTGCATTGTGCATACATCAGTATGTATCAAATCTAAAATTTCAACTTTTCTAGATGGTGGGGAATTGTGAAATGCTACTCTATGTTGTTTTCCCATAATGCGGTCAACACAAGTATTCAACGGTGTACCTTTCATTCTGGGTAGAAGTTGCTTTCTAGTGAGAATCTTAAGTCCTTTCTCACTCATGTGTCCGAAGTCGCTTATGCCATAACTCGGTGGTAACTCCTTTTCTAGTTACATTCACCTCTCCTCTACACGGCTTGAAATGTGTGATATAGAGAGAATTAGTCTTTTCTCCTTTAGCTACCACCAAATTACCTTTAGTGAGCTTCTATTTTCCATCACTAAAGAAATTGATGTAGCCTTCGTCATCAAGCTTGCCGGCAGATATAAGATTGAAGCGTATGTCCGGAACATGCCTCACATCTTTGAGTAGTAGCCTACATCCAACATTAGTCTCCAAATAAATATTACCCATACCAATAATTTTGGACGTACCTTCGTTTCCCATCTTTACGAATCCAAAATCGCCAGTGGTGTAAGATGTGAAAAGATCTTGACGAGCCGTGACATGGTAGGATGCACCAGTATCAACTACCCATGTCGAATCTTGGGATACAAGATTAATGGAATCATCACTATGAATAATGATCACCTCATCTGCAATATTTGCAGTGTCATTCATCTGTTTCTCATTAGCTTTATTGATGTTATGACCTTTTGATTTTTCTGCCTTTAGCTTTCTGCATTCTCGGATGAAGTGTCCCAATTTACCACAATGATGGCACTTCTTGTCTCGTCTGAAGTTGGATTGGGACCTTCCTCGTTGCTGATTCTGGAAGTTTCGACTTTTGCTTCTCCCTCTTTGTTCTTGATTTTCTTGTTGATTAATGACAAGAGCCTCAGATGCAGGGTTGACTCCACTTTCTTTTCACCGGGATTCTTCATTCAACATTCTATCTTTTACCACGTCCATGGTAAGCTTGCCGTCAGGAGCCGAGTTGCTAACTGACACAACAAGTGTGTCCCAGCTATTTGGCAAAGAGCTAAGCAGCAGTAGTGCCTGCAATTCATCATCTAATGTCATCTTCATAGAATTGAGTTGGTCTACTATACCTTGGAACTCGCTCATGTGTTCCGAGACATTGCTCCCGTCTTTGTATTTCAGATTCACGAGCCGCCGCATGTGATTTGCTTTATTTTGCGCCGCTGTTCTTGCGTACATTTTCTCTAATTTTTGCCAAAGAACACCAGCATCATGTTCATTAGCAAAATTCTGAAAAATGCTCTTATCAATCCATTGTCGGATTTGAGCGGCACACTTCCGATTGAGCACCATCCATTCGCTTTCGAACATTGTCATTGGTTTGCCACCAGAAGGCGATGCCAATTTGACTTCCGCTACAGGATCAGACTCCTTGGATGTTGGTATTGGTACCTCCGTCATTATCACAATTGGCCTCCAAAGATCTTTAATGTATAGCAGATCCTCCATCTTTGGTTTCCATATTGCATAATTGAATGCAGTCAATTTTATCATGTTGCCAAAATTTTCCTCCATTTAATTTTGCAAAGAAAAAATAATAAATAGAGCAACCAAGCTCTGATACCACTTGCCAGAAAATTTTTCCCGCTACTATTTCTGTGAAAATTAAATAGGATAAAATACTAACTGAAAGCAGTAAAGATGAATAATAAATAACACCAGAATTTTAACGTAGAAAACCCTCCAAGGTGAAGGGAAAAACCACGAAACCATAGTCCACTTCAAACTTCCACTATGATAAATAATGGGATACAGCTTCACCCAAACGTGGATCTCTTGTTGTCTTCAATTTGTGGATCTAAATCTCTCACAAACTGGATAACTCTCAAAGATGACTCTCTTTCTTGGAAGAAGAAAACTGTTTCTTCCGCTACGCTGCTATGATATTCTTGCTTTTTGTATGTAATCTCTTCTCCGTTGAGGAGGACTCCTATTTATAGGAGCAAATACAATCCCAAATAGGAATTATATGATACAAAATCACGTAGATTTATCTCCTAATCTCTCGTGATTTTGTATATATGAGAATATCACTTTGATTTCTTTTCCAATCTCCCTTGATTTTCTAGACGTGGAAAATCACGTTGATTTATCTCCCCATCTCTTTTGATATTTTCTTTTTCTTTTTCTGTTACACACTCACTACTATACATATTCTACTACAGATATACATAATTGCATTGGCCTCTCCAATTGGGAGTGACCTACTCAATAATTTCATATTTCGTACGACCTTGACACGACTGAACTATTTATGTTATGTTTTTGTTTTTTTATTTTTTTTCACTTAGCGATCAAGTGGTATGTGAACTAATGTTCACATGCTTCAACTAGTCCACCTCCTTAAGCCATTTTAAGAGCACGATCCTCCATATTGACCATTTTTACGAAATGATGTCACAACAAAAACTGTAATAATAAGATATGGCAAATTAAGTATTAAAATTCCACCTATTTAAGTGGTTGGTGGGCATATTGAAATTATGTAGCTCCTCTCTTTCGGGGACGAAACAATAATCATTTTTACTTGACCCATGGACAAAGTTGGATAAGGAAGCTTTCATTATGAATATAATCATTATCACTTGGCAACAACGGAGAAAGAAAACGAAGCTTGAAGGTTTGTAATTTTATTCGATCTATGGCCATTTATTTTTTCACCTTAATCTTATACATAATGTAGAGAGTAAATCTAGGTACCAACGATGGTAATGAAGAGAATATAACATATATTTATTTTTGAAACTATTTCAAAATGATTTGATATCAAGTGTTTTTGGACATTAGTTGAGCAATCAATTACAAATGTTTTTTAGCTTTCAACATATTGAGTTGTCGTGTTACATTGGATTACGATTGAGATCATATGATGAATGGTTATGATTGTTTCAATCTACGTAAATTAAGTTTGTGTAATAACTATTCCTTTTTTGATAATGTGACGGGTTCGATGATGCAATAATTAAGCAGAAGTTTTGGGGTTGGGTTGGAGACCGGCCAACGTCTCTGCCCTCTGAGATTTACTTTTTCAATAAGATAAAAAAAGAATAAAAAAAAGATTGGGTCTACAAAAAAAGGGGGAGTGAAATTGAAAAAAACAACCTTTTTTCTGATTCCAGCCTTTGGTGGCTTTAATCATGCCAATACATAATACAATTTCCAATCGACTAGCTCCCATGAAATTAAATCAAATGAAATGGAACGTCAGCATCGATCTATATCTTACTCTAACTGCGATGGATATGGACTATGGAGCTCGGACTCCTAACCTTAATTATGGCCTTACCTAAATGCCGATTAATTTTTTTAGAAGGTGAAAAATCAGTAGTAGATTGCTCCAAGTCATCACTTGCCCAAACTAAATATTAAGAAAAAACCGATGCCGATCGCCTCAATCAAGAGTGGCGGACTTATAAACAATCGAGTAATACAAATGGTGACCAAAAAATATAGAGAGAGGGAGATGGATGACTTTCAGCATTTTATATCTACTTTACGTGGCCTTTTCCCTCCACCAGCGTCATAAGTCCACATTCTTACCTCCACCGCTAATGGACAATTGGTTAGGTATTGAGTCTCTATTCATCTACCTGCTTCTTGTCTGCCATTATTAGAAGGAAATAAAAAGACAAATAGAGGTGAACAGCGGGTGAAGCACGCAGACTTGGTGGAGATGGGAGCAATGGAACCTACGATTTTGGATAGGTCTGTCGATTTGATCCTCCAATGAATTTTAAAAGACATTTTCTTTTCTGGTCATTATTTAAAAGGAATAATGTTATCCAATGTTTCCAGATATATACACACACATATATGGGTCTAAGAATGTTTCAAAATACTTGTTAGCAGTCAATTGTGGGAATTTGTAGCTTCCAACGCATCAAGTTCTCATATTTTGTGGAATATATGCTTCGAAGTTGTTTTTTAAAACCAAGTATGCTTAATAAATTCCCTGAGATACTCCTTAATTATTCATGCGAAGGATTCACTCTAATCCTCGATCACAATATATCGGATATGTGCAATTATTTCGTGAATCTAGTATAAATATAAACCGAATCTATTATACCTCTGTATTCTCCCGCAATAGTTTTTGTTTTATTTGTTGCTTTTTTCTGCACATCAATTGAATCACAGGCAAAGTCATTCTTTCTATTCTGCTTTCATCTCTTGCAATGATACCTTATCATACAAATAATTTTCCATAATAAAAAAACCAAAGTAAATACAGAAATAATAACTCGTTAGGAATTATCTAAGAAATATCGCTGGTATAAGTCCTTATTATATAGATGTCGCAAGTTCAATGGGTGCAAGTAAGCACACAGTCTTCCCAATTCCATGCTGTGAGATAATTATTTTTAGTGTCTAGTATAAGTCCTTATTAGATAATTATTTTCTAAAGTCCCTCTTTGAATCCTGTAGTCAATAGATAATTTTTTTTTTTTATTAACAACTCTCTTTCATCGATTAGGGTTCTTCCTAGGAGAAATACGAAAGCCAGTAATATAGAAATTGGACCTCATAAAAATTGGACCAGAAACGAAGAGGGTTGAATGAGCTATTAATTACAGAATCACGAGGACAAACAAAGATAAAGGATCTCATCCCCTACAAGAAGTACACAAAAAACCTAGAAGACCTTAGCCCGATTCCAAGCTAATACGCTAAAATGGGACAGTTGAACCATTCATTGGCCATAGATGAGGGAAAGTACCGTAAGAATTATAGTGTGGCCTATATGATTTTATTAATTAATGGTTTAATATTTAATTCTAAAATATATTTGCTATGAGAAGTTATGACTTTAATAAAAGGGTATGATTCTCATTGAGAAGTTACAATTTTCTCCGAAGAGGTGCGACTCTCACGAAAATTAAAAGATATTTTGATGGAAGACACTTCTTGATAGTATATATAAATAAGAGTCCGGTCCTCTCTCTACTCACAACGTAAAAAAAGAACGTTGTCCTCTTTCCCCCATCGGACAAAACATGTGATGAAGGGAGAAAAATCGGATTTCATCTTCTCTTTCGTTTTCCACAACAATTATCTTCAAGGACATCATTATGGATAAATGTATGTCTTCATTTTTTTCACCGTGAAAATTATGAAAATCTCAGATCCTGTTTCCATGATTTTTCCGCATAAAAGAATTAGGTTATCTGCTTACAAGTACTCTTCTAATGCCGCTCTAGCCTTTTCCTGCTCCCAGCTTCAATACTTTTTTCCTTAATTTTATGTAATTGTCTAATTAAACTTTGAAATTTTTTGTACTTGGCAATCCTTGACACGAAAAACACATGATAATAATAATAAATAAAAAAATCTCCAAACAAATCCACATACTTAGATTCACACTAATTGCATATGTTTACAAATGTATAATTTTTTTTCATTTTAATTTCATGTTTATCCAACATAAATATGCTATAATGTAAATATGATATAAAAACACTTGATTGATCTCCAAATGAAATTAATAGAGCGAGTCATGTCCACTGTCGATAAAAATTTGTCACGTCACTTCACTAATATAGTAAGCTAGCATGCAGTATCTTAGCATTATCCTGCATAATTTCTCTCTATTTTTGTTAAATTCATTGTGCTAATTAACTTATCAGGGATGGCTAATTTCTAATATCACATCTAATTGAGGATTTGGAGGTTTTGAAATTTCAAAGTAAACCTGCTCGATTGAAGCCCCGTCTTTGAGGATTATTTAGCATCTTCAAGCGCCATGCGTGTCTCAATCACGATGCTCATGGCCTCATTAGTGAATCACCAAGAACAACTGTTTATCTATCACAATTTTCTTTTTTCTTTTCTTTGGCTTGAAAAGACTTATCATGATAGAGAAAAGGCCATTAAATCAAAGATTTGAAGTGAGCAATGCGCAATGCTAATTAGGAAGTTCTTCAGAAGCTGCCATGTGCCTTCAATGCCTTGGTTTTTGGAAAGTTCCTCCTAAAGAAAATTCAGACATTAAGCCTCCATTCATTTCACTGGAAACAACTTTTAAGAAAACGTTTTTCGAAATTTCCGACATTCATTTCATGAAAAATGAATTGGTCGGAGAAAATATTTTCCATAAAAAAAACTTCTAAAATAAAGAAAAATATTTTTTGCTTTTGAGAAAGTATGAAACGTTTTCCATCATCTTTCTTTCACTTCTAAACCAAGTGCTTTATTTTTCTCACCAAGCATCTTTTCATTTTATTTTTATTTTTTAAATAGAATTTTTAATTTTTTTTTTCCTTTTTCCTTCTTCTTCGGTTGATCGTTGACCACGACGATGGTCAGTGACCAACCAAAGACAAGCTCGAGCCTCCCCAAAAGGTGGTGACCTCGCTTGAGGTCACCAAAACACTAGGGAAACTCGCCCAAGCTTGCCAGAACAAGGTTCCAGCGACCTCTAGCGAGACTCGAGCCCCACTTAACTCATGGATTTGGAGAGTCACCTGAGGCCACTAGAGGTTGATGAGGCTTTAGCGACCTTGGGCAAGGCTTGAGCCTTGCCTAGTTCGCCAACCTTAGGCAAGCTAGAGCCTTGCCAACCTATAGCAAAGCTTGAGCTTGCCTATTGTTGGTCATTGGCCGTCGCCATGGCTGGCGATCAATCAAGGAAGAAGAAGAAAAAAGAAAATAAAAATAAAAATAATTAAAATTGATTAAAAAATAAAATAATAAAAAATCATTGATAGAAGTGCATGGAGGAAAAGATTTTCCATACCAAATGGTGGAAAATATTATATGGAAATTTTTTTTCAATTCATTTTCAAGATTCAATCGAATATCAGAAAATATCATCATTTTCCTGGAAAATGATTATGAGTACATTTACTCGTCTCTTTGATTCATGATGTTTAGGACCTCCAGGTCGGTTTGCGAGGTTGCAGGCAAGGAAGATGGGAAAAAGGGAAGATCTATGTTCTCCTATCTCCATGGGTTTAAATTGGATTTTCTCAAGTCGCTTCCTCCGTCAACGACAGGCATTTCACAACGTTCGAGCTGGTCGCTGGAAATTTCAATGGGGGGCTCAACGTTAGCATCACCGGTGACGACTGCAAAGTTAAAGCCTTCCTTTTTCCCTTTGCCTCCACAGACGCGGTTTTGTTGATCAACCGACTTTCCTTCAGAGTTCGCTAGAACAACTTTCAAACATTTTCCCAAGAAATGGGCCACTTGTTTAGGAGGAGAAAAAAAAAACAAAAGAGAAGTGAACGGCTGGTGAAGTCCGCAGGCTGGGTGCAGATGGAGACGGTGAGGAAGGGGACCCACAATTTGGAATAATTTTGGGGTGGATGGACCCATATTGACGTGGGGCTTCTTTGACTCTGCCTTCGGGCTAATATGCCATGGAGACCTAGTTTTGCGTCAGAATTGCGCTAGAAGTCTTTCCATCTTTCCATCTTCACGCCAAAGGCGGCCCACAAGATTGACAAAAGCCATGTCGAATCTAACTAGAGTACTTGATGTTTAAAAAGTCTTTTATTCACACCCATCATTTGATGCTATTATCTTGGACGTAAGAACCTTTGCTTCCTCTCCACCCAGTACACTTTGTTTCAAACCATCCGTGCACTCTTGTGTAATCCTCTACCACTCCCGAACCAAGCCATGCCCATCGTAGAGCTCTTTCTTCAGGCCCTTCTTCAAGTGCTGTTCGAGAAATTGGCCTCTCCCGAGTTGCTCAACTTTGCACGGCACAAGGGGATCCACACGTTGCTAAAGAAATGGGAGAAGATGCTGATCAAGATCGACAAGGTGCTCTATGATGCAGAGGATAGGCAACTGACTAGTGATCCCGAGGTGAAGTCGTGGCTCGAAGATCTCGGTAACTTGGCCTATGACATAGATGACTTGCTTGATGAGTTTGCCATAAAATCCGTGGAAAACGAGTCTGATGCAGAACCCAGCTGTAGCAGGGGGCGGTCCCTTCTTTCGAGTTGTTGCTTCAAATTGAACGTATGTGCATTTATGTTCAACTGCAAAATGAGATCCAAGATTAGAGAGATGGATGGCAGATTACAAGATATCATAACTTTTAAAGATAGTTTGCACTTGAGGGAGAATAACCGGGAGCGATCAGCATACTACCAATTGGATAAGCTGCTTCCCACTACATATTTGCCCGAGCCTGGTTTTGTTAGTAGGAAGGATGAAAAAAATGAGATCCTCGAATTATTGACCAGACAAGAAGACGATAGAACATGTGTGGATATAAAAGTGATTCCCATTGTAGGGATGGGGGGTGTTGGGAAGACGGCTTTGGCTCAACAAATCTACAATGATGCTAGTGTCACAAGCTATTTTGATATGAAAGCATGGGCTTGCGTTTCTGATGATTTCGACGTGCTTGCTATCACAAAGAGTATCTTAGGGACAACTAGCGCCCATTTGTCATGTGAAGATAAGGATTTGAACTGGCTTCAAGATAAACTCAAGGAAAACCTTTTGAGAAAGAAGTTTCTTGTTGTTTTGGACGATGTTTGGAATGAGAAGTATGGAAACTGGACTACTCTATTGAAGCCTTTTCAATCGGGAGCAAAGGGAAGCAAGATCATCCTCACCACTCGTAACAGTGGCGTTGCTTCATTAGCCGGTGCTACACCGTATTATCTCAAAGAGTTGTCAGAAGATGCTTGCATGACTTTGTTCGCATTTCATGCTCTTGGAGTTAGAAATTTCGATTGTCATCCTCATCTTGAAGAATTAGGTCGGAAAATAGTGGAAAAGTGCAAAGGGTTGCCATTAGCAGTGAAGACATTGGCCGGGCTGCTGCGCACCAAACTTAGTCCCCATGAATGGCAAGCTATATTGACCAACAAAATTTGGGACCTACCTGAAGAAAGAAATGAGATCCTTCCGGCTTTGAAGCTTAGTTATCTCCATCTCCCGTTCAATTTGAGGAGGTGTTTCGCTTATTGTGCCATATTTCCCAAGGACTATGAAATTGAAAGGGATGAGTTGATTCGCTGGTGGAGCGCAGAGGGCTTGTTGGAGGGAAAAGAAGGAAAGAATCATTTTAATGCAGGTTTGAATTATTTCGACGAGCTAGTATCTAGATCATTATTTCAAAAGTCGAGTAGCAATGGATCACGATTCTTGATGCATGATCTTGTGAATGACTTGGCGAAACTAGTTGCTGGTGCAAAGTATTTTAGCTCAGGGGAGTTTGAGTCTGAGGGTTATCAAAATAATGCATCTTTAGCTCGTCACGCCTCATTCATTTCTAGTAGTCATATTGTGGCAGAAAGATTCAAAATATATTATGGTATGAAAGGACTTAGGAGCTTCATATCGTTAGTGAAGCAATCTAGGTACTATGTTGGGTCCCATTTGTCCGAGAAATTGCTATGCGACTTGTTATCTAGATTGAAGTACTTGAGGGTTCTTTCATTATGTCACTATTACATTAGAAAGGTACCGGATTGCATTGGCAAACTAAGGCACCTAAGGCACCTCAATTTGTCATATACTGATATTGAAATGCTTCCAAAGTCAATTGTTGCATTGTACAACCTAGAGGCTTTGATGTTGCGGAGCTGTCAAAACCTCACTGAATTACCAAAAGGTATGGAGAAATTGATCAATTTAAAATTTCTTGACATTACCGACACTCCAAATTTAAGAGCAATGCCAATGTATATAGGTAATTTGGTGGGTCTTGAGATGCTGTCCAAATTTGTAGTGGGAACAGAAAATGGGTCAAGATTGAAGGAGTTAAAAAACCTGAAGAACCTTAAAGGGGAACTGTGCATCTCCGATTTGCATAAGGTTCAAGAAGTTGGAGATGCTAGGGACACCAATTTACTCACGAAGGAAGGAATATGTCGGTTGACCATGGAGTGGAGTCCAGATTTTGAAAATTCTCGGACTGAAGAGCTTGAAGCAGGGGTCCTCGACTTTCTTCACCCTCACCAAAACCTTGAAAAACTTGTGATATCCTACTATGGTGGCCTAAAATTCCCGTCATGGTTAGAAAGTCCCCCACATGTTAACATAGTGCATTTACGTTTACATGGATGTTGCAAGGCCAAAATGTTGCCATCACTCGGGCAGCTATCTTCGCTCAAAGAATTATACATTGAAAGCCTAAATGCTATATGCACGATAGGGTCTAAATTTTATGGAACTAATAAAAGTCCTTTTCCATCCTTAATAACTCTAGAATTTAAGAACATGCTATTGTGGGAAGACTGGTCTCATTGCACTGGGATTGAAGAAGTAGGAGTTTTGTTCCCTCATCTCGAGCATCTCCTCCTTGAAGGTTGTCCTACGTTGATAGGAAGATTGCCTAGTCAACTAAGCTCCCTTATAAAGCTCGAAATCAATTACTGTCCGCATATGAATGTGTTGCCCTCCATCATTAGCCTCCCATCTCTAAAAGAATTAAAATTTAGAGGTTGTAATGAGGGGGTGTTGATGAGTTTGGTAAACTTGACATCTCTAACCTCTCTTGTCATAGAAAATGTCTTTGAACTCACTTGCTTAAATCATGAGTTTACAAGCTCCCTAATCAAGCTGGAAGAGTTATATATGAAAAGTTGTGAAAAGTTAACATATTTATGGCAAGACAGAGATGTAATCCAAAATCTCGCTTGTCTGAAGAGGTTAGTCATCGACATGTGTCCTGAATTCGTGTATTTTGTGGCTGAAGAAGGAGATACAGAGCTGCCTGGCAACCTCGAGACCATCCACATGAGGAATTGCATCAAATTAGAGAAGCTCCCAAGCAAGATGCACACCCTTTACTCTCTTAAAGACTTGTCAGTTGAAAATTGTCCAAATTTCGTGTCTTTCCTCGAAACAGGTATACCAAAATCTATGATATCATTACTAATCTGGGACTGCAATATGCTGCAATCTTTACGCGGAGGATTAAATGTTCATCCAAATGAACGAAGCAGCATCAATTCCCAGGGGAACAAGATGTCTTGTTTGCAAAGTTTAATAATCTCCCACTGCGATTCTTTGCTAGCCTCTCCATTTAGCAGGGGTATATTCTTACCTGTAAGCCTCAAGAGACTCGAAATTTGGTACTGCCGAGAAGTGGCGTCGCTCACGCAAATAAGTCTAGACCATCTTCAGTCACTTCAAGTGATTCAAATTATAGGTTGCCATAAGTTGAGAAGCTTACCCCAGGGCCTAAGCACACTATCTAGCCTCCATTCCTTGGAATTGGCCTTCTTACTTGCTCTAGAGCTGGAGTGCTTCCCTCCTCTTCCTCCCAGCATCTTGCAATTTCATCTTCGGGAGTGTCCGAAGATAAAATCGTTTCCTAATCAGTTGCATCAACTTCTATATCTCCGTGATATGACGATAAAATTTTGTGATAGTATCCGCTTTCCCGATGGAGGATTGCCGCCCAAACTAGAGAAACTTCAGGTAGGGGGACGCATGAATATTAAGCAGCTGGCGAGCGAGTGGCTTACTCCCCTCACCTACCTTAAAGTACTGGAGGTCATGGGCAGCGCTGGAGGATTGGGAGAGGAGGAGGATCTTGTGCTTCCGCTCCCTCCCTCTCTGCTCCATCTCTATATCTGGAATGTGGGGAAAGTGGAAAGATTGTCCAGCGGTCTCCCTCCCTCTCTCCGGTTCTTATGGATCTCCGATTGCCCGAAGCTGAGGGAGTTGCCCCAGGATGGCCTCCCTTCCTCCCTCGAAGACCTCCGGATCATCAATTGCCCGATTCTGCAGGAGCGATGCAGGAAAGGGACCGGTTGCTATTGGCCCCTCATCCGCGAAATCCCAGAAGTTGAGATATGGAGGTAGAATATCTCTACCGGCTCTTTGAAAAGGGTTCGTATTTTAATTTGAAAAGCGTGCCCCTTTGTTCGTCCTATTCCCTCTTCTTTGTGACGCCCCCGCTCCTCCATGTTCCCCACCAGAGCCTTCCCTCTCGTCAACAAGGACAGGGTACGAAGAAGGATTACGTGAGTTCGTGGAAGCACAATCTGGTAAAGTGTCTCGATACTGTAACTCGATTGGTCCATTTAAACCACGTTAGTAGTAGGGTTACGAATCAGGGCAAGTCTGCTCGGCCGTTCGCCTGGCCGAGCGCGAGGGATCGAGTCCTGGCTCGGTGAATTTTTAAGAATGCCGATGCTGATCGTTCTTTTATTTTTCCCCCCGATTGCAATGTACGTTCCGTTTATAGCCTGATTGGACGGAGATGGACTCGTCGGCCCTCCTGTTCAACCAGCTCAAGGTTCGGAACTCATCTTGTTCTTCTTTCTTTAGCCGACCTTAATGCGCTGCGATTCGATTGATAGTTGATGGCTGGAACTCTTTAACAGTCGGCGGAACTGTTCTTTCTGTTAGCTGGACTGAATGCGATTGAATCGGAGGAGCATGTTTTGCACATGGCGAAGCACATAAGGAGCGTCGCTGCAAAGTATGTTCTTGGGTGGAAATGGGGACTCAGAGAAAACGATGCTCCTCGCTTGTTTTGGTCTCTAATTCGCTTTCATCATTTGACTTCACTTGACTGACCTTGCTTTCCTCCTAAAATTAAAGCCATTGTTGATTCAAGATGAGCGTAGTAGGAATCTTCGATCGTGAAATGGGTTCTTAGATGGGTGAAGGTAATAGAAATCTCCGTTCCTTAACCATTTGGATATAATCATCGTGGTTAGCAATGTCTACATGACTGTTGGAGTATCTAGACTGTGACTTCGGTTCTTAGACTGATTTGATGTGCTCAATCTTAGACAATTCTTGTTGTTGCGAAGATCATGTCTTGGAAAAAGACTCTAAAAATCGGCTGTGTTTAAATATTAAGTCAGCAATCGAGTGAAAGATGTGAGTAGATGGTTTTGTTTATTTGTGAAATTGAACCCACAGAAGCAAGAGCCCTTTAAGTACTCAGAATGCTGTCGAAAGGAAATTATGCATTAATTGTAGATTAGAGTACATTACTATTGTCGATACATGGTAGTCATATTTGTGATCTGACTTAAATTGATAGAGGATTTGCTCCTAAAAAGCAGAGGTTTGTTATGATACTATTCAGTTCTTGATGTTGTGAGAAGCTGATCCATATGGGAATTTTGATGTTGATAGGTAAGACTTCAAGAGCTATTCAATGAAGAAGGGTGTGAGGCAAAGCTGCAGTTGAATGAAGACAGAAAGCCTTACATGTTCGTTGTAGACTTGTATCTCAAGACTCCAATTAAGGACGGTTCCGCAACAGGAAAGCAGATATCTCCACTGGAGGGAGTGGTGGAGCACAGGTTGTTCTTGGACATGGCAACCGCTGTGATTATGGGGAACATGGAAAGACTATCCAACAATCTCCCTTCCTCTATCCATACCTTATGGATCTTCCATTGCCTGAAGCTGAGGGAGTTGCCCCAGGGTGGCCTCCCTCCCTCCCTAGAAAGGCTCTGAATCTTTGGATGTGGGAATCTGTAGAAGTACGCACGAAACGTTATCGACTCCTAATTTGCGAAACCCCACTGGTTGAATTATGGTGTATAATAAATTTCTGAGCTGGCTCTTTGAAAGGGGTTCGTATTCTACTTTTAGACTCAAATTTTAGACCCAAAAATTGTATGTGTACTTAACAAGTGGTTTTTCCCCCCTATTTCAGCATATTTTTAGTGAGTTGAAGCTTTTGGGCGTAACTAGAGTTCATCTCCTTCCCCTTTGTTGTCTGCACCTCAAGCACCTTTGCTTCCGCTCTTCACTCTGTCGTTCTCACCTCTATCTCCCTCTGTGTCACGTTGCTGCTCCTTCAACTCTCCCATAACAAGGACAGGGTACGAAGAAGTGTCTACTACACTTGGAAGTACAATCTGGTAAGTGGTCTCATTACTGCATTCCATTGATCCATTTAAACCGTGTCAGTAGTAGTTTACGTATTAGGGCAAGTCTGCTTTGAAATCGTGGTGGAAAAGGTGGATCCTTTACTTAATTATGAAGTCATTGCACTAGGAAGTGATTGCTTTGTGGATTTAAGATGAGTATAGGAGGACACTTTGATCATGAAATGATGTTCTTAGATGGATTCAATGTGGTGAACGTTAGACAATTCATCTTGTTGCGAAGATAATATCTCGGGGAAAAAAAACTGAGAACCGGCTGTTTTTAATATTTTTAAGTAGGCAATTGAGTGAAGGTGTGAGTGAATGGTTTTTTTTACTTTGTAAAATTGAACACGCCGAAGCAAGAGCCTTTTTAAGTACTTAGAATGCCATCAAATATAATTCTGCGTTAATTGTAGTTTTAGAAGACGATACGTTTTCGATACATGGGAGTCATTTTTGGGATCCAACTGGAATCAACGGAGGATTTTGCTCCCGAAAAGTAGGGGTTTGTCATGATACTGTTCAGTTCTTGATGTTGTGAGAAGCTGATCGATTTGGGAATTCTGATGTGGATAGGTGTGATTGCAAGGGTTGTTCAATGAAAGAAAGGCGTGAGGCACAGCTATGGTTGAATGAAGACAGGAAGCCTTACGTGACAGATAACTCAAACTTCATTGTGGACTTGTATTTCAAGACTCCAATTAAGGACAGTCCCGCCGCCGGAAAGGAGATATCTTCGCTGGAGGGAGTGGTGGAGCATGGTGAAAAACTGGCGTAGATGTGAAGACATAACAACGATTTTGTCCAGCAGTCACCTTGGTGAAAATTGTAATCTTCATTAGATTCAAATAGATTGTATCTTGCATCTCTTCAATGGGTAATCATGTTATATTTGTACTAAACAACTGAAATATCCAGATGGGTCCTCCCATGCTTTAAGTGTAAATCATTTAATTTGCAGCAGCCCTTGTAACGCACATTATCGAAATAGACAATTGCATTCATAGTTGTTACTTGTGATTACACTCCTGCTGACTGTCGCATATCCTTTGTTTATTATTCAATGTTGTTAATAAGACTATGGAAGTGATTCAACTGAAGGGAGACGAAAACCAGAAGTTCCTGGTGTGAAGCGATTTGGCCTTCAATTTTGAACCATTGCATTCATGCATGATACATGTCATACTTTTTTTTTTTTTTTAAAGAAACTGAAATTCACAAATACTGGCTACTGTTGAGGATGTTAAGAATTCTAGTTTAATATTTAGGATTTAGCAAAGTACCATGGATTCGTCTTTGTTAGATTCCATTCTCTCTGTTTGCTATTAAATGGACAATAAGCTGTCTACCATTTATCACCTTAATCTGATCAGAATCTCTCTTTGAAGATCGAATCTTTATGTGAAATTATCTAGAGATGATTCAATGAGCCTGGCTAAACACAAGGGGTGTCTACCCCAAGACACGTCTCATGATTTTGAAAAACAGTGCTCTGCCAAGGGCGTCAATAGCTCTGCTTGCTAGGCTGAATGCTAAAAGAAAAGCGAAGAAACTTAAGGTCAAGATGTTTCACAGACTGCCAGTTCCGTTTGATCCTTGAATGGTTGCAATCTTCGGAAGCCTTGGTGAAGGGAGGAGTGAAAGCACTGGTCTCTTTTTATTCATGCAATACAAGGTAGTGTACTATCAACCAAACAATAGACATGTTTCTATAACAATTCTACACAACAATGTCAATTCAACAAACAAAGAACAAAGTGCAACGTACGCCACTGCACGAAGTGAAACCGAGCATAATCTATACGTCTTTAGCACAACTCCACATGAAGCCTCAGTGTCGTGATGCCCTCTTCTAGTCCCATAGAACCGGTCGTCCACAGCAACTTCCCGGGTAGGAACGTGTGCGCTGATGAGAAACAAGAAATTAGGCATTAGGTTTGGTGAAAATTTCACTAGATTGTAGTTCATAAATATCATATGTTCTTAAAGGAAATTGATGACTTGGATCGTCTTCATTCAACACCAAATGCACTGTCAAAGGCTGTTTACTGCTGTAGGATGTGGGACTATATTGAACTACATGGTCATCAATAAGTACTGATTATGAAGGACAAACTTCTCTTTTTTGACTTAATCGAAATCTTAGAAAGCAAGTAACCTGTTCTTAGGAAAACCTGTTTTGGCCATAGACAAGAAAACCTGTTTTGGCCATAGACAAGGATAAGATCAAGAGAGAGAGGTTTTTGGAATCTCACCATAACTTCCGCCGTATGATCTTGTGGTAGACGAGTTGGAAACTTTTATTTTCCAAGCTTTTCACAGTCGTTTCCGATTGTGCCTTTAGAAAATCCAACACGAGACCTAATTATAGGAAAGCATGCATGAGTGGAATAACCGGGAATTAGTATGAATTGCAATCTCGAGTCTTTGAATTTATATCTTACAATCACTAAAGCATGGGAAGATGATGACATTCATTAGAAATTTGTAGCCGGCATCGCACTGGCAAGTGTGCTCATAAAGTCATAAGTTGCGAAGCAAAGATGTTTTGCAATCGAAGACAGATGTCTCTGTATGGAACGGATGAGACTGGGGGAGGCGAGGGCATGCAGGTGTACACGACAGAACCTGCACAAAGAGAAGATTTGCAACTTAATCCTATGACGAAAAAAGCACCACAATTCATATAAACCTCAAGCATATGGCTCTGAAAGTTTGAAGTTTATGTGAGTTAATGTGCAGAGTCTGCAGACGAAACCCTCAAGCTTCATGTTCGAGGATTAGATTTTGTTCTATCTTCCCAGAGTCTCATCATCCATTTTTTTGGCCATTTTACTCGAATGAAAATTGGCAAATTACACTTTTTTTTCCTATTCTACTGCAGAGAACTAGTCAAATGATTTCCTGCTTTAAGGCAAAGTGTTGCTTTACTTATTGTTACAATTCCTGCAACCTTGTGCACACCAAGATGGAAGTTGAGGTCATCTTCATTGTTGGGGTGCGTCTGCTTCCAACCCGATTTGCACTGGCATTCGAAGCCAAATGGAGCGCTAGTGTAAACATTTCCACATTGCACTTTGCCGCATAGCTCCTCTGCAACATCGATTCAAACCAAGAAAGAAAATCAGTCCTTCATTTGCTGTAATTATTTGTGAATGCGATGCAGATTGATCAACGGCAAATAAAAATGAGAAGCCGTTATTGCAATCCCTGAGTACCGCAGCAGGCTCTAAGAAAGAAGTGCGTGCAATTTATACCAACGAAAGGAGCCAAACTGTCGGCAGCACTAGCAGTCACAGGCAGGAGCACAACAAGACGAGCTAAAAAAGCCACGGTTGCTGAGGAAGCCATCTCTTCAGGAGCAGAGAAAATGTTAAAGAAGATATGATCAGTACAGAAGCTTCTTCAGATATTAGAATCCATAACGCTTGAAACATGTTGAGGTGGTCAATTTTTTAAACCTCTTCTACAATTACCCCTTTTTTCTTTATTTTGAATTCTTGGTTGGAGGTATATTTCATATTCCCTTAACTCTGTCAGTGGCGGGAGGCATGGACCTGAGCTCAAGCTCTGCCTTCACCAGCTAAGCGCTGAAGATCTGGTATGAAAGATGTGGCAGTTGGTGTTTAGTTGAATGTAATGTGTGATTTATCTTTGCGTAATTAAGCATAAGCTTGAGCTCTAGCTTCATGTAATAATAGCTGTATAAAGGTACTGCTTCACGCTTGCCTTCATCGACAAGATTGGAGGGCTCGCAATACAATTGATGGACTTCTACTTCATGACAGTGTTCATGTTCGCTTTGGCCACACCTTACCACCAATGGGCCTTCCGTGACAATCGAATCGGGTTTGTGATCATGTAATTGTTCGCCTTCTTCTTCACAAACTTCGGCCCTAAGGCCACTACCTTTGTGGTCCCCGCCGAGATCTGCCCGGCCCGGCTCAGGTCGACATGTCATGGCATTTTTGCTGCAGCTGGCAAAGCCAGGTCCTTATGGTTATAGGTGCATTCAGTTTTGTGAATGCAAGATCACTCTCCGCATGACCAATTTCTTGGACTGGGCCACAAGTCGCGGCCCGAGTCCATATTTTTAGAATAAAATATTTTTAAATATATATATTTAAAAAAATCCAAAAATTTTTAAACAAGAAATATTAAAAGATTCAGAAAAATCATAAAAAAATCATAAAATTCTAGAAAACCAAAAAAATTGGAAAATTCCTAAAAAAATTTTAGATATAGAATTCTTTATTTTAGATTGTCATTTTCTTTTTAGAGACAATATTAGGATGTTTGCGTGTTTTTCTTTGTGATTATACTTGGTTGTGCATTTTAATATCTTGGATGTTGTTTTCTTTGTTTTAGAAAAGTTAGAACAAAACCTAGGTTTCTTTGATAGGTTGCTATGGCCTTAGCTAGCATTTAATCAAGTTAGGTATCGAAATGGCATTAGTCTTAGGACTACTGTAATAAAGTCCATGAATCTATAGTCTCTGATTGCGCAAATAGTAAGATATCATACCGTATCTTACTTGGTTCTAGCCAACCTAATAAGGTTAGCGATGGCTCGTTAGTTGAAATTCATGTAGGAAAGATTTTTTAAAATTTGAACGTCCAATAACGTGTGAGCTTTGAGTTTAGGAGAACCCGAATCAGTGAAAGGCCATTGGCCTAAAATTGGCAATACCGATACACATAATTCCCTCCCTAGTTCTAAGTGGTTAGGTTACAACAAACGTTGCATGGCCAGTAGAGGCATCGGTGTTGCTTTTGGAAATTGCAAAAGGAAAAGTAGACATAATTGTTCTCTAAGGATCTATAGTGGACTGTGGATTTTATTCATGTTCGAATAAAACAATGGATGGACTTGGGAGACGTGAATCTTTTAATTTTGTTAATGTAGTTATAAAAAAATTTATTAATTTTTTATGTGATTGTTTCGGTCAATTTTTGTCTAAAATTATTGAGTGGTTGTCCAATTATTGTTGGACGTCCTGAGGGACTCGGTAGCAATCTAACATGACTCGGGAGAAATTTAACACGGACAAATTTCGATACAATTCATTGATAGTATCTAATCATGAACTCGATTACCATTTTCTTATCAAGAATTGGGTTGATTAGATTACTAATATTATTGAATTCAAGTTAATAATAAGATTTTTGGTGAAAAAAAAATTCAAGAATAAAATGAGAGATCCATATCACCATTGTGAATCACATTCAATCCTATATGTTTAAGTATCATATTTAAGGAATGGCATAGACTTTGAAGCTATAACATTTAACATTGAAACTTTGAAGAATGGTGACATTTTATATTGTCCCTGTTACCAAGCTACCTTTCCAAACTCACTACTTAAACTAACTTCTATGGTCGTGTTTGGTTTGTCTTGATAAGCTAATGTTCCATAGAATGAAATTTGATTGAAGTGAAAACATTATCAATTTTCTCATACTCAATCTCGTGTTTGAAGAATGATAGATCTTCTTATGCACTCCGATGAACATATTCGTGTTTGAACTACCTAAGTATGGAAGAAATGGGGAAGCCCAATATCAAGTCAATCCATAGTTGAGTTAATTTATCGGACTACGAACAATTGTTAGCCGGCGCTCTCCACTTTTAGAGATTACTAAGCTAGATAATGTTAACAACGGTCAACTAGAGTGATATATATAATATATATATAACAAAATGCAAACGGACCTTTAAATAAATGATCATGTGAAACATTAAAGAGAAGTTTGAAACATTGCATAATTATTCAATTTAATAAATCAGTTTTGCCATATCTTTTCTTTTTTTTTCTTTTTTTTTTGTAAAAAGTAATGTCATTCTTTGATCATTGAAGAGCCGTATGGAAGGACATAATTTGTTGGAGAAACGGGAGGACCAGGCTGCACTATATCTTGGCCTTTCCTGGAGTAGAGCAGAGCATTATGGGCTTTAATTGGATTTTCCCAAGCTGCTTTATCCATCAACAACGGGCATTTCACAACGTTTGAGCTCGTTACTGGTAATTACAACACGAGTGACGATTGCAAAGTCGAGCCTTTCTTTCTCCTTTCGGCTCCACAGACACTGTTTTGCTGATCACACGCTTTGATTCGGTACAGCTAGCACAACTTTACAACATCTAGAAGAAAGAATTTGTGCCCCTTGTCTGCCATTATTAGTGGTAGGAAATAAAAGAACAGAATAGAGGTGAACCGCGGGTGAAGCACGCAGGCTTGGTGGAGAAGGAGACGGTGGGGAAGGAATCGTTCCATCTACACGCCAAAGGCAGCCCACCAGATGAAAAGCCAAAGGTTCTATTCTGCCTTTGCTTTGAGATGAAGCAAGAAACGATGCTGGACATCTTTGGCGAAACATATCTGATTCTTTACCTCGGGTAGAATGAACGAATGTCGCATTGCTAATGTTACGAGGAAGACAGCAGATGCTATCCTAAACATTCGTTTGCCTAATTCTGTGAGCTTTTGTTCCAATGGAGGAGGATCTTCCTTATACCGATGCTCTGACAAGTATATCATGTGATGATGGAAATAGTCATGAGGCGAGCAGATCACGGTCAATCAATTAAATAAAAATCATGCCACATGACTATCAAAATCCAATAGTCAAATATTATGTAATCACAGATTAATACTAATCTGCTGAAAAAAATAATAATCTAAAGCTGTGATAAGCAATCAACTATGGAAATTGCTTAAAAATCCAAAGCCTTTGCAGCTCTCACAGGTAAAATTGCTTGAGTCAACTCCCGGTGGGATAGTAAACTAAGTCATACTGCATAAGTGAACAAGTCGTCGGACATTGAATCTTAGCAAGGTTCCTTTAGGTAGGTCTGTGATCGGAGACGGACTGAACGGCCTTTGGTTGATCCAACAGAGTGGGGAATAATTGCCGTGACGTGAAAGCTTGAAAAAGTGGGGCTCTTGGCAGAATAGGAAATGTCACTGCCCAATATGAGATGAGAATATGAGCATCACAAGTGGGAGAGTTTGCAGCACTTCAGATCTCACATGAAATGGAAAAGAATTGAAGACGAAGTTGCAACCCACTCCCAAAAACCACCCCCCAAATACTTTTTTGGGGAGTTTGACCAGCGTTGATTGCTTTGAGGCATTACATGTGTTTATTCAAATTGAAAAAATTCATGCCATCAAGCAAAATAACAATAAGAAAGTACCTATAGCTAACTCCTACTATGGCACATTAGAAAGTTAATTCTAGACCCGATTGACAAAGCATCTAGTTTGAATGTGGGCAGAACCTGGATAGTATTTTTAAGGCGGCAGGTCCAAGCCATAAGCTTCACAACCTTGAGGTCATTGAGCAGGTCAATCCCCATTCCATGCTAATGGCCTGAGCAGGGATTGATAGGAGACAAGGTGTTAATTAGAATTGCAAAGTCATTGTCCCTAAGTGAAGAATACAAGAAACGTCACACCAAAATTAAAATAGAATTATTCAATCACATGGTTGAGAAATGCCATGACTTTCGTTGGGCTCCTATGAAGTAGTTCATGTCATTGTTTACTAGTGAGTAGTGAATAGTTCAACTCAATTTGCAATGATCATACCCTTCACTTCTAGAGAAGGCTGTTCCATGAGTGCTTTTTTTACAAGTCCAATGAATGCTTTGACTTCAATATGCAAGGCTGTGCATAAATTTGTGAATTCTATTGAGAGAGAATTGACCACTAAGTGTTTGATAGTTGTGAAAATCTTGAGAAGATTTAGTGATTGTTTTGTAAGGAATTGTGCATGTCAAATATTGTGTGAGTTATTGAGTGTAATTAAAGGCTCAGGAATACAGAGAATGTTTGAATGACTTGTGCTTGGCTATAGCCTCTGTGGTATTACTTGATCAATAGTGAGATTCTATATTATTCTCTCTAAGGAAAAGGTCATATCGACCGAACTGCGTGATGTGGTGTTTAACTTACTTTTTTGTAATCTGATTTATTACTGCTCGAATGCTTTTTTATTTTTAATACAACTATAGTATAGATAAATGTTATGCCATGTAGATTCTCTTCTTACAAGTTTGACTTGCACGTATTTTCTTATATTAGCTGTTTTTTTTTTTTTTTTTTGTCTATCGTCGCCTGAATTTTGTAACATAGCAAATGATCTTTTCTACAATATTGAAATAAATTCCAAGAACTAAATGTAAGTACTAAGGTGTAAATTTCAATTGATCCTGCACAACCGCACAACTCAAATTCCAGTTGCTTCGAAAGCGATGGTAATTATTAGGTCCATGTATATGTTCACTTTACTTAAGAATGAGACATCCATTTTCCAAAAAATGGTTCCCACATGTTCAGGGGAGAAATCAGTACAACAGAACTTCATCCAAATCAAACCTCGAATGTCCATGTGAAATGCCCCATAAATGATTCACGCCATTAGGGTTACTTTAGGGTAAAAGCAAAAGGAGAAGTAGACATTATTGTCCTATGAGGACATGTAGTGGACTATGGACTTTATTATAGATTACTAAAAAATTTTAGGGGTGGGAACATGCAGATTAGAAGGTAAGAACTATGATTTCCTTAACAATTGTATCCATGGTTCAAAATAAAGCGACACATAAAAAGTAAAACTAAACAAAATTGAATGGTAACATTTCCTTTCGATAATGAAGTTTATTTGGCCGTTCAGACGCAAACGGGTCTTTCCCTAAATATTAAGAATAGTCAGATGAGATGGTATCATTGTTACCGACCCAAATTCAATAAGTTGACAAGTGTCAAAGTGCTTCCATAAATAAGATGCCAGGTCGAATCAACTTCCATTGGATTTGCCAAGTCCATCATCTTAAAAAATACTTGGTTTCGGTGCAGTTGGAGAAAGTGTTCATAGAGTCTTTGGGTAACGTGATAGGTAGAATTAATTGTAACGTAGAAGTTGTATGAAAATTTGGGAAAAGTGTAAACAGTCCTAAATCTTTTCTAGTTTTTTCAATTTAGTTATAAACCTTTTATTGATGCAAATTTAGTCATAAACATTTTGATTTGATGCCAATTAAGTCTTTCTAATTAATTTTGGCTGAATTTTGTTGACTGAGCATCGGTCGGATGACGTAGTACGGTTGGTGTTGACATTGATAACTTTTAACAATATTTTAATATATATATATATTTTTTAATTTTTAATTTTCTTTCTTTTAATTTTTTTTCTTTTTTCCTTCTCCTCGTCCTTCCTCCAGTCCGGCAATCGGCTAAAGTTAACGGCTAACAAGGTCGACCTTGACCTCACCGGCCTCTGGCGAACCTCATGGCCATTGGCAAGCTCTAGCCCTCACTAGAGGCCGCAGAGGCTACTCACACTTGACGCTGAGGCTCACCCTCGCCAAATTTGGGGAGGGTCAAGCCTCGCTGGCCATGGGCGAGGCTCGATCTCGCTAGCCATGGGCAAGCCTCTCCCAAGGCCACCCATGTCGCAAGGGTGGCCTTGTGCTAAGCAGGTAAGGCTCGCCCAGCCTCTAGTGAGTCTGCCCTCGCGGCCTAGGCGGCCTCAAGCTTGCCTTGCTAGAGGTTAGGTGGCCTCGAGCTAGTCTCGCCACCCAGCACTAGCAACCCTCGCAACCTCTGGCAAGGGCTCTAGCCTCGCCAATTACGCCAGTTGTCGCCTCTAGCTGGTCGTCGAGGTCCCGTGATCAGCTGGAGAAAGCAAGAGGAAAAAGGAAAAAAAAAAAGGAAAAGGAAAATGAAAAAGTAAAATAAAATTAAAAATTAAAAAAAATATTATAAAAAGTTGTCAATGTCAGCGCGGATTCTGCTATGTCAACCGACCGGTGCTCAGTTAGCAAAATTTGGCTAAAATTAGCTGGAAATGATTGAATTAGCACAGAGTAAAAATATTTAGAACTAAATTGGTACCAATAAAAAGTTTAGAATTAAATTGGCACAAATGCAAAATGTTTAGAATTTTTTTGGCACTTTTCCCATGAAAATTTACGTTTTTCAATAAAAAAAAAAAAAATTCTTGATATGGTCTAGTAGATTTAATTTATGCAATACTCACTCGTGCAACCGTGCTTGTGCCTTAGGACTAAAAGGATGTAAAACGCCAAATTGCACTTGCGTCGTGGTCGTCGATATTTTCACTCTCTCTTTCAGCATTTGGCTGGGCAATTATTGAAGGAAGCAGCAAAAATCCAAACTTAAAAGAACTCTTGGATCTTGATAGATCTTGATACATAGGGTCACCTCAAGAACAAACCTTTCTCTTTTTTTTTCTTCCCATGATAATAATAAATAGTTTTGCTCAAGCCTTTACAGCTCTCACAAGTAACGTTGCTTAAGTCAGCTCCCAATTGGATGATAAGTTAAGCCATGCGACGGATATGAACAATAAATGCATCACGGCATGCTGAATCTTAGCAAGATCTGTGTTTTGGGGATCAATTGGATGGCTAGTCCAAGAAAGCAGTGAATGATCAACATGATATGTAAGCTTGAAAAACCGTGGCTCTCGATGGAATACAAAATGTCATTGCCCAGATGAGTTGACAATTACGAGGATACTAGCGTTATAATTGGAAGAGTTTGTGACCGTCCATATCTCACATGAAATAGAAAAAAAATGGATATGTAAGTCGAAAACCCCAGTGAAGTAGAAAAGAACTTGATATGTAAGTGGAAAACCCCTCCCAAATATCTCTACCTAAAATCTTTTCTAGGGAGTTTGACCCACATGGAATGCTCCAAGTCATTATATGCTCATCAAAATTGAATAAATTTGTGTCACCATGTAATATTTGACGAAGCATAATTATGATAAGAAAGGTCCTTAAACTGCTCCTATTCTTGGAGTCAACCCCAACAGTAAAATGGGGTAATGATAACTGCAGGGGTCCGGACCACCCTTAATTTGGGTCCCCCAGCCTTGATTCCCGTAAAGCCCTTCTCCTAGCATACTAAGCTAGGTTCAGGACTTTTCTAGGGAGTTTGACCCACATGGAATGCTCCAAGTCATTATATGCTCATCAAAATTGAATAAATTTGTGTCACCATGTAATATTTGACGAAGCATAATTATGATAAGAAAGTACCTATAGTTCATCCTACTCTAGCACATTAGAAAGTTCTAGACCCAATCGACAAAGGATCTTGTCTGATGGACTGATTGGTACTATTTTTTAAGGCTGCAGGCGCAACCTTTATGCCTCACAACCTTGAGGTCATTGAGCAGGTCAATCCCTACTTCATGCTAATGGTATGAGCAAGGAAAAGAGACAACGTGTTAATTAGAATTGCAAAAGCACTGTCCCAAAGTGAAGAACGCAAGAAACATCGTGCCAAAATGAAATTAAAATTACTCAATTGCGTTGTTGCCAAATGCCATGTCTTTCTTCAGTCTCTTATAAAGTAGCTCGCATCATTGTCTACTAGTGAGTAGTGAGTACTTCAACTCAATTTGTTCAACTCAATTTGTTCAACTCAATTTGCAACGACCATATTTTCACTTTTAGGAAAGGCTGTTTCTGGAGTGCTCGTTAGTGAAATCATCCACTTTAATATGCAAGGCGGTGCATAAGGTCATCAATTACATTCAGAGAGAATTAATTATGAGTAGCTGTGAAAATCTTGGTAAGAATTATGTAATTCCTTTGTGAGAATTATTGATTGTTTCCCAATAAATTGTGCAGGCCAAACCATGTGAATTATCAAATATTCTTATCACCTCCGTTGTATCGCTTGATTAATAGTGTGATCTTATACTATTCTTTCTGTAGATTACCGAATCACGTAAATTCTATATTCGATTTACTTTTGGCTCCACTGACACAGTTTCGTTGATCACACGCTTTGAGTCAGTGTAACTAGCACAACTTTAGAACATTTAGAAGAAAGAAATGTGCCCCCTGTCTGCCATTATTAGCGGATGGAAATAAAAGAACAAAATAAAGGTGAACCGCGGGTGAAGCACGCAGACTTGGTAGAGAAGGAGACGGTGAGGAATGGGGGGGCCCGCAATTTCGAATAATTTCGCCCTCGCAATTCGTTGGGGTTCGATGGAGCCATTTGACAGGAGAGGAGCAATATCTTCCCACATACTAAAGTTGTGATTCTCGTAGGGCTTCCTTGACTCTGCCTTTGAGCTAATATGCCATGGACACCCGGTTTTGCATTGGAATTGCGAAAGGAATCTTTGCATCTACACGCCAAAGGCAGCCCACCAGATGAAAAGACAAAGGTTCTATTCTGCCTTTGCTTAGAGATAAAGCAAGAAACGATGCTGGACATCTTGGCGAAACATATCCTATTCTTTACCTCGGGTAGAATCAACGAATGTCGCATTACACAGATTGTTTCCTCAACGTCTACTTTTCAGTGTAACCGGATAAAAGAGATGCCCACCAAGACGAAGGACACCTCGAATCTGACTGGAGTACTTAATGCTTGTAAAGTCGTTTATTCACACCTATCATCTGATGCTATTGTCCTGGGCGTAAGGACTTTTGTTTCCTCTCCACTCAGCACCCTTCCTTTCAAACCATTCAGGCACTCTATTTTAATCCTCCGCCGCTCCCGGATCAAGCCATCATGCCCATCGCGGAGCTCTTTCTTGGCGCCCTTCTTCCTGTGTTGTTCGAGAGGTTGGCCTCTCCCGAGCTGCTCAACTTTGCGCGCCGTGAGGGGATCGATAAGCTGCTGAAGAAATGGGAGAAGATGCTGCAAAGCATCAATCAGGTGCTGCATGATGCAGAGGACAGACAACTGACCGGCGATCTTGGGGTGAAGTCGTGGCTCAAAGATCTCGGGAACTTGGCCTATGACATTGAAGATTTGCTTGATGAGTTCGCCACAAAGTCCGTGGAAAATAAGTTCAAGGCAGAACTTGGCAATAGCAAGGTGCGCTCCCTTCTTCCGAGTTGTTGCTTCAAATTGAGCCCGAGAGCATTTATGTTTGACTATAAAATGAGATCCACAATCAAAGAGATGGATAGCAAACTATTGGACATGATCACTCAGAAAAATACTTTGAACTTTAGAGAGGTTAACCGGAATCGTCGACAGGATAAGCTAGTTTCCACCACGTATTTGCCTGAGCCTGGTTTTGTTAGTAGGGAGGATGAAAAAAGTGACATCCTTGAATTACTGACGAGAGAAGAAGACGATAGAACATGTGCAAATCTAAAAGTAATACCCATCGTAGGGATGGGGGGTGTGGGGAAGACGGCTCTGGCTCAACAAGTTTACAATGATGCTAGAGTCACTGGCCATTTCGATGTGAAAGCATGGGCTTGCGTTTCTGAAGATTACGACGTGCTTGCTATCACAAAGAGTATCCTAGGGACAACCAATAGCTGTTTATCCTGTGAAGGTAGGGATCTAAATTGGCTTCAAGATAAGCTCAAGGAAAACCTTTCAGAGAAGAAATTTCTTGTCGTTTTAGACGATGTTTGGAACGAGAAGTATGAAAATTGGACTACCCTATTGAAGCCTTTTCAATTGGGAGCAAAGGGAAGCAAGATCATCCTCACCACTCGTAACAGCAACATCGCTTCATTAGCCGGTGCTTCACCATATTATCTCAAAGAGTTGCCACAAGATGCTTGTATGACTCTATTTGCATTTCATGCTTTCGGGGTAGGAAATTTCAATCATCATCCACATCTTGAAGTGATAGGGCGGAAAATAGTGGAAAAATGCAAAGGGTTGCCATTAGCCATAAAGACATTGGCCGGGCTGCTACGCAATAAAGCCAATCCCCAAGAATGGGAAGCCATATTGAATAGCAAAATTTGGGACCTACCAGAAGAAAGAAATGATGTCCTTCCGGCTTTAAAACTTAGCTATCTTCATCTCCCTTCAAATCTGAGGAGATGTTTTGCTTACTGTGCTATATTTCCAAAGGACTACAAAATTAAACGGGACGACTTGATTCATTGGTGGATTGCGGAAGGCTTGTTGGAGGTAAAAGAAGCAAAGAACCTTTGGAATGCAGGTTTGAATTATTTTAACGAGCTAGTATCTAGATCGTTATTTCAAAAGTCGAGTATAAATGGATCACGATTCTTGATGCATGATCTTGTGAATGACCTTGCAAAGCTAGTTGCTGATGCAACTTGTTTTAGCTCAGAGGAGTTTGAGTTTGAGGGTAATCAAAGTAATGCATCTTTTGCTCGTCATGCATCATTCATTCCCAGTGATCACATTGTGCCGAAAACATTCAAGATATATCATGACATGAAGGGACTTAGGAGCTTCATATCGTTACGAAAGCAATACTACTACCCTAAGTCCTTTTTGTCCCAGAAAGTGATATGTGACTTGTTGTCGACAGTAAAGTACTTAAGGGTGCTTTCATTGAGTGGCTATGATATCAAAGAGGTACCGGATTGTCTTGGCAAGCTGAGGCACCTAAGGCACCTTAATCTATCGTATACTAATATCGAAATGCTTCCAAAGTCGATTGTTGCATTATATAACCTAGAGGCTTTGATGTTGCGGGCCTGTCGCCTCACCGAATTACCGAAAGGTATGGAGAAATTGATCAATCTAAAATTTCTCGACATTACCAATACTTGGAACTTAAGAGCAATGCCAATGTATATAGGTAATTTGGTGGATCTTGAGATGCTACCCAAATTTGTAGTGGGAACAGAAAATGGGATAAGATTGAAGGAGTTAAAAAACTTGAAAAACCTCAAAGGAGAGTTGTGCATCTCTGATTTGCATAAGGTTCAAGAAGTTGGAGATGCTAAGGAGATCGATTTAATCACGAAGGAGGGAATATGTCGGTTGACCATGGAGTGGAATCCGGATTTTGAAAGTTCCGGGAATGAAGACCTTGAAGCAGAAGTCCTCGTCTTTCTTCAACCTCACAAAAAACTTGAAAATCTCGAGATATCCTACTATGGTGGCCTAAAATTCCCGTCATGGTTAGAAAGTCCACTACATCTTAACATTGTGTATTTACGTTTGCATGTATGTTGGAGGGCCAAAACGTTGCCATCACTTGGGCAGCTATCTTCACTCAAAGAATTGTACATTGGAGGTCTAAATGCTATATGCACGATAGGGTCTGAATTTTATGGAAATGATGATAGTCATTTCCCATCCTTAATAACTCTGGAATTCGAGGACATGCCATTGTGGGAAGACTGGTCTCATTGCATCGAGATTGAAGAAGCAGGAGTTTTGTTCCCTCATCTTGAGCATCTCCTCATTCAAAATTGTCCCGTGTTGATAGGAAAATTGCCTAGTCAACTAGGCTCCCTCACAAAGCTCGAAATCAAGTCCTGTCCGCATATGGATGCGTTGCCCTCCATCATTAGCCTTCCATCTCTCAAAGAATTACAATTCGGAGGTTGTAATGAGAGGGTGCTGAAGAGTTTGGTGAACTTGACATCTCTAACCTCTCTTGTCATAGAAGATGTCTCTGAATTGACTTGCTTAAATCATGGGTTTACAAGCTCCCTGATCAAGCTGGAGGAGTTACAAATCGAAAGATGTGAAGAGTTAACTTACTTATGGCAAGACAGAGAAGCAATCCAAAATCTCACTTGTCTGAAGAGCTTATCCATCAAGGAATGTTATGAATTCGTGTATTTTGTGGCTAAAGAAGATATAGAGCTGCCTGGCAACCTCGAGAGCATCAGCCTGATTCTTTGCATCAAATTAGAGAAGCTCCCAAACAAGATACACAACCTTTACTCTCTTAGAAACTTGTCGATCGAACATTGTTCAAGTCTCGTGTCCTTCCCCGAAACAGGTATACCGACATCTATGATATCATTACAAATCAAAGGCTGCAATAGGTTGCAATATTTACCCATAGGATTAAATGTTGACCCAGATGAACTAAGCAGCATCAATACCCAGGGGGACAAGATGTCTTGTCTGCAAAGTTTAAAGATTGGGCATTGCGCTTCATTGCCAGCCGCTCTGTTCAGCGAAGGCATATTTTTACCTATAACCCTCAAGAGTCTCAAAATTTACGGTTGCGAGAACGTGGAGTCGCTCGGGCAAATAAATCTGGACTGTCTTCAGTCGCTTCAAGAGATTGAAATTTGGTGTTGCGAAAAGTTGAGAAGCTTACCCCAGGGCCTAAACACACTCTCTGGCCTCAATACCTTGCATTTGGGCGACTGTGCTGCTCTAGAGCTGGAATGCTTCCCTCCTCTTCCTCTTGGCATCTCGAGATTTTTGCTTTCGCGATGTCCGAAGATAAAATCGTTACCTAATCAATTGCATCAACTCACGAGTCTCAAACATCTGGAAATTACGTGGTGTGAGAGTATTTCGTGCTTCCCCGATGGAGGATTGCCGCCCCAGCTACAGGAACTTGCGGTGATTGGATGCGAGAATATGAAGCAGCCGATGAGGGAGTGGCTCACCCCTCTCGCCTCCCTTCAAATGTTGGAGATCGACGGCAGTGTGGGAGGGGTGGGAGAGGAGGAGGATCTTGTGCTTCCGCTCCCTTCCTCTCTACTCAAGCTCTATATCAAAGATATGGGGAAAGTGAAAAGACTGTCCAGCAGTCTCCCCCCCTCTCTCCAGATCTTACGCATAGGAGGTAACTCGAACGAAACAGGAATATGCCCGGAGCTGAGGGAGTTGCCCCAGGATGGCCTCCCTACCTCTCTCCGAGAATTATATATCTTCGCTTGCCCGAAGCTGAGGAAGTTGCCCCGCGATGGCCTCCCTCCCTCCCTAGAAGAACTCCGGATCAGAAAGTGTGGGATTCTGGAGGAGCGATGCAGGAAAGGGACCGGCTGCTATTGGCCCTTCATCCGCGAAATCCCACGAGTCATATTGGGTGATGACCACAGGTCGATTACTTGAAAGAAGGGATTCGGACTTTGAATATTCTACATGGAAGAGATTTAGGGTATTTTTAGTATATGAGCGTTGGCCCTTTTTGAAGAAGGGGATTCCATAGCGTCAATCACCTCCGCTTTTCCCTCTGTCGTCTCTGCACCTCAGATCACCCCATGTCTCCATCTCCCGAAGATTCCTATGCCTCGGACATACTATTTCCATTCAAAAATCAAGGTATCGATCGATCTCTGCCATTTCCTCTCTATTGCATTTGGATTTGGATTTCTCGGCTTATTTTTGTGCATTCCATTCCAGAAGTTTTCTGCACTCATCCAGCAATTATTTTGGTCATCTGTTGTGCTCTGCACATTCGCCAAGAGTCTCTAAATCTTGCTCGCCTTGTAGATCACACTGGAATTCCCGTTGATGAAGTTTGTCGGTATGGCCCAAGGACCCATGGAAAGGTTTATGTTAAGTCTAGGAGGAGGAGGAGGAGGAGGAGGAGGAGGAGAAGCTGCTTTGGAATCACAGATGCATAGCCATGGACTCTGGAGACGCGGGTTGGCAAAGTTTAAAGGGTGAGTAGATTTGTTTCTACTGTTTCTTCTGATTGGCTGTTTGAAAGACACAGATAATGGTAATGGAGTATAATCAAAATCTAGGAAGAATCTCTTCTGAAGGATTAGCATATTGTTGGCATTCTACGTGTTCGTTTCTAGCGTGTGTGTAAGGGATCAATTCTATACAAGGGGATTGTTAAGTTATATGTTATATATGCATTGCTTGGTACGTTTCTTAACAGCTTAACTTGCAGCAATCGAATCAAACAGCATGACCAATCAGCCAACCCTATGTTCTTGTTTGGTTCTTTCTTTTAGTAAGTGTGGATTGTCTGAAAGACTTTCAGACAAGGATTATAAGGCTCTCATAAAATCATCAAATTACAAAAGGATTTAAAGCTTGGACAGTTAAAAGCTGCTGATATGCCAGAAAACTTTAGCTTATCAAATCTATTTTTCATAGTCTGGTTAACTATTAGTGTCAACTCTTTTTATTGTCCAAGAAAGTTTTTGAAATGATTGAGCGTACGTGTAGAGCTTTTCCTTTGGAAGGGAGATCCTGATGCTAAAGAGAGAGCAAAAGTTAGATGGACTGTCTGTCCTCTTAAACAGTTTGGAGGCCTTGGCATTCGAAGACTGGATTTGTGAAATCTTGCTTGTATTTTAAAGTATCTGTGGAGAATTTTGTAGAGGTGTGGTCTCTATGTTTGCCTGGCTTTATAGCTATCATCTTGACTGTAAACCAGATGCTACTTATGCTCTGAAGAATTTATTAAAAGTCGGGAATATTTTGAAACCCTGCATTAGATATATAGTGGGTAATGGAATTAATATTTCTCTTGGTATGATTTGTGACACCATGCTGGGATCTTGCTGGAATCATTTCTCAAGGAGAATAACTTATGACTCTTCTCTTCCTCTGCAGGCCAAAGTATCTGCTGTAATCCGTTACTTTCATTAGTAATGGCCCGTGGCTAGGTCTAGAGGGTTGGTTTCCATCCAAGGATGTGGTGAGATTCTGGAGGAGTGATGCACAAAACAGACCGGCCCCGATTGGCACCTCATCCTCGAAATCCCACAAGTTCATATAATTTTAGCAGATAGATGAGTAAGCTGAAGCTTTTGAGTGTAACTAAACTAGGGGGTGCCAAGAATAACCCACCCTTCTTCTTTCACCACTGTCTCCTTCCCCCACCCCCTTGTTGTCTTGTCTGCACCTCCATCACCTCTCCACTCCATCGTCCTATTCCCTCTTTTTTGTCACGCTGCTGCTCCTTAAGCTCTCGCATGACGGCCCCTCTGTGTTTCCCACCAGAGCCTTCCCTCTTGTTGACAAGGACAGGGTATGGAGAAGAGTTACGTGATTTCTTGGAAGTACAATCTGGTAAAGTATCTCGGTACTATAACTCGATCGGTCAATTTAAACCATGTCAATAGTATGGTTATGAATTGGGGCAAGTCTGCTTTGAAATAGGGTGGGTTAAGGTGGATTTTTTTTTCTCCTGTAATTATGAAGTTATTGCGCTAGGAAGTGATTGCTTTGTGGATTCAAGATGAGTGGAAATCTCTGTTCTCGACAGGTTAGATATAATAATTGCGGTTAGCGGAGTCAAGATGAATGTTGGAGTATCGGGATTGTGAATTTGGTTCTTAGATGGATTCGATGTGGTTAACCTTAGACGATTTCATCATGTTGCAATGATAATGTCTTGGAAAATACTCAAAAAGTGGTTGTGTTTCATTTTTTAAGTTGGCGATTCAGTGAAGTTGAGCAGGTGGTTTTGTTTACTTGTAAAATTGAACAAACGGAAACAAGAGCCCTTTGAGTACTCAGAATGCTGTCGAATAGAAATTCTGCATTAATTGTAGTTAAGAGTACATTACTATTGTCAATACATGGGAGTCATATTTGTGATCCGACTGGAATTGATGGGAGAGTTTACTCCTGAAAAGCAGGGGTTTCTCATGATGCTATTTGGTTCTTGATGTTGTGAGAAGTTGATCGATTTGGGAATTCTGATGTTGATAGGTGAGACTTCAAGAGTTGTTCAATGAAGAAGGGTGTGAGGTAAAGCTACCGTTGAATGAAGACAGGAAGCCTTACATGTACATTGTAGACTTGTATCTCAAGACTCCAATTAAGGACAGTCCCACCGCAGGAAAGGAGATATCTTTGCTGGAGGCAGTGGTGGAGCAAGGGTTGTTCTTGGCATGGCAACCTCTGTGATTATGGGGAACGTGGAAAGACTGTCCAGCAGTCTCCCTTCTTCTCTCTAGACCTTATGGATCTTCCATTGCCCGAAGCTGAGGGATTTACCTCAAGATGGCCTCCCTCCCTCCCTAGAAAGACTCTGGTTCTTCAAATGTGGAATTCTGCAGAAGCGATGCACAAAACGGCATCAGCACCACATCCACAAAACCCCAGAAGTTTTATTATGGGGTATAATAAATTTTTGAGCTGGCTCTTTGAAAAGGCTTCATATTTTAATTTTAGACCCAAAAATTATGTGTACTTAACAAGTGTGTTTTTTCTATTTCAGCAGATTTTTGGTGAGCTGAAGCTTTTGGGTGGAACGAGGGTCGTCTACTTCCCTCTTATTGTCTGCACCTTAATTACCTCTGCTTCCACTCTCCACCCCATCGTCCTCACCTCCATCTCCCTGTTTGTCATGCTATTGCTTCTTCAGCTCTCCCACAACTAGGCTATGGAGAAGTGTCTATTATGCTTACAATCTGGTAAGTGGTCTCATTATTGAACTCCATCGGTCCATTTAAACCATCTCAGTAGTAGGTTATGTATTAGGGCAAGTCTGCTTTGAAACAGGGAGATTTGGAAAAGGCGGATTTTTTCCCATAATTATGAAGTTATTGCACTAGGAAGTGATTGTGGATTTAAGATGAGTGTAGTAAGACTCTTCGATCATGAAAAGATGTTCTTAGATGGTTTCAATGTGGTGACAGTTAGACAATTCATCTCGTTGTGAAGATAATGTCGTGGAAAAAAACATGAAAATTGGCTGTGTTTCATTTTTAAGTCAGCAATTACTTGTGAAATTGAACACGCAGAAGCAAGAGCCTTTCAAGTTCCTAGAATACCGTCGAATAGAAATTCTGCGTTAATTATAGTTTGAGAGGACAACACGTTGTCAATACATGGTAGTCATATTTGTGATCTGACTGGAGTTGACGGAGGATTTCGCTCTTGAAAAGCAGGGGTTCGTCATGCTAATATTCAGTTCTTGATGTTGCAAGAAGCTGTTCAATTTGGGAATTCTGATGTTGATAGGTGTGACTTCAAGGGTCGTTCAATGAAGAAGGGCATGAAGCAAAGCTGGGTTGAATGAAGATGGGGAGCTTTGTGTGATGGATGACTCAAATTACATTGTAGACTCGTATTTCAAGACTCCAATTAAGGATGGTCCTGTAGCAGGAAAGGAGATGTCTTTGCTGGAGGGAGTGGAGGAGAATGGGCTGTTCTTGGACATGGCAACTGCTGTGATTATGGGGAATGTGTGATTATGGATCTTCCATTGCTTGAAGCTGAGGGAGTTACCCCAGGATGGCCTCCCTCTCTCCCTAGAAAGACTCTGGATCTTCGAACGTGGGATTCTATAGAAGCAATGCACAAAACGGTATCAGCACCTCATCCACGAAATCTTAGAAGTTGTATTATGGGGTATAATAAATTTCTGAGCTGGCTCTTTGAAAATTTTATGTGTATATAATAAGTTTGCTTTTCTTTTCAGCAAATTTTTAGTGAGCTAACTTTTGGGTGTAACGAGGGTTCGTCTCCTTCCCTCCTTGTTGTCTGCACTGCAGCTCAATCACCTACTTCTGCTTCTTTGGCTTTCCACTCTGTCATCCTTGCCTCCATTTCCCTCTTTGTCATGCCACCGCTCCATCAGCTCTCACACGACAAGGACAGGATATGAAGAAGTGTCTATTGCAAACTTGGAAGTACAGTATGGTAAGTGGTCTTATTACTGAACTCCACTGGTTCATTTAAACCATGTCAGTAGTATATTACGTATTACGGCACGTCTATGTTGAAGTAGTGGGGAAATAGTGGGGTGGAAAAGGCCTTTTTTTTTCTTTTGCCCGTAATTATGAAGTTATTGCGCTAGGAAGTGATTGCTTTGTGAATTTAAGATAGAGTGTAGTAGGACTCTTTGATCATGAAATGATGTTCTTAGATGGATCCGATGTGGTGAACGTTAGTTAGACAATTCATCTTGTTGTGAAGATAATGTTTTGGGGAAAAAAAGAAACGCCTAAATTTGGCCATGATTTATTAAGAAGTCGGCAATTGAGTGAAGTTTTGAGCAGATGGTTTTGTTTACTTTTGTAAAATTGAACACGCGGAAGCAAGAGCCTTTTTTAAGTACTCAGAATACCGTTGAATATAAATTCAGTGTTAATTGTGGTTTAAGAGGACAATACATTATTGATACATGGGAGTCATATTTGGGATCTGACTTTAATGGACAGAGGATTTTGCTCCTGAAAAGCAGGGGTTCATCATGATACTATTCGGTTCTTGATGTTGCCTGAAGCTGATTGATTTGGGAATTCTGATGTTGATAGGTGCAACTTCAAGAGTTGTTCAATGAATAAGGGTGTGTGAGGCAAAGCTACAGTTGAATGAAGATAGGAAGCCTTATGTGACGGATAACTCAAACTACATTGTAGACTTGCATTTTAAGACTCCAATTAAGGATGCCTGCCGCAGGAAAGGAGATAACTCTGCTGGAGGGAGTAATGGACCATGGGTTGTTCTTGGACACGGCGACAGCTGTGATTATTTCTGGTAAAACCGGTGTAGATGTGAAGGCGAAGTAACATTTTTTCCCAGCAGTCACCTTGGTGAGAATTGGAATCTTCATTAGATTCAAATAGATTGTATCTTGCATCTCTTTGATGTGTAATCATGTTAAATTTGTTCTGAACAACTCAAATGTCCAGATGGGTACCCCCATGCTTTTAAGTGTAAATCATTCAATTTGCAGCAGCCCTTGTAACGCACATTATCAAGCCATTTCGAATATACTCTGCTCATAAGTTTCTGCTGTTATGATAGACAATTGCATTGGTGGTTGTGACTTGTGAGTACACTCTGTTGACTGTCCCATATCGTTTACTATTTAATGTTGCTAGTGAGACTATGGAAGTGATTCAACTGAAGGGAGACGAAAACCAGGGGTTTCTGGTGTGAAGTGATTTGGCCTTCAATTTTGAAACATTATTGCATTTGATACATGTCAATACTCTTTTGTTTGAGTTTCTTTTGAGGAAACTGATATTCACAAATACTAGCTATTGGTATAGAAATGGATACAGTGCGACTAAAAGATGGACCTGCTAGTTGAGGATGTTGAGATTTCTAGTTTTATTTTCAGAATTCAGCAATATTTCATGGATTCATCCTTGTTATCTGCCATTCTCTCTGTTTGCTATTATATGGACTATCAGTTTTCTATGATTTATTACCTTAATCTGTGACTAATATTTATCAGCATCAGAATCTCTCTGCGAATATCAAATCTTCCTGTGAAATTATCTAGAGATGATGCAATGAGCCTCGCTAAACAAAAGGACTCTCCCCCAAGATGCGACTCATGATGCAATGCTCTGCTTAGGGCGTTGATAGCTCTGTTTGCAGGCTAAAAACTGAAAGAAAAGCGAGGAAATGTGCAATCAAGATGTTTCGCAAAACCCCAGTTTCATTTGATCCTTGAATGGTTGCAATCTTCGGAAGCCTCAGTGAAAGGAGGAGTGAAAGCACTGGTCTCTCTTATACCTGTGATATAGTGTAGGGTAGTGTCAAACCATACAACACACGCTTCTATAACATTTTTACACAAGCTTGTCACTTCAACAAATAAAGAACAAAGTGTAACTTAAGCCATTGCAGGAATGGAAATTGAGTACAATCTTTACATCTTTAGTACAACTCCACATGAAGTTTCAGTCTCGTGATGATGCCCTCTTACTAGTTCCATAGAGCCAAAACCATAGATACTGTGAAGATGGTCATCCACAGCAACTTACCGAGGTAGGAACATTTGCACTGATGAGAAACGAGATACTAGGCATTAGGTTTGGTAAAAATTTCTCTAGATTGTAGTTAAAAAATGCCCTGTTTAATGTTCTTAAAGGAAGTTCACGACTTGGATTGTCTTCATTCAACACCAAATGCACTGTCAAAGGCTGTTGTAGGAGGTGTGACTATGTAAATGTGACTGTTAATAGCTGCCATTTCAGATTGAACTACATGAACTTCTCTTTTTTGACTTTGTCGAAACCTTAGGAAGCATATAACCCGTTCTTTGAAAAACTTGTTTTGGCCATTGGAAAAAGATAAGATCAAAAGAGAGACATTTTCAGAATCTCACCTTGACTTCTGTGGTCTGATCCTGTGGTAGATGAGTTGGAAACTTCTATTCCAAGCTTTTCACAGTCGTTACCGATTGTGCCTTCAGAGAATCCAATACTAGACATGTTAAAAGGAAGGTATGCACGAGTGGAAAAACTGGGAATTAGTATGAATTGCAATCTCGAGTCTTTGAGTTTATATCTTACAATCACCGAAGCATGGGAAGATGCTAACATTCACGAGAATCGTGTAACCAGCATCGCACTGGCAAGTGTGCTCATAAGTTGCAGACTTCGTGCATGTCCTTCCTCCACAATATATCCAGTAGGAAGCTGCCCAGAAATTTCTTCATTACGATCTATGTACCAAAAGGATGAGGGAGGTGAGATGATTTACGATCAAAGACAGATGTGTTGTATAGAACGGATGGGACTGGGGGAGGCCCGGGCATGCAGGAGTGCTCAACAGAACCTGCACGAAAAGCAGATTTGCAACTTAAGCCTATGTTCACAAAAGCAAAACACAATTCATATGAACCTCAACCATATGGCTCTGAAAGTTGAATGTTGATGTGAGATAAAGTGCAGAGTCTGCAGATGAAGCTCTTGAGCTTCATGTTCTAGGATTAGTTTTCGTTTATCTTCTCAGAGTCGCATCATCCATGTATTTCACCATTTAAAAAAATTGGTGAGTTACACGTTTTTTCCCATCCTACTGTAGAGAAATAGTCAAATGATTTCTTACTTAAGGCAAAGTGTTTGCTTTATTTACTGTTACAATTACTGCAACCTTGTAAACACTGAGATGGAACTTGAGGTCATCTTCATTGTCCAGGCACATCTGCTTCCAACCCGCTTCGCACTGGCATTTGAAGCCAAATAGAACTTGAGGTCTTCTTCATTGTCGAGGCGCATCTGCTTCCGACCCACTTTGCACCGGCATTTGAAGCCAAATAGAGCGCTGGCATTCACGACGCACGACCCCTTTCCACTTTGCATCTCACCGCATAGCTCCTCCGCAACATCAATTCAAACCGAGCAAGAAAATCAGTCCGCCATTTGTTGTAATTATTCGTGAATGTGATGCAGATTGATCTACATCGATTCAAACCCATAGGTTGTTGAGGTGGTAAATTTTCAAAACTCTTCTCCAAGTGCTTGTTTTTTTTCTTTCCTTTGAATTCTTGCTTGGAGGTATATTTCTTAATTCTTATTCCCCTTAACTCTCTCAGTGGCGGGAGGCGTGGGCCGGAGCTCAAGCTCAGCCGTCACCAGCTAGGCGCTGAAGAACTCGTACTGGAGATGTGGTAGTTGGGGCTTAGTTGAATGCAATGAGCGAGTTATCTTTGCGTAACTAAGCATGAGCTCGAGCTCTAGCTTCGTATGCTAATAGCTGTGTAAAGCTACTGGTTCACGCTGGCATTCAACGGCAAGATCGGAGGGTTCGCAATACACTTGATGATGGGCAACGCACCTTGCCAGACAATCGAATCAGGTTCATGATCATGTACTCATTCACTTTCTTCTTCGCAAACTTCGGCCCTAATTCCACCACATTTGGTGGTCCCTGCCGAGATCTTCCCAGTGCAGCTCAGGTCGACGTGTCTAGGAATATATGCCGCAGCTGGCAAGGCTGGGTCCTTGGTGGATGCATTCGGTTTTGTGCATGCAGTGGACGGGATCAGTGTTAAGAAGACCTTGATCACAATCGGCATGACCAATTTCTTTGGGATAGTCTTCATCCTCTTGGGGTCAGAGTCGAAGGGCCATTTGCTCGAGCAAATCTCTAGAGAGCATGAGGAAGATAACGCAGCTGAGTTGAGGACTGTCCCTGTTTAAATAGGCCTCTTTTGCCTCCTCGGATCGAACAAGGCCAGATTCTCTTCCTCTATTGGCGTCGGTGTCTAATATGTGGCTAACAAGGTACGCTTGAATCCGTGGTGTGCTTTACAATCGGTGATACGTGTTGTTTTCTTGGGCTTTGTCTTCCGCATTGATTTAGGGGTTCGATTTAGTGTCGAATTCGTTTTTTCAGGGATCCGTTATTCCCTACATTGGTATCAGAGCCCTAGTTCATGTTTTCCCAATCTGTTTTGATGTTTTTGATTGATTTTTTGCAAAAGTGTTTTCGGCCGTACGGATTGGGCGACAAATCCCGACACCCGAGCACTCTTCAGCCATTTTTCCGTGTTTTCGTAAGTCGAAATCAAAATCTGATCGCATAGGAAGAAAGGTGGCGTCGAGACGAGTCTGGCGATATGCCAAGCGCCGCCAGGCGACGCCGCACGCACCCACACGCGCGGCCGGAAGGCGCTGCGCATGGGCGCGACGCGCCCGGAGGGGCTAGTTCGCCCAACGCGTGTGGCACACGCGCCGATCGGCAAACAGGCGCATGCTCGCCGCCGGCCGGCGAACCAACACGCGTCGGTCCGCGGACTGGCGCGTGCTGACGTCAGCATGACGTCACCCAACGGTCAATAACCGCTGGGATGACGTCATCGATGATGTCAGCATGACAACGGTGGCCGGCCGACGACCCGACTGGCGACCCGCGGACCCCGGCACGCACGCGGCACGTGTCGACTGACATCTGCGTGATGTCAGCCCTCGCACGCGCACGGCACGTGCGGGCGGTCCACGCGAACCAGCCCAGCGGCCCGACCGGCGCGACCGGTCCGACCGGTATGTCCGGTCCGACGTCCGACAACTGGCGACCCATTGACCGTTGACGACCATTGACCGTTGACCGATGACCGTTGACCGTTGACCAAAAAAAAAAAAAAAGAGGAAAAGAATGTGTTTCTTTTTCAATTAAGTCTATGTGAATTATTTGTGATCCCTTATTTATTCTGCATTTGTTGCAGGAAAAAATGCCTCCCCTCAGGTTGTGCACACCTATTCGCGCAATTACCGATAAACAAAAGGAAAGGCTGTCTAAGTTGATAGCTAAGCTGACTGATCATCGATGGGAGAGAGGTGACTTAATTGATCATGTCCTTGAAGTCAACGGGAAGGTACAAAAGGTCATATGGAATGGTCGTCCTATGTCATAGTCGGAGATGGTGCGATTTTTCATAAACACTCTTCCACCTGAATGGCAAGATGTGTTGAATCGCATATGGGATGTCAACGGAGCTGCCTCGTATAAGAAAATTGTAATAGATTTTGTAAATGAATATTACTGTATTATGACAAGGGAAAAGATCAAGAAATTGAACAAAAGAGGATCTTCCCAGTTCGTGTACTGACTTTGTGTTAGTTGTATTGGTTGTATTGGGTGTTTATGTTAAGCGTGCTTTGTGGACATAATTATGTAATGTTAACTACCTGATAGTTGTTATTGTAGCAACCAATGTCTTGATTGTATTAGTCGAAAGCATTATTGTTTTATTATATGCAAATTATCTGTTGCTTTCTGCAATTGCTGGTTGCTGTGGGTAATTAGCTGTGGGTAGTTTTAGAAGTTTTTGTAGCTTCTTAGAATTGATTTTGCATATGACAATCATATTAATGATAATTTTAAGTTAGGATTTTTGGAAGATGATTGGAAACAAAGTGACCTTTTGATTGAAGCCTTACTTGAAATTATTCATTAATATGATGGGTCTATGCAAATAGGGATGCATAAATGATAGGCATTAATAATTCGTGCATATGTCTGATGTGTTCAGATCAATTGCTTCAGCCACAAAGAGCATAGTTGCCGAGCTGAACAAAGATGAAAAGCTCAATGGTGACAACTATGAGATATGGCACATGAAAATCCAATATGTGCTGGAAGAGCAAGAGACACTTGAAGCTCTTAACCTGACCATGGTTGAACCTGAAGATGGAAATACTACGTAGCACAAAAGAGATAAAGAAGCTTTTGCTGCTTGGAAACGAAAGAACTCTCTCGCTCGCATCACGTTGCTGAGCAGCATGAAAAATGATGTCATGCGGGAGTTTAGGCGTTTCGACAATGCCAAAGAAATGTGGGAGGCATTGGCAGCTAGATTTGGTCATACTTCGGTGACCAGATTGAGACAGCTCACTATTAGGTTTGACTCCTATAAGAAGCCTCATGGTCAGACCATGAAGCAACATCTTAGAAAGATGTCAAACATGATAAATGAGCTGAAAGATGTTGGCCATGTCCTCACAGATGAGCAGCAAGTGCAAGCAGTGATTCATTCCTTGCTTCAGAGTTTGGAGCATATGAAGGTGCACCTAACCCACAATGAGTCTATCAAAACTTTTGAGGATGCAGTGCGCCATCTTGAGCTGGAAAAGGACCGCCTCTTGGCGGCTAAGCCGGATGCTGAACTATATCATGCTAGTTCTAGCTCACATGGAGTTTCGAGTTCCAAGTGCAAGCGCCCTAACTGGTTTGATAAAGGGAAAGGCAAGGAAGAAGCAGGTCCTTTAGGGAAGAAACCCAAATTTAACCAACATGGAAGAGGAAAGCGTCCTCGCATGAAAAAACTAGCAAGGGTGAAATGCTACAACTGTGACCAGAAGGGTCACTATGCTCGCAACTGTCGTGAGCCAAAGAAGGTAAACACCCCTTGTATTTTTCAAAACTTTACTTTTGTGTCAAGTTTTGTATTCTTAACTGAGTCAAATCCTTTGTGGACTGTGGATTCAGGAGCGACGGACCATGTAGCGAAGGATAAAGGATCCTTCGTGGAATTCCGACAAGTACCTGCTGGAACTAAGTGGATCTATGTGGGAAACAACTCCAGAGCTGAAGTGAAAGGAATTGGCACATGGCAACTAAATATGCGTGGTGGACGCACTTTATTCCTGCATGATGTGTTGTTTGTATGCTCCGGAGATTCGTCGGAATTTAGTGTCTGTATTAGTGTTGGTTAAATTAGGTTTCAATTTGAACTTCTTTAGTAGAGGTGTGAATTTGTTTTTAGATACAAATTACTATAGTTGTGGTTATTTCTTGGATGGTTTCATTGTATTGGATGTTGATTATGTTAACACAAATGTTTGTTATTCCCTTATCACGTCTCCTAATACCTATGATAATGATGTGAATGTGTGGCATGCTAGACTTGGTCACATTGGCCAACAGCGCATGAATAGACTAGCCAAAGAGGGCTTGTTGGGCAACATTGAAAAAGTCGATTTGCCCATATGTAAGCATTGCCTAGAAGGGAAAACGACAAGGAAACCATTTGGAAAGGGAAAAAGAGTTGAATTTCCTCTGCATTTAATCCATACTGATGTCTGTGATCCAATGAATGTGAGAGGAAGGCACGGGGCTGTTTATTTCATCACCTTTATTGATGATTATACTCGATTCGGATATGTCTATTTGATTTCTCATAAATCTGAAGCGATAAGTTGTTTCAAAAGGTTCATGAACCTGGTAGAGAATCAATTAGACAAGAAAATAAAAGCATTGAGATTCGATCGAGGTCGAGAATATTTATCTCATGAGTTCAGAAAATTATGTGATGAAAAAGGAATAGAAAGACAGTTGTCTATTCCATATACTCATCAACAAAATGGTATTGCAGAGAGAAGAAACAGAACCCTACTGGAAATGGTTAGGTCTATGATGGCGCATGCTAACTTACCTATCACTTTTTGGAGTGATGCATTGTTAACTGCTGCCTATATACTTAACTGGGTGCCTTCTAAATCAGTTACTTCCACTCCATATGAGTTATGGACAGGTAGAAAATCGGACTTAAGTTTTCTTAAGCCATGGGGTTGTGCTGCCTTTACACATGAGTCCTCTCACAAATTTGGAAAGTTGGGTCTCAGAGGAAAGAAGAGTATTTTCATAAGATACTCAGAACACTCAAAAGGGTATGTGTTCATAGGTGAGCAAGAAAGTGGGAGTATAACTGAGTTTGAATCACGAGATGTCACATTCTTAGAGGATGAATTTCCTAAGAATTGCGAAATAGGGGAAGATTGTTCCCTATTTGAGACTTTGGATCAGGATAATGATGTTAGTGGAGTTCGTCCAAGTGGGAGTAATATGAGAAGTGATGAATTGAATTCAACTCATTCTCAAATGCAACCACCTGATGTGACGACATCATCATTACCTAATCCAAGTGGGAGCATGATGGGAAATGATGTGCAAAGTGTGCAATCTCTCATACGGCGAACAAGTCGCCAAAGTATTCCCCGTCGACGTTTTGACATTGAAGGGGAAACTTTTATGGTTGCTCCACAAGATGAGGATGAGCCAAGAAATATTAATGAGGCTCTGAATTGCCCTAATAAGAAAAAATGAATTAAAGCAATGGAAGAGGAAATTGAGTCGATGAAATCAAACCAAGTCTGGGAACTGGTTGATCTTCCAAAGGGACGCAGAGCTATTGGGAACAAATGGGTTCTCAAAATAAAGCGAAAGGCTCATGGCTCAATAGAAAGGCATAAGGCTCGCCTTGTGGCGAAGGGGTATAATCAACAGGAAGGAATAGATTATGAAGATACATTTTCTCATGTAGTGAGATTTACCTCAATTTGCATCATTCTGGCAATAGTGGCTAGTCTGGATTTTGAGTTATATCAAATGGATGTAAAGACTGCTTTCCTCAATGGAGAATTAGAGGAAGAAATATATATGGAACAACCTACTGGTTTCATAGTGAAAGGCCAAGAAGAAAAGATATGTCGACTTTTGACATCGATATATGGCCTTAAGCAGTCATCGAGACAATGGTATATACGTTTTCATAATGCCATAATGGCATATGATTTTACAATGATTGATGAGGATCATTGTGTATATATCAAAAGATCAAATGATCAATTTGTGATCATATCATTATATGTTAATGATATACTAATTGCCGGAAGCAATATGGAGTTTGTTAAGAATGTCAAGAGTTGGTTGTCTTCCAACTTTGAGATGAAGGATATGGGTGAGACTGCATACATTCTTGGAGTTAAGATTCAAGAGATCGTTTGAAGAGATCGTTGTCTCTTTCGCAAGAAACTTATATAAACAAAGTTCTTGAACGATTTCGTATGCAAGATTGTAAACTCATAAACACTCCTATTGCAAAAGGTGAAGGGTTGAGCCATAGACTGTGTCCAGAGACTCCACAAGAGAAGGAACAAATGAAGCATGTTCCTTATGCAAGTGCTGTTGGGAGCTTGATGTACATTATGATGTGTACAAGACCCGACATATGTTTTGCAGTTGGAATGGTGAGTAGATACCAATCCAATCTAGGTCCAGCACATTGGAAGGCCGTTAAGAGAATACTGAGGTATCTGAAGGGAACTGCTGATTACAAGTTGAATTACCAAGGAAAGGATCTGCGACTTGAAGGCTATTCAGATGCTGATTGTGGAGGAGATTTAGATGAAAGAAAATCTACCTCAGGATTTGCTTTCTTACTGAGCAATAGTGCCATATCATGGAGTAGTAAGAAGCAAACGTGCATAGCTTTATCCACGATGGAAGCTGAGTTCGTGGCATTATCAGCAGCAGTACAAGAAGAAGTTTGGCTTAAAAGATTCTTGGATCATTTAGGTGTTATTGAGAAAGCTGCAAATCAATTATTGGTTAATTGTGATAGCCAAGCAGCTATAGCATACACCAAAGATCCAAAGTATCATGGCAAGACCAAACATATAGATACCAAGTATAACTTTGTAAAAGATATGGTTGCACGAAAGGATGTGAACTTGCAGTACATATCTACGCATAGAGTGGTAGCAGATCCTATGACAAAGCCAATACCTAGAGATGTGTTTTGTGGTCATGTAAAATCTCTAGGATTACGTAGAGTCTGATATACTGGATTGTAATTTCCCTGAGTTGTTCACATTTATGAAATTTTGTTTTTCATTGATTAATGCCTATGAATCTTTGTGTGATCTTTATGCATCCTAATGCTCAGTGCATTATTTTAAGTTAAGGAAGTATGTCGGACAGATAAAAGATTAGCCCACTCACACGAGTAATCGCCTCTATTTACTGTGTGATAAATAGAGATGAGACTGTATTTAAGCTTATTATCTAGGTGATAATCGAGAGCTCGGGCTTAAAATACACATGTCGCCTTAACTAAGTGTTAAGATGAGAACATAATACTTATGATGTCCGAAAGTAAAATACCCCACATATTTTACATTATCTGTCTAAGATGCCAGATGTGAGTTCTGATGAATTTTGTGAATGAGTAGATAGGTGAACTCAAGTTAGACATTGGGTATGTCTGAACTATCATCTGTACGGTATTGAAAAATGTAGACATACGCTCCATGGGGAAGGAGTTAATATCATAATACGTATTTCATACTACGTATGCATGAGACGACCAATAAAAGTGGCAAAAAGTTTGATATCAACTTTTATGGCGTGTGAGACTCTTCAGGAAAAGAGTTCCTCAATTTAAGTCCCCTCATGACTCTTACTTATTCTCAAGGTTTCTATTTAGTGTTTGCTATCTTAGGATGTTGCCAATGGTTATGAGTTTGATTCGATCTAATGGAACATTTCTAGAAAAGCAAGCTGAACTGAAATTGAGAGTTTGAAAGAAAGAGGAAGATCGATTTTGGAGAATCACATTGTAGTTTTGTATTCATTGGTCGACCAATTATGATTGTCTTTGTGATAATTATAATTGTGAATACAATATATATCATTGTTTAAAAGAGATCAAGAGAGATATAAATGTGATCGATCGATCTAGGGTACTACATACTAAATCTACTCGGAGTGTGACGCCCATTATGAGCTGCTATATATTCCTAACAGATGTATGGCAACGAGCTTTCAAAGTATGCTGGTCGCACGGATTATTCACCGGTATGAATGTTGAAGAGAGGTAAAGAGAATCCTGTTCGGCCCGCCTTGTGCGAGTGGGAGATGAAGGCTTTATTAAGAATTGGGCTTAAGGCCCGTCCGCCCAAGCTGGGCCCAGAAAGCCCGGCCCATGGGAATATGGCCCGTGGAAAGAATGGGGTATAAAAGGGATGAGAGAGAGAGAAAAAGACACCGTTTGTTTTTGTAAACGTACGCTTTTCTCTTCACTTACGCTCTCTCCCTCCCGTTTTCTTAAAACGCAAAACAGTAAAGCAAGTTGAAGGTTTTTGCCTCCTCGGATCGAACAGGGCCAGATTCTCTTCCTCCATTGGCGTCGGTGTCTAATCTGTGGCTAACAAGGTACGCTCGAATCCGTGGTGTGCTTTACGATCGGTGATACGTGTTGTTTTCTTGGGCTTCATCTTTCGCATTGATTTAGGGGTTCGATTTAGTGTCGAATTCGTTTTTCGGGGATCCGTTATTCTCAACAGCCTCAAAGTCTAGACACATGAGCTTTCTAGCAGACTTTGTCAATGTAAAATAGCTTTGGTACAGTTTTAGACTGTATTAGCTCTGAAAGCTGCCTTTTTCGGCCTCTGATCATGTTGACCTTTGTCGAATAGATTCATGCCACCATTGTTGAAGCTTGAACCATGGTCATTGAAGTAGAGGCAGATGTATCTCTGTGGTCATGTAATCTGATTTTGACAAGTTAATCTAACTTCTTAGCCCAGTAATAAATTCACATAACTTCCTATTCCTGCTTGCAATTTCCTTCTTGTACTTTTGGCTTATCTGCACTGATAGTTAGATCTTCTATCATCGATCATAGAGAGAGAAATCCCTTTCATCTTGAGTTTCCGTACTTATTGCCCGTCAAATTCATGAAACTTTCAGCCAGATAGTTTCAATTAATTCAGAAGAATATCAATGTATAAGTATCCACTTCACAGAAATAGAAATTGATGATGATTGCGATAAAAGACCATTCCTCAAATCCTGACTAATTCGAAGTGGAGCTTCAAATTCGCGGGCCCCCGCCGCCTCCCCGCCGCCGCCGGGAAGGGCCGGCGACGGAGTGGGGAGGGTCGGCCGGGGTCGCCGGGCCCTGGCCAGGGGCCGGCGAGGCCGGCCGACCGGCGGCGAGGGCCCGCGAGCCCTCGCCCAGATCTGGGGCGAGGGTCGCGGCCCTCGCCGCGATCCGGCGAGGGCTGCGAGCCCTCGCCGTCGGTCGGCCGGGGGCCGGCGACCCCAGCCGACCCTCCCCCCTCCGTCGCCGGCCCTTCCCGGCGATGGCGGGGGGGCGGCGGCGACGGCGGGGCGGCGGCGGCAGCGGCGGCGAGGGCTCAGCCCTCAGCCGCCCCTTAGACCCCTTTTTTTTTTTTTAAACTTTTAAATTTTTCTTAATTTTTTTAAATTTTTAATTTTCTTTTTTTTTAATTTTTTGAATACTTTATAATTTAATTAATTTTTATATTAATAATTACACGTAGACACACGAAACGGCGTCGTTTTTGCGTTTTCTCCGCCACGTTAGCGTGTAAAACGACGCCGTTTTGGACTAAGGTCGCCGGAAAATTGCCACGTCAGCCATTTGGCCGGATTTTCGCCGGAGTGGCACTTAAGTGTCCCATTTTGCTCCGATGATAGCACTTAAGTGTACCATTTTAAAGTTATGGCACTTAAGTGTCCCGGCGTGCCAAGTTATGGCACTCCAGGTGTCCCGACCTCGGCTTTGGAAGAGCGCCTCGCCGCCATCGGCGGGATGTTCCCACGACGAGCCCGCACCGTGTCGCCGTGTTGCTTCAACAAGCTGCGATCGCTGTCTCTTGGGCGAACTGCACCAATTTGAGCGACGCTAACCTCGTTCGAACGCGAGCAAGCTCGGGGGATGAAGGACTTGAAGCTTGGTGGACGAAGGGCTTGAAAGCTTGCGGACGACGGAACCGGGGAGAGAAGAAGAGACGGCAGCGAATGAAGCTCGCGAGGAGCGGCGGACGACCGGAGCGGCGCGGCGGAGGATTGGGCGAGAGCAATCTGCATGAGCGGCGGGAGAGAAGCAAGACAACGGGAAGATTTGAAAATGCTAATTCTTTTTTTCTTTTTTTTGGTCTGAAAAAAAAAATGCTAATTCAATTTGGGGATTTTCTTTAAATATTTTACCTGATTGCAAATTTGGGACCAAATTGACTCTCTTACGGTTACGACCGAAAAAGGAAAAAAAAAACTCTGTTGTGGTCGCTGGAAAATGTTGACCAGAAAACTTTTGGTTGGCTGGTGGGTCCATTAATTATTGAAAAATGATTTCACTTTAAATTTTTATTTGAAATTTTCCTTATGAATGCTATAATATTTATTTATTTAAATTGACTTAGCGTACGTTTAGGAATCGCGAAATTGTAAGTGTTGCTTATTTTACTTAAATGAATATTGAATGTTCCCGCGACAGGTAAAAATAATTTTCAAAATTACAAAAACCGTGTGTAATTATTAATAATTCATATGGTATTGTGATATTTTTTAGTCAAATAGAAGTTGTAAGGAATCACGGTAGTGACATGAGCATTTTCGCAATCCGTTCAGGAGACCGACCTCTAGATCCTAACTCGTCGCGACACCACCTGCATTTCTATGGTAATTCCTGCAAATAGCATCACGACACGCACGAGCTTAAATTAATATGGGGTCCACGAGTGGGGGAATCCATTCTTACCCGATCCGACGGCTATCAATTCTCCAAGCGGCGGGGAAAGACCACGTGGCGCCAAGCCTGTTCCCACATGAATCATGCCTTCGTGTTTGTATTCCTACGCAAAGCCGTCCAAACACGCGAAAAGCGAAGGCAATTTGGTTGGGGGCACGGCAAGCCGCGGGCTCCATCGCTTGTAACGACCACCCCACGCGCTTCCTCTTCGTCTCCACTCGCTGCCGCCCCAGGAATTCGTCCATGCTTCCAGAATCGCCAACCAACTAGCTCATAGTTCTCTCCCTAATGCATTTACTAAACTATATTGATATCAACACGCTTTCAAAGTCAATCGTCGGAATTCTTGGATTGTACAGGCTAGAGGGTTTGACTAAAGGGTTTGATGTTGTGGGCAATTAATATCTTATCGAATTACCTTATGAAGAAATTTATCAATCTATGATTTTTTGACACTATTGATTCTCTGAACCTAAAAGCAATGCTGTAGTAAATTGGTAATTTGGTGTGTCTCAAAATGTTGTACAAATTTATAGTGGAAATGGAAAATGAATCAAGATTGAAGGAGTTAAAAAACCTGAATAACCTTCGAGAGGAATTGTGCCTCTCTTATTTGCAGCAGGTTCAAGAAGCCAAAGACGTCGAGGATGCCAATTTAAATGGAATGAAGATTTTGAAAATTTTCAGGATGAAGAGCGTCTATGACTTTCTTTTCCCTCATCGAAACCTTGAAAATTTCACAATAGCCTAGAATTCCTTAGGAAGTCCCTCATATGTTAACATAGTGCATCTACATGTGGTGTCATAGGGCAAAGTATTGTCATCACTTGGAACTGTAAATTGAAGGTTTAAAAGCAATACGCATGATGGGGTTTGAATTTTATGGAAGCAAAAGTCCTTTTCTGTTCTTAGTAACCTTGAAATTCATGGACATGTCATTGTGGAAAGACTAGTCTCATACCATCCTCATTGAAGAAATAGGAGTTTTATCCATTTGTCTTAGCATCTCATCATTTGGAATTATCCTATGTTGATAGGAAGAATGCCAAGTCAAGTAAGCTCCCTCGTAAAGCTCGATATCAAGTCTTGTCCCGCTTATGGATGCTTTGCCCTCTATTAGTAACCTTCCAAAAAGAGTTTAGCAAACTTGACATCTCTAATCATTTTTGTCGTAGAAGATGCTGCTAAACTAACTTGCTTGAATTATTAGTCTACAAGCTCCTTGATCAAGCTAAAGAAATCGGAAATGAAACTTGAAAAGTTAACATACTTGTCATGAGATATAGATGTAATTCGAAATTTCACTTGTTTGAAAGGCTTAGTCGTCAAAAGTTGTCCTCATTTCATATCTTTCGTAATTGGAAAATCTTAAGACTATGGACTTGAGGGGTTGATAACTCCGAAGCAAAATGCATGCCCTCTCCTCTCTTAGAGGCTTGATGGTTAATAACTACCCAAATTGTGTCCTTCCTAGAGACAAGTCTACCAACATTTGTAATATCATTAACCAGTAGAGACTATGATATGTTGCTATATTTATCTAAAAGATTAATTGTTTGTATGGATGAACCAAGCAGTAGTAGCAATAACCACAGTGACATGACATCTTGTATGCAAGAACTATCATTCTCTACCAACCTCTTCATTCAGCAACGGTAGATTTTTACATGCAACGCTCAAGAGTAGGGAGTGGAGTCACTTGTGGAGATAAATGTAGACCCTCTTCACTCGTTTCAAGTGATTGAAATTAGGGATCACTAGAATTTGAGAAGCTATATAGTTAAAACAAGCTAGTTAGAATTAAAAAAAAAAATTAAATGCATTTATGGCTCAATAACACTTCATAAAAAAATCTTTTTTTTTCATAAAATCAATAAAATTATTGACTATAAAACACAAAAAGTTCCTTAAATAGAAGAGATTTGTAATATTTTGGTTATAAATTTTCTCTTTAATAATAATAAATTAGAGTTAGTCATAATGTCAAATATTTTTGTGAGAAGCAAATTTCTCTTGCACCTGAGATAATAGTATTATTGAAATATCAACTTATCGACATTTATCTAAGGAAGGATTGTTTAGCAAAAAATGAATGATTGGGAAAATATTTTTTTTTTAAATAATCACTTGAATCACTTATGAAAATGAATAAATAAAAAATAATTTTATTATCCATGAAGGGAATTTAAATGGCGTCTTCACGTAGATATTTTATTTTATTTTAAAAAATTGAAGAAGCATTTACGTAAGTGATAGCCAGTGGCCTCGTCATTACGATGGGATGAGGACTACAAGCACATTTTTTTTTTATTTTGATGAATATATTCCATCCATATTATGACACAAATGTTTGTAGATTTTCTAAGCTACCCTTTTTATATAATAGAAATATAATGAATTTCTTATAAGGATTAATATCATAAAAAAACCCTAAAATTGATGTATGTGACAAATTTACCCTCCGTTAGTTTATATTGAATTTTATCGTCGAATTACTGAATTGAATGATACGCAACAATTAATGAGTGTATTAGTTTAGGATTTTCCCCTTCATTTTGTCCGTGATACTAATCAAATTTAACAGAAATTATGAGATAGTAAATTGTCACAAAATATAACTACTTGAAATTTTTAATAGTCAAAAAATTATTTCATGATAAATTTATAACAAGTAGACTAATTTGGAGTTTTTGGTAGTTAAAAAATTAATTTTCAATAAATTTATTATATATATATATATATATATATATATCAATTTGAAGTTTATGATGGCATTAATCATTTTTATGATCACTTCCCTCATAAATGATCATCCACTTTTCTTTCCTTGCATGACTCGTCATTTCTATGTGCATAACGTACCTTAAACCCTAGTACACATTGTGGGATAGACATGCACTTAGGGAGGATCAATTAGCTTTGAGAATTAGCATTTTCAGAATATCAATTGTTTAGTGAACATTTTCCTTTCCCATCTTACATTAACTAATGCATTAGAATTCCCATTTTACCCTTCAATTGTTTTTTTTTTTCGGCACCGGATCCGTACTAGAGGTAAAGGCAAAGTTAAGTTGCGACCAATCGTGGCTAGGAAGGAAGAAGCTTCGTCGAGGGTGGGGGGGACCCCCGAAAGCCTTTCGAAGCTGCTTTTGCAATGAAGGGCGATTTGGAATTCAAGCAGATTGGTTGTGAGAATGATGAAGTGTCAACGAGTGAGCAAAGTCCTTCCACGCGACCTTATTTCGATTAATAATCCCGCAGAGCTCTTGCTATTTACATTTTTTACAAGTTGCTTTATAACGGATAGGAAAAATATAATGAAAAATCATAAATTAATATACATATAATAAATTTATCTCAAATTAACTTTTTGACTAGCAAAAATCCCAAACTAGTATATTTATGATCAAATTTACTCAAAATTAATTTTTTAACTTAAAAAAATCAAAACTGGTATATTTGTGATAATTTACTATTTCATAGTTTCTATTAAATTATATTAATATCAAGAAAAATCATAAATTGGCATACCTATGACAAATGTAGGTAAAACCTTAAATTAATACACCCATCAATTCTCACGTGTAATTTAATTCAGTAATTTAATTATAAAATTTAACGAAAACTAATTAATGGTAAATTTATTGTTGGTGTACTAATTTAAGGCATTTGGTTGTCAAAATATTGATTTGGGGTAATATTAACCCTAAGGAGTATTCTACTTACAGTACAATACGTGCGTTAGGTGAAGATCAATAGAATTCCTTATCTAGATGCAAAGCCATAAAGTCAAAGCTCTCCCAACCACATCCTGGGACATCACACCTGTGACCATCTCTTAACGTGAACGATGCGGACGGCTAAACATGGACGACCAAATCGTTGCAAAAGGGCAACAGCACAGTATTCGCAGGGAGCATCTTTGCGATCCATATCGGGGCGGACCGACCCTCCTGGCCTAACTCATCACGACATCACTCGCATTTGCTACATTAGACAGAGTACCACGACGCGCACCGACTCGAACTTAATATCCGGTCCCCGGGAGGGGAGGAATCCGTTCTCACTCGATCCGACAAATCATCGACCCTTCCTCCAACCAACCGACGGTCAAAAAGCCCAGACCGGTGCGTGCTGCCAAGCCTGTTCATCTTTCCCTGCACGAAGCCGTCCGAACACGCGAAAAGCGAAGTCGTCTTGCTCTTTAACAACCGCCCCCTTCATTCGGTGCGCGCCCCCCGGAATTCGCCGACGCTTCCAGAACCGGCCGAAAACCAACCGAGCCCACAGTTCTCCACCCCTGCGAATTTACCGAACTACCCTCACCATCTCCCCCTTTTTTTCTCGAAACCAACCCCCACGCGTTCCCCTTATTAAATTTACACCTCCTCCTCCTTTGCGGGTCTTCCTCCCACGGCTTTTCCCTTCGGCTCTTCCCTTCCCCCCTATCGTGAATTGATAAAGAGCACCCCCAAAAAAAAAAAAAAAAAGAGGCAATAATTAAATCTCGCTTAAGAACTCTTAGTTACTTAGGCACGTCAGTCGTCACGCTCCTGCACGCCAAGGCCCCTCCCCACCAAAAACAAAAAAAAAAGAACACGTCCATCATCAACGAATTTTTCCGACCTTTCTTTTCTCGTTGTCATCGTACGTCTGAATTTCAATCCTACGGGCATTGTCTTGAATCACGAGCGACCAGCAAATCCCGGGTTCCCCGATTTGCCCTTATCTCCAAAGGGTGCATCATCAGCGTCCATCAGCCCGAGCGGGGCGAATATTTCTTTGTTGTTGTTGTGGTGGTGGGGGGGTTCCTGTGATCTGTGTAGTTCTTTGATTTCTTCCCTTGCTCCCAATTTCTGGGTCTAGGGTTTGCTTCACGCCCCGGATCAGAATTCAGGGTCAAGATCAAAATCCCTCTTTTGTCTCTCCGTTGTCATCTGGGATTTGCTCAGGGATTTGACCTAATCTTTAATATATATACATATATATATATACACACACGTATTGACAGCAGCAGCGGAGAGGAACATCGATCTGACCACGCCTTTGATAGGTTAGGGTTAGGGTTTAGATCTGCTTAATTTTGATCTTGGGAACTTGTTGGGTTTTCTTGCGTGTGACTTGGGTTGTTGCTGTATTTGGGATTTTTTTAGTAATTACTTTTTGATTGGGAAAATGTTGGGTCCTGTGGTGTGATGGAATCTAGGTTTTTGGTGGCTGCTGCTTCCTCCTTCTGCCAACTCAAACTCCAAAAATCAGAGACCCTGGATCATGACAACGTAAGATGAGCCTCGGTCCGCAGGTTATTTTTAGAAATAAAATCTAATTTCATTGATTTTTGCCGAGATTTGACCTTGGACGGAACTGTGATTTATCTTCTTTTTTTTCTTTTTTTTGGGGGGTTTACTGGGGACAATATGTTGTCAAATGCTGCTCATGTTCTTTGTGCTGATCTGATGTGGTATCGAGTGGGGCTGGGATTGGGTCTCATGGCTTGTCTAAATTTGGAAGTTGCTGCACTGCATGTTTGTTGTTCAATGCATTGAGGGTATTTTGGGTAAAAAAATTAGCTATCTTATCTATGGAATTGTTCATGGCCCCTGCTTGCAGATCATAAATGCTGCTTTAGGATCTCTATGGGAAATTGACAATCGAGGGTGTTCAGATTATTTTATGCTACTGTTGGGAACGTGCTAGCGTTTTGATGCATTCGCTTCCTCTGCTAGTACCTTTGTCCATGTCATAGGCTGCTCTAGCAAGATATAAATCATTGCCACTGCTTCATTGTTCTCTTGGTGTTTTAGAGGAAAATAGTGATTTCTTTCGAGTGTGTTGTTTTGACTAAATGTGTGATGCTCAAGAGAGCATCAGTGCTTTTTAGTTCCTTGTCAGAAGCAAGATAACAGCATTCAAAGTGATTGCTAAGACTTGAATGGAGTTAGAGTTATAAGGTGATATGGATGTGGATAGACTTGGCAGATAACTCCTGGCTGAAGATTAATGCTAGTTAAGCTTGATTAAGTCCTAAGGGCTCATGAATGAGACACGTTACAGCATCTTGTGAAGCTTGTCCTATCTATGAGCAGAAATAGTTTCAGAATTTCGAGTGTGCTTAGCATTAGTGTTGACTTCTAGCACTGAATAAAGATTGCATGCCATAATGGCAGCCTTTGGATTTACCATGTGAGCACATACGTTCTAATTAATAACTGTAAAAGAAAATAATAGCTACTTAACCTAATGTAGGTTGTTGCGACTAAGGTTTGATGTGAGATAGCAATTGGTAAAACTTTGTTGACAGGGGACTTTGAAGGGAGAACTTATGCATTGGGCACTTTTTAAGCTACTGGATTAGAAAGAATCAATATTGGCTTGTTTGATGATTGAACAATATTTGCATGGTTGTGAAGCTGTTTATGTTTCCCAGATAAAACATTAGTTTCCTTATATCTGCAGAGACCGTCCCTGTCAGTTGTTGTAGTTACTGTTGATTTCTTTCATATTGATTTGCTGTGTATTCATATTGAATACCGTTGTTATTATTCTTTTTGCATATTAGCCAGGTCCCCCTATATGTTAGTTCAGCTGGATTGTTCGGGCATCACTGTCTTGGTTTTTTTCTTATCAGAATTGTAATGTACCACAGATCAAATCCTTATTACTTGCATGAGCTAATTTTTAATGGTACATGTGCTATCCACTCTGTCTATATAAAGTGTTTTGACGACTCCTTCAACTTCATCTGTTCAGAAAATGATGGGGACACTCATGAGAGTTTGCGTTAAAGAAGAGAATGATGAGTTTCCATCAATTCCACCAGGTTTTGAGGCATTTTCTTCGTTTACTCTAATGGGGGTTCAAGATAATAAGAACGAGGATTGTAAACAAGACGGTGAGAGCTTAATCAGTTGCTCAGCATCAGCAAGTGCTTCTGAGTTGCAGTCAGTGAAACTAAAAACTGAAGTTGATAGTGATGATGTCAAAAAAGTTACACGGTCGCTTAGGCGCAGATCTTGGAGCAAGTATAACCAACGCTCTAACAGTTCCGACGATGAGTCGGATTGTGAGAAGGTTGATCTTTTTGCCTCTTGAATTTTCTCAAAGTTTTTTTTTTTTTTGGGAGTCTCAATTTGCTCTTTATTAACGTGCTATTTCTAATGCAAGTAGTTACATTTGTCCATTGTTGCAGAATTTTTCTGCAAAGCCCTCTCTTCCTAAGGGTGTCATTCGTGGATGCCCAAAATGTAGAAATTGTCAGAAGGTTTGGTTTCATCATCAATTATTCCTTCCGTTTACCTTTGTGATTTCTCCATGAGCAGCTTGGGATCTTGTATGTTTATTATGCTTTTATGAAAAAAGATCGACTGGTAGGCATTAACCACCTCTACATTTAACGATTTTGACAATATTGTTGTTGACTTCCCCATCTTTGCAGCCATGTAAAGATGGATTCATTTTACTGATCACAGGCAAAGTGATAGATGATGCACTACCATGAAATAGATTCTATGCAGCATGCATTGTCAAATACATTTATAGTTATTTTTGTTCATGGAATAGGGCTCACAAGTGTTGTATTTTAACAGGTGTGTGCAAAATGGCACCCAGAGGATTCTAGACGGCCTAACCTTGAGGATGCTCCGGTCTTCTACCCTACTGAGGAGGTTTCTTCCTTTTGCTTTTTCTCTTACTAGCTCTTTTAGTATTCATTTTAGTAATGGATGCTTTCCAAATAATACATTTATATTTTTATAATTGAGATCTTTCTATCCGCATACTAAAAGCTAACCTTCTGCTTTCAGGAATTTGGAGATACTTTGAAGTATATAGCAACCATACGCCCGAGAGCAGAGCAATATGGAATTTGTCGCATTGTCCCTCCACCATCCTGGAAACCACCCTGTCCACTGAAGGAAAAAAGCATATGGGAGGAATCAAAGTTTGCTACTCGAGTCCAGAGGGTTGACAAACTTCAAAATCGAGATTCATTGCGAAAGATATCCATTATTCAAAGCCAAATGAGAAAAAAAAGGAGAAAATGCACGAAGAATGGTGTAGATTGTGGTAATGGAAATGGGATTAACTTGTGTCATGGTGATTCTTCATCTTCTCAAGGGGATGGGTTCGGGTTTGAACCTGGTCCCGAGTTCACTCTGGACACATTTCAGAAATACGCTGAAGAATTCAAAACCCAGTACTTTACCAGCAATAGAAACATGATTATGCTAGAAAATAGCCAGCCTTCATTTCAGGGTCATTTTGAGCCATCACTTGATGATATTGAGGGGGAGTACTGGCGAATGGTAGAGAATCCTACCGAGGAAATTGAGGTACGATACATTCTTAGAACTTGTCAAATAACTATGTTCATTTTATTACACCTTATTGCCTCTTTCGCATTTGGTATTCTGTGCTGTTGAAATGACGTTTGTGATATTGCAGGTGCTCTATGGTGCTGATTTGGAAACAGGGCCTTTTGGCAGTGGGTTTCCCAAAGCATCAAGTCAGCCTTATCCTGTTTCTGAAGAAAAATATGTAAATTCTGGGTGGAACCTCAACAACTTTCCTAGGCTTCCTGGGTCCGTTCTTTCCTATGAAAGCAGTGACATATCTGGTGTTCTGGTGCCTTGGCTGTACATTGGGATGTGCTTTTCCTCCTTTTGTTGGGTAGGTGTATATGTTCCTTTATTTACTTTGATGAGCAAAACGCAGCTCCAGTTACATATGTTGTGCCGTGTGGAAGCACAATGTCATGCGTGTCTTGCATTTTCTCATTGATTTTGTAATATAAATGAGAACATGCTCTTTAGGCATGCTGTATCTTTGAATGAATCTCTCTCAATGACTTACAAGTCTCCAGAATCCTGTCATGTAGTTTCAGCTAAGAAATATTTAATTACTGTTCTGTTCCCAGTTGTTGCAGAACTGTGACTTTCATGTGCTTTTTGACATTGTGGTTGCTGATCCATTCATGTTGCTGTTTCATGTTCTGAGAACAGCATGTCGAGGATCATCACTTGTACTCGTTAAATTACATGCATTGGGGTGCTCCAAAGATGTGGTATGGAGTTCCTGGGACCCATGCTGTTAAGCTGGAGGAGGCTATGAGAAAGCATCTGCCAGATCTCTTTGAAGAACAACCTGATTTATTGCATAAGTTGGTGAGATTGATTTTTCACTGTGGCTGTTTGGATATGTATTGACCGTAGCTGATGAATTACGTGTCTGACTATTGTTTTTGCTTGCTGATTCTGCGGCAAATCTTATCCTGTGCATAATCGGTAGGCTATGTTGATGGCAGCTGCAATGAATGTAATGTCCAAGTTGTTTGTAGGAAAAAATTGTGATATAAGCTGTGAAGAATGCTTTAACATGTGTACAAAGGAGTTTTTGCATCTTTTGAGTCCAGAAAGTTAGTGCTTTAGTTTTAATATTTGTGAAGCCTGAATAGGGCCTTATTTTGATATCGGAACTCGTCTTTCTATCTAATAGATGGCCATTGCTTAAAAGAACTTAATTTTTGTAGCTAGTTTTAATGTTGCACAATTACTTGCTACTGGTAAAAACTTACTGCAGATTACTAGATATCTGCTTTTTACCCCAGATTCGCATCTTATTTAATAGAACTTTGGCTTGTTGCAACTTGCTTTGTTGGAGAATGAAGTTCCTTGTTAGATGTGGGACAAAGCAATACGCCTTTTAAGAGCAACCCTTTTACTTTTGGCTGAGAACCATTTTAAATGCCCTGCATGTCTGTGGGAAAGGTTTCTCTCTTTTACAATTTTTCATTGTTTTCTTCTCGTAATGCAGGTTACGCAGCTGTCCCCCTCGATACTTAAGTCTGAGGGAGTACCTGTTTATCGTTGCATCCAAAATGCTGGAGAGTTTGTTCTGACCTTTCCTCGGGCATATCATTCAGGGTTCAATAGTGGCTTTAATTGTGCAGAAGCAGTAAATGTAGCTCCTGTTGACTGGTTGCCCCATGGGCAAATTGCTGTGGAGCTGTATCGTGAGCAAGGAAGAAAGACTTCTGTTTCTCATGATAAGCTATTGCTTGGTGCGGCTAGAGAAGCAGTTAGAGCACATTGGGAACTTAATCTACTGAAGAAGAACACTCCTGATAATTTAAGATGGAAAGATGCCTGCGGAAGGGATGGCATATTAGCAAAAGCATTCAAGGTGATTCTAAGTTCTGCCTTTGCTATTCATGTTCATTATCTTCTTAAGTACTGCAAGACAGGTTGTAAAACTTTCTTCTTCGAAATAGCAAACTATGGCAGTTTGTCATCTTTGCCTGGAGTAGGTGATTTGGGTTCATAAATAGCATATGAGAAAGAAAGAATTGTTGTGAATTTGAATCACATTTAAGCTTGCTAAATAGTGAAATTGAACTCTCAAGGTACTTCTGGTGGTAATGGTAACATGCAGGCTTGTTTGTGCATTAACTCCTTTTTGACTTTGTACACTCTTGGTCAGACACGTGTCGAGATGGAGCAAGTGCGGAGGGAACCTATCGGTAAAATTTCGCGGGCAGTGAAGATGGAGAACACTTTTGATGCCACTACAGAGAGGGAATGCACCAAATGTTTCTTTGATCTGCATCTTTCCGCAGCAGGTTGTCATTGCTCTCCTGATAAATATACCTGTTTGAATCATGCAGAGCACCTGTGCTCATGTGCTTGGGGTTCCAGATTTTCCTTATTTCGTTACGACATAAATGAACTAAATATCCTTGTTGAGGCATTGGAAGGAAAATTAAGTGCTATATACAGATGGGCGAGGCTAGATCTTGGGTTGGCTCTGAGTTCTTATGTTTCAAAGGAGCACCTGCAAGCACCGGTGGTCAATGGTAATTTATCAAGTTCCGGTAAAGGAACTGTTATGAAAGAAGGAAATGCACAAATATCAATTACCTACATGAAAGATCTTCTTGTGAAAAATCTGTCTCAGAGAAGCGTGAAAACATCACAAACTTCTCATGATGCACTTGATGTACAGAAAGTGCATCCTGGCCACCAGTTTGGAAAAGAAGAATCAAGCAATTCTTCTCCTGCAACAAATCACCAAGATTGTCAGTCGTCTCAGGAAAATGGCTCATGCAATGGGAAGATTGCTGCAGATGAATCTGGAGCTGAGAAACCTTCAGTTTTAGGACAAGATAATATTATTCTTTTGAGTGATGATGAAGGTGAGGAGCCAGAAAAGTCAGTTTCACTTCTATTGAAAGAAGGATCCTCTGAAGGGATGGCATATTCTTTGGAGAGGCAGGTTCATTCTGACAAGAAGGCAAGTGCTTGCGCTGTGCAGAAAGAAGTGACCTTAACTACCTCCATGACCAGTGCACCATCTAGCAGCCAGGGGGAAAGAAATTTGTCACCTGAAGGGCAGCGGCATGCTTGCGCATCAGCAGCCATTAGTGATGAACTGAATGGGAAAGATGGCAATCAAAAACCCAGTTCTCAATCTGCTCCTTGCATGGGTTCTTCGAGTTTAGAATCTAGACGTGCTGAAGATTCTTTATTTACGAAAGAAGTTGGTGATGACAATAGCCAGAATTCTAGAGCAGCAACTACAGAGGGCTACCTTCAGCATTCTCCTTTATGTAGTAGTGAAAAACACGCTGCTGATGAAAAGCAAGAAAAAGGCGGAAGCAATGTCGCCTGTAATGTGGTGGATAACTCAGCTGATTCTGCAGGAATTTCATCTTTTACTCAAAGCAATCTGGATAAATTCTTCCGCCAGAAGGGCCCCCGAATTGCAAAGGTAGTGAGGAGGATCAACTGCAATGTTGCGCCTCTGGATTTTGGAGTCGTGCTTCCCGGAAAGTCATGGAGTAATAGCCAAACAATTTTTCCTAAAGGTATGGTACATGTGGACCATTGACAGAATAAATACTATCAGTAGCTATTCTATCATCTAATGAAGTTGCTCTTTCTTCTCATTATTCAGGATTTAGAAGCAAGGTTAGGTACATCAACGTTTTAGAGCCTGCAAGTATGGGTTTCTACATCTCTGAAATCCTGGATGGTGGAGGAGTTGGACCCCTGTTTATGGTAAGTGCAGTATTACTTAGTGAAATAAAATATTCTCATTGCTATGTTGCTATTGTTAAGTAATCCTTCACAACTATCCTAGATATTTTATGATTCTACTCTCAGCTTTAATGATTAGTTAGGTTGGAAAAGCTAATAGGCTTTTGTACTTTTAACTTGTTTATTTGGCTTATGATTGAGGATTCTATTGTTCTTTCCCCCATTCTTGACTGCTTTGTTGCTTTTCCAAAGGTTCTTAAAAGTCTCTTTTACAGTTTATGTTTTGATAAAAAGGTGAATTATCAGATTTCTATAGTAGCTTTTGCTTCCAAGTGCTCCAGGAGCAAGATATGTTAAACTTTTTTTATCAGCCAAAAGGTAGGGAGGGTAGATATGTTTACATGTGAATGGTAACAGTGGAGATCATATTTGATTATGTCCAGCTGTTTGAATAGTTTTTTGTGAATTTATAGGTTCATAGATGTTGGATTAGAAAGCTATGGTGGATGTCCATATTGATTTCGAAGTAACAATTTGTTCCTTTTTGTAACACAAATTCTCCATTTCCTTTTTCAGGTTTCCTTGGAACATTGCACAAGTGAGGTTTTTGTTCATGTTACACCTACTAAGTGCTGGGACATGGTTAGAGACCGATTAAATCAGGAGATCACGAAGCAACACAAAATGGGAAAGATGAACCTTCCTCCTCTGCAGCCTCCTGGCAGTCTGGATGGCTTTGAAATGTTCGGTTTCTCTTCACCAGCTATTGTGCAGGTACTAGGTTTTAGGAATTGCACTTTCCTTGAAGTAAAATGTGGACTATCATTGGGTTTTTGGTGCTTATATATGTTGAAGAGGATTGTATCTAGAGGATTAAGAGCTATTTTCTACATGATTTTGGCAGAATTTTGGAGAGAAATTGTGAGTTATCACGTGCATCAAGCTCAGGGTATTTTTGAAATAGCAAAACTGAATAATGAAAAGAAGTCATGGTTTTTGAGCAATTACGGTATATGAAGAAGAGAACCTGGTTCTTTCATGTTTCTGGTAGAAAAAAAACTTGAATATAGTGAACAGAGTGGCGTAGACCTTATCTTGTGTGCAAAGGCTAGAGGTTAAGTTGATGTTTTATTTCTTTTTGTTGTCATCGTTGTCATCCGTCATTGGACAAGTATACAGAAGTCAGAACAGGACTTCCCTGCTGTCATATGGAGCCATCCGAGCATGAATATGGAGATACTTTAAGTTCATCAACTTTTTGGTTCCTAGACTATCTTGTTTGGTGTGATCTGAATTCCTTTGGAGCACTTAAAATTCGTAACATCTTCATTTCCTCGCAGGCTATTGAGGCTTTGGATCAAAATAGAATCTGCATTGATTATTGGGCTTCCCGACCCTATTCACGGCCTCAAGTTCAGGTTCCACAGCATTCTTCATTGATGGATACTGGAGAAAATGTTAACAGGACAAACAGGGAAGCAAGCGGTCCAGATGCCACTGGAAACTATGTCAACCCTGTCGAGGTTGAGACAGCACTCAAAGGCCTTTTCAGGAAAGCCGATCTGCAAGAGTTGCGCTCTCTTTACACCACACTAAACCAGAATAGGTCAATTCTTAATCAAGACTTGTTAACTACACTCCTTGCTGCTGAGATTCTTAAACGGCCCAGCTGATCCATTCCTTTCCGATCTGTGGGGATTGGAGACCCGAGTCGGTACTGCTGGTTTTTTGACACTGTAAATACAGCACCTCGTTCGGCTGCAACATAGGTGACATCCTGTCCGAGCTTCATTATCCTTTGAAAGGGAGAAGGAGCATATTAAGTGGACAAAGAAGATCGGGTTTTGGGTTCCCTTCATTGGTTTATTTTTGGTTTCTGGAAGAATCAGAAAGCTTATTCCAGTAGACATTGCCTGTTCTGATCTCGATCAGCACCCTCTTTAACATCGGAGTAGAATAAGCTCCAGTGTTCTTTGTTCCTTCTTCCAGTTTCATATACGTCGGTGCCGCGAACTTTTAGAGTAGTTCGCTCAGGTCGCGGTATTCTTAACCTTCCCTGAATCGCAAGATGTTGATATGCCGATTTTTTCCCCCTCTGGAATAGATGATTCATTCTGCATTTCGACTTTGGCAGGTCCAATAGTACGCTATGTTCAGTTGTTGTGCCGTGTTTTTCAGGTACACTTCTCTGAAGTGGAAGTCCAAAACTACCATAGCTATCCGCTGTGAACTGAAACTACTAGTAATACTCTTCCGGAAATGCATCGTCCGGGGAGGTTGGACATCACGGCAAATATTTTGACTATTAAAAAATGCTAACTAATGTATTGCATGATCAGATGGTACACAGTTTTGATTCTACTGGATGCCGATGACTAAGTGAATGGCACTATTTAAGGCAAGTAGGAGTCTTGATCATCTTAGCTTGCTATCCGAGCACAAGGGCTCAGCAACATAAGAAAACAGAGGAGGCGATGGATGGTTCAAATTTGTCTATATTGGTTATTTGTCTGCAAGTCCTATTTTGGTTATTTACTGGACGCGGTCCAGAAAATGAATAATATAAAAAAAATCCAAAAATATAATTTTTATCATTAATAAAGATTAATGAATTTTCATCGTATGACCAAATATAAATGTCAACGATGAAATTGTTTTCTATTGATTAATTATTTTCGGCGATACAAATAATTAATTTTAAAAAAATATTTTTAAATCATTTATTTTTCGTAAAACGAACATACTAATTTATTGAGAAATATACATAATTACATAGTCATCACCCTCTTGATGATTTATCATATGTAATATATATATATATATATATATATATATGTATGTATGTATGTATTCTTCACTTCATTAAGTTTCTTCCATTGCTAATCTCTCTCTTTTCAATATTAGATATAGATATACTAAGACCGATCTTCTAAGTTGGTTTATTAAGAAATGTGAAAAATTTTGAGCAATCATCCAAATAAATGGCATCACATTGAAAAAATTATTTTCATGTCCAAGTTACTTTTGATCTATTACCATATCAAAGTCAATTAGTTTTGAATATGTAGAAAATTCAAAATATATCATCAAATATGTATATGTATAAGGGATAAAAAATATATATATTTCAATAATTTGTTTTGTGCTATGAAATAATAGGTATATGTATGAGGGATTAAAATAAATATATAAGTTGGTAAATGAAGAAATGTGGAAAATTTCGAGCAATCATCAAAATAAATGGCATCACATTGAAAAAATTAGTAAAATTAGATATATTTCAATCATTTGTTTTGTGCTATGAACCTATTTATCTATCTCAATCATTTAACTGGCTTTAATTTAACAAGTAAATCCACTAGTTCAACTTGCTAAAATCGGAATGATTTCAAGTAATTTTTCTTTTCTCAAGATCAATGATATTCACAAAGGTCTGCATACTTAATCGTTTTTCCTTAATAGTAAATTGGTTGAATAGAATAACAGAAGGAAACGTTGTCATCTTTCTCCAAATTAAAATTTGGGATAAAGCCATCGAAAATTCATGAACTTTTTATATGCAATCAAGCCCTAGAATTATAAGTGTCTTTTCATGTTAATCCTTCATTTATAAGTAATGTGGTAAATTCCAGATGAATAGTTATCCCTCAAACAAGTGCATTATATTCGACTACCCCACTAAGTCCATTAGGTGTGTTTCATAACTTTTTTGTCCTCAGAAACAATTTTTATTTAGAAATAGTTTTTTTTTTAATCTATTCATTGGACGAGTTTCTAAGCAGAAGAATGCATTTGATAAATGTACAAAATTTCAATTTCTAGAGTAGAAAGGAATAAAAATGCGTATGGTATATCTCTAAAAATTTATATTCCCAATTTTTTTCATTTAATTATAAAAATATTAGTGGAGACTCAACATTTCGTGTTTGAATAAAACTGGACTTTTGTAATAATTTAATTGATCAAGATATTCTAAAATGCCTAATCAAATCCAACATAATAGTTTGTCAAAGATGGATGGTTGAAAATGGCAGCATAGAGTCCCATTGGTTTATCACCCACAACACAAGATAGTAAATCTTAGGACATTATAGTAAATAAGTGCATAGACTTTTTGAGCTTTCTTAGTTATAAGAAGAAGAGCAAACATTGCTTGGAGTTGACAAGCTTTCATGACCTAACATTGTCTCTAAAAGAAAATAATATTCAAAAATTCCATATAGAAAAACCTTAAAAGCTTATTTAATTTTGAATCCAACTTTCATCAAAATATTTTCACATTTTTTATGCCAAACTAATTATAAACTAGAGTCAACATCTAAATCTAGTAAAACTACCCAAAATCTAGTTTCTAATTTTTTTTTTTTGCCTAAATTCATGATTTTTTATTTTTTATTCTAAAAGATGGGGACTTTGATTGGATCAGGAGATTAGACCTTGTGTTGATTGCGTAAGGGTAAGCATTAGGTAACATTGAGTTTATTTTTCTAAAATGACCATACTTATCTTTTTATTTCCAAGAATGAAGAAATGAGTTTTTGTATACTTCTTGTTTCTGTTTCAAATATATCCCATAATCACTCATCTGTTCTGGTGAATAGGAAAATTAATTGATGTTGTCAAACATGTTTTTTTTCTTTTTCTATTTTAGAGAACGAAAGAACTAAAAAATAGGAAAACGAAAACACTACCAAACAGGGTACATTATGTAGCTACTGCTTTTTGTTCTTTTTTATATGCTAATGGAGATATAAAATTTAATAGATAACAACACAAATGATTCCTAAATTTTAATTTGATATGCAATGTCGATGCTTTACTTTTAATTTGTATAATACGATTCATAAACTTCGGCTAAATGTGCAATGCTGTCCGTGGATTTTTAATTTATTCAATTGATCTTTGAACCATTAGTAAGTTTTCAATGCAATCATTTCATTTGTGCCATTTTCAAATAGTAGAAGGACAAAATTCAACAAACCACGTTGACCAAATGAAAAGATTGATTATAACATTGCACATTAAATCAAAATTTAAGTACTATTCAGTTCAATTTTTTTAATATGATTTATACAATAATAGCAAATTCTTGTTGGGTGATCAAAAATGATGCCGACTTGTTTAAATAAATGCTCTCTAATAACTAATTACATCATTTGATAAAGTAATTTAAAAAAAATTCTGGATTGGTATCCCCTGAAATTGTTTGTATTTGTGCAAATGCTATATATCCAAAGAGTTCGCGAAACCCTAATAGATGAAATCCTGTATTTTATAACTATATAATATGTAATTATAGGTCAAATTGAACTTTATGACAAGGAATGATTACATAGGTCGTGCCAACCCAAAATTTTCATTTCTGTCGGCGGCAGCTTCCCGACACGCAGTACAAGCGGCCACGTGGGAGGGCCGCCCCCGTGGGGACCACAGAGCGAGGCGCACGTGTCAGCAGTCTAGGCGTGTTGACCGTAGTTTGCGGGCATCTTTGTACGGAATGTTTCCTTTGAATGCTTCTGGTACCCGATTTCGCTTTCCTCCCGGCGAAAAAGAGGGGGGGAAAATCCACTTTCGAAAATAAAAACAAAAACAGGAATGGAACCCAAAAAGAGCTAAAATATAATGAAAGCACTTTCAATCATCATGCTACTAATTTGGAATTTATTTGAATTGATTACCACTCGTTGAGCATCCACTAGTGCAGGTTGGTGGGGAAGCAAAAAACCTAGGAAACTTTCTTCAAATTTATTTAACAAATCAAAAGCGAAAGATTAATTTTTTAACTCAAAAATCGATCCTTGTTGGTATATATATAGAAGTGGATATATGTATAAACATGTATAGAAGTGGATATTTTATAACAACTTTACTTTTAATAGATTGCATGTGTTCTTTGGGTAATGCGATTGGAAACCCTTTCTCTCTAAATTCAGTAAAGCTTATACCTGTTTTATAATTTGTTTAGACGCCTGTTAATAAATTATAGATTATTTTGCTGCGTCAAAAGCATATAATTAATTATTCCATATGCTGCAGACGATGTAAAAGATTATGTCCTTTTGTACTTCTTTCTCTAAACCCCATAATCTTTCTTTACGCTTATAATGCCCATGGTTTTGGGGCAACCCAATCCTTTCACACGCGCAAGTATACTCGTGCACACGCGCGTGCGCATACATATAGAGGGCAAAAAGGGCAAGAAAACTTATGTCAATACTTGAAGCTAAAATGGCAAATTAATGAAGTAAAATATTTCATCATTGAGTTAACAAATTTGTGCCAAAAAAATTGATTAAAGAATGTTTCTTCGTGCAGTTGTATTCTTATGAGATGGTTTTGCATCACAAAAATTGAAGTACCGGTCAAAAAATTCAATGGAGGCAAAGATTCTAACAACATTAAACAGATCAACACTTTGCGAAAGGAATTAGGAACGACATGAAGGCTTGTGCGGCTTGTTAATTTTTGTGTTTTGTAATATTTTTCAGGGTGGAAATCAGTTAAATATTATTGTATGGATATCAATTCATTCCCAAACTTTCGAATTTTGTCAATTTAGTCATAAATCTTTGTACGTAGTCATTCTAGTCATTATTTGCTAGAAATCATTGACTTGGTGGTATGTCAGATTACCGATGATGACTAGACCACTATTTTAGCAATTTTCGGCAAAATTAACCAAGATGATTACATTATAATTGGTACACTATTTAGAACTAAATTGGCAAAACTGAAGAATATAAATTGGCATTATACAATAGGTTTATGACTAATTGGACACTTTTTCTAATTTACTAGCTAAGTTTTCTTCTCTTATTTCTGGCTAATGTCTATTATGTTCTTTCTTCTTCTTATGAATTTTCCTAGGCCTTTTGATTTGCATATTGTGTGGTATTTCCTAATAGCAAAGATAAGTCACACAAATTTATCCTAATTATAATTAGGAGGTAAATCAATGTTCTATTATTAGAATACGAAGATTATTCAGGATTTACCGGTTGCATCACCATCGCCGTCCGCAACTTTATTTTGACAATCAAGTTGTTATTAAATGCGAGGAACATATACCATACTCATGTATTTGCTACATTCTTGGACACTAAAGCTTTTTATTTTGGCCACCTTCCATAACGTTCGATATAGTTGATTAGGTTCTGGATTCCACTAGATTAGTGCTTGATCAACTTTTGAACACTCTGGTACATTTCTCTGGGTGGAAGTGATCATTATTAGAGCGCTTGCCTTTTCACTACAAAACATGATCGACTTACAGATCCAAAGGTCAGCCTGTTGATGCTGAACTATATATGTGAGTAATTGACTACTCTGAGATGAGTCGATGCAGACCCTGAAGTTGTTAATGAACCCTTTTCCTGTAATACTAGTTCATGTGGGAGATGATGAGTGCACCATGTGAGGTGTGAAGCAGAGAAGAATCTCACATTGGAAGTTTGGATTAACAAGGAAGAGATAAGTGTAGTAAATGTTCTAAACGTTTTGGGCACTGGTTGATTGAGTCCTTGACGCTCTAAATTGGTTGATTGAGCTCTAAACATTCTTATTTAGGTGCAACCAAGACCTAATCTTATTAATCGTACCAATGAACATAGATTGTTTGATATTTGGTTTTGCGTTTGATCACGGAATAGAATTAATACCTGGTTGTGTTGATCGTTGGGTGTAGACATTGATTATGGGGATCAAATGGAAATTTAAACTAAATAGCCAGGGAACCCAGGTTCTATGATCTTGATTTTTCTTCCCGCTTCAGAAAACATCTCGGATTTATTTTTCACTTATTGCTCATAATCAGATTTCTCACTCAATTTTCAAATGAAATTCAATAGCTGTATTCCTTCTTTATGTGATCAAAATCATGCTTAATTCCAAGAAAGCCTCTGATATCATGCAATTTTCCAATGACAAAAAGTCACCAATGGAGGAAACTAAAACTTTTCAAAATTACTATTAGGTCCATCGCTAGTGTCCATAAAAACTTACATACTCATTTGTTTGAAGGCTAACATGTGTGTTTGGAGTTAGTTTTATAACCAAATTCTTCGACATAGTCACCATCATATGATGAGTGCGTAAATTGTCTCTTACATCAGTAGTAGACCTAATGAAAGTACCTATCAAACTCTATTGACTAAAGGCCAATATGTGTAGGGCTATTGTTGCACTTCTCTCAGAAAAGGAACAATTGATAATGCTTGGTTGTCCATGACGAAATACTAGGTTTTCAAGGGAGGGTAGGTCCAGCTAGATGCATCGATGGCCTCAGCAATTTACATCCCCCTCTTGGATCTCCACCAATTATGGAGGCATTAGACTTATGCTGCTTCTCCAGTAGATACACACTGATCTTACCAAGAAAGTTCTTTGAACTTGCATTAAACTGTAATTCTTTTATAGTGAAGAATATTGCCCTTTTTTTCCTGAATAAGAAGATGGTTAGCAATTTAATTTTATGATCTATACCCCCAAAAAGGAAGTTGGAAAAAATGACTGCATTCCTCCTTAAGCTCACTAGAGAAAAAACAATTGATGTTTATGACTATTGTGAATCAGTCGTTTATCATGTAGGCCCGCTTTCACATGGTTGAACAGATTTATCTCGATCTAGGGTTGATTAGATACGAAGTGAGTGAATGATCCCAAAGAAGATGTTCTATGGAGAACTTCGCTTGTCTTAGTCATTTGGAAATAGAGGAATCCAAACTAGAATCCTCCCATGAACTGCCATTGTAATTTCAGCTACATCATCCTACTGCTAAGCATCAGAAGGGTAAAAGAATTTTGCACGGTACTTACTCAAATTGCAATAATATAAACATACCCACTAAGTGAAACATATATAATATATGTAATAGGCATTGGCAGAACTGAAAAAAAATTCATTGAGCATGCATTCCACTATCTGCAGAGACAGCACAAGAAGTTCATCCAAGACAGGTAAAGACTTAAAGCACATCTTTTCGGTAACTTGAACACCTAAATTAATTAGAAATATAAAGAAATTACTTGGTATATTTTGACATGTAGTACTTACGAGAGACTTGGGACTTGCATATCGAGGTTCTTCATTATAAGACTCGCATGTCTTTCACGAGTAATTAGCGGAGATCAAGCCGAAGAAGACTGATGACAGCTAAGTATATTGAAACGCGCATATATCTGTTAGTTCCGATCATACGTTGTCTTTTGCTCCGTGAACTGTTCTGTGCTGTCTGCAAAGATTGACTAAGGGCAAGAGAGAACTCATCATTGCGATGGCCCCTTCTCCTTGGGCCGCTTGCGCTTCTTCTCGTAACTAACGCCCCTCGCTTTGGCCTGATAGTCACGGACTTCCTTCAAGTAAACCCTCAAACCTCTAGCTCCGAAAGGGTTCGCCCCGGGTTCCCCGCCGTTCTCCTCGTAGGCGGCTCGGAGCCTCCCGATGAGCGCGTCCAGGCTGCCCCAAGCTTGGCGGAGCGGGCAGGGGCACGGGGCAGGCGGGTTCGGGAGGCCGAAGAAGGGGCAAGTCTGGTGGTGAACCTTGGTCTTGCCAAACTGGTCCTGGTAGCGGAGGAAGTCGAAAACATGCATGCCGGTACAGGCGGCGAGTGGGATCGGCGGCCTGTGACTTCCCAAGTACTGGCAGAAGGTGTTCCAATCCCGGCGTTTCTGGTTCTCATAGCGGCTTAGGGTCGAAGAAGATGATGAATCTGTGGTTGGTGGTCTGGTGATGGAGTTAACTGGAATGTCCGTGTTGCTGAGTGAGTGATGATGATCGTGGTGGTGATAGATGGGATAATCTGGTTCTGGAACTGGTTCCATAACAGTGATATGTAGGAGCTTGGATAGTTTGTCCTATTTAAGAGAGAGACTAATGAAGCACTTGGCTTGTTTAAAGCAAGAGGTTATTCATTGTACTGCACAGGATTTTAGGACACTTGGGTTTATTCAGAGGAGGACAGTAATCCACTTGAAGGAGAAGTAGACAGCCCAAGTGAGCCAGAATGATTAGTGTAAGAGTGGTTGATTTAAGGGGATGCGAGAATCTCTTGCATGGTTTTGGATTGTAATGAAGAGAGGATCTTGGAGAGGGAGGAAGGAGGGAGGGAGAGAGAGAGAGAGAGAGAGAGAGAGAGGCGCGGCTAATTAGGGTTTTTGTGCTCCAGATGGTGAAGAATTTAAGGAGGAAGTTTTTGATTGAGAAATTAAAACCAAATGAAAAGAAGGGCGTTGTGGTATTTTCAACAGGCCTTCTGGCGGATTGTCATCTTTAGTTCAAGTGCATACCTCCCTAACTAAATACTTGCTATTCTTAACATCATGGTAACTACATGTATAAGGTCTGGGAATATCAAATGGGAAAGTAACACCATCTATATTGTCATCAACAATCATCAATCAAGCATTTAGTGGAAAAGAGATGATCTGCTATCAGAAACTCACCAAGTAACTTTACAACAATCATTTGGGTCGATTCAATCAATCACAATAATTATCGCACCGCAAGGTAAGGCGCTTTGCCGGGGTCAATCCGAGGTCTCGCCGAACTGTTTGCTTCCCTTACCATAGCTGAAAATAATTGATTAGCTGATACATAGGAACCACACAAGGCTTTGCAGGATAGTTTCCAAGTTGTATCCAACAATGTGAATGACGAATGAATTAAGCAGGGCATGGCAAAAAGTCAAGCATGGTTTCTGAAGTGTTGATTTGGACTGCTAGGGTTTCTTCTGTGCATAACCAATGACCATGTCCTACTAGGATCACCCGCATCAAGCTAAGAACTGAGGCCTGTCAGAGTGTTGATTTCTTGTATGATCCCGTGCCAGCTATTCTTAGAATATCATGCATAGTAATTTACCTATGTTTCACTTTATCTCAGAACCACCCATGCCTTAGTTGGTAAGAAAAGAGAACTTAAAAGAGTTCTTTTGTCCAGTGACAAAAGTATTGCTTCTCTTGGATCATGTAATGTGCCAAGCCAATTTATATAAGACCGCTTTCTCCGTGTTCTCTGGTGTTGCATATGCCATTCAAGAATGTTAGGGGCGCAAAGACCCCGTTATAAATTACTTTTATGTAGTGAATATGACGAATTCTTATGGGTTGTTGTTCCAATGCTCATGTACTGTACGAACCATCGATTTATGCATCAATTTTTTCACATCTGGCATCACTCTTTACTTTGTTCTTTTGGTTTCTTAGAAGTTCTGTTGATGCATCTTGTTGAGAGCGCTTTTGACAGCCGGGGTTCTCTTTCGGACCTAATTAGACAGAAAGTGTAATACTAGGTTTTTGATTGTCAACAGTATAATCAAACCATGAAAAGGAAGACTCGGACCCTATCCTTTCCCAAAGATTGAGGCACAGACAGCACTAAAAATGGGGGGAATATTTCAACTTTTCCACTCGAAGCAAGGAATTGAATCCCCTCATTTGGAGTCTCTTTCCTTTGAATAAGGTTTCGCAAGCATTGGACTCCCAAAAAAGTAACTGATGACCCAAACATGGTGAGTTCGCTCTGTGCCAAAAATAGTAAACATGGAGCAGAATCCAATGTACTTGTGCATACTCCATGTCCTTAGCAACTATTTATGTTAGCACATGAAGGACCGCTTTCCTAATTTTGTTGTACTTTTCTTTAATTTTGATAGAGTTCGCTTTTTCTATGAACTGAAAGTGTCTGTTTGTTGCCACGACAGTATAAATTAGCTTTTTCTACAGTTTTACTCATCCAAAACTGCATTTTCTTGTAAATATGTCTATCCTTAATATTATGGTTGGTAGAATGATATGTATAATTACAAATGACGTATAATCTTGATGATTAAGGTGATCCAATATGACATTATTACAATATTATGAAGAGATTGAGAATGTCATAAAATGTTATCAATCGTATAATAACAAAGAAAAAGTCCGTGCACTTATTAAACCTATTAAAGTGGAAGTGCTGGACTCCTTTCATGTAAATCTATTATCTTCTCTCTAGTAAAGACAGTGTCGTTAACTTCGTCTTTTTTTCTTCAAATTTCAACAAAAGAATGAGCAAATTAAAATTTCTAAGTTCATATAATGAGGAGGGCAAATGTTATTCTCCATTCTCAGACGTTGAACTTTTCGGTAAATATGGTAATGTCTGTTTCTAATATCATGACCCAAGACTTATTGGCCACTTTTCAATAACTAAAAAGAAACGATGTGGTGACCACTTATTGACATGTAGTAAGGTAAACGCTTATAGTGTCAACAGGAATTTTTACTGCTCTTTTCTCCATCTATCGATTTAAGCGGGCGAAAAAGGAACCCTAGGGCTATACTCTAGATAAGACTAGTCTTGTCCTGAGGAGCAATATGTGACATCATCATTTATTTGAATGAACCGCATCTTCTGAAATCAATTTCTCTCTTTTTATATCTTTCGAAAATAATAGTCATAGAGATTTTTGTCTTCCTTCATAATAGTTCTTCATATGCCATTGCTATATGGTTTTTGTGTGATTAAATGTGTCTAAAATTTAAAGCATTATACTAAATTATTCATATTTCCCTCTAGCAAGATGCACATAACGTTTTTCTAATTCATCTTAATTAGAGATTGCAATGAGATCGATTTGGGAGGCCTATCCCTAATTTCAAACTCAAAATCGACCAATGGTAAATAAAAATCAAGCCTGTCCCAAATTCAAGCTAAGTTTCCAAATAGGAATCTCAAGCATATCCTACTTAAATATACGAAAGCCGGAAACTTAATAAATTTACATTTTTTGTATTTTGAAGATAAATATTTTAGTGCTCGACAATTTGATGATTGAAAATCAATTATATTTTTGTATGCCGTGTTAAGTCACCCAGATTTGGATTGAAATAGGATAGGATAAGGTGAGTTAAAAAACTTTAATATATCCTATGAATTGTAAAATATCATTTTTCATTGGCGCAATCCAACATAGGATTCAAAATCTTTGAAAATCTCACTTGTTCACAAAGATGACACTTTCCAAATCTAGGGCACCATCTTGTTGACGTAATCTTGCACAGCCGAGACTAACACCATTTTGAGCAATCACCATTATCGCCAGACCTCCTCCTTTGAAATCTTCCGATTGTTAGCACAAAATCTCAGATTTGAGTAGAGGACAAGATCAGATGTTGAAGCGTCACAGCAAAATCAGGTAACCACCGTTCAAGACCAACATATGAATGCCCAAAACTTCGTGTGTTTTGATTTTTTTTCTTCTTTTTCAAAGACAACTTTTCGAGTCGATCCACCAATTTTGGTCATTCATCAGCGATAGCCGATTCAATTCGACAATTGGCAGAGGACAATCGGCTAGATGTCAATGATGATTGGCATTGGTTGAGATGACGATGATTGCATAGTGGTCAGAAGTGATAGGTTGTCGTGGTAGTGGTCCTATAGGGTGGTCAGGAATTGTTGTGGCAATGGTCCTTGTGCAATGGCCGGTGAAGCTAGACTCCATCACTCCATTGTTGGAAGGAAATTGTTATGTTTTCTTTTTCTTTTTTTTTTTATGAAACTTTTTATCCAATCCGCGTTTATCCCACCCCTAGCTTGGATTTCTTACCCAACATTTTATTTGGGTTTATCAAGTATAGAAGGCATCATCAAACACTAGACATGATATTTTGTTATCCTATCAAGCATCAAATTTGGACTACCAAACGTAGCCATAGGGTTTTGAGCACTTTAGAAACTCAATATATCCGAATTCTACCGTTCATAATATTAGTGGGAAAATTACCAAAAAAGTCTTTAATCTGTTACATTCGAGGCAATTCATTCCTAAGCCTATCATTTGTGTCAACTTAGTCCCAAACATTTGTAAGTTTTGTCAATTGAGTCCATCTAGCCAAATTAGGCTAGAAATTACTAACATAAAACACCAGTCATCTTAAATGGCACAACCCATATTGATGTGAATATTTTGGTATAATTTTTTTGGTTTTTCCTTTTCTTTTTTCTATTATTTTCTTTACTCTTTTTTATTGAGGGCTAACAAAGGTGTCCAATCAACCCTAGCCAACCATAGGCAATAGTCGAGATGCCCTTGCCTAGCCTAGATCTGGCATGGGCCCACTAGCCCTCGCCTAATGGCCAAGAGGGTTGGCAACAATGCTTGTCGGACTTGATTCCCCCCCCCCCCCTCCCCCCCAAAAAAAAAAGAAGAAGAGTAAATCAAAAAACAACCAACAAAAAAAGTATCAAAAATTCAAAAAAATGTTTAGAAAATTGTCCATGTCAACGCTTGTTGTATGACATAGGATTGTCGGCATTTGCATCAATGATTTTCGACCTAAATTGACCAATTAGACTCAATTGATAATATATGAAGATTTATGATTAAATTGACATAGGTACAAAAAGTATTGTACTTTTTTTGGTAATTTTCCCTAATATTAGCACAAAGCGCAAAGCTTATCATGCACCTAGAAGGCAGGTTTCTATTACTAAATGGTAAGATTTTTGGTTTCATTGCGCTTCGTGGCATAGGGGATGGGAATTAATCTTGGAACCTTTTTATTCGGATTACCAAAATCCCATGACGGTGGATGTCTGCAGGAGGTCTCCGCTACCTAAGCACCTCTCTATTTTGTATTGCTCTAGTGACGAAAACTCTCATTCCATGAAAACAAAGAGAAGTCTTGTAAATCCCACATGATCGATGGACATGACAATATAAGAAGTTCAACCATGGCCGGTGCCTCCAGATTGGGAAGCTCGGCCAGGGCATGGCTCAAGCATTGCTCATGACCGGCGACATTGTCAATGCTCTAGTGGTCCATGGCCAATTAAAGAAGGAGACCGTAACTGAAGGAGGAAGAACAATTTTTCTTTTCTCGTTTAATTCACGTTGGTCGACACATGTCAATTCACGAGTGAAAAACAAAGCTTGAGGAGTAAGTCTTGTACAGATCCCAATCAATGATCCCACACGATCAACATCCTTGATAATTTCCATGGTCAAAGCATGAACTTACTACCGGAATTTTGTTCTAAGTCCGTTTAAGTTCGCGTTTTCAGTCAAAATTGAGCTATATGTTCGCGTTTTCAGTCAAAATTGAGCTATATGTTCACGTTAGTCCCTATAGCCAAAATGTTAATACTTCTGTTAGGTTTGCTTAAAATTTTTCTTTCGTCCTCAACATTGATTCTCGTCATTTTCAAGTTCGCAAATGTCTCCATAGGAAGTGGCGAATTCATATCCTATCACCTCAAACCTGCATGCCAATATTTAATAGCACTCAAAAGGCAACAAAAATACACACAAACCTCAATCCGTCTACCCAAGTGGAACAGACATTTTCAAAATTGGTTCTTTTCTGAGGCCAAATACCATGTGATTTCGGTTCAGTTCTGGCTGAAACCTACCAATATGTACTCTTGCTGCTTCGAACTCAGAATACAAAAGTATGCTCACTCGGGAAAAATGAACCATTCTAGTTCAGGAAGGAAGGGGAAAAAAAAACCGAGCAGAGCTCAAAATACAGGGTAGGTTCAAGTTGCCTATTTCAGCTCGGGTTGCTTTATGTATTTCACATTGCCCTTAATGTCCCGGGTCCTACCAAATAATCTGCATATAAATGTTCTCTCGCATTTTCCCTTGATGAGACTTCAAAGCAGTCCATTACATTATTTCTGACTTCAACAAGCGATGATCTAACTCCTTATGTAAATTTAACATTCTGTTACAAGTGTACTACCCTTATGTCACCGCAACTAGTGTCCACAAGACCCGTTTTAGTGATGAGATGCAAAATTCGAAGTTAAAAAAAGAAAAGAAAGAACACCTGACATGGCAAAATTTGACACCCAAGTCGACCTATAAGTGAAACTCTCACTGAAGTTCGTCTGTCATCTATAAAATGATGCCATTATAAAGAGAAAGATTGCCGTCGAAGTGGTGACTATAAGTTCCTGCACATGCATACATTGTCATCAGAGAGCAAAATCAGACTTGGGACCATGTAGAAACAAAGATGGGCATGATGAACATGAAATTAATTGCGGAAAGCAATAGATGTGTATTCATTCATCAGAAAGGGAGCAGAACGTAGCAGCAGAGCACTCGCATCTCAGTGAAGGATGTTCATCAAATGAACATAAGACATGCTGGACCTTATACTGTAGTTAACAGATCTAATGTGAGTCAAACTGGAAATCAATTGTATGGTGAAACCATGCTCCACGTAGCCAAAGAAAGATGCATCATAAGGTCCATCACAATTATTGTCAGGGAAAAGAAAAGAAAATGGTACCTGGTTATTATAAAGAAAAGCAGGTATAAAACTGCCTACGAATTCTATCAAGTTCAGAAGACCAGTATATGCCTGCAAACACACAATGCAAAGCCATTAGTGAAACTGAGTTGTTAGATTGCAGAACAAAGACTATTGTGAATGCTAGAGCAAACAAAAAGAAAACTTCTAGAAAGATGATCTATGATCAATAACTAAGTGGTTGGGGACCCAATAATGTTACTATTATCTGTCTTAGCTATGTAAGGCAGAGAGGGGTTAAACAGGTGAACCCTTCGATTAGTGACTCAGCAGGAGTCGCCTCTTCCAACTGGTCCCACTGTTGGTCTCATGACAGATTCGTTCTCAAAGATATTATCAAGAACGGAGAGACATCACTGACATTCACACCTTCATATAAATCCATATTATTTATAGCAAAAAAATTACTTTGCCAATCTTTGAAGGTGTATGTCGTCTAGAAGAATCAAAGGCACAGGAATCAAATGATCATACCACAATCATCTACTCCAATTGAATATATGTGAAATTTGACCTTGCTAAATTTCCCGCTTGTCAGCAGAGCAGAATCAGCCATAGCATTCAAGTTTGCCTTTGTTAGGAGTGTGCAACGGAAACCGCCCGAACCGGGACCGGACCGAACCGGACCGGACCGGCCAGTTTTGGGCGGTTCCCACGGTCGGCGGTTCGGTTCCCGGTTCCAAGGTGGGAACCGGAACGATCGGACCGGACCAAATTTTTTTATATATAATTTATATTCATATAATATATAAACACATAATATATAAATATTATATATGAAACTTATTGCAATCGGAATTGTAATTGAGGTAACAACCTCTTATGTGCCTAAGAGACCTCCAAAACTCTTATTGTTACTCTTTATTTATAGAAAAAACTCTTCTCATGCTCACACTCTCTCTCTTGCTCCCCTCACTTGCAAACGACAAGGCACTTCAAGCCTTAAAAAGTCTCATACCGATTAAACATTCAAAGTATAGAAAAGAAATTGTTTATAAAACCTTAGCCAAGCACAACTTTTAATCATGTTGTTCATGGGTTTTATGCTTAAAATTAAGCATGAAACACATAAACTATTATTGATATTCACACAAGTGAAGTTTAAATATTTTGTACGTGGAAACATGTGTGAATAATTTAATTAGATTGCTTGGAAACCGAATTTGATTGATCGGTCCGAAGCATGATTATTCTTTAGTGAATGGTCATTCTTTAGTGAAAAAAGAAAGTGCCAATTCTTTTCGACCGAACCGGACCGGACCGGAACCAATGGTCCGGTCCGGTTCTCGGTCCTAGGACCAAACAGACCATTCCACGGTTCCCAAAATTGGGAACCGATTCTCCCGGTTCGGTTACTGGTTTCACATTGGAACCGGACCGAACCGGGAACCGATCACCCCTAGCCTTTGTTCTAGGATATTATGCTATAATACTCGGTGCAGTGGTTATTGCCCAAAAATTTCTTACCAATCATCCAGGGGTGATGACTAAATGTCTCAACATGTCAGAAATCTCTAATAAGTCAACGCAAAGTTTGTCGCTTTTTTAAGTGCCTTTTTCTCTATATTAAGGTGAAAAGTTCTTCCTTTGAAGTGGCTAACCAGATGCTAACTACAGCATGTAATAATCTATCGTTTGGGGCATATGATGAAGTTAGAAAGGAGATAAACATGAAATACACCAGAAAAGACATCATACCAGAGAAGAAAATGCGATGCAGCCAAAAACTAATGCAAGAGACCTAAGCAACCGTTTTCCCATTCGCATCCCTCTCCCTGGATCCTCCTCACCTTCTTCCTGCAGTTAATATCAATTCAACTGTCTGAGTAACTGCGGCAATAACTTCAGATGGTCCTTCTAACAACGCTAATTTGTAAAAAGATATTCAGAGATCAAAACAAGTAGGCATATACAACTAAAAGAATAATCAAATATGCAATGCAGCTGACTTAGATGAAGGACAGAAAAGGAGGAAAGGACAGATCCAAACTTCACATAGAAACTTACCGTAAAGGTTGGTGATACAGGCGGTTCAAATGATTTCAACTTCTCAAAGATCCGGTACACAAATGCAAATGTTAAAAATTGTAATGGTTTATATTCAGCATTGCGCTTGATTAGGATCCAAGCTGTCTGCAGAAAATCAAGTTGCTAATTCAAATTAGATAAATGAAGAATATCAGTAGAGCAAAGAGCAGCCTACAAGGAGAAAAATCAAATCTGAAGTCAAAACAAATGTCTCAAATGCCTTTAACAAGACAATCATGCCTTCCCTAATGCATCTATAAAGTATGGCTATGGCCATGTGTCATGGAGAGTGCCTTACAAATAAGTTAAGAGGTTATCTCTTTGTAACCTCTAAGTGTTTTAAAAGAAATATTGGGCATTTTCCCCACTCATTTCTTACAAAAGGAACTGCTCCAGAAAGATCTAATCATCTCCTATAACACACTGAACTGGAGACACCACAGCCAAAAGGGCACTTACGAAGACAGCAGATATTGCCATGTTGATGCGCATGTCTTGTACACTGGACTTGGTGAACCTGGAAGAAAGGGAGGGGAAACAAGAAGAAGCCAATGTAATACCAATGGCAAGGTGCAATCAGAAGAAATTCAATAAGCGATGGTGGTTCAACCAAAAAAAAGAAGCCAGAAACATATACTAAAGGAAATATGTTTGATGTAGACTAATTATTAGGTGGCAAGCAATTGAGTCCTAAAACTTCTGAAATCAAGTCCTCGTTAAAAAGTTGACAGGAATTATAGTTGCAGGGCCATGTAAGATATTGGTCAGCTCTAATTAACCGAGTTGACATAAGGACTTGACTGAACTTTTCAAAGCTTTAGGACTCAATCATACATCGAGAAGTTCTATAACTGAATTGCATGCAGTGCAGAACATTAGCTTTAAAGGTTCTAGTGCTGTTATCTAGTTCGATTACAATTATAAAGTCCATCGATAATGTATTCCTCACAGGAAAATGCACTGATGGAATGATGAACACAAACCTCGGTCCCCATGGTACAATGGGTTGCTTATCAGCATATTTGATATCCTTAGAGACCTATAAGGAGCAATTGAGCAAAACAGAGTCAAATACTCTCTTTTCAGTCCAAGTATTTTAAACATACAGAGAACATACAACTCATGCATAATGGGAATTGTACCTTGAAAGAACCAAATGTGACACCCTTTTTCCTGTTGCTTAATTGTGCCATCATCACTTTGTCATATGCTTTTTCCAGCTGAAACATTATTAATCCCCAATAACCAAACCTATAATGAGTAAATTAATATGATTTCATTGCAACCCAATATAAAAATTGAGACATACTCGGGAGGCAGCTGCTTCATCACCTCTTCTCTCGGCATCCTTTCGTTTCTTTGTATATGCTGCTTTAATCATGTCAAATCCCTCAATTGGATTAACACCCAAAACCTGAATCGAGAACAAGGAATTAGACATTTCCATATAAAGATGAGCACAATGCTAAATGTATCAAAAGTCCTGAACCTAGTCCTAAAAGTTTTAAACAACCAAAGTGCAGTCAAATCTCAAAACTTTCGAATGGCACAACCAAGTCCTTCCGTTAGTTTCATTTGTTTCAAGTGAAAAAAAAATTCAATGTGGCTTTTTTCATTGTTTTTTTCTTTTTATTAAGGTCTGCCCATCTTCCCTCTAATTGAGGTCGAGCATCATATCCATCTCTGACGATAGGTCGTTAACCAGAGATGGAACACTAAAATGATGACCAGGGAAGGCTGGGGAGTAGAAGACTGGTTTCGAAACCCAGAGCAAAGGCTAGAGTCTGAGACTTGTGATACAAAATGCAGTTCAGGGGGCAAAACTGAGCCTCCTGCTGCGAATTTACACCAATGGACAAAACTTCAGGAATAGAGTATGGCTCCGACAGATTCAGGAACAACAAACAAACGATACAAGAGAAAGAAACAAAGAACATGAGAAAGAGACGCGCAGGTGGTGAACAGCATCGCGCACCTGGTTCTATACAGCGTTTAAGTTTTTAAGTTAAAAAACAGAAAGCACTTCAATTGTACTGAATTCACCACATTTACAGAGACCACTGATGCTGGAGCTTGCGAGCATGGTCGAATCAGATCAAAAGCTAGACACTTGAAATGATATCGAGATCAGAAGCATATGCAATCCCACCTACTAAAACCCTCAACAGTTCAAAGGCCCTATTGCGAATACCATTCACAGCCCCATTTTTCCTCAAACTAGTAAAAAGCTAGCGACAAGCGAAACTTCAAAAGATAGCGCCATAACCTCGTAAGGGTTGAAGTCCGCGTTGGGGTTCGAACTCCCCGGAGCTGCGGACGAGGAAGCGGCGCAGACCACTCCGATTCTCCACGGAACCGTCCTGGCGAACCTCCGCGAGGGCTGAACGGCGGCGAGCTTGCTGAAAAGCCACCCACCCACCCACCCACAAGAGAAAGTTTCATCAGAGGCGGGAAGAGAGCCAATCGTTACTGCAATCGGAACCCGACAAAGAAGGCTTTGCTCACCTGTGGCGTCTCGAAGGAAGACGCAGACTTGGGGTGATGGCGAACGTCGCCATGGAAGTCGCCATTTCCTCGCGGCCGGAAACGGAAGACGGTGGCGGTGGCGGTGGGGGTGGTGGTGGGTTTTGAACTACGGAAGAAGATGATGAACAAGAAACTGATCGGAAACTAAAGAGAGTTGTTGGATTGTGAATGGGCTTTGTTTTGGGCTTGGGCTTGGGCTTAATGTTACTTTATTCTTGGGCTTGCAGAAATAGCCCGTCAAATGCATTATTGTTTGTTGTCACCGATAGGTATCTTTTTTCTTTTTTTTTTCTTTTTTTCTTTTTTAATGAGTCCACGTGAGGGTGTCCGACATTGGCCAGTTGTATATCATCCGAAACTGAATGTTAAATTTAGGACGGCAGATTCGACTCGTGCACTGTCTAACAATTGGACAAGCCTATCACTCCTATCTTACCACGATGCGAATGATGAGTTGATAACGACGATGTACTTAAATATATGACATGCATAATCAAATGGTTACTACAAGCGGACCCGAAAAAGAAGGCTTTACTCACCTACGGCGTCTCAAAGGAAGACGCAGGCGCGGGGTGATGACGAATGTCGCCGGGGAAGTCACCATTTCCTCGAAGGCGGAAATGGAAGACAACGACGGTAGTGGTGGTGGTGGTTTTTGAACTACGGAAGAAGACTAAGGAGTAGGGGTGTGCAACCAAACCCGGTATACTCGGTTCCCAGACCAGCCCACTTGAAAAATAGGGTCGAGAATCGGTTCCCATTGAAACTGGTTTGGGAACCAGTTCCAAAAATTCGAAACCAGTTTAAACTAGTCTAGGAACGGGTTTTGAGTAATTACCCACTCAGAAACCAGTTCCTAGATGGGTTTTATTCTCGAACAAGTTTTGTAAGTAGAGGTCCAAAATCCTTTTTTTTCCTCCAATTTCTATTTTTACTCCTGTAATCACACGACATTTTTCCTCTGGATTTTTCAAACACGCACGGCACTCCTCCTTCGTATAGTTAAAAAAATTCATGTATTTATTTATAACAAATGCTTAATATTTCAATACAAATTAGGAAGATTACGTTATTTTCTCACGTATTAATATAAAATTCGAAGTCATATAAGATATTGGGAGATTGCAAAATAAGTTCGAGTGGAAAAGGGGTTGACCTTAGGACCGGATCTGAAATACAAGGTGGGTCGAGTACAGGGTCCAATACAAACATAGTCGAGTATGAGGTCCAGAAAAGTGGAATCAGTTATAATAGGATCAGGTACAGAGTCTAGGTCTAGACCCTACCCACCCTGAACCCAATCACCCCTACTAAGGAGGGTTGTTGGCTTGGGCTCGGGCTTGGGCTTGGCCTTTGGCTTGAGATTGGACTTGGGTTTAATGTTTCCTAACTTCTTTTTTGGGCCTTCTTTGGGCTTGAAGAAATAGCCCGTTAAATACGTTTTTTGTTTGCTGTCATCTAGGTATCCCTTTTTTTCTTTTTTATCTTGTTTAAATCCATGTGAGGGTCTCCGACATTGGCCAACTATATATCATCCGTAGGTGAATGTTCACTTTAGGGCGGCAAATACGACTCGTGCACCGTTGCCAATTGGGCAAGCCCGTCACTCCTATCTCACTACAACAGAAATGAAAAGTTGATACCGACAATACATTTGAATATATGGCATGCCCAATCGCTATTTGAGATTTGTCATGCGAAAAAGAAACATAATTATCTTTTTCATTGATTGCTAGAGACATTTTATTCATATTATTGTTATCTATGACTAATAAATGAGAAATCAAGGTTACTTGTTCAATGAGCTAGTTTAGCTTTATTGCTTATTATACCCTATCGAGTACATAAGCTCTTGTTTTATCCAAACGAGTACCTCCACTTTTTTCAAATTTGGCTTGATGTAAGGCCTTCATTAATATTGGAAACGGAAAATGACTGGGAAAGACATATTGGATAGTTAGGGCGCGTTTGGTAATGATCCTATTCCCGAGACTAGATTCTGATCAGAACTAATTCTTTTTTATTCTGTTCCCAAGAACTGATTCTAAACATTTTAAACCGTTTGATAACTGTCCAAAATTTTTTATTCTAGAATAGAATTGCGTTTGGTACCGTGCTCATTAATTCTGTTCCAAATCAATTTCTTTTAATTTTTAAATAATTTTTTTACTTTTTTCCTTTTTTTTCTTTTCTTTTTTCCTTTTTTTCTTTTTTTTTTCCTTTTTCTTTTCTTTTTTTTCATTTTTCTCATCTTCTTCTTATTCTTGTGGCCGGTCGCTGAATCGGCGACGGGCCAGACAAGGGCCGACGACCTCACCAGAGCGTCGCCGACCCTCGTCGACCGAGCCTCGTCGACAGCTGGGTGAGGCTCGCCGGGGCTGGGCGAGGCTCGCCGGGGCACCGGCGGGGCTAGGCGAGCCTCACCTGGCCATCGGTGGGGCTGGGGGTCGCAAGGCTTGCCTAGTCTCTGCCCAGCCTCACCAGATCTGGGGAGGCCGAGCCTCACCGGTGACTAGGCAAGCCTCCGGCGAGCTCGCCGGTGGCTGGGCTTGCCTTCAGCGAGCTCGCTGGACCTCGCCCTAGTCTAGCGAGCCTTCGGCGAGCTCGGCAGATGGCGGCCGGTCGCAGCGGATAACGAATGGTGGCGGGCGGTGGTAGACGGCAGTCGCGAGATGGCCGAAGGAAAGAAGAAGAGTTCTTGATTTTGATTCTCAAATTCGTTCCTGGAACAAGAATCTAACTTTTTTTTTGTTCTTGATTCTATTCTCAATCTGTTCCCAGGAACAAAAATTTTACCAAACGTGATTCTAGGTCCAAACTGATTCTGGGAACAAAGAATCAGAATTTGGCCCTATTTGGATGGTTACCAAACAAGACCTTAAAGTCATCCAACTTGGCACTTTCTCTCTCCCCTCAGCGAGTCACATGAACGAGTTATGTTAGCAAACTCCGCTATACACAATAGTACTTATCACGTTATTTTCATACATGTCAAATATGCACGAGGATGATGCGTACCTATCAGAAGAAAATTGATTGAATAATGTTTACAAAAAAGTTCATGTAAAGCTTGGTGGGTGTTTTGATCCTTATGGTCATGTGGTATAAAAAAGAAAGCTAGTGTAGAAACGTAACATCCAAGTATTATTTTGGCAACAACATATAATTTGGATGTGTTTGGGAAAGGGAGACAAAAATACAGGGAAGGCCCTTATACAAGTAGGATAGGGAAGCCCACTGGGGTTCCGGGGTTCGCCTTCAACATGATATTATCAGCTTTGGCCGCGGCTCACTTGCATTTGCATGAATCACATTATATAGTTCAAGGTTGGGCAAGACTTATCTTTTAATACAACGATCTCAAATTGGATAATGTGTGATCAAAGATATGTCTAAAGCCCAACATCCCACAGTGGTTCCAATATGTAACTGAAGGCAGCCCATAGAATCTTTGTCGATATGATATTGTCTGCTCTATTGGCACCTCAGCCGCATCTAAAGTGTTGTGAATCCCGTTGTTCTATTTTAAGGTTGCATGAGACTTGTCTATCCAGATTTTGAGTAATATGGATCAGAGACGACATAACTAAAGCTCAAAATCTGTACCTTGTTCTAATACAACTGGATGCAACTGACCTAGGCTGATCGTCAACATAATATAGCTCGCGCTAGTTGCAGCTCAACCATAACCTCATGGCTGTAAAATACGTTTTGCTAGTTTGAGGTTGCACGCCAATGATTTACCGGGGCAACAGTCCAGTCTTGGGCAATATGGGATCGGAGTCAACTTATCTAAAATCCAACATCCCCCACCCTCATTTTCACACCGCATAAGGCAGTCCACACGAGCTCGAAGTTAGAGATATTTAACCTCTTTCTTCTATACTAACGTGATGGTCTTGCTCAATCCTAAAACTTTATCCTATATGCTTTTCTTATATAATCTACTAAATTAGATGTATTACAAATGAATAAGGATAACATCCTTTTGGAAATGTAAAGACGTCTTAAAGTTTGATGGCCAAACATGGTCGGGAAAAGTGTTAAAAAAGTCATAAACCTTTTGTATTTGGGCCAATTTAGTTCTAAACCTTTTTTTGGTGCCATTTAAGTCCTAAACATTTTTAAGTTGTGCCAATTCAGTCATTTTCGGTCAATTTTGGCCAGATTTTGCTGACTAGATGCCGGTCGGCTAACGTAGCCTGATCAGCGCTGACGTGAACAAATTTTAATAATATTTTAATTTTTTTGAATTTTTTTTTCATTTTCTTTTATTTGTTTCTTTTTTCCTTTTTTTTCTTTTTTTTCTTTTTTTTTTCTTTTTTTCTTCTCCTCTTCTTCCTTCAGTCGATCGCTTGACCTCGGCAACCAACTAGAGGCGACAGTCGGTGAGGTCGAGGTCGAGCCTCGCCTATGGCTAGCTAGGGCGAGCCCCGCCAGCTCGGTGCGAGGAGGCGACCTCGAGCTGGTAGGGCTCGCCCTCGCTAGCCATAGGCAAGGCTCAACCTTCGCCAAATCTAACGAGGGTGAGCCTCACCACCCAGGCCTCGAGGGCAACCTCGCGCCGGGCAAGCAAGCCTTGCCGCCTAGCGCAAGGCCGCCTTTGCGGCCACTGGTGAGGTAGCCGATAAGATCGACCTCGACCTCACCGACCATCACCTCTAACCGATCGTTGAGGTTCGGCGTCTAGCTAGAGGAAGAAGAGGAGAAGAAAAAAAGATAATGAAAAGAGAAAAAGGAAAAAAAATAAAAAAAAATAATTCAAATATATTAAAATATTATTAAAATTTTTCCACGTTAACGCCAATCAGGTCACGTCAGCCAGCCAGCATCCAGTCAGAAAAATCCGACCAAAATTGACCGGAAAGAACTAAATTGGCACAACGTAAAAATGTTTAAGATAATTGGCACAAAAAAAAAGGTTTAGAACTAAAATGGCACAAATGCAAAAGGTTTAGAACTTTTTTAACACTTTTCCCAACATGATATATACAAAGCATGAGTCTCTTTGGGAAGGAAAAGGAGTGGAGGTTGGTGGAGTGAGGAATGTTATCTTTTAGCCTTGTTCCAACACACCAAACTAGTTTGATTTGGATAATTAAAACCGAAAGTTGGATTATTTAACGACAGTTGTCTTTTTCTTTTCGGACTTAAACCCTCCAGTGTAATGCTTCAAGTCCACTTGGGGCAGCGGCAAAGAGCTGGACGGATCAGGCACAGAATCTTGCCTTTTAAAAAGCTACTTAAAAAGTTATGCATCACGTCGAAGGCGTTATTTAATTGGGCTATTTAGCTATTAAGTCAAAATTAAAATCTTACAGCATGCCCAAGAAAGAGATTTGGGTCATAATGGGCTTGAGCTTGACTTCAGCAGTTTCCTTTTTTTTTTTAATTATTCTTAAAAAAAAAAGATGCCTTTATTAGCTAGAAAGATTTATTTAATTTGTAGAAAAAACTTAATTTTAGGAAGAGGATTAGAACGGCGCTCTCTTCAGTCAATTGATGTAAGTTAATTGCGTCCTTTACCTCGCACATACAAACACATATAGATATATTAAAATTAGAGATTTCAAGGTTAGTTATACAAAATTCACCATTAAAATCATTCGTGGAGTATTCTATATGTAATAGATTTTTAGCCATTTTTCATGCACACGTATTGTGTTAGAACCTTTTAAATTTTTTATCACGATAAAAATGTAAGTCATCGCAGGTGTTGAGAGATGGTGTTTAAATATAAAACAGAATTATATATAAATTCAATAATAAACTACTCGCTAGTTTTCAACAAGTGATTGATGGAACGAGAACATGCAAATAGTTTCTATGTGGCTAATGGGAAATTAGGGAGATAAGCATGATTATCTAAAAGGGCCATAACACACATTACGGCATGAGGCAAACCAGATGACTTAATTTTCAGTAGTAGACAACTTCTTTTTCCCTTTTCCTTTGCTTGTCTCTTTTATGAGTAATCATCTTTTTTTTATTAAAAAAAATTTAGGGACACCTTTATGATTAGTCAACTCAATTGCGAAAAGCAGAGACAAAAAAAGGTGCTTGCCACTACAAATATGCAGCAACCAAGGTGGACAAGGAGTCTGCACAAGATTGACCTTAGCAATCCTGTACTGCTAGTTTGAAAACATGCACTATAATGGGTTTGTTAAATAATCTCATAAATTCTAATCGAGTATCAATTACATTGTGATACTCAGGTAAAGGCATTTTGCTTGTTTAGACCTTCATCGGAGTTTCTCATTCTCTCTTGACAAGCACTTCGCTGCCTCCCCATCCCACATGTATCAGGCAATGAATAAGCCACCATAGCAAAAACACAGATTTCGCCATGATTTAGATCTTCCTTTTGATTTATTTCAAGTACTTGAGAGTATACTAATGAACTTTGGACAAGCATATAAGTATTCACATACAAACTAACTCAGACACGAGTTGCATACATAAAGTTCCGGAAAAATGCCCTTAACTTAGTTTTTCGTTGCTGCTGAAGGACATTAAGAGAATAAGAACACGTGAAAAAAAACAATGTCGGGGTCCTCGTGATTTTCCCTTGAATTTTGTATGCGAATTGTTTGAAGGCAAAACAATAGAAAGGAATAATTCGTTCAGCTATATTCTTAATAGGCCGAGGAAGCGCTCTGTAATTAATTAGGTGAACTTAATTCCCGTGAACACATTCCACTAACATGGTCAACATACGATAATGGATGACGCATCCCGCATCCGTTCCTTTGAGTCGACAGCATTTTCAATATTAAAAACGGGAAAAAAGAAAGAAAGGAAGGAAGATGTCATTTGTACATACCACGTTTGACAAGGTTAACCAGTACCATATTTCCAAAGGATGAGTGGATAGTATTGGACCGGCGGCTGGACGTGATTTTCTCTCTGCCGACGCCCGTAAATATTGACCACCGAAAAGGATAAAGGTCGGACTGCACTTATTGGCGGGACAGAAGCAACCGAGAAGGATGATGAAAGTGAGACTGCGGGAGTGCAGCGAAACTAGAAAATGAACATCAATCGAAAAGAAAACCATTAAAAAATAAGCACGTGCCTAAATGATGCACTCCTTTTTTTGCTTCCAATTCTACAGTCGAACACAATTCCTAGAAGCCACTTTATTTATGCACAGAGAGATAGAAAAAGAGAGAGAGAGAGAGAGAGAGAGAGAGAGAGAGAGTTTGAGTTTTTTGTCTATGAAAAACCATGGATTTTTCATAGTAAAGCCTTTAGCATATGCAAAGACCCACATGGTGGTATACTGTGGAAGACAAGCTAGAGAGAGCTTGGATCATATTGACGACTAGTCTCCTCGAATATAGAGTGAGAGAGAGAGAGAGAGAGAGAGAGAGAGAGAGATGGCGAGGACACCATGCTGTGAGAAGATGGGGATGAAGAAAGGGCCGTGGACTCCAGAGGAAGACCAGATCCTGATCTCCCACATCCACCAGTTTGGTCACTCAAACTGGCGTGCACTTCCTAGACAAGCAGGTACTTCTTATTCATCTACTCATAAACTTGCGAAGAAATACGAACAAAAGTTTTTGCGGTGTGCGATGCAGTATATAGAATTCTTAAGAAAGCTTTATATACCTACCGCAGGTCTGTTAAGATGTGGGAAGAGTTGCAGACTCCGGTGGATAAACTACTTGCGGCCCGACGTGAAGCGAGGGAACTTCACCGACGACGAAAGAGACACCATCATCCAACTTCATCAAGTTCTGGGCAACAGGTAATTGCATGTCTGGGGATATAGTATAGTTTAAATCTTTGTGGTCCGATACTATGTTCTTCCTCTGCATGGCATTATTCTTGCAAACTATATCGAAAATGGTACGAATTCGAAGTTACAATACAAAATGAAGCTTCGTAATTTAACGGGAGAACAGTCAGTGAGTCGTGCTATTTTAGTTTGGTAATCTCTACCGAGTGAATGTAAGGGATTGCTAACCAAACAAACCCACTTCACACCTGGAAATGCATTCTTATCATAGAAAGAAATGCTTACAGATCTTTTAATCCGAAATGGCTAAGGAGAGGCAATGTTCTTTTCTTTAGAAACAGATCCGAGGGAGACGGGATAGGGTCTATACCTCAGAGAGTTAAAGCACCTGGCTACGAACCACGGCTTTAGGAACTCAATTCTCTTATCTTGGTAATATCCTTGGATAACGAGGTAGAAACCTTAATCCCAACAGATGCAGCTTTTAACATCTTGTGAAATCCGGTATGTTCAGTCCTATTTGTATATGCCTCCATTGGCATCCCAATAGAATATTTAGTAAATTAAAAAGGAGATCAAATATCGATAAATTACTCAAATGAGAGTTAGCAAGCCAAAACTAGTTGGTAAATTAATTGCAAACAATGAATTTTCTTCTTCTTTTTTAATGTTGATTGGATACTTGTTGATCTTTGTTTCAGTAGTAATTATTTCGATACATATTAACACGTTTTGAAATTTACCGGTATGGGAAAATATCTGTATTTTTTGGACGAAAACGATAGAATTCTACCTATGTTTGGTCCATTCTAAAGTTCATATTTCTCAGTATCTTCTCCTTTTTTGTTGGAATTCCAGATGGTCAGCCATAGCCTCGAGATTGCCGGGGCGAACGGACAATGAAATAAAGAACTTCTGGCACACCCACCTGAAGAAACGGGTGCCACACAGCCTCCCCAACTCAACTCCCTTCACCATAAACCCTACTCGTTGCACCACCCTCGATCCCTCATTCCAGAATCCGACCTCCGCGCCGCCGACGCAGAAGTTTCAAGAACCACTGACAACGTCAGAGTCGGAGTCAGGCCCCTCGATAGCAGTTCAAGCGAACATCGAAAGCAGCTCACAAGCTGTGCCGTCTTCTCGTGCTTCCCAGAAGCTCGAGAAGACAAAAAAGGATCTCATCGCGGGTTCAGCCCCGGCTTTTCCGATGGCAGCGGGCTCCCAGTGCGGCGGGCAGGGAGTTCTGAGCGCGAAGGGAGACAAGGACATGGAGTTCTGGTACAGTCTTCTGGTGAGAGCAGGAGATGGACATCATCAGGTGGGGAACGCCGCCGGGACGCTATAGAAAAGAAGCGATGGGAGTTCAAGAATGACCAGCACCTTATCTTTTTTTATGGTCATGTGGGAGAAGTGTTTTGGACTGTGGTGTGGAACAAAAGTCATCTTTTTTTCTATCTTCCTATCGACTTTATTTACCATAGTCTTTCAGAAACCACACGGATTCAGCTTGGCATCAACGTCAAACGAGTGACTTTTTAGACGTGATTGTATTGGTATATTGTAGATTTGATTTTTAGGAAAGGGAAAGAAAAATTCTAACTTGAATACTTTAGAAAGGAAAGAGATTTGTCGCGAAGAAAACAGAGAAATTAAAAGTTAAAAAAAGCCTTGAAAAAGCTTTTAAGAAAGGAGAAACCCGAAAATTGTTCACGGTGGGACTCAAATCCATGAACTCTTAATGCTGCGTATCTTTCGGGACCAAGACCATTTATCATGACTTCTGCTCGTTACATGCCTTGATTTATGACTGTCCAAATAGCATTTCCTGCTGCAATTTGAGCAACAAATGGTGTCCTACTTCTTGTATCATTAAATCCATGAGTACCGGCGGAAGACCAAAAAATTAACCGACCCTATAACTTTGTAGACATTGATTAGAGAAAAACGTCAAAAAAATCATAAATCTTTTATATTTGTACTAATTTAATTGTAAACATTTTATTAGTATTAATTTAGTCATAAACATTTTGATTTAATGTCAATTCAGTCATTCCGACTAATTTTGGTTAGATTTTGCTGATTAAATGCCGATTGGCTAACATGGCAAGGCTAGTGTTGATGCGAACAACTTTTAATAATATTTAAATATTTTTTCAATTTTTTTTTCTTTTCCTTTTCTTTTTTTCTTTTTCCTTCATCTCCTCCTTTCTCTAGCCAGTCGCCACACCTTAGCAATCGGCCAAAGAGGTCAAGGTTGACCTCACCACCTTCTAGCAAGCCTCTCCAGCCATTGGCAAGGCTTGAGCCCTCACCAAAGACCGTGAGGTAGCACATGCGAGGGCTCAAGCCCTTGCTAATGGCCAAGTGAGGCTTGATCTCATCAGATCTGGCAAGGTCAGGCCTCACCCGTGGTTAACTAGGGCGAGCCTCGCCAACCCGACAGAGGCCGCCCTCGCGGCATGGGTGGCCTCAAGTTAGCCCTCACCCATGGCCAAGGAGGGCGAGCCTCATCACCCAGCATGAGCAACCTTCATGAGCAACCTTCGTAGTCTCTAGCAAGGGCTCGAGTCTCATTGAGCGTCACTAGTCAACAAAATCCACTCAAAAGTAGGCTGAAAGAACTGAATTGATAACAAGTAAAAAGATTTAAAACTAAATTGACATCAATAAATGGTTTAAGACTTTTTTTTGACACTATTCCCCATTTGATTGCATTGATATATTATTGATTTGATTTCGAAGAAAGAATAAAAAAATATTGATTTGATTTCGAAGAAAGAATAAAAAAAATCTAACTTGAATTCTTCTGAAAGGAAGTTGATTTGTTGGGGAAAAAGAGAGTTTGAAATAAATAGAGAAATTAAAAGACCAAAAAAAAAAAAACCTTAAAGTAGCTTCTAAGAAAAGGATAAAAGCGAAAATCGTTCACGGTGGGACTCGAACCCACAATCTCCCGCTCCGGAGGCGAGCGCCTTATCCATTAGGCCACGCGAACATGTTGTTGTCACGAGGATCAACATTAAATTTTTATAAGATATTTCATTTTCATTCACACATTCTCTTTGTTATCAGGTGAAGGAATTAATAATCAATGCAATGCAATGCGCATTGTTTGAGGAGTGAAGCGATATTTCCCCCCTTTTTTTCCGCCATTAAGGAGGTAATTTCTTTGTATTACCATAGCCGACATGAAATGATAAATGAAATAAGATTTTGATAACAAATATCTCTGGTGTAACTGTTAAATAATCATCTAAAAATGTCTACAACTTTCAATACATCGTCTCTCTCTCTCTTTTTCTTTTTTTTATTTATTTATGTGTAACCGATATATTAGATATCGAAATTTTGCCTTATTAAGATTGGCTAACCAAAATCTTGATGCATTTATAATAATGCGCTGATAAAATTAAAAACGAGAGGCAAACATCATTTTATTATTTTTCTCGATTTAACAGAGAAAAGCATAAAAATTGAAAAGGAGGAATTGAAAAACATATATATTGGATCCACATGACAAAATAGAAAAGCAATTATCATAAAAGGAAATCCAAAAAGGCCCAATTGCAACACCACAAGGATTTTATCAACAGAGAGGGATGCCACAAGAGAGGTTGAGGTTTAAGAAATGTCTAAGCAATTGTACTTAATTCATCGCGATAATAACAGTCTGTTTAAGCAATAAATAAATAAATAAAAGATAGTTAAAAATTACTGTAGAGTCCACTTGTAATACACAATACACTGTTACTCTCACGTTAGCCTAAAAAGTAAAAACCATTAATGATAGCAAAGCCTGGCTTGAGATTTCTCTGGTAATTTTTCCCAACACGATATGCACATCACAAAGTAAGAAAGAAATCATTTCAAATGAAAATTCCTTAGAGATCCAAAAGCAACGCTACAAGGACAATATCAAGGGCTCTAAGAAAAAAAAAAGGAAACCTGCATGTATATGGTAAAATTGTTATATGGTAAAATTGTAATTCAATATAAACTTCCGCATTTAAGTGTCTATCATCCACTATAAATTTTGCCAAACCTTCCCTCCACTTCTGTCGCAGATCATTCAAGCACACTGGCGACTCCGGACATGGAATCACTTTCGAGGCTTCAGACAATACTGGTCATCTCCATCTTTCTGTTGCTGCAACCAGGTTGCGAGGTGTCGTCCCAAAGGCCCCTAACCTTGCTCAAGATCACTAATGGCTTGGGCAATAACAGGAACCTGACGGTCCATTGCGTATCCCCGGCGAAGGGCGCCGACTTGGGGATCCAATTACTCCCGCCCAATCAGTTTTTCTCGTTCCTGTTTACACCGGGCACCGGGGGAGACACTGTATATACCTGCAGCTTTGCATGGCCAGACAATTTTCATAATTATGATATATACGTGCAGACGAGGGACGGGGACTGTCGAGAATGTTTTTGGCTTGTACAAAACCTGGGTCCGTGCAGACTTGATAACACAACCCAGGTATATACAATCTGCGATCAATGGAGTAGCTAGTGCGGGGCATCCGTCATCTTGATGTTCTCGGCTATGTCATATAATCCGACTGAAATAAAATGACTTCTTTTTAAGGATCCGTTCGTTTCGTGAAAAATGGGTCATTTCCGGAAAATATTTTCTCGGAAGTCATTTTCCATGAAAATGACAATATTTTCTGGTGTTCAATTAAAACCTGAAAATATTTTAGAAAATATTTTTCAATGTTCGGTAAGGAAAATATTTTCCGCTCCCCAGATTGGCAAGCGTGAGCGTCAAACTTAAGGTCACCAGATCGACGAGCGCGAATTTAAGATCGACGAGCTTGAGGTTCACCTAGTTGGACAACTAGCCAAGAAAAAATAAGTTGGGAAACAAAGAAAAGAAAAAGGAAATTAAAAATATTTCGAATTAAAAAATAAAAAGAAAATTAAAAAATAATTCGAATAAAAAAAAAGGGGAGGAAGAAGTAAGGATTTGTAGAAGTGTGAGATAAGATCAAAAGAGGAAAATATTTTTCACTTTTTTAAAAGTGGAAACCATTTTCCCTTGAAGATTTTTTTCCTTTGATAGAAAACATTTTCCTCAAAGAATTCATTTTCTGCGAAATGAACGCTAGAAAATTCGGAAAATGTTTTTCTGAAAATTATTTTCCGCAAAATGAACAAAGCCTTAATTCTCTCCCGTTTTGTGTTAGATACTGGATACGCTCTTCACTCTAGGTATGTTTGATCTGTAGATAAAGATTCACGTGTGATGATACTTGATAGGAAGCGTAAACTAGAGACTCACAAGCAATAAAATAGTCATCAAGCCCGACCAGTTCTTCTCATCACACGGGTCTAGCCATTTTAGCACAAACAATTTGGGAAAATCACCAAAAAAAGTTATAAACATATTGTGCTTTTGCTAATTCAATCATAAATCTGTCGATTAAGTTCTAAACATTTTCATCTTTTATCAATTGAGTTTATCCAATCGATTTTTACCAGAAATTGCTTATGTGAATGCTAGCCATTTTACGTGATACAACCGATACTGAAATTGATAAACTTTTTTTTTTCAATTTTTTTGAATTATTTATTTATTCTTTTTTCTTTTTTTTTTCTTTCTTCTCTTTCCATCTTTTCTTCTTTCCTTTTTTTTTTTTTTTTGGTAGCCAATGAGGACCGCCCAACCAGCAACTGGGTGACGACCATTGGGCAAGGGTCATAGTTGGGAAAATAAAATAAAAGAAAAAAAAATTCACATCAACGCTAGTCATGCTACCTAAGATAGTCAACGCCTACGTTAGCGATTTTCACCCAAAATTGGCCAAATAAACTTAATTGGCATAATTATAGGATACGACTCAATTGACAAAAGTGCGATATAATTTTCTCCAAAAAGCTCAGTCCTAAGATGACAAGAATCTTCCTTCCTTCTTTTCCTCTTATACGTGATTCTGCCTTCATTAAAAACAACAGGATGGTAATGGGATCTTCATCGACAATATATGTACGTTCGCTTGAAACGAACTAGAATGGGCACCAAAAAGCAGAACAAAAAACACTATATTCCTATACCTTTCGTTAAAATGACAGGAAGTCAAAATTGTTAGACCTAAATAAGAGAAAAAACTGTAATCTCAAGGGGTGATTAATTGATAATTTGTTAACGAGTGCCCCTAGCACATTGGTCAAATAATCCCTTAAGAAATTCTGGAATTTTCAATCCATTGTATATTTCGTGTTATGTACAATGAATGTATTGGATATGGAAATAATTCCTTATTAGGCATGATTAACTAGTGCCCAAGACAATCATGAACAAGACCTCATAAAATAACGAAAAAAGGCAAACCTTAATGTATCAAAGAAAAATAAAGATCCGAAATCAACCTTACAAGGACAATATCAAGGTCTCTAAGAAGAAAAAGTAAAGGTGCAAGTATATGGTAAAATTGCAATTCAATATAAACTTCCGCATTTAAGCGTCTATCGTCCACTATAAATTTAGCCAAACCTTCCCTCCACTTCTGTCGTAGATCATTCAAGCACACTGGCGACTCCGGATATGGAATTACTTTCAAGCCTTCAAACAATACTGGTCATCTCCATCATCTCCATCTTTCTGTTGCTGCAGCAACCAGGTTGCGAGGTGTCGTCCCAAGGCCCCGTATCCTTGGTCAAGATCACTAATGGCTTGGGCAATAAGAACCTGACGCTCCGTTGCGCATCCCTGGCGAAGAACATCGACTTTGGGAACCAATTTCTCCTGCCTAATCAGTTTTTCTCTTTCCTGTTTACACCGCCCGCCGGGGAAAACACTGTATATAACTGCAGCTTTGCATGGCCAGGCAATTTTCATAATTATGATATATACGTGCAGAAGAGGGACGAGGACTGTCGAGAATGTTTTTGGATTGTACAAAGCCTGGGTCCATGCAGACTTGATAACAAAACCCAGGTATATACACTCTGCGATCAATGGAGTAGCTAGTGCGGGATGTTCTCGGCTATGTAATGTCATCCGATTGAAATAAAATGACTTCTTTTTTGGTTCCGTTCGTTTCACGGAAAATATTTTTTGGGAAAACGTTTTCCGGATCTTCTGGCGTTCGTTTCATAGAAAATGAATTCCTTGGGGAAAATGTTTTCCATCAAAGGAAAATGTGGAAAAAAAGTCGTGGAAAACATTTTCCTCACTTGATCTCTCTTATCTCACACCTCTACAAATCCTCATTTCCTAGTCGTCGGATCAGGTGAACCTCAAACTCGTCATTTCAAACTCGCGCTTGTTGATCTGGCGAGCCTCAAGCTTGACGCTTGCACTTGCCAATATGGGGAGCGGAAAATATTTTCCTTACCGAACACCAGAAAATATTTTCCGAAACATTTTCAAGTTTTAGCCAAACACCAGAAAATATTGTCATTTTCCTGGAAAATTACTTTTGGGAAAATATTTTATGAAAATGGTCAATTTTCCGCAAAACGAACGGACCCTTATTTCTCTCCTATTTTGTGTTAGATACCGGATGCGCTCTTAATTTTAGGTATGTTTGATCTGTAGATAAAGATTCACGTGTGATGATAGGAAGCGTAAACTAGAGACTCACAAGCAATAAAATAGTTACCGAGCACGACCGGTTCTCATCACAAGGCTCTAGCCATTTTAGCACGAACAATTTGGGAAAATCACAAAAAAAAAAAAGTTATAAATATATTGTGTTTTCGCTAATACAATCATAAATCTATCAATTAAGATTTAAACATTTTCATCTTTTATTAATTGAGTCTATCCAATCAATTTTCATCAGAAATTGCTTATGTGAATGCTAGCCATTTTACGTGACAAATTCAATGCTGACATTGATAAATTTTTTCGTATTATTAATTTATTTATTCATTCATTTTCTTCTTTTTTTTTTCCTTTTCTTCTCTTTCCATCTTTTCTTCTTCTTTTTTTCTTTTTTTTTTTTGCAGCCGATGAGGGTCATTGAACCAGCAACTGGGTGACGACCACTGGGCAAGGGTCATAGCCCTCTCTCTAGGGCCGATGAGGGTTGAGGGAAAAGAAAAGAAAAAAAATTCACATTAGCACTAGTCATGCTACCTAAGATGGTCGACGCCCATTAGCAATTTTCGTCCAAAATTGGCCAAATGAACTTAATTGCCATAATTATAGGACACGACTCAATTGATAAAAGTGCGATATAATTTTCTCCAAAAGGCTCGGTCCTAAGATGACAAGAATCTTCCTTCCTTCTTTTCCTCTTATACGAGATTCTGCCTTCGTTAATGGGATCTTCATCGACGATAAGATGTATGTTCGCTTGAAACGAACTAGAATGGACATCAAAATGCAGAATGAAAAACACTATATTCCTATACCTTTCGTTAAAATGACAGGAAGTCAAAATTGTTATACCTAAATAAGAGAAAAACTGTAATCTCAAGGGGTGATTAATTGATAATTTGTTAACGAGTGCCCCTAGCACATTGGTCAAATAATCCCTTAAGAAATTCTGGAATTTTCAATCCATTGTATATTTCGTGTTATGTTCAATGAATGTATTGGATATGGAAATAATTCCTTATTAAGCATGATTAACTAGTGCCCCAGACACTCATGAACAAGACCTCATAAAATAAAGAAGAAAGGCAAACCTTATGTTATCATTTTAATTAATGTATCAAAGAAAAATAAAAATTGAAAAGGTTGGGTTAAACAAATATCAGCTCCATTTGACAAAATGAGAAAGAAACTATTTTAGCAATATTATGATATTTAGATATCTCTTAGAGATATTTAGGATATTTTCTCTAATTTGTATATATATTTTTAATAGGCATATCTGATTTGATTTTCTCTAATTTCATTTATGTAAGCCTATATTTAGGCTCTCCATGACTCTTTTTTATATATCAAAATATACCAAAATTCCCCAATTCTATTTTCTACTTCATATTTAGCTATTTCAAATTAAAATTCAAAAAACCAAAATCAACACTACAAGGATAATACCAATTTAAAGGGACGCAGGAAGAGAGAATTTAGGATATGCTGGTTGTATATACCACAAGCACTGGACTCTTCAAATGTAAATGCAACACAAGTATATGGTAATATTGCGGTTTAACTTCCTACTACGAGTGTCTGTGTTCCATTCTATGTTCCAAATTTCACTGCACTTGTCATAAATCACTTTAACGACGACGACCGTGGATATGGAATCATCTACCAGACTTCGAATGGTACTGACGACATCCATTTTTCTGTCGCTGCAAGCTGGTCGCGAGGTGATACCCAAAACTTATGTCCAGATCACTAATAATTTGCCCTGCGGAATGTATCTCACGGTTCATTGCAAATCCAAGGACAGTGGTCCGGGGTTTGATTATCTCCTGACAAATCGATATTGGCCTTCTGCATTCCGACCTAGCTTTGGGGGAAGCACGCTATATTTCTCCAGAATCTCATGGAACGGTCGTTTTGATCGTTGCGATACGTATGTGCAGCCTAGGGATATTCATCAATGCCAGGATCGTTTATGGAGTACATTGCCGGATGGTCATTGGAATTCTTCTGCAGATTCATTGCTGCCAAGAACGACTGGTTCCTTCAAAGCTGAATAGCTCGTGTTCTTAATCCTCGAGAAGTAAGAATATCGTAAGAGGATGAAAAACCTTCCATCCTTAACTCCCTTTTCTACGAGACTTCGCCTTCGATAAAGACGATAGGATGGTAACGGGATCTTCGTTCCTTCCTTAACGATGCTGAAAATGCAGAACAAAAAGAACTATATTCCTGTACTTTCATTTGCAGGAGAGAAGGTTGTCATCATTAGGCCTAAGTAAGCAACTAAGAAGGGAATGAATTGGTTTTTCGTGAAAATGCAGACTGATGTTATAGAACCGATATCGCTTCTACGTGTAAAGTGAACTAGCAATATATGCAGTGTGTATAAATGGGTTTAGGGAAAGAAAAATTACAGGCGAGATTTACAGAGATTCAGCTGGGTAGGCCTACTCGTCCTCTCTTCCAACTTTGGTAGCCTAGACAGGCTGAATTCCATTGGCCTTTGTTTGTAAAAGTCTTGGGTTTTTAATTAAATCAAGTGATGGTTTTAGAACTTAATTGCATTCAGTACACAACTTTAAAGAGTCGTGATATATTTTTTACAGCAAAAGAATTTAGAAAATTAGTCTCAAAACACCGGCTTGTGGGCCAACCCATAAGGGTTGGACTAGCCTGTGTGCCACGTGCCATACTAGCTCTTTAAGGCCAACTTGTCATGTTGCTACGGCTCGTAATGAGCGAGATTTTAGAAGTTCAACTCAGATATGCTTACTCCTCTCTTTCAACTTCAGCAGCCCAAAGAGGTCAAATTTCACTAGATTTTGTTTGTAAAGGTTTATAACTTAATTGAACAAATTAAAAATTTTAGGATTTAATCGCAATCTGTACATAAACTTAAAGACTCGCGGTGCATTTTTCCTGCCGTAAAGACTTCAAAAAAAAATTAAGCAAAAACATTGCATCATGGGCCAACCCTTGAGGGCTGGCCCATGGGCCATGTGCCCTGGTAAAGGTTAACTTGCTGTGTCAGCACCGGCTGTCACAGGCCAAGTCATGCCATGTCCCAGCCGGCTCAACCAATCCACCACCTTATGTATAAGCGAATACGCTCATTTCTCTTAAATTGAGTTACTAAATATTACATCAAACAAAACATCCCACCATAGGAAAACAACCTAATTTGTGTTTGATGTTGAAAGTCTAGTTGACCCAAACTTCAGTTTCAGAACCAGAAATCGGTATAAGTCCAATTACAGGGACATATTGGTATATCTATACTGTCGAAACCGATGGAGCGTCTAAGTTTTACGTATAGTTTAGCATATAAGCTGAAAGAATTTTGCTATGTTTGAACAAAAAACAATAGGGACAAAATTTCGGTGACGAAAAGTTCATCTTCTCCAGAAATTGCGTCTAGCACATGTTATGTTCCACAATCTTAAGGATTTTCTTTTTCTTTCTTTATTTAGGTTAGACAAATATATCAAAAAGCTGAATTTTAAATGGTAATCTGCTGTGATTACATTTGATCTTTTCTATGATAAGAGTAATCGATAGAGAAGCAATATAAAACTTGAAATGTTAGCGGAGTGAAAAGAGTGTGAATTAAGGAATGTGTTGCGTTAATATATTTCCTTTTTACTTGAAATCCACATCAGAGGATATATTTTTTGGGCTTTACTAGTATAACAGTTTGTAAACTACTGTTTAAGTAAAAGTACATTGCGAGTTACAAATTTTTGAAAGAGTGGACACCACAATGATTTCTAATCATTTTTTATTTGTTTTTGGCAAAAAAAAATATTTTTATTCTACAGTAAATTAAGAAAATTCACATGAGCCTTTTTCTATATTTTCTGTTGAAACATGATTATAGTAAATTGAGTTTAGAAAAAAAAAATTTATCACATTCTTCCTCTGTCCTAAAACTCCAATGCTTTTAATTTGCTCCTTATTTTTTTTAATGAACATATATATATCGAACAGCTGCGTCAGCAATTCTTTTAAGAAAATGAAAAAAAAAAGGAATTATTTGGGAAGGCGACACTGACGCCTCTCGATGAGGACCGATGGCCCTCATTGAGGTCCTAAAGAGGCGGCCGGCCGTTGAAACCAAATTATATTTTCGATTGCTAATTTGGTAAAAATATAAGAATATGTCACACCCCCCCCCCCCCCAAAGAGAACCTCACCATGAGGTAGGGCTCAATTATTTTTTTTTAAAAAAGAGTTTTTTTTTTGTGACCCAAGATCCGCCTGGCCTGACTCGCTTATGCTCGCCAACTCATAGCCCCTAGTGTGCACAGTACATCTTGGACCAAGCGTCAATACCTAGGAGGAAGTTAGCACAGGATTTTACCACCATGGCTCCCACTTAAGACATATTAGCAGTTGCAAGTTTCAACCTTAGGACCTCTGCGATGAAGTGTCCAAAGCCGAACCAATTCAATTGCCCACCAGTAGGTTTTTAAAAAAAAAAAAGGTATAACAGTTTGTAAACTACTGTTTAAGTAAAAGTATATTGTAAGTTATAAATTCTTGAAAAAGTGGACACCACAATGATTTCTAATCATTTTTTATTTTTTTGGCAAAAAAATAATTTTTTTATTCAACGATAAATTAAGAAAAGTCACATAAGCCATTTTCTATATTTTTCTGTTGAAACATGATTATAGTAAATTGAATTTAGAAAAAAAAAAAGTTATTACGTTCTTCCTCTGTCCTAAAACTTCAATGCTTTTAATTTGCTCCTTATTATATATATATATATATATATATATATATATATATCAAATAGCTACGTCAGCAATTCTTTTAAGAAAATGAAAAAAAAAATTATTTGGGAAGGCGACACTGACACCTCTCGATAAGGACCGGTGGCCCTCATTGAGGTCCCAAAGAGGCAACCGGCCATTGGAACCAAACTATATTTTCGACTGCTAATTTGGTAAAAATATAAGAATATGTCACACCCCCCCCCCTCGAAAGAGAACCTCACCATGAGGTAGGGCTCAATTATTTAAAAAAAAAAAAAGATTTTTTTTTTGTAGCCCAGGATCTGCCAGGCCCGACTCGCTTACGCTCGCCAACCCACGGCCCGTAGAGTGCACAATGCATCCCGAACCAAGCATCAATACTTAGGGGGAAGTTAGCACAGGATCCTACCACCATGACCCCCACTTAAGACGTATTAGCAGCTGCAAGTTTTGACCTTAAGACATCTACGATGAAGTGTCTAAAGCCGAACCAACTCAGCTACCCACTGGTAAGTTAAAAAAAAAAAAAAGGTATAACAGTTTGTAAACTACTGTTTAAGTAAAAGTATATTGTGAGTTACAAATTCTTGAAAGAGTAGACACTACAATGATTTCTAATTATTTTTTATTTATTTATGCAAAAAACATATTTTTATTCTACAGTAAATTAAGAAAAGTCACATAAACATTTTTCTATATTTTTCTGTTGAAACATGAATATAGTAAATTGAGTTTAGAAAAAAATAAAAAGTTATTACATTCTTCCTCTATCCTAAAACTTCAATGCTTTTAATTTGCTCCTTATTTTTTTTAATGAACATATATATATCGAACAGCTGCGTCAATAATTCTTTTAAAAAAATGAAAAAAAAAAGGAATTATTTTTGAAGGTGACACTGACACCTCTCGATGAGGATCAATGTCCCTCACTGAGGTCCTAAAGACTCTAAAGAGGCAGCCGGCCATTGAAACCAAACTATATTTTCAATTGCTAATTTGGCAAAAATATAAGAATATGTCACACCCCCAAAGAGAACCTCACCATGAGGTAGGGCTCAATCATTTAAAAAAAGAGGTTAATATCACAAAAAATCATAAACCGGTACACTTATAGGAAATTTACTACAAATTAAGTTTTGACTACTAAAAATCCTAAACTAGTATATATATATGACAAATTTACTTCCATCATCAAATTATTTAGTTGAATGACACATGGTAATTAATGAGTATATCGATTTAGAGTTTTACTCTTCATTTATTATAGGTGTACCAATTTGTGATCTAATTAACAGAAAACAACAGAAGATAAATTTGTTATAAATATACCAATTTGAAATTGTTGTAGTCAAATAATTAATATGTGATAAATTTATTGCAATGTACCAATTTTGAGATATCCGTGGTATTATCCCTTCAAAAAACTTATTTATGTCATTATATGGGTTGATCGATCGTGTAATACATGTTTAGAATATCGGCACGCATGCCTGATCCTCTTTCGTTTTTCATGACGCACGTAGGCACGAATGGATGGATAGGGGCGCAGTAATTGACTAACCGCAGACCGTAATTAGCTATCCAATGCTTGTAAGAAAAATGGAAACCTAAGACAATTCTGGCCAAAAGCTTGGAAACGACGTGACGCAATCCATTGCGCATGCTCTCACCTTAGTTTTATTTAATAAAAATATGCAGTCTCAGTCATCCATGACATAATTGTGGGGCATTTATTTCCATCATCGAAGTACTGACTAACCCCCAAAATGATTGCACAAGAAAAAAGTTCATGGGGGGAAAATATTTAAAAACTCAATTATTGTTTCCCCTCTCTTTGAAATCTATCTATCCCCTCAAGTGACAAATCTCCTTTTATATATATAATAGGAAGCAAGCTACGTGCATTAATCGCTGAGTATTTCAAGTCATTTTCGACAACGATTGATCAAGAGAGGCAACAGCCCTTGGATTTAAAATAATATTGATCAAACTTCAAGAAATCATATCAAATTTTAAAAAAAATGATAAATTAAATGAGAAGATGCTTCATGACGTAGTCCCCCTTCTTCATGCATGCGGATGGTCAGCGATTCGGTCGTGGCGGTGCATGTTTCATCGTGCGTGCGTTCTTCTTCTTGGCGTGACACCATAAGACATTGCAGTGTATTCCATTACTTTAATAATATAATAACAACAATAATTTGAGAATAATAATTATAACTATAACTATAACAACAACTGTGATTTACATTGAGCTCAATTTGAATTGCCTTTTAACAAAGTGCAAGAGATTAATGGATAATAAATTAACAAAAGTTCACATGGACTCTTTGGTATCTTTGCTTCTAATTACTTCATTTTGTACACTTACATATAACTAAATTATGCCAAAGGCTACATAATATATCTTAGAGAAATTGAAAAGATTTTGGGATAATAAATGGGGAAATTACAAGAAAAAAATATAAATTTATTGTAATTGTGTCAATTCAGTTATAAACTTAAAAAAAAAAAAATCAATTCAATCATAAGCCTTTTACATATGTGTTAATTTAGTCAATTTGATCAATTTTGGCCCACTAAAGCTAACATGGACATCAATCGACACCAACTACCTGGTGAATGCTAACGTGAACTTTTTTAAAATATTTTTTTTTCCTCCCCCTTCCTTCTACCTCCAATCAATCACTACCTACCAGAGACAAAGGCTAGCTAAGCTAGGCAAGGCCCAATCAAATCTGGCAAGGGCCGACCTCACCATTGCTCAGCAAGGACGACCTTGCTAGATCGAGCTAGGCAACGCCTCGCCCTTGGCTGGCTAGAGGCAGAAGGAAGAAGGAGGGGAAAAAAAGAGAAAAAAATAAAATAATTCAAAAAAATATTATTTAAAAATTCTCTGCGGCCTAACACCGAGTATCTGCATCTCTAGATTGACGTCTACATCACGTTGACCTACCAAAATTAATCGGATAAGTGCACAAATACAAAAAATTTAAGACTAAATTAACACAATTGCAATAAGTTTATGACTTTTTTGATAATTTATTCCTATAAGTTATCATCCACCTATTACTCAAGATAATTGTTCAAAAATTCCTAACTTAATTGAAAATCACTAATGTAGAAGTCGATGGATGGTCGATGTTAACGTGCACAATTTTTTAAATTTTTTGTAACTTTTTTTTTTCCTTTTTTTCTACCAAGTCTACAGAGGGCAAGTAACCCTTGTCAACCATTACGCGAGGTCCTCTCTAAGCTTGGAAGGAAAAAAAGCGAAAAATTAAAAAATCATAATTATATATATATATATATATATATATATATAAATTGTCTACGTCATCACGTCAGACAACAAGCTTCTACATCAACATTTTTTTGCTAAAATTGATCAAATAAACTTAATTGATAAAATTGAAAGGTTTTATAACTAAATTAATAAAAATACAATAAATTTATGACTTTTCATGCAATTTTTCCCCGGTCACTCTCTACAACTAAGCATTAAATTGGTGGATATGCATTATTTCTCGATGATCTACTTATATTTGATATGACAAGGGTGTAGTTGGAAGCCATCCCGACTTTCTAATTATAAAGAATTAGGATCAACGCATGCGCATCCGTGTAGCTAGATAAAATACGCATTAAGTGGGTGTCCACTCGAAGTGGATACAAATCTAATCATGATTTAATACGAGGACAATTTTGAAAATACAAAGACGGGACAAGTGCCGTGATTCCCTTAATGAAAATAGACATAGACATGACTGAAAAAACTAATTAAATAGGTATTGATAGATAATTAGCTCAAAACTCCAAAATATAGTATTTTCTATGAAGAAGTGAAGACCACGGAAATTATGTTCTCTATTAAATGACTTCGTTTATAACCATTATCTTCACTAAGATGTGGTCTCATTGATGAACCTTTTCATCCATTAAAATGCAGTTAATGACCATTATCTTCACGAACAATTCACTTTTGAAAGAAAGACACATAACAAAAGCACTATTTATTTTGTGGAAAATGTGACTTATAAAAAAAATCGTGAAACCATTTTCTAAAAAAATGATAATATTTTTCAATGTTGGGCTGAAATTTGAAAATGAAATTGTTCTTGGTGAAATAAACATGATCTAAATTGATTATAGGTGGTTTTTAATTGTATCTTGAAATCAATGACTCAGATGTAACTTTTATTGTAGTCTTTTTCACGGTGGGGGACTGTGTGTCCCCGCATCATTCGTCCTTCTTTTTTTTGTTTTTTTTGGTAAAGGTAAAAGACATTCGTCCTTCTTTTGTACCTTCCTATGTCCGGAATACTTATAGCGACCACCTCGGCTTTTGTTTTGTGGTTACAAATCGAAAAAGGTTTGCCTCCAAATCTTTACCGGATTTCATGCACGATAGATCTTCCATTCTTTTCAATAAAAAATCTATGTATAAATAGGGGAAAAGGTGGGGGGAAAAAGAAGGAAAAGAATGGTTTGCCCCCACATGAACAGATGGCAGAAGGGTGAGGAAAAAAAGAAGAAGGAAAAAAGATATTTCTTCATTTAAATCCTTTAAAATATCTCATGTCTCTTCTAAATGAAATCTATTTAATTTTTCATACATAAGATCTCTCTTCACTTATTAATTTAAGTTTTTCAATTAAATATTCCTATGTGATATCGGAGTCGAGTGTTGCTCCAACTTTTATTTCACATGCGGTACTCATTTGTCAATTTTCATTTTATTCTTTATTCGGTTTGCATGTAAGGAAGAATATCTATCTATCGAATTAAGCCTTTTGATTGGACATTTTAATAATGCACACAAAACCTGTCATGCTTGTGTAATCTTAAGTTCTTAACTTGCTATTTTTTTATAAATTACAGATAAACGACCGTTAATCTTGTCAAGGAATAGGGAAAAAAAAAAGGATAAAGGAGAGATTCCGGGTTTGTGGAAATCCAGTGGCCACTTGCCTTGGTGGGAGAGGCAGACTACACGGCCTTTTTGGAGTGCCCCACTTATATGAACTTTAATTTGGCCCTTGCTTGTATATAGCCCACATGCCAAAAGCAAAGTTTCTGGTGAAATTTTGTCATTGGTTGAATCAACATCATGATTGAGTGAGGGGACATTGTCATTATCTTGTGAAGCACGTCATTATGGATGTGTTTAACCATTGATAACCTAGTCGTGGAGGCATGGCCCATTCTAATAAACATTTAAACTTAATCAACTCGTGTATATCTATTTCGAGATTCCATTTCTATAGGCTATATTGTCTTAGTGATTAGCGTTCATAAACAAAAAAGGACTTTGCGTTCCTTGGGAGAATACATGTCAATATAAGCCATACGTATCCGATAACATCCAGGCAAAACTTGATCCATTTGACAATTTGGGGATCTCTTGAACCCACCTAAAATGTGTCCACATGGACCGGCTAAGGTTTTTTATTTCAAATAACATGTAATTGGTCGAATTTCATTTAATTTGTCCATTTACTTATCTGCGCAAAATCGCAAATTGCTTGTATTATTTTAAAAAGGAAACGAAAAGAAAACAAAGTCATGGGGTTGCTTGAGAATGGGTGAGAGCTGTTTTTTACCCCTTTTGTGTAAGAGGCGTGTAGGGACTTAAATGACTCCGTTAGAGGTAACGTTTACTACTTCACCATGTTTTGATGAGCAGGTAATTTAGGTTCCACGCCATCTTCAATACCCCACTTTTAGAAGAAAGATAATCTAGAAAATTTGCTAAATATGCTTTAATTTGAAATCCCGGACATTTACATAGAAATGAGAATCTTCCTTTTTGAAAAGATAGAGTCATTAATGTGAATCCCCCTTCTTCGTGGAGAGAGCCCAAATTCCGTATTAGATGCGTTGTGTGGCTAGGACCTTAAAGCCGCCTTTGAGTCTCCATTCAAATTCTTGGGGGATGACAACTTTTTTTACGTGAATCAACGCGATTTTACACTATCTGATAAGCCGACATTGATAAATTTGAAAGTGACTTGAATTGGCATGAATTTAGCGTATATAATTTTTTTAACATGCTTAATAAGAATATAATTTTCGCTATTACTCATATTAACAGAAATATACACCGAACTTGACCGCCAATACAAATTGTCAGCCTAATCCAAGGGCCAAATTGCAGTTTTTTAATTTGATTTTTTTTATCCGATTTTATCTTAAACCCATCAAATACTTTTGAGGACAAGATCTGTCTATGAGGTATGTCTATATTTGTACTTAAATCCAGTATTCTCTTATAGTATTTAAGATATTCAGATGACTTATTTTTATCTAGTCAAATTATGTCCTACCGACTTCTATATTCTTAGAATGAAATCCAATAGTAGTGGATAATATTTTATTCCATAGGTGGAATCCCAACCGTTTCTTTTTTTCTTATTATTGGCAATCATGGAACATATTTTATATATATATCAGGACTGTGGGATTTGAGGAAGTTTTGAGTCGGATGATGAAGCTTGTAATTTGAGGTATTAATGCTGTTGGGTGTTGACGGTTTAAGGAGTTGTAGTAGCTCTAGTCCTCAAGTGCCCTTTTATGAACTAAAATTCAGGTGAAAAATATCTACAAAGTCTCAGCCCACCAAATTAAAAAGAAAAAGAACTTTATATCGTTTGAATGGAGGAAAAATGGGAAAATCAAATTTCAGATGCACGGCATACTCCAAATTACTGAAAGTTCTACAGCAAACAAAAAAATCTAATCTAATTTAAATCTAAATAGAACTTTGGAAGTTAAACGCACTAAATTAAATGGAACGAGTATTCTCTCCATAAAATTCTAGTGCTTTTGACGTTAAATAGACTAGAATTTACTAAGAGAGAAATATTTTGGAATATCGGTCTATATTAATAATTTACAAAAGTCACAATAGAATCTACTATCATAATCATAAAATTAAGGTCATGAAACCATGATATGAGTATTTAATACTTAAAAATTAGTAAGGCAAATTTAAAGAAAGAACGATGTTAAGTGAGCATTAGTTTTTAATCTAGATGAACATGCGAAGGAGTCGATTTACTTAGTCCATTTCAAAAGAATAAATAATAAGCATCAAACTAGCTTCAACTGGATGGCCATGCATGCCGATGCCACCTTCAAGTTCATGTAAAGTTTTGATCGAAAATCGCACGGTAAATAACTGTCCCTCATCTCTCCCTCCTCTACCGTTGCCATCCCGGGGGTTGCAGTTAGTTTTCTAGTCTGAATCAACAAACAAACCGGTCAGCTTACTTTGTCCATTTCGAATGGAGCAATGATTACTACCAAACTAGCTTCAACTAGATGACCACGTATTCCAATGTCAACTATATGTCAAGTTTTGCCTCGAAGAATCGCACGGTGAACAGCTTCCCCCATTCTCTCCCTCCTCTGTCGTTACCATCCCCGGTCACCTCCGATGTCTCGCCATCGCTATCGCGCGCATGGGGATTCGGCTTTTGAACTGGTCACGATAACGCACAATTATTTTCTATTCTTGAAATTGGAAGTGAGTAGATGCTGCTCGATGGGTGGACCTAGGGAGCAAAAGCATGCCCCAACTCCAATGGCGACAGGTTTTTGGAGTCTGTTTCCGAGGTCGAATGGAGGAGACACCTGGTTCTATAAATTTTGCCGGCCCAAATGCCAGCACAAGAGCGACAAAGAGGAGGGGGGGTCCTTTTGCCACCTATAAAACTTTAATAGGCTTTTTAATTCCCAATAGAAAGTGGAAGGAGACAAGAGTGTTAGGTTTATCCTCTTGGATGATAATCCGTGCTAGATTATATAAAATATAAAATTTTAATTTTTTTTTTAAGATTTTGCCCCATCCCGATAAAATTTTAAGATGAACCCATGGGGTGTGATCTTGGGAAAGTTTTTTATTTATCAAACAAATACCACTAAAAATCTCAAATTATGTCTATTATTACATATATACTCCAAAATTTTTTTTGTTACGAAAATCCCTAAACTTGTAATTTATGACACAAATACCTCAAATTCTTTTCATTTAAATTAATAAATAAATAAAACAAACTCATATATATATGTGACGTATACTAGGGGTGTGCACTAGGAACCACTCAAACCTAGAATCGCCCAGACCAGACTAGACCAATCAGTTTTGGATGGTTCCCAAAGAAGGCGGTCCGGTTCCAATTCCCACTTTTGGAACCGGTCGCCGGTCAGTCCGATTCCTGGTACCAAGGTGGGAATAGGATCAACTGGACCGGACCGATTAATTATATATATATAACATATATTTTTAAATTTTAATAAAAAATCATAATTCCTCCAAATTTCTCTCATTTTTCATTTTATTTTTTACCCAAAATAGTAAATTTACCAGTTTCATCGGACCGGTCTAGTCCATCTAGTTCTCAGTTCCAAGACCGGTCAATCCGGTTCCTAGTCCCAAAACTTGGAATCAAATTGGACTGGAAACCGATTAATCCTAATATATACCCTCTATTACAATTCCATTTATGATATAATTATTGCACTAGCATAAGTTTTGGATTTTAAATTTGAGACGTGTGTTACAGTAGGTAAGTTTAGGGTTTTTAGTGACAAAAAAAAAGTTTGAGATATTAATATTATAATGGACATGCTATAAGACCTTTATAATATTAATCCTTTTTTTTTTCTCTCTCTTGATTTGATTGTCCCCCAAAAATATAGGCATGATTTCCTCTTCATCAAGTCCTTTGGTTTGGGCAAAAACTTACCCAATAAACCGGGATACGATTCGGTGGGAAAGATCCGCTTACTTAAGTTAATCTTGATTTATTATTGCATTTTCTATAGCAAATCTATTTTGTTCGATTGTGGTCTGAGCCTAATATAAATAATATCATAAAAGAGAGCATTGATTAATTTTCCTTCTTTTTTTTCTTCTCCCCCAAAAGAGTCGTAATATGTATGCACCCTGGCCCTATTCATAACCATACAACATCAATTTGCATAATCTCACCATAGTTAATTAATTAGCTTATGATCATCAAAATGGACTCTCCAAAACCTAAAAGGATTGACCACCTTCTTTCCGTCCAACATGAACTGACCGCTTCACCACGCCTAAAGCATAACAACGGAAGCCAAATCCAGTCCATTTGACCCGATATATTTCTTATTTTTTAACATGACTATAGTCCCCCGCTTTTTTTCATAATCACGTTTAACGGCCGGCTCGTCTCTTGAATCTCCCTGTCCCATCAAAAAACCTGACGAACCAAGTAGAGATCAAAGGGTCGCGAGATGCGACACTTCAAGATTGGGTTTACTTTATGTCTCAATACGACAGCTTGTTTTGTCAAGTTTGTGAGAGGAGAGAGAGATTGTTTATTAATGAGCTAATGAGGTTAAAAGAAAAAAAGGAGTGAAAGGTAAAGAGAGGGGGGAAAATTAAAATATCCACGACATTAATGTATGTAATTCGACGGGAACAATTCATCGAAGGCAAATCGCCCGCAATTTCTCATAGTATATATAAATTAGGTCAAATTGTATTGCATCAAATTAGACTAACTTCTATAGTCCAATAAACGGCACGCCGTGCTTATTTTAGTGATAATGGGACTTTCCTAACGAAAGTCAACCTATTCAATATGCTCTCCTCCGCTCATGAAATCCCCATTAAAATTTCAACGTCAAAATATTTCATTTATTTTACTCACCTTAATCTTTTTCAAACTTGGAAATTTATAAATAAAAAGGAAATAGCCACACAAAAAATCTTAATTTTACTCATTATGACAAATTCACCTAAATTATTTTTTATGATACAAAATACCCTAAACTTATATCCATAAAATACATTTATCCCAAACTTTTTTCAGTGATATTAAAAATTAAAAATCTGTATATGTGTGATATACTAAACCAAAAATCCTAACTTATATTTGTCGTATGGTTACAACTTTAAGGTTTTTTGTCGCATTAGAAAAACGTTCTAAATTTAAAATAGACGTGTCACATCGGACACGGTTTTACGAATTTTGACGATTTTTAATCAAAAGCAAAAGGAAAAAGAAAAGTAAACCTCCGCTCCAAGAAAAACAGTCAAGTCAAATCGCAGCCGTCCATCTCCGAAAACGTGGAGAACCTCCTCAAAACCCCCCCACCGAATATTCCCCCACCATATTCCCCCTCTTCTCTTATAAACAAGAAGACGCGAAACCGAAATCACCTAAGACCAAAAAAAACAAGCAGAATCCCAGCGCACCAGAAGCAACAACCTCAAACCAGAAGAGAGAGAGAGAGACAGAGAGAGAAACGACAAGAACAGCGGCAAGCACGAACCCAACATGTGCGAGGCCCTGAAGAGCGGGTACCAGCTCCTGGAGGAGCTCGGCCGCGGCCGCTTCGGCACCATCTACCGCTGCTTCTCCCCGGACAAGAACGCCTTCTACGCCTGCAAGGTCATCGACAAGTCCCTCCTCTCCGACGACCCCGCCGACCGCGCCTGCCTCGACAGCGAGCCCAAGATCATGTCCCTCCTCTCCCCGCACCCCCACGTCGTCTCCGTTGTCGACGCCTTCGACTCCCCGGACTCCCTCTCCATCGTCATGGACCTCTGCGACCGCCGCACCCTCTTCGACCTCGTCGCCCACCGCCCCCTCCCCGAGCCCGAGGCCGCCCGCCTCGCCGCCCAGCTCCTCTCCGCCCTCGCCCACTGCCACCGCCTCCGCGTGGCGCACCGCGACGTCAAGCCCGACAACGTCCTGCTCGACGAGCGCGGCGCCCTCAAGCTCGCCGACTTCGGGTCCGCGATCTGGCTCGGCGAGGACGGCGCGGCGACCGCGGAGGGCGTGGTCGGGACGCCCTACTACGTCGCGCCGGAGGTGCTGCTCGGGAGGGAGTACAACGAGAAGGTGGACGTTTGGAGCGCCGGGGTGATCCTGTACATCATGGTGGCCGGGGTGCCCCCGTTCTACGGGGACTCCGTGGAGGAGATCTTCGAGAAGGTGGTGAGGGGGAATCTGAGGTTCCCGACGAAGCTTTTCAGAGGCGTGTCCGCGGACCTTAAGGATCTGCTGAGGAAGATGATCTGTCGGGACGTTAACCGGCGGTTCTCTGCAGAGCAGGCTTTGAGTGAGTCCTCTGTCCTCCATTTCTCCTCCCTTTTCTCCCCTCTGCTCTGTTTCGAGTGGGTTTTCAGTTGATCACTAGAGGGTGATCTGTGAATGTACATCATATGGTGTCTTGAGTTTCTTCCATTTTGGGTCTCGTTCGTTCTTGTTCTTAAGTGGTGATAAAAATCCGATTTTTCTTGAGGGAGTTCAGTTGGTTGTGCATTTAAAAAGGGAGATTTTGATCGGCATTTTCAGTTCTTTCTTCCTTGGATGATGATGATTACTAGTTTTCGATGGGTTTCTCCTTTGGAAAAGGGTTTTGTATTTCTAAATCAGTGAGAAAAATTGATTTATTTCTCGATCAAATTCTTGAAAAGGGAAAAGGGGACATGGGCTTTTAAGGTCTTCTTCTGGTTCATGAGATCGGAAATCTAAAATTCTTTTGAAGACGCTGCAATCTTTCTTTCGTTTTAGTTCGTTAGCGATAGCGATAGCTTCCGATGTTCAGAATGTTCTTGTCCTCCTACTTTATACTCAATAGTGTCTGCTCTTTTGCCAAAACGCAGGGCACCCATGGATTCTCAATGGAGGCGAGACAAACTCCCTAGCTGATATGACCTGAATAAAGAGCAGACCCCCCTCTCTCTCCCAAAAACTACTGGACTGGGTTGGTGGTAGTGGCAGGATCCTGTAAATACGCCACTGCTTTGGCTTTTCCCAATGTAAATTCATCATCAGTTCAGATCACACTCTTCCCCTGCTTTGCTTCTCTGCCCGAGCCCGTGATTCTCCAGAGCCAAGATGGATCGCATTCCGGAGCGTGGACACCTGGAGGCTTACTGCTGAGAGACTGCAGAGTTCCATCTTTGTTCAGTTTTGTTCTTTTTTTGTTTTTTTAATCTCTTTTGTGAAGGGGCTTATGTGCCTGGTGTTTTGGAGGAGGTAGATAGGGGTTTTGAGAAGAGCCTGCCCCGTCTTTCCCCGCCCCATCTCTTTTTTTTCCCCCATGAAGAGTGAGGAAGTGAGAAAGCCGCTAGTTGGAAACGGCCAAAATAGAGAAAAACCGAGAGAGAGAGAGAGAGAGAGAAAGAGAGAGAGAAATGTGCTTCTTTGTATCTTTTTATGTGTAATCTGTGCTGAATGGAATCAAGAAAATCCTCTTTTTCTTCCCTTTCACTATCTGGTGTAGCTGGAATCAAATTTACTTCTTCTTCTTCTTCGAATTTCTAAAGAGCGTTATCTGGGTGCGTGGAAAGTTGTTGGAGAAACACGCGGGACATTGTCTGTCTTCTCCGAAGGGCCGGGGAGGGCATAAAGAACAGCATATGCTCTTTTCACTACGCGTCCCTGTTGGTAGCCATGAACGTCAAATTTTTTTGCGTGTCCCTTTCCCTGGAACATGGGACCGCTGGTCCCCGCGGTCAGTCGACCTCTCTCCAGTTCCCCAACTTCCCTGGCAAGTCGTCTTCTTCAATAGAATCAACCGTGGACAAAAAGTCGAGCAAAGGAAGGGGGGAGAGTATTTTCCGTGCAGTTGGGGTCGAACTTTCCAAATATTTCCTCACTTTGAAAAGAATCGATCAAAGGTAACGCAAGCGCATCATCACGTGCCCCAGTGCAAGAATCTCGCTACGGGAGATCAGAGCATATGCCTTTGCCGTCTCCAGGATTCTCTAGAGGTTTGGAGAGGGATGCACTTTCCTCTCCCATCGCTCTCGAGCATCTTCAAAAAAAAAATTTCTTATTATATTCACAAAATTTCCGGGGGCACGCGTGCGTAATGCATGACCTCAGAGTTCTCGGCGCGAGTCAAGGAGGGAACACAAGCCGTCCGGACTTGAAACTTTTTACAGATTTCGATAAGTGGAATGGAGAGGAGATCGAGTGTGAAACCAGCGCACCCACCAGCATGGGATTGATAGCTTATCAAAGGGGGCGGCGGCTTTGGCAGTCGCATCGGAAGAAGAAAGAAAGAGAGAATAAAAGTCTTCATTTTTGAATGAATTCCAACTTCCCAGACCCACATGGCGTCGGTCTTGTAATCCCACCCCATACGATACGCTATTTGGGTTTCTTCCCGTCGCATACGTTTTTGCTTAATTTTGCCCCCTTGCAATAATTGTTTACTTCTCTTTCTGCCAGCAAAGCGATGAGGTAAATAGAAGGCCGGAACGTAGAAAGATTTGAAATCATAATCTCCAATCATAATATTACATAATTTGATAAAATCGTTGTCGATTGTTCAAAAAATTTAAGTTGTTAAATGATGAGGTGCCCCCTGCAATATTTTTTTTCCTCTTTCTACCAACTAAGCGAGGAGGTAAACAGGAGCTTCGAATATGGAAAGATAAAATCAGGATCCCTATTAAAATATCATGTAATACGACTATTAAAAAAATTTAGACTATTAGATGAAGAAGTGGTTTAATATTTAATTACTCTAACAAACCCTATCAATTTTAACAAATTTTCCTTACAGACTTTTAATCTACTTAAAAGAAATCTTACGATACGCTATCTGGATTTAGATTAGTGATTTTGTTTGGAGATATTCATGTTTTTAAATAGCCACATCTTTGTATATATGATATACAAAAGCACAACAAACCCATATATAGATCAAGCTCATTGAAATTCAAATACTTAAAATTATGGGTGATCAATTCCCGATAAGGACAGTACGACAAACCCATATATAGATCAAGCTCATTGAAATCCAAGTACTTGAGACTAAAGATGATCGGTTTCCGATCCAGACTAAAATGACCGGTTCCCAAAATTCGAAACTGGGGATCAAATTGACTAGTCTAAGACTGGGAACTGGACTGAGCTATCGATTCAGTCCAGTCCAATGCAACCGGTCACTTATTTTTTCCACTAGTTTTTTCTCGTTACTTTTTTTTTTCCCACTACTTGGAACCAAACTAAGATAGTTTTAGTTTACATTTTATTAATTTTTTTGAAGAAATAATAAAATAAAAAAGTGGCTTTTCCTTTCTTCCTTTTTTTCACCAAAAAATAAAAAAATAAAAAGTATATTTAGTTGGTCCGATTCAGTTTTCCCTTGAAATCAGGAATTGAATTGCTCGGACATTAGTTCCACTTTTAGGAATCAAGAACCAAACTGATACTTCTAAGACCCGGACCATACTGATTGGTCCAGTCCAATCCAAGCGATTCTCAGTTCAGATAGTTTGTTTTGCACACCCTTACTTGAAACTCAATCCACAAATATTATTTTGATATATTACAACAAACCCAATTTGGCTTGAAATCTTGTGATCGTGCAATGGAACATTGAAAAGACATGCTTGGTTGATCTTAGATGGCTGGCTTTACGGATTAACGGCCATTGAAGTTGGGAATTGACTGCATAGACTTGAAAAGGTTTAGGAGACAATCGCTATTACGTCTAGAACTTAATTATATTTCTCGTAAAACTGTCTCAAGCTTGTAACCTTAATTTTCACTTTTGCTTGGTGGAATCTCAATTTTGTCGCTCGTGTTGTTCGCGTGTGATGATAGTCATTTCTGCGTCGACGTCTGACAAGCCGTACCTAACATGGAATCAAAATGTAAGATTAATTATGTCTATTTATATAATAATTAACCGCCACTCTTATGCCTACCACATCTCCTAAAACTGCCAACCGACTGGGGGTCCTCCCATGTGACACGTTACACAAATTAAGGAACTGTACAAATTTCCAAGAAAGACGTGCAGCAAGCAAAAATAACGAAAATAAAAAAAGAGAAAAAGCTAGGCCAGGTGTATTGAATTTTTATTGGAGGGATCTAGAAACTTGGTACTTTTTTATCTTTTTGAGAAAAGGGTCGTCGATAGAAGTTAGATTAACATGATTTAAATAAGTTGTTTCATTTGTACTTTTTTTTTAACAGGTTCATTCGTACTTGATGTACCTGTAGTCTTTAGGTACACGTGGATTTCATTTTTTTTTTTGGTTTTAGGAAATTAGGAAATATTTTTGTGAGTGATAAGACGATTTTGTTCTCTTGTCGTCTCTCCATGATAAATTGTTCAAGGCACTTCCTTGCCCTCTTTTGGCTTTGGTAAGAATGCTTCACAAGTTGGATAGGAGCTTGGGTGATTATGTCATGTATAAGCTCATTCCCTATTCTTTTAATTCCCAATTAATTAAGATTAATGGTAAGCTTGTCTCACGAAAACTCATGACTTGAAAAATATTTTCTAAAATACGATCTCTTATACTATTTATAAACATGAACGAGCAAAAAATATTTTGATTATTTATGAAATTATTTTGGCATAACCCATAATCTTTTGGAAAACGTTTTTCATCCTTTTGGCAATATATTCAAATCTTAAGAGAAACCAAGATGTGATCCATGTGCTTTGGCAGGAGGTTCATTTTAGTCCCCAATTGAGTACTTTGTCACTATTTTTGCTTTTACCATGACAGCTTGAGTAAACCTTTGACTTTTGGAATGTAGTTGGAATTGAACTGTGCTTCTTTTTTCCCTGAGGAATCTGTGAGAGCATTGGCTGCCCCCATGACATGTACGCCCGTTCTTTTGATGTTTGGTGCGTGGAAAATGAAGAAAAGATGTTGAAAATTGAGTGCCTTCTTCGACGGGAGGCGTGAAAGAAAAGAATATGCTCTTCTATGTGCCCTTTTACTGTGAATGTACCTTTCTACCTTTCTTCTTTTGCAAGTCTCTTTGATGGAGTTATTCATGTGGAAAAAGAACAGAAAAAAGGGAATATGAAAGGGGCCTTTCAAATCAAAGCAATGTCATGCTAGCCTTCAATGGGAATATTGAGTATGGTTCATCATGTCATTCACATGGGACATCACGTTGATTTTGTGTAAAGCTAAATCAATGACTAGGAAAAGTGTGAATCTTTTTTAGTAGGACGGTGAATTTGATGAAAATTATAGGTTTTAATCTCATATAGACATAAATAATTGATTTTTCATTTAGTGTAAGTAGATTTTCCATGTATTTAGGGTCAAATTTTTCAGAGATTCCACTTCGAGAAAGAATAGATCAAAGCAGTGCAAGCGCATCATCACGTTCCCGAATCCAAGAACCTCGCTACGGGAGAGCAGAGCATAGGCCGTCGCCATCTCCAGGATTCTCCAGAAGGTCGGGGAGGGCAGGAATGCACCTTCCTCTCCCGTCGCTTTCAGCATCTTCATAAAAAAATATCTTATTGTATTCACACAATTTCTGGAGACGCGTACGTCGTGCAAGACCTCAGAGTCCTCGGCGCGAATTAAGGAAGGAACATAAAGCTGTCCGGATCTTAGACTTTTTACAGATTTCGAAAAATGAAATAGAGAGGAGATCGAGTGTGAAAGCAGCGACCCCACCGGCACGGGATTGATAGCTTATCAAAGGGGGCAGCTTTGACAGTCGCATCGGAAGAAGAAGAGAGAGAGAGAGAGAGAGAGAGAGAGAGAGAGAGAGAGAGAAAGTCTTCATTTTTGAATGAATTCAACTGCTCAGACCCACATGGGGGGGTTGGTCTGGTCTTATAATCCCATCTGATACGATACGCTATTTGGGTCTTCTTCGTCGCAGAAGTCTTTTGAACGTGTAAGAACATTGAAAAGAGCTGATCATCCCAAGTTAGCCAACGTTGTGGTTTAGCAATTTGAGAGTGGTTTGCTGTTGAAAGCCCATCAATTTTAACAGATTTTCCTCGCGAAATTCTAATCTACTTGAACAAAATCTTGGGTTTTTTGTTTAATAATGATTAAAGTCTAATCTCCAGTCTCATATGGTTATTGCTTATCATTACTTGTGTAACTTGATTACAAGACTAATCAAAAGTATAGAACTCGAATGTTTTATGTAGAATTGAAGGTGAAATCTAGTTTAAAAACAAAAAAAAATATCTTGAAATTTCAAATTTAACTATTGAAAGTCGATCGAAATTTCTTTTTTAATCAATCATAAGTTCACCATAATCATGTGTAGGTCATTTTTGAATATTCTAATTAGGGTACATTTCTTTCCCTAAAAATTTCATGATAAAGGAAAATAATTTTCCTAAGAATCATTTTCTTGGAAAATTACTTTTCATTTTTTTTGTGGTTTGGGAAAAAAAAGTTCTACCCAAAATCTTGATTGCTCAATCCTACACTACTCCTATTCAAATTGTCGCTCTCAAACTTTTATCTTACTTCCTTACAAAGCGTAAGAGTCAAAACCCACACTTAAAATTAAATTATCATCATTCTAATTCCCCCGTGATCCCCATCTTCTCCTTCTCATGCTGAAAGAGTGGCCACCAGGATGCCCCAATGGTTGTTTACCCCAATTTGAGTTTGGCGATAATTATGTTTGCAATTTGTTATGGGAGCATCAAATCCTTTTGATCAACCCACAAGCTCAACTCATGTTCTGTCAATTGACCCAAAAATCAATTTATGCTGCAATGTAATTATGTGGGTCCAAGGATGAAGATTGCCAATTCTACAACACGGTTGCCAATTTACAAGTTTGTTGTCTAATTTGGGACTCCCATCGACAACCTAATGACTAGGGTATGCTTCGGTCAATTTCTACCACTGTTGATGACCTTCTACGATGACCATTCGGCTTCCAAGATTGGTGCACGAATTTAGGGAGTCTTCCCAAGTTTCAATGCATCTAATAAATAAGACGCATGCATATAAGTCTCTTTATCCACAATTTTTATGAGTCTTTATTGTGTTGATTTTAAGAGCCATTATTAGGTGAATTCCCCAAGGAATTCGAAGAATCTTTGCCATTGTTTATCAGTATCTCTATAAATAGAGGTGTAATCTCATTGTAAAGTGAGCATCGATTTGAGTACTTGAATATATGAGATTTTTCAATGTGAGTGAATATCTTTGGAGAGTAGATAATTTATATTATAGTTCATTTATCATTTGACAGTAGATTACTCATTGATGATGAGCTAAAAAGTCATTTATCTTCAATTGGTGGTTCGTCATTTAGGATTCGGTGGTATGTTCTTAATCCGGGAGTCCTTTATCCTTGGTTGATAATTCGTCCTTTAAGCCATGAATTCCGTCGATCCAATTATCTTCCTTGACTGATAGTGCGTCTTTTAGGCCTTGATAGTGATTGTATATTATTTTTTATTTATGCTTGTCCTTCAACATCTATCCTCACACACTCTTATCTATTCATATTTCCTTAATATCACTCAAAATACACTCGCCCACCTCGCAACCGCATCACAATTATCCACATCTTGTGATTGTGCAATTATTTATTGACAAATTATTTAAAGGATACCGTAGTTAATTGGACATATATTTTCAGTCGATCTTAGACAGCTAATCTTATGGATTAATGACTCTGGAATTTGGGTATGGACTGCATGGACTTGAAAAGGTTTCGGAGTTGATCGCTGTTCCGTCTAGAACTAATCATATTTCTCGTAAAAAAGTCTTAAAACTTGTAACCCTAATTTTCTTTTCTTCTTTTTGGCGGAATCTCAATTCTGTCGCCCTCGTGCTGTTCGAGCAATGATAGTCTGCATCGACGTGTGATGTAAGCCGTACATATCATAGTATCAGATTATTTTGAATATGAGATTGATTATGTCTATTTATATAATAATTAACCACCAATCTCACGCCTGCCACGTCTACTAAAACTGCCAACGGACTGGGGTCCTCCCATTTGACACCTGACACAAAATAATGAATGATAGTATATGAGCATTAATTGTCTAGGAAAGACGTGTACCAATAAAGAATGACTACTTGAGTGGGTAAATAAATAAAAATAAATAGAGAGAGAGAGAAAAAGTTAGGTCGGGTTTATTGAATTTTTATTGAAGTGATCTAGAAACCTGGTACTTCGTATCTTTTTCAAAAAAGAGTTATCCAGAGAAGCTAGATAAACATGGTTTAAATAAGTTTTTTTTTATTTATACTTGATGTTACCTGTTGTCTCGAGGTACACGTGGATTTTTTTGTGAGTGAGAAGACGATTTGGTTCTCTTGTCATCTCTCCACGATAAAGTGTTCACGGCACTTCCTTGCCCTTTTTGGCTTAGTACGGCTTCCCGAGATGGGTAGGAGCTTGGGTGATCATGTCATGTATAAGCTCATTCACTATTTTTTTTCTAATTCCCAGTTAATTAAGATTAATGGTATGCTTATTTCACGGAAAACTCATGATTTGAATATTTTCTAAAATACAATCTTATATTATTTATAAAAATGAATGAATAAAAAATACTTTTATCATTCATGAAACTGTTTTAATATAATCAATAATTTTTTGTAAAATATTTTCTATTTTGTTGACAAAATAACTGGACTGAAATAGGTCGTGATCCACGCACTTTAGTGGGTTGTTCAATTTAGTCTATAGTTGAGTACTTTGTCACTATTTTTGTTTTTATAATGACGGCTTGAAGTGCGCTTTTGACTTGGCCCCGTGACATGTATGCCTGCTTTTTAGATGTTTGGTGTGTGGCAAATATAGAGATGTGTTGAAAATTGAGTGCCTTCTTCGATGGGACACATGAAAGAAACGGATACATACGCTCTTATATGTTCGTTCACTATGAATGTACCTCTCTAGCATTCTTCATTTGCAAGTCTTCTTCAATGGTGAGTCAGTTATGGGGAAAAAGAAGAGAAAATGACAAAAAAAAAGGAGTGTCTCCAATGAAAGGAATTGCATTATAGTCTCAAATGGGAAGACTTTTATCCGTTGAGCAACTGCCCTTCCACTCGGCATTGTCGGATCACTAAGGCCAACTTTGTCCTTGCTCGACGAGTGGGTCTTGCAATCAAGCTCCCTTCTGCCTTTGCACTCCAGGGCCAATCTCTATCAAGCCCGAGAAAACCTTCGCACGCTTCCATTACCTTTTGGGAGAGCGTAGAAATTGTCTACTCGAGACTATCCCTTGGCTTGTAGGTCCTACCATAATGTTAAAATTCTAGCTCTTCCATAGTTGTATTGGCTACATAAGAGTTGTTACATCATGTCATCCATGTGGGACATCACGTTGATTTTGTGTAAGGATAAATCAGCAACTTTAACAAGTGTGGGTTTCATTTAGTAGAAGGTTGAATTTGGTGATGATCATAGGATTTAATCTCACACGGACATGAATAACTGGTTTTTCACATGTGTGGAGGTGTGAATTTTAAGAAGACAACACTCAAATAAGATTTTCTCATGTAGATTTATATTGAATGGATTGATTATGAAATGTGAGATGATTCAATTGTGGAGATACTCATAGTTTTGACAACCTCAATTATTGCAAGATTAGGACTCTAGAGCCTCTTTTATTGACGAGTGAGTTGTAATTGCAAGCTAAGCAATAGGCATAGGATGGGTGTGATGGCGGTCACGCAAGGACATTATGAGCATGGGAGAAGGAGAGAGGGGAACAATTTTCTATATATATATATATATAGAAAGAGGGAGAGGTAATTTGGTCCAACCAAAAAATTTCATTCGATTATTGCTTAACTTTCAAATATTCCGCTTCGAAATAGAATTAATAAAAGGTACCGCAAACGCATTGTGCCCAATGCAAGAATCTTACTACATAAGCCCAGAGCCTATGCCTCTTCCCATCTCTAGGATTTTCTACAAGGTGGTGGAAAATTGCGAGTGATCATATATCTACCGTTGAAACACACCTAACCCTCCACTCGCTCCTAAGCATCTTTTCAAAAATAAATTAACATATAATCACGAGAGGAGGTGTGAAGTAGGATGACCTCAAAAAAGAAGTTGAATTCATTCGGATTCCACAAAAACAAAAAAGTCAAAAATGAAGAAGACTTTCCCTTTCTCCCGATGCAAGTCGTCAAAGTTGCACCATTTGATAAGCTATCAAACCGTGTTCAACACTCCGAGCAAGATAGACAATTTGGTGCAACAAATTTCTTCCTTTTTATTTTTTTTAATACATAGACAATTTGGTGCAACAAAATAATTTTACCGATTATTTCTTAACTTTCAAAAAGGCCAGCGTGATTTAAGGAAGAAACATGAGCTGTCGACCTTGAAACCTGCCCACCGAATATGATTGATTTGATAGCTTATCAAAAGGTGCAACTTTGACGAATCGCATTGGAATAGAAGTCTTGTTCATTTTTGACTTTTTTGTATCTGTGGAGCCTAATGAATCCAACTTCCCAGGGCACCCCATCGATTACCCTAGCCCTAGCTGGGTTTTTCCCCATCGCAGAATTCTGCTCACTTTCCGCCTTGAATTTTTTTTCCCCTAGCAACTTGTTTTGAACGTTTTGAGTAAATTGAAAAGAGCTAGTCATCCCAACTTAGCCAACGCTATACTTTCAACAATTTGAGAGTGGTTTTAGTGTTGAAATCCCCACACTTTTAACATATTTTCCTCACGAACCTTTAACCTACTTGAAGGAAATCTTAGTTTTTTTTCTTTTCAAAGATAAAGATCTCCACTCGGGTCTCGTATAGATTTTGTTTATTATTACTTGTGTGACTTGATCACGAGACTAATCAAAAGTATAGAACTCGATATTGTATGTGGATTTGAGGGAAAAATTGAGTTTTTAAAAGAAAGGAATGAAAAAACCCCCCTACATTACAAATACAACGATTGAAAGTCCATTGAAAATTCTTTTTTAATCATTTATAGGTTGACCCGTAATCGTGTATAGGTTGCTGTTAAATGCTCAATTTAATCATTTTATCATCTTTTCGCTAATTGGATGAGAATTTGAAATTTTGAAATGATACACTTTTAATTACTCGGATCTTAACTACTTCGATTTTGTTACTTTCAATTGTTTTCTTGCAAATAATATCATAGATCTTATAACTCAAAGTGAATTTGGGAGTTATGGATTATTAACTAAGTTTTTGTTATCCTTTAATGTTGCAATATTTGGATGATATGGAAGTTGATGTTGAAATCCCCAATCTAATAAATGTATATGGTTGCTTACGTATGCAATAAGTTCTTTGAGTGTACGTAGAAACTTATTTGTAGAAGATGGATATTCTACCTATATTGGCCCGATACGAGATTTGGACTATTGATTTCATTTGGAGATACTCTTGTTTCACACTATCCACAATGTTGTATATATAGGTATCAGGAAAATTGTTCAAGAAGTCCTAAAATGTATTACATTTTGTTCAATTGAGTCATTAACCTCTTAATTATGCCAATTAAGTTATAAATCTTTTCACGTTTTATCAATTAAGTCTATTTGGCAAATTTTGGCGTGTTGTTCAGTTTATTCCCTAAATTAGTACTTGGTCTCTATTTTCAACCTTTATTGTGACAATTCTGACATGTGGTCGAAATTAAACTCTGCTACTTCTTCCACGAGGAGTGTGAGAGAGCATATGCTGCCCCTCGCTGATGACATGTACGCCCGCTCTTTAGATGTTTGGTGCGTGGAAAATGTAGAGTAACGTGTTGAAAATTTTAGTGCCTTCTTCGACGGGAGAGGCATAAAAGAAAAAGGATATGCTCTTCCCTAGGCCTTTTTTTACTATGAATTTATATACCTCTCTAGTTTTCTTCATTTGCAAGCCTTCTTCAAAGGAGTCAATTATGGAATCGATCAAAGGAACGTAAGCGCATGCGAAATGCAAGAGTCTCGTGACGCAAGCACATAGCATAACACCTTTGCCGTCTCTATGGATGCTCTACGAAGATCGGAGAGAATTAAAAACCAACCAACGCTCTCCCTTGCTCTCGAGCATTAAAATATTGAAATTGACATGACGATGAATGGCATGAAATCTATACCTATAGTTTATATTCCCAAAACTTCTCGAGCGGCGTGCGCGGTTACGACTCCCGTGACCTCAAAAAGCGCAGCACGATTCAAGGAAGAAACGTAAGCTGTCGATCTTCGGAAAAGAGGAGATCAAGTGTGAATCTTGCCAGAACCCAACATCGTTGATAGGTTATCAGACTGTGCAGCTCCGACAATCCCATGTGAAGAGGAAACAGAAAGTCTTCATCTTGAATTCTCAGGCCACATGCATGGTCTTATGATGCCACCTGATAAGCTTTATGGGTTCTTTTCCGTCTGAAGATTCTGCTCACTTTCAACTGAAAAAACCGTGTTATTCAAGCAACTTGATTTGAACGCTAATTGAACTGGAAAGAGCTGATCATCCCAACTTAGCCAACGCCTTTACTTGTGCCAACCAAAAGCATTTGGGAGTGCGTAGTGCTGATTTCCCCATAGTTTCGACAGATTTTACTTACAAACTTTTTAATGTACTCAAAAGAAGTCTTAGATTTTTGTTTAAAAGATAAAAGATCTCCTCTCGAGTCTCATATCGGCTCTATTTATCGTTTCTCATATGACTTGATTATGAAGCTAATCGAAAGTACAAAACTTGAATTTCGTGTAGAATTGAGGGAGAATCGAGTTTTGAAAAATTAACCGTAAATTTTAATTTTTTTCGTTAAAAGTCAATCGAAATTTCTTTTAATTAATTGCTGGTCAACCTGTAATCTTGCAGTGAATGTAATCCCGTTGATCTTATTAATATAATGAATTTGGGAATTGTGGATGATTAACTATGTTTTTTGTTATCATTTCATGGTTCCATTGTCAAATATTAAAATTTAGGGATAAGTGCATTAGAAGTTCTAAAATTTGTTATGAAAATATAATTAAGTCCTAAAACTTTCAAAAAAATACAATTAAGTCTTAAAACTTGTCACAAAGTACAATTAAATCCTAAAATTTTAAAAAAATGCAATTAAGTTCTAAAACTTGTTAAAGTGATTCGATTTAAGTCATTCCATTGATTGTATTTTTTAAAAGTTTTAGAACTCGATTACACTTTCGAAACAAGTTTTGAAACTTTATTAAACATTTTGAAAGTTTTAGAACTTGATTGAATTTTCATGACGAGTTTTACGATTTAATTGCACTTTTTAAAAGTTTTATGACTTAATTGCATTTTCATGATAAGTTTTAAGGCTTCTAATGCACTTATCCCTCAAATTAACGTTGAAATCCCTAAACAAATAAATTGTGATGATCATGGAGATATGCAATAAGTTATTTCCATGAATGTAGGATGTTATTCCGTGGAAGATGGATATTCTTACCCCATATCATCCCAATACGGGATTTCGACTATGAATTTCATTTGGAGATATTTATGTTTCTAAACATCCGTGACTTTGCGCGAATGATATATAAAAGAAAGGTATGATGGCAAAGGCATCGGATACTTGGTGCTTGTTCTGGAGGATCAAAGTGCACAATATCCAAGTTCACTTATGTGGAAGTAGAAATTCACATCTAAAAATTTCCATATATATATCAAGCTCATTGATACTCAGACTCATGGATATCATTTTTGATATATTACATATCATGACAAACCCAAGTTTTGGGTTGAAGTCTTCCGATTGTGCTTGATTAATAACTGATGAAGTATTGATAGATATATTTTCTTACTTAAAAAATACCGTAGCAATTATCTAGATATATATTTTTGGACGATCTAGAAAGCTAATATTATGGACAACTGGCTAACCAAATTGGGAATCAACTACCTGGCCCTGAAAATTTCTAGGAGCTGATTGCAATCATGTTTAGAACTTAATTATATATCTTGTGAAGTGACTTAAACTTGTAACCTTAATTATTATATTTTTCTTGGTGGAATCTCAACTTTTGTTGCTCTGTCAGGGTATCGATATTTAATGAGGTTCTGGGTCTAGTGTACGGTGAGATTATTAATGTCTATCATACAATAATAAACCGAACAATCTTACGTCTACCGCATGTGCTAAAGTGCCAACCCACTGGGGGTCCTCCCATGTGACATCTTAGACAAATTAATGATAATTAAATATCAGCCTAAATTGTTTAGTAAGAAAAAATGAAAAATAATAAAAATATAAACTCGAAAGAACATAGTTGGAGCAGTTTTATTGAATATTTATTGGAGGGATCTAGGAACTTGTAGTCTTGTACTTTATCTTTGTGAGAAAAGTGTTAGGAGAAAACCTAGATTAACACGAATATGTGGATTAAATGAAGTTTTTTTTATTTGTACGAGATGTGCTTCTAGTCCTTTAGATACTCATAGGTTTTTGATAGATTTAAGGAAATTAGGAGATATTTATGTGGGTGATAAGATGATTCCTATTCTCATCTCTCTCCTTGATAGGTCCCCCATCTCATGTCCTCATGCTTCTCTAATTACTTATCCCAAGTTCATTCGAGTGTTCAGGGAATCTAGTAAGGTTATTTATCAAGTTGTGTGGGAGCTTCTGGGTAATTGTGTTATTTATCAGCTCATATTCACTATGTTCATAATCCCTAATTTATTATCTATTAGAAAAACTTGAGGAACGAAATCTAAGATTTCGGTCCCTGTACTTTGGTGTGGTGACATTTAAGAGTGCACCTTTTACTTTTAATCCTTGCATGAGAAGCTGAAACCAATAACATAAGTTGTACAAAAATATTTGTCGACTGAATTGTATCAACTTGATAAGTTTTAGAATTTGATAGTACTTTTAAAAAAAAATAAATTAGGCTCACTTGCATTTCTATGACAAATTTTATGATTTGATTACACTTTTTACTTTTTTTTTTAAAATTCAATACATATTTTATGACATGTTTTAAGACTCTTAATACGCTTATTCCAAAAGCTTTCATAAATTTCAACATAGACGTTGGCTGTATGTGCTTCCATTCAAATTGTATCTTCTAGATTTTTTTTTTTTTTAAATTAGGAGTGTTGAGCCAATACCACTTTTGTTTTTTTTTTTTTGGGGGGGAAAAAATCTATTTAGATCTAATGTCTTGATAGCTTATCAATGGTCTCGATTTTGGAGTATGAAGGAACTTTGACTATCTCCTTTGAAGGAAGACAAAAGGGAAAACAAATGATATTGTCTTCTCAAACCACATGACCTGCTACCTAAGACTCTCCACAAACTAATAATTTTATTAAATTTCGGCCCAATTCCCATCTTCAACAACAAACTTTTATATCTATTGAATCAAACCCAACACAAATAAAAGTATTAATTATAAGATAGGTCATTGAGAAAATGGGGACCGAATTGAGTAACAACAATTTTAGTTTGTCTTCATTTCCAAAATTTGAGTTCTGAAAAAAAAAAAAGAATCATAAACGAAAGAAGGCTAAGACTTTGCAGGGGACCGGGCTTGCTGTCGCTCTGGAATGGACAAGCCATGATAAATGCTTGGGGGTATCATGTGATAAGTCCTACACGTACACGTCAATAATTAATTATTAAATAGCTACCTTACACCTATCACATGGACCAAACTTCCAACTGCAAAATTGGGGCCCCTACCATGTGACAAACTTACAAAAAACTGTAGATTATAAATCAACAATAAAATTGTCCATAAAAAAAAAGACAAGAGAAAAAAAATTGGACCACTAAGGGATATTAAATAAACGAATACATGGTGCTAAGTTTAACACTGAAAAAGAGAAATTATCTTATGGATATTGATTTAGTGGTTAAGGAATAGGGGGATTTTGTGTGAATTTAGCTCATGGCAAGGATTCAATTCCCCAAATCACCAAGAATAAATAATTTTATATTTGGACCATTTCACCTCGGATTTTTGTTGCGCCTCATTAGTTCTTTGAATTTTATTGGATATTTCATGAGTTTCAGACTTATTTATATATAAATTTTGGCTTTCTCTATCAAAAGAAAATGAAAGAGATTGACTTATAATCATTCAAAATAAAAAATAAAAATAAAAAAAAAGGTGTAGGTACTAAAACTGAATAAGGCAAATTGGAAATGTCAATATATCCTTACATCGGAGGCCTAAATGCTTGTTAATTGAAAATATTTGAGCCCTTACTTTTGCTTGCGAGTTAACCTAGGACGCAGCGGAAAAAAGCTAAGTTTTTCATATAACACATTTTTCAACTCACAAATTTTTTTCGAATCTGTCATGATTGTTCGAGGAAATTTTTTTTTTTGTTGAAATTAGTAGCAGTGTATCCTCTCATATGCATTATTTTTAAATGGTGATTTTCAATACATTAGATGACAAGATTGCAAAAAATCCATTTATAGCAAATATTTTTACTCATGTTGTATCGGGCGATAACAAAGTTTAATAATTTATGTATACATTAACTTATTTACAATGATAGTTTCAAAATTTAATTAAAAAATATATACTCACATAAAAGAACTTTTTATGACTTGATTAAACAAGTGAACTAATGCTGTAAAGAAAAATTAATATTTTATCAGCAATTCGATAGCAAATACTAATTTCATTATCAGATTAATTACTTTACTTTATATGTTAGTATGATAAATGAATTCTTATGGAATAAACCGATGCGATAAAGAGAGACTGAAAAATCCACCCAATTATCCTATAAATAAAGTGCAAATTATGTATGACGAATCACAATTCACAAACTTTTCGTAAATTTACATTTGCAAATATCAGAAATTCTTACGCTGTTCACATCAGGCAGTCCAACCATATCACGTATGGACAGTTTGAACATGAATGCACTTGCATGAATGCACTTGAATTGGGTAATCAATCGAGAGAAATAGGCACCGGCATATGGGGAAATCGTTCGAGACTAAAGAAATCTCGAAACCCCGCGGTGTTGAGTAGCATGCAAACAGGAGGCATCGGCCGGAAGGCCCAGGCCGATTGGCGAAGTGTGGCAATGGAATATCAAACAGAATTTGAACTCCATGAATATATTAGTACATAATGTTCTGAATATATTTTGTACTCTCTCAGCTGTACTGAAAAATGAAATATGTTCATCCATTTCAATTTTTACTGAATACACGCGATTTATGTAGAACGTGGGCCGGCAATGACATCGTGGAGTGGAGCCGCACTACATGAGTCTCTGCAGCAAGCAAGGGTCTGTCACTTTGCTTGTACTAATTAAAGTTCTGCTTTCTGTAGTTGCTTTATGTACTTGATGCCCTTGTAGACTGTAGATTCACATGGATTATGCTGGTAGGGTTGGCCAATTTTTGACGAACTGCCCATCAGACACAACGACATCTCCGGGAACGATGATAATTTTTCTTAACACGACTCGAGAACAACACTTCCACATCAAAGTGAAATACATTACTTAATTCTTTTTTCTTTCATTTTATGCCTATTGGTGTTCCAAAAGTACCCTTCCAAAGTCCTGGAGAGGAAGATGCCTCTTAGGTTGACTACAGGAAGATGCCTCTTGGGTTGATTCCTTGGGTTGACATATGGTGCGACTTGTTAGATATATAGGGTCATATGAGATTTTGAATTATCAACAAATTAGAACGTGAAGTGAAATCAAGTGAAATTATATCCTTTTTTGTTTTGGAGGTTATTCAAATTTATATTATTAATTAGAAAAGTCTATAGAATAATTTATGGTTGGATTGGTTGGACCAACAAAATGAAGTATTCGGGCTCCGTTTAGAAAAAACCCAAGTGGTAATATATTTATGATTACTACTACTTATATTATAGATCATAAAATATAAAATATAATAAGAGAGTATTCTTAAACTTCTAAAGTAACATGATAAATACGTTGAATATTCGGCATTGACAGATCCAAACATGAAACGACATCAATCACCGTTCTGTCAGATTTTTGCCGATGCATCTCCGATGACAATCACGTTTCAGTTGGCAAGCTTTATCTGTGATCGATCTTAATTTTTCTGGGCGAATACTTTGCTTGCTTAGCCAACACAATAGCATTGTCAATTGAATCACACCAGACGAAGAAAAGCGCCTGCCTAAGGATCATCCCTCATCTAGATGGCCCTGCGAACTGAATAGAGAACCCAGATGCGAAATCATGAAGCGCAGCATGACCAAAATATAATGAGTCTTTGGGGTGGCTAACTTAGGACTTTCTTTTGGCAGTATAAATAAAACAGATGACAAATGATGACCAAAAAAGGAAATTAATGACTTTCACAAGTTAGCCAGCATTACGCTGCTTGTCCTGCCCTGGTAATAGATCTTAGGCCGATCAAAGAAGCCTAAACATATCATCATCGTAACAATGGCGTAATCTTTTAATCATTCGCCTCTTGAATATGAGCACCTATGAAAGCTGCCCTCCCTTTTGCATAGACCAGACGATCAAAAGCAAAACGACGCATCGCTGGAAGCCCAGTTCTCATCAGAAGAGTTGATCCTAGAAAAGACGGTGCAGCAGAAATGCACTACTTGAGCACAGATTAGCAAACACATTCAAGCAGGAAAGACTCAAATCATACACGCACAACGACAGTCTGAGATTCAGCTCGTAATAGATTTCACCATATTCCCAATCGACCAACCAAATCCCAACAAAAGGGCACCATCATAAATTTCTTAGACTGTTTAGACAACTTAACAACAGAAGAAAGCAGACCAATGAGCGGACAATGTCTTTGCGACAGACACATTGGTCAGATGACACCAAACACCAACATGCCTTCTGTGATGCACATACTATTCTAGCCCATGGAGTTTACTACGGGTGATGGAAAAACAATTAAAGCTCAAATCAGAAAGAAACCGAAACCACACTATCAAATGATAGAAGTCCAAGCAGGTTCTTCAAGTGAGGTCGAAGACACATAATCACATTCTTCACAGCCTCAGTCACAGATGACGGAGATATTGAAGTGGAACACAAATAATTATGAGCAACTGAGGCAGCTATTAGTGTACAAAGAGGAGGCGAAAGGAGTTACGGCCTTCTAAAATTCGAACCCTTTATATCAAGGAAAACAATATCTTTTCCCCTCCCACTTCTTTACAATGCAGCATATTTTGGACAAAATTAAAAGGATCTCGAGCTTCCTCCTTGTGCAATCCTGACTTGCTCTGTGTGTACAGGTCTTTCAATGCTTCTCCACCAACCTACCTACTTATCATACTTTTGCACCATGGAAAGACTGAAAAATAAAACAAGAGATAAACATGGTGTATGGAAAGTAATATGAACAGGTACGATGTAAGAAAGAAGCATAAGACATACAAGCTCTAATTAAATTTTACAGCAACTGTTGACTAGCCACATTGCTTAATTTCTTGTGTCTTGAAGTAAAAAAATTTGAGGGCCCATGTGAATGACCAATACAACACAAGCATCACAAAATATAGACAAACATAACTTTCAAGTCAAATTCCACAGATGTTGGTAAAATAATGTCTTGAACAGTTTCTGACGGGAAAAAATGTCAACAGTCACACAACTGGAACAATTGACACTAATCGACGCATCACGAGTTCCATACAGAATTTAAAATCATGACAATACTTCCTTTGTTTATGTTCACTTCCCAACATTTTACCCATCTACACATGAAGTAAGTGGCGATATGCAAGATGGAAATATCACAAACAAGCTTTCTTGGATATATATATAAACGTATCTCTGAGACACCCAATATCCTTCAGAACTTTTTCTTCAAGCGTGTGAAATTGTAATTCTATGTAAGTGGGACCAACAAAGGTTCTACTAGCGGTGCAGTTTAAATGGATAACTGCTTTGATAGTTTAGTTCATGAGTTTAAAGATAAAATTCCCAAAACTTCACGCAGTTGTCCTCAAAACTGATAAAGTCTCCCAAATAGCTGTCAAAGAGTAAATCTGAGAAATAGCTCATAGCTAAAAATCTGAAACGTTCTATTCAAAAAGGAAAAGAAGATTCTATAACTAACTTCAAACAAATCCAAAGCTTTATGCAAGAAGCCTGACTTGTCGTCAACAACCTATTAGTACAAGTTGGGACATGCCAAAATAATTTGCCCATTAGATTTGTCCATGTGGCCCTTTATCAATCCTCAATGCCTAGGGATTGTCTTTGTGAAACAATCGTAGAAGACCACCTATTCCAATTCTAGTCTAGGTCAGGCACCTAATTGTCATAAAACCCGATTTCTGCTTCTTTACCTTTCTTTTGCTCATTTGTGGGTAAGCACTTAGGGAGCGTTTGGTAACAATTTTATCTCTAAGAATAATTTCTACTCAGAAATGAATTTTTTCCGATTCCATCCCTTCAACAAGTTTCCGAGTATTTGAATGCGTTTGATAATTGAACAAAATTCCTATTCCCAAAATAGAATTACGTTTGGTACAAAATAATTCTATTCGGTCGAATAAGTACCTTGTGTCAGAATTGAGAAATTCTATGAACTTCCATCGAAGAGAAGCAAATGAAAGGCTTTCATAAAATTCTCGTAGAATCGAGAATGAGGTTTTCATTCTGTACATGCCAGATCATGAATTAGTAACCACATCCCGTACATGAGATTTTCACCTCATACGGCTCCTCATTCAATTCTTTCGAAGTCATTGGGTCCTTTTCCTCGTTCGAACTCTCAAATTCTATTGTGACTTAGAATTTCTTTTAAGTTTTAAATAATTTTATTACATTTTTTTTTCTTCTTTTTCTTTTCTTCTTCTTCCTTTCGCTGAAGCCTGGCTAGGTGAGGCTCGTCCTCGCCCAACCACCGCAAGGTTGGCCCCACCATGGCTAGGCGATGCCACTTGCGTGGCTGGGCAAGGGCGAGCTGGTGAAGGCCTCACCAACTCGCCTAGCCACCTCGAGGTCGGCTTCACCATGGCCAGGCAATGCCACTTGCACGGCTGGGCAAGCAGCGAGCCTCATCAGCGGTTGGGTGAGCTTAGCCTCACCAAACTTGGGCAAGGTCAAGCCTCAAGGCTGAGGCTCGGCCCAGCTGCGAGGGAGGGCGGCTTTGCCCAGCCATGGCAAGGCTAACCATGTAGTGGCTGGGCGTGGTCGATCCTCACCAGGGGCTGGCCAAGCTCCAATGAGGCCAACAACTAGTGAAAGTGGGCTTGATTTTGGAGTCATTCCTAGAAACAAAGAAGTGACTTCTTTATTCTGAGGAACAAAAAAATAAAATCAAATATTATTTGACCGGTTACCAACCAGGGCCTTACACTACTATTAACAGAATGCTCAATTCAAGGTCAACTATACTACTCCATTCTTGAGCTTCCTTAATATTATTAAAAAAAAAAAACTAAAAAAAATGAAGGCAAATTATAGACAAATCATTAAGGCTATGTTTTGCCCTCACTTATTCCCAAACTCTATGTAGAGCACCAACTATTGGCACAGAATTGTGGGTGAACCAGATTCACAGGACCAAAAGTAGAGAAAAACATCCTCATAATAGTTTTGGTTAGAGTGCTCTGGATTCAACAATTAATTAAAACAAGGAATTAGATGTGACTAGTCCACTTTCTTCTGTAAATAATTTAATCCTCTCACGATATACCATGCCCACTTGTCATTTCAATTCAACAAATGCCTTTGTTCCACACCCAAGTTATTTGCAAATTCAGTACTTGAAAATTTTATCTCCCATTTTGTCTTATATACTATGTCAATTACCATTTACGATTGTGTGATTTCAGGTAGCCTGACCTAAGAGACTAGAATTTCAAGGTTGAAGCCACACATAACATAAAATCAAGATTAAAACATCGATGCCCGTATTTACACAGTTGAATATAAATCTAAGGCATCAAGTTCTCTGTTTAATGAAAGAATTGCACTAACCTTAATGCCAGTTGGAGGATTTCCAGGCTTTGCTGTTGTCGTGCTCCCAAAAGCATTGGAACCCGAGGAGGAACTCAAAGGCTTAACAGGAGTCATTGTTATGCCGCCAGAGTTAAATTTTGGCTTCTTATCAGCAGGCTTTAGTATTTGGAAAGAGCACATCAGGGTCTCATCAACACTCATCATGGCACCAGCATTGTCAAACTCCCCACAGTAGTTAGGTGCCGAAAATATAGTTACTAGTTGCCGGTTAGCAAAGAATTCGTAGCCATCCTCCACAACCTGCAATCAAACAACATGGTAGAAAGACCACCAGATATAATCAAAAAATAAGTGCCTCCCTCCAAAAAAATCATACCAAATAACTGCACAAATGAAGCATGGAGCAAAAGCATCCGCAACTCAATGACATAAATGCCATGAGTTACCTTTATGGGGATACAAAGGTAAAAGAGGAAAAAACAAAGAAGGAAAAAAAAAAGGTCCAAGGATCTACAAATAGGATATTCTAGTGCTTGTTCAAGTCTTATAAGAGTATTATCCAAGTCATTTTAACAGGCTTGAAGACGGTGGAAACTGGTCAAGTTAGAATGCGTGAGAAAAAACCTGATGAGCGCGGCAAACAAGATCCAGATCATGCTTCTGAAGAAACTCTGTCACCTTGTCCGCCCCAAAGGTATATGAAACTCCTCTGTCATTCATTCCCCAGCCCTCTACATCCTTGCTAGGATCTGACCAAAGAAGATCACAGAGCAAACCAGTATCTGGTACATCCGTGGGACGCTGCAAGTTCCTAATTTGGTCTAAATCGTGTAAGTCAGGTGAGAGACCACCATGCATGCACAGAATCTTCTCATCTATCAAGGCTGCCACAGGCAGACAATTAAAGCACTCTGTGAAAGTCTTCCACAACCTGACATTGAACCTTCTCTTACACTCATCATAAAATCCATATATCCGATTTATAGAAGCACATTCGTGGTTTCCTCTCAAGAGGAAAAAGTTTTCAGGGTATTTAATCTTATACGCAAGGAGTAGACATATTGTCTCCAAACTTTGCTTGCCTCTATCCACATAGTCCCCCAAAAACAAGTAATTGGCATTAGGAGGCAATCCCCCATACTCAAAAAGTCTTAAAAGGTCTGAATATTGTCCATGAATGTCCCCTGAAACTCGAGAAAAATAGTTCCTTGTCATTAGATTTTCAAAATTTTGTCGACAAATAAAAAGAATGGAATATGCTCAGGGAAAAAAAAAAAAAAAAAAACCAAGCAACAGTTTCATGAAAAACTAAATTCAATGTTCTGGTGACTAGAAAGGACCATTTGTATGTAACATATAGCAAACAAGCTACCACATTATTATCCTTAATATTATTGAAGGTTTTGCTGAGTTTTTCCCCCCTCCTATTCTGCAAATGTACGAACTTTCCAAGTGCCATTTTTTCTTTTTTCCTCTTAGGTTATTCGTATAAAGATGGAGCTGTAGCCTGCTATATTTTGTCAAATTACACGCTTTAGATTCGTGCATTTATTTTAAACACTGTCTATCACCACATACCAGTTAAGTACTTTCTTAATTAGAGCACTAGTCTCCAAATATTTTAGACTTAAGAAAAAATATCGAAAGGTTATTTATAAGAGACCAGTTTGATTAATGCAAAGGATTATAAATATACATCTTATTCTATGAGATAATTCATACATAATCAAGTTACACTGCTTTTATTCCTGTGAAAAAACAATTACCACCTTGGATTAGCATATGGAAATGTGATAGATATCCATCATTAGCCATTTTTATATTATGGCGTTGAGGCCTTAAAAAAAATTCTCACATGCATAAAGACAGCAAACGAAGAGTGCAATCACAAGGAACTTCAAATCAAAAGTGATTTTCTCATGACAACTTTGTACAAAATATCTATACACTTGTTCATATAGCTTGTATTTCTTAGTGCAAATTTAGGATAGATGATTGAGTAGCTCACTCTTTTCATTCAAAGAAAAAAAAGACCCCCAAGTCATATAAAATGTTTCTTCCAGAGAAATACACTTTAGTGTAGTGCAACTCAAATATCTAAGGAGCTGCAATTTCCTGGCATACTACACGTCTTATTCCAAATCTCTGGACATCACTGCCCTAGGAGACATACACAGAAGAGGGACTTATGATAGAGCGGGTAGAGCAGTGGATATATGAATTGAGATGGAAAAAATAATGAAATCAGATCAGTTGCCAAAAGTATGCCAGATTCTTTCAGTAGCCATGAGAGTTTTTGGAAAGATTTTTAATCAGTTATCACTGAACTCTTGTCAATTCTTCACAGGATGAAATAGAGCATGTTGAATAAAATACAAGCAATCAGTGGAAGCTGCTAAATCCCACCAAGATGATATACTTAAACTTGCTGATACAAAAGAAATCAACAATCTATGCTATACATGAAGCTATGACTAGCAGAAAATAAGCTACAAATCAAGAGACAATTTCAAAGCATGACTTAACGTATGAACTGCAAAGGTTCTCACCATCAGCAACAAAGCCAAAAGAGGAACATTCACAAAGTCACCCAATCATAAATCACGCTAATAGAAAGTCAATCAGGGCCACATACAGTGGTGGCATTAGATTCATCAGAATTAAAGTTGAGGTTAAACCATTAAAACTGACTGTTAACTCAGACAGAGTGATGTGACCAATAATATCAATTTTGTGATGGATTAAAGAGGTGGTATAACTTGTGGAGCGTATTCCACAAGAACCAGACAATCCAGAAACTTCATCCCATCCTAACATAGCTTATACTACAATTGAACAAATAATATCAATAAAAAATTCGATGAAAATGCAAATGAAACATAGAATTGTTCTTTTACCAAAAAAAAAAAAAAACATAGAATTGTTCAGTTCAGCTAAGTTGATCAATTTCTTTTCATGGTTTGAATAGACGAATGCTAAATGGAGAAACTGATATGAGAATCAGTGGACAAATCTTGTATATTTCTATACAAGCTGATACCTGTGTGGTACCTATCCGCCTGTGGTGCCCACAAAGTTGCAGCCATTACTGTGAGAGTTAACTCCGAAAGAAGCCACTCTAGAATAAGGGGATATAACTCTTATATCCATCAACTTATATACTTTGGGTAATTCCTAGCTATGCCTTTTTCTCCCGCCCCTATCTATGATGCCTATGCCAGCTCTTGAGGGTCACTATTGATGTTCAAGCAGACCGATCAACCTCATCAATCAAATCTACCAATCACCCACAAGAGGATGTTCGGTTTAAGGCTACATATCTATTCCACACACCTGTCCACTCAATGAGGCCATCGCCTCCTCCACCACAATGCAAGAGCATAGACCAAGACTGATGTTAGTTTTCTTGATACCAAGGATAGCCTGGGGAATCAAACTTGTGACTTTCGATTTGCAAACCAAGTCCTAGACCACTTAACCAACCAAGACGGTGTTCTCACACTTTCTATTTACAAAAAACCGAGAGATGCACTCTTGTAAACTTTCGCATGCGTAGTTTTGAAAGACAACCTCACTGTTGGCTAAAAAAGAGACTAGCCACTGGTATCTTTTGAATCAAGCATCACCCTAGACAAGCAAAGCATGAGTGGTCTACAGCCTCACTGTTGGCTAAAAAAGAGACTAGCCACTGGTATCTTTTGAATCAAGCATCACCCAAAACAAGCAAAGCATGAGTGGTCGCAAGTTCGAGGAGAATCAGAACCACTCTACATGTCATGCTTGATTTTTATTTCTCCACCCCTCTATTTTGAAGATTTACACTCTCAAGTTGCAGTCTCCACTTTCTTTCATTCCATGCATCACATTCTAAAGCATTAGCACCTAAACGACCTATTGACCCTCCTCTCCATTCCCACAAGGACGACATCAACATACTCGGCTTTTTTAAAGAACAGTCACATGGCAATCAAATTGAGAATACTGAAGGAAATACATACACACGGGTAGCATTTATAGACAATACCACAATATACTAACATCAGAAGGCAAATGCAGCAATATGAGAAATCGTGCAATTCGAATCGTCTTTATCTAACCCACAGGACAGTGGAAAACATGACCAAATGTAACTATTCAGGCAACTACACCAGAAGAGACAATGAACGTGTTAAATTGAAAGGAGCTCAAAAAATACATTGTATGATGCAAAATCACCAACTACCAAGACCCGGTGAAAGGTTTTCAAATCAATAGCAAGTAGGCGACAAGAAGAACATTCCAGCAAACAGGCAACTTTTAGACACTCGAAACTATTTACAAACTGGACAATGCACACATTCATCAAGCTAATGCAACCGAACACAGAATCCACTGATGCAAGCAGGCACGACGAGGCGTCCAACACAGTTACTTAAGCCCCCTACAGAGAGCATGCGGCTTGCTAAAAGCTCACCCACAAGACATCATAACGAGCAGAAGAAAACCCATTTCACTTCTCCCGGTCTACCATTCTATACCGAACCGAACTAAACCAAGAGAGTCAACTGCAGAAACTCTTCAACAAAGACCAAACACTACTCAGCTCGATGACTAACCAAGACGGAAGGCAGCACCGACACATCACGGACTAACCCAAAAAAAACACGAACGAAGGGAAGAAAGGAGGATGATTACCGCATATCTTAATCGGCGCCTCGAGATCCAGCAGGTTGGGCTGCTGCATGAAGACGTCTTTCGAGGTCGTACAGAGCTGCCGGATCTCCGCCTCCGACAGCTGGACCTGCTTCCCGGGCCGGGTGCGGACCTCCAGGAGCCGGCCGATGATGTCGTCCAACACCGCCTGCTCCATCTCACCCCAACCAAACCAAAAATAAAAATAAAAATGAACCCTCCCTAGGCCAGCCGCGCGCACCGGCGGCCCGGTCAACCGAGAGAGTGAGTCGCGAATCAGCAGCCCCGGCGCGAGGGCCGGGGAACGGGACCGGAGGCGGGGCGGGAGGGGAGGAGGAGCATGCCGCGCGGCCGGAGACGGCGGAGGAGACGGCGGAGGAGGAGGAGGGAGAGGATCGAAGAGAGAGAAAAAGGGAGGGCGCTAGGGCATCGGAGGGAGGGGGCCTGGCTTCGGTTCTTGGCGAAATGTGTGGAAACTTTGAAAGTGGAAAAAGAGGAAGAGCTAGATTTTAGAGAGAGAGAGAGAGGACTGGAAATTGAAACAGGGGTTACCTAAGCACGGCGGGGGGCGTTTCGGTCAATTCACCCCGCCTGGGCGGTTGATTTTTTTTAAAAACCCACGACGGTTTTCGTTTTTTTTTAGTTTTTAGTTTTCGATTTAATTTAATTTGTTTCTGTTTTTTATATTACTAAACACGGTCCGGTGTGATTAAAGAATGATTAAAGAAGTGATTTGTATGCGCTCCATGTTTGAGTGCTGCATACGGTGTGCGGATAGAATGCCGCATGCCGAGATTATAAAAAGCGCTATCTTTTGAATGAGGAGTCAAAAGGATGATTTTGAATTGTCATCCCCATGCATATTAAAAGTCATTAATCAAACCGCCATTAGACCTTAATCCCCTCCCTCCGAATTAGTTATTATGCTTGGAGGGCTGAGTCCAATGGTTGATGAATCTTGCGTGTAGATTTCAAAGTGGGAGAACAACATGAACAGTCCCCAATCTTGGCCAACTATATAATGTAATTCATGAATTTTGAATTTGTTCAATATGGTCTTGAACTTTATCTTAACATATAATGTGGTTCATTTGTTTTTGATTTGTTTAATATGACCCATGAACTTTGGATCTATGTTCAATTCATTATTGTTGGTAAATTTGAATTAGTGAAAAGGTAATATTGGATATTTTCATATAGTGTAAAGATTAAATTAAATACTTATCAAAAGTTTTGAAATTAAATTGTTGTTGAATAAAGTTTAGAGACCGCAATGAATAAATTAAAACTTTATGAATTATATTACATATTTAGTCTTAATTTAGAAACCATTTATCCCGTTATTGAAAGTCCGCGCTTCCTCAATTCTTGTTCTTTCTTTCATGGGGTTGGGGGAGAGATCTGATCAAGACGGGCTCATAATGGCATGATCAATGATTAGAAAAGTCAGCGGAGGTATGAGGAGACAAGATTGGATCCGAAGGCACTCGGGAATGGTACGGGAATCGGCAAACGTGAGATGAAATCAGTGGGCTTTTGGATGTCCGGTTGTGTGAACGTGGAAGAAAAGGCAATGACCGAACGAACTCCACTGATAAACTGTTCCTGATAGGGAAAACAGCAAGGAACTTGAGGCGTTCAAGCTCACGACCCAGCTGAGAAGTCGACTCGGGCAAGTGATCTGGAAGCTAGAATCTCCTCCTGCAATGGAGAATTCGATGTGCCGGTGTAGAAAGGGTGAAACGGAGCCGTCTCTGATCATCGTCGGTCGGAATAACTAGTAATCCTTAGGCAAATGGAAAGCTGGTGAAGCTCATCAAGAAGGGACATGAAAGGTCGACGATCAGCACTAACCAAAAGGAACCCTCGATACCTTAGCGAGTCGTGCTAGATAAATGAATGAGAGACGTTCTCCGGGTCCATGAACTAGGACTGATACAATTCGGGTTCCATACCGGAGCAGATCTTGCATCTAGGCAGCCAGAAACGATGGCCACTTAGTTCTCGCGGTTCGGCGAAAATGACAGGGTAGAAGCATCCCCCTTCTCAAGCAAAGTGCGTTGTATATTGCCAGGTTTCGAGAGCATTTCATCAACCAAGTTCTCGAGCAACTTGTGATGACCATTTCACTACTTGAATGTCGTTGAGTCGGCGCCGTGTCCGGGGTTCGGTGAGCTTCGCATGCTTTTGTTGCTTCGATGTGTGATTCCAGAGTTCGACGTGCTCACAAAATTTGACTCTCTCCATCTTCATTTTCTCTTGCATCTTCCATAGATTTGACCCTTGAAAGGGCAGGAAGGCGGACATGGCTTTCGGCCTTACCAACCTAGAGTTGACCGACTGGTTTGGCAGAAAAGATGATATATTAAAACAAATGGGATTCGTTGGTAAGGCGTACCCTTTATAGACCCTCTCGCACGTTTTATGTATTTTCAGTCTGATCAAAGTTTATGCACGAGCGCCTCTCAGGAAATTTACCAAACCGGTTGATTTCCTAAATTTGGTGTTTTTAAGGGAGCCGAGAGTGATTAGGCCAAATTCTCTTAAAAAATACCAACTTTAGGTCGGAGACCCAAATTTTCTTTTCCCTTTCAAAAAAAAGTGCCGACTTTAGGATGGGTCTCAATATTGCCCCAAGCCTTTTGTTTTTTCCTAAAAAAACGCCAACTTCCTGTTGGCACTGAAACCCAACTCTGTCAAATTTCCGTTTAATTATGCCATCAAATATTCGACTCAGCATAATTACTTGACAAAAACTTGATGGGGGCTAGGAGTGGATACCGGCTGAAAGTTGGTTTTTTTTTTTCTTTTTATGGGAGAAAAAATAAGTTGGGGGAGAATTGATACAAAAGTTAAAGTTGGTGATTTTTCATGAAACATAAAAAGTTTGGGTTGGATGTGGTAGAGTGAATTTTAATAGCTAGTGTGAATTTCAATTCCAAGTACATAACCAGATTGCCCAAATCCATATAATTTTTTAAATTCATATAAAGAAAATCAAATTGTCAAAGCCCTAAATTAGACCGGTCCAATCGACCAACTATTGCCCTTTAGAATTGGGATTCAAACTAAATTTGTTTCCTATCAAGGGAACTGAGCATGATTAGTAATTTAAGCGTAATAAATACCTCGGGCACTCGTTAATAAAATCATTCAATGATCGGCGACCAAGATTGAATAGGGATCTCTCTTTTATGCCCCTACGGAGTGCTGAGGCTAGTCGTTTCTTGGAAATCGGTCATGGTCAACTGATGAAGCGCCGCCCCCTTCCTCACAGCAGGCAAGCTGACTTTAAACACCCGTTGACTGAAAATGCATGGGAAAATGCACGGTGGACAGAAGAAGACTCATCCTTTGTACCTTGCAAGGAAGTTCGGCTTTTTGGTTCTTAATACGCGGTACCAGTTCGATGAACTGACCTAGGACTGCACATGCCATGCCGTTAATGCTAACGATATTAAAATCCAATCGGAATTTTGATTCATGAAGTGACACGACACGTATATTTCAATTTTGTCTCGTTACTTCACAAATTAAATTCATAATTTCATCATTATTACGAGCATGCCTTTCTTTATTTAAATAACATATTCTCTCAAATCGCATAAGATAAGTACGTCCCTGAATATGACTTGGGCCAACTCCTCTAGGGGCCAAAGAAGAGGCCCAAGAATCATACCGCCGCCGCAGCCAATGGCCAACAGCGCATGCAACCAGAAAACCGCACCGCCATCTCCGGGGAGCAATTTTTGGTCAAGGTGGGAAATGACGTCCGATGGAGTTGGCTTGTTCTTGTTTTGGTTTATGATAGTGGTGTGCTTTTGCTTTCTCGAGAACCCCGTACAATAAATATCATGGGCAATTTAAAAAGAACTGAAAAAATAGACCTACTCTCCAAAGTTTCGAGAATCAAGTTATATTAAAGATTAGCACAACAATATAAAGCTTGCTCATCAAGCCAATCTCTCTCTCTCTCTCTCTCTCCATTCAAATTGAGAGGTATGCTAGTCATACTTACCAACTTCTATTGACTATTACATGCCTATCAACTTCTTATTATTTTAACATTGCACATAGGTCGGAGGGATTGGAGTGCAGCCTGGCAAACACCAATTTTCTTCCCAAAAAGAAAATAGAAGATAAGAAGAACACAAGTTTTACATGTATAAAAAATAGCATACCTCCACAGTTAAAGGTCCAAGCTGTTACTCTCTCAGCTTTGGTTATCAACAATGAAGTTCACTAGCATTAGTCTGCTTGCTCTCTTCCTGTTTCAAGGCTCGTTTCTGCAACTCGTCACTTATCAGGCGCCGATGGTGGATGTACCTACCTGGGAACCTCTGAAGCCGTATGATTCAGGCAGAGTTCGATATCTATACTGAGGGAATTACCATAGCTTAAGGAAAGTTGTGCATAGGCCGCCACCACCTCCTCCCATTCACAATGTTCCCACCCATCCAAGTACTCCTCCACCACAGCCCCCACCTCCGCCGCCACTGTAGCTGCCACCTTCTTTCATTCACAATGTTCCCATTTGTCAAAGTCCTCCACCGTAAACCGCCCCCCACCACCACTGTAGACGCCACCCCCACCGCAGCAGTTGCGATATAGTGCACAAACATGTGTGATGCCATGGATGTGCTTTGATTTTTGTTTTAGTTGGGCAACAATTTGTGTGTTATGTGATTTCATGGTTTGCGTGGATACTTGATTTCTGTTTTAAGCTATGTGTATTAGTGGACCATTGATTCAATCTAACTCAAGATAGCTTACTAACTATGTTGGAATATCTAAATAACAAACTACATATTCATTTGATAACTTAAATTTTTAGAACAGTTAACAATGTTACATAAAATCTCATAAGGTATTCAAATTGAAATTATGAGTTCTGAATGCTTAAAATTCATTGCGTGAGAAAGCATTTATTAGGCCAAAAATCCTCACTCTAGCTTGCCTTATCAAACTGTTGACATCACACGATGCTAGTGCTTCAAAAGCCACTACTTAGCCGATATTGGCTACGAAGAAATCAACGATAGATTGTTTTATGTCATGTTTCATTTGGATAGCCTTAAATTAACTCTCATATTTCATTGTACCTTCGACTCTTTTACATTATGTTTGCGCTTTGAAGAGTGGCGCATTTCTGCTCAGAATCATGAGTGCGATTGGTCTTATCAAGCTAACTATTGCCTGCAATAGGAGATCACGAATGGGCATCTTGTTAAGTTGTATCCGTCGTTCTTTGCAGTGAAATGTGTAGTTTGCTTTTCCATACAAGTGCAAACGCTCAGGCACAGCAACAATTTTATACCTTTTTCGAAAACACTGAACTTGTCCTGAAATCTTTGATTGGAGATTACTTCAAGGGTCAAATTCGTTACAAAAAGGAAAGCACATGGACCAGGATTGGAATGGGGCAATATAGCAGGAGACTGCTTGGTGTGATTTTAAAACTTTTTTCAACACCAGAATTCCGGCGTTTGGCAGAACCATAGACCAGGGACGCACATAGGATTGCCTTTATTCACCGGTATCGAGAAACGATCTACTCCATGAAGTGATGGACGTGACCCTTGTTTTGAGTGGAAGACATGGCGCGCTTTTTATTACAGTACGCCACTAGGCTTTTCTTGCAAAATCATTCGAATAGACTGGAAAGATCTGCATGGATCCGGTCCTCCCCGGACCACAAAACCATGCAGGGAAATGTCATATATTCAAAGTTGGAGATTCAAAAGGGTGCTGGTCGAAAAATCCAAGATTATTTACACTCACTTCAAGCTTTGATCATTGAGTTATAGAATCGATGGACACCACTGATTTCTCCATTTCGATCCAATCATTTATGTAGGATTCTTCTTTCTTTCATGTCCTTACACATGTGCTCGACATATCACAATCATTCGATGGCGCAGGACCTCGTGAAGTCCACTGGGTTGACGATTGCGATTCACCCTGTTCATGTTGGGTCGGGCGTGGAAGGGCCGGCAAGTTGGACTTTGGGAATGCGTCGGCTACAAATGCATGGGGGAAAGCAAAAATCGCCCTTGCGCTGTTTTTCAAAAAGTTCGGCTCTGAACGTGCTTTGACTTGCAGAAGAAGTGAACTTGGACTTCAAGCCCATATGATGTAATCTTATGTCTAAGTTGCGTGCTAATGCTATCGCCATTCAAGTTCATTAATCCCCTTTTAAAACATTTGTGCGCACAGGCAAGAAACGAATGGAGGCTCGGTCACTTGTTCTCCTGACGATGCTTCTATTTGCGGTGGTTGTGGATAGGGGTGAGCGGTTCTATGTTCCAGTTCAGTTTCGTCTTGAACCTGAAACCTACCATTGGATACAAGTTTCTTATTTTTGAAACCCGCAATCTACTCGTCAGAATCAAGAACATGAAATCTAGGGTTGGTTCCAAGTTTCAACAATTTTTTTTGTTTTCATTTTCAGATTTGAACTATAACGTATACACAAGGGCGCGTTTGGTAAAGTTTCTGTTTAAAAATTGTTCCAGGGAACAGAAACAAAAAAAAAGTGTTTCTGTTCCGGGGAACAATTTTTGATCAAAAACACGCGTTTGGTAAACTTGTTCCGGGAACAATTCTTTTTTTGTTTCTTTTAATTTTTTAATATTTTTATTTAATTTTTCTTTTTTTCCTTTCTTTTTTTCTTTTTTCTTTTTTTCTTCTTTTGGCCGGTCGCCGGCCTCCGACGACCGGCCGACAGCCTCGCCCAGCCACGGCGAGGCTCACCGGCCCCCGGCGAGGCCGAGCCTCGCCGTGGTTGGGCGAGGCTGAGCCTCGCCTTGGCTAGGCGAGCTCAGGCTCACCCAGATCCGGCGACGCTCGGCCTCGCCGGCGCGGGCGAGGCCGAGCCTTGCCTTGGCTGGGCGAGCTTGGCCTCGCCCAGATCCAGTGAGGCCGAGCTCGCCCAGCGATCGGCGAGGCTCGGCCTCGCCGGGCCACCGCCAGGTCGGTGTCGCCTGGCGAGGCCGAGCCTCGCCTTGGCTGGGCAAGCTTGGCCTCGCCCAGATCCGGCGAGGCCGAGCTCGCCCAGCGGCCGGCGAGGCCGAGCCTCGCCGGGCCACCGCCAGGTCGGCGTCGCCTGGCGAGGCTGAGCCTCGCCGGCCGCTGGGTGAGGTCACCGGCCTTCGCCGGCCGGTCGCCGACCATGGCCAAGGCCAACGACCGGCCAAAGAAAAAAGAAAGAAAAAAGAAGAAGAAAAAGAGAAGAAAAAAGAAAAGTGTTTCTAGATTTTGTTTCAGAAATAAGAAACAACTTTTTTTTTTCTTGTTTCTGTTTCAAATGTGTTTCTAGGAACAAAAAAATAGTTTTGGAACAAAAATGCACACAAACGCGTTTCTGTTCCTTTTTTGTTCCCAGGAACAGAAAAACACAAAAGTTGTTTAAAAACAAAAAAAAGAAATGAAAACAAACGCAGCCATACTCTACAGTAACTTTTCATATCTTGGCACTGCCAAGAATCTAGACATATATAATCAAAACCAATAAGAAGTTTCCAAAGAGGAAATGAGATGCTTGATTAACTATAATTATTGTGCCCACATATGTCAATATATGTGCACTAAAACTTAAATCGTCGCATTTGCCATATGCCATATGCCTGATTAGCTGAGTCAAATAAAAATGATGAAGCAAAATATACTAAGGAGATGGAAAATCAGAAGTGCCAACAATATCTCAAATTTTCATTTACTCCATAATGTGAACTCTACAACATTTCCCTATGATTCCTTTGGTACAACAAAACTTTGCAAAGACATGGATGAAAATCAGTAAAAATCCTAAGTAAGGACAAAAAAAATAAAAATCAATATCGATAATACTCCATGAAGCATACTATTTTACCCATCTAAAGACTCCTAAACTCTTTAACAACATAGTTCAAAAATTCAATATACATAAGAGGAGCTTGCATTAAGATTATGACAAACAAAGTTGCTCATCAATCAATTTCTGCACAATTAAAGTAGCACAAAGCCAACAAAAAACCTTGCTTGACTTCTCAACCACTAGACCCATTGTAGATGCGACACCACTAACTCTATTTATCGACGATAATCTCCGCATTAAGACCAACCATATCTAAAAAAAAAAAAAAGAGAAGAGATTAAATAAAATATCTACATATTAGATATACAAAAAAAAGTACAATATATAAAGATATAAACATTACTTACCTAACTCAGATTTTCCCATGTTCTCGATGCACTCTTCAACATCAAGCGGTACACGAACGGTTTTTAACCAATCTTGGGTGTAAATCAAAGCTTCCACTACTTTGGGAGTAAAAGAATTTCGAAAGCCATTAAGCACATGACTCGATGTACTAAAAGTTGACTTTGAAGCAACGGTAGTTACATGAATAGACAAAATATCTCGAGCCATAAAAAAAAAAGGATCTTATATTTTGAGCCATTGATCTTCCACCAAATCAAAATGTTAAGATCAAGATCCTTTTTCATTTTTTTCTTGAATATACTCATCAAGCTCGGACTTACTGTCATCACACCCTTGTCATTTGAATATAAAAATATTTTCTTCCAAGCTTGTCCGTTATATTTCTTTATTCATTCATTACCACTCGTATCGATATTGGAACTACTATTACTTGCATCCAAATTAGGGCCACCAAAATTTTGATAACTTAAAATAAGAGAAGATTGCTCATAAAATTCATACAAACGCTCCAATGTATCATTCACCTTGTAATGCATTTCTTTAATTTTCGATTTATCATCATAAATTTGTCTATACAAGAAATTCACATAATTTAATTTGGCTCTAGGATTTGACATAACTACAATCAACACTATCATATTCATTTTATCCAAGCTTCCATAATATTTGTCAAATTTTTCTTTCATTTTCACACCCATAGCTTGAAGCTTTTGATCCAAAACATTGACCACATATTTCAAATATCTATATAAAAGAGCTATACTTTCAAAATAATCATTTAAAATAACACATGAACTCATAGATATCTAATTTGTGGCATCATAGAATACTTTTAGAAATTCCGAAATAATAATAGCATTTTCCCAATTATCATTACTAGAAGTTTCATGATTAAGCTCACTTATAAAAGATGAATCGTCTTCTTCCATCATTTCGAAAGCTTTTCTGAACTTTATGGTGATGTCTAACATGAGGTAAGTGGAGTTTCATCTAGTGGCAACGTCAAGAACTACCGAACCCTTATAAGTGATCCGTTCTCTCTCAATGCAAGATTGAAATCCTTTGGCTTTCTTGGGAAAACTCCTTATATACCTAACCACATTTCAGATACGTGCACTGGAGTCATGTACTATAGTCAAGTCATCTCTCACAATCAAATTTAATATATGAGCTGTACACCTCATGTGTAAAACACTACCATCTAATATCAACGGCCTTTCTTTCGAAAGTTTTTCTCTCAAATAGCCAATTGCAACATCATTCGAGTTATCATTATCCATAGTAATTGTGGACACATTTTTTTCTATTTCCCACTCCTCAATGCATTCCTCCACCATTTTCCCAATCTTCCTACCCTTGTGACTATGCATCACCGCAAAGTTGATGATTCTTTTATGCAACTTCCAATTTTCATCAATTAAATGTGCGGTGAGACACAAATAGTTTAGATTTTGATTGAAAAACTTCATGTATTGGTCGTGAGTGCGATACTATAATTAATCTTTCCAAAATAATTCTTCAAATAAGTTCTTTCACATAAATACAACTTCATGTAATCTTTTGCCACCGTGAAATATGATATATGTTTGAAGAGAGATTATAACTCAGTGACATATTCACGAAATTCAACACGCTCAACCAAGGAGAAAGGTTGCTCATCAAGGATGAAGAATCGAGCAAGCACGTGCCTACAACATTCTTGATTAAATGACCATGTCGATAAGACGCTACCAATACTAGAATCTCCTCTTGCCTTGCCAGTCATGTTGACATTACGTGATGCAAAGAATTTTTGCTTCTTATCTACATTACGGGAAAACCTCTTACATGTGGTCAAGTGTTTCCTCATTGCAGAAGTACCGTTAGCAACACGGTACTTAAGCATAGACCCACAATGAATGCACTTCACTTGATATTATGATGAAAATGAGAATTAGGTACCTTATTTGTGGCACTCATAGTAGGGGGTGCCTCTTCTTCAATTTCATCGCCAGAAAACTCCAATTCCGTAATCGGAGTCATCTCCTCACGCCCCTTCACCTCCATTGACGTGTTATCTTGATACATTAACTTCACACTAAGCAATAATAATAGAATATAATTAAAAATTTCAAAACAAAGAGCAAACTAGAAATGAAACACCACTAGAACAGAATGTCTAGCATAGAAATGGGGCTCCCTTCATACCAACAAATCAAGGAAGTAATCACATAGAAATACGAGCTATAAACAAGTTTTCTTGTGAAAACATTTTTCATCTACGATCCCTCCCCCGCATTAATCAATGTTTTAGGGGAGACTAAGGATTAAAATTGGACAGGTTGTTGAGAGTTGCATTAGAAACCCTCATCAACTCAGCAATTTGACTCTAATTTACAATCTGCATTAAGTTGTTAAGCCCATTCAGCTAAACAAAAGGTAGACCTTTGCGCATCATTCAATTGGGTTTTGAAACTCCCAGGAATAAGACCATTATAGAATTTGGAATGATAAAATGAGCAGGAAAGTTGCGCATTCATGTGCGCAACTGTATATAATCTGTGCTTATGTTTAGATGCCTTGTTCTTATTCTCCTTTCCCTTTAATTTCCTTCTTCACACAACTTAGAAAATACAAAAGTGAAAAATAAAACAGACAGATTATCCTCAATCACCAAAGTGAAAAATATTATCATAGGTAGACACGTATGGCATTTGCCAGAAATAAAATAGCCGTCATCTTCCTGCAACCAAAGACTACTTGCAATATCCAAGATACAAAGATGCAAGAGCAAAGCTATCACTATGGAAAAACATAAGGTTGCATGATAGACAGGCAATTCATCTTGATCAGCATTCCATGCTACCAAGTTGGTACTGCCTGCAAGTAGATTGACTTCAAGAAAGTGAAGCTCAGGGTCAATCTGACTCACCAATTCCAGAGACCGATCTTGAAAGGATCGGACTTGTGGTAGGTGTAGGAAGCGATGTGCTTCAGGGGAGGCTTGGCGAGTGGTGTTGGGGGTGACTGGGTGAGCGGCGTTGAGTTGCCTTGAGCATGCGGCTGGGCGAGCGGCTTTGGGGGAGGCTTGGCCAAGGATGTCAGGACTCGAGGGTGAGTGGGTGAGCGGCGCAGCATCGAGGGTTAAGGCGTCTAGCAGAATCGAACCAGAACCGAGAATTGACGTATCCCCCTTGGGCTTCGTGATAAACGAGTCCAGTGATTAGTGTTGAGCGGCGGCATCGGCGATGGGCAGAGGCAGAGCACGGTAGCGACTGGCGTTGAGCGGCAAGGGTTCGGGCGAGCGGCATCGACGACTAGCGTCCAGTGGCGTCCGGCGGCAATGGCCTTAAGGGTGAGTGGCGTCCAGTGGCATGAAAGTTCCAGGTCTGAAATCTGAATAGGGAGCAGGGTGGGGGGCAAGCGGGGGAGGGGGGCTCCTTTTGCAGCCCTAACCAGTTCTGAAACCGGTTCCCAGGAAAAAAAAAAGGAACCAGGAATCGAAATTGGTCTTTTAAGGAAGTAGGAACCGGAACTGGTCCTTTAAGAATTGAGAACCGAGCTCACCCCTAGTTGTGGATTGAGCAGCTTAAGCAACCACCTTCCATGGCAAGACCACAATCCATCTCGATGTGTCGAATTTGCATTAGGATGAGTATGGCTGGAAATAACCTGGCGTGACTTCTTCTTTAGAGGCTGAAGGATGGGGCTGGGAACTGTGCCGCCGGCGCCATAGGCCAACCGTGCATACCACCAAGCGGCGCCACCATTCTCCGGGGAGCATTAGCTAGTCAATGTGCGAAATGACATTCCATGGCTTGTTCTAGTTCTAGCTTGACAAGTCGGATGCTTTTGCTTGCTCGAGAACACGTAATAAGTGGGCAATTCAAATGAATTGAAAAAATGAACTTTTCAGAACTTCAATTCCTGCTGTATTAAATTTTAATACCATAATGTAAAACTTGCTCATCAATCTAATCGCTCTCCATCTCCCTCTCTCTCTCAAGCCTCATGTTTTACCTATATAGAAAAAGAGCATAGCTCCATTGACAATGGTCGAAGCTGTGACTCCTTCAGCTCTGGTTATGAACATTGAAGCTCAGAAGTCATTTGTCTTCTCGCTCTCTTCTCGATCCAAGGCTTGTTTCTGCAACAGATCATCTGCCTCGCGCTGGTGGTGGATAAGGCCGCATGGTAACATCCAAGGCCGCGTTTCTCAGGCAGAGTTCGTCATTGGTACCAAGGGATTTGCCATGGCTTAAGGACGGCGACATGACGGTCCCCTGCCACCTCCACCCGTTTACAACGTCCCCATACATCAAAGCCCTCCTCCACCACTTCTTCCACCTCCGCCGCCGCAGCTGTTGCTGCTGTATTCATGTATGTGATTCCATGGATGTGCAGTGATTTCTCTTTGGTTAGGCCCCAACTTGTGCGTTATCTGACTCTTGATTAGCATCGTTTGGCTGCGTTTGGATGAAAATGCAACGTCTATCACCATATCATGATCGAAAATCAGTGTAGAGATCGAATTTGTAAGATATGAACAAAGGCAATAGTACGTAGACCAAGTTCGTAGGTCTCCTATTTTCTTATACCGAGCCGGCGCTAAATTCCGATCTTCGGTGCATGGTGAAGTATTTTGTTTCGTGTCATGTGCAAATACGAAATTCATCATGAAATCTTGATTGGGGATTACCTTGAGGACCAAATGCATTACAAAGTGAAAACATATAGACCAACATTGAAAAGGACAAAAAGGACAATAGTGTAACTTGTTGTATTACACAACTTTTCTATACTATAAAAGAATTTGAATGTTTGGCGCAACCGCTATCCAGGGATGCACACAAATTCCCTGTCGAGAAGGGATTTCAAGAGTAATAGAGACGACCCAAAAGGTAACTTCGAGCGGGAGATATTGTGCATTTTTATTAACTTGCTAGTCTCTTCTTGGAAATCATTCAAATAGACCAAAAAAATTTGCATGGATCCAGTCCATCACGGACCACAAAATCGTGTGGGAAGGCACGATAAATGCGCGACATCTTCATGTTTAGAGATTCAAGAGAATGCTCTCTCACAGATTTAGCTGAATTGACGTTAACTCAAAACTTAAATGAATGAATTACGAGCTAACTACACGTTACCAATTCTTCCACTTTATTGCAGCCATTTGCACAGGATGCTTCTTTCTTACGCACTCCCACACACACAGAGCAAATCGCGATCCTTAGGATATGGTAAGACCCCCAGGAAGTACGCTGGGCCGGTGATTGCAATTCGCTGCACAGTGGAAAGCAGGGAAAAAAAGAAAAAGAACAACGTTTTGGGTACCACAACTTGCCATTCGTAGTCAACGCACTGAACCGGGGTCAACCCACCATGAACCGGGTGAGTGCGTCGACTACTAATGGCTAAATTGACTTAAAAAGTGAACTTGGGACTTCATACCCATATAAAGTAAAATCTCATCTCAACGCTCGCATGCCATCGCCATTCCAAACTCATAGCTCCCCCCCGCTCCCCCTCTTCTCTTTCTCTTTTTTAAAACCATTTCTGCGCATAGGCGAAGAAACCGGCGGAGGCTCGGTCGATCCTCGTGCTCCTGGTGATGCTCCTATTTGCGACGGCGGTGGCCGATCAAGCAGCTCGCATGACCGCCTTTGATGCTGAGGCCACGATGCACTCCCGTCTGTCAGGCTCGCAGTACTGCGAGCGTCTTGACACAAAGGCTCCGGAGACAAAAGGAAAGCCCCAAGAGAGTGCCGCCGCGGCCGGCACCACAGGCCACCGTTAATATTCGGCAAGTGCCAACATTATCCCCAATTTTTTGTTGCCCTAACGAAACTCAGAGAGTAGTATATCCTTGACCAATACGAATCATATCCGGAATCGGGACATTGGCCTAGCGTACCGTATCTTGGGGAAACCCTTTGAATTTTTCAAAGACGAGAAGCGCAAAATCTAAAATTTTTTTATTAGGAGAGGATAAGACAAGATGAGATTTACATTGACCATTCTAATTTACCATCATGGCTCTTATCTATTTTATTGCTATTATTATGTTGTTATTAATTTGTTATTATTTATTTTCGGACTAGAAAAAGAGCACATGTTTTCCTTGTAGAAAAAAGGACATAGAATTAAATGTTTATAGAAAGATTCATACTATTTGGAGATTTAATCTTTTTAAAAGAAGAAATTAAACCAACTATTGTCCGAGAGGAAATATTTAAATTTCTTATTTTAGTAGAAATTTAATGAATCGCCTTTTGATTATCGACATTACTTTTGGATTATAGTATCATTTGTTCTTCTGTATTTTGAAATATATCTTGCAATATAAACGGGCATTTATGGAATTCGGGTTTTCTTTACATGTAAAGATATAAACCTTTTATGTTGGGGAAAAAACAGTTGTCAGAAAAGTGCCGTGGGTTTGTTTCATAATATAAAATAGAGACATAGAGAGAAAATTTTGTAAACTTTGGCCCAACGTGCAATATCGTCTCTATACTTTTAATTTGTTTAATATGATCTTGAATTTTATCCCAAAGTATAATGTAGTTCTTGAATCTTTCATTTGTTGAAAGTGATTCTTAAACTGTTGATGAATGTTTAATTTAGTCCCTAAACCATATAAGAATACGCAATGTTATTATTCCATTAATTTAAGTTCAGGGATAACATTTGGATATTTTCAATAGTCTAGGGGCTGAATTGAATATGTATTTTAAAAATTCATGAACCACGTTGAGCAAATTAAAAAATTTAGGGAAGGCATGACAAGCTTGACGGGCCAAAGTTGCCGTTTTTCTCTAAAAATCTAATTGGAACCCCTCCATTCTCTCGGTTTGGGCCTCTGAAAACTTCGGCCCATTAAACCCAGCAAAATGCCTTTGCTCGCTCTCCTATAAAGTATAAACCCCCCTCCCCTCCATGGCTTAAACCCTAGCAGTCTCTCTCTCGTCACTGGGACGCCTCCTTCCTTGGAACTTCGATTCCAGTCCTCAAGGTTCCCCTCTCTCTCTCTGCAGCTGCGTATGCTGCTGGTTTCGCTCTCTTGTTGCATTGCTCGTCTCTGTTGCTTGTGTGCATGCTTTTTTTTCTATTTTTTTTCCTGTGTTGCGGTGAAATGGGAAGGGAGAAACGCACATATCGAAGGCTTCCAGGCGATTTGATCCAAGCCTGAGGAGCTCAAAAGCTGTGCCACACGAAAATCATCCATCTTCGTACACAATCGATCCCCCTTGACGGTCCGTTCTTGGGATTCGGGGGGGATTTCGAGGAGGTCGATGTACATTTCCCCCCACGAATCTCGATACCCTCTATTGTCTGCTTATGTTCTGTTGCGAAATGGTATTCGTGGTGATGATTTTTGTTGTTTCTTTTGTGATGTTAAGTAAACTGAGAAATCTGGGAGTGAAAATGCTGAAGTTGGGTTACGATGTTTGAGGGTGTGCTCAGTTCAATTAGTACATCATCATTGGTCTCTCTCTTGGCTGGTGGTATGCTGCCTGTATGCCTATTCTTTGATGAAATTTGTCTATTCCGATGGGCCGTCTATGGGCCTTCTATGGGCCGTCTATGGGATCTCTTTGATCTTGAAGAGAAGGAAGAGATCTTCCGAAAATGGATCCGGAACTTGGCTTGCATGATCTGATGAATAATCAAACCCTAATTAATATTCCCGCTATCCTATATTTTCTTGATAAAGGCACTTGAGTGACAGGAAAGCAATGTTTTTTTAAAGAAATACAAAGAAAAGAGAAGAGGGTGTGGGTGGTTTGTATATAGCTTTTTGTATCGGTGTAAGTTTTCTTCTGCTGTACTTTCGCCCACACTCTCGGTTAGGGGAAAAGATTGAGTTTCAGAGTCAATCCGCAGCTTCTCTTTGTTATGGTTTGTGAAATGCCAGTAACTTGCTCTAGTTGCATTTTGGCACTGATGCAACTCTTGGCTTGGGATTTTGATTTGGAAAATTTGACGAAGAGTATAACCTCATGTGCATTCCACAGGTTGAATTTACATAATTTTTTTGTGATGATCTGAGGAAGGCTGTGGGTTTGCCCTGTAACTCTTATTTGGTCTTAGCTTAATATGCTGACTCTAGTTTACTTGCCCAGAGGTTGCAGTTAGGAAGCTGTGGGTAGTTCGAAGAGCATGTCGAATCCAAAGGTTTTCTTCGACATATTGATTGGTAAGATGAAAGCAGGCAGGGTTGTAATGGAGCTGTTTGCTGATGTCACGCCCAAAACCGCTGAAAATTTTCGCGCTCTGTGCACCGGGGAGAAGGGGATTGGTAGAGCCGGGAAACCACTGCATTACAAGGGATCGACCTTTCACCGCATAATCCCAAACTTCATGTGTCAAGGCGGGGATTTCACTAGGGGCAACGGAACCGGAGGGGAGTCTATATATGGAATGAAATTTGCAGATGAGAACTTCAAAATGAAACACACCGTCCCAGGAGTGCTGTCAATGGCGAATGCGGGACCCAACACCAATGGCTCTCAGTTCTTTATATGCACCGAGAAGACCCCGTGGCTTGATGGGAAGCACGTCGTGTTCGGGAAGGTTGTGGACGGGTATAGTGTGGTTAAGGAGATGGAGAGCGTGGGTTCTGATAGCGGAAGCACGAGGGAAACAGTTGTAATAGAAGACTGCGGTCAGCTATCGGAGAATTGATGGCTTACACTGTCTTAGGAAGGTGAATTTAAAATACTTGTCTAGACTGCTTATATCATTGTGGACTGATCGAAGCAAGTATTGCTCGTCAAGATAATTCAGAGAATTGATGGCTTACACTGTCTAGGAAGGTGAATTTAAAATACTTGTCTAGACTGCTTATGTCATTGTGGACTGATCGAAGCAAGTATTGCTCGTAAAGATAATTCAATTTCAATGGCGCAAAATGTCGTGGTTAGATTGTCGACGTCTTTGTGTGGATTGGAATGATGCCTATGGCTAAATCGGTACTGAGTTATAATATTCTAGCTGTTTTTGCTGGAAACAAGCAAGATCGAGCTTAGCATTGAGCGGCCTCTACACATGTAGATAGCCAACGGCGGCTGCCAATCCATCCCTCGTGCCCTAAAAGCAAAAAGGAAAGGGAATGATTCCTGCAAGAAAGCAACGGGAGCAGACAAAAAGTCTAGAATTGTTTATGTTGTCAGACCAAGTCACGCCAACGAAAAGCCTGAAGAGGCCTACGTAGTGGGAAAGCCAACTTTTTGAGCGGATCGATAATGACACCTCGAGAATCGAGATATTAATTTTTAGTCGGTCGACGAGAAAGAAGGCTCCCGAAAGATTCCCTGATTTTTTTTCTTTTTTGGTCGAAGATTTCCTGATTCAGGTGCTTCTCAATTTAGGATGCCGCGAGATGGCGGCGATGCGCACGGTTACCCTGCGGTGCCGGCATGTCCTAGGTCCCGGCGCCGGCGGCACTTGTCCTATGTCCCGGTCCTTTTGACTCTGAAGCCGGTCGTGTAGAAACGCTCGCGATGCTGGTTTTCTCGCCGATGGTTTTCTCGCCTTATCGGCCAGACCAGAGAGTCAAAGCATGTTCAGAGCCAGAATTCTCGAAAAGCGAGGCACGAGAAGGGTCTTTTGCCCTCCACCGTCCATTTGTAGTCAACATGCCAGCCGTCCTCCACCCCCCGATCCATCTTGAACCGGGTGAATCCCAATCGCCGAACCCCGTGAACTTCGTGAGGTTTTACGTCGTCGTCTGAGGATTGTGATCTGCTGAGCGCGCGTGCGAAAGCATCAAAGAAAAATCTGGCGTAAATGGTTGAAGTAAAGTAGAGTAATTAATACCGACCCCCAAAAAAAAAGCAGAGAATTAATAATTCCTGATCAGTCCATCTCTCAATAATTAAGTTTCCGAGTGAGTTTATGTCTAACAAGAGGTCTATTGAATGACCAAACTTGTAGATATTGCACTTGCAGCGCTTTCCCCCATGGTTTGTGGTCCGTAGTGGACCGAATATATGCTAGTCTTTTAAGTCCATTTGAATGATTTCCAAGAAAGGAATAGGAGGTGCACAAAATCTTCTGCTCAAAATAACCTTAAGGATCGAGTGTATCATTTCGTAAGTAGATCCTTTCTTGATACATGTGAACAGGGCAATCCATGTGCATCCTTGGACGTCGGTCATGCTAGATGTTCATATTCTTCTGTAGTTTGAAAAAAGGTTTAACTTCCAACGAATGGTCTCATACTAATTTTCCTTACTCAATTTTGGTCCATAAGCTTTCCCTTTGTAACAAAATTGGTCCCTAAGGTAATCTCCAATCAGATTTCGCGATAGATTTCGTATCTCCATCTAACATAAATGGAAAATGCTAATTGTGCACCGAAGATAGATATTTAGCGCTCGTGGGGAGTAAGAAAATTGAAATAGAGGAGAATTATGAATTTGGTCTATTTTCTATTTCCTTTGTTCAATTTCGGTTTCGTACGAAATTGATCTCTAAACTCATTTTCGGTTGGAACTTTGCGATGAACTTGCATTGTTGGTCCGAATGCGAACAAACAATGCTAATCAAAGCGTCGGATATCAGCACGTGGCATCAAAGCGGGAACAAAGAAACCGATGACCCCGAGCCTAAGAAACATCGGACTCATGAGCGTTATATAGTAATAGAACGAAACTGATACTCCTCCAATTATAAACAAGCGAAGATATCATAGTCCTAAATAGGGGAGCCTCCTTTATTTTAACATGACTTTCCATTCATGACCTAAACAAATATGATTCCATCCACAAAAGATTCGAAAAATATAAACCCTAGGCAATCTCTGTCCTACATAAAATCTCAAGAACCAATGGTTTTATAACATCCTTGTCCTCCGTGTTTACTTTCACGAAAATCAAGCGTGGAATACTCATATTTTATTTCACAATCGAAACCGGCCGTCGTCAACTGTTTTCTTTCTCTTAGACCGTTCGACTCCGTGAGCTTAGCCTCATACATTCTTTCTAATTGTTTATTCGCCGGATGTTCGATTTTCCATCCTAAATCGATGTTCTCTGTCGGTAATTGGACGGGAATATGAACCTTGTCCTCCAAACCCTAGTTGAAAAAAATGATCTAGGGACCGATTACACATGTGATTTGAAGCAGAAGCGCAAAGACCACTTCTCGGAGCACAGACAGATGTAAAAGGTCGAGTTACAATGAAATATCAGAGCTGATTCAAGGCTGTCCAATGGAACATGAAATGAGAGGCCGCTGAAGCGGCGATGGTTTGATCAGGCAGGCTACAGTGAGGGTTTTCGGCTCAAAAGACCAATCATATGGTCTAGTAACGATTCACCATATTTTCATGGGGATCGAAATGGTGTAGCTATTTTTTTTTTTTTTTTTTAAAACCGACGAACCCTCTCAGAGAAGCGTATGAAGGAGACAATGTGCGTACTAAAATTGATTTAGAATATATCGACGGTCCAACAACACTCACAGCTCATAAACAAAAAGTACGAGTATTCATACTAACCACGACATCATATAAAGCACAAGTTGGGTGGCTAACTGAAACAGAAAATCCCTGCACATCCTGGAATCACAGATATGCTTGTGCTCTAATATGGCGACGGTGGCAGAGGCGGAGGTGGGGGCCGTGGTGGAAGAGCACCTCCCCCCTGGCCTTCCTTGAGCTGGGAAGATATTGAGCTCTTCTCGAGTAATGCGGCTGGGGAGGCCGCAGCGTGGGTACATCCGCCGCCTTTGGCCGTGGCGGAGGTGGAGGCCGTGGTGGAAGGGCACCATCATGGATCGGAACATTGTGAACAGGAGAAGGCCAAGATGGACTACCCCTGGCCTTCCTTGAGCTGGGAAGATATTGAGCTCTTCTCGAGTAATGCGGCTGGGGAGGAGCCTGCAGCGTGGGTACATCCGCCGCCCTTGGCCGTGGCGGAGGTGGAGGCCGTGGTGGAAGGGCACCATCATGGATCGGAACATTGTGAACAGGAGAAGGCCAAGATGGACTACCCCTGGCCTTCCTTGAGCTGGGAAGATATTGAGCTCTTCTCGAGTAATGCGGCTGGGGAGGAGCCTGCAGCGTGGGTACATCCGCCCCCTTTGGCCGTGGCGGAGGTGGAGGCCGTGGTGGAAGGGCACCATCATGGATCGGAACATTGTGAACAGGAGAAGGCCAAGATGGACTACCCCTGGCCTTCCTTGAGCTGGGAAGATATTGAGCTCTTCTCGAGTAATGCGGCTGGGGAGGCTGCGGCGTGGGCACATCCGCCGCCCTTGGCCGTGGCGGAGGTGGAGGCCGTGGTGGAAGGGCACCATCATGGATCGGAACATTGTGAACAGGAGAAGGCCAAGATGGACTACCCCTGGCCTTCCTTGAGCTGGGAAGATATTGAGCTCTTCTCGAGTAATGCGGCTGGGGAGGAGCCTGCAGCGTGGGTACATCCGCCGCCCTTGGCCGTGGCGGAGGTGGAGGCCGTGGTGGAAGGGCACCATCATGGATCGGAACATTGTGAACAGGAGAAGGCCAAGATGGACTACCCCTGGCCTTCCTTGAGCTGGGAAGATATTGAGCTCTTCTCGAGTAATGCGGCTGGGGAGGCTGCGGCGTGGGCACATCCGCCGCCCTTGGCCGTGGCGGAGGTGGAGGCCGTGGTGGAAGGGCACCATCATGGATCGGAACATTGTGAACAGGAGAAGGCCAAGATGGACTACCCCTGGCCTTCCTTGAGCTGGGAAGATATTGAGCTCTTCTCGAGTAATGGGGCTGGGGAGGAGGCTGCAGCGTGGGTACATCCGCCGCCCTTGGCCGTGGCGGAGGTGGAGGCCGTGGTGGAAGGGCACCATCATGGATCGGAACATTGTGAACAGGAGAAGGCCAAGATGGACTACCCCTGGCCTTCCTTGAGCTGGGAAGATATTGAGCTCTTCTCGAGTAATGCGGCTGGGGAGGAGCCTGCAGCGTGGGTACATCCGCCCCCTTTGGCCGTGGCGGAGGTGGAGGCCGTGGTGGAAGGGCACCATCATGGGTCGGAACATTGTGAACCGGAGAAGGCGGAGGTGGACTACCCCTGGCCTTCCTTGAGCTGGGAAGATATTGAGCTCTTCTCGAGTAATGGGGCTGGGGAGGAGCCTGCAGCGTGGGTACATCCGCCCACTTTGGCCGTGGCGGAGGTGGAGGCCGTGGTGGAAGGGCACCATCATGGATCGGAACATTGTGAACAGGAGAAGGTGGAGGTGGACTACTTGGGCCAGGGCGATATTGAGCTCCTCCTGAGTCATACAGCTGCCGAGGTTCCCCTGTGGGTACATCGGCCGCCTCCAGACGTGGCGGAGATGGGGGCTGTGGTGGCGCCAGACAACTGGTGTGTTGCAGAAACAAACTTCGGATCAAGAAGAGAGCAAGCAGGAAATGACTACCGAACTCCATTGTCGATAATCAGAGCCGAGAGAGTCACAGCTTTGGTGTTTATAAGCGGACGGATGCCTTCTCGAGAAGCCCAAATGGTACTTTTTTACTTTTTCTCCAGGCTCTTCTTTTTATGTAATCCAAACTTTCACCGTGATCTGGGCTCTTATTTTTATGTAATCCGAACTTTCACCTTGACCTAAACATTCCAACGTAGTCCAGCTTTCCGGGCTCTTCTTTTTATGTAATCCTAACTTTCACCCTGACCTAGACCATCGAACTTAGTCCCACTTCTCCAGAATGGCTGACGTAGCGGATCTGTGTGAGGGGGCATGCTTTATCAAGTGTAGCTATTGCCTAAACATTGGGCATAGAAAGAGAGGAGATTTCCATGTTTATTGATAACAGCAATATTTTCGGCTTCACGTGTACAGTTATAATTCTCCGGCTCTAAAACTCGACTAGTCTTTTGAAGTTGGCAGCGGTTCCGTGTCCGTGGAGCTTGATATGCTCTTGTTGCTTCGCCGTGTGGCTCAAGAAGCTGACGTACCTACAGAATTTGACTCTCTCCTTCATCTTTTTCTTTGGATCTTTCGAGCAATGTAAAAGGTAAAAAGGAAGGTGGACAAGGTCTTTGGCCCTACCATCTTATAATTGACGGAATTATTGAGCAAAAGTAATGGTTTTAGGAATTGGATTGAGGGAATTATACTCTCTAGAAGTTCTCATTTGTTTCAAGTCTGGAAGTCATCTTATCAATGAGTGCCTCTCGTACCATATCAAGCGCACTTTGAATTGACTTTTCATACATAATCCGAGAAAAGGAATGAACAAGAAACTAAAAAGCTTGGGTCATTTCATTGTGGCAAGTACCACTGAGAGCACTAGTTAACAAAATTGTCTATTGACATAGGACTGCTTTAACTAAACATCATTCCTCAGGTGATCCAAGGCTGCGAGCTGTGAGCAAGGTCGAGCTCACCCTCGTTGTCGGTGGGTGAGCTCGCCCCGCCCGATCATGGCGAGGCTAACCCTCGCCCAATGACAGCAATGGCAAGGCCTTGGAAGGGATGATTAAGGCTCGCCCTCATCAGCCTTAGCCTCTAGAAAGAAAAGGAAAGAAATATAAAAAATAAAAATTTGTCATATCAATGTCGGCTGGCCAAATTAGTTGGATGGATTGAATTGACATCAATATAAAAGGTTTATGACTAAATTGATCAAAAAATATTTACCACTAAATTGACGCAATTAGAATAAATTTAAAACTGTTTAACTAATTTTTTTCCCCTTCGAGTGGGTGCGAGCTTGAAGAGTTCGAGTTCTTGGTGCTTTACTTCACAGGGAACAATTTATGAGTCTTTAGAGTAGAACCGAGTGCAGTCTGCGAAGTCATTTTCTTTTGTTCCTCATCCACACAAACCCAAGACAGGTTGTAGCCTCCGAGCTCAACTGATTTCATCTCCCTGGTTGCCAATTTAACACTAGCAAGGCCTCCGATCACCTCCACTGACTTCCCATCATTGATATGTCATAGCGAGCCTGTCTTTATTACATCTCTCCCAACAATACAATCTCCCAACCCCAGGAAAGAACATGAACTGAAGAAGTATAGACCTGTCAAAATCTGCATCCAATAATCATCAAGATTTGTCTGAGCTTTCCAAGCAAGCTTGGCCAACAAGGCTTCACCAAGAAACTGAGATGGTCCAGCAAGCACACTATTTTTCAGATTAAGGACTAATGGCGGTTTGATTTATGACTTAATGCATGATTCAAATCAATGTTTAACTACTTGAATGATAGAAATCCATAGGGTCCCGACGCCTTAAGCTCTTTAATTTGGAATGCAGCTTCATTAAATTCCTCACGTTATGTATTACAAACTACTTGGAGAGTATAAAAATCACTTTTTTAATCATCGAAAATATTTTAATAATTAGAAAGAAGAAAGTTATCATGAATTTTTAAAGAAAGGAAAATGATGAGTAACGAAAGAGTGGCGATGCAATTTCAGAAGCGATACACATTACACATTGGCAATGCATGCTACTTGTACGTGAAACGAAAGTCGAAGTCAGAGCAATAGTTGCAGCAGGATGATATGCAACCAAATTTAATGAACTTATGAGAAGTATCTAACACGAAGCAGGTCAAGGATAATCATATTCTCTTCAAGAAAACTGGAACTGAATCCTTCAACGATATCAAGATGATTGGACTACCTATGCCTGAATTGATATTACAAAGTGAGATTAAGAATTGAAATCAGAAAAGGAAAAAAGAAACTCACAAAACTCGAACTTGTAGGATCTTTTGGAGCTTTGCTGCAGAAAATCTAAAGAGAGAGGCGTGCTTATAATATTCCCTAAGAAGCAGCTCGTAAAAATTGAAGCCTGCCCCTTGTCAACGTTAAGCATCCCCTCTATGGCGTGTTCGGTAAACAGTAGATTATAAGGGTTTAGTACTCGGGAAGCGTTCAGAAATGGCATGTTTAAGAAAGCCATTCATTCGAAGTAAAAGAACCTGCAAGATTGGACACAGGATAATGGTCATTCATTTAAGCAGGAACAGCGCTCATGTACAGATTGTTGATGCTCCTTCTGACAGAGAATGTGGCGCAATATCAATTCAAGCTCGACAGTAATGCTTACAAAGTTACTGTCTACGAGAGTGTGAAATCATCATTCAGGCTTCCAAAATGTTTATCTGTTCGACCAGGAGCACATTCCCCTCGCGCCAACTGATTTGCACCACCAAACAAAATATCTACATGAGTGTAAGAGCTTTCTTTTGAGTCCCCAGACTGAAGATTACTCGGGCTTCTGAAACTTTCCATGGACCCACACTCTGCACATGCTCTTCCCACTTCGTCGATTCAGCGACTTAATACAACAGTATTCAAGCTCAAGCTGCAATATGCAAAAGTCAACATGAGGAATTTTCATAAACAGATTTGCTAACGCGAGGCTATATATAACATACTGCGACAGAAGATTTAGGACAAGTTTTCCCAAACTTCAAAAAGCAGCTAGGGACTCCGAAAGTCCTTTCGTTGAAAGCTTTAACGTTTGCTAAAATTATTTCAAAGCTCTTTGAGCCCAAGGCCTACCTTTTCGAAGTGCAAAGTCCAAGACAACTACCGACCTGCTTACAGCGAAAGAACTTTGAAAGTTCAGAGCTGCCTTTTCAAAGTTCTCCCACACTCGCTGTAGAGTCAAGCATTTTGGCATTCTTCATGCATAAAGAGACAATACGAAACAGAAAAAAGAAAAGAAGAGAATCTTCAAATAGACAGACGCCAAAAGAGCTGAAGTAGTCACAACACTAAACTTCACTTAGATCACTGATCAGCAGTCAACCTACGATGCACTTGAGCTTCTCTTTTTCTCATGACATGTAATATTTTTATATATTGCCTATGGAACTTGCAGATGGTGCTATAACCGAGCATTAAAATTAAATTTCTACCTCAATGAAGCCTGCACAAACAAAAAGGTCCCGGACAATCTCTAAGGAGAAAAAGTAAGATCGAGTTGCATCTGATCTCATGTACTCTCGGAACCCCACTCGTTTTCCCGATTCAAATCGAAGCATAGTCATGTCATAAAGGCCTGAAATCCATCAAACCCAGACATGTTGAAGTTAATAAGAGAACTCCACCATGACTTACAATCAAATTCAAGAAACAGACAATATACAAATCAATATCAACCCAAGACACAATAATCTAACGCTGCATAGGCATGTCCCTTACCATAGTCTCTGAATAATAGCAATCCACCAGGCTTTAGAACACAGAAGCACTCGGCAAGGGCCTTTGGCATCGTCTGAAATGGAATGGCGGATAGAGTGAATATCTACAAGACACAGAACAAAATCAGACGGTGACTTTCTTTGTATGTGAAATGGTTTATTGAATGAGATGAAAAATGGAGAATGCCAATGTAAGCATCGATCAAAATCCGTAATGCCATTTAATCGCCATATACAGTGACTGAAACATGCAAATGTTTAAAACTAAGTTCAGCATCTTTGTTGCAATATGGAAATTCAAATGGTACTTTTTTGCACAGACTAGCATATGAGATTAAGCCAAATCCTCCACGAGACATCATGCAAGCACTGCGAATATTTGGAAGGTTTTGATATCCCTCCCTGAAAAGGAAAAAGAAAATAAAATTGTGCAGGAAAGTATGCGTACCAAGGTAATGAAGTCCACACCTCCGAGACAAGAGCTATCTTGGGACATATCGAAACCCCTCAAGGGCAATTCAACTTTCTCTTCACCTTCCAAACAGGAAAAGAAAGTTAACTTACATTTTGTATCTCTATATCAAGTTCTAATCAAATTATAGGAACTTAGGCGAATAAGAAACTACGGAAACCTGAAGAGCAACAATGCTGGCGCAGAGAAGTCTCTCGACAGGGACCACACGCCAACCACATTGGGAAACCATGGAGAGCGAAGTCACAAAGGAACGGATAAAAGCGACGCTCAATCGAGGCCACATTCGATGCGTCGAGCATCTCCTTTGCGTACTCGAGAGCTTCGCCGCTACAGTCGCAAGCATACACAACGACATCCTCGTTCCCACTACAAGAACAGCACAATCTATATGTCATAATCATGGCATCCCAATTTCTAAGTCCTAAAAATCGCCACTTAAATCATCACACGCGGGAGCAATTCACCGTGTCAAAAGGAAGGAGGGTCGGATCAGAAAACCGAATCGAAATTTTACCGCAAAATGGGAAGAACCGTGCTGCCATTGCCGCATCCCACCTCCAAAACCCTCGGATTCTCTTTCTCGCGGGAAACGAGCTCGGGAAACTCCTTCAACAAGTACCTCCTCTCCTGCACACAACAAACACGGAATCCTTCACGATCCGGTGCGGACAAGACCGGAGACGTGCCGCGCTCAACGGGGGACTAAAAACAATCGAAAGGGACGAAGTCTCGGGACATGGGTGAGGAAGAAGAAAAGCGCGAGGACCTTGAAGAACTTGCCGGTGTGGTGGCGGGCGTGGAAGCTGCCCCAGGCGGCGGCGACGTCTGGCGGCGGAGGAGGAGCCGGCGCCGCGGCGGGCGGCGGGAACGGGAGCAGGTGGTGACGGAGGGAAGGGTCGGATTCGACGTCGTTTCGGAGGTCGTCCCAGTCGAAGTCCTTGGAGAAGTACTCCGCTTCCGCCTCGCTCATTTCTCGCCTCTATCGCAGACTGACGAGGAAGCGCAGGTACGGGCTCTGCTTGGATTTTGACAGACAAAACGCAGAAACCTCGGATCAGCTTGAAGTGAAGATTTCGTTCTCTCTCTCTCTCTCCCCCTCCTTTTGCCAAAAAAAGAAAAAGAAAAAAAAAGACGACATTTAATGTTTGTAAATTAAATATTGATTAGATCCAAGTGACGTTAGCAGAAAAATGCGAGACATTCATTTTTTGTCCGGCAACTTACAAAGTGGATTATGAAAATTCAACATTAGTTTATATGTGGCAAAATTTTATTTAATTCTACTTCCTCATCAAACATGAAATCCAATTACATTTGGAGACCAACCTCAAAAGGAAAGTCACTCTAATGGACGGAATCGCATCCATTTTATGACTTTTGTCTCCCTAATTTTATTTTTACTCGTTCAAGGCTGAACTTTTGACTAACATTTTTTTGATCGAGAATGACTCCAGATACATGCCATTTGCTTATCCTGTGAAAATGTAAATTCTCTTAGTGCTGAATATGGCGGCTTGTGCATAGTGCCCCACACACGACTTTTAGGAAGCTGCCTCGTTCAGTCTAGGAGTGCTGTAATTTTGAAACATGTACAACAGAACGCAAATCAGCTTAAAACGGCTGACACGGCTAGAATTCAGACATAGCTTATACCTAACCAGCTTGAGACGGTCCGATTTAAACAAAAGTGGACTTCCATGTCTCAAACCACGCAGCCGAGTCTTCTTACGTACCCCGAATGGGAGATACCGCATAAATGAGAGGACCCCGCCCCCAAACGGCAGAAGACATATACCCCGTCCAACAAAGGCTGTAGACAAGTAAGGAAGGCACTCTTCAAAATCACTACATCAGTTGCATTTGGAAATAAAATGACGAATGCCAAAAAAGGGCATGAGACAAACAACGAGCTGCTTCAGGTACAAGGCCGATTACTATTCCAGACATCGAGGATCAACTCGACGTCATTGTAGATAAGCACCTCACTGCACTGCACACCATTACTACTTCACCTCCTGTCATCTCCAGCCAAAGACAATGATTCACGCGCCGAGATGGACCTTTGGAACAGAAATTGCGTACGACACAATGGTGCAATAAATCAGCTGTAGCTCCCAACTACCTTCAGATATTACAAGCAATAGACATCAGCTCCACACTGTGGTAGCGTTGGGCATAGTGTCTTCACCTGACGTGCTTGGTTTGGGCAATCCAGCAGACATGACATATTCAAGTCCACAGCAGAAAGGTACTTGTAATAAACATATGAAGCCAGTGATGTAGGCACAAAAGAACGGAAGTAAAAAAACTTAAACCTGCATCTAAAATTAGGGACCATACAAGTCCCGATGATGATAATAAGCAACAATTTCAGATAAAAATAGCAGCAAGACGTCCTTAAAAAATGCTCAAAGAACTCATTGACGTTGAACTTTATCATGAAAAGAGCCGGAAGGCATGAAAAGCAAGGTTATAATAGGATAATTCATTAATATTTACTAGAAAGTGAGGCTATAAGAGGATTCTTTGATAATATGCACAAAGAAGGCGGCCATACAATCACCTCAAATGTGTAAAACTTAGAGCAGCATCAGCTTTGCCTATGTAAAGAGTGATGAGGGGTTGGGATCTGTACAGATTAAGTAGAAATTATAAGCCAGATAGGATAAACACAGCCTACGATTTCCAGTACCTCATGCAAAAAGAACCTATCGCCTAGATATGCCCAACACAGTATAGTGCTCATCAAGCTCCCAAAGTCAACGCCTTATCCGGAGAAAATCAATATGTGCACTGTTCTAAGTTGATCTCGAGAAAATTCCATAGGTTGTCAATCTGTCAGATATTGGCCCCAGGCTGTACCATGAAATGACTCGCAACTGAAGTTTCAACCCCAGCGCGAAACCCACTCAAAGGTGATGGGCCACGCAAAGGTGATGGCAACTTACCAGAAGCATTGCCTTTCATGGTGTTGTTCTTCGCATCAACCAGAAACGAACCAACAATAACCTGGACAACCGATTTGCCATCAAATAAGGTGGTGTCTGGTTGCATTTACACATTTCAATAGCTAAAAAACAGATAATTATACCTGCACTGGGCCTGCAGCTAACAAGGGTCCACCAACTCCTCCGCCAATAATCTGACCATCGGTACTGGATAAACACACACTCAACCCACCAGTCCTACCTCCAAGCTCAGTAAGCACGTAGGATCCAGAAAGTGTAATTATCTCAAACCGTCCCTAAAGCAGAAGATAGTAGGAACTTATCAAAAGATTTAACGACTTGACTTTGTAAAAAAAACATGAAGCAACAGTATCTCTTTATAAGATCAACATTAAGAATGGTATGACCTAGAATTGTTGTATGGACAGCATCAAGACTCAAGAAACTCCTACATTCACTCTTATTAGGAAAAGGAGATTATCCTCTAGATGCAGAGTTCCTAACACTGCTGCATAGTATTGATAAGACCGTACACCATTGAACCCTGATCTCTTGGATGAATAATGCAGCCAAGAAGCTAAGAAGGTTGCAAATTATTTTTTATTGACCAACTACAAATTTCCTTTTGTAATACCAAAAGAAAATTCTCATATCAAATAATAGCATAAATTAATGTAGTTTATATCACTAGACTAGTTTCTGGAAATAGTGCCAAAACTCAGATGCCGGTGTTAAATATCAATATCCGCTAAAAGAGCAAAATACAAAACATTGTCTGTGAAAATCCCCACTAGTTTGGTACACCCAAATGTCTTCATTAAAGCTCCAAAACCACAAATGAACAGTAAAGCAGGAAGCTAAGATTACTGACAATGCCAATGTTCTGATAAATATTTCTGACATGTATAACTTTACGATGAACTTGACCTTGACAAAGCAATATATGACAATTTCATGGAAAGATAATACTTCATTTGCTTCCTTCTCTTTCACATTTTCTGACATGCTGCACATCTCGATTGAGTTACCAATGCAAAGAAGCTATAATAGTAAGATACTGGGAGTAAAACACCCTAAAGTCATTTTATTTCCCAGGGTTATGAAAAGAATAGGTAGCATAAGAAACACAATTACATCCCTCGGAAGTCATGTATTAACCAGATTAGATGATAAGACCAACGCAAGTAATTGCTTTATCCTTACTGAGACTAAAATCAGATGCCTATACCTCATACGTAATATTGCCCCCTGATGTAGCAGGTTGGCGAAGAGATGCATTAGATATTGAACCAGATGCGGACAGGATACAGATCTCGCGCTTATTTTGCTGCATGAAGAGCATAATTTTCTGGGCAACATCCTATTGCATAAGATAAGAAATTTAAAATTTATCCAGATATTAAAGGTAAAATATTTTATCGGAAATTATTCTCAAATGTACATGCAAGAAAGACAGCATAACAGCCAGAGGCAAATGAAAAAATCTTGGCAGAATCTGAGGGATACTGCATCATCAAGAGATAGCACATGACATCCAGGAATAATCATCTTGCACTTTCAAGGGTTAAAAAATAAATTTATGAATAGAGCAGATAAATTTGGTTGAAAACAATGAAAATAATGATTTGTTCAATTCAGTAAATCAGGTTTACAAGAAAATTCAAAAGGTAGCATCACAAAATGAAGATACCCAAAATTTTATCCCCTTTTCAATTGCAGCAAGGTAATTTGCATCTAGTCAGTAATTATGTATCACAAACTCAATCATGGCCATCAAGAGTAAATTATGTTTGTTGGAATTTCAGCAAAAGCATAGTTCCCTTAGAATGAAGATTTTTCAACCATCAGTTAGCATTTGTTTTTGTTGAAAGATGAACTAAGAGTCATAACCACCAGATATACATATAGGCAATAGACAAATAAGACAAACTCCGTGGTTCTCAGAAAGGAATTATACTGAATATGGCCTTAACATCATTGCCCAAAAGTAAAAGACGGGTGTCAACTTAGTGTTCCATCCAGACTAAGATGCAGTGCATAAGCTAATAATATGAGTATTGCTCGTGGCAGGAAAAAGTTAATAATCGATGGTAAAAATATTTAATATGTTTCATTTCCGACCTCTTATAAAGCAGGTTTTGAAAATGACCAGAACCCAAAAACATTTTTGATGTAGAGGCCCATCTGAAACGTCATATAATAACAGATCCTTACCTTCTGAATTCCTTCACATGCATACCAAGGAGGATCCATTTTGTTTAACCAAACGTCCAGTTTTACCAGTAGCATGAACAGAGAATGAAAACAGGCTATGCGGAGTAATTGACACGTATCTATTCACAGCCAAGAAAAAGGCAGTAGTCTAGTAAGAACGTACATAATAAGAGCAAAGTATATTGTGTATCTTGAACAATCTTTCATCATCTTTATAAGCACTAGGTAGAAAATGCCAATATACAGCAGAACTAACACATGTGCACCCTTGCTTACTGAATGTTGGTGGTAGCAATGTACTAAGAGGCATCAGTTAATCAACAAAAGAGACTTCATCTCAATGTACTAATTATTTTTCAGTTGACACTACAGTGACAGAGAACCTTCTAGCTCCACTCTTCAGATCTTAATTACATGGGATGACACTTCCATTTAAGCACAATTTATACCACAAGTCATCGCCATATGAAAAGCATCGATGAAAGTTTCTTAATATGGAATATCATTAAATATTATTTACACATACTCCAGAAAACACACTTGTGCAAGGATTCAAACTATAGACACAAAAATTGGATGTCATCACTTTAAATAGAAAAGGTAGAATTTTAATTCAAGAAACTATAAGCACTCCGAATAATATAGCGACATTTTTGCAGAGTATGACAAAAAAAAAAAGCTTCAGACTTTAGAGAATCTATACTTCGCCAGCAGCTACAGTGATAACATGTGGAATAAACCCTTGTCCAGCATTTCCTCCTGCATTAAGAAAGAGGACCTTAAAGTAGCAGCATGATATCGTAAAATATGACAAATACCAGCTACCAAAATATAGAAAAAAAAATTAAATCTTCTGGCTCAAAAGGAAATAAAAAATAAAAAGGATATATGGCAATGGAAAAGATACTGAGATTGCTTGAATGCAAGCTCACTTGAACAAGGTACATTCTAATTTTCTTGGAAAAAATGTGAAAAAGTCAATCTACAGAGAAGGGAGAATTTTGTAATCTGCAGAAGTAAGTTACATGATATTTATATATTTTTTCTACAAGATTATCTACAAAAGTCCTTCTCACTATTTCTAGGCCAAGAAAAAACCTAAAATTCAACAATATCTCGCATTTGAAATGCCAAAAAACCGAAATTTGCTAGACAATCTCATTCGCACAGAATCCCGAACTATCATTGATCAGTGAACTTCCTCATTCGGAAACCGACCTGCTTGGCTAAACACATAGATATACAAAACTAAAACAGTGCCTGCAAACATCTCATGGACAACCTAAGATGATCTCGACGTTTAAGCAGTGTAAGTTTCAGTGTTGCAGCTCTTCTGTGAACTTTCTCTACAGGTACATTTAGCCACATGAGTCCCCTCCGAGAGAAATCCACGGAAAGATGCGGTGAAAAAAAGAGCGACGATTCCACAATGAAGAAACCGAGTCGAGGCGAAAATAGCACGCAGTACGCACTCCCGCGACGGATGATTCTACCAGAAAATGAGCTGATAAACCTAAGAACTTCACACGTAAGAAGCTCGTGCGCGCGAGCGAGCGCGAGAGAGGAATTCAGCGGGACCGAATCGAGCAACGATCGCCAATTCGACGAATTCGCGACCGGAAATTCCTCACCGAAAATGCGACGGAACCGAACGTACCGAGACCGAGCGACTGCGACTTCTTCGACGAGCCGGAGTACGGACCGGGCGAAGGGGAGGAGCCGACCAATCCCCCGCGCTCCTTCCGCTCCTTGTACGAGGAGGAGGACCCCGCCGCCTTCTTCGCGGCCAGCGCCTGCTCCGGCGTCCCGTACTTCCTCGGCCGCCCGCGCTTCCGCTTCGCGGGGCCCAGCGGCGGCGACGCGGCGGCCGAGGGCACCGAGTGGGGGTACAGCACCGGGGGGCCCCCTCCCCCGTCGGAGGAGGTGGAGGCGGAGACGGGCGGGAGGAGGCCGTTGGTCGGCGACTGCGCGGCGGCCGGAGAAGCGGCGGCGGCGGCGGCGGAGGTGGGCTGGTGTTGGTGGTGGTGGTAGAAGGAGGCGAGCTGATTGTCGTTGGGCTCCATGGAGGAGAGAGAGAGAGAGAGAGAGAGACTGTGAGGATTTTTTTTTTATAAAAATTTGTTAAAATATCTGGAGGAAATCGGTATTCTCGAGTTTTGTTTCGGATGGCGAGTTTCCGGCCGTTGGATCTGGGCTGAGCTGGCATTTCCGGTTGCGATCCTCCGATTTCTTTACGTTTGTTTTTATTTCCGTTCTCTCGCCGCAGTTCCAAATGGATGATGACTCGACGGGTCGGATGATCGGGGCGCCGGTTTCGGGCGGGTCGGGTCGCGGAAATCGATGAAAAGCAAATCCAAGTGCTGCTGCGTCTGAATGTGTGTCTGACCATATGTCCCATTTTGTGGGGAATGCCTTCCATCCAGTTGTCCAATTCAAACTATTAGGGGCGGCAAAAGGTTGGGAAAAATTGGAAGGTCAAAATCTATTATATTTATATCAATTCAAATTTAAATATTTTAACGATTTGTCAATATAATTATCCCGACCAAATTTAGTTGGAATGTGAATACTAAGTATTTTACATGATAAGGCCGACGCTAACAAATGTCATTTTTATAATTTTTTCAATTTTGTCTTACCCTTTTCTTTGTTCCAATGGTTGGTAAGGGCCAAACCTGCCTATGCAAGGGTCATCTTTGTCGCCATAAGCCTAGGTTAGCCTCACCCGGGTGAGTGCCGACAAGGCAAGGCCACCTTAATCTAGGCAAGGGCCCCTTCGCCAGATCTGACCTGGCTAACTCTCATTGAGTCTTGCTTAGGCAAGTTTGAGAATGGCAAGTCCAACCCTTGCCTCAAACCAAGGCAAGGCTCACTAGGGCTCGCCAAATATGGTGAGGGAGACCCTAGCCTTCATTAGCTGTGGCCTTAGTCAATAAGTAGCCACCGGCAAAAAGAAAAAGAAAAATAATCAAAAAAATTATTTAATAATTACTTATGTCAACACTGATCACATGACTATATCATATAAGATAGTCGACATTCATATCAACAATTTTTAAGCAAAATTGGTCGGATGAACTATATTAACAAAAATTATAATTTTATGGCTGAATTGATACAACTATAATAGTCTTAATATTTTATTACAAATTTCAAAAAATTTATTTAATAATTACTTATGTTAGCGCCAATCGCATGACTGTCACATAAGATAATCGATGTTCACATTAATGATTTCTAAGCAAAATTGATCGGATAAACTATATTGAGAAATTGTCAAACTATAATTTTAGAGTTGAATTGATACAACTATAATATTCTTAATGCTTTATTGATAATCTTCCAAAAGGTTGCTTTACAAATAACTTGATTATATATACAAAAATCTTAATACCCATATTCGTCCGCCGACACTAGAAAAAAAAATCCTAAAAAATTCAAGGACCCAAGATACGATTTTTCATTAAAATATCCTGCACATATGACCTTCTATGTTAACGACGGCACTGAGTCAACGATTCCCATCGCAGAAGTCAAACCATAAGAGCTCAAATTAAAAAAAAAAACTAAGTAGACGGACTAAATGCGAACATTCCTTCAACTACAAGTACCCAAAGTGCAAACAGTTCTCCCCCAAAAAACTTATAAAACACGAACGTGGGCATGACCTTCGCAAAACCGCAGACGAATAGAAAAAAGAAAGGAAGAAAACCGAATGTTTGCATCCTCCGATTGGTCAACCGCATGTCCACTTTCGTTTGAACTTTTCGGAACTTCCTAAACTCCACCGCGAGCGACACCTGCAACTATCCGATTGGGCGTTGCGACCGAGCGACGGTTGTTTCGGTTATGCCGAGGGAACAACCGCCGTTTTCAAAACGCGACCCACGTCCCACTTTCTCCCTCAATGTCTCCGCACTTCCGGTAGCCCCTCTCCGTTTCTCTCCGTTTTCATCTGTTTCCATGGTGTTCTGACATCACAGTCCACGATGTGTTTTCAGGGGAAATTTTGCTGGGTTCGCCATGGAAGATCGCCTGGACAAGCCGAGCGACAAGGTCACGCTGATGGGACAAGGTCCGGAATAAGTTCAACGCATGTGCATCGGTTCAAAAAAGCGACTTTGTGCCCCCTTTTTGGTCTTTGTTCTTTCTTTCGTGTTTGCTTTTCGCGATCTGTGGAGTGGACACTGTACTCTGATTCTCGTTTTTTCCGATTTATTCCGCAGATGAGCATGGCCATGGAAACGAAAAGCGTATGCAGATTCTCGCTGACGATAGGGATTTCTCCTTGCTGGAGCCGGCATCCCGGGGATTCTTCGCCCGGCCCTTCGACAAGCCTCTCCCGTGCTTTGGCTGTGGCGTCGGTTGGTTCTCGTAAGTTCTTATGATTCTAACATCAGCCATTTTACGCGACGCCCGTTTGGCAAGATTGAAATCAATAGGTCTTGAGACTAGTGGTCTCTAAACTAGACAATGAGTGCGGGATTTATGACCCGTCGGACCTTGTCCTCACACCTCGTCAGGTCCGAAGAGTGAAATGGACGGGGTTGAACAAGCGATTCCCTTCTTAGGCTTGGTCTGCCTAGGCATGCCTTAAGGATTTAGTCAATTTGATATCCAGAATTCATTATTCTGTAGTCAAGGGTGAGCCTCAGCAAGAAATTTTAGGCTTAGACGGGCTGGCCCAAGCCACTTCTATTGATCAGGCCTACTTCGAGTATGACTAGAACTATCTTGTTGCCATATTTAAATAGGAGTGATTGGTTCATGGGTTGGCACTGTTCCACCCTAGAATTGAGGATTGGACTGGTCTGATTCAATTTAGGATTTTAGCAATTTCCTTCTTTGCGTTAAAAGAAAATGAATTTCTTTTAAAAATATATTAATATGATTTAGTTCTGATAGTTTCACACCTAAAACTAGGAATCACTTAGAATTGGCCAGTTCGGTTCAGTTCTCAGGTTAATTGGGTCCGATTCCTATGAACACCTCTGCCTATAAGTCATAAGATCCAAATAGGAGGAACATCTTAATATATCAAAACTGGTAGGTTGACAAATAAGTAACCTCACATGAGGGAGAGTAGAATGAAGTGCTGCCACTCTCACCGTTACTTACTCCTGCTTTCTACAATCTACTTCAACTTTCATGATACGACAATATGCAACTACGATACATTACGTGAGAATACAACTTAACCTCTATGCATTGCGTTGAAGACATAATTATTCATGCTCAACTTTTATCTAATGTGCATATATTGTTAATTTCTCAGGGCAGTATCAATCAAGCAAGTTCCAGACTTATTGTACTTGTGCCAAATTTGTGTTCATTGATCTTATGTTAATTTTCCTCTAATCAAACATCATCTATATATTCCAGACTTATTGCGCAAAATGCGGATGATCCTGGCGCCTTACAATATTAAAAGATTAAAAGATAACATTGCTCAGAGCGTATTCCTTATGTCTCCAGTAAGGACAGTAAGCATGTTTTGTCGATAGATTGTTGCAAAAAAATACCACATCTCTTCATGAAAAGAAATGATAAAAATATGAATCTGTTACTTATATTCTGCCTTTTAGATGTCTACTAGAAGATTATCTCATGATACAACTTTATAAATCATTGAAATAATTTAGCTGAAATTGTTATATGAGACAGGTTTCTCCTGGGGTTTGCGTTCCCTCCATTCTGGTACTATGCTACGGTTCTGTACTTTTGCAATTACCATCTCAAGGACCCAAGGGAAAGAGCTGGGCTAGCCGCATCTGCAATTGCAGTAAGGAAGCAAACCCCGAAAGTTCTGCATCTTGTTCTTGTTTAAGTTTTGCTGCCACAGCACATAATGCTTCTCGGAATGCGATTGATTCTTCATGGATGTGTGCAGGCTTTGGTCTCAACTGTGGCTATCCTGATTTCTCTGGTTGCGGTGTTCTTTCCGCGTGCCTTTCACCGACATTGATTAAGATGAGTACTCAAGAAATGCATGGACGCACGCACTAGACTCGACTGGCAAGTTGTCGATGATAATTGGAAAGCTTTACGCTTTTTTTTTTTCTTTAAATTTTTTCATGTAAATGCATGGATTAGAACTGTTTATATGGTTGCCATTCAGATAGACGAAGGTGGGTTTTATGTATTTTGGTTTTCATTCAGGATTCACCATCCTTTCGAAGATACAGAAGTAACTGAATGAACAGAAGTTCATTGTTTCTCCGTTCTTTCCCCTTGAACCATAAATCTGTTCTATTGCGGTAATGACAATCAACGGCAACAGAACAATGCTCGTACAAATTTTAAGATAGTCTGAACATCTTAATAGGCCAAGCTTATCCAAGCAGCATAAATATAGACAGAAACAGACCGCTTGAATGACTCTGGTATCATAGATTTGAAACAACGAATGCACTCGGATAAGCAGTAAAACGTAAGAATTCAGAGAGAGGGCACGCTTTTTACAAATAAACAAATGAGTCAATGATGATTATAATGCTCAGATAGACAATGAAGTGATGCATTCGAGGCTTCATTTCTGTTGCTTGTCTTTTTACCACGAAGGATGCCTCCATGAAACTCAGTTTACTCATGTGGCCCGTCATTTGAACCCTCGCCATCGCTGGTTTCCTTGGTGGGAGCCATGTTATGTGGATTCTTTAGTTCATCTAACTGCAAGGACATTAAATAAATCCACCAAACTCAACTATAAGTAAACAGATAGACATGACAAACAGAGTGCATGAGGACAGAGCAACAATTTGGCTTAATGTGACACCCCAAAAGCATCATCATAAGCACCATGAAAATCTGTGATGGCAAATCAACAAGTGCTTTCTTACATACCACTGAAAAAGGAAACAGGTGATACAGAACCTCATTTTCTCACTTATTGATCATGGATTAAATGTCTGTAATTAGATCATCAGATGAGAGATGTTCTCATACAACTACTTAAAAATAACATATCAGTAGTGAAAACATCTTCATTCTCACTCACTCCCAGTTTTCCAATAAATGGAGGAAGCTATCTTTGGTTTCTGTCTCACCCTAGCATATTTATCATGCACAGAACAGCAGCAATTTATGGCAACTGAATACCGTCATTTTTTGAATTCTCCCCATTGAAGGCCACTGGTTATCATCTCGTCACAGAGGCAAGAGGAACCCCCTGATCATCTTTCTAGTAAAACTTATCACAGGGATGATAAAAAATATATCCGCGAATATATTAATATTACCTAGCAATGAAAACCAAAGCTGCAGTATTGTGCATAGAACTGAGATTCGAATTCATTCACAACAGCAATGGCCACTAAAATCTTGTTTCTCGGGCAGCAAATAAACACTGGAATCCACAGATTTAGGGACTTATTGACAAACTTACCAAAGGATGACTAAAGGCAACCGACTCTACAATTCAGTACGAGAAAGTGCATGAAATTTCAATCTTTTCTTACTTTGTCTGGATATCTCCCTTACAATTTCACAAATCCTAGTCTCCAGTAGTTCTCTAAATGCTAAGTATCATAAACTCATTTTCCTTCTTCTCCATAGATCCTCATGCTGGTTATAAAACCAACAAATATTTCTTATGTCTTACTGAGAACCAAGCAACAGATGTCCTACCCAGGAAATGGAATATGAAATTCTCAACATCAAAGGACATTTACCTTGACTTCCCTCAAGTTATGGCCAAATTGTAATGACACCACTTGCATTTTAAATAGTTACCCCAACATCTTCTGTCAGAAGCCTTTATATCAAATGGTTAAAATCTACACTACAGAGGAGGTGCATATTTTTTTTGTTGAGGTAAAAAAAAACTAAAAGAAACTGATCGAAGATCGATCTACATGAGTATTTCAACTCTACTTGGGTTAGAAATTGCACACTAAAGCCACCTCAGCAGTTTACTAGTTTAGTGGATAGCATAGTTCCCCGTAAGGGTTTCCCAATCATTTGTCTAAACATAAGGGATTGCTCTGCAATTTGGCCAAGATCAGAGGGATGTCGGATTAATTAATTCACAAAATTATCAAGAACAGCCCTTCAGATAAAGTAGCTCCCAATTGCAATCTATACAACGAGATCCTCAATGAAGAAAAGCAGATAACTACGCTTCAGCTGACAGCACCTAAGTTCACCTCCGCAGATAAAATTCATAAGCTAATTAGTCTTGAAGTATGAATACATAGCAAATATTGTTGTTTCAAATCAATAGCAGGTCTCACCTTCTTGCAAGTTTCCTGGTGTGCGGCCAAAAGCTCATTATACTTTATCCGCAGATCTGATAATTCAGCTTGTAACTTCTCATACTCAGACACAGTTGGACCACCCAACTTGTCCTGGATGAACCTGTTGCAGCCATCATCAAGAAACATGCCATAAGCAAAGAAAATCCGAAAAAGTTTGATCTTTCCCCGATCAAACTCACAGACAATATAGCACGTTCATCTAGTTTGTTATAATTCAGCAGAGAAGTAATCATCAATTCTCGATGCATTCGATAAAGGACCAATATGCAACTCCGATCCCCATATTCAGGAACCAAAATGTAGTTCAAGTTCCATATTTGCAGAAGCAATTCGTAACTTTCTCATGAAGAATGGATCTTCAAATGGTTCATGCAAATGCTCAGACACCAAGAAAGCAGAGAAACAAGGATCAATACGCGCACCCAAAAACAAAAACCTGAAAAGTAGCCAAAAAACTTACTCAACTGCAGAAGAGGGCTTGTCGTTCTGCTCGTATAAGGAAACCAAAACTGCAGTTCACACATTGCAACACCACGTGAATTCAAACACATCGAAAGATCGAATTTTTCTTAAAACTCCAAGAAGCAAGAAAGGGACTCCCAAGAAATAAAGCTCGAAAAAAACCTTTGGTGAGCGCATCGACGACCCCGCTTGATTCCAAGTACTTCCTGAATGCCTCCTTCTTAGCTTCTTTTTCCTGGGGAAAAATGACAAAATGCAGCCTCAAGATCGAGCCTTTGAATCAAGAAACGCAAGGAAACTACAGATGGGTTGTGTTTCGGATTAGCGGGTGCAAATTGGCCCAGAAAAAGAAGTAGGAATTGAGAGCGTGCAGTGCAGAGATGGAGAAGAAGACGGAAGCTCACGCACCTCTCTGTATCGCATCATTTCCTTCTGGATCTCTCTCTCTCTGTTTCTCTCTCTCTCTCTGGTTCTTGGTTTGGTGGATATCGACTGTGTGTGTACTTTCTTTCCCTCGTTAATAAGCAAGCGTGCTCTCCTCTTCCTACTGGCCAAAAGCAGAAATAATTATACAAATAATGCTTAAATTTTGGCCGAATATAAAAGCCATTACGTAACTTTTAATTTATTCAATATAATTTTTAAATTTTAAATCTTATTATTCTCAAATTTTTAGTTTATTCAATATGTTATATAAACTTTTAGTAAATATTCAATATAATTCTTAAATTATTATTTCACTATATTAAATTTAATCACCGAATTATATAGCTTAAAAATCAAATTAAATAAATTAAAAGTTTATGAATTATATTGCACATAGGATGTGTTTGTTTTGCGGAATACATTTTCGGGGAAAAAATTTTCTTTATTTTTCAGCGTTTAGATTACTTAGAAAAATGAGTTAATGGTCAACGGAAAATGTTTTCCTAGTAAAGCTTAAATTTAGGAAGATGATTTCTCTTTTGAAATGATCGGAAAACATTTACCGAATCTATCAAAACTTAGATTTGATGCTTAGTTTACAAACAATTGTTCTTATAAAAATATATTTTTAAAAAACGGAATTTGAATTTTTTATTTAAAAAAAAATTAAAATTTGGAAAACATTTAAAAAAAATAAAAAATTCAAATTTGCTTCTTTTTCTTTTCTTCATTTTTCATTTTGCTTCTTCTTCACCCGTCATCGGCCACAAGGATGGCCAGTGAGCTATGGTCTCACTAGATCAAGCGATCTCATGGCTTTTGACAACAAGGCTTGAGCTTGCCTCAAGCCGATGAGCCTCAAGCCTTGCTAAATTGGGTGAGCTCGTGACCTCTAGTGATGATGCTCAAGCCTCACCAGATTGGGCGAGCTCACGGCCTCTAGTGGCTAGCTGGCGAGCTTGCCGCCTCTAGCAACAATTGGAGCTCATCCATTGTAAGCTAGTCGAGAACAAATTGTCAGAGGAAGCAAAAGGGATGGCATGAGAAAGCTGAGGAGTGAAGGACAAGAAGAAGGAAAAAGAAAAAAGGAAATAAAATAAAAGTAAATAAAAAACAACAATATTAAAAATTTGAAGTTTTTTAAACTAAAAATTCATTTTTTTCCTGTGATGATGTGTGAAATTATTTTTTAATGGGATCCAAATGGCAGAAAACATTTTCAATTATACATTGCCAAACAAAAAAAAAACCGTATTTTTGGATAATTATTTCCTGAAAAGTATTTTCCTGTATCATTGAGTTTTCCATGAAACAAACGCACCCTATAGTTTAGAAACTACATTGAACAAATTAGTTTAGAGACGATGTTATAAATTGGACTAAAGTGTATACATTATTTGTGTCATTTTTCCTTAACGAGAATGCATTAGCTTATGATTTTCGGGTTAAGCTTTTTTGAAACTAGTAAAAACATTTATGCGATCAGATGTACAAAATGCAGACCTCAATGTTTGAACTTCAAATGAATTAAAATAATCGTATAATAGAACGTTAGCTTTATTTACAAATTCAATCCTATTGTCATTTTAGAATTTCTTTAGTCAGTATCGTATTATCTAAATGGCACTTTAAATCACTTTCAATAGCGAAGTCAGTACTAGAGGATATCTCTCCTTATAAGATTGAGAGTAAAACTTGTTGGAATAATACGATTATAAAAGATGGATATAAACCTTTTTGAAATATAAATATGTATATTTGAAGTTTTGTTGAAATAAGTAAATTATATCATTTACTCATTCTTACTTAAATTTAATTTCTTGAGTCAAAGAAACTATACAATTTATATATAGTTTTGTATTATCATATGTAAAAGATTTGGTTGAATTGGAAATATTATCGTATAAAAATACATTTAAGATATATATCATTTTTTTTTTTAATTTCAACTTAATGAGGCACGAAGTTTAGGGACTACACTATCGCCTTGGTGGCCGCGATGATTTTGGCTTTTTCCCTCTTACAAAGGGGAGGAGTTCGAATTCTTTCATGGTCGCTTGGGGTCTTAAGTGAGACACCGGGGTGGTGGGTTCTTCTGCTTACATATCTTCCCAAGTTTACTCGCTGGCTACCAGCTATATGGGGTTCCTGGGTCACAAAAAAAAAATTTAAGGATTACAAATCAACAAAGCATTATGTATTGGACGAATGTGAGACACATGTGAGAGTGCTAGTATGAACAAAATAAAGGAATTAGGGAAGATAATAAGAACACGAGATTTATAGTGGTTCGGCTTAATCCAAGCCTACGTCCACTCTCCCACGATAATAGCCTTCTTGGCTGGATTCCACTATGCAATCAATAAGAGATTATAACTTCGAGTGCAAACACTTAGTAGATCACACTATCTCACTAAGTCACACTCTTGATATTTCTTTCTCGATTACAAACGTTTAAGCTCTCAAGAGACAAGTATATGATCGAAAGTCGCTTAGACTTTGGAATTATAAATTCTACGCTCCGTCTCTTACTTGCTCATCGGTCCATGATCTCCTTAAATACTCCTCCACTTCCAAACTACCCGTTGAACAGTATCCCGGAGAATCGTCTTCCAATATACCCATTGGACAGCTCTGTATCTAGAAGATTTGGTAGCCGTTGAATGACAAAGGTAGAATCCCAAATTGATTCCGATCGCCCATACAAACGAAATCTTGGTTTCCATAAGTAAAGCTTCTTCGTATAGAAAGATATTGTCTTCAACATCCAATTGTCAATCAATTAGATTGAATCAATCAAATCAATCTTGATGTGGAATCCAAACCAGATCACTAGCCGTTATATGATTGAGCTTGAGTTACGTTTCATCGAATCTGGATGTAAAGTTTGAGTCTGAAGACTTTACAATATGAGTCTGTAGACTTTACAATCTGGGTCTGAACATATCTACTTCTGAACAGATTTAGCTTTAAGGTCTGTACCCAGTTCAGCTTCAGCATAGAGTCTGTCTTCTGGTTCATCATTCACGTTCAGTCTGGAATTAGTCAGAGTTGATAGACTTCTGATGTAGAACAGACTTTGATACTAAAGTCTGGCAGTCTTCAGACTTTGAGTCTTGAGTCTGGTAGTCTTCAGACTTTGATGAAATCCTTTATATGTTCTATCATCTGCATGGTCTATTACTCAACCATCAAACATGTTAGTAGCTTTTGATTTATTTTGTCATCTTCAAAACATCACAAGGGATTTCCCTAACAACATGACAACTACTGCAAATGTAACCTGAGCATTGAATCTCGCTGCCATATTTTTCGAATGCAAATATAATTGCTAGATTCGAATGACAATTATTGAAAATGTAATCTAAGCATCGAATCTCGCTGCCATATTTTTCAATGCCGTATTTTTCAACTGCTAGGAGCACTAGATTTGTATTGCTTGTTCTATAATCTAAGCATCGAATCTCGTTGTCAGCTAATTCTCGATGTTTGATGTAATCAAAATTACTGAGTTCTCTATTAAGCATGATTTTGAGAGTAGTCTCGGTCTTTAAAAAAAAAGGATCGGCAGTGATGAGCATCTTAGGTTATACATTACTTGAAATAAAACTTTGTGAAAACCATCCGGTTAGAGTAAGGATTGTTTCAGATCGTATTTATTGTAGCTTTTCGGTGTGTAGAGATGCATGTTTTGCTCTATGTCATCTCTATGTTTGTGATGGCAGACAATGTCAACTCCAATTGCTTGATGTAATGTTATAGTATACATATTAAATTGAATTTCAAAAGTGGCGAGATCCATGTTGGGTCAATCTTTTTTGATGGTTCAAATTTGGTTCTACCCGGTACCCATAGCAGGTCAATGCAACAATGTAACATTGGGATCAATCGAATTACAAGGATTGCCGTCTCTAAGTCTGGATGCAAGAACTCTCGTTCCTTGTTACAAAGCATGTGAGCAACTCTTGTTGAATCCTCTACCACTCATCGAGCCTAGTCATGCCTATTGTAGAGCTCTTTCTTGGTGCCTTTCTTCAGTGCTATTCAAGAAACAGACCTCTTGGAACTTATTTGGTAACTATCCGTTTTTTTAATTTTTCTTTTCTTTTTTCCTTGGAATTGAAAATGAATAAAAATTCACTTTGTAACGTCAAATAATTTATCCTATCCTCTAAAAAAAAAGTGATTAGAGAACAGACTTAGACCACAAAAAAAAATGAAAACATATACTTTTCTTATTTTCGAGAATAGAAATAAAAAAAAAAATTACTTTCGAACAGAAATTGCCCTGAAGACAGTAAAGTTATCAAAGAGACGGAAAAATAAGCAGAAGCGACAGAGAGGAGGAGAGTAAAAATACGAACTTCAAGAGCAGTTTCAAGCTTCCCGAAGCACGCTTACAGATTCAACGAGACAGAGAGAGCGCCAGAATCACGGAAAAACGAGGGCATTTCCGATGAGGGATTCCATCCAAATCTCCACGCAAGCAACCCTCTGTATCCAGCATCCACAATGAGATCGGAGCAGCACCGTACGACGTCCGCCGCGGCCGCGTCGCCGTTCGAATCCAAGCAAACTGGACGGCGATTCGACGTGATGAGAAACCCTACGCCGGGACGGATTGCGAGGGGAGTCTTACCCTGGAAATATGCTGCTGCTGCTGCTGCTGCTGTTGCTGCTGTTGTTGCTTCTATATCCTGCGGAGCGGTGATAATCATCTCGGGTTTCAAGGTTTTAGATGGGTCGGAGCCCAGCGAGAAGGATGGGCCTCCGCTCCAGTTTTGACCTATGGGACAGAAGGTTCGGACGCTTTGAGTTGGGATTTTTGCGGGGGGAAAATTCCGTACTGGACTCTGAGCAACGGGTAACACAACGAAAGAATCTCATCTCTGTTTCAAAACCCTGAAGGGATCCACATTCATGTTGATAGAACATCGGGTACATCACACGAGCCCCATCAATGTCGACCCGCTTAAGTGGGGCATGCTTCTCATCAAAAGAGGCACGGGTGTGCGTTTCTCTGCCGGATGCCAGAGGGCACATACTCTTGACCATAAAGAACATTCACTTGACCCTACAAATCAATGGACATTCACTTGACCCTACCAAGCAGCCTTTTGAGACCAATGAAATATTTATGATATGTTTCTTTTGGATTCAGCAGCTAAATGGTGTCTCAACCAGCTTTCACAATTCAATTAGTCCACCTCCTCCCCACACAGGTAATTTTTTATGATATGATCCTCAGCAGAAACTGCAATCCAGGGATCTGACTATTTCTTTACCGCTGATAAGCCCATTGTCAGACACCATAATAATGGGGTATGGATAATCAAAGATTAAACTCTACCTCCTTGAATGGTTGGTGGGCCTGTTGAAGTTGGGCGGTTCCCCTCTTTGTGGGGACCAAACAATAAGCATCTTCATTTGACCCTGCGCACCAAACAAAACGAGGAAGCTTCATTATGAAAATAGTCATTGTAGCTTAAAGTCTTACTCTCTCATCATCATTTGATGCTGTTGTCCCGGAAGTGCAGACTTTGCTTCCTCTTCTCAGTACACTTTGTTTCAGACCATCCAGGCACTCTTGTTTAATCCTCTCTCCTGAACCAGACCATGGCCATCGCAGAGCTCTTTCTTGGCGCCTTTCTTCAGGTGCTGTTTGAGAGGTTAGCCTCTCGCGAGCTGCTCAACTTTGCCCGGCGCGAGGGGATCGACATGCTGCTGAAGAAATGGGAGAAGATGCTGAGCAGTATCAACCAAGTGCTGGACGATGCAGAGGACAGGCAGCTGACCGGCGATCTCGGGGTGAAGTCGTGGCTTGAAGATCTTAGGAACTTGGCCTATGACATCGAAGACTTGCTAGATGAGTTCGCCACAAAATCTGTGGAAAACAAGTCCAAGGCAGAATCCAGCACTGGTAAGGCACGATTCCTTCTTCCACGTTGTTGCTTCAAAATGAGCCTGAGAGCATTTATATTCGATCACAAAATGAGATCCAAGATAGAAGAGATGGATGGCAGATTAGAGGAGCTTATAACTCGGAAAGATAGTCTGAGCCTAATAGGGAATAATGGGAAGCGATCAGCATACCGCCAATTAGATAAGCTGCTTCCCACTACGTATTTGCCCGAGCCTTGTTTCGTTAGCAGGGAGGATGAAAAAATGGAGATCCTCAGATTATTGACTGGAGAAGAAGATGATAAAAAATGTGTGGATCTAAAAGTGATTCCCATTGTAGGGATGGCGGGCATAGGGAAGACGGCTCTAGCTCAACAAATCTACAATGATGGTAAGGTTACTGGCTATTTCGATGTGAAAGCATGGGCTTGTGTTTCTGATGATTTCAATGTGCTTGCTATTACAAAGAATATCCTAGAGACAACCAACAGCCATTTGTCATGTGAAGGTAAGGACCTAAATTGGCTTCAAGATAAGCTCAAGGAAAACCTTTCGGGAAAGAAGTTCCTTGTCGTGTTGGATGATGTTTGGAATGAGAAATATGGAAATTGGACTATCCTCTTGAAGCCTTTTCAATCAGGAGTGAAGGGAAGCAAGATCATTATCACTACTCGTAACCTCCGTGTTGCTTCAATAGCCGGTGCTCCACCGAAAACTCTTAAAGAGTTGTCACTAGATGCTTGTATGACTTTGTTCGCATTCCATGCTCTTGGAGTCGGAAATTTTGATCATCATCCTAATCTTGAAGTAATAGGTTGGAAAATAGTGGAAAAATGCAAAGGGTTGCCATTAGCCGTGAAGACATTGGCCGGGCTACTATGCACTGAGGTCTGTCCCCACAAATGGGAAGCTACGTTGAATAGCAAAATTTGGTACTTACCGAAAGAAAGAAATGAGATCTTTCCGGCTTTGAAACTTAGCTATCTCCATCTCCCTTCCAATCTGAGGAGATGTTTCGCTTATTGTGCTATATATCCCAAGGACTACGAAATCGAACGGGATGAGTTGATTCATTGGTGGATTGCGGAGGGCTTGTTGGAGGGGAAAAAAGGACAAAATCATTGGAATGTAGGTTTGAATTATTTCAACGAGCTAGTAGCTAGGTCGTTTATTCAAAAGTCGAGTAGTGGTGGATCACGATTCCTAATGCATGATCTTGTGAATGACCTAGCAAAGTTAGTTGCAGGTGCAACTTGCTTAAGCTCAGGGGAGTTTGAGTTTGAGGGTGATCAAAACAATGCATCCTTAGCTCGTTATGTCTCATTCATTTCTAGTAATCACATTTTGCCAGAAAGATTCAATATATATCATGGAATGAAGAAAATTAGGAGTTTCATATCATTGGTGAAGCAATCTAGGCATTATTATAGGTCTTTTTTGTCTCAGAAAGTGCTATGTGACTTGTTGGTGGGATTGAAGTACCTCAGGGTGCTTTCATTAAGTCACTATGGCATCCATGAGGTTCCAGATGACATTGGTAAATTGAGGCACCTAAGGTACCTTAATCTGTCGTATACCGATATTGAAATGCTTCCAAAGTCAATTGTTGCATTAAACAACCTAGAGGCTTTGATGTTGCGAGGCTGTTATAGCCTTATTGAATTACCTAAAGATATGGAGAAACTAATCAATCTAACATTTCTTGACCTTACCGACACTTGGAGCCTAAGAGCAATTCCGCTATATATAGGTAATTTGGTGGGTCTTGAGATGTTGACCGTGTTTACCGTGGGAACGGAAAATGGGTTGAGGTTGAAGGAGTTAAAAAACTTGAAGAACCTTACAGGTGAATTGTGCATCTCTTATTTGCATAAGGTTTCACAAGTTGAAGATGCCAAGGGTGCCAATTTGCTTATGAAGAAGGGGATATGCCAATTGACCATGAGATGGAGTGAAGATTTTGAAAATTTTTGAAATGACGACCTTGAAGCAAGGGTCATTGACTCTCTTCATCCTCACCAAAACCTTGAATTATGGTGGCCTAAAATTCCCATCATGGCTAGGAAGTCCCTCATATTTTAACATAGTGCATTTACGTTTACACAGATGCTGTAGTGTCAAAGCATTACCATCACTCGGGCAACTATCTTCTTTGAAAGAACTATACATTGAAGGTCTAAATGCAATATGCACAGTAGGGTTTGAATTTTATGGAACAAAAAGTCATTTTCCGTCCTTAATAACTTTGGAATTCAAGGACATGCTATTATGGGAGGACTGGTCTCATTGCATTGGCACTGAAGAAGTAGGAGTTTTATTCCCTTGTCTTACGCATCTCATTATTTGGGATTGTCCTTTGTTGATCGGAAGATTACCTGGTCAACTGAGCTCCCTCATGAAGCTCGAAATCAACTCCTGTCCACGCATGAATGCCTTGCCCTTTAGCGATAGCCTTCCCTCTCTCAATGAATTGAACATTGAAGGTTGTAATGAGAGGGTGCTGAGTAGTTTGGTAAATCTGACATCTCTAACCACTCTTGTGATAAAAGACGTTGCTGAATTGACTTGCTTAAATCGTGGGTTTACAAGCTTCTTGATCAAGCTGGAGAAGTTGGAGATAAAAAGTTGTGAAAAGTTAATATTCTTGTGGCAAGATAGAGATGTAATTCGAAATCTCACTTCTTTGAAGAGCTTACTTATCGAAAGATGTCCTGAGTTCATATCTTTTGTGGCTGGAGAAGGAGATGTAGAGCTACCTAGCAACGTCGAGACCATCGACTTGAGAAGTTGCTTCAATTTAGAGAAGCTTCCAAGCCAGATGCACGCCCTCACCTCTCTTAGAGGCTTAACAGTCTTTAACTGTCCAAAACTTGTGTCCTTCCCTGAAACAGGTATACCGGCATCAATAATATCATTAAAACTCAGCGATTGCGAGATGTTACAATCTTTACCCATAGGATTAAGTATTAATCTGGATGAACCAAGTAGCAGTAGCAGCTATAACCATAGGGACATGACATCTTGTCTGCAAGGATTAAGAATCTACCTATGCGATTCTTTGCCCGCCTCTCCATTCAGTGAAGGTACATATTTACCAGCGACTCTTAAGACACTTGAAATTTGGAATTGTAGGGGAGTGGAGTCGCTCGCCGAGATAAATCTAGACAGTCTTCAGTTGCTTGAAGAGATTATCATTCACAATTGCGAGAATGTGAGAAGCTTACCCCAGTGCTTGCATAGGCTTTCCCATCTCAATTTCTTGTTATTGGCCCAATGTCCTTCTCTAGAGCTGGAGTGCTTCCCTCCTCTTCCTCCCGGCATCTTGAGCTTTTGTCTTAACGAGTGTCCGAAGATAAAATCACTACCTAATCAGTTACATCGACTTATATATCTCCGTCATCTGGAAATTTTAGGTTGTGAGAGTATTACGTGCTTCCCCCATGGAGGATTGCCGCCACAGCTACAGGAACTTGAGTTAAGGGGATGCAGGAATATGAAGCAGTCAGTGAGCGAGTGGCTCACCCCCCTTACCTCCCTTCAATATCTGTCGATTGACGGTTGCGCTGGAGGAGTGGGAGAGTTGGAAGATCTTCTGCTTCCGCTCCCTTCCTCTCTAATCCATCTTCGTATATGTGATATGAGGAACGTGGAAAGACTGTCCAGCAGTCTCTAACGCTCTCTCCGGACCTTAGAGATCCAACGATGCCCGAAGCTGAGGGACTTGCCCCAGGATGGTCTCCCTGCCTCTCTAGAGCAACTCCTGATTGATCGATGTGAGATTCTCAAGGAGCGGTGCTCAAAGCTGACCAGTGCCTATTGGCTTCTCATCCAAAAAATCCCAGAAGTTAGATTGACTGGTTTCAAATCCGAGTCAGTTTCCTAAAAGAGATCTCTTATTTTGGACCAATCGTGTGGCATGCTGTCTAAAGAAATTGCAAGTGTTTTGAAGCAAATAAACTTGTTGTGAAATCTGCAAATTCTCTTTGTGAGTGTTTAAGCGAGGATGCAATAGGATTGTATCGATTTATAGTGATATCTTGCGTTGCTCTTCCCGTGGAGTAGGTCCGTGAACCGATTACGTAAATCCGGTACCTAATTTATTTCCTTGTTCTGTTTATTATTGTGTTTGATCATTTGTTTTCCCAACAATATGAAAATTTAATTTGTATTGGCCAGAATGTTCTTTAACTGCTTTCTTTATTCTTCTTATTGTCAGTTTGAAGGATGAGAGTTTACGATTATGGAGCATAATTGGAATTTAGAACAGGATCTCTCCTGAAGGGTAGTTAAATTCTCCCACGAGGAAGGGTTCGCATATATTCTTCGTATATTTGGTCTCATGAAGATTTCTATGCTTCGAAATGTTTCATCAAAAGTAGGTACAGTCTTGCCGTTTGCTTCCACTTTACTCTTCCACTTGTTGTCACTTCTCTCCTCAATTTTGGCATCAGTTCCCCTGTCCATTGAAATGCTTCGCATGATTTCAACCAACCGGTGAAAATGTCAATAAATCCAGGATCTCATTTGAATTTGGATTTTTTGCTTATTTTTGCATTCTAGCAGTTTGTTGCATTCCCTCATCCAATTCTTTGTTTATCGCTATGTTCAGTCTCATTCACCTGGATTCTTTCCAATTTGCTTGCCTTGCAGATTACATTTAAATTTGATTGGTGAAGTTTTCTGATTCGACCCAGCTTCCTAAGCAAGGGTCTATATACCCTTTCCTTCACCATCGCCTCACTGGTATTAAGTCTAGGAGAAGATGCTGAAGGGGGGACCCTGGATGTGAGATTGCTCCTCCTTGTAGAGAATTCTGGACATGGCACTGCAGGCTTTTCTTGTTCAGATCTTGACTTTTTGGAGATTTTTCCTTTGATTAGTTGATTCTTGAATTTCTCTTGAGGATAGGTATGTATAAATTCTCTTTCCCTGTTCCAAAAGTGTATGTTTTTCTTTGATGTGCAATCCACTCAATGGATATGAATTCTGGACATAATTTATATGATAAATGAATAGCAAGATAAGTTTGAATATGTTTGAAAATTGCATCACCTTGTAAAAGTGTAGTCCAAAACTTCAGATATAGAGCAAGTTCATGTCATGATAATGGTGGTTAGTTACTTTAAATTCTCTTTCCTGTTTTAGTCTGGAAACTCCATTTGGGCGCATATACAAAGTTGTGAAATATACCTGACTGATTTCCCTTATGTCTCTAATTCTGATGTGCGAAAATTACTTTTGTGGCATTCACCAGTAGCAGAAGAAACTCGGTATTAATTTTCAGTCTGCATTTACAGATACAGTGTTCTTATTCCCACGCACATGATCTTCTTCATTTCTGAGCATACGATAACGCACATCAAAATCAATGTGGGAAACGGATTTATAGCACCCTCAACCCTTCCATTCCAGAATTTTACTCACCATCAAAGTATAAGGAATGATTTGGTCACTTTGAGTACAAACACAGATTAAAGCGTTTTGCATCCTGGATAGCACTCAATGAAATTTTTGCCTGACGTTCATTTTGATGACTATTCATATTCTACTTCATGGTCTCAAAGACATAGCCCTGCAGTCACTGGTTGGCAAAGTTTAAAGGGTGAGTAGAATTGTTTCTGCTAGTTCTTTTGACAGGCTATTTGAAAAGACGCAAGTTGTGATCACGTATTATCAGAACCTAGAAAGAATCTGTTCCAAAGGATTTGCAAATTGTCAAAATCCTACTTGTTTTGTTAAATTTCCCACTAATTGTCCGCATGAATTTCTGGCATTATATAAGTGCACATGTCATCGGTTCAAAATTTCTAGGCTTTTATGTTGTCGTCATGTTCCCTGGCTATCTCATTGATGTGATTACATCTGCGTTCTCTCGTGCATAGGGGATCGGTTCTGCAACAGGGGAAGTGTTAAGTTATATGTCATATATACATTGTTTGGTGCGTTTTCTAACAATTTGAGCCTTTAGGAAATGCATACACCAATCAAATCAAATAGCATGATGAATTAGCCAGCCCTATGTTCTTGTTTGGTTGTTTCTTCCTAGTGATTTTGGATTGTTTGGAAGACTTTCAGATAAACCTCCCATAAAGTGATCGAATTACAACAAGATTTAAAACTTGGACAGTTATAAAGCGGCTCAGGCGCTCATATGCCGGCAAACTTCAGCTTATTAAGTCTGCTATTGATATTCTGGTGAACTATTACTGTCATCTCCGGTTGATGGTAATTGAAATGGTTGAAACAAAGTGTAGAGCTTTTCCTTTGGGAGGGAGAATCTGATGCTAAAGAGGGGAGCAAAAGTTAGATGGGACAGTGTCCGCCTTCTTAAGCACTTTGGAGGCCTTGGCATTCGAAGACTAGATCTGCAAACTCTTGCTTGCATTTTATAGTGGCTGAGGAGTAATTTGTTGAGGGGCGCGTCTCTATGTTTTGGCTGGCTCTATAGCTATCGTCTTGACTATAAATTAGATGGTACTTGTGCTTGGAAGAAGTTATTAAACGTGGGAAATATTTTGAAGCCCTATATTAGATATAATAGGACATCTTTTTTCACACACACTTGTGCAAGTAAGGAACATATGGCTACTTACCATACCAAAAGAGATCCCCATCACAAGCCGAAAGCCCATGAAGACATCCAACTTTGGCAAGTTAGGGCGTGTTTGGTAACAATTATATTCTCAGGAATAATTTTTTATCATAAATGATTTTTTTATTGTATTCTCGAAAATAATTTTTGAGCAAAATAACGCTCTTGGTAATTGTCTAAAATTTCTATTTCCGTGACAAAAATGCGTTTGATAGGATTTTTAATTTTTTTTTGTTTCTTTTAATTTTTTAATACTTATTATATTTTTTTTTCTTTTTCTCCTCTTCTTCCTCCTTCTTTGTAGTCGATAGCTAGCCATAGCGGTGGCCAATGATTGGCTAGGCGAGGTCTGATGAGTTTGTTGGAGCCTCATTGGGCTAGAGCAAGGTTTGGCGAGCTTGCTAGAGACTTGCCTAGCCAAGGCTTGCCTTGGCCTTGCCAAATTTGGGCAAGGGCAAGTCTAGCCAATGGTTAGGCAAGGCTCGACCTTGCTTAGGTGGTGCAAGATCAGTCTCATTGTGGCTTGGCAATGCTCCGACAAGGTTTTCGGCCAAAAGGAATAAGAGAAAAGAAAAAAATTGAAATTGATTCTACGAATGATTCCTGAGAACAAAAAGTAATGTTTTTTTGCTTCTTAATTCTATTCCAAATTTATTTTCAGGAATAAAAGAATTGATTTTTGTTCCCGTGAACAAAAATTTATTAAACGATTTTTTGTTCTATTTTTACTCTCGGGAATAAAATAACAAAATTAGTTGTTATCGGAAGTGTTATCAAACAGATCCCTATTGCCCCCACCGACTGTGGCCACATGTAATGGGCCGCCATGGTGATTAAGACCAGGCGCAAGGCCGAAGGCAGCTATATTAAGTGTGCCCCATAAAGAATGGCAGGCGTGCAGTAAAGCTAAAGCTGGTACTCTGCAACACAAAATTTATCCCAAGATTGCTGTAATCTCCCAAAAGCTAGTGGCCCAAGCTACATGCAAGGCAGAGCTCTCGTGTCCCAAACCCAAAGATGGCCAAATCTAGATACATCCATTGAAGTCGGTCCCTGGCCCGGTGTCTCTTGCCGACGCAATCCGGCGGCCATGCGACTCCCATCTATTCCTCCGCCATGGATCTCGGCAACCCGCCAACCAGCCGCCTACGAGGACTATATATGGGTTTGTGTTTCGGATTAGTGCCTGCAGATTGACCCAGAAAAAGAAAAGGGAATGAAGAGCGTGCAGAGACGGAGAAGAAAGAAACTCCCGCACCTCTTTGTTTAGCATCATTCCCTTCTGGATCTCTCTCTCTCTCCCTCCCCGGTTTTTGGTCCGGTAGTAAACTGTAAGCATACTTTCCTCGTCAATAAGTAAAGCTTGCTCTCCTTTCCTAGTGGAGAAAAGCACTGAGCAAAAATGACAGGATAATTACATAAATGATCCTTAAATTTTAATCAAATATATAATTTCGTCTCTAAATTTTTAATTTATTCAATATGACCCTTGAACTTTCGCTCTGTATGCATTGTTGTTTTTGGATTTATAATTTGTTCGATATGATTGTTGAATTTTTTGTAAATGTTCAATCTAATCCTTAGATTATTATATTACTAGACTTAATCTAGTCACTAGATTTTTTAGTTTGGAGACTAATTTGAACATATACTCAAAGTTTATGAATCATATTGAATGAATTGAAAGTTCTGAAACGATATTGTACGTTAGGTTAAAGTTTATGGACCACATTGAACATAAATTGAGCCAAAGTTTGAGAACCCATTACGTCATTTTCCCAATGACAATGTGTTAGCTTATGGTTTTTAGATTAAGCTTTCTTGAAACTGGTAAAACCATTAATGCAATCAGATATCCAAAATGGAGACCTCAATATTTAAACTTAAAATTAACTAAAATAAACGTGCAATAGAATGTTAGCTTTATTTACAAATTCAATCCTATTTTTATTTTAGGACATGGGATATTTTTAGTCAGTATCGTATTCTCTAAATGGCATTTCAATTCACGATCAATAGTTAAATCAATACTCAAGGCTATCTCTCCTAATCCTTTGTTTGTATTCTACTTGACATGTAAGATTGAGAGTAAAACCTGTTGGGATAATCCGATTTCAAAAGATGGATATAAAACTCTGAAATATAAATATGTATTTTTGAAGTTTTGCTAAACTAAATAAACTATATCATTTACTCATTTTTAGTTAAATATATTGTGCTGAGCTAATCTATACCATTTAGAAATAATTTTGTGTCGTTCAAGCACATAAACAGAAGAAGATTTCGTTGATATTAGAATTGTTATCATATAAAAATACATTTAAGATATCTTTATTTTTTATTTTTTGAAATTCAAACTTAATAAGACATGAAGTTTAGGGATTATAAATCAATATTTATCGGATGGATCTAAGACACATGACAAGACTGTTTAAGATGTCTTGCCATGGGACAATCATAGAGGCAAAGTTAAGTGTCATTTAGTGAGCACATAAACTGACATTTTCTTGGTCGTTGATAAATGTGCGTTGTCAATATTTATTGGTACTTTTTATGTTATTTTTGTCTGCATTAGCATGTAATCATTGTCACTTATGATCAAAAGGATATTATTATGTTATTTCTGTGATTGTATTTGACATATATCAGTGCAACAATACCAAAAACGATTAAACATACACAATGGGAAATGTATAAAGCCAAACATG